>CM019063.1:425440125-426772625 GCA_009667805.1 Leptobrachium leishanense
TATAAGATAGATAGATAGATAGATAGTGAGATAGAGAGATAGATAGATAGATAGATAGATAGATAGATAGATAGATAGATAGATAGATAGATAGATACATTTAAAAATTGAACATATTTAAAGCTTGGAAGTTCAGTTAAGTGTTGTAAATAAAGTCTGTGTGAAGACATTGTATATAGAAGGCTTGTATACTGAATATTCCATTTACTATTGGCTGCACACCATTGGACTTATCTGCCTAATCTCTTTCAAAATCACTTCTGACACTATGCTAAACCTTGCTTTTTCCTCCAGTGTCACGAATGCAGTGAAATACATTTATTTTATTGTCTCGTGGGATCATGCATTTGTACAGCCCCATCCACGTGTCCATATAACATTCAGTGGAGCATTAGTGTTCTTTTATTCTCTTCCTAAAGCAGGAGTGCTCAACCTTGGCCCTGCAGATGTTTTGGAACAACATTTCTCAAAAAGATCTGTCGACCTATTGAGAGGCTGAGTATCATGGGAGATGTAGTTCTGAAAACATGGTTAGATAGGTGTGCATATGTGTTTAGGTGTCTAGGGTGGTTAGGTGTGTGTGTGTGTTTAGGTTTCGAGTGGTTAGCTAGGTGGGTGTTTAGGTGTACAGGGTTGGTTAGATGTGTGTGTGTGTGTGTTTAGGTGTCGGGGTGGTTAGATAGGTGGGAGGGTGTTTAGGTGTATGTGTGTGTAGTTGCACGTATAGGTATATAATAGGGGTGTGTAGGTGCCTCTATGCGTATATGATAAGGGTGTGTAGGTGCATAAATAGGTATATGTAGGGGTGTGTAGGTGCTTGTATAGTCTATAATAGGGGTGTGTAGGTGCCTCTATACATATATGGTAAGGGTGTGCAGGTGCACGTATAAGTATAGGTAGGGGTGTGTAGGCACACGTATAGGTCTATAATAGGCATTTGTAGGTGCACATATAGGTATAAAATAAAGGGGTGTAGGAACACGTATAGGTATATGATATGGCTGTGTAGGCTTATGTACAGGGGTTTGAGTATAGGGGTTCATATTGAGGTGTGTATAAATATATATGTGTGTGGTTGTGTTTCTGTACAGCAGTAGACAAAAGTGGGCTGCTTGCGTTAAAATGCCTATTTTTGCCCCAGTCCGGGCTTCCTATACATTATGTGCTCTATAACAAAATAAAATAGATATATTTTGCTGGTACGTAAAGCTTCAGATTTCTGCAGAGTCCAATATAAGCCAACAATCTTTCTAAACTCAAATCCGCATTGAATATCTGTGTTTAAACTGGTATGCAGCACATTCACAGACTAATACTATTTTAATTCGCTCAAAACCTATGAGGAATGTGGTAAAAGAAGATTTTTTTGTTGTTAATTACAACAGATAGTATTATAAATGTCTTTATTTAACAATGTCTTTTAACTTTTAAAATGACTTACTAGAGGAGAATACATTGCTAGATATTTACCTAATGTTACACATACATGCAGATTTTTATGATATTTTGATGACAGATGGTATTAACTTTAAATGACACAGAGCTGACCTCAATAAGATTTGTTATGATTTTTTTATTTATTAACTCATATGTGGATAATACTAAGATGAAACAATGTACCTTATAGGTGTCCAGGATGCCTTTTGAAAAGAATTTTGCTTAATATCTAGCAACACAAGGCCATGTTCTTATTTTGCTTTCTAATACATTTAGTTCTATAGCAGAAGTGGAGCAATAATAATTTAGATCACGTTATTTAATCAGGAAAAAAAAATAAATTTTCTATTGGTTTCCAAGTACAGCGTCGTTGTCAGCTCAAGTGACAACCCCCCCAGACACCTACCCAGTGTTGGACAGCCACAAAGATGTAGTACCAGGGCAGCATTTATACATGTGCTACAGTGTAGCATAGCACCTTATGTAAAACATATTTCTTGGTATTCTTTCATTTCTCCACACTCCAACAGCCAGTGGATATAATGCATCCGTCTATGTTACATGGTTTGTGATATGTGATTGCTCTAATTTTGCATAAATTTGCATATCATGACTACATCTTGATTATTGTCAGGGATGTGCATGGCTGAAAAATTTGTTTTGTTTAGTTTCGTTTCGGCTACGTTTTTAAATAATTTAGTTTTCGGAATTTCGTAACTAATTTTGTTTCGTATTTCGTTTAGTTTCCGATTGATTTGAAATTTCAAATCGATTCGATAGTTGTTGATATCCATTTGATAGTTCATTTCAAATTCGATAGTTGATATCAATTATTCAAATTTTTCTTTTATGATGATGACACAGTGTTTAACGAAATAAATTTGTAATATACCATTCGAATTCGTATTGTATGATTCGGTATTCGGAAGTACTTCCGAAATACGAATTATCAAATTTCGTTCCAAATTCCGAATTTTTCCGAAACTAATGCAAATCTCTAATTATTGTGTTTCTTTTGCTTTGGATTGACATTGCAAGTGCACTTTGTTTGCATTTGCTCTCCTTCCTTACCACACAGGGGGTTATTCAGGAAGCACTGAAATATTGCTGACATTTCGGTGCTCCCTCGTTCCCCGCCCTTCCCTGCACTTAGGGGAATCACCGCAGGGTACCCGGAGTGCAGGGAAAACCTGCCGCACACCCGCCGAACACCCACCAAAAACCTGCCGGAACCACTGGAAAAAATACGCCAAACATATCAGAAAAAGCCGCCGAGCGCCCGAGCCGCCAATCACAGCGCAGACCAGCTGCCGGAAAAAGTCGACAAGCTGCCGAACAGGGTAAAAATAAACGAACAGAAAAACAATATGATTGAAAGTGTCAAAATTGAAACACTGTTTACAAAAAATACTGAACGAAAATGCCTGGATTTTACATATAAGGTTTTATGAATGAAAATAAAAAGTTCTGTTACAGAAAAAAAGAAAAATCGCTGAAAAAATAAAATGGGAAAAACATTTTTGCTGGAATAAATCCCAAAAATGCCTAAGAGATCCTACAAAATCAATAAATAGACTTTTTGCTGCAGATTAAAATAATAAGCGGTTTATTAGATATTGAATAAAAACTGGAACATTTTTAACATTGAAGCCTATAGGATTTGCCTGAATAAACCTGTCAAATTAAACCACTGAAAAGCAGTGCACTTCAGCAACTTTTCACTGCTGTTCAGTGTTCTCTGAATAGAGTAATCATTGCTTCTCTATGGGGGATTTCACTGCCTTCGAACAGCCACCGTACTTGCTGGCAGTTTGCCAAAATTTGGCGATCTGCCTGCTCTCTGAATAGCTGAGTGGCCCCAAAATGTCACCGTACCGGGAAATTCATTTTTTCAGTGACATTTCAGAGCCAGATCGGCTCACGAATACTATAAAATAATATTCATATCTTTGCAATAATGTGGTTCAGCTGGTTATGGTTAGAACTACCAATCAATGGTGGCTATTGTAGAAACCACTTACAGAAAAAATATATGTATCATAGACCTATATACCATATGGTATCTGATTAACCATTCAGAATGCTGAAAATGCAATTACACAACCGGACTACAGCTATAAACGCAACACATAACACATAATCATGTCATAAAGTTGGCTTTTATTCTGAAATCAGTGGCTTTGGTATAACATGGAGAAGCAGGACAGTAGTATCCAGCATATTCCTGTTCTTCGCTATTATTTATGAATGCATAGGTCAAAGCTTGCTTCATACATCATTTATCATCCTTTACTGAACATGCAGAGCAGTGAGATTATTATGAATGGGGCTGTAATATGGAAGATACACTGTTTGCATAACACATGTTTTTATTTAACGCTAAATAATTTATTGTTGTTTCAGAGCAAATTACTGTTTTTTGTGCTTGAACTTCCAGGACATTTCCCTTTAGAACAAAAAATATGTACTCCTATAAAATCTATGTTGTACGTGCCATGTATAGATTTTCTCTCACTCAATAAGATGTGTTGTATACATTTCACATTGTCCTTTAACTATTTTATGGCTCATGTATAGGGTTTGCTAGCACTTTATTATATATTTATTATCATATATATTTAAATAAATAACAGACCCAGGATGCATAAAAGTGAGACAGATGTCATTTGCATATCCTACCCAGAATTCCTTGCTGCATATGGGGAATGTGGCACAGGAACTCTGGAATGCAATTCGTCGAATTGCTGTGATGTGCAAGTGGCTTCTGCAATAATAAACACACTTATTATAGTGTGGAGGCTTTTTTTTCTCACTTTTTGTGAGAGAGAGAGCAATAATTTCAGCACTCACACGTCCCACGAATATCCTTTAGTTCTTTTGCCTCGGTGCTGTAATCCATGTGTAAGTATATATATATTAATCCAGGTAGAGGATGCACTCGAGGATTTCCTTAAAAATAAACTTTATTTGACCCACATTAAGGCTGGTGTCAGACGAGCGTAGTCTTCACGTCCGTGATTGCGCCTAAAAGTACGTCCGTGATAGCATGAAAGAAACTCCATTGGAGCCTGACACATGAAGTACGTCCGCACTGAACTGCGGACGCATGACGGACGCTGCAAACGGACGCAGGTTAGGCAAGAACGTAATACTGCTAGAACGGACGTGCAGAGTGCGCCACGTCCACAACGTCTGCATAGCTTTGTGTGTGAGTGATGGAGCGTGGTCAGACGGACTGCATTTATACGTCCAGCATTTTTGACGGACAGAATGTTTTTTCATTGTAATTTATTTTTCCCTCCTACATCCGTCAAAAATAACTTCAGTGAAAAAAACGGACTGTGTGGCCACTACTGCGTCTTCCGTACTGACGATGTCCGTACTGCACGGACGTACAGTCCGTAGAAATCACGCTCGTCTGACCCCAGCCTTAAAATACTGGCACTTTTGCTCTGACTTGAGCCTTTATCAAAGTTAAAATACAAATAAATGGAACCTGAATTTTATACTTGTTCCGCGTTGCCTCCGATCACGCCAAACCCCGAAACTGGAAGCGACGTATCGATACTGGCAGACCGCATGGCGTCTGAAGCTATGACGCATATATTCTGCGACTGTCTTCCCGATTTCCAGGGGAACTCGGCACAACAGTGGTGCGTGAATGCGTCTCTGATTAAAACAAAACATGGGGGATGTAATGATTAGGAAAAAGTCATTCATGAAAATATTATTAAGCCAAAGTTGCTGAAACTATATTAAATCCATTCACATGAAGTTGGATAATGAAGTGCCTGCTGGTTCATGAGATGTGTGTGTGTGTGATACATCAGTGAACTGTGTGTATGGGTGTAGTATGTGAAGTGCCAAGGGAATATACAGTATCTTACAGAAGTGAGTACACCCCTTTTTTGTCAATATTTTATTATAGCGTTTCATGTGACAACACTGAAGAAATGACACTTTGCTACAATGTAAAGTAGTGAGTGTACAGCTTGAATAACAGCGTCAATTTTCTGTTCCCTCAAAATAACTCAACACACAGCCATTAATGTCTAAACTGCTGGCTACTTACATTGTAGCAAAGTGTCATTTCTTCAGTGTTGTCACATGAGAAGATATAATAAAATATTTTACAAAAATGTGAGGGGTGTACTCACTTCTGTGAGATACTGTATATATATGTATATTTATATATATATATATACATATAGAACAAACCACAGGGGGGTTGCACTCAACCTAAACTTGCAACACAAGCAACATCTAAGACTTCAAATACAAAACACCAAAAAAGAGCACTCCATACCAATGACCACCTTCATCCACCATTTTCTGCAAAAAAACACATTTCAAAAATTCAAAAAACCTGACTGAAGTAAAATGATGGGGATTCAGTTAAAGTATGATCTTAGTTTGCGTAAGCCTGTCACAGTTGCCAATGTATCCCATCGTTGACAGGTCCTATCTAACTTGACCGCATCATTGGCGACTGTGACAGGCTTACGCAAACTATGATCATACTTTGTTAACTGAATCCCCATCAATTTACTTCAGTCAGGTTTTTTGAATTTTTGAAATGTGTTTTTTTGCAGAAAATGGTGGATGAAGGTGGTCATTGAAATGGAGTGCTCTTTTGTGGTGTTTTATATACAGTATATATATATATATATATATATATATATATATAACTGGTCATCATGCCTAGCTCCTAGCTGATGAGGGTCCAACAATCCCGAAACAGCGCTGTCCTAGGAGTGGCTTTGACCAGTTGCATAAACCTTATCTCTGCTACAAAGCCACAGTGTGGCATAGCATTGATTTTAGGGTTCTGTGTAATAACAGGCCCAGGATGCATAAAAGTGGGACAGATGTCATTTGCATATCCTACCCAGAGTTCCTTGCTGCATATGGGGAATGTGGCACAGGAGCTCTGGGATGCAATTCATCAAATTGCTGTGATGTGCAAGTGGCTTCTGCAATAATAAACACACTATATATATACAGTATATATATATATATATATATATATATAACAAACCAAGAAGAGAGCACTCCAAACAACACGTACAAACAGTACAAAAGAAACCACAACAGCAGCTAAATTCATTTAAAAACAGGAGATTTAACCAGGTTTAACCCTTTAAATGCCTACAAACAATTCTTATTCCCTTCAAATGCACTATAGATCTTAACCCTATGATGTTGAGCTGTGTTGAAAAATGGTGGAAGTTTAGTTTGCAATAGATGGCCATGGATTGCGTAAGCCTGCCAACAGCGACAATGTATTCCACCCTTGGCAGGTCCTATCATACTAACCTAATGACTGCTCTTATGGGATAAACTTACTTATTGAGGACCCAGTCCTTTCTGAAGCTCCCTGCAGATCAAGGTTAAATAGAACCTGCGGGTGGAGCACCTGTGACAGGGAGGGGTGCTTGCCCAAGGGTTGTCAGCCCTTTTCATACAAAATACACAAGAAGGGCAGCACTCAACCTTAACTACGCTTTCAGTGCGGGTGCATCTCAAGACAGTATAATACAACAAACCAAGAAGAGAGCACTCCAAACAACACGTACAAACAGTACAAAAGAAACCACAACAGCAGCTAAATTCATTTAAAAACAGGAGATTTAACCAGGTTTAACCCTTTAAATGCCTACAAACAATTCTTATTCCCTTCAAATGCACTATAGATCTTAACCCTATGATGTTGAGCTGTGTTGAAAAATGGTGGAAGTTTAGTTTGCAATAGATGGCCATGGATTGCGTAAGCCTGCCAACAGCGACAATGTATTCCACCCTTGGCAGGTCCTATCATACTAACCTAATGACTGCTCTTATGGGATAAACTTACTTATTGAGGACCCAGTCCTTTCTGAAGCTCCCTGCAGATCAAGGTTAAATAGAACCTGCGGGTGGAGCACCTGTGACAGGGAGGGGTGCTTGCCAAGGGTTGTCAGCCCTTTTCATACAAAATACACAAGAAGGGCAGCACTCAACCTTAACTACGCTTTCAGTGCGGGTGCATCTCAAGACAGTATAATACAACAAACCAAGAAGAGAGCACTCCAAACAACACGTACAAACAGTACAAAAGAAACCACAACAGCAGCTAAATTCATTTAAAAACAGGAGATTTAACCAGGTTTAACCCTTTAAATGCCTACAAACAATTCTTATTCCCTTCAAATGCACTATAGATCTTAACCCTATGATGTTGAGCTGTGTTGAAAAATGGTGGAAGTTTAGTTTGCAATAGATGGCCATGGATTGCGTAAGCCTGCCAACAGCGACAATGTATTCCACCCTTGGCAGGTCCTATCATACTAACCTAATGACTGCTCTTATGGGATAAACTTACTTATTGAGGACCCAGTCCTTTCTGAAGCTCCCTGCAGATCAAGGTTAAATAGAACCTGCGGGTGGAGCACCTGTGACAGGGAGGGGTGCTTGCCCAAGGGTTGTCAGCCCTTTTCATACAAGGGTGGAATACATTGTCGCTGTTGGCAGGCTTACGCAATCCATGGCCATCTATTGCAAACTAAACTTCCACCATTTTTCAACACAGCTCAACATCATAGGGTTAAGATCTATAGTGCATTTGAAGGGAATAAGAATTGTTTGTAGGCATTTAAAGGGTTAAACCTGGTTAAATCTCCTGTTTTTAAATGAATTTAGCTGCTGTTGTGGTTTCTTTTGTACTGTTTGTACGTGTTGTTTGGAGTGCTCTCTTCTTGGTTTGTTGTATTATACTGTCTTGAGATGCACCCGCACTGAAAGCGTAGTTAAGGTTGAGTGCTGCCCTTCTTGTGTATTTTGTATGAAAAGGGCTGACAACCCTTGGGCAAGCACCCCTCCCTGTCACAGGTGCTCCACCCGCAGGTTCTATTTAACCTTGATCTGCAGGGAGCTTCAGAAAGGACTGGGTCCTCAATAAGTAAGTTTATCCCATAAGAGCAGTCATTAGGTTAGTATGATAGGACCTGCCAAGGGTGGAATACATTGTCGCTGTTGGCAGGCTTACGCAATCCATGGCCATCTATTGCAAACTAAACTTCCACCATTTTTCAACACAGCTCAACATCATAGGGTTAAGATCTATAGTGCATTTGAAGGAATAAGAATTGTTTGTAGGCATTTAAAGGGTTAAACCTGGTTAAATCTCCTGTTTTTAAATGAATTTAGCTGCTGTTGTGGTTTCTTTTGTACTGTTTGTACGTGTTGTTTGGAGTGCTCTCTTCTTGGTTTGTTGTATTATACTGTCTTGAGATGCACCCGCACTGAAAGCGTAGTTAAGGTTGAGTGCTGCCCTTCTTGTGTATTTTGTATGAAAAGGGCTGACAACCCTTGGGCAAGCACCCCTCCCTGTCACAGGTGCTCCACCCGCAGGTTCTATTTAACCTTGATCTGCAGGGAGCTTCAGAAAGGACTGGGTCCTCAATAAGTAAGTTTATCCCATAAGAGCAGTCATTAGGTTAGTATGATAGGACCTGCCAAGGGTGGAATACATTGTCGCTGTTGGCAGGCTTACGCAATCCATGGCCATCTATTGCAAACTAAACTTCCACCATTTTTCAACACAGCTCAACATCATAGGGTTAAGATCTATAGTGCATTTGAAGGGAATAAGAATTGTTTGTAGGCATTTAAAGGGTTAAACCTGGTTAAATCTCCTGTTTTTAAATGAATTTAGCTGCTGTTGTGGTTTCTTTTGTACTGTTTGTACGTGTTGTTTGGAGTGCTCTCTTCTTGGTTTGTTGTATTATACTGTCTTGAGATGCACCCGCACTGAAAGCGTAGTTAAGGTTGAGTGCTGCCCTTCTTGTGTATTTTGTATGAAAAGGGCTGACAACCCTTGGGCAAGCACCCCTCCCTGTCACAGGTGCTCCACCCGCAGGTTCTATTTAACCTTGATCTGCAGGGAGCTTCAGAAAGGACTGGGTCCTCAATAAGTAAGTTTATCCCATAAGAGCAGTCATTAGGTTAGTATGATAGGACCTGCCAAGGGTGGAATACATTGTCGCTGTTGGCAGGCTTACGCAATCCATGGCCATCTATTGCAAACTAAACTTCCACCATTTTTCAACACAGCTCAACATCATAGGGTTAAGATCTATAGTGCATTTGAAGGGAATAAGAATTGTTTGTAGGCATTTAAAGGGTTAAACCTGGTTAAATCTCCTGTTTTTAAATGAATTTAGCTGCTGTTGTGGTTTCTTTTGTACTGTTTGTACGTGTTGTTTGGAGTGCTCTCTTCTTGGTTTGTTGTATTATACTGTCTTGAGATGCACCCGCACTGAAAGCGTAGTTAAGGTTGAGTGCTGCCCTTCTTGTGTATTTTATATATATATATATATATATATGTAACCCCTTCACTTCCAAACTATTTTGATTGGAAAAAACATCATAAGATTTATTTGGAACATGGGATTCAAGGTTAATAATTACATATAGGGTAAACCAGAACATTTGCAAAGAAATTGTTGTTCTGTGATAGCTAAAAAAATGTAAATAATGTATATTAGATAATATTTAGTTTTCAAGTATTTATCCTTTACAGAAATTTGGATAAAAGATTCTGAACTCTAGATAGTGTCCCCAATTTCACATGTGGTCTGCGTTATATAGGGATATAGCTTGTATGCCAAATACGGTAAACTTTTTGTTACAGTGAGGTTTATGGCTGCTATTTGCAGTTTGTTTTATCTCTCTCTGGGATGACTGGAGAAATACAAAACAAAGGATTTTGTTTCACTACAAGGGACACAATAATCTTGCTCTATAAAGGTGCGAAAAGTGGTTTTGATATGCTAATTGGTGCTTTTCAATGTATTACGATGGAAAATTTAGATAACCCTTTCACTACCAAAACCAAGTTAAGTAATGAGAGGACCATTGGAGACCCATGAAGGCAGCGGATGAAAATGCATTATGTCACTTTTGCAGTACTACAATACATCACTCCTCATCAAGGGGATGTATCAATGATGGGGTACAGGATTAAATATCTTTTATGTTTCATTCTTTTTTTCCTGGGACTGTTCCCAGAGAGATGAGAAGGTTTCTATCGGTCATCCTGAGGATACACAAATGACCACATTGAGCGAACAAAGTTTATCACTTTCATCTTGTCAGGATGTGAGTACCATTTCTTTTTTTTATTGTAATAATATTTATTAGCGGTTTTTAGAACAGACATTTGAGATGAGATAACAAGGACGTGCTGCAGACGTGAGTACCAGTTCATTTATTATTTCTTCTGTATAAATATCATTGTTAAATGGATTGTTATCGGATTGCAGAAAGTACTCAACTTCCATAAAGCTGAGCACGTCTGAGTTGCTGAGCCTGAATGTCATACTCAGGCTCAAAACCACATGAGTGTGCTTCCATCACACATATGCATTGTTTACATATTAGCACTATTACACCATTGCACTCCTCTTTAGTATGTTCATTCGAGGAATATTGGAATGGGAAAAATGAAGACTAATAGGATCAGAACATTGAAAAGAATTGAATTATGCGAAAAAATGATTTTTCTTGCAGGTCTATTCAAAGAAAGGTGAAAAACAGGAGAATTGGCAGGAGTAGAGAACAATGTAGACCAGATAGCCGATTTGGAAAGTGAGATAAATGAGAGAATTTTCCTGGTTTGGCCATTTTGTCCTAGAATTTTCACTTCTCCAGTCATTCTCCTGAGTTTTACATTTCTTTGAATAGACCTGATAGTAGCAAAACAATTTCAGAGATTGCTTTTTTCAGTAGTTTAATTCATCCCTAAATAGAACACTTTTCAATAACATATTGTAAGTGTAATAAGTCTAAAGGTTAAACCAATAACTTTATTATTGTAGTGTTCATTCACTTACAGTTAATCTGTATAAACTGTACTATAGCTATATAGCAACTTTTTACATGCCACATTCTTCATGCTCCTCTTCTTCTTATCATTATTACTATACAAAGTAATTTACTTTAATGAAAGAATTATGTTACACAAAATGACAAATGAAAAACGACCAAAACCTACCAACAAACTCATTATATCATTGATGCCTCGGAGAATGTTTACATACATTGCTTTGGCTAATATGTATTTAGCGCCTGCTATAGTTTCGTTTACAATACTAACAGTAGTTGTGCCATCATTAAGGTTAATGACTTCATTTCTTCCTATTTCCTTTCTCCCAAAAGCACCTGCAACTTTATCGTTACAAATTATGTATTTGCTACAATTAGATCATGCTCCAGTGCAGGTGTGAGAAGTGGGAACAGGTTCATGTTTCGAAGAATTGAAGCTTTAGAACTGTCTTCTAAACTCCGTTTCCTACTTTGTTTCTTTTGTATCCTGTGACAACTACAGCAACATTATGTCCAGTTCCATGGTAACCTAAACCTTCTTAAGCACATTGTAGCACACACCACCACATGATCCAAATGACATGCTAGTAGTGCAGGAACAAATATAATGTTTAAAAGATTATTGCCTTAGCACTGGCAGAACTAGTTACTTCTGAGAAAAATAAAACAATTCTGTTGTGAACCGCTTCCAAGTTTTCATTGACGAACTAGAGCTTTTAATAAGAATCAGTAGTAAAGGTTATTGTGACTGTATGTCGAACTACATTTATTTTTCCTCTTTAGAGTCTTTACATGCAATTACTTCAAACAATGAAAAAGAAACAGCAGCGTGTGTTTTATAAAGTGGTTTTATTTGTACCGTACACCTAATCCACGCTGTAGTTACAGTTTATGTAAGTGGTAATGTTCCTTTAACTGCTAATTTAACTCTTTTATTAAAAAACTAGATCTTAGGGTGGAGAGGGACATAAATCTTTATTTTCTTTTCCAAGATCATGAAATGTGCCAAGTTGTTTAAGAGTTATGAAGTGATGCAAGATGACCTGTTCAAAGACAATGAAAATAACACTTTTCAAATGTATACAAACATTCTAAAGAAAAAAGATTATCAGCATTTTGAAAGACATTGTAAAAGCTGCATTGAGTTCAATGGGTAAAAAGTACTGAAACACTTACATACAGTACATATTTTACGGGCACATTTTATCATTTTCACACATTTCATTGCAAAGGTTAGCTGTATACTTTTAGAAATCAAATGATAGGATAATATCAGGGCAGGTTAAATATAGTCTTGAACTTAATCTGTTTCTTGCATATGTTCCTTGGTTAAACTCATGTTTATATTGTTTAAATTAATGCGGTCTATGGCTCACACCATATTAATAAAACCCAGGTGTATTAAGACCTGATTAAATGACACGTGAAGAATTTGATACCAAATGAATTATCTGGATGATTGTGTGGTAAAATTAGAACCTCCTATGATTAGACACTAATCTTCAACAAAATCTACAAACACTTTCACGATCCTTTCCTTGTAATATCTGCAATATTTGTATTGTCATGGGACCTATACCCTGCATCTGCAAGGCTCCCTATGGCTTTTCCATGCTCTCTTTAAATCTGTCCATTGTACAATACTAATGAGGAAGTATTACGTTCTTACTAACAGGACTGGAAGCATTTAATGAATGCAACTGGTCCAATCACAGCCACAAGTCAGGAACATATGTGGAACTGGATTAACAATTGAATTTGAATTCACAAAAATTTTCTCTGTGAACATTTTGGTCCCTATACATTATTTAATAGTGAATTTCCCCGTACAGTGACATTTCTTGGCCACTTTGCTATTCAGAGAGTAGGCAGTTCGCCAAATTTTGGTGAGTTGCCTGTAAGTTCGGTGCCTGTTCGAAGGCAGTGAAATCCCCCATAGGGAAGCAATGCTTCGTCTATTCAGAGAACACCAAACCGCAGTGAAAAGTTGCCAAAGTGCCCTGCTGTTTGGTATTTTCATTCGGCAGGTTTATTCAGACGAACCCCATAGGCTTCAATGTTAAAAATTTCCCGTTTCAATTCAATATCTAATAAACCATTTATTCTTTCAATCTGCAGCAAAAAGTCTCTTTATTTATAGATTTTTTATGATCTTTTAGGCATTTTTCAGAAAAAAAATCCGTTTTTTTTAAAATAGCATTTTTTATTTTTTCTGTAACAGACTTTTTATTATCATTCCTAGGACCTTATATGTAAATTCCAGATATTTTCGTTCAGAAGCTTTTTTGCAAACAGCGTTTCAATTTTGAAAATTTCAAGCGTATTGTTTTTTTTTATTTCTACCGTTCGTCAGCTTGTCAGTTTTTTACGGCAGCTGGTCTGCGCTGTGATCAGCAGCTCGTCGGCTTTTGCCAGCATGTTCGGCATGGTTTTACGGTGGTTTCCAGTGGGTTTTCGGCGGGTGTTCGACAGGATTGCGTCGGGTTTGCGGCAGGTTATCCCTGCACTCTGGGGACCCTTTGGTGAATGCTGAATTCACCGTAGTGTGGGGAACTTTGATACCCCGAAGTGCAGTGAACTACGGGGAACATGAGGAAATGTCAGCGACAATTCGGTGTTCTCTGAATAACCCCTTTAGTGTTTACTGATCAATTTGTTGTATCAATTCTGATGTATTCAGCACCACAAGCCTTAGACAGCACCTTGGTGCGGTTCGGTGTGATTCGGCAGCAGTGAAATTTTCCATGGAAAAGTAATGGTTAATCTATTCAGAGAACGCCGAACAGCACCAAAATGTAGGTGAAATGCCCTGATTTTGGAGGTTCGTTTGACAGCTTTAAACAGATAGGTTTCAATAAAAGATTATTAAGTAAAAAAATATTCTGTTTTCATTAAATATTTATTCAACCGTTTATTCTTTTCACTTGCAGCAAAAAGTCTCTTTATTTTTAGGGTCTTTTGAAAAAAAAATTGATGAAATTTTTGGATTCCTAATTCATTTTAAAACAATGAGGCTTTTCTCTTTGCCGAAGCAGTGTTTTTTTTTTTCCCCTCAGTCTTGCTGCGTATGGCGGGGGCTTCTTTGGTGTCAAAACCTATTCAGTTTCAAGGACAGCAGCTACTCTTGGTGCTGAAACCTATTCAGCACCATGGATAGCAGCTCTGAGGGGCTCAGGAGCAACATAGGGGCTGCTGTCCTTGGTACTGAATAGATTTCAGCACCATGGGTAGCAGCTCTCCGGGGGTCTGGGGGCACCGTGGGGCAGCTATCCATGGTGCTGAAACCTCAGGGAATTAGGTATCCTTTTTTTTTTTTACAATAATCTGCGGATTTTTCGCTCCATAAGACGCACCTGACCATAAGATGCACCTAGTTTTTAGAGGAGGAACACAGGAAAATAAATATTCTGAAATCAAATAGTGTACTAATGGATATTGCCCCAGCTCCTCTCATGGATATACTGCCCCCAGCTCATGGATACTGCCCCCAGCTCATGGATACTGTCCCCCAGCTCATGGATACTGTCCCCCAGCTCATGGATATGCCCCCCAGTTTATGGATATGCCCCAGCTCATGGATTTACCCCAGCACATGGATTTGCCCCAGCACATGGATTTGCCCCCCAACTTATGGATATGCCTCAGCACATGGATATGCCCCAGCTCACTCATGGATATGCCCCAGCTCACTCATGGATTTGCCCCAGCTCACTCATGGATTTGCCCCAGCTCACACATGGATTTGCCCCAGCTCATGGATATGCCCCAGCTCACTCATGGATATGCCCCAGCAGCTCATGGATATGCCCCAGCTCACTCATGGATATGCCCCAGCTCGCTCATGGATATGCCCCAGCTCACTCATGGATATGCCCCAGCTCCTCTCATGGATATGCCCCAGCTCGCTCATGGATATGCCCCAGCTCGCTCATGGATATGTCCCAGCAGCTCATGGATATGCCTCAGCAGCTCATGGATTTGCCTCAGCTCACCTGCCGCCGCCGCGTTCGTCTCCCTCTGAGCGTGCGTCCGGCGGCAGGAAGCTTGGGCACTCGCCTGGGGGAGCCACGTGACCGCGATCTCGCGAGATCGCGGTCACGTGGCTCCCCCAGGCGAGTGCCCAAGCTCCTTGCCGCCGGACGCACGCTCAGAGGGAGACGAACGTGCGGCGGCAGGTGAGCTGAGGCATATCATGGGGCATTCGCTCCATAAGACGCACCCACTTTCTCCCCCCACTTTTTGGGGGGAGAAAAGTGCGTCTTATGGAGTGAAAAATACGGTAACTCATTCTTTTGACATTATTATTGTTATTACAGGCATTTATACAGCGCCAACATATTCCGCAGCACTTTACAATAGGGGAGCACAAACAGGAGACACACATGATACATAATGAAAAGATGACATTCCAAAATAACTAATAAAAACAAAATAACTAATAAAAATGGAACACGAATTGATACGAAAAATGAATTACCAATAAAAACGAAATAATGGATCAATCCGAAATGCGAATTATTGATTGTCCGAACTATCGAATTAATCCGAAAAAACGAATCACGGTAACATAACGATTGCACCAAAACGAATTTAAAAACGGATTGAATCTATCCGAAACTAAACAAATTTTTTTCGTTGTGCGCATGTCTATTGGGAAGTTCCTGAAAAGAGGAACGTTGGAAAAAAAGAGGGAAAGGAGGATTTTGGTCCAAAATAGGGTCTGTTCCTTAAAAACAGGGACATTTGGGAGTCATTCGGGAGGTACACACTCATACACAACTATATACAGACACACACTCATTGGCATACACTCACAAGACACACATAGCTATATACACATACATATATACGCCAGATACACACACAGGCTTAGACATACAGGGCAGTATTACACAGTTGGTGCTAACTTAACCAGAGCTGTTATAAACTTAAAACCTCCATAGGCTATAATGGCCTTGGGAAGTTTACAACAGCTCTGGTTAAGTTAGCACCAGCTTTGTAATACTGTCCACAGTGTACACACTTTAAAAATGTATATATTTTAAGTGTATCCATATGTATTATGCATCTCTTTCGGAACATATTATTTGTTGTTAGTTAAAGACTTCAGTCTAAAACTATTAAAATATTATCAACTACTATTAAATAATATAATCCCACAGACTACGTCTACTACAGTTTTCAACCAGCCTGCTGGAATTGTAGAGTTTGCCCACCTGCACTCTTTCCCATTAACCCCTTAAGAACCAATGAAATAACTCTTACGTCATAAATGCATTGACTTTAAAGACTCTTGGTCCTTAAGGGGTCAATACCAAGCTGTTTTCAATAAAACCACTGTCAGGAGGACCCATTGGAATTATGGAAAACCACTTTCGATAGCAGACAATATAAAATTGAATGTACCTTTCATAACATAAATTTTAAATACAAAAAGCTTATTTGAAAGGTCCCTTCAGGCCACAAAGCACCACCATATGTATATTAATACAGCTGGAGCTCAGTCATTCTGTAGTCCAAAGTACTGAAAATTTGGGGGGCCATTCTGGAGCCCGTTTGCAAATGAATTTCATTTCCAATAAATTAAATTCCTTTGCATTTTTCTAGGATATGCCCAGATTGAGTGTACTTGATGTTGGGCTCCTGCAGGAGCTTCTGATTATCAAGTATACTCAACCATGGAAGTGAAGGGGTTACATGATGGCAGAATACAGCAATAATTGAATATTTCAGGACTGCATAACAATAATGTAGAGTAGAGACTTGTCAGATGCTGTTTATCAACAGATCTGGTTTTCTGCAAAACAACTTACTCTCTGTATGTTGAAGGTCAAACGCGTAATTTAAGAATATGCCAGTTATATTGCAAATGATGGTTGAATGCAAAATGTTCTACAACTTTATTTCAGTTTATATAAGGTGCGCAGTTCCTGCTCTCAATATTTTTGTTTTTCTCTATAGCATTTTAACAATGCATTTTATGTTGTGGAAAGCGATACTTTCCTTAAAATATTGCGTTGTGAGACTCCTGGGACATCTGTTTATGTGTTTGTAGGGTTTTGAATAAACTGATTTGGGTCTGGAATGCATTTAACATTTTGTGCGTATTTAGGTTTCTCATACAAACATCCACAAGGGCATAAGCAACGAGTACACTTAATTATGAGAAATTCCTTGATTGTTAAACAATTATTCCGTGGCTATTGTATAACGCTCATACGTTCTTCATCAAGATACTAACCACAAAAAAATCTATAAATAAAATGCTGTGCAAGTGAAAAACTAGATTTTTGTGATTTTTAAAAAAATATGTTTTGCTAGAAGACTGCGCTAACTATTTTTGTTTTTGAAAAAACTTTTTGTTACCATTTGAGCTCTAGTTTCAAAGTTTGGTTAGATAGTATATCCAAGTCTTCACCCTTCTACCCAATAAATCTTGTAAAAACCCTAAGCATATGACTTTCTGCATCGTGTTCCTTTTTCATTTCCTTTACTGATTAGCATTACCTCCTTCAAGAAATATAATAAAGTTAAAAGAGAGAGATTGGCTTTTGTTAAATCACTGTGTGAGCGAGAGATAAAGACTTCCTATTATTAGAATCTTAGGGTTGTGCGTTGGGATTTGGGATTGCAGAGGTAAATCAGGAAAATAATGATGTTAGAAGGGAATTGTGCAATGCCTTCTAAGATTGCAATATATCCAGAAATCTCATCAATTACCCGGTGGGAAACATTCTTATATAAATCTCTCTAGGATTTACTCTCATGTGAATCATATTTATGCTATATTATGTCAAATATATGATTTCACATACAACTATATGTAGCCAGGTGTCTCATGACCCAGAACCATTAGGAATTAAGCTGGTAACTCTCTATTTTCCAGAATAACATCAAATTCTTTTGTTGAGTAGGAAAGGAAACATCCTATTGCTTACTGAAAAGCAAGTTTAACGAGCTAAATAATTGGAAACACACTTATAATTTATGTCAATGCTAAGCCCTTCCAAATTGCGACTTAAAAGGTCAAACTATTGGTAATTGCTTTCATTTCTGGTAATTAAGAATGGGTCAAGCAAGAAGATGTTCATGTTATGATGCATAGGTAGACTTTTTTATAATTATTTATTTAAATATAATATATGTACATGACCTAACATTGCAATAAACGTATCTTTCTATAATATTTTTATATCGCCATTGAAATCTCTTCATAAAGATTTAATGGGCTACCCGCAAATTATCAAATACAATGCTTTACTAAATACAATTTGGGCAAAAAAGCTGTGGTGTTGTCAGACCTTGTCCTGGCATAGGCCGACACAGGCACTACTCCTTGCTGGCTCCCTGTCCTGCTTGCGCCTCCCGGCGCTCTCCTGTGCGGCTCCTTCCTCCTGCACGATTTTTCCCTATGCGCGCCCTCGAAGGCTTCCCCGGGAGTCATGTGATCCACTCCACCAATGAATGAACAGGGCACCCTATTTAAACTGTCTTTGCCCTATTCACTTTGCCCTTTCGTGGTTCTAGTTTATTTACCCTTAAGTACCTGTATTGCTATTTATCGCTCTATATTATTGACTTACTGTGTTTGACCTGGATTTGGCTATCGACCTGTGTACCTCTCTAACCCCTTGACTCGGATTTGCCTATAGACTATTCTACCTGCGATGAGGGACCCCTGGCTTCCAGGCTTTGCCTGGCTCGGTTCCACTATTTTCCTTTTCCGTATCTCTCCTGTCGCTTACTGCTAGCTATACAAGGACTGGTGTTTCCCTTCCTTATTGCTGTCCCTGCCTTATAGGTTCATATCCTACCATTGTGAAACAAAGCCACATTAAGGTATGGTACAGAACCTGGGTGAAGGGTTACCCAGTATTGCGTCTCGGGTTAACCTGTAATTTATCTAGGAAATATCCTGAACCAGCCTCACAAGTGTGAATGAACGCTGCTCCGAACACAAAACTACAAGTAATACTCGTGCAGGGATGACGTCCTTGGCAATCAGTACTGGCCACCCTTTCTGGGTGAGAGCAGGCTGATTTGCATATGGAGCATTCATCCCTGTAATGGCACAAGCAAGCTAAAACCTTGTGAGACCTGAGCGGGCCCCACCGTAGAGCAGACTACTAGTGCTGTTGCTCATCCTCTGGACCCTCACAAACCCCCCTTACCCTCACTACAAGTAATACAATTTCTAATATTTGTATACATAGTCAATGTAAGAAAGTGTTAGAATCTAATGTTTTGTAAATAAATAATAGTACATTTTACTCAGTTACATGGTGTAGGTCTGATGCAGATGCAGAAAACAAAACCATGGGCTGGACTTCACCTGAGCTGTTAATGGCAGCTTGCACATGGAAAGATCCTACATGAGCCTTTTTCCATTTGTGGTTTGCCATTTACAGCCCTATTGGTACCGGGCCACTGTACTAGTGGCTTCAGACAGTTGATCAATATAACAGTGGCTCAATGCGCAGCCACTGGTATTTGCTTCTGGGACCCTGTGTGGTGTTGCGCAGGAACCAGCACACATGCAGCATGTAAATTTATTTACCCACATATTTTCATCCAAATATTTGTAGTTATAGATTCTATGTGTTACTGCATTTTTCTAAGATAATATTCAAATTTAACCAAAACCGAAAAAAGTAAGTAAGTCTGTCCACTGACACCTAACTTAACATTGTGGAGTGTAAAGAATGGAGATACTTAGCGCACAGACTGCAGAGCACGTCCCACACTGATTGGACACGAGCGCCAGTGATAGCTGATGACCTGTCACCTGACCGCCAGCGCTTTCTGATACAGTCAGTGAGCGCTAGGGATGTGCGTTTCGGTTTTCGGAATTTTCACGAAATTTCCCGATTCGTGTTTTCGGATGCGGCTGATTTTCCGAAAAATTTTAGATCCGAAAATGGCAGATCCGAAAAGTTTTCCGAGCCGAAACAAAATATTTTCGGAATTTTCGAATGACCTTGAAATGTGTCAAATCGAAATTTATTGCTTTGAAACGAGGAGAACAGACGTTCCGAAAAAACGAAAATTTCCGAAAATACGAAAAGTCGATACAAAAAACGAGCTAAGTGACATGAAAATACGAAAAATGGTCGATATTCTGAAGCCATTAACAATTCCGAAAAACTAAAATTTCCAAAAATACGAAAAGTCGATACAAAAACGAGCCAAATGACACGCAAATACAAAAAATGGTCGAAATTCCAAAAAAAAAATGTACACGAAAAACGAGTCGAGCCGAACCGAATCGAAACAGAAATCGGTCGAAACGAGCCGAATCGAAAAGTTTAAAAATCCAAAAAATCGAATCGAATCGAACGGAAAAAAAAATCGGTGCACAAGCCTAGTGAGCGCCTGCGGTCTGGTGACATTGACAGATCATCAGCGATCGCCTGCGCTCATGTCCAATCAGTGTGGGACGTGCTCTGCTGTGTGTGCGCTGAGCACAGATTGCAGTGCAGCACCCCACAACCACACAGACCACCAGGGATGCAGAGGCTGCCTGCCGCCAGCCCTGCCGAGGTAAAGGGCCCTGGCAGCTATCCTAGGCCTAAATTTTAATTTTTATCGAGGCTTAATAAAAGTTATGTTTTATCATTTTCTTCTCACTTGTTCTCAGATAGAAACAGTGGCCCACCTGTCAGGTGGACCGGCACGTCTAAGGCTATAAAACAATCAATAGACACTGTGAACCGCACTTCATACTGAAAACATACCAAATGATTCACATCTACTCTGTGAATCTCAAATAAACACATTAAGGAAAAACACAGAGGTTTTGGTTTACGTAAATGACCGGTAAAGTTTAAACCTAACTCGCAAAGTCAAGGCAAATCTCTTAAAGAGCCACTAGCACCAAAAAACAAAATGTCCTTATTGTGTTTATTTTATGTTGCTGATATCTTACACGTGCTTTGTTTTTCTCTTGTATGTTTAGTTAGTAAAATATATTACTCTATATGTGTCACTGGGTGCATCCAATCTCTGATATTTTGTTTACCTTGCTGGTTGCTTTGGCCATAAATTGGAGGCTATCTATGGGTCGATTACTGACTCAAATCATTGTATTCTGTTGGATGTATTCAAAGGACACCACCAAGTCTTTTAAGATCCCTGATATATCTCATTCAGCTGCCAGTTCTTATCTCAGGTAGCAGAGGCAGGACAATAGCCTCCTGCCACCTTGTCTAAACATTTCCTGCTCCACCTCATTAACAGTTAAATACTGTATAAGATAAAGCAAAGCCACAAAGTAAAACATTTGCACAGATTTTGGGAAATGTTGCATCATGGAAAAAAATACACAAAATTGAAACAGGAGATAAAAAAACTAATTTTATTTTTCAATTTACATGCAATTACTTTAAACAAAGAAATAAAAAAACAGCAGCATGTGTTTTATAAAGTGGTTTTATTTGTAGTGCACAAGTAATCACGTTACAACTTATGTGAGTGGTAGTGTCCCTTTAAGGTGGGAACCTAATGCCAATACACAGATTCCAGACTTTTTTTCAGCTCAGAGACAAAACTGGGTATTTTGTGTAAACCCCACATCAAATAATTCCACGTTGGGGACATATAGCTAGATAGATAACATTAATTTATTAACTTATGATCTTAAAGACATTTCTCAGCCCTTTAAAATGTGTGTAATTACTTTTCTTTGTGCGTCCTAACCTAAACATGTTAAAAAACAAAAACCTTTTCTTCCTTATTAGTTCCTTGCGTCAGAAAATAGGAACTCAATTAATTTTAATATGGTATTAAAAACTAAAACTGTAATAAAAAGCATGGAAGAAGATCTGCGGCCCCTGCTGTTTTTGGATGTAATATGAATATATATTCGGTATACAGTAAAAGGCAGAGCAGCAGCTTATTGAAGCATGTTGACCTCTTTAAGTGATTTCTTAAAACTATGTTTCCAGAATTTTATTAGGTGTTTTGTGATCTGCTGAAGATTAAAGGATTGGCAACTTTCTGTTATGCAGAGCTCACCATTTGTTAGAATTCAGTCTGATGGGTTGGCCAGAGATTCCACCTTTTGTAAAAACTTTCCCAAGGTCAATCAGTCTACATGAAGATCTAATATTGAAAGTAAGCCGGATCACACTCTTATCCCAAAAGCCATCTAAAAAGTTGTTTCGGCTCCATAACGCCGAAGGAAAGTGCAGCTGCACAGTCCCTATGACTGATTAACATTTAATTTAATCCTGTTCAATAATTTATTAATAGTTATAAAGCATATAAATTTGAGTGTATATATATAATACATAATTTCTGAATAATTAATATTGCACGGTATAACTTGCTCTTGTGTATTATAAATAATGTCTGTATGTGTTAATATTTAAATAAGACGTGTATATATATATATATATTTTTTTACAAATTAAAAGTTTATAAAGAGTAAAACAGATAAGATAACGACAATAAGTAAAGTACACATCATAGTTGCAAACTATACCGAAGACACGGCATGGAACCACGTGGTAATGTGCAAGGCAAAATACCGAGTATATATCCTCATTTTGATCGAACGAAAAAACATACAAGAATTCTGACCACCATGTCGAGAGATCGGTGTTAGGACCTGGCAAGACTAAGTGGGCGGATATGGATTCTGTTAATGCTATAAATGTACAATTAGTAAACAGATGTGTAGATATAAAAGGAGTAACAGGAGAATGCAGAAACTGGAAGCCCAAGTGTGGGAGAGTAGGAAATAGAAGAATAGAGGTGACAGAACAAGGAGTGAAATAGTGATAGGGGAGGGAAAAAGGAAGGGGGGGAAGTGACATAGGTGGAGGGATAAAGATAAAAAGAAAAGAAAAAAAAGGGGGGGAGGAATTGGTGATGGTATGGTATTATCCTGAATGAATGGACGACCCCGGGTCTCAATCACAATGGTCTCCTATATACAGCTATGGTGGCGTATCACCCACGCAGAGGAGATCCACGTGTTGTACCCTGCCGTCAGGGATTGGTGGCTGAGGTCCCTGCCATATGTGCAGGGCACTGGAGGAAAGGAATCGTTCCCAGTAGAACCAAGTGATAGGATGATCTTCTGCGAACTTGTCAGGGGGTAGATGGGAGGTTTCATGGATGCGAATTTGTTCCACTTTGGCCACCAGATCTTTAGTTAAGGCGATATATATATATTTATACTTAAACAAAACAACGTTGTCTGCAGTCACTCACGGTTCACCCTGGTTCCACAAACCCGGTGTTTGGCGACGGCCTCTTTTGGATACAATCAGTCAAAGGGATTCACCAGCACTCCAGGATTTCCAAAGTTATCAAAGTTTATTGAATCCTGGTTTTAAAATCGTCAACGTTTCAGTTCCGGTCTGGAACTTTCATCAGGACAAAAACATATACAACCCACTACAAACCCAATGGTTTAAATAGAGGACATATTCCCACACCAATTAAAATCTCATTGGCAACTAACCCTCCCGGTGCTCGATGCGTCCGGTGTACTTGTACATGTACCACACATGCGCCAATTCCCCGGCCCACCTTGATGACATCTTACTGGTCGTCCTGGAGACCAAGAAGCTCACTGCATCTCAGAAACCTCCTTACTTCTCCCGAAACAAACAGCCCAGCTCCATCACGCACACCAAAGGGTGGCCACCAATAAGAAACCATATTAAAAACAATACTACCATCTGAAATAAAAGGGGATACACAATAAAATGGGATTCGGAGGGGGGATTACTTAGAGTGAACTCATGGCGTTGTAACTGCCCTATATTTATACTTATATGTGTATATGTGTGTTGTATTAAAATGCAGCACAAACAAACATTTCTGTTACTGCACATACAGTAGTTACATACACCACCTTAACATTCATGCAGGCACCATGCTTCTCTTCATCAGCGCTGGACTTACCTACTTAATGAAGCTGCACCCATCCCCTGATGCTTCTCCATCATTCAGTGTTCAGTGTATGACCTGTGTTTGCAAGGAAGTAAGAAGTCTGAGACCTGCCCAGCTCAGCTCTTACTACCCTCGCTTCAACAGCGCCTCTACAGAAACTTGCTCCTCTACAGAGACCCTTGCAACCCCGCCAGAGACCCTTGGTTTTCAGTGGGCGGGGAGAGGAAGTCAGCCACCTCCAGGAAAAGACCACGATCCGGGGCTGAATGGCGCCAGATCGTGGACCGGCGCCTTAGGGGTTAAAGAGAGGCAGCGCTGCAAAGGGCAGACTCTCCCTTTTCAGTGGTGCCTCTCTTTATCATGTATTTCCTCCCGCCCGAAGGGACCCCCCTACTTACAGGTGCTTTTCCGGCTTTGCGGGGGGGGGCCTGAAACTGATGATGTCAGTGCGCCGGGAGGGGGGATATAAAGCAGTGTCTGACTTCCATGAAGTCTGATTGCCACGGGACCCGGGAGCAGAGTGGGGAGTATAACCCGGGAGAGCCCGCTTACCGGAAGACGTGTGGAGAACGTACTCAGCATATAGCGGGAGAATCCCATGATGTTCCCCACACGTCTTCCGCAGGGAAGGAGTTAAACCTCTTGAACTGAACCACTGAAAATCAAGGTATTTCACTAACATTTCAGTGCAGTGTGGCATTCTGTGTAACCATTACTTCTCTATGGGACAATTTTGCTGCCAACGAAAATCAGTGAAGATCATCAATCTGCAGGGAACTACACCATATTTTGCCATCAGTTTGCCAGTATTTGGAGAATTGACAGCTTAGTGAATAAACAAACTGCCACAAAATTGCACCATAAGGTGAAATTCACCATTTGGAGCAATTTGGTGGCAATCTCGGCGCTTTCTGAATAACCCCTTCAGTGTTTTTTAGCGAACCAGAAAACATATGCATTAATTGTGTCATTATAAATGTGATAATGTTGAATACTGCTATGATAATTAAACTATTTCTCAACACCCACAAAAATTGTATAGTTGGATTTTTTCTTGGTAGTGAATGTGTTAATTATGTCCAGTGTTGGAACACTATCCCCAACACACCTGTAGGTTCCATATCCAAAGCACATATCTATATTGCTATAAAATCCATCAACCACATAGAAATGCTTCAAGAGACCTAAACATGATACGCTATTGATTTTCACAGTAGATTTAAAACTATATCGTGGTTAAGTCTCATGTGGCCTTTCTCTGAAATTCAATGACAACAAGACAGATTCCATATTGATCCAGTTCTATGGGTGTACTATTATATAACATTAAGTTTAAGATTATATTTATTTTAAAGGGATGTGCTATTAAAACATAGAGGGCAATATTCTCTAGTTGTTGATAAGCTAACTACATGAAATGTTACACATAACATCTCCTGTAGTTAAATTATCAACGGGAAACGCCATTCCATGCTTGTCGCAAGCTGAGCTTACGGCTCGAATGCAGCCGTTTCTCTGCACAAGATTACTGTTCATTAAATGTCTATACTTATTATGGGATATGTTAATTGTAACCTCTGCGTGGAAGCACAGACTAATCCAATGTAGCCTGTGCTTCCACATGGGAGACGGTATTTCAGGGTGAAATACTGACTCCAAAATGCTGTTGTTAAATGATTTTGCAAATTTAAAATCATTTAACACTTTCTAAAAACCTCCCCATTAAATCCCATACTCACCACTGATTCCGCGATGAAAAGGGCAGCGCGATCCATCGCTTCTTCTCGCCGGGAGCAGAGTGAGACTTGGAACAAATAATCCCTTTCCTGCTTACCATTTTACCGTTATCTATGGAATAGGGCCCAAAGTTCCCTTTTTTTGCCTGTTTTACAGATATTCTGCTTCTCCTACGGTATTACCAGGCTGAAATCCCCATAAAAAAGCACTGCTTCGGCTATTCAGAGAACAAAAACCAGCAGTGAAAGGTTCCCGAAATGCCCTGCCATTCGGTGGTTTAATTCGGAAAGTTTATTCAGGAGAATCCCATAGGCTTCAATGTTAAAAATATTCCCGTTTTTATTCAATATCTAATAAACCGTTCATTATAAAATTCTGCAGTAAAGAGTCTCTTTATTTATAGATTTTTTTATGATATTTTAAGCATTTTTCTGGATTTTTTTTTTTTCTAAGTTTACTTATTTTTTCTGTAACAGCCCTTTTTATTATCATTCCCTGGACCTCATATGCAAATTTCAGACATTTTCACTCAGTAGTTTCTTTGCAAACAGCGTTTCACTTTTCAAACATTCATGCAAACTGTTTTGCTAATTTATTCACTGCCTTCGTCTGCGCTCTCGGCTTTTTCCGGCGGCTGCGATCGGCTCCTGCTCGGGTTTTTCCGTGGTTTTCGGCAGGTTAATCCAGATGTTTTTGCGGGTTTTCAGCGTGCATTCGCCGGGTTTTGTGGTTAGTTTTCGTCAGGTTTGCGGCAGCTTTCCCCTGCAATTCGGGGACCCTGTGGTGCTTGCCGAATACACCGCAGGGTCACCGAAATGGGATCGGCAAAAGGAACCGAATTGAAGAGAACGAAAAGTCACCGAACGTGCGGTGACTTTTCGAATCTCTTTGAATTACCCTGTTGGTGTCAGTGAGAACACACGGATTATAACAATTCCCAAATATTTTGTAGAAATTACTGACCCCCAAAATACTTGCAGGGTTATTCAAAGAGATCTGAATGGCTGGAGAAAGGTAACCGAACGCTGAAAATCAGCGTTCGGTTACCTTTCCTGGCCATTCGGCTATCCAGAGAGCAGGCAATACGCCAAATCCTGGCGAATTGCCTGCACATTCGGTGCCTGTTTGAGGGCAGTGAAATCCCCATAGAGAAGCACTGCTTCGGCTATTCAGAGAACAGAAACCAGAGGTGAAAGTTTTCCGGATGGGTTAATCCAGATGTTTTTACAGGTTTTTGGTGTGCATTTGCCGGGTTTTCGCCAGGTGTTCGGCGGGTTTTTGGCAGCTTTTCCCTGCACTTCGACAGCCCTGTGGTGCTTGCTGAATACACTGCAGGGTCGCCGAAATGGGAAAGCCGATTTGCACCGAATTGAAGAGAACGAAAGTCACTGAACGTGTGGTGACTCTTCGATTCTCTTTGAATAACCCTGTTGGTGTCAGTGAGAACACACAGATTATAACAATTCCCAAATATTTTGTAGAAATTACTGACCCCCAAAATACTTGGTGGCAGTGAGAACACACAGATTAGAACAATTCCCAGATATTTTGTAGAAATGAGACCCCCCCCCCAGTAGCTGGGGGCAGACTGGCAGTGAGAACACACACCAACACAAGAACAATCTCCTCTCAAACACATGCTGAAGCGCTGTGTGAAGCCTTATATAGTGTGCTGCGGGACTTAGCTCTGTGAGCCCATGATTGGGCAAAATTTGCCCAATCAGGACTCTGAGCCGTGATTGGCATAGTCTTGAACCTGTGTTCAGGTGCAAGGTTGTAGCCAATTACAAGCTTCAGGCCAGTGGAAAGGTGCATTGTGGTTCATTGTGGTGCATTGTGGGCGAACATGCGGCGAGCACGCAGAAATGTTCGTAGTTCGCGAAAATGCGAACAGGCGATGTTCGAATCGAACTCCGAACCGATCGAACCGAACAGCACATCCCTAATCAGCACACAGAAGTGAAATGGCACAGCAGCGAAGGGATTAAGAAAAAAAAAGAAGGATACGTACATATACCTGCACAGCAAAGTAACAATCTATACTATAAAAGAGTAAGGGCTGGCGTGTCCGTCGCCAAACCCCTACTGCGCATGCGTGCGCAACCAGCGGCGGTTGGCTGCGTGCGCATGCAACCGCCGCGGTACGAGCCGGCTGTGCACTTGCCGCGGCGGTTACAAGATGCACACGCAGCAGCCGGGTAGAGGCTGCATGCGCATCCTGTAGAGCCGGATGCGCTCGCAGCCTCTACCCGGCTGCCGTACGCGCATCCAACCCCTGAGCGGCGAAGGGAAAGTTTCCTCGCTTCCGCTCTTTGAAGGACCCAAGCCGCGGTCACGTGGGAGTCCCACGTGACCGCGGCTTGGGTCCTTCAACGAGCGGAAGCGGGGAAACTTTCCCTTCGCCGCTCAGGCAGGTAAGTATGCCGGAGACGGAGCTCCAGGGGCGGCTGTCCGAATGCCGATAGAGCATTCGAACAGCCAGCCCATGTCTGGTCTACGGTCTGAGCTGGGCCATATCCATGAGAGCTTGAGGGGCAGTATCCATGAGCTGGGGCAATATCCACGAGCTGGGGCAATATCCACGAGCTGGGGCAATATATCCATGTGCTGGGGCAGTATCCATGAGCTGGGGCAGTATCCATAAGCTGGGGCAGTATGTCCATGAGCTGGGGCAATATCCATGTGCTGGGGCAGTATATCCATGTGCTGGGGCAATATCCATGAGCTGGGGCAGTATATCCATGTGCTGGGGCAATATCCATGAGCTGGGGCAGTATATCCATGAGCTGGGGCAGTATATCCATGAGCTGGGGCAATATCCATGAGCTGGGGCAATATATCCATGAGCTGGGGCAGTATTTCCATGTGATGGGGCAGTATTTCCATGTGCTGGGGCAGTATATTCATGAGCTGCTGGGGCAGTATATCCATTTGTGAGCTGGGGCAAATCCATGTGTGAGCTGGGGCATATCCGTGAGCTGGGGCATATGTGTCAGCTGGGGCATATCCATGTGTGAGCTGGGGCATATCCACGTGTGAGCTGGGGCAATATTCATGTGTGAGCTGGGGCAATATCCATGTGTGAGCTGGCGCAATATCCATGTGTGAGCTGGCTGGGGCAATATCGATAACATGTCCACAGGTTGGGGGGGCGCACAATTCTTGGCTGGCCCCGGGCGCTGACAACCCACGCTACGCCACTGCCTATCGCTGTCTGCTCTGAGCGCATCTGGCTCTACAGGATGCGCACGCAGCCTCTATCCGGCGGCTGCCTGCGCTTCCTGTTCTCCTGGATGCGCGCGCGGCCGACAGGTAGAGGCTGCGCGCGCATCCAGCGTCTTAGTTGGGGGCACTTTAAACCACGTGAGCTGGGAGCACTTATACCCACGGGAGCTGGGGGCAACTATACCAGCTGGGGCAACTATACCCACGGGAGCTTGGGGGCAATTTTACCCATGTGAGCTGGGGGCAATTATACCCATGTGAGCTGGGGGCAATATACCCAAACGAGCTGGGGGGCAAATATACCCATACGAGCTGGGGGGCAAATATACCCATGTGAGCGGGGGCAAATATACCCATGTGAGCTGGGGCAAATATACCCATGTGAGCTGGGGGAATATATACCCATGTGATCTGGGGGCGATTATACACATGTGAGCTGGGGCAAATATACCCATGTGAGCTGGGGTATTATACCCATGTGAGCTGGGGGCAAATATACCCATGTGAGCTGGGGCAATTATACCCATGTGAGCTGGGGCAATTATACCCATGTGAGCTGGGGGGCAAATATACCCATGTGAGCGGGGGCAAATATACCCATGTGAGCTGGGGCAAATATACCCAAGTGAGCTGGGGCAAATATACCCATGTGAGCTGGGGCAAATATACCCATGTGAGCTGGGGTAATTATACCCATGTGAGCTGGGGCAATTATACCCATGTGAGCTGTGGGGAAAATATACCCATGTGAGCGGGGGTAAATATACCCATGTGATCTGGGGGCGATTATACCCATGTGAGCTGGGGCAAATATACCCATGTGAGCTGGGGCAAATATACCCATGTGAGCTGGGGCAATTATACCCATGTGAGCTGGGGCAATTATACCCATGTGAGCCGGGGCAAATCTACCCATGTGAGCTGCTTCGCTTAACAATAGACTGCCCTCTGGGCAGGCTTTCCACCTAGTATGATATAATATGAAAGGAACACTCACTATTAGGTGGTCAGTATGAGTAAAGTGGTCAGGATGTGAGGAGTGCCCCCCCCCTTCTCACCCCCTCAGCTCTCCCGATCTGGAGATATTACTGGGTGAAGTGGAAGAGTTTCTTCCACCCTACCCAGCATCACCAGAAGCCAGGATTTCTGAATTTCCCAGCAGCTGGTCACCAGATCAATCACTAGTGGTGCCTCACGCAGAGACCAATCGCTGTAGTGCTCAGTCTCCGAGAAGCAGCTGATGGATGGGATCTACACATGCATGCAGCTTCGATCCATTGTTCCTTGCAAGTGCTGCAGAACTTGCACACGTAAAGTGAGTAAGTCCCATTGCACTGCACAATTTGCAGCTCCTATCCTATGCAAATTGTGCAGAAAAGCTTCAGGGACTTGATTGTTCGGGAGTCCCTGAGCCAAAGAGGTAGAACTGTGCACGGTGAAGTACAAAAGGTGTGCAAAATTGTGTTAAATATATAATAAATAATTGGGTAGAGGCGGTCAGCAGCATCTGCCCAATTATTTAACCCCTTCGCTACCAAGTGATTTAAAAAAAAAAACATTGTCAGGAACCAGTGTTTTTTTGAAAAATCATAAATTAATTATAAAGTAAGAAATATTTGAACATGTTCCAGTGTATTCTTACAGTAATAACATATTTGGCCAGTAGATGGCCAAATTGAGTTACAGCTGCAGCTCAACCTTCCCTGCATCGGCTGCTGACTGCCTGTTGTCATGGCATTCTTCAGCCGATTTTTTACAGTTTTAGCTCTTTGGACATTATGCCTGCAGGGCTAAAACTTTGGGGGTACCTTTTGCAGCCCAAAAACAAATGAAATAAATTTTCAGCAAATTAATTTCATTTGCTTTTGGGCTGCAGAGCTACAGAGGGAGATATCTCAATATTGAACATCGGATGGTGCCTTTGAAGCCCGAGATATCTCGATCTCGGTAGTGAAGGAGTTAAGGGGAATGAAAGGAAACTTTATTTTTCAATAGAGTATCGCTTTATTTGAGCTGACTTTGCACCACTTAAACCACAACATCTCAGAAAGGCAACTGGCAGCAACCAACATCTGAAAAACAGATATTGGTCATCTTCATCTACGTGTAGCAATATATATATACAGTATATGATAAAAATTATATTTGCTGTGTAAAATACATATTTAACACTGTCTTTAGTACAAATAGGGGGGGATGCAGTGGAGGCGCTAATAATTGGTAGATGAATGTGTTTATGTTATGCAGCCGACTGGGATTAGAACACAAAATCTTGACAGAAATGTGTAGATGTACAGTAGGAGAGAGGGGTGGGTCCTAGTGGTGCAATCTCTTTTGAGAGTATACAGTACAATCTTAAAATACATGCGGTACAAATTGTGCCTAAAATAAATGGGTATAGTATTCCCACTATTCCAAGTAGTGCACGGTCGAAACGACCACTAAAGTGCTGCCGTGAAAAGTCTATGTGCAATAGTGCCACTGTGCAAAAAATGCATATATTACAAGACGACAATTGATGTCCTAATATAGTCAGAAAAATCACATAAAGTGCAAATGCAGATATAAGTGCATATATAGGTGCATACAATGCAAATGGAAGTCCTTAAAGGAATTATTGTTATCAGGTCTTGTTTTCCAAATCACTGGTGAAGGCAAAAAAGCAATCCAACCGACCATATATTCTATATTGGAGATAAGGTAGTCTAGTTGAATCTCCACGTGGACAGTCCAGAGGTGTACGTGGGTTCCTGGTGCAATGTCTTCACCTAAGTCCTTTATAGACTCCCGATTCCCAAAACATGGGAAAAAGAAGAGGGAGAGGGGTAGAAAGGGAACAGAAAAAGAAAAAATAGTACAGTATTGTCTGATAACGAGTTAAGTGCCCACAGACAAGGGAACACTTACCCTTTATAGAGCCTCATATACCGGCTCTGGTGTGGAATACCTTGGGCCTAATTGAGGGTAGCCTCTGCCCTTCTTTAGAGTTTTCTTGGAGTAGCCTCTGCCCTTCCTTAGTGCTTGCTTGATCGTCTCAGGTACAGAAAAAGAGAGAGATCCTCATAGCGTAGCTTGTAACCAATGGTTGGAATAGAATAGGTGAAAGTTAAAACAAACTCACCGATGTTGGAGCCTTAGGTTCCAGGCTCAACTTGTAAGCGTGTGGTACTGCTTATTCGGTGGGTACCTTCACCTCTTTCATCTGCAGGTAGTCCTCCTATCTTGTGTGGATGGTAGGAGAAATAGGGAAACGGAGCATGTGGGGCATATACTGTTATAAAAAATGGATCTTAAACGGAAATAAATGGTAAAAAATAAGTTTTATTCATTCGTTTAAGAACATATATAAAATAAGGTGGGAGGGTGTCACAAAATATGGGATACGCGTTTCGGCAATAAAAAAGTGCCTTCTTCAGTCCATATGCAAGATAAAATCAAAAAATTGGGGGATCTGAGGCACTCCACGTGTCTCTGTTTATATTGTAATTGCTAGGCGTTTGTTTTCAAAGTCACTTCCGGGTTCGCAGGTGTTGCGGTCATGTGATGCGTGCCGCGTCATCGCGTCACGTCGCTGCCATCTTGGACGTGCGTTCCATTAGCCGATTGTTTGCATTCCACCATGTTCCGTGTTTTGGCGGCGTTGTGGTCACAGTGCGGTATATTATCGTTTCTATTATTAAAAAAGGGGGGGAGCAGTCCTGATGTACATTGGGACATCTCACTGGTGGTGACTTAAAACGATCGGTGCAGTGTTTTGGACACATAACATGGGACATATATAAACAGTAGTGGCTAAATTGCACCATATATTAAAAGGGGGGAAGAGAAAGAGATAGTGCAAAGTGGCACTATTGGCACTATTGCACATAGTTTTTTCACGGCAGTACTTTAGTGGTCGTTTCGACCGTGCACTACTTGGAATAGTGGGAACACTGTCTTTAGTAACTGCTGTACAAAATGACAGGGATTGGAAAATGAAATCAAGATGATAATAATGACAATTTCAGTGTTAATCAATTCTAACTCAAATGCACGTTATCAAAAATGTTTTCGTTATAAGGTTCAGAATTTATGTCTTTTACTAAACTACAGATAGATAAGTTATTTTAGATAATCCTCAGGACAGATTTTCTAAACCATTTTCAAATTAGTCCCTTGAAAATGTGGTTACATATGGCCACAAGACCCAAATTTGTGGCCAATATGCCATTTATTTGTGTTTGTCTTTTTTCTGCTCTATGTAATTTGTTAATAAAAATGTGGCCGGTTCTTACCAAGCCCTTTTTTTGTTTGTACTCGATTCTGTCAGAGACTGGTTTATGGCAGTTCTGTTGGATAATTTGTGGGTTTTCTGGGATTTAGGCAGTCCTGGTAAATTTCAGCAAGCAGTTCACATGTAATTAACTGTAAAATGCACATTATATCATAGCACATTTGTCTCTGTGAGATTAAAAGCTCTTGGATAATTGAAACTGAAACAAATCAGCAATATCTGTATGCTGGCATAGTAATCTGGGAAAAATCAAATATAACTTTCAGCGATAGTGTTGATTGCTATGTGCTAAACTGTAATTTTCAAGAGAATTGCATATTAATTGCACGTTTACATCACAAATTGTGCAATTGTACAGTTTAGTGAACAGTCTGGATTGTCATCCAAAAAACTGACTGAACTGCTATGTGTTTCTTTAATTGATTCTAAGTTTACTGGGTGGCGGAAAAACACATGAATAGAAAAATAGTGCAATAGCTATTCATAAGGTGGCATTCAAAACACAGAACAGCGCTTTAGTTCTGGGCAACATAATAAATTAATCTCGGTTATTGTTTTGCAAGCAAAGGGGTCACAAATCGACCAGCATGGTTGGCCTCGTAGGGCCAGATAGGTATATACTTATATACTCAGCACATATGAAACAGAAAAGCCAGAAATATGGATATATGTCTACAGAAATGTCTCAGATCAGGGGCAGGAGGGGGAGAAAAAATAAAAAATAATAATAGGGGAGAGGTAGGGTTCTCTATACTTCGCTGTGTAAAAGATGGTGACCCAAAAAAAAAAAGGAGGGACGTTGCATAAGCCATCACCGTGACGCTCCTGGCACACTCCCGAAGGAGGCCATGGAGTGATAAAGTCATGAGGCCCAGGAGCCTGAGGGCCAATTATGACACCGAGCCATAGTGGTGCACCTCAGGCATCCTGGAACATACCAAGAAGAAAAAAAAAAAAAAGTGGGGTTGGGGGGGGGGTACACAATTGCCAATAGATCGAGCACCCAGGAAAAAAACGAAAGGCGTCAATCAAAAAGAGTCCTCATAACATAAAATGGGGTTAAGGGAGTAAAAATGGGGTAAAAAAAAAAGGGGGGGACCACAGAATAGAAAACAAAAACAGGGAAAGTCTCAGCAGATATTAATCACGTCAGAAAGTTCTCATAAAAAGAAAGGGGAAAAGATAAACTCAGTTGCAATATCCCCAGCCGTGGAGCACTCACAAGGGTAGATCAAATAGGGGTCTCTAAAAACAAAAAGCTGAAAAAAAAAATAAAAGCAAAAAGCGTCACAGGAGTCCCATCAACCCGCATCACGAAAAAGGGGTGCGCGCAGCGCAGGCAGGTCGCCACCAGGTAAGCTAGGATGTACTGCCAAAGCCAGTCCGTCATCGGGGAGCAATGCTCGTGACTACGGTGGGCCCCTGGCCACCCAGAAAGCCCCGTCATCCGTCACACAGAGAGGAACCTCTGTCAGCAGCGTTGCGATGGCCAGAACGTGAGGCCCAAGCCTCCTCTTCTTCTTAATCGACAGGTAGGGGTCCCCAACTCTCTCCAGGTCTCAACTAGGGCCTCCAGGCCGCGCCAGTGCTCCATCCAAAGCCGTATAGATCGGCAGGTCGGGCGCATCACGCAGATCAGGGATGCCCCATGGCACCAACTCCGCCGCCATCTCGGAGGTCGATAGCGGTCCAGGTCCCGGGTCACCACCCCCTCTCCACAGGCTACCAGACTCCGATAAGGGAGCACATCTGTGTGCCGCAGACTCCCAGTGAATGCCTCCAAGCCCAGAACCAGTCAGGGGATCCGCAGCCCTGCAGCTCCGCAGAGCCTCTGTGAAGCGCCACATGCTGCCCCACATCAGCGAGCACCCGTTGTCACCCATCGACCCCAGAAGCTTCTCCAGGCACAAAAACGCAGCCTCCATGCCTAGTCCAAAAAGGTGTGACGGGTCTTCCATCTGCCGCTCCGTGGGCTCTCCAGCCACCTTTTCCACCAAGTCCATTGAAACGGTCAGGAGATGGGGGCCCTCATCTCCCCATCCCTTGTCATCATAGTTGGGGGTAGGCTTCAGGGTAGTAGAAGTGGCACGGCGCGGTGCAAGGTTCCAAGATGGCTGCCCTGGAAACTCACCGGCCGAGGGTTGACAGGGCGAGCAGTCTAGGAGCAGTGGAGACTGCAGCACAATCACTGGCAGGGACAGGGAATCACCGGAGCTGTGTGGAGAAGGGTACAGTCATGAACAGCGTCCTTAGGTGAACTCCGCAAGGGGATAGAATGTGCCTGGGGTTAGGTCCCAAAATGGCCACTGGCAGCACCCTGCCACCACTAAAAATGGCTGGGAAGATCGGTCTCTAGTCCGGAGGGGGGACCAAGCGGGTTCCGGATGATGCACCTACGAGGGCCGGCTATCCAAGGTCCAGAAAGAGGAGAAATTTGCCCGGTAGAGTCAGATTAAGGTCTCATAATGAGCAGGCAGAGACGGAGCTCCACAGAAACACGTCTTGTTCCCTGCATAGCCAGCCACACCCCTAATCTCGGTTATTGTTTGTGTTTTTGTGTTTTTTTGGTGTGATGGGCATTCCAAGAAACAGTACAAAGTTCAAAAATAAAATTGTTGTTAGCATGAAGTCCAAATGGGCACATAATTTGTCATTGTCACGTCCCACGCTGATAGTGCCCGGCAGTATCCTGCTTGCTGCTTGCTGGCCGGGCGCTGAGTGAAGAGCAGAGGTTTTGTGGTCACGTGAGATGCCAAGGGAGCGAGGCATGGCTAGATGACGCGGTGCCCTCCAAGTTTAAAGACCCGCATCTCACTTACTCTGACGTAGTATTCACTTCCCTCAGCGCTCTCAGTGTATCTGGTTAATTTGTGTATCAAACTGGCATTCCCTGACGACTCTGCTGTGTGTACCGACCTGGCATTCTCTGACGAACCTGCTTTCTGTACCGACCTAGCATTCTCTGACGAACCTGCTCTGTGTACCAGACTGGCATTGACTGACAACCCTGCACTGTGCAATGACTTGGCAAGTACTAGTGATCCTGCTCTGGGTATCAATATTGGGACGCGACTGACTGGTACTTAGATCCCTGTTCCATCAATCAAGTCTGTTTATTATATTCTGGTATCTGTTAACCCTTGTTGGTTACGCGTCACTTGGTACCCCAACTGTACCAACCACTTAAGGATCGGAGGGGTAGATAGTATACTGTATACAGGGTCCTGTCCTTCGTGACAGTCCGATTTCAATAACATTGTGATGGTGTCCATGTCCTTAAAACCTACCTCCTTAGTTAATGTGCATCACTTGGCCTCTGCTGACCATTTTTTTTGTCCAGACACCGTTGCATTTCACCACTGACACAACACACCCGCCAGATGGCGTGGGCTGTCAGTTAATTCTGACGCAGAACACCACTCCATGCATTGTTTAGAAGCTGCATTTCCTGGGCATAATAATAGTGGCAACAATGTTCATGCATTGTTTCAATTTTGGTGCATTAGGATAAAATGCCAGCCAAGGGGAAATGGTGGTTCCCCTACATAAAATCCTTGGCATCCAGACTTTGCTCTATTGTGGTTTAATTATTGGACACTCAACAAAGTAACTAGACTGTAAAGAAAAAAATCAACAAAAATTTGTTACCATAACTCTTTCCTTATATACTGTGTGACAACTGCAACAACACAAATGCTCATGAATTATGATTCAAAATCCTTTTGAAACATATGTAGCAGTAAGATTTTCTGTCATAGTTTGAGGCTGAAGGGTGCTACCGATTGTCAAACAGTTCATACGTTATCATAAGCATTCCACTCAGAAAGATAAAGCAGTCCATATGGTGTAGCATACATGCTTCCTGCCAAGCTACCTACTCTAAACCTGAACTAAACCTCAAGAATCAAGATAAGGATCAAATAGATTATTGGCAAGCACATCTCCAAAAAAAGCATTCTGGAGCTTGCATTCAAGATGTGAAAACAATCAGGATGTACTGGCATTATCCCAAAGGTAGATGTAAGATTTGATCTTAACAGAGTGATCCCTTTCTTGCATACCAATCCTCTGCCAAATTGCTGTCAATGCAGGAAAATTGTTCTTTGGGAGGGGGGACTATGCCTTATGAGGATTCACTGAGATAATGATAAGGGACACATAAATAAAGAGTTGCTGTGACTTTAAATTGATTCCATTCAACTTCTCAATTTCAAAAGCTTTCTAAACCTTCATTTATTGAAGACTCGTTATCATTTATGCTTCACAAGTCTAATACCAGTTCATATAGTAAAGCTAATAGGTTTGCAATTAGGTTGATATTTGATTACTCGAGTAATTTGCTTTATTATCTGGATAAAGTAAGACAGAACGAAAAAGAATTTAACACTGCAGAAACACTTTGGGCTCTATTCCCTCTTGAGTGCTAACTATAGCGTTCGGGTGAGTAAAGGGGTTATTCAGAGAGAGATGATCTGGCCCGGAAATGCCACCGAACAGGGAATTTCCCCATACGGTGACATTTCGGGGCCATTTGGCTATTCAAAGAGCAGGCAGTTCACCAAATTTAATTAATGTAACTGGTCTAATCACAACCACAAGTCAAGAACATATGGGAAACTGAATTAACAATTGAATTTGAATTCACAAAATTTTTCACTGTGAACATTTTAGTCCCTATACATTGTTTAATAGTGAATTTCCCCGTACAGTGACATTTCTTGGCCACTAGGCTATTCAGAGAGCAGGCAGTTTGCCAAATTTTGTCATTTTTGAATAAGTAGCCGTCGTCTCTTAAAAATCTGGTATGTCTAGCTAGAGTCATACCTCACCACTACTGTCACTCACTTCCATTTTCATTGACTCTCAATTTTTCACCTTTCTTCCCCATTTTGACGCTACTTTCCTGTTTATTTCTCACTCCTCTCCTTTTTACTTCTCTCTTCTCCTGACTTTCAATGGCATATTTTATTACCTAAGGTGTTTTTTCTTACGATGATCCAAGACTATCTACTTTAGGCTTCTCCTGCAGAACATTTCTTTAAGGGGGAGGGGGTGTACTGACTCTCCCCACTTTTTTTCACACCTCTTTTTTTTCCCTCGGGTATCATATTCCTCTTAATCTTCATTGTTATGATGTTTTTATGATTCTGGTTTAGTACGTTTTGTTTGAATGATCGTCTTGCTTTACCTTTTCATTACCCAAAGGCTATGCAATCCCAATCAGGTTGATTCTTCATTGCAGACCCAATAAAAACACTTATAATGAAAAAAACCAATAAAAGATGCAACAATTATTCAAGGATAATAACAGTAATAATAATGATGATCATTCTAAATGCAGTAATTGACCACCATCTAATTTTACGATGAAATGTAGCCACTGAAAACCAAAAAAGGAAACCTCTCCAAGTATGCTGAATAAAGCATTCTAACAAAAGTAAAATTACATTTCTTATGGAAAAGGATTGGCAGAATACTTTTGGAAAAAATAAACCATTGGTATGATTTCCTAAACCACAAATTCTTAAACCACAAAAAAAAACACCACCATTAGCGTCCAAATACAGAATGCATACAGATGATTCTTCTTCTCGTTGGGTGGTTGGCATTACCCAAAAAGAAAATTAAATGTCGAAATACTATAGTACTCCTTTTAAAGATCAAAATTTATATAGTAATTAAAGCTATACGATAATGTACAATAAAGTGCCCAGCTGAGTATTGAAAACCAACTAGTGTTTTTTTTTCCTGTATATTACATAGATTACAGGATCAGAAACAGCATGGGTTTACCTCAGGGAGATCATGCCAAACTAATCTTATTGATTTTTTGGATTGGGTAACAAAAATAATAGACACAGGTGGTGCAGTAGACATTGCTTATTTAGATTTCAGTAAGGCTTTTGATACTGTTCCGCATAGTTGGCTTATCAATAAATTGCAATCTTTGAGCTTGGATTCCAATATTGTTGAATGGATTAGGCAGTAGCTGAGTGACAGGCAACAGAGGGTTGTGGTAAATGGAGTTTATTCGGCGCAAGGTCTTGTTACCAGTGGGGTACCTCAGGGGTCAGTACTTGGACCCATTCTCTTTAATATTTTTATTAGTGATATTGCAGAAGGTATTAATGGAAAAGTATGTCTTTTTGCTGATGACACAAAGATTTGCAACAGGGTTGACGTTCCTGGAGGGATCAGCCAAATGACAAATGATTTAGGTAAACTAAAAAAATGGTCGGAGTTGTGGCAATTGAGTTTTAATGTGGATAAGTGCAAGATAATGCACCCGGGACGTAAAACCCCAAGGGCTGAATATAGAATATTTGATACAGTCCTAACCTCAACATCTGAGGAAAGGGATTTAGGGGTTATTATTTCAGAGGATCTAAGGGTAAGTAGTCAATGTAATAGAGCAGCAGGAAATGCTAGCAGAATGCTTGGTTGTGTAGGGAGAGGTATTAGCAGTAGGAAAAGGGAAGTGCTCATGCCACTGTACAGAGCACTGGTGAGACCTCACTTGGAGTACTGTGTGCAGTACTGGAGACCGTATCACCAGAAGGATATAGACATTTTAGAGAGAGTTCAGAGAAGGGCTACTAAAATGGTGTACGGCTTGAAGGAGAAAAGTTACCAGGAAAGGCTTAATGATCTTAACATGTACAGCTTGGAAAAAAGACGAGACAGAGGAGATATGAAAGAAACATTTAAATACGTAAAGGGAATCCACAAGGTAGAGGAAGGGAGTATATTTAAACGGAAACAAAGTAGCAAAACAAGAGGACATAGTCTTAGATTAGAGGGGCAAAGGTTTAAAAGTAACATCAGGAAGCATTATTTTACTGAGAGGGTGGTGGATACATGGAACAGCCTTCCAGTTGAAGTGGTAGAGGCCAAAACAGTAATTGAATTTAAGCAGGCATGGGATAGGCATAAGGCTATCCTAAACAAAAGATAAATCCAGGTAAAGTATCCATGTAATTGGGCAGACTAGATGGGCCGAAAGGTTCTTATCTGCCGACATTTTTCTTTGTTTCTATTACAAAACGAATTATAAAAGAAGGAAAATGTATAGTTTAGCTATACATTTTGCGTGTCATTGTACATATAATTTGTGCTATATAAATGACATGATTATGTGACAGGGACACTGAAGAATACAGAGGGATGGTAAGTGGTTTTTTTATTAAACCTTTCTGGCACCCCAGTATTTTAGCTTTGAAACTATTAAAACTCACCTCCTTTCCAGCACCATGGTCTCCCTCAGTTTTTTGCGCCTGCCAATCAACACATGCACAAATAGCGTGCACACAGCCAATCAGATACCTCTCCATTCAAAAGTAGTTCTTATATCATCATCATCATTTATGTAGTGCCAACAGATTACAATGAATTTTACAATAACTAATGGGGAGTGAGACAAAATTGCAAACACACATAAGAATGGAAACAAGAGATGTAGAGTGTCCTGCTCAGATGATCTTATAATCTAGCAGAGTTGGGGTATTGGAAGACAGGGGGAGTTTAATTGGCCACCAGGACCTCTAGCTCACGTGTTGTAGAAATGGTGAGGACACGAAAGTGACATCTATCAGGATGTGGGAGTAGGTGAGTAGAGGGATAGGTCACCATCATTAATCACTTAGAGACCATATATGATCAGTTTCCGTTTAATTGATTGAAAATGATCATAGCCTTGGAAGCTATCCAAACGGGGCTTATTGAAAGCCTTCAGCCCCTAAAGACAGTAAGGGAGCCACACAAGGCACACCCATGACAGTTAGATTATTGTGGCCAAGGTGGCTTGAGTGTCCCAGTAGCGAAAGAGTTGATCACTGGTAATCAAATTACTATTGTTTATTCGTGTCATACATTTAACATCCCTGCTTTTCTACTAAAGTGAACTGATAAGTGAGAGGACATTGAATATTTTTTTAATCATTTTACAGAAAATGAAAACTGACAGAAGAGCTAACTGAGCAGAATTTGGAACCATATGTGGAAAAGGGAGTTTTCATCAATCACAAGTTGAATAATATATATAATCACAGGTGTGAGAAAAATCCTCCCCTAGAAAAAGAAAATCCTGGATTTGTTTTTCTTATAGTTCAACGCCAACTGTATATTGATGCACCTGCTTTTGGTGAACAAGTAGTTAATGTTTTTAGTGTCTGGGAATTGTGTTAGCAAGCTGTCATTTTGATATTATTGTAATTTTTGGCAACACTTTAATTGTATAATCAGTAGACAGGAACCGCTTACAGCCTCACCCATCTGTGGAAGAATTTGCATCTGGTATTAAATGAGCAGAATCGAGTCACGTAAATGAGACTGTAAATGAAAAGTAACAATGGAAATAATCAAATTCTTCTCACATTTATTTTGGTGAGTTCTATTTTAGAGGATCTTTATGTAGGAATAAGGCATAATATTTTATTAAACTAAAATGTATGTATTTTTGCCAATTTATGAAAAAATTACAACGTAACTATGAACATATGTTGATTCTTAGTCATATAACAAAATTTGCAGCATATATTCAGACACTTCTACACTTAATGAAAAGTACAGCTTTCCATTATCAGAAGGGCAGCAAACAATATGTATGATATTGCAAAATTTACAACATATGCATTTACATAGGTAACAAGTAATCAACAAGCACTATGGATAAACCATAGATAATATGTAAGAGTGAAACCGTTGCACTGCCGTGCAGCACCTACAACAATGGAACCCTATATGAAAAATGACCCCCTTTTATCCTTAAATAATTGTGAAGTTGTTGCTGACAGCAGCTGCACAATTTTTTTTCATATTTGGTTTTGTTAAAATACTTACCTTTTCTCCAGCAGCACTGGGCTCCTCCTCTTCTTCCACTCGAGGGCTTCCAAATGCAGATGTCCCTGGATCTTCTTATGCAAATTGTGTAGTATACAAAGCTTTCCTAATTAGGCTGGCCGTCTACTGGGTCGTCGTCATCCGTCATCGACCGACCAATCCCACAACATGCAGGAAATTCAGCCCTCGTCCAGTGCCTCAGAATTCCATTGAACAACTTCAGATGATTTTTTTGCGACCACAACAGACTAGCGATCCATTCGCTGTGATTATGATTTGTCAGATGAAGTCAGGGCGATCTGGTACAATTTACATGAAAAGAATATTAATTGTACAGTTAAATATATAGAAGTGATTCAGTTTGACAGGCAAATCCAATAGATTCAATATAAATATATATTTTCGTTTTTTTTTATTTTATTCAAACATTTATTCTTTTCATCCGCAGTATTTTTTGTATTTTTTTGGCAAAATCTTTGATTCCCAATTTTTTAGATAGAATGTAAAATAGGATTTTCGTTCTTAGGATTGGTGTAGCCTTGATGCTTTTTAACATCCCTGGCGGTCTAATTTTTGTCAGAATTCCTAGTAAAAATGCCTCCCAATTTTGTTTTTGGCCCCCGGGCGGTTATCCCGAGTATGGCTTGGGGTTAAATTCCTATGCTGGAAGCAGTAACCCTGAGCAACACTCGGGATGCCGCTGGATATATCACCTGTCCCTCTGCGGCGCTCCCTCGATGTCCCCCGCAGTCTCCTCTGGCGAAATACGACCTCATACTTCCTGGTTCCCTTCTCGTGACAAGCAAACCAGGAAGTATGAGGTCGCGATCACCAGAGGAGACTGTAGGGATCAGCGAGGGAGCGCAGGGAGAGGTAATGTATGCAGCCCGAGTGGGGCTCGGGGTTACCGCTTTCAGCGGTGAAATTTAGCCCCAAGCCACACTTGGGATAAATTTCAGGGGTGGTTAAATTGTCTTTTTATAATTTCTGCTTGACAATTGAAGGCTTTTTAACTGATGCTGTACAATGTCAGGCCTCTTAATGTGGTGTTCATAACTCTGCTGTTCTTTTACCTGTGTTGCTGAGGGGTCATTCTGGTGATGTTTACATCTGCTGCTCAGAGGGGTCATTCTGGTGATGTTTTACCTCTGCTGCTGGGGGGTTCATTCTGATGTTGTTTTACTTTTACTGCTGGGGGGGTCATTCTGGTGATGTTTTGCTTCTGCTGTGGAGCAGGTCATTCTGCTATGTATTAATGTTTCTCATATTGCTGTTGTTAACGTTCTAGTATTCTCAACATGTCATGTCAATTTTGGATATAGATTTTCTTTTTATGAGACCATGTTAGCACTTGTGTCTATGATCCTTTAGCAGTTGCCCCCAAGTTTGTATTGAGCATTGTACTTAATATTACTTTGGATTGGGTGTATTAACTTTGTAGCCTTGATGCTTTTTAAATGATCTTTTTATAATTTCTGCTTGTCAATTGATGGCTTTTTAACTGATGCCGTACAATGTCAGACCTCTTAATGTGGTGTTCATAACCCTGCTGCTGTTTTACCCGTGTTCCTGAGGGGTCATTCTGGTGATGTTTGACCTCTGTTGCTCGGAGAGGACATTCTGGTGATGTTTACCTCTCCTGCTGGGGATGGTTCATTCTGATCATGTTTTACCTCTGCTGCTGGTGGGTTCATTCTGATGTTGTTTTACTTCTGCTGCTGGGGGGTCGTTCTGGTGATGTTTTGCTTCTGCTGCAGAGCGGGTCATTCTGCTATGTATTAATGTCTCTCATATTGCTGCTGTTAACTTTCTAGTATTCAACATGTCATGTCAATTTTGGATTTAGAATTTCTTTATATGAGACCATGTTAGCACATGTGTGTCTATGATCCTTTAGCAGTTGACCCCCAGTTTGTATCGAGCATTGTACTTAATATATCCTGTCCTCTCTTCACAGGTACACCACCATCACCATCACCAATGAGAGCCCCCAGTCCTTCCCCAACCTCCACGGGGTTGAAGATTATACCCCCTTTTTGGACCCCCTGACACAGTCTTCAGCAGGTGACTCTCCTACACACAGGTTCCTGGATGTCCCGATCACCCCGCAGAGCAAACATCTGCCGCTGCCACTTAACAGCTCCCACCTACACCAGCACCACCATCACCATTATACCAATAGCGCAGACGGATGCAACCTTGCCCTGCTCTCCAACCTGCTCTCTACACAAAACAAAAGCCTGTCCCACAGTTTAGGGCAGTGGATGTGGAGTCCCTCCAACAACTGATAACATCAACTGATGACATGGGGGACTTCCTCGGCACTGTGATGGACGACATCCATCTGGGCTTTTCCATTCTGTACACTCAGCAGAAGGAGCAACAGCAGCTACAGAGGGAGATGCAGAAGAGGTTGCGGGACATAAGCACCCAGATGTGCCTGAACGGCAGGGGAGCTGTCATCTGTACTGACACCCCTGACCAACATCCTGAAGGTGCTGGTGGAGCAGCAGCATGCCAGCCTGGTCATCCCAATGCTCCTGACATGACCACCATCACCAATCTAGCCAACACCGGAGATCAGCGTCCATTGTTGCCCCTCCAGCTGCCTTCGTCCAGCCCGGGACCTCTGCCTCTACCTCTGACCAACCAGGGGGCGTACTCGACTTGGAGTCAAGATGTGGCAGAGCAAGTAGCTTTTTTTTATTGTTTTAGGTTTATACGGTTGATGTTATTTGTTTGGTTTTTCATTACAGGACTATTTTAGGTTCCTTTTGTTCTATTTAATGCGTCTCTGAATCATACATATGTTGCGTTTTATTTTTCTACTTGCTCCAATGCTTAGCTTTCTTTATCCCATTTTTGGAATAGTCATCCTGAGGTTTGCCTTTCACATTTTTTCTTTGTACGACTATGTCCCTATTCATGTTTGCAAATAATTCTGTCACACACCTGTCCAACATTTTGCCAGACCAATGAGACCAATTAGGAAGTATTCTTACACTTAAAATACTGCCTTATGCCACATCATACTCAGATGTACAATATGTCCCTTTAGGACATTGCCCAGACAACATACACCTTGTATAGTGCATGTGTATCTCCTATTATATATCTGGAATATATTTATCTACAATTGACATTTGGGGTCATCTATATTACAACATCTAATAGTGTCCTATGGTAGCGCCATAATCTATCCCTATGGATTAAAAATGCCACGCTGCAGTATAATCCATATGCTGCACGTAGGAAATCAAAAAGGAATCCCTTCAAAGAGATCTGAAAAGTCACCACACGTTTGGTGACTTTTCGTTCCCCGCACTTCGGGGATTCGGCGATTCCTAGTACGCCGACCCTGCAGTGTATTCAGCATGCATCCCACGGTCCCCGTTGTGCAGGGAATACTCGCCGCAAACCCGCAGAACACTCGCTGAACACTCACCGAATACTCACCGAACAATCACCGAAACCTCGCAGAAACCGCTGCAAAAACCAAGCAGAACACGCCGTAAAAATCAGAGCAGCCGGCGATCACAGCACAGAGCAGCCGCCAGAAAAAGCCGACACGCAGACGAACGGGTTGAAAAAAAAACAGTTTGCTTGAAAGTTTGAAATTTGAAACTCTGTTTGCAAAAAAACTACGGAACGAAAATGTCTGGAATTTACATATAAGATCCAATGAATGATAATAAAAAGGGCTGTTACAGAAAAATGAGGAAACGATTTTAAAATAAACGGAACAAAAATTTTGACAAAGAATCCCTAAAAGATCCAAAAAATCTAACAATAAAGAGACCTTTTTACTGCTGTTCGGTGTTCTCTGAATAGACAAAGCATTGCTTCTCTATGGGGATTTCACTGCCCTCGAACAGGCACCGTATGTGCAGGCAATTCGCCAACATTTAGTGAACTGTCTGCTCTCAGAATAGCTGAATGGCCAGGAAATGTAACTGTACACTAAATTTCAGTGTCCGGTTACATTTCGGGGCCAGATCTGCTCTCTTTGAATAATCCTGCAGGTGACCTGCCTTGATTTCCTTTGTGCAGTACACGAATTATACATGTTGCAGGGCAGCACTTTTCCCTGTGCATGTAATAGTAATATGTGTCCAGGAAAACATGGCCGATACGGCAACCCTATGTATGGGCATTTTTCAAGCAACACTATTTATAGTCAGTATTCGTAGAAAAATGAAAACCCTCTCATCCCTCTTAAAGGGAAAACAATTTATAATCGGAATGCTATTTTGCAGTGAGGTGTGCTGTGCAGTTGTCTTTCATGATGGCTGCTTCAATGTGCAGCATAAATGTTCCTTTAGCACTCAGATATCTTTCCCGGTTGCAAGGAACATTTCTTTATGTAGTTAATTCTGGCTGATGGTCCATGTTGTCCTGGACACATATCCCCATTTCATGCAGGGTGTAGCACATGTAAAAGTACAGCTCTGCAACATATGTAATTCATGTGCTGCAGTAAGGGAATCAAGAGGAACCTATGTGAGTTCAATATATTGCCACAGAACATTGGGAAACCCTCCAAGTGCATAAAACCCATGTTTCACAGGACACCAGCCCTCAGGGTGGTAGGATATCCAATATAGTGGTGGCAAATGTCCCGCATACATAGAAGGAAGCGCTGGAGCATGATGGAGACGTTGCTCTTGCTGACAACACCTATTTTTTTTTTGAGAAAGGATTTTACCAGGAAGGATACATTAAGATTTCTCTTGTTTTCAAGTATGTCCTGGGTGACAAGTATGTACCATTGGGTGTCTTGCCAAGGACACTTGCTGGAGAGATTGCTCGCTGGGATTGAACCCATGACTCCACAGGCTCTCTCCATGCAGAGCAGTGACATTACCTCTACTCCATCCAGACAGGGGTTGCTGAAAGGTTCCAGTGGCAAGGAACATCAGGCAGCACAGCTGCTTGGTCATCCCTGTCACAGAGTTATGTGAGCCAGACTGGACTCCAGATGGCAAGTTTTAGGTGGTTTCTATCGGCGCAATATATTATGTTTTCTTAAATTTCAAGAGTAGATCATACAAAAACAGTATAATTGTGACTCTTCACAGTATAAAGTGCTCTCGTGCTAAAGTGTCTCGATAACACAATTGTGCAAATTAGTTATTGGATCTTAAATAAAGTGCATATAGTGCATAAAGTGCAGTACAATGCTGATCGTGCTAAAAATCTAAAGTTCAATGAGGTTGACAGGCTTATTTCGAGTCCTGTTTTAAGTTGGTTGTGCCACAAATAAGGCAAATTCAAAGTACTTATGGATCTGATGTTTTTAGTGATTGTTCCTCTCTTTGTCAATTCTCTTATGTTCACTGGTGTGCTCCAATATACAAAACAAAGGAGAGAAAAGAGAAGATAGTGCAATACTGTTTCAATTCGTGCAAAGTGCAAGAAAAATAGTGGTATTGCACTTACGAATTCCAGAGCCTCGTATATCCAGGCTCTGGATTGAAGTGCCTTGAGCCAAGTAGAGAGTGGCTTCTACCCTTCTTTGCGACAGCCTTATCATCTCGTCCGGAAAGATAAAAGGGACAGCGCTCTCATGGCACAATATCAATCAGATAGGGTATAAAAGGTGGGATTTGTATACACTCACCGATTGAGGAGCATTCGATGTCCAGGCTCAACTCTTATGCGTGTGGCGCTCCTTGTTGGTGGGCGCCTTAACCCCTTTGTCTGCTCACTTGATGTCTGGACAGTAGTTGGTCTCTGGGATTTCCCGTCTGTCACCTATTCAGTGGGCTTTGTGGGGAGTGAAAGACCTTAAGAAAGACCAGGTTGATTGCAGAAGGATGATGGAAATGATGGTTGTAGTAGCAGAAATCAGGAATACTGAGCAGAGATATCAGGTAGCAGATCAGCAACGGTGTTTACTCTTTGTGAGCAAAAGCTGTAATGGACTCCAGATGGGCCTGCAGTTAAAGGTAGAGCCTGGAGATCTGGTCACAGGTAAGTCACAGGTAAGTCTGAGATCTGGTCACATGTAAGCGAAGGTAACAGCAGTCTGCATCAGTGACATTCTTCAATGTTAGTCTACACTAGTCCTTTGGACAAAAGGTGCGCATGGGACTGGACGTGCCCTCTCCAACTCCTGCTGGCATTGGAGTCGGGTATGTAACACACTACAAGTAGAAAGGCAGCAGCGATAATAAGCACATGGTTGACAACATTCCTTGTATAACAACTCTGGTGTGAGATCACTTGAACAACTGTGCTTTGCTGCATTTGTATTTATGGGCAGAGGAATTTGCATTTGGCCAGGTTGTTTGACTTTTGAATTAGCATCAGCTTTCTGCAGTTGCTAAAAATTTTCACATCGCATCCGTGCGGTAATTAGCACCACCATTTTGTAATCACTTGTTAATTGAAGCACTATTGGTCGTTTTTTGGTCCCCATGCTAAGTATAGGACGCGCAAAGTACAGTTAGATCACGGAAGCCTGGCGCAAACGCATGCGATCTCCGATGCACTAAGCAATTACTAACATGTTTAACATTAGGGATGTAATCTGGGGGGCATGCGTTAAGTCACTTATCCTAGCATTAAAACATATGCGACCTATATCTAGTGCTTAACAGCTGTGCTTAAGTTAGCGCCATTTTTGGAATAGGTTCCCTTAGTATTCCTTTGTCCTCCTGACTTGCTTTGCTCTGATATGCAGTTACAGCTGTGAGGCGGTCTCACTGAGACCTTATACAGACAGGTCTGTGCTTTTCCAAATCTTGTCCAATTAATTGTATTTTACCACAGATGAGCTCCAACTAAGGCTAGGGTCAGACGAACGCATTTTCACGTTGTCTGTGAAAAAGTGCGTTTGAACGAATGGACGTATTTTTTCACAGAATACGCGATAGCGGTCATACCATGCGCATTTGCGTTCGTGATTTTGTACGGATCATCAATAAAACACTTTGTGCATCTGGACGTTATGTTGGCCGGACATTAGCAGTGTCTGAAATCTCCAATTCACGCACACACGCCGCTAGCGGACGCAGCGCACTCTGTACAACCATACTAGCGGTTTTACGTTCTCGACAAAATGCGTTCGTTTGCCACTTGCGTTGCGCAGCCGGACTTTTGTGCGACCGTACTTCGTATATTGGCCGTCATTGCCCGGCATTTGCTGCTACTGCGGCCGTAATTAAGTGCGCCTGCACGCGCGTTCGCACTGCCTCAGTCTGACCCCAGCCTAAAGTGGCATTGTCAAGTGAAGGAGAACATATGAATGTGATATTTAAAAAAAAAAATTTACTTACTTTTAGATGTTGTCTAAATTTGTTTTTTCTTTGTTATGAGGTTTTTTTTAAAACATATTTTACCAGGAAGGATGCATTGAGATTTCTCTCGTTTTCAAATATGTCCTGTGTGGCGAGTATGTACCATTAGGTGTCTTGCCAAGGACACTTACTGGAGAGGTGGTCTGGCCAGGATTCGTACCTGTGTCTCCACAGGCTCTGTATTGAGTGGAGATTACGAATGAAAAATGACTTGCACTATCAAGAAGGCATGAGCATAAACCATAATATCAGTAAGTAGACATGTTATTATTAGAAGTAATACTAGATTCTTTTGAAAATCCCAGTAATTTATCGAGCATTTCGGTCGTTCGCATTTATTAACGTCATTTTCTAGATGCCAGCAAAGTGGAGTTACTATTGTACTTGTTTTTATATTACGGTTAAACTTACTATATTTGGGTGTTTTAGGATTAGGGTAGGGTTACATTTTGAATTACGATTCCTTTGAGGGCTAGGGTAAGTATTACGGTTTAGGACACTATTTCTGCTTGATTTTAGAATTAGGGCTTCGTTTAGGGTTAGGTTTCTTGTTGGGATTACTAGTGTTACATGTTTTTGTATTAGCAATAGGGTTAGTGGGTACTATTTGTGCTTGTTTAGTATTTAAGGTAGAGTTACTTTTAGAGTTAGGGTTAGTATTACGCTTAGGAAAAGGATTGCGTTTAGGGTTACTATTATTTGTGCTTGTGTTGGGATTAAAGTTACGGATAGAGTTTGGGATGTTACATTGCACAGCGAGTACAATTTTTTTTTACAGGGTTATTCAAAGAGATTCGAAAATATCCTAAAAAATCTATAAATAAAGAGACTCTTTACTGCATAATTTTATAATGAACGGTTTATTAGATATTGAATTAAAACGGGAATATTTTTAACATTGAAGTCTATGGGATTCTCCTGAATAAACTTGCCGAATTAAACCACCAAATGGCAGGGCATTTGGGGAACCTTTCACTGCTGGTTTGTGTTCTCTGAATAGCCGAAGCAGTGCTTCTCTATGGGGTTTTCACTGCCCTCGAACAGGCACCGAATGTGCAGGCAATTCACCAGGATTTGGCGAACTGCCTGCTCTCTGGATAGCCGAATGGCCAGGAAAGGTAACCGAGCGCTGATTTTCAGCGTTCGGTTACCTTTCTCAAGCAATTCGGATCTCTTTGGATAACCCTGTTAGTCATCAGAATCAAATTCATTTGAATATATTTGATTTGTTGCTGTTACATTCAGTTCAGATGAGTTTGGGTTCAGCGATTTGGAATTACAGATTCTGCAGTATCTAGATTATGTGTGCATTACAAATAAAACCACCTTATAAAACACATGTCGCTGTTTTTTTTCTTTGTTTGAAGCAAATACAAGTAAAGATTTAAAATAAAAAAAATTTAATCTCCTGTTTCCACTTTATGGATTTTTCCCATGATGCAACATTTACTGAAATCTGTACAAACATTATACTTGGTGACTGTGGTTTATCTAATCTACAGTATTTAACAGTTATCGAGGTGGATGTTTAGATAAGACGACAGGAGGTCTATTGTGTTCTCTGTAATTTTGGGCTATCCACATCCCAATGGTAATTAGCGCCAGCACTTTGTAATAGCTCACTTATTGGACTGCTAATTAAGGATTGTGCTCCCCATGGTAAGTATAGGAGGCGCAAAGTACAGTAAGCTCACGGAAGCTAGCGCAAAAAATTATGTGCTAACGCAGTGGTTCCCAACCACAGTCCTCAAGTACCCCCAACAGGTCAGGTTTTCAAGATAGCTTAAGCACATCACAATTGCTATGATTTGCTGCTCAGTGATTGCAGGATTCAGTCTGCATTTCCCCAAGGTAATCCTTAAAGAAACACTCTACTCAAAAAATCACCCCCCGTTTTTTTTATCCTAACCTATCCCTATTCCCTTAATAAATCTTTCGTTTTTATTTTTTTTCTTGTACCTGTAATACTTACCCTAAAATCCTCTTGTTTCCAGCGGCGTTTTTTTTATTTTTTTATACTCACCTCCCTCCTCTTCCGCTCCCGTCCTTCTTCTTGCTTCTTGGCTTCTGGTTTACGTGAGAAGCGCGCATGCGCGCCTCTCACACAAGCCAGCCAATCGGCAGGCTTCCTCCCGGCTCCCTCTGAGGATTAGTGTTGCGCGCAAGAGGATGCGCGCAACACTAACCCTCAGAGGGAGCCGCCAGCTTCTGCGGTGAGTTGGAGACGTCATCGCGCTGAAAGCAAAAGTCGGCAGAAGCGGGAAATATGATTCCCGCTCTGCTGACTAACAGCTGGGAGGGCGGAGTAAACTCCTCCGCCTCTCTCAGCTGTTTTCAGCATTTACAGCTGAACCGCTGAGCGGAGGGAGGGGGGACAGAGGGCAGGATACTCCGGGCATCATGACCACCTAAAATAGCTTAGGTGGTCATGTTGCTTAGAGTATCCCTTTAAGGCTAATGTCAGACGAACGCAGTCTGAGCGCACTATGCATTCGTGCATAATGTACCTACGTACTGACGGAAGATACTGTAGACACCTCACGGTCCGTTTTTTTTGACGGATGTAGAAAAAAAAGGGAACTATGGGAAGCAAAATTAATTAAAATTAAATGACAGGTTCAGTCACCCAGACCAAAAAAACTTCTGAGCGTCAACGTGATGGACGTCGCAAATGCGCTGCGTCTGACGTCGCCTCATCATGCACACAGGCCGCTACGTGAATGCGTCGCACTTTGGGCATCTGTCGTAGCGCTTTTACGTCGAGGCCTAAATGGCATTCGTTGCCACCTGCGTGGTGCGTGCGCACTTCGGTACGCACATATTTCGTGTGTCGGTCTGTATTGATCACAAATCAATGCTATGACGGACATTAAGGCTGGGGTCAGACCAGCGCACTTTTAACGTGCGTTCTGGCGCACATAATTACGGCCGCACTAGCAGCAGATGACGGACAATGATGGCCAATATATGATGTACGGCCGCACAAAAGTCCAGCCGTGCAACACAAGTGGAATTTGAACGCACTTTTTGGAGAACGCTGAACCGCTAGTACTGACGTACTGAGTGCGCAGCTGCGGCATAGCAGCGTGTGTGCGTGATTAGGAGATGTCAGACGCTGCTAATGTCCAGCCTACATAACGTCCAGACGCAAAAAGAGTTTTATTGACAATCCGTACAAAATCACGCCCGAAAATGCGCGTCTTCTGACCGTTTTTGCGCATTCCGTGAAAAAATACGTCAATGCGTTCGGACGCACTTTTTCACGTTCGTGGGGAAAAATGCTTTCGTCTGACCTTAGCCTAAACTGTGCGGCGACACGGACGTGATGACTGCGATTGTCTGATGCTAGCCTAAAACCTGGCCTGTTAAGGGTACTTGAGGACTGCGGTTGGGAACCACTGCGCTAACGGATTACTAATGTGGGTAGCGTCGGGAATGTAATATGGGTGGTATGCGTTAAACACACTTATCCTGGCACTGCCGCTTACATATCGAGGCGCTAACATGAGCACTAACTATGGAATAGAGCCCACTGTGGGGGGCAGCAGTTTACAACATAAAACATCACACAATGGATGCACCCAGTGACACATTTAGAGTAAAATATTTTCTTAGCTAAAGATAGAGAAAAACAAAGCACATGTAAGATATCAGCAACATGAAATAAACACAATAAGAACATATAATTTTTTGGTGGTAGTGTCCCTTTAACATAACACATCAGTAACATTATTTATTTTTCCATGTATATTGTGGTTGCTGTCAGAGATTAGAATGACAAGTAGGAGTAAAGTAGGAGTACTATGTGAAGAAGTATTGCTACAGGAGGATGCCATATGCATACCTAAATATATTTGTATAACTTTTAAAAGGACCTAGAAAATGCTTATATGTTTGTCTTAGCGAACATTTTATATGTATTTGTAGAAACACATTCCATGAAACACATGCTTAGGTTTTACCTTTATCTCCCAGTGTTTCCGTCATGCCACCTGCATCAATTAAATTGCTCATAAATCTGGTCAATCTTCAATTAGTCTGAGAATGAGCTAGAAGACTTGTTGAAGATGTATGGAAGTGATTTTCCTCCTTGTCTAATTTGATTTTTTATTTATCTTCCCTTATTTTATAGGATCCTTTTTGCATCACACAGGGGAAAAAATTCTATAGAGAGTAGAACAAAGGTTAAGCAGGTCAGCATGAGCTTCATTAATCATAAAGCAAGGGCAGAGTATATAAGGACACACATTTTTTAAGATACTCCAGATAGAACATATTTTAAGTTTAATGAGGTCCTTTAGGTCAGCAGATTTATTTACCCTGGAAATTTGTATTTTCATAAACTTCTTTTGACACTAGTTAATACTGTGACACTGAATGATTACACGTGATTAAGCATTTGGTATTGCTATAAACTTGTCTGTATACAAAATATTTTCATTGGGAATAGTATGTTTATAAAGTTATAGTATGATTTATTTTAAAATAAACAATAGTTGGTATGGTTATAATGTGTTCATCCGAAGATCCAACAATAATCCGTTTATTGTACATAGAAATATATTGATTTCAGTGCACAGCTCTGGAATCACACACAGTATTATAATTCAGTATTATTATATAGTCCATCTTCAGATCAAACCTTGGTCTATCATTCCACGATTAATTTTATGCATGGGTAAAACTTAAAAATTGTAACCCCTTGCTGTGCAGGACATGTTATGCCATCCTTCTGTGCGACGGGTGGGTCTAATGCCACGGGCCCGCATAGCACGCCCTGCTTACTCCCTAAGCATGTCTGTGCCCCGCCTCCGCTATGTGCGTGCCGAATGTACAGTTACTGTTACAGTTACAGTTTTTAGAAAACGCTAACAAGTTCCGGAGCTGTGTACAATGGGAGAGGCAGAGTAACAAATATACATACAAGTTAAGCACAAAGACCAGTAGGAGAGAAGACCCTGCTCGAGAGCTTACAATCTAAGAGGAGAGGAGTGACACACTAGAGGGGTTATTCAAAGAGCACCAAAATTCCACTGGAAATTTGGTGCTCTTTTGTTCCCCGCTCTTCGGGGAATCAAATTCCCTGATCCTGCGCTGAATTCAGCATTCACCAGAGAGTCCCCGAAGTGCAGGGAAAATCCACCGCAAAACCACCAAATGGAAAAAAAAAATGCCACAAAACCACCTGGAAATATCGGATCGATCGATTCGATGACCCACCAAAAAACTGCCGAATGTGTCTGAAAAAAGCAGCCGATCTGCTGAACACAGCACCGACCAGACACTGGAAAAAGTCGACAAGCCAACGAACACCGTAAAAAATTTTTTTTAAATTATTGAAACTTTAGAGGTTTTAAACGATGTTTGCAATAAGACTACTGGACAAAAATGTTTGGCATTAACATATATGGTCCTATGAATAATGATAAAAAATCGGGGGGAAAAATTGCCGACAAAATCCCCAAAAATGGCTAAAAAAATAATAAAGAGTTTTTTTTTCTGCAAATGAAAAGCATAAACAGTTTAATCGATATTGAATAAAAACGGGAATAGTCTTGCGGCAGCCAATGACGGCCAATGCAGCAGCCAAGTGGCAGTCTTGCGTCAGCCAATGACGCGCTCAACCCGCTGGGATGGGAGGCAGGCCAAAGGAGGACATTGGAGTCTGTAGGGTGGACTATGCCACCTCGCAGCGTTTAGTCATGCCTTGCGACCCAGCAGGTTCCCGGCAGTAATGTATTAAATAAAATCTACCACTAGCTGGATTTCAGAGCACCCATTTCACAGGCATTCTTTAAACCAGTGTTTACCAACCCTGCCCTCGAGGAGCACTAACAGACCAGATTTGCAATAAATCGGAAGTACAACACAGGTGACATGATTTGCTGCTCAGTGATTGTAGTATTCTGTCCATATTTCCACAAGGGAATTCTTAAAATTTGGCCTGTTAATGGGTCTTGAGGACCAAGGTAGGGAAACGCTGCTCTAAACAAAATGCAAATTAAAGTTCCCAAAGCAAATACAAAATAGTCTGCACTCTGTAGGGTTAATATTCCATCTCCTAACTGTTTGGTCTTTTTGCTCACTGGGCAAATGGTTCTCATGGTAGATATATATTGGAAATAACAGGGCTGTAAATTTCTCAAATTACCCCTTTATACAAGGTAATGATAAAGAACATATTGCTTTTGAACTTAGAAAATGCACAAATAAATATAGAATTACAAAATAAGCATTACATATATATGTATTTATTTGTAAAGTGTTTTTGCCAGGAAGGATACACTGAGATATCTCTAGTTTTCAGACATGTCCTGGGTAAGCAGTATATTAAGTGTAAAACATTACGGCTAGGGTCAGACGAACGCATTTTTCACGTTGTCCGTGAAAAAGTGCGTTCGAACGAATGGACGTATTTTTCACGGAATACGCGATAGCGGTCGTACGATGCGCATTTTCGTCCGTGATTTTGTACAGATCATCAATAAAACCCTTTTTGCGTCTGGACGTTATGTTGGCCGGACGTGTGCAGCGTCTGACGTCTCCCAATCACACAAACACGCCGCTATGCGGATGCAGCGCACTCTGTACGTCAGTAGTAGCGGTTTGATGTTCTCGAAAAAATGCGTTCGTTTGCCACTTGCGTTGCGCGGCCGCACTTTCGTGCGGCCGTTCGTCGTATGTTCCCCGGCATTGGACATCATTTGCTGCTAGCACGGCCGTGATTTTGTGCGGCTAAACGCACGTTAAAACTGCTTTCGTCTGACCTTAGCCTACAACGCCCAAAATTGCAGTTTTAAAATCTGTTAAACATCTTAAATGCAGCATATCCTGGACTAGACCATAAACAACTATAAAATATAATACAGGATTAGTGAAAAGATGCATCTAAGACTATTAGAAGTTTTATATCATGCCAACGTAAGGAACCCCTTACTGTACTTTGCACGTATTCTAGTTATTCCAATTCTCTATCTATTGAAACTTGGAACTTTGGTTATGTAACAATCTCTGTGAATTGTTTTGTAATGCATTGTATTTTTTCTTTTTTTGCAGGTGCAATGCGGTGTGCAACTGATATGTATTTCACCCTTAACCCGTTACTATAAAGGGATTTTGCAGAAAGCCACTGCCAGGAACGAGTGGATTTTTGGAAAGTATTTTTTAATTAAGTATACAGTAAGAAATATTATACAGTATGGAATATTCTCAGTGTATTCCTTATGGTAATAACAAATTTGTCGGACAGATGTTGACATCTGCTGGTCAAAAAGAATTATTGCAGTTCTGGGCTCCTTGTAGGATCAGCTGGGGAGATGTCAAAAAGACGGATCCTCATTCCCTTCCTACTAAAATGTTAGGGTCGTGGTCTAGCGCCCAAATGCAAAAGAATTTTGTTTTCCTGTGGAACACCATATCGACTATACTCGATATCGACGCACAAGGACGTACCTTGCATACAGTTGATCTTGGAAGTGAAGGGGATAATGTGATGAAGCTGAAATCTTAGCAGGGACTTTTAGCTAATCTATTCCATTCAATTGAAAATAGCAGGTGGCACAGTTGTTAGTGAATGCAAAGTGAATTGGGCTAGTAAATATTTTATAACTGTAAATAAAGTAAATTATATATCAATTCAATAGAATCAACTATTTTTAGTATGCGAAACATAATTTAGAAGGAGCAAAATTAAAAAGCTGTATCAAACTTTACAAGATTTCCTTTGTTCACAAATTTACCTTTCTCTCATTACTTCAAGTCCAAAAAAACCTTAATTTGCTATTCCAAAGAAATAGTTGGCTTATATTTATATCAAAGTTTTTTTTATATGAATAATTCCAGATGCTGCTGGACTGTTCAGAACTCTTGGGTATTTATGTCTTTCAACAGTCTCCAATTCTGTTTTGTCCAAGACGGAATGAAACTGGAAGTGTGTCAAGCTAGAGCATTACCCTAAGCAGTGTACCCAGATTGACACTGACAATTTTTTATGCTTGAGAACTTTCTAATAAAGATTAACAGTTGAGATTCCAAATATAGGGATAGTCAAGGAATATTTGATCAAGGTTAGAAAATAATAATAACGTTGCCTGATCACTGATTTTTTATCCATACCGATAATACTGAGCACTTTGCTTATAATTTTTGATGCTGCATTTTAAAGTATATTAAAAACTATTATTTGCTGCAAAAGATTACATCAAACTTTCCCATATTTTCTGCATTACTCTAAAATGAAAACAATACTAACTGATAAAACAAAATAGGTTAAAACACTACAATAGTTTACTTTGGATTAACCCCTTTACTACTAAATACTTTTTGTCGAAAAAAATATTATCAACAATTATATATTTGAAACAGGGGATCCTTAGTTAACTAAAAATATAGGCTAAAATATTATTTTGCATAGAGAATGTTATTCTAAAATCGGTGAAAGATTAAAATAAGGGAAATATCCTCATTTTAAATTTTTCATGTATTCGTATATCCTTTACAGAAATATACTGGGATGAAAGGTTCTAAACTGTAGATGGTTTGCCTTATTTTGCACAATTTCTTATTCAGTCTGCATTTTTAAAATACATACAAAAATTGCATTGGAGTCAAATTCAGTGAATGCGATAAAGATAGATAATAGAAATGGGGAGATCTACTGCCTATGGGGATTTGTAGTGATCATAGCATTATTAGCAATGAAGCTTTTAAAAAATATGGAAATTACAGTAACACCTTGTATCTGTACTGTACAGTGATTTTCAGTAATTATAACTTCCTGAATCTTATCCCCATACAGTAGTGAGTGACCCCATAGCTCTCCCTGTATTTTGTCCTCTCCTTGGCTGTTGTAATGTAGCAGAAAAGTGTGTTGAATATTTTGTTACAGTGAGGGTGGAAGATGCTCCTGCTTTTTATTCATTAATACAGGGTGACAGGAATGGGACTTTGAAGAGAATTTAGTTTCACAGATTTTGAAATGAGAATGAGTGCAAGTGGGGGTTTGTATGCTAATTGTTCCTTTTCATTATGTTACAATGAAAAAAAAATCAAATATATGAACGTTTGGTAGAGAAGAGGTGTATTCCTTCAAAAATTAAGAATCTATAAAAGGAGGATATTGCTCTACCCAGAGAATGTAACTGACCACAAATAGTTTTCTGTTCTGTATTGGCCTATTTACGTTATGTGTAAAATAGATTATGCATAGATTTTTGGTTTTGGTTTGGGATTGTGTTCTCAAAAGTACAAAAATGGAGATTTCAATAAATTGATGTGACAGAGATTGGTAATAAAATGAGGAGACAGGGTGAGGGTTTGGGAGAATATTTATACAAGGGTAATTTTGTGGGTGAGGTTAGGGGTAGGCTTAAGTGAAGGGGTAAAGTTATGGCTATGGTTCACTTTAGGATAAATTAAATTTAGTGTCAGGATTTCACAATTTTATTTTATTGTATAGTGTAGTAAATAAATTAAATCCTAGAAATTCTAATCCTAGTTCTAATCCTAATTTATAGCCCTAAACCAATTCCCAACCCCTAACCCAATCCCTAAACCATACTCCATCCCTAAACTCCATCCTTAAACCTTGCCTCTAACCATATCTTTAACTAATATTTCCAGTCCTAACCCCCTCTCCTAATCCCTAGCCCAAAACCTAATCCTAATTTAATTTTCATACTGACCCCTAACAATAACCCCTACCACTAGTTTTAAGACTTCTGATGCTCCTCGCGTACCTCCCCCTCTGCCAGTCCCTCAATTGGCTTCCTTTTCATTTCAGGATACAGTTTAAAATACCAAGGATCACGTTACGAACGCTCAATAACTCGACCCTGCTTTCTTGTCTTCTTTACTCTGCAAGCACATCTCGTGTAGACCACTCCGGTTGGTGGATGACCTCCGTCTATCCTCTCTCTCCACCCGTGCTGTCAACTCTCGCCTCCAAGACTTCTCAAGGGCAGCTCCGGTCCTGTGGAATGATTTACCTCACCCTATCAAACTCTCCCCTAATCTTCAGGCCTTCAAGAAATCCCTCAAAACCCAACTCTTCATATTAGCGTACCACATCACTGATGCAACTCATCCCTCTGCTCACATGTCATGATTGTGGCCACTTCCATGACCCCCTCCATTCCTGAACCACTGGCAGTAGTGATCCTGATGACCAATAAAGCTCCCCTTGTGTTCCTCCACCACAATCATTCTAGGATGTAAGCTCCTATGAGCAGGGCCCTCTACACAAAGTTTCTCCATCTTATGCTTGTTTATTTGTGTCTTGTTGTTGGCACTATATAAATGATAGTAACAATAATAATAATAGTAATAATAAGACTTAACTAATTATAATCTTAGTCCTAACAACTCCTCATCCTGATCCTGAAACCTAACCTTTGCAACCAATCCTTCCCCTTATCTTATCTCTTGAATCTAACCCTACCCTTCTGCGAATCCCTGTAGCCCTAATTACAATTATAGTCCTAACATGCTGTGGGGAATAGGAGTTTTTTTTTTTCCTAAACCCAGAATTTGCCACTGAAGGGCACCAAATTATGAATTTCACTGTACGGTGCAATTTAGGTGTAATTCGGCGATCTTTGGCATCGCATTTGTACTAAAGAGAAGTAATGGAATGGTCTGTCTATTCACAGAACACCAAACTTTACCGCAATGTCAGCGAAATGACCTGATTTTCAGTGATTAATTTCAACAGGTTTAAAAAGGCGAATCCCAAAGGTTTCAATGTAAAAAAGTAATATAATTTTTTTAAAAACTGTCTCTTTTTTTCATTTTCAGCAAAAAACCTTTTTATTTTTTAGAACACCTTTTTGTATTTTTAGATGAAAATTTTGTTTCCCAGTTTTTTAAAAGTTTTTTTATTCTGTATCAGACATTTTTTATAGGACCTTAAGTATTATTACACCCATTTAGTAAATTTTTATTGGTTTAAACACCTATTAGGATTAAGATAATTTGCAGGTTGGTGGGTTTCGCAAAGGCCAGTTTTCCGGTGTTTAGTGCCGTTCGCAAACTATTTCATGAGGCTTTGGCGAGTATCTTCGCCTCGCTACGGTGACCTACGGTTAATAGTGAATTCAAAGTGCACCGAAGTGAAAAACGCCGAAATTTCTATGACATTTTGGTACTTTGTGAATAATCCCCAAATGTATTTTGCAGACCACATAGTAGATACATTGGTTAAAGGGTCAAACACCGCAAAGCCTGTATTTGTTATTCCTCTCACTCTTATCACACCTTGTCCATTTAAATTGCTTCTTACTGTTGTCACAAAAATTTCCTTAAATGTCTGTACAGTATGTTTCGTTATTCGAGCTTTCAATTTTGATGTCGAGATATGCTGTGAATAAATACATCAAACACACATTGTTTTACTTTACTGTACACTAGGTTTTGAGTTAACCGTCTCTTGATAGAAGTAAAATGTCCTTCCATTCAATCAATGCAACTTTTTATTTCATTTAACTTTCATTGCCATCGGCAATAAAATATAACAAATATACAGAACTGCCTGGGGTTTGCAAGCGAGCATAAACGTCTCCACACATTTGTATAAAGGGTTTATGAGCAGCCCGCCTAGACATTAGATTCCAATAATCCTGGTACATTTGTATACAGTAATACAATAATACAGTATACAATAATAGTGTTTAAAGCTATGTTGAAGAGTTACTGTCAGCTATGGTTTGGATTGTTTTTTTAACTACTAAATGAAGCATTTCAGTTACAAGTATTTATAAAGCGCCACCAAGTTCTGTAGCGCTGCAGAATGGGTGAAACATAATAAATATACATACAAGTTAAACACACAGAACAGTAGGAGAGAGGATCCTGCTCGAGAGCTTAAAATCTAAGAGGAGAGGGATGACGATCGAACTAGGTGAGGGTAAATAGAGTACATGAAGTACTGGAGTGCGTATGGGCAAGCAAGGAGTTGGAGGACAAGAAAAAGGATAAGCAGTCATTAACTAACCTTTCTAGTAGTTTTGATGCTTGTTAATGTGAAGGGATTTTACCAGGAAGGATACATTGAGATTTCTCTCGTTTTCAAGTATGTCCTGGGTGTCGAGTATGTACCGTTAGGTGTCATGCCCATGGACAGTGGACACTTACTGGAGAGGTGCTCTTGCTGGGATCGAACCCATGTCTCCACAGGCCCTCTCCATGCAGAGCAGTGATGTTACCTCTACTCCACCCAGCTTGTGAAAGTAATGATAGAGGGCAGTAGTGTTCAAGAGAAAGCAAACACAAAAAAGGGTACAGAATGGCCTAAAGCCATTTAGTACACATGTTGAGGACCGGGAAATTATTGACAAATAGTGGAAACCATTGTTATTGCACATATACCAAACAAACCAATAAGGGACAGTTTAAAGCAGGCTAGTACTGCAGTAGAGACCAAATACTACATTTAATGGGCGCTATACTGGACAATGCTTGTGTCAGAAAAGCTGTAAACCATTAGTGAGATAATAATAAAGTACAAATCATTGGATATGTACAGTATCTAAGGCTAATTTAATTTATTAGCCTTAGATACGTATCCAATGATTTGTCAATAATCCTTACTATGGGGAAGTACCCCCTTTTTTGGGTTACAGGTGATCACCCACATCTCTTTCCATCGTTGGTGTTGTATATTTTTTTGTGTTCAAGCGAATTTGGGTCAAAGGTGGGTTTCTGTCACATATCGCGCTCCAGGTCCTGTATTCTGGCAGCCGGCAGCACCATCCTTGCTGCTCGCTGGCCGGCCACCAAGGGAAGTAGCGCCGTTTGCTGCTGTGGGTCGCTGACTTGGGCGTGGCTTTATGATGCATAGCCCGCCGAGTTTAAAACCAGACGCTGACCACTGGTCCTTCTCCCTTGATAGTGGCATGCTTGAATGGAGAAGGGGATGAACCAGAAGAAAGAGATGAGTTGAAGATGTAAGTGCAGGAGTGAGAGTTGAGGACAGAAGATAGTAAATGTGACGGGATGGGGGTCGACCGAGCAGTTGGTGAGGTGTGAAGAAGATTGAAGATAGTAAAGGAAGAACAATAACAAAGGAACCAGGACTCCAGGCGGCTATAAGGTGCACTTTATTGGGAGAACATGTCTGTCCCACTGGAAATAACGTTCTGTTCCTTACAGGTCAAATTGGGGAAGTGACAACCTATGGATCCATCTAGCATTTTATCAATGTCCTGTTGAATAAACTGTGCACAAGTCTCAATGGGGGGAGAAGAAGGTGAGAAGGGGAGAAGATGCGTGTCTCCAGTTTCCGATACCAGATCGTTCCTTTTGTCATGAAAAAACACTTTCCTTTTTTAACCACAGGCCATCTGGGGGCCTGCGTCTGTCTGGGAATACATGTATCTGGTGGCCTGTGTCTGGGTATACATGTATTGGGAGCCTATGTCTGTATGGGTATACAAGTATCTGGAGGCCTGTTTCTGCCTAGGTAGACATGTATCTGGGGGCCTGTTTCTGTCTGGGTATAGATGTATATGGGGCCTGTGTCTGTCTGGGTACAAATGTATCTGTGGGCCTGTGTCTGTCTGGGTACACATATTTCTGGGGGCCTGAAACAGTCTGGGTATACATGTATCTGAGTTACTGTTGCCTTCTATCATCTCGAACCAGTCTGCCCATTCTCCTCTGATCTCTGACATCAACAAGGCAATTCCATCCACGCAACTGCCGCTTACTAGACATTTTCTCTTTTTCGGACCCTCAAGATGGTTGTGTGTGAAAATCCCAGTAGATCAGCAGTTTTTGAAATACTCAGACAAGCCCGCCTGGCACAACAAGCATGCAACGTTCAAAGTCACTTAAATCTCCTTTGTTCCCCATTCCGATGCTCCGTTTCATCGCCAGTAAGTCGTCTTCACCACATCTAGATGCTTAAATGTATGGAGTTGCTGACATGTGATTGGCTGATTAGCCATTTGTGTTAACAAACAAGCAATTGAGCAGGTGTAACTAATAAAGTGATAGGTGAGTGTATATATAATTATTTCTGCTGCCAAAAACAGCTCATGGATGGCTAAGAATGAGTTGTCAGAAGGAGTAAGATCTTCCACTACTTAAGTTTTTAAACGTTTTCTTCATCCTATGGAATAGGTTATATGGGAAAAGCAGGTCTATAGAACGTAAACCACAAAACATTTTCCACACAGAGAAAAAAAATGAGGAAGTGTTAATGATTTTTGCAGACAGAGCGAATATCTTTTCCATCTATTGATTAAGCAGCCCTCAGGCTCATCTGTGCAAGGCTGAAGTAGGATATTATGTACTTTGTGCTATGAGACAAAGGAAAAGACATTGAATTTTCTCTGCCACTATTATTTCCAAACAAAAATGGCTTGTAGAGAATACAATATGACCTGTACTTTAATTTTAAAAAAAAGAGGTAATGAGTAACCCAAGACATACCCAGGACATACTTAAAAACGAGAGAAATCTCAATGTATCCTTCCTGGTAAAATCCTTTATAAATAAAATAAATAAATGTACTTACAGTAAACGGATGGAAAAAATAGAGTTACAAAACTAGGTTTAGGTCAATGCTATGAATGAGTAGGGATATGACATTGCATTACATGGCTGTTTCTCACATAGAATTCACATGCCAGACCAGGAGCAAAGAGATCTAGCAAAACTGAATGATGCCTGGCAGGTCTAAATAAAATTTCAGAAAATAAATGCAGTAGTTCTGCGCACTGAAATACAATAAAGGTGCACTCTCTAACAAGAGGCTTCCCATAAACCTCTAACAATCAAGACAATACAAAAATAGAGATGAACTTATTTACTTAACTGAATTTATAAATAGATTATTATTTGCTACTTGATTGCATCTCTATTTTTGTAAGGTCTAAATAAAATGTCACCCACCCAGACTCATGGCATAAAAAATTTGTTTTGGATGAAAACTTTTAGTCTGAAATGGAATTCGTTGAACTATCTTTTTGAATCGGAATTTCGGATTGATTCGAATAGATTCGGCTCACTAAAGAAATCAATAAATGCAGCTTAATTCGTTTTAGATTAGAGTTAGAAATGAGGGTTAAAGGCTAGGGTTAATAACTAGCTATTCAGTGACCTTTGGTGCACTTCGGCAATCTGTATATAAGAATCATTCATTTCGATAGTTCACCATGGGACAATTTTGATGTAGCCAATAGAATCCAATAGATTCATCACCAAGGGCCAATTGACAGTGAAATATGGTACAGTTCGGCGCACTACCGCGGCAAAGAACTATTGAAATGAATGATTCCTATACAGATCGCTGACGATCACCATAGTGCGGTGAACTAAATCTCAAGGTCTCAGGGTGAATGTCCAAAGTTTCAGTGTCTCAGGGTGAATAATCATGGTCTCTAGGTGAATGTTCACAAATTCAATCTCAGGATCTCAGGAGGAATGTTCAAAGTCTCTGGGTCTCAGAGTGATTGTTCAGAGACTCTGAGATTCTGAACATACAACCAGAGACCCTGAGATCTATTTTGCTGCAATTCAACAATCTGTAGATAGGAATCATTAATTTCAATAATTTTGCTGCCGCCAAACTACACCATATTTCCCTGTCAATTGGCCTTGGAATTCTATTGAAATTCAGTAGCTTCAGCACCACACAGGCCAATTGACAGGGAAATAGTATTCGATGCAGTTCCACCTGTGTGAAACGTCATAACAAAACAATTTTGTTATGACAATTTGATTCATCGGATGAAATCGATACTTTGTTTACGAATCTACAGAATTTCAGACGAATTGCACTTCGTAACGAAACTAATCACACATCTCTAGTGCCGACTACTGTTAATAAGTTTCTGGCAGCTTACCTGTAATAAGATCATTTAGCAACCCAGATGAGGCGAGATCCTGCAGGTTATGTGACCTGGCAGCACGATCCTCCATGGAGTCCTATGGACGCCATGGAGGAGATGCTGGGGACGGCGCTGTAGCGCTGCTCCCAGCAACCGCAAGCTTAGAGATCACTAAAAGGGTTATTCAGAGAGCGGTGAAAGGCAGGAGAATGACTTGAGAATGGAAAATTCTAGGTCAAAATAGTCAAACCAGAAAAATTCTCCCATTTATCTCACTTTCCAAATTGGCTATTTTGACCTAGAATTTTCCATTCTCCAGTCGTTCTCCTGCTTTTCACCGCTCTCTGAATAACCCTGTAAGGGTCAAGCTGCCAGACTTGGCACCTGCCCCGCGATTTGCTGGGGAAACTGGGACATTAAGGGAAAATTAGCGAACGCTAATTTTACCCCTTAGCCTCCCGGTTTTAGCTGAAGGCACGCGATAGTGCGCTAAGTGTACATAAACTGTCAGTTTGCACACTATGTTTCATCAACAAAATAAGAAAAACCCAACAAGTGTAGATGGACCTAACAGGTGGACAATGAGGACCTATTCATCCAGCTGAAACCGCTTCCGCACACACCTATTTTTACATTCCCAGCTGATGAAAGTTGCACATTTAGCATCCTTAACTGACAAAGTCACACAATTCCACCTGCTAATGTTTCCAAAATAATACTACAACACTATATAAATATGAAGATCTTTTCAGTTTTCTCCAAAGAAATATATACATAGTTATGGAATACTTATGATACGCATTATAATGTGGCTCAAAGTAATCAAGGTCCTAACATCCATTTCCCTACATCTCCTTCTGTGCTGAGGCTGATTTCATAATTTTGAACCACATGGTCCATCTTCCCTCTCCTCTTATTAAAACAATTTCTCTTGGGCCCCTCCATCTGACTTCACAAGAGCCATTTGATTTGTTTCTATCCTGACCCATACATGTGGGAAAACATCTCATTAACTAATTTCCCTAACTCACCTAACCTCTGGCCTTCTTTGTACGTTAGTGAAATCAGCTGCTCACTACAGTTGTCCCAACAACTCTGACACACATATTTAACTGCACTTTTTTATTTTTCCCTTCCTCATCCTTGTGGATTTGGCGTCTGTTAGACCTCTCTCAGCTGGAATGTCTCCGATTTCTTCTTTTCACTTTATTGCCTAGACAGTGACAGGCGATTTATGTCATATAATGACATAAATGAAATTCACTACGACATGCCTGTTGAAGAGATGTTAATAAACAAAAAAACAAAGCGTAGTTGATACTCACCAATGACAAATAACTTACTTGTCCTCTTAAACAGCTTTGTTGGTTAATCCCAACCTCACATATGCTCTACAGGTATCTCTAACCATGCTCTTCAATGACACTACATATCTAAAGAATTATCAATTGAGTAGGGCACATGGGTAGATTTGGAGCCATATGTAACATTGGTTTGCGATAATTCACTTTAAATTGTGCTTAACTTCTAAAATTAGTGGAAATGTATAAATGACCCTAGATAAAAATCCTTATTTTGTTTTTGACTACCTACAAGAATATAAATTAATCAAGTGGAATGGGGAATGTTGGAGTTTAAGTGTTACTTATAGCAGGATATGTGTTTATGTGACCTTGCTCCCTCACTAGTAACCAATCAGCTACTAAAAGGTGGATAGATATGCCAGCCTCTCATGGTCCTCCACTTTGGGGGATTCAGAAACATACAGGGTTATTCAAAGAGATCCGAATTGTGGCCGAAAGGTAACCGAACAGTGAAATTCAGCGTATGGTTACCTTTCCTGGCCATTCAGCTATTCAGAGAGCAGGCAATTCGCCAAATGTTGGGGAATTGTCTGCACATACGGTGCCTGTTCGAGGGCAGTGAAATCCCCATAGAGAAGCAATGCTTCATCTATTCAGAGAACAAAAACCAGCAGTGAAAAGTTGCCAAAATGCCGTGCCATTCGGTTGCTTTATTCAACAGGTTTATTCAGGAGAATCCCATAGGCATTAATGTTAAAAATATTCCAGTTTTAATACATTATCTAATAAACAGTTTAATATTATTTTCTGCAGTAAAAAGTCTCCTTATTTATAGATTTTTTAGGATCTTTTAGCCATTTTTTTTGGATCTTTACTGCGAAACTTTTTTCCGTTTTTTTTTAAATCGTTTTTTCTTTTTTCTGTAACAGCCCTTTTTATTATCATTCGTTGGATCTTATATGTAAATTCCAGACATTTTCGCTCAGTAGTTTTTTTGCAAACAGCGTTTCACTGTTCAAACATTCAAGCATACTGTTTTTTGGGTTTTTCACTCCATTCGTCTGCGGTGTTGGCTTTTTCCGGCGGCTGCTCTGCGCTGTGATCAGCGGCTGCTCGGGTTTCTCCAGCGTGTTCGGCGGGGTTAATGGGTTAATCCAGATGCTTTTGCGGGTTTCGGTGTGAGTTCGCCGGGTTTTGTGGTGAGTGTTCGTAGGGTTTGCGGCGGCTTTTCCCTGCACTACGACGGACCTGTGGTGCTTGCTGAATAAACCGCAGGGTCGCTGAAATGAGATCGCCAAATCGCACCGAATTGAAGAGAACGAAAAATCACTGAATGTGCGGTAACTTTTCTATTCTCTTTGAATAACCCTGAAAGTGCTGCAGCCTCGTAGGCTCCCTGTTACCCTCTGGAGGATCATGCAAGCCAAGTTGCTACCAGTATGGTGGAAGAAGTGGGCATGAAGAAGCAGCCAGACAATTTTATTCTCGAACAGATCGTTACTGAGAGATCTGTACTGTCTATGAAGCAGTCAGGATTTCTGTTATAAAAGATACTAAGATCCTGGCCTCATGGAAGGGTCCGGAGCTCCCCCCCCTCTTGCTGGAGGGGCTCGGGTCGGAGGTCTCAGAGGCCGAAGTCGCATCAGTGATTAAACAAATGAAACCCCATAAGGCCCCTGGTCCGGACGGTTTCACAGCTTTTTACTATAAAAAGTTCTCTCCCCACTTGTGCAAATATCTAGTTAAACTATATAATGGAATTTTGGGGGGGGCGGTGCCTCCGGATTTCCTCCGATCCAATGTGATTTTGATTCCTAAAGAGGGCAAAGACCCTTCCTACCCCCACAACAATAGACCAATCTCTCTACTGAATGTTGATTATAAGATATTTATGAAAATTCTGGCCAACAGACTGGGAACAATTGTCCCCTCCATTATTCACCCGGACCAGGTCGGGTTCATTCCCACGAGGCAGGCATACGAAAATACAAGGAGAAACGTGGTCCTGATCGAGAGAGCTCGCGAGACGGGGACGCCTTCTCTGCTCCTCTCTCTGGATGCGGAGAAGGCATTCGACAGGGTGGGCTGGCCTTACTTGTTTCAACTACTGGAGCATTGGGGTTTTCCCCCTAGCTTTTGCGCAGCTATCCGGGTTCTTTATGACTCCCCCCTTACGAAAATAATCACCACGGGGGCCTCCCCGGAATCCTTCCCCATAGGTAACGGAACACGGCAGGGATGTCCCCTGTCACCCATGCTCTTCGCTCTGGCCCTTGAGCCCCTGCTGGATAAATTACGGTCCTCCACGTCCATCACGGGTTTACAGGTTGGAGGGGAGGAATTCCTGGTGTCAGCGTATGCGGACGACCTTCTCCTGACCATCACAGACCCTGTCCAATCTGTGCCCCATTTGCTTTCCCTTCTTTGCGATTTCTCGGAAGTTTCCAGGTTTAAGGTCAATATAGATAAATCTCGCGCGATGCCAGTAGGAATACCGAAAGAGGATGTCGAGCGGTTGCGTATCCTCACGGGGTTTCAATTCTCCACCTCCTCTCTCACATACCTGGGAGTGAAGCTGACCAGTGATCCCGCAGCCCTGATTAGAGCCAACTATGATGTACTGATCCAACGTCTTATAGCTGATATGGACACGTGGGATGCCTTTAATGTCTCCTGGGTGGGTCGTATTGCTAGCGTGAAAATGAATCTACTCCCCCGAATCCTATACCTGTTCCAAACCCTCCCTGTGCCTGTCCCTCCGGCCTCGTTGGTGCATCTGCAGTCCCATGTGGACCGGTTTGTCTGGCATAATAAACGACACAGGGTGGCAAGAAAGGTGTTACATAGACCGAGGGCGGTGGGAGGTTTGGGAGTTCCAAGTTTGTTACAATATTACCATGCTGCCCAACTAGCACAGTTTGTTACCTTTCATGCACCACCTGGTACGCACCGTTGGGCGGACTTAGAGTCACATCTTTTTGCTCCTGAGTTGCCGCAATTCTATTTTTGGCTTCCCAAAACCTATCGTCCAATCCTTCGCTCCACCCGCACTGCCACCATTAACTCTCTACAAATCTGGGACACTGTGAACCGCCGCTACACTTTTGCTAAAGAACGTTCTGCTATGATGCCTTTCCTCCGCAATCAGAAGTTTCCACCGGGCCTATGCCCTCGCCCTTTCGTGAATCTGGAGGACATGGGCCTTCAGAGGATCCACCACCTCTACTCAGCGGGTGCACCACTTCAGTTTGCGGACATTCAACACAGAGGTCCAGTTGGACCGGCGTACTTCTTTCGCTACTTACAGGTTATGTACTATGCGCGGACGCCGGAAGTCCGTACGGCCGCCACGTCTTCCTTGACTGCGTTTGAAGCTCGCTGTAATGACGCTCGCATCACAAAATCGATGATCTCTTCGCTATATGTCTCCCTCTGTTCCGGCTCTCCGATATGGGGGGACCCAACTTATGTCGCACGCTGGGAGAGAGATGTGGGGGATGCCCTGCCAAGTGAAGAATGGATGGATATTTGGGACAATGTGGCACACTGCTCCATCAACGTGGCCCACCAGGAACAGGCTTACAAGATGTTGTTTCGCTGGTATGTTACCCCCTCACAGCTTTCTCACATGGACGGGTCTTCCTCTGACTTATGCTGGAGAGGTTGCGGCATTAAGGGCTCGTTTTACCATATGTGGTGGACGTGCCCCCTGATACGACGCTTTTGGCTTAAGATTCATGCCCTCATCCAAGAAGTCCTGCAGTGTGGAGTGGTTTTCGACCCGTGGACATTCCTTCTTCACCGCACCCAGGAAGCCCTATCAAGACCGGAGAATAAACTGTTGCATAAACTGGTCTTGGCGGCTAGAAGAGCGATGGCCCAAGGATGGAGATCTATGTCCCTTCCATCTATGGCACAAGTGCACCTTCGGATCAGAGACAATATGGACATTGACCGTTTATCGGCTCTTGTACATGACACCACGCCTCAATATAGTAAGATCTGGAACCCCTGGTTGGAATTTGATGTGGGTTGAGGGCTGGACTGTTTGACTTTCTGGTGGGTTGTGGTATTGGGGTTTTTTACTCCTTTGAGGCGGCACCCTATCCCCTTCCCCCTCCCCTTCCCCTGTGGTCTTTTCCTCTTTTCCTTTCCTCTATGTTTGTGTTATCTTCGATCTTCTTATTATTTTTTCTTTTCCCCCCTCTTGGGGGACCCATCCCTGCGGTCTTCTGGTAGGGGCTTCTCAGGGCTAACCAGTAGCAGTCTCTAAGAATGTGTTTTTGTTGTATGATGCCCTTTTTGTTTTTGAAATATGGAAAAATAAAGAATTATAAAAAAAAAAGATACTAAGATGAAGGAAGACACACTACAACCTGGTGCAAGGTTAATTGGGTTCTCCAATACCCAGCCTTTGAAATTGACATTGCTATTTTCCCCTCATTTACACTCGAGCAGCTTTACAAGTGTTTACCTGTATGGATTCTGACACTGATCACTGGAGCCTGGCTTTCATTTATTGTCCTCATTGAGTGCATCATTTTGCATCATCCTAGCATCCATGATACACCTACCAGGCTGCTGGTGAAGGCCCTCTCCTATATAAATCAGCTACTCCATTTAGGCCTTACTCTTTTGGGGTTTCTAGCCAGCAAGCATGTATCTTACTCCTTTTTCTATTTTTGTTGGGTCCTATATATCCTGCCTGTATTTGACTATCATGCTTTTTGGAGTCCCGACTTGGCTTGTTTACGGACTACCACTTGCTTTGTGTTTTATTAATTTCTACTATAATTCTCTATCTTTTCACTAAACCACATCAAGGACCATTAACAGGCCTTTTCATTTTTTCTCTATCTTTGTTAGGTTGCTTCAACCTTACTGATGAATCCCTTGACTCCTGTCCATGTCAACTGTGTCATAAGATGTTATGTAAGGAGACTGTTGATAATATTAAGTACCACATATAGTAAATCACAGCACAGAAGCTGATATAGATATGGTAAAGTAGGATTCGATAAATTCATGGACAGAAAACAAGAAATAATTCACATAGGCTCAATTAACAACAGAAAATCATTAAACAATAAAGCAGGAATTGAAGAGAATTGTAGAAGGTCAACTATAGGGTTCAGCACAGATATCTTGGCAGTACCTGAGATAAGAGGTATTTCCCTTTTACTGAACATGGTGCCAAATTCACTGCACAATACATGACATTATTCTCAGGGACATCTGTGCCAGGCTTGGTTTAGCCATTGGGTATACCAATCTGTTGGGAATGTGTGATTTATAGGTATACTAGCACATAGCATATAATAGTATGCTAGTGAGCAAGAACATGCCCACAGTGATACATATTGATTTGTTTAAGTAAAATTGGAACTAACAGTAGTGAGAAAGATAAAAAGGAATAATAAAGACAAAAGCAACACTAAACCAATGCTGAGAAACTGATACTTAGCGTAGATGATGGACATGCATATGGAAAGAATCCTTAAAGTCACCATGATAACTCCAGGTAGACAGACCAGATATACAGGGTTATTCATGCTAGGTAACTTTTCGTTCTCTTCAATTCAGTACGATTTGGCGATCCCATTTCGGCGACCCTGCGGTGTATTCAGCAAGCACCACAGGGCTGTCGTAGTGCAGGGAAAAGCTGCCGCAAACCCGACGAACACTCACCGCAAAATCCGGCAAAGGCACACCGAAACCCGCAAAAACATGTGGATTAACCCCACTGCACACGCCGGAGAAACCCGAGCAGGAGCCGTTCAGAGCGCAGAGCAGCCGCCGCAAAAACCCAACACCGAAGACGAATGGAGTGAAAAGAAAAATATCGCAAAAAAATCCAGAGAAATGCCTAAAAGGTACTAAAAAATCGAAAAATAAAAAGACTTTTTACTGCAGAATAGAATAATAAACGATTTGTTAGATATTGCATTAAAACTGGAATATTTTTAACATTGAAGCCTATGGGATTCTCCTGAATAAACCTGTCGAATGAAACCACCGAATGGCAGGGCATTTCGGCAACCTTTCTCAGCTGTTTTGTGTTCTCTGAATAGACGAAGCAGTGCTTCTCTATGGGGATTTCACTGCCGTTGAACAGGCACCGTATGTGTAGGCAATTTGTCAAGATTTGGCGAACTGCCTGCTCTCTGAATAGCCGAATGGCCAAGAATGTTAACCATTAGCTGAATTTCACTGTTCGGTTACCTTTCGGCCACAATTCTCTTTGAATAACCCTGATAGTCAATGTAATCCAGTGTATCAACCAGGAATGTCACAAGAGCAAGAGATCTACACTCTCTGGACCTTCAGTATAATCAGAAGGTTAGGCTGCCATATTAGTCCCATTCAACAGGAAGGATCCTGGTAATGCAATTCACTAACAGAAAGGAATCTTCCTGTGAGATGGTTAGTGTGACAGATTTGGCTGCCTCTGGGGCAGTTGGAGGAGCTGGGGGCTAGCCTCCTTCCTACTGACTATAGGCCAAAGTGCTATCTGGGGTTTGCCAAATGGATTGCCCAGGGAATTCAGGATTTATGATTAACTATGTCTGTGTATTATTCTCTTATGTATTTTATTATAGTGTCATGTTATATATACTGTGTACATTCCCTCTGTATTAGCTACCTGCTCTCTGTATAGTGTACACCTACTGTAAGACTATATTCCTTATTTTCACCTGCCCCCCATTCCCCCAGGAACTAGCTTTAGCCAGAATCCAAGTAAGGTCCCATTGTCCATTGTTTGAAGGTACCATCCCATGTGCAGTTATTCAAGGATCTGTTGATGTAATCTGGTTGTATTCATGAAGGGAGTTGTCCCTTAACTGTGCATAGCTGTACGTCTGTTTGAATAAACAGTTAGTCTGTTGCTGTACTCTAAAACACTGGTCTTGCCTGGTGATTTTAGGGAGTTTTGGGCTGCGGATGCTGGATTTCGGGTTCCAGCTTGGAGAAAGCTAGAGTTTCACGGAGGCACACAGACGGTGTGCCAGGCGGTCCGTCACAGTTAGCATATTATTTCATATCCAGTTAGAAGCACATTGCACTCCACATACAGTTCCCATCTTGACTCTTGGGAGAAAAAGGGAGAATATTCATTTCTTAGTAACACTTACCAATGGCCACAACCATAACATGGACGTTAGTGAGGGATCTCCACCAAAATATGATTTCAGCTAACAGTAAATCTGGGATTAATATTTTCTGTGAAATACATAAATTCAAAGAAATTCAAATCCATAACACAAGTATTTTCCTAGAGGTTTAGAATATTGCTGCCATCTGATTGCCAGTGAAAGGTTTAATCACACTGAGAACTGTGGGTGGGGAAACAAGATACTGCCATTATTTCAACCTGACAGGAATTTGATTGCAAGGCATAGAGGAAAAGCAGACGTCAAGCTCTGCCTGCCTCAGTGGAGATGGGAGCCATTTATTCACCTATCAGTTACAGGTTAGTATTATTCAAGTATTGTCACTCTGCATGTCCTCTGCTCAATCCCTTGCCTGACCCTCTATACAGCAGCTGAGGAGGCCACGGTTGTTGCTCCTAATCTATCTAGTCCGGCTCACATCCTGCCTGCATAATGGTGTTGCACTGATAACACAGTGCCCTAGCATACTTGTTGGTTTGCACATAGCCTGTACTTGATACCTGCTTCTGCCATACCAGTCCCATTGGTGCCAGTGCTGTATCTTGGCCTAAGCCCACAAAGCCTAGGCGTAGGGCAGCAGTTTCCAGTGGGGCGGCAAAAACAGCAGCTACTGTGTGTCCGTCTGGTGGATTGTTAACCCTTTAAGGACCTAGGGTCTTTAAAGTCAATGCATTTATGATGGAACAGTTCTGTCATTCATCCTTAAGGGTTAATTAGGCAGCAGAGGCCTTGTTATCTTTTGTCTGGCTATCCATAATGAGTCTGACACTTCCTGGTGTCTCATTGCAGTGTCTGGTCAGATTATTAACCCATTCAGTTAAATGGAGAGAGGTTTTCTCTTTTATGATTTTTGCAATTCTTTATTTTAAATATAATATAAGATAACAACACATGTATGTTGCACCAGGAGACACAACGTCAAAAAATAAACTTCCAAGAGAATAGCAAATAGTCAAAGTTTTACAGGACGACATCGAAAAAACAATAAAAATAAAAGGGAAGGGAGTTTTTCATTCTTACTAAAAACATTTTGTTAAAACTCCATTAATGAAAAAACTTCATTTAAAAAAGGGTTATAAAAGGGGGAGAGGGCTATTAAACTAGATCTTAATTAATACTCCACCTTATAACAGTTACAGTTACAAGCATTAATAAAGCGCCAACAAATTCCTTAGCGCTGTACAATGGGAGAGACAGAATAACAAATATACATACTTGTTACACACACTGAACAGAAGGAGGAAGGACCCTGCTCTAGAATTTACAATCTAAGAGGCGTGACACACTAGATGAGGTAACATAACACAAGAGAAATCTATATATATATGAGGATCCATAACCTGTTCTTTAAAAATACTTACAAATCGTATGGCCATTTTAAGAGTGCAAAAAATAGCTGTATACAACACGTGTCTCCTGCACTATCCAAAAACTGCTGGTTTCAAAACCTAATAATACTATGACCTATCGCCTAGTATCCTATTATATTAATATTACCATAGCATTAAATTCCACAGCTAATAGATATATAATAGGGATACTAGGCGATTATACAGGTCTCCTGCACTCAGATATTTTTTGCAGAAAGTTTAGTAAAAATGCAAAAATCTCTCGCACGGAGGGGGGGAAGGGGCACCCTTCATGGATTCTTGCATCGGGGCTCTGAGGTTTCTAGTTATGCCTCTGCTATAAAAGCAAGCAGCAACCAGGCCCTCACTGGCTGCTGGCATACTGCACTAGTTGCTGAACGATTGTAAAGCTGCTAGAGAAGAGACAAAGTTTCTCACCGGCCCTGCAGTGGTGCCAGGGCTCAGTGAGGGCAGGCTGGCTTCGATGAGCAGCAATCACTGCCTGAGACCACACCCCCGCCAGCTGACATCAGCCAGGGAGGAGTCAACTGCCCACACGCAGCAATGACAGGCCGTGGATTCGGGAAGCAGGGACCCCAGAGATATTGCTGGCCTCCAGCCCCTTCCAGCATGCCCAGCCAGCTCCTATGGCCCATCTATTACACTGCCACCAGATGATGCCACCTGACAGGCATCCTGATCTGATAAGAGGTGCCTCCTTTAATGTTTGAGCTGAGGGCATTTCTTCTAAGTGGTGAGTGACTAACACACATCACACACACCCTCCATATATACTGTCACCATACTGCTTCCCTCCATATATACTGTCACCATACTGCTTCCATCCATATATACTGTCACCATACTGCCTCTCTATATAATGTCACCATACTGCTTCCATCCATATATACTGTCACCATACTGCCTCTCTCATATACTGTATACTGTCCACAATACATGTCATGTAGTCCTGATTTAATCATTCCTTTTTATTTTTCAACTAAAATTAAAATAAAATGGTTTTGGTGATATCAGTGTGGTGCTTGTTATTCAGTTTTAGTTAAACTTTATGTATCCTATATACTAAGGGCAGCCCCAATGTTGGCAGCTAATCTCTCTGTCCCTGTTTTGCCCTAGTCTCCCTCTTTTTAGGGGCTCCTCCATATACTGGGTTTGGGTTGTCTTTAAGGAATCCTCTGTAGGTTGTTTCTGGATGTCTTTAGACCCTCCTCCATATTCGGGGTGTGTAGATGTTTATAGGGGCTCCTCCATATATGTGTACCTGTCTCTGCCAATGAGTTATGCGATCATACCTTTTACTATTCTAGTTGTTTTTTTTGCGGTTTTACTTAATATGTGTAACACAGACAAAAGTGAATCCCAGACTCCTTGTATTGTGTCCTCTGTGTGTATAATGTGTAATGCAGACATATTGGTAATTCCCAGACTCCCTGTATTGTGTCCTCTCTGTGTATAATGTGTAATGCAGACATATTGGTAAATCCCATACTCTCTGTATTGTGTCCTCTCGGTGTATTATGTATAATACAGAAGTCATCTGTAAATTTGGAAGGGGACCCAAAAGTTTCCTAAACTTGTTGGCAGGCCTCTCCATGCAGCCTGTACTGCACTAGGTGGATGATGGCCACTGCATTATAGCAGCAACCATTTTTAAAACCAGAAAGTGTCTGGCTGTTTAAACAGGAGATGCAGCCTTGAAAGGAAGGAGTGTGTCCAATTTAATTTAGGGGGTGCACGAGTTTAGTCAGGCCTAGGGCAGCACAAAAACTAAATACACCACTGACAGGGTTTGCTTGCCGTACTGACCATGCTTTAACTGCCATGAATCCAGTGAGTGCCAAAGCCTCTGTCATGTATCCAACGCACATTGCAAACTTGCACTCAGTGAATGAAATAACAAAAAGGGCAGCATTTTCCAAGCATTGTACACTGTAAACTTGCACTCAATGGCATCTGAATATAAATGGCTTGAATCAGATGACTGGAAAAATATATGCATTATGAGTGTAAAGTTTTTTTTAAAAGTTTTGTGCTTGACTTGAAATGGACTGCCCTTCTCTATAATTCATACACCGACTGTAAGTTTGCAATGTGAAACGCATGAAAAGGACTGCTTTATTGTATGAGTGTGACTGGTTTTATTAAATGTTTTGTCCCATGGGACATGTATGAAAAGGGCTGCCCTACCATCAAATTAAATTATATAGTTTTTAACCTCCTATGCATTAGAATTTATCTAACGCATTCATCAAATTTATCAAACGGTTCCAATATTGTAAGAATTTTCCAGTTTTTAAATATTACAAAACTAAATCATCTGAACTAGCTGCTTACAACATGCTTATGAAAACAAAATATTTGGAAGCCAAAATCTGCCGAAAAGAACCAAACTGAATTTTTTGGTCATGCACAAGTCTAGCAATTAATGAATAACCCCATAAATGATTTATTTTCCAAATCATCTATATTTTCTTAATCATTCTAAACAACATTTCTTTAACTTCAATTAAATGGTTAAAATTACCTATCATTGTACAGATTTTTACATAAAGCATAAAGCATAAATACATAGGCAGAAAATTGAAGATGTGGCTCAGTGAAGCTTCTAACAAAAGTAAGATTTCCCTTTGCATAAAGAAATAAACAAAATCCAACAAATTTTATTCTGTTTCTATGGATAAAATAAAACAGAAGCCTGTTTTTTGAGTAAATGAACAAAACCATGTTGGTTATTAGCAAAATTATGCAACTGATTACTAGAAATATTTAACAGTTAAACCTATATTAGAACACAGTTCATGAATAAATTAAATATACGGTTGAGCCGATTAGCAAACAGAAAACATTTCTATTTATTGTTGGCCATAGCCTGGGTGGCCTAGAACTCTGAGAACTGCGTCATATGTCAAGGTGGTGTGTGATTTGACAGGAAAGTGTGTGAAAATTTTATGTCAGCATGTTAACGCACAAGGATGGAAATAAAGCCGTATGATGATTAATATTTTCCTCTGTCTTGACTTTACACAAAACAATGAGGAGAGGAAAAATAAATCTATTTTATTGCTTCATGTGAACTTAATTTGTTTGGATGCATAATATTTTTTCCAGGCACATGTTTTGGTGGCATATTATTTTAAAATCCTCTTTTAGTTAGATCTCTGATATAAATGAAAGCATCTTTCTCTACTCGGCTCATGTCCAATTTATAGCAATCAGCAAATGTTAGCCTCAGTGCTATGGTTTTGACAACTAATGTGAATTCAGTGGGCGGGTAGAACAACACTGCATCAGGAACACGCTAATGTGGACCACCAATCTTTCCTAACATTAAGGGACTACACAGGAGTCTTGGACATAATAAACATTAAGAATAAATGTTCTTTTTCCATCTTATGGATGAAAGCATCCACTAACACCTATAAGATTTATTTAGCAGAGTAAAAACGCCAGCCAATTCCTTAGAGATGAATTTCTTCTCTGGTTCTTCTTCTTTCTCATCTTCTTTCCTATGCAACTATCTCTGCTTTACGCTTAATTAGTTCTTCATTGGAAAGTTCTTGTAACTCATAATTAACAAGTCTTCTACATCTTCAACTTCACATTCCAATTCATGAATGTTTTAAAAGTATCCTAGTATTTTCTGTAATTTTCTCCAACTCTTTTCTGTTTCTAACCCCTTAAATGTGGCCACGTTTCAGACACTTCTTCCAAATTCCACTCTAGCACTTTCTTACAGCCTCCTACACTGCAGCAATATTCTTTACACAATGAAAAATGTTATAACTTTTCTAAAAGCCATGGAACATGAGATCGTTATCATCATCATCAACAGCATCATAATCATCTGTTGCAGCTATGGCTTGAGAAAAAGTAGATCTATTATTAGGTAATACGTTCTGAAAGTTTGCTTGCCTCTTGGTCCATCACTTGAAGGAGCGGTGTCGTGTTTGCTGGCAAATAATGATTGTCCACATGAGTTTGGAGTCCAGGTGCCTGGTCTAAAATCAATATTTTTTTGAATGAAATTCCTTTCTTTATACAATATCTGCATACCTGGGGATCAGGGCCGGACTGGGAATAAAAAGCAGCCCTGGAATTTTTTTTTATACCAGCCCCATATTGTGAGAAGTGCAAACGAAAAGGATAATAACAGGGTAATTCAAAGAGATTCGAAAAGTCACCGCACGTTCGGTGACTTTTCGTTCAATTCGGTTAGTTTTGCCGATCCCATTTCGGTGACCCTGCGGTGTATTCAGCAAGCACCACAGGGTCCCTGAATTGCAGGGAAAGGCTGCCGCAAGACCCGGCGAATGCACGCCGAAAACACGCAAAAACATCTGGATTAAGCCACCGAAAAACCCAAGCAGGAGCCGATCACACGCAGCGTAGCCGCCGGAAAAAGCCGACACCGCAGACGAAGACAGTGAATATATTAGAAAAACAGTTTGCTTGAATGATTGAAAAGTGAAATGCTGTTTGCAAAAAACTAAGTGAAAAGGTCTAAAATTGACATTTAAAATCCAATGAATGATAATAAGAAGGACTGTTACAGAAAAAATAAGTAAACTTAAAATAAAAAAAAAACACTTTAAAAAAAATAAGAAAAATGCTTAAAAAATACCAAAAAAATCTATAAATAAAGAGACTCTTTACTGCTGAATTTTATAATGAACGGTTTATTAGATATTGAATTAAAACGGGAATATTTTTAACATTGAAGCCTATGGGATTCGCCTGAATAAACTTGCCGAATTAAACCACCGAATGGCAGGGCATTTCGGGAACCTTTCACTGCTGGTTTGTGTTCTCTGAATAGCCAAAGCATTGCTTCTCCATGGGGATTTCACTGCCCTCGAACAGGCACCGAACAGGCACCGTATGTGCAGGCAATTCGCCAGGATTTGGCGAATTGCCTGCTCTCTGGATAGCCGAATGGCCAAGAAAGGTAACCGAATGCTGATTTTCAGCTCTCGGTTACCTTTCTCAAGCAATTCGGATCTCTTTGAATAACCCTGTAACAGTAAGATATGAAATCACAATCTTTCACAGCAGCCCATGGTCTCATGTATTTGGTTGGGAACAACAGCGTTGTGTTCCCGTTAGACTCTCAGAGATTGGTTGAGATATATATATATATATATACCGTATTTTTCGCTCCATAAGACACACTTTTCTCCCCCAAAAAGTGGGGGGAAAAGTGAGTGCGTCTTATGGAGCGAATGCCCCATGATATGCCTCAGCTCACCTGTCTCCGCCGCGTTAGGCTCCCTCTGAGCGTGCGTCCGGTGGCAGGAAGCTTGGGCACTCGCCTGGGGGAGCCACGTGACCACGATCTCGCGAGATCGCGGTCACGTGGCTCCCCCAGGCGAGTGCCCAAGCTTCCTGCCGCCGGACGCACGCTCAGAGGGAGCCTAACGCGGCGGCGACAGGTGAGCGGAGGCATATCCATGAGCTGCTGGGGCACATCCATGAGCGAGCTGGGGCACATCCATGAGCGAGCTGGGGCACATCCATGAGCGAGCTGGGGCAATATCCATGAGCTGGGGCATTATCCATGAGCTGGGGGACAGTATCCACGAGCTGGGGCATATCCATGTGCTGGGGCATATCCATAAGCTGGGGGGCATATCCATAAGCTGGGGGACAGTATCCATGTGCTGGGGCATATCCATGAGCTGGGGACAGTATCCATGTGCTGGGGCATATCCATGAGCTGGGGACAGTATCCATGAGCTGGGGACAGTATCCATGAGCTGGGGCAGTATCCATGAGCTGGGGCAGTATATCCATTATTACACTATTTGATTTCAGAATATTTATTTTCCTGATTTCCTCCTCTAAAAACTAGGTGCGTCTTATGGTCAGGTGCGTCTTATGGAGCGAAAAATACGGTATATGTAAAGTAGTATGTAGTGATACCTTTTTATAAATTGGACTAACGCTACAATTAACAGATAAGAGAGGAATCCTCTCAAAAGCTTGTCTTTTAAATGTTACATTAGCCCAGTAAAAAAGGTATCACTACGCACTGCTATACTCTTAATTTTGGCATCTGGACTAACAAGTCTTATCAAAATCTAGAGATCTCCAAATAATTGTTATAAAAAGAAACATTACATTAAAAAAAAAAAAATTATGGTCATTTCAGCTCCCACTGAGCTCCATACATGTATACCCAGACAAAATCAGCCCCCCCCCCAGATACATGTATACCTAGACAAAAATCAGACCCCAGATACAGGGCCATCTTTAATTTTGACTGGGCCCTGGGGAAACCTTTTCTTGGGCCCCCCCATGCACATTTTCTCTCCACCCCAAAAACTGCGCTTTGTTTTCATTTACATGGTTACTTTTGGCATCATTTGGAAGCTCTGATCACAGCCCACTGCAGACGTATTATTTTTGTATTTCATTTTTTTTTTAGAATATTACTCACACATGCACATGGAGACCCTGCCCCACTCTCACACCATGCATGCTGCATACACACAGGTTGCAAACACTCAAACTGAAAACATACACACAGGTTGCAAACACTCAAACTGCAAACATACACACAGGTTGCAAACACTCACAGGTTGCAAACACTCACACCAAACTGCAAACACACACAGGTTGCAAACACAACCAAACTGCAAACATACACACACACAGGTTGCAAACACACTCACCAAACTGCAAACACACACACACAGGCTGCACTCATAACACACACGCTGCACACACACAGGCTGCACACACACACAGGCTGCACACGCTGCACACACACACAGGCTGCACACGCTGCACACACACACAGGCTGCACACACACACAGGCTGCACACACAGGCTGCACACGCTGCACACACAGGCTGCACACGCTGCACTCACACACACACAGGCTGCACTCACACACACACAGGCTGCACTCACAGGTTGCAAACACTCACACATGGAAAACATTTTTCCTCTGCGTAATTAGAGGGGAGGGGGGCAGCTGTGTATTAAGTGGAGGCTAAAGGGTTTCCCTTTTCCCACTGAGATTGTAAGGGGGTATAAAAGTATTCAGCACCCCAAATAGATGTATGGGGGATGCTATGCCTTGGGGGCTTTGCGTGGGCGGGGCATAACTGTGCAGGGCAGTTTTTTTTTCTCTCTCCCTCTCCTCAAGTGTAAACTATCCCTGCCTGCAAAATCTACCAGACCCAGCTGCAGCAAATTGAAAGAGGTGCCCGAGGGCAGCCTCCAGGTGCACATACATACATGGGTGAGTGCTGTGGCATCCTCTCTCCTGGCGCTGGGTCTGTCTGTGACAGGTTGAAGGAGAGCTCAATGCTGGGCCCAGGCTCACTGCATGAGCTCTCGGGCTCCAGGCCCCCTGTGAGTCACTGACACTTGGGGGCGGAGCCACAGTCAGCTTCCTGCTCGCTGCCCCAGTGAAGTGATGTGGCTGCACATGTTGTGTCCTGCTGTGAGGGAGAATCGGCTCCAGATGGGTGCTGGTGGCCGTCGGCCAGGCCTAGGCAGGCCACAGTTCCTCCTCTGCGTCCTGCTGCAGCATTTAAAAAAACAAACAACAACAAAAAACGCCCACTGCTATAAATCAGACCAGGTGGCCCAATTATGAAGCAGCCTGCCGGGATTTCTCCCGGTATCCCGGTAGGCCAGTCCGGCCCTGCTGGGGATTGATACAGTTCACATACTAAACTTCAAGTAATATCTGCCACGATTTAGCATTTGATTGGTAATACCTCAATCCACACATTTAATTGTGTGTGAGTGAGGTCCTGTGATCTGAGCTGATTTGGTTTTGTCACGTACCGCCGGCGTCCGGCAGCGTACTCCACGCTGTTCGTATGACCTCCTGGCTTTGACTATTGACAATTCTGTTATCTGACCCTTTGGCTTTGGCAATTAATGATTCTGGTATTTGACCCCCTGGCTCTGGCAATTGATGATTCTGGTTTCTGAACCCACTGGCTCTGGCACTTAACTATTCTGACATTATTCCCTGTTTTTTTCTGGTCACTTCATATACTCATATAGTTTATATCATACCGACCACTCTAAGGATCGGAAAGCATAGGGACAACTCCGCGTACCTTGACCGGTTTTCATACATCCGTGGGGAATTCGTGACAGGTTTGTTTAGGTCTTCAGACCTTGCTTTGTGTTTTTTTAATTAGTAGTAGAGTATTAGTATTAGCTTAAACATAAAATGTACACTTTATATTCTGGCGTTGCTTTTGCTTCTTAGTGTATTTAGGCACGTTCAGGCATCCATTTCCAAAATAATCCCTTTTTGTCAACTTTGAAACTTTGTTTAAGTAAGTGCTGTCTCTCTTAGATTTCATCCAAAGTGATGTAGAACGTTTTGCTGCATTGGTGTTATGTTGGGGGCTGCTCATCCCTCCGGCTCCCTCCGGCCGCAGGCAGCGCCTCACTTGCTGGACTGTTGCCGGTGGCCAGTTTTATTGCCAGGTGTGGAGGAGGGACGTATTATTCCGGCCAGGGGAGCTGCTTTGTAATGCGGACCAATCAGCAGCTTCCTTAACTATTCTCTGGCTTTTACCCCTGCTGTCTAGTATTAACCTCATGACCAACCCTTGCCTTGTATGACTACCCACCGTGGTCTATGACTCTTTCTGGCTTTTTCTGTGACTCTGTGCTATCTGTGTGTCCATCTGTTAGTTAACTATTTACTTGCTTCTGTAAAGACTGTCAGTTAAGGTTGTGACATGTACTGTGTTTTTGGGATCAGAGATTCATGACAATCTGCAGCTTGGCCAGTATCATCAATGAATCATTTATAGACCAAAATATTATGTGCCCAGCCATGTGAACCATAGACGAACTGTGATTCCCAGTCCACTATAAAAAGGTTTGCCTAGCTGGGCTCTAACTTGGTCCCCATGGTCATACCCCTTTTTTGTAAATAAAAATTAATGCCAATTTTTAAATAATTATTGTTTAAGATGAAATCTTTACTTTCCAGGACAAAATCTATTTGCTCACCTTCCAGCTTTTTAGATTTAGTCAATTCATCTTTTGCCGTCTATAGACCTATATTATGCGTAATACTACTATATAAAGCATTTAGATCACATGTCACTAATATATATTTCTCATTCCAATCCAAATCATTCTGTAACATTTTTGAAGTATCTTTTAGATATGAGGGGGTGTCCTTCACAACTGGTTAGAATAGAATCTGCATATTCCAAAAGACGGCTCATTATAGACTCTACACCTAATACTATCGGTCTTCCAAGGGGTTTTGCTGGACGTTTATGGATTTTTGCTAATATATAAAATTGAGGTGTTGTAACATTCTCCATATGTATATAATCAAACTCCTTATGTTTTTTGCTTTTCCTTTTATTAAAAGATTTTGTAGGTTTCTCTTTATACTTATAAGACGATCACTTTCTAACTTTTCATATTTATCTTCATAATTTTATATACAGAAAATCTCTAATTCATATTGTTCTTTTAAAAAAAATCACAATACCTCCCCCCTTATCTGCAGGTTTAATCATCACTATTCCCTCATCTTTTTCCAGCGCTCTTAATGCTTTCTTTTCATCTTTAGTCAAATTTAAATTCCTCTCCCTTACAGACATTTTTTCTAAATCTGTAACTTCTAAGTTCTTAAACACCCCTAAGAAATATTCCATACTTTGTTCTCAATGATAAATTATCATGTTCACTTTCTTTCCTCTGCTTGATCACCTTAATTTTCAAGTCTAAATCAAATGCTTCTCTCTCCTTCTTGCCAGCTCTGCTAGTTCGGGCATCTTCCCTTTGCTCAAGCTTGGACTTTACATATCTATCATGGTATGGTCGTACATACAAATGGATGTAAGTTGCATAGGTCACAAGGTAGCAAGTGACCTATTCCAGTTTCTACTTTGTAACCATTACTATACTTGTTATATTCAACCAAATTGATTGCTTTGAGGAATAAACTTCCAAATTAGTAAAAGAATACTTGCCTGTGCATTTACCAAAATGCTCAAATGGTTTAGTGTCCACATCAAATAAGTTTCAGGTCAAAAGATGATATGTCTAAGGTGGTAAATATAGGGATTTGGTCATACCATATTGTCATACTGGGCTAAGTGCACCACAACCTCAAAGTACCACATGGTATGGTGGATTATGATTTCATTTTAGGAGGGGAGTTAATGTTGCAGCAAATATACAAATCTCTTATTTACTCTGTGTTGCGTTACAAGGTTCATTGCCATTGGAAAACTGGCATACTAAAGCCACAATGGGATGCATATGGTCAGCAACAATACTTGGGTAGACTGTAGAATTTAAATGATGCCCAGATGGAAGGAACTTACTGTTCACCATGTAAATGGTTTACACCACATTTCTGCATTGTACATTCCAGCAGAAATGGACATTCGTTAAAGCAGGCATCTTTTACGGCACATTTTTTGTTTCTGTTCCGACTGTACTCTCAGCTTCCTGTTTTTATCTGATAAAAAGAGTGGAGGTGTATGTGACCATTTGCTGCTGGAGCTCATTGGAGGTTTCTTGCATTGTGTGCTCAATTATTAGCGCTCACCACCATCATGTTGGCTTGTGTTACATTATACAGGGCGGTCGTTCAAGAGTTGTTTGATTGTCCCTCTTCGGTCATGGTGAATTGGTGATGTCCTAACAATGTAGTCAGACCAACTAATAGTCATCTTTCTGCTGTCCTACTGTCACCTGTTAAACTTGCTTTGTTGTAGACGTTAGGGCCAAAATAAGATAATTATCGATTTGGGGCCATATACTTAATAAGGTTTATTAAAAATCTATACATTCGCTAGCCATATTATTATGACAATATAAGCATTTATGATATCTGACTTGCACTTTCTCTCCGACACAGTAATTCTATGTGAAACGGAAAGAGTTAATTTTTACGTTCTATTTGGAATCACTAAGCTTGCACTAAATGATGTTGTTAAAGAATTTAAACTAGCTCGGAGGATCATACAAAAGTATGTTGGTGAACTACGAGGGGTTTGTTTGTAATACTTTCTGTGGTGTTGTATTTCCAAAGGAGCCCCACAAGGATTAGTGCTATGGTCCATTAGTATATACATACATTAAACACTCTTACATTTCACAGTGCTATTCTCTGTTATATAGTATAGTAATACTAGGGGGAGTACAGATAATCATCAAAAAGACATTGATTAAATGCAGAACTGTGTAGATAAATAGCAGATGAATGCACGTAGGAACATTTGGGAAAACAATATTTAGTCTTAAGAAGTAAATGAAAGTATCAAACATGAGACTGTTGCAGAGAATGAATTAAAAATGGACATGAAAATAAAAAAAAATGTTCTGGCTTTTCACTGGTAAAAGATATATCCAAAAATGTTGATGCACATTATAGCAATTATGTAACGCAACAATGCAGTGTAGGGTACGAAGTAGTATCAAATACTACAGTTAACAGTTTATGTCCGAGAGACTACGGGTAAGAGATTTGGAATGTTTAGGGTTAGCAAAGCACTTCTACTAATGTGACAGAGGTTTCCAAGAACTGTTTGAAATTTGAAACTCACTTTTGATACCAACATTATAAGTTCCTGCTCTTCCATTAAAAGTTGTTTTTTTCTTCTTCTTCAATATACAGTCAGGTCCAGAAATATTGGGACATCAACACAATTCTAACATCTTTGGCTCTATACACCAACACAATGGAGTTGGAATGAAACAAACACAATGTGCTTTAACTGCAGACTGTCAGCTTTAATTTGAGGGTATGTACATCCAACTCAGGTGAACATGTAGGACTTACAGCAGTTTGCAGATGTGCCTCCCACTTGTTAAGGGACCAAAGGTAATAGGACAATTGGCTTCTCAGCTGTTCCATGGCCAGGTGTGTGATATTCCCTCATTACCCCAATTACAATGTGCAGATAAAAGGCCCAGAGTTCATTTCAAGTGTGCTATTTGCATTTGGAATCTGTTGCTGTCAACTCTCAAGATGAGATCCAAAGAGCTGTCACTATCAGTGAAGCAAGCCATCATTAGGCTGAAGAAACAAAACAAACCCATCAGAGAGATAGCAAGAACATTAGGTGTGGCCAAAACAACTGTTTGGAACATTCTCAAAAATAAGGAACGCACCGGTGAGATCAGCAACACCAAAAGACCCGGGAGACCACAGAAAACAACTGTGGTGGATGACCAAAGAATTCTTTCCCTGGTGAAGAAAACACCCTTCACAACAGTTGGCCAGATCAATAACACTCTCCAGGAGGTAGGTGTATGTGTGTCAAAGTCAACAATCAAGAGAAGACTACACCAGAGTGAATACAGAGGGTTCACCACAAGATGTAAACCATTGGTGAGCCTCAAAAACAGGAAGGCCAGATTAGAGTTTTCCAAACAACACCTAACAAAGCCTTCACAGTTCTGGAACAAGATCCTATGGACAGATGAGACCAAGATCAACTTGTACCAGAGTGATGGGAAGAGAAGAGTGTGGAGAAGGAAAGGAACTGCTCATGATCCTAAGCATACCACCTCATCAGTGAAGCATGGTGGTGGTAGTGTCATGGCGTGGGAATGTATGGCTGCCAATGGAACTGGTTCTCTTGTATTTATTGATGATGTGACTGCTGACAAAAGCAGCAGGATGAATTCTGAAGTGTTTCGGGCAATTTTATCTGCTCACATTCAGCCAAATGCTGCAGAACTCATTGGACGGCGCTTCACAGTGCAGATGGACAGTGACCCAAAGCATACTGCAAAAGCAACCAAAGAGTTTTTGAAGGGACAGAAGTGGAATGTTATGCAATGGCCAAGTCAATCACCTGACCTGAATCCCATTGAGCATGCATTTCACTTGCTGAAGACAAAACTAAAGGGAAAATGCCCCAAGAACAAGCAGGAACTGAAGACAGTTGCAGTAGAGGCCTGGCAGAGCATCACCAGGGATGAAACCCAGCTTCTGGTGATGTCTATGCGTTAAAGCACAATGTGTTTGTTTCATTCCATCTCCATTGTGGTGGTGTATAGAGCCAAAGATGTTAGAATTGTGTCCATGTCCCAATATTTCTGGACCTGACAGTAATAAATCAGATACTCCTGTTTCTTCAACCTTTAGCAACATTACCTTTGGGAGATTGATGACAAGAGAGAACCGTTCTGCACAGAGATACCCACCCTGAGTACAGAACTCCATGACACCAATATCAATTGGATATTTGAAAAAGAAGCTGTTTCCTGGTCAAGTGTGGGCTGTTCTGTCCATCATTCACTAGCAATCAATTGAATTCCAAATGTTATGTCCTTACAAAAACATTCTAAGGGCATATACAGCCAAATTTAATAAATGTGTGTCAATGTCCAAATACGTTTGCTCTTAACTGAATATATTTCTGCACAGTTTTCCATCTGATAAGGTCACAGGCTCGCCGGATGCCCAGCCGCCATGTTGGAGTCATTGTCGGGCCAAGGCTGCAGACAGCTATGTCTTGGCAGCAGACGTCACGCAGGTCGCCCTGTGGCCTAATCAGAGGGGGCAGACGGATCCCTCTTATTAGGTCACAGGTGCGGCAGATGGCCAGCCGCAATGTTGAAGTCCCCGCCGGGCTTAAGATGTAGCCTAGGGAATACGGCCTATGTTCCCCAGGCAGCCTTGCAGGTGGGAATGGCCGGCTGGCCTGGTATGCCTGATGGCCAGTTTGGGCCTGCCATACAATGAGATTCACTGTTCGGTGCAATACATGGCAAGTTCGCCCCTTACTGAATAACCCCTCAAGTGTTCTTTTAAAAAATAGCATAACAACACATCAAGGGCACTATCACGTGCCTGTAGCTATAACGGAGACACTAAGGGGAAAAAATAGCTTTTGCTAATCTCCCCTTAGCGTCCCCTTTTCCCCAGTGGATTACAGGGCAGGCGCTGAGTCCAGCAGCCTGCCCTGTAGCGGCCGCTAGCCTCCTCGATGCTCTAAAGTGCCATCTCAAGCATCCCCACCTTGGAGTCCATAGTTACAGTTACAAGAATTTATAATGTGCCAACAAGTTCCGTAGCACTGTACAATGGGAGAGACAGAATAACAGATATGCATACACGTTAAACACACAGAACAGTAGGAGAGAGGACCCTGCTTGAGAATTTACAATCTGAGAGGAGAGGGGTGACACATTAGGTGAGCATGAATAGCATAGTACAGGGCTCAAAATTTCAAGCACCAAGCTACTAGCCAGACCTTAAGAGTTACGCGCCACCTGTTGCCCCACCTACCCTGCCCTGAACTCCGCCCCTAAATACACCTTCTTAACCCTTTCGCTGCTGAGGCTTTTCCCGCCCCTGTGCTGAGGTCATTTTTTACCTGTTTTGCGCATCATGTTTAAACGTGTTTTTAAGGCTTATTTTAGTATATGACACCGACATATTATATATCGTTCTTTCCGTCAGACTCGGTAGATTCATAATATGTCATTATTATATGTATACGTTATGTCATGTCTGTATATTATAACAAAAAATGCAATAAAATATGTATTTTCAATAATTTACAATGTGTAAAGTGTTTTTTTCCACATTTTAACATGCGAGCAATTGCGGTTATATTTTGTATGGGGTGCGCTTGTTAAAAAAATTAGAGATGGGGTCTCGTTACATTTTTTTTTGGGGAAAATTACACTATTTTTAACAAACGCACCGCATACAAAAATCGTTAGTGCAGCATCATTGTTCACATTATAATTGAAATGGGAACAATATTGCTACACTAACAAACCAAAAAAAATAAAAAAAAAGTGTTTATTTTTTTTTTTTTAATTTTTTTTTAATTTTTTTTTTTTTTATTTTTCTTTTTTTTTTTTTTTTTACAAAATTTTTAACTTTCATGTTTGGTATCGTTGGAACGGCCATGCTCTGGCCGATCCAACGATACCAAAATTTAACCCCTAACTGCCACGGATCGGAGATAGGGAGTTCATTGGAACTCCCTATCTCCACACTTGGTGGCAGTTAGGGGTTAACTGTAGGACTGGCGTCATCGTGCTACGCACGATGACGCCAGTCCTCTGGGGGAGTACCCGGAAGCTTGGCCGACATCCAAGATGTCGGCCAGCTCCCGGGAAGGATCGCGAATCGGCGCTTTTCAGCGCCGATTTGCGATCCAGCTCCCCAGGGGTTAATGCCAGGCATCATTTGGAAGGGCAGGCTGTGCCCTTCCAAATGATGCCTGGGTTAAGCCCCTGTGCGCCGCCGATCGGGAGGGAGAGAGGTCCGAAGGGGACCTCCCCCCCTCCCTTTCAGGCGCCTCCTCCGCACATGCGGGGGGGGCACCTGAATTTGGTGTCATCGCGCCCCCGCGATGACACCTAATGTTGGCGGCTGCTGGTCCGGATGCGCGGCTGACATCCAGGATGTCAGCCCGCACCGGAGGGGCCAGCGATCGGCCGGAACCCGCCGAACGCTGACCCCGATGCGAGGACGCGCTCAGCGCGTCCTCCGCATACCAGCGGGAATGCTGAGGACGCGCTGAGCGCGTCCTTAGCATTCAAGTGGTTAAATTATCTTATGAAATTACACTGTTAAAGGTTTTATTCAGAATAAAGTTACAAAAATAAATAACTTTAATAACCGGACCGAGACCCCAGATACATGCATATCCAGACATCAGACCCAAGTAGGATCTTCCAAGTACAGACTCCTCTCCAACAGTTCTTAGGGCCAAATTAATTTGGGGTTTATGCATCCAACATATCAAGGGCAACCGAATACTCTCTTTTCATTGTTCGTATGCCAGGTTATAAATAGAAATTAGAAGACCCCAAAGTCAAGTTTCCCCCTTGGATGCTTATACAGATGAATCCATTAATATTTGTGTGCGATACTTCCATCCCCATTTTTTTTTATTTTTTTTGCTCCTTCCATATCACTCATCTTTCTGTATAAATAGATATATTTTGCTGAACCTCAAACGCCTACGCCACCATTTCACCAATTATGACCCACAGCAATGAAACTCACAGTAATGAGCAGTGTGTATGAGCTCCACAGCAATGAAACTCACAGTAATGCGCAACGTGTATGAGCTCCACAGCACTAAAACTCCACTATCCACAAAAGTACTGATTGAATAATATTGGGGGACTCCAATAAGAGGGTGTTTGACCTTGACCACCCCCACATGGTGGTAACAGCAGGACCAGGTGAACATACCGGTGTTGCCAGAGCTGATATTTTTAAATGCTGTTTTGAAGTGTATTTGGAAGCAGCAGCAGTGGTTTTCTTTGTTCTGAGGCCTGCCTGACACTGGGTACCTGCAGAGCAATGCAGCCATGACTTAAATTCCCACCTTCTCACCTTCCAGGGTGCACCCCACACTGTCTGGAACTGCTGGGGAGGCTGGGGGTAAGGCGGCAGTGCAGACTTCTTTTGGCACACCCTCCTCTTGACTTCATCAGAGAAGGCCAGGCACCAGCAAGGAGGAATGGACCAGGAGGAGAGAGAGCGCAGGCTTCCGTATGCAGCACTGCAGGGGAGTCTGCTCTCTGACCTGGCAGATAAATGCAGCTTGCTGGGTGCCGGCTGCCTCTTAGAGGAGGAGCAGCATGGACACAGCGCCAGGCAGATAGTTTAATTTTTTTTATCCCTGTCAAGGCAAGTAACCGGGGATTAAATTTGCGCTCTTAGGCAGCCACCTGTATCGCCTTACAGTGCCAGCTCCTCTGATCACACCACTTGCCTGACAATCCGCAGCTCTGGCAGATGTGTGTAAATATGCTGCACCCCCCCTCCCAATGCTGTTCAAAGTTTCAGTGGCTGCAGAGAGGGGGGGTTGCAGCATGTTTACACACATCTGCCAGAGCTGCGGCACTGAAGAAACAGAGGGGAGATTTTATTTAACCAGCCCTCCCTTGTCACTTACTGGGAGAAGAGGGGGGGTTATCGGTCCCTACATACACTCCTGACAATCGGAAGCGTTCAGGAGCAATATGAGCTGCCGAGTGCTTCCATTTCTCTGCCTGCCACTGCAGGAGAAGGGAGGAGCATCATGCTCTCTCCTGTTAGTTCGGGCTGGTGGTGAGGTGCCAGTACTGAGTACCGGGGAGTACCCCCTGAAAAAAAGCTCTGGAATGTAAAATAAAATAGCACATTTGCATACAGGTTACTATTTTATGACAGTATTTGTTTACTTTTCACAAACAAATGTTTATAAAATAAAAAGTCTTAATTACTAGAGGCACTATTCCCAAGTGAACGCTAGCTGTACCGTTTGGGTGAGTAAGCGTTCACGTCAGGATAAGCGACTTTAACGCATGCCATCCATATTACCTTCCTAATGCTGAAGCCCTGAAAAATCCGTTACCTCATCATTGATAGCGCTAGCTTGCGCGAGCTTACTGTACTTTGCGAACCCTATACTTAACATAGGGAGCGCAATCAGTAATTAGCATTAGAAAAAGTAAGGTATTACAAAGTCCTAGCGGTAATTACTGCACCGATACAGAAACTAAATAGTTAACCACAGATAGAAGATAGAAGCTGGCGCCAACTGATTCCCCTTTGACACCTAAACCCCGCCCAATACTCAGATACACAGTTCTCAACCCCCAGCGAGAACGGTGGCCTGATCCGCTGCTTCTGGCCACTGGGAATAGGTGCAGGTCCTGCAGTCCCATGGACTCCAGGAGGTGATATTCGCAGCGGCGCATAAGCGCTATCTCGAGCATCGGGGTGGGTTGTGCTGCGTTCAGGGGCAGGCTGGTGAATTAGTGTCTGCCCCGGAATAGTGCAGTAAAAATGGGCGCTGGGAGAGCTCTTCGTCTATTATGCCCACTCCCTGGTTTTGTACTGCAGCAATGAAGTTTGATGGTTTTTTTCATAACCATTGGAGCTCTTCTGTCCAGCTCCTATGCAGTAACACAGAATGATAGGAGTGAGGTTTATATAAAAATCTATTTGTATTTTTAATTATTATTACTTCAAAAGTGTGCACACACATTTTTTTAGTGTAGGGGATAAAGAAACAGCAGCTCTTTTGTTAAATTATATGCAGACAAATATTTTCTTTACAAATTAATAAAATATCCCCTGGGATTTACACTTTTTCATGAGTTCTGGTCAGACAAAATTTAACGAAAAATTCATGTAGGTGCCATTAATCAATTTCATTGAGGGTGAGAGTTACAGGAACATCAGGCCAAAATGCCTACTTTGTGAGACTGACTTCCACTTGTATGAACTCTGTCCCAGACGCCTTCCTTATGCATCATTCTAATGTACCTAGTATAGAGACCAAATGTCGAGTGAACTACTAAGATCATGAAAACTTCACCGTTGGGGTTTAGTTGCTGAAGAAATACATACAAAATAAGATTTTACTGGCAACATCCTCATGTCTTTCTGAAGGCTGAACAAATCAAACATTTATTATATTTTGCACAAAATTCACAAGCCTTAAGAAGCCATAATTTGTACTTGTTAAAATCTTCAAATAACTATTAACTATTCATAAGGGCATAATAACATAATCATGCTCATTGTGAAATCAGGAAACCGACCCTCTCCTGTCTTAGAATTATGTATGTCAATTAATCCCCCTAGAACTACATCATTCTAACTACCACCTGGGGTTTTGTCATCACTAAATCTTATTTTCTATTCTACTTTCCTTGAACTTCAATATTTCATGAAAAACAAATTCTGTTCAGAATAATTAAATTATTGGCAAGCAATAATACGACTCTGCACCTGATAATGAAGATGCCTGATTTTTTTCTTTAAAATAAAGATTTAACACCTTATGATTCAATGAAAGCCCTATTCCAAACCAGCTGCTAGATCCTTAATCTATTAGCGGTTCGCTACTAGTAGCTCTATTCCAACCAAACCTCTGTATTACTGTCTTGAGTCAGAATATTTGAGAGCCACCCATAGATTCCAGCAGTGGCGCTGCTTGTCACTGCCGACGTCAGCTCCTGGTATCTATAGGGCTCCATGGAGCCAAGCATATCCCTGCACAAAATTACTTATAAGCTGCTGCACCGGAGCCAAGAAAGGACTTTGGAAACTATTTGTTCTCAGTGTTCCTCTGCATAGGGTGAGAAGAAGTGGAGAATCACGCCACCCTCTGCATCATGGGACCAGATGTAAATAGGGCATTTTTCAGTGTGACTCTTTGCAAAAGCAAAATCACTTAACACCAGATTCTGAGAGCAGAGAAGAATGAACTTCTTTGGAATTTTTCTTTTCTAGCTAGCAGCAAATTAAAGGCTTCTATACAATGTATACTTTACAATAATCAGCCGCTTGAATGGAGGCTAGAAACCTTATTATTATTATGGCTGCAGACACAAACACTGCCGACTCAAGCTGTTACTCCAAGGGCAGGGTTGGAATAGGGGGGGTCAATATTTTTTGATATTAATAATAAGATCCCATAATGATCATGTAATCATGGAGATTCTTCAATTAATAACTTTTTATAGTTGCAGTCATTAAAGAATATCTTGTTCCAATCTTGTTTATAATATTTACTAGTTTTATTTATGAATATGTAAAAGCATTATTGTTTAATGTCATATTACAGCAAACTTCCAAATATAGACAAGTCTAAAATTATTAATAAAAAATGTTGAAATAAGAGAAATGTTAAGGCCAACATCACGGTAATGGTTACATATCGATGTAATGTTCCTTGGTCAAGGTCAGCTTTTCAATGTATCAGTACTAAGGCCACAGTGGGACAAAATCGGCACAATTTCAATATTTAGTCCCAGTGCTAGATGATCAGTAGTGAGTATCCCAGAGCTCCTTCTCAGTTTTGTCCTTTCCCTTCTGTTTTAAAGTAGCAATAAAGTGTTTTTTTTGTACAACAGTTTTTATTGATGAAAGCATTGTAGATAAAGTCACAGACATACCAGGAAAAAAAATTATCAGTTATACAAATGAACATGACATCATGATACAAATAAGGTGTCACCGTGCTTTCAGATTTATAACCATTAACAGCATATAGAAAATAAAAAAATAAAAAATTAAAGGAAGGACGTAAAGGGGTTCTACCAGTTCTGTAATAACACGGATATTAACCAGTGTGTCGCAGGACCCCATTGGTGTGTAATGGGGTGTAACGTTACCATCCACCCCATTTATTTTTCCCCATCTTCGTTAACTCCTTTTGCTGGACTTGAATACGTTTCTCATCCATATGACTTAGAACTGCATGGTGTTCCACAACCCTGGCCCTCAAGTAACTCTAACAGGCCAGATTTTAAGGATTCCCTTTGGATAATGCAGACTAAGTCCTGCAATCACTGTGCAGCAAATTATATCACTTCTTCTGTTCTTCAGATATCTGGCAAGCCAGGCCTGTTAAAGGGACTAAGAACAGGGCTGGCAACCACTGCTCTAGAAGATCAGATGGAATAGTGCGCATGGACTCTAGAGTGGCCAGGTCAGCAATATCAGAAAGAGAAAAAGCAGGAGACCAGGCACTTAAATCCCCCCAAAACTGGCAATTCTATTTAGCACAAATCCAAAGTGAGCAGCTATCACACACTTATAAATATTATTTTAAAAAGTCATGTAATAATGTGAACTCTTGATTCGTTGCAGCTGGTGGTGGTGGTTCTAAGGTCTCCTTCTCTATCAGGCTCTGCTTCAAAAACGTGTGGTACTTTTTAAATTAATTTTGAAATGCCATATTGAATTGCGTACAAGACATGTTCAGTATTTGGTGAATTTCAGCCATGGAACAAATAACAGAAACCCTTAACAAGGTTTAATGAGTTGTTCAGTGAAGTTTCTCTCTACCTTGTCCCTTGGTTTTTGTTGCATTCCCTTCCGATCTTTCTAAGGCTTAATCTTATCTCTGTAAGGGTTCTGGCCGGTGCCGGCGCCACAGGAGGACCAAGACAGGTTTGGTGCTGTAACCCCATGACTTTTTAACAACAGCCTTGTTCCACGGATTCACTGATGCCATTCCTGCTATTATACCATATCCACATAGAGCCAGGTACACCTGTCTGAGGCTACTCCTGAGTTCCATTATAAGGAGGTCTTGCCCATCCATCACATAATGCTTCAGCATTAAGTGAAAAATCACCAAGTGAAGTGTACATCGAGAAACTCCTCTCCTCTGAATCCTTTTGGCCTTCCTAAGACCCCCAAACTTCTACCAGGCCTGTACCTCCTTCCAGGCCTGTGCCTTCTACCAGGCCAGCACTAGTCACTAAACCTGTACCGCTTACTTGACTTACTCCACTTATCAAACCTACACTGCTGCCAGACCTGCATCACTATACAGGTCTGCACCACTATCAGATCTTCACTGCTACCAGGTCTTCACTGCTACCAGGTCTTCACCATTATCCAGATCTCCCCCATTTCCTGGATACCAGATTCTCACTGCTTGCCAGTCCTGCTCCTGTTCCGCTACCCATCTGCTCCACCGTACCACCGTACCCTGTCAAGTTATATCTCCATGTCTACTACCAACCGCTATATCTCCAGCCAACCTCCATACCTTCCACTAGCCTTTGTACCGCCAGACCTAATACAGTACTTGCCTGTCTCTGTAGTGCCTATCTTTATACTCTAGTAAGACCTCTTTTTCTATACTGTGTCTGCCTCAGCCTTTTCTGTGCCCATCCTTGTCTTCTACTATTTGTTTATCTCAGCTACATTCTGGTCTCCCTCTTATCATTATTATATACATATTACCAGGTTTCTCTGTTTATCTGTTCTATGTATTGCTCCAGCCATTATCTCTTGCTTCTTTTTTATTCGTATTCAATGAACCTTCATTATTATTTCCATACCTGGCCTTCCCTTTTTGTGTTACTGTACGTTGGGCTCGACCCCCCCCCCCGTATACCTTACAATATCCATTTCTCTTTCTACCATTTATATGTTCTATGTCTCTGTTATAAAACAGGATTTTAATTTGCTATTCACTACATGCATATATTTTCCCATGTCCAGGAAAATCAATTGACTAAAGGGGCCCTTTTCCCACAGAATATTTAATAAATGCAACAATTAGAAATTAGTGGACTTGATCATTAATAATGTTTAATAGGCTGTAATATACAGTATAAGTGACTTGAACAAATTATGAGCCATTACTATAACATTGCAATCATTAACTTATTTGTATAGGTTTCATAAAAATAGTGATTTATGGTTAGGCTTTTTATCGTTTCTACACCCTCTTCTGTTACAATTGTCTGTGTTGTAAATCTACTTTATCAGATATCTTCTCAAAACAAAAATGTGAAACCTAAAGAACGTTTGCTTACTCTTACACATCACAGACTTTATTAAAAGTAAATTATTTGGGTAAAAAGAGAAATTCAAAAATATATTGCAAGTCAGAAATGCATGAATGTAGGACTGTACCTGGTTGTACTTTAATAAGGGTTTACCTTTTTCATCAATTTGTTCATAACTGATGTGGCAGAGACTTTAAAGTCAACTTATGAAACATAAAATAAATGCAGTGAATCGTCTATTTTGTTAAAGATTTTGACAATTGTGTCCCTCCTTGTGAGGTCGAATTATTTGATTAGTTTTTTTAGAAATCGCTTTGAACGATACTGGGCTGCAGGCTCATTTGCATGCGATATTAGCAATGGAGAAGAGGGGTTTGTGAGGGTCCTGAGAATGAGCAATGGCACTAATGGCCTGCTCTACGGTGGGGGCCCACTCAGGTCTCACAAGGTTTTTGCTTGATTGTGCCATTACAGGGATGAATTTTTCATATGCAAATCAGCCTGCTCTCACCCAGAAAGGGTGGCCAGTGCTGATTGCCAAGAACGTCATCCCTGCACGAGAGGTGCAGCAACCCCCGACGATCGTTTCGGCCTTGTTAGGCCTCGTCAGGAGGGTATAGCTGACACCCCTCTAGGCACATCAAGCAAGGGGTCCTCGTCTGGATAACCCTGTATACTAATAGTGAGGAGAAGAGGGGTTTGTGAGGGTCCTGAGAACGAGCAACAACACTAGTGGCCTGTTCTACGGTGGGGGCCCGCTCAGGTCTCACAAGGTTTTAGCTTGCTTGTACCATTACAGGGATGAATGCTCCATATGCAAATCAGCCTGCTCTCACCCAAAAAAGGGTGGCCAGTGCTGATTGCCAAGAACATCATCCCTGTACGAGGGAACCCCTTCACTGCTGAGCCATTTCACCGCTGTGTGCTGAGCTCATTTTTACCACTTTTGCTCATCATGTTTAAATGCGATTTGAAGTAACATTTTATTAAATGACCCAGACAAATTATATATTGGTCTTTTCGGCAGACTCGGCAGATTCATAATATATCATTATTATATGTATATGTCATGTTCTGCCTGAATATTATTACAAAAAATGCAATACAATTTGAATTTTCAATCATCTACGGCTAGGGTCAGACGAGCGTGATTTCTACGGACTGTACGTCCGTGCACACGGATGTACGTCAGTATGGAAGACACAGTAGTGGCCACACAGTCCGTTTTTTTCACTGACGTATATTTTGACGGATGCAGGAGGGAAAATAAATTAAAAAGCAAAACCATTTTGTCCGTGAAAAATGCTGGACGTATAAACGCAGTCCGTCTGACCACGTTCCATCACTCACACACAAAGCTATGCAGACGTTGCGGACGCAGCGCACTTTGTGCGTGCGTTCTAGGAGTTGTACGTTCTTGCCTGCCTTGCGTCCGTGGGCCGCGGCCGTTGTGCGTCCGCAGTTCAGTGCGGACGTACTTCATGTGTCAGGCTCCAATGGGCTTTCTGTCATGCTATCACGGACATACTTTTAGGCGCAATCACGGACGTGAACACTACGCTCGTCTGACCCCAGCCTTAAGTGTGTAACATGTTTTTTTTCACATTTTATCATGCGAGCCTTTGCGGTTATATTTTCTATGGGGTGCGCTTGTTAAAATAATTTGAAATGAGGACGCATTACATTTTTTGGGGGGGAAATTATGTGATTTTTATCAAACACCCCCATAGAAAAAATCGTTAGTGGAGCATCATTGTTCACATTAGACTTGAAATGGGAACAATATTGCTGCGTTAATAAAACAATAAAAAAAAAGTTTTTTTTACCTTTAACCCTTTCGCTGCTGAGCCATTTCACGCCTGTGTGCTGAGGTCATTTTTACCGGTTTCGCTCATCATGTTTAAATGCATTTTGAAGCCATATTTTATTATATGACCCAGACATATTACATATCGATCTTTCCGGGAGACTCGGCACATTGATAATATGCCATTATTATATGTATACGTCATGTCCTGTCTGTATATTATAACAAAAAAATGCACTAAAATTCAAATTTTCAATAATTTACAACGTGTAAAGTGTTTTTTTTTCACATTTTAACATGCGAGCGTTTGCGGTTATATTTTCTATGGCTTGAACTTGTTAAAAAAAATTGAAATGGGGTCTCGTTACATTTTTTTGGGGAGAAATCACGCGATTTTTAACAAACGCACCCCATACAAAAATCGTTAGTGCAGCATCATTGTTCACATTATAATTGAAATGGGAACAATATTGCTGCATTAACAAAACAAACAAAAAAAACTGTTTATTTTTTATTTATTTTTTAATATTTTTTTATTTTCATTTTTTTTCCATAACTTTTAACATGGTCATGCAATCCGGTCCCATAGGAGGATTGCGCTTTGCAGCGTTGAGGGGGGGACAGGCGGGCGTCGAATGGAAGGAAGTCCACTCTCACGGACATTCCTTCCACTCTGAGTGCGCTCGTGTGCACCCGGCCTTATACCCCCTCCTGAGGCACTGAAGTCATTGCGACGGGCACGATGAAGTCAGTTTCAGTCACCCCCCCCTCCGACAAAACCGGTAGAGTGCCTGAAAAGATCGGGAGGAGATTAAAGTAAAAGAGAGGCACTGCTGGAAAGGGCAGAGTCTGCCTTTTCCAGCGATGACTCTTTTTAACCCCTGAGGTGCGGTCTGTGATCTGGCACCATTCAGGCTGGATCACGGACCTCTCCCGGAGTTGGCTGACATCTTGGATGTCAGTCAAGCCTCTGTGGCCTCTCCCCGACCACTGACGTCATCAAGCATGATGCCAGTGACGTGATGATGTCAGTGTGATAATTAACCCCTAGCTGCCAAGGGGTTTCCTTTAGACTTTCTTTGGTCCTTTGGACCCTGTATCTCCTGATCCGTGGCAGCTAGAGGTTAATGTTTGGTGTCATTGGAACGGCCAGAGTATGCTAGACCATGTTAAATGTATAACGAAAAAACTAATATTTTTTTTAAATAAATAAATAAAATCGTGTTTTTTTTTTTATTAATTAATTAATTAATTTATTTATTTGCAAAGTATTTTACCAGGAAGGATACATTGAGATTTCTCTTGTTTTCAAGTATGCAGCACTTTTGTTCACATTTCAATTATAATGTGAACAAAGATGCTGCACTAATAATTTTTTTGGGGGGGTTTAGCTAAAATCACATAATTTCTCAGAAAAATATAGTAAAGAGTTCCCATTTCTGATTTTTTTTAACAAGTGTACCCCATAGAATATATAACCGCAAAGTCTCGGATGATAAAATGTTACAAAAAATACTTTACATGCTGTAGAAGATGATTGAAATTTTAATGGAAGTTCACATTTTTTTTACATTTTGTGGTATAGCATTCTGACCGGGCATGACGTATACATATATTAATGATATATTATGAATCTGCCGAGTATGCTGAAAAACAGGATATATAATTTGCCTGGGTAGTATAATAAACATGACTTCAAATCGAAATTTAAACATGTTGAGCAAACACAGTAATAATGAGCTCAGCACAAAGAGGTGAAATGGCTCAGCAGTAAAGGGGTTAAGGACCTTTGTTGCATTAAAGAAAAATGAATCCATAACCCCTTCCCACTCAAAGTCAAGTTATCTCGATTTTGCATTGCAATCCATTGAAAAGCACTCATTTGCATATCAAAACCCATTTCCACCCCTTTTCAAAGCCAGATTAGTGTGCCCCTTCCCCTGTGGACAAACAAATTACACGGTCTTATCTCTCTCCAAACCTCACTGTAACAAAAAGTTCAAACACATTACTGTTGTAGTACAAAATCCAGGAAAATGTTAGAATACAAGGACAGCTCTGGGGTCACTCGCTGCTGTACAGTGATAAGATTCAGGGGGTTATAGTGTCTGAAAACACCTGTACGATACAGATACAAGGTGTTCCTGTAATTACCATATACAGGCATTATGCCACATACAGATACAATTTTTGTATACTGCTGGTATTTTTTTGGAAGCTGCGTTGATGATAAGCTTATTAAGATCACTACAAGTCCCCAAAAGCAGCATATCTGACAATTTTTATTGTTTATCATTATCACAGTTACAGTATTTGACACAAAGGCCATTTCTGCCTGCATCCTGATAATGCAGAACCCATGTGACATTGTGCAAGATAAAGGACGCTCTCTTGAGTTCACAATCTTTCATTCCAACAATATTTCTGTAGTGGACAAAAAAAATATATCAAAAATTAAAAATGAGTAATTTTGCATTATTTTCCTTTTTTCTCGGAACACCAATCTATGTGCAAAATTTCTATTTTACCCTACATTCAATTGTTAACTTTGCATCTTGTGTTTCAAATGAATGCTATGATAATATATTTTTCAACAAAAATCACTTGGTACTGAAGGGATTAAAGATCACAATGCATAAGAAATTCCACAATGAAATAAACCACTTGGATTTCACATACAAATCCTATGACAACACGTGTTTAATGCCAATAACACATCTGAAAATGTTGTTTATTAAACTGCTCTTTCAGAATCGAAATCTACAAAAGAAATATCTGGTGAGTATATTTTCTGTGAGAGTGTGAGAGAGAAAAAGAAGGAGGTAAAGCATATATTTTCCGATCAATCCAAACATTGTTTCTTAGCACGCTGTTCATCTTCAGTCAGTACCCAAGCCAAAGGGCCAGCTTTATTACATTTTAATGTAACCTGAGCTTTTCCAAAAATGCAACATTTTGCAAGTGTTATATTGACAATACATATTTTCTCTGTACCAGGGATTACAGAATGTTGGACTGCAAGTATGAGATGACGTCCAAGTTTTTTACTCACAGATAATCCATGTGCACATAATGTGGGAAAAAATTATCCTTTTCCATTAACCCCTTCAGTTAACAGCATAGTAAAGATTATAAAAAAGGCATTGTGTAACTTGTCACTGTGCTAAATTCCTCTACATTGATCCGCAGGTAAAATGCTTTGACTATACTCGAGGAGTATCAACAAGTGCCTTGCAGACTGAGTATAGTTGTCGATATTGGTAGTGAAGAAGTTAATTTCACAAAAATAAAATAAGATCTAGTGACCATTAACTTCTGCCAAAAACATACAATAAGAAAATCACACTCTCCCCCAAAACTCTCAAATACAAACTTACCAGGAAACTAAAATGATTATAATCCAAACCTATACTAAATCTATATCCAGGCAGACTGTGGCTGAGATTCGCTAAGGGTCATTAAAGGCACAGTTGGATTCAAATTAAGACACAATGTATCGCATTTCCTTAACATGTGAGCTAATCGGTAATTGGCATGACTGCCTGGAAAAAAAGCCGGCTGCAGCGATCGCATTAGACACAGTTCAGATGATTGTGTACGTGTTCTTGCGGCAAAGATACATTATTACTTCTGCTATAGTTTATGTTAAATTCAGTTATATGTTATTAGGGACATTTTGCTTTTTGACTTTGTCAACTTGTATATTTAAAAGAGACATGCACCATGTACAGAGTGAACAGCTTGATTGGGAAACGTGTGTCAGTTATGATACCATCCATTTTTCCTTCTTCTGTAATTATTCTCACGATGCTGGATCACTGTCCTTGTTGATCCCCTGTTGAACAGGATGTAATCACTCCATGGGCGTTTCGAAGTTTTTGCACAGTGTTAATCAGACTGGTTCTAAGGTTTGTTTTGCCTTGCTATGGAGCTGGCTTCACAGTTGATCAAAGGAAAACAAATCAGACACACCACAAACTGACAAAACAAAGGAGAGAGTTTAAGGAAACTTGATAAGGGCTCCAGTCTTCATGAAGCCCCAACCGAAACACTGCCTAAGTTTCATTAAACTCCCTCCTTTGTGTAATTTGTTTTCCTTTGATTTTCTCTGGCAGCTGTCTACCTGGGAAGCTGTGCACCCATTGGATTTGGATCCAACTACCTGAGTTGCCAAGTACACCGGTCTTTTTTTTTTCTTGGCTTCCTTCTTGAGGTTTGGCACTTTGAAGTTGGTGATGTGGTCATTTTTTACTGGACCTGAATGTTTTTATGCATGTTTTAATTTTTGTATATTTATTTATTTATAAAGGATTTTACCAGGAAGGATACATTGAGATTTCTCTCGTTTTCAAGTATGTCCTGGGTTCAAGAACATTGAAGTGTTACAGTTACAGAAATACAAAGTAATACAATGCAAGATATTAAAAAAAAACACAAATATACAGATTAACAGAAAATAAATATGTAGGAAATATAGTCACTAGGTTACATGTTTACAGGTGCATTCTGTATTGAGGTATGTTAGTAAGGAGCTCTTGAGTGACTTAAGACTAGGGGAAGATTTGATGGTGTCTGGGAGGTTATTCCATAATTGTGGTGCTCTTTAGGAAAATGAGGACCGAGCCACTGTCTTTTTGTATTGTGGTATTGCAAGTAAGGTGCTGGTCCTGGATCGGAGGTTATAGGATGAGGGAGCTGCTGGGGGAAGCAGCCTATTCAGGTAGGGTGGCAGCTTCCCAGAAATGCTCTTAAACACCAGGCTGGAAAGGTGAAGGGTGCGTTTAGACTCCAGCGATGGCCAGTTTAGCTCTTTTAACATGTCACAATGGTGGGTCATGCAGTTACATTGAAATGCAAAGCGGCAGAAGGAGTTATACAATGTAGTAAGTTTCTGAAGGTGTGTTTGCGGGGCCGCTGCATACACTACATCTCCGTAATCAATAGCCGGCATAAGCATTTGTTGTACAATCTGCTTTCTTACCGCGGGACTCAGGCAGGATTTGTTTCTGTACAGGGCACCTAGTTTGGAGTAAAGCTTAGATGAGAGTTTTTCGATGTGGGGGCCAAAGGATAGATTTGGGTCTAACCACATACCTAGATATTTGAGAGAAGTGACTGTGGTCAGCGGGCCATTTGATTTTGTCCCAACACATAGATGGGGATTTTGCATTTTGTGTAGTTTAGGTGCTGTTCCAAAGAGCATCGTTACAGTTTTGTCAGTATTTATAAAAAGTTTGTTGTGTTTGCAATTGTGATGGAAGCAAATAGGTTTGTATCCATGCGTTATTTGCATTTTATGAACTGCATTAGGTTAATTTCAGTTTTGATGATTTAACCATGAATTCAGTTTGGGTGGATCATCTGAGGTCATCTTGCACCTCCTGGAGAAGATGAGTTGCTATACTTATAATACCTAATATACTTATAATGGCACAGAGATGCGGGGCTGCTGTGCTGTCACAGTTCAAAGTGACTTTTGAGTTTTTTGAGCAACAGTTTACCCATGGGAACTCTTAAAGAATTGTGTACTCTCCTAAGTATATTTTTGGGGGGTCTGGTTCTGAATTTGGCTTAGAATGTGCAGGGTTTTCAGTTTTCCACAACACCTAGTTTATTGAATAGGCACCATTCATTCTGGCTATCTTTCTTAAAATCATATAATGTTTGTGTTTGCTGTCCAAGTAACAGAACTAAAAGTATTTTATGTTTCTTGTGTTTTTTTAACTTTACTACTAATATATTTACAATATGAACTTTTTACGATGACACGCTATATACGCAAAGTATTTTAAAGTTTCCTTTAACTGGTTGTAAAATTGGATAAAAAAGTTGATCAATTAATTGCATCCCTTCACTATATCATTTTAACAGTAGTCACCTGAGAAGGCACTGCTTAATGGGAACATCTGCATTTCGTTTTGGATGAAAAGTGCCTAAAAGTCAGTTGCAATGTATATTTTGCTTGGCTTCATGCCTATATGAATTGATGGTTGACCTAGCTCTACTTATGAAGGAGCAAAGTGATATCTATCTATCTAATATATCTATATACCTATCTCTTAGATTCTAAGCTGCATTGAACAGGGTCCTTTTCTTCCTTTTGTTCTCTATGTGTCCTATTTATTTGATATTTTTATGGTTGTTTTGTCCTACCCATTGTACAACATTACTAGATATGTTGGCCCTTTTTTAAATAATTATAATTGTATTGTATTTTTACCTATTTATTTATTTGCAAAGTATTTTACCAGGAAGGATACATTGAGATTTCTCTCATTTTCAAGTATGTCCTGGGTTCAAGAACATTGAATTGTTACAGTTGTTCCAGAAATACAAAGTAATAAAACGCAAGATATTAAAAAACAACACAAATATACAGATTAACACAGAAAATAAATATGTAGGAAATATAGTCACTATGTTACATGTTTACAGGTGCATTCCGTATTGAGGTATGTTAACAGAGATCTCTTTGGGAGAAGATTTGATGGCGTCTGGGAGGCTATTCCATAATTGTGGTGCTCTGTAGGAAAATGAGGATCGAGCCACTTTCTTTTTGTATTGTGGTATTGTAAGTAAGGTGCAGGTCCTGGATCGTAACACTTTTGTCAGCTCCAGTAAGTGCAGAAACAAACCCATTGTTTATATGCTGTTGGATTTTTTTTTTTAGAAAAAGAGAGTCATTAAGACAATTAATAGTAGAAAGAAGAAAAAGTAGTTAGTAGGCAGATAGCAAACACTCTAGAGTACAAATGTTTAGAAATGAAGTGAAAAATGTAACTTTTAATATCTTACTTTTATAATGTTGTTTTGCATCAGCTTGACCTGCAACAGGTTTTATTTATTTAATCGTTACTCGTCACAACACTGAAACATGAAGCTATACGGGTATTAATAGAGGTCATTCAACTGAAATATTGAAACATATCTGGACCACCAACTCCTTTCAGACAGCTCGCCTCCAAAATGCCTAGGAACAACTGGTTTAAATTCAGCTGACCTGACAAAACTATTCCTTATATACTTATTTAAATGTCCCTGAAGAATTAAAGCCTAGTCAAGTATGCATAGAGATAGGGAAGTTGTTAATTTCAGTACCTCCAACCTTGATACGAAACAGAACAGTTACTTAATCTCGAAGGACATTTAACAGGCCAATAAAGTAACTGACTAGCATTAGTTTGCATTTTCTGGGACTCTAGATGGCTGTTGTAAAAGTGTAAGCCTTCGGACGGACACTTCACAGGATTTTATGACTTGAACACTTTTTTTACAAAAAGATCTGTGACTCATACTTCTTTTATGAGAGCATATGTTTGTTAAATAAAATTGCAATAATATTCCTTGGTTGTGTTCACTACATTAATGCCAGAAAAATGTCAGGTCATGTTTTGTCAATAATAGTGAGAAAACTATGTCACATATATTTATTTTAATTCCATCCGAGATGCTAAATTAATATTTTTTGTGTTTGCATTCACGGAAAATGTCATTTTCATTTTTTAAGAAAGGTAACTGTAATTCCCTATTTGGAAGTACTTTAGTGTTTTGTTCATTCTTACAACCTGTCTTTAATGAGCTGCGTCTGATTTTCAGTGGTTGGTAACAGGTGTTACGGAAATCAGTATTTGTTTAAATGGACTTTCTGATGTATAGTGCTGACTGTACTCAAATTATTCCAAAGACCGCTACAGAATCCACATAGCAATTGAGTCATTATTTTAACGGTAAAAACAGTGGAAGAAAATATGTGTTGAAGGGTTTATTTACGCTACGTACAATCACTATTGCCTGGCACAATTAATGTCACACATCAGATCTAGGGACTCGCAAAGACCAAAAAATGGATCCATCGCAAAGCCAGATCTGCTGTATCATGCTGCATATCTGATTCACTTTCCATCTGCTCCACCTGGTCTGAGGGAGAACTCAGGATCTAATTAGTTAACCTAAATAAAAAATAATGAAATAAAAAATTAATGGTCCTCAACCAACTTTACCGCCAAGTGATTTTCCATAGAGCCACTAGTAGGATCCAGCGGTTTTATGGAAAATGACTTTCCATTACCCACACAGCAAATACTGTATATACCGAGATGTCTCACCACATATGTTCACTCTATGAAAGCCTGAGTTAGATGACTCTCTCTTATGGCCAACAGGCACTACTTGTCATGATCAGCCTGGGGTACTGTCTAGGATCACATATCCTAAAGCCTGGCAGCCCCTTTAAGTCATACGTTCCACAGGTTCCTATGGAATTGGCTGATACCTGTGCACACAGAGACTACAGGTTCTCCTAATGTCTGTTAATGAGGCCTCCTTAAAAGGAGGTCACTCCCTTTGATCTGGACTTCCTCATTGAAGTTAGAACCCTGAACCATACAGACCTGTAGCCTACGTGCGCCTTGTTCCTGTATCCCTTGGATCCCTATCTGCTGGACCTACTTGCTGCTTACCCCATCGAGTTCCCATCAGTTCCTGACCCATCTGATCCGCTTCCCTTCTGGACTCCTTCTGCCTCACAGGTAACCTCCATCCATTGCTTCCAGTTCCTCCCCCTATTCTGGACTTTACGTGTATGACCCCTGGCTATGGACATTGGAGTATTCTGCTTTCTGTGTACCTCGACCTCGGCCTGAAACCTGACCACGATTATTGCCTAGCCCCTTATCTGTATCGTGCCACAGACTCTAGTTTAGTTTTCTTAGTTTTTCTGTTTTCATTTTCTGCTTATATTTCAGTAGTTATTCCTTATTCAGTTTCCTCCTGTGTCTATTTCATCCTGCTTTGTCCTTTCTCCTTTTCGTTCTGCTTATTGCCTCCCTCTTCATTCTCAGACAACCTATTTCATTTGCTTCTGCTTTTTGTGTTTTATTTTAAATAAATCTGTTATTCCCCGCAACCTGCATATTTTCATTATGGCTCACTGCACATTGGGCTCACACCCGCAATCCATGCAGGGTTCACATGACACTACTACATTTACATTATAGCTTTCCTTCTGAGAAGGAAAAAAAAAAGACCTGCAAGCTTTTCAAACAATTTGAACACATCAGCTGTCATGTTTGAGGTGCTTTATATTTAGGGGCATGTTCTGGATCAAATTTGCAAATTAATGTCTTTGCAAACAACAAAATTCCTTTTTGCTCCAGAATAAAACCAGATTGGCTATACTTGATCTCGGATCACCTGCCACACTTTTGAAGACAAAGTCCACTTGACTATCATAGCGAAGGGGTTAATCTTACTATTATTTTACCTCACCCATGTGTCAGTACTGACATTGGCTTCCGTTTTATTTTAGCATATAATGTAAAATACTATTTAGCAAGAAAGCTCTCTAAAATGTAACCCTCCTCGCATCTGATTCAAAAATATGTACTGAACATTCCACTTTTATGCAATCATTCCACTGGCCAATAGTATCATACATAGGGGTATGAAGTCTCTTTTTTGCAGAAATGGATGGAATGTTAGACTCATTGATGACCTCTTCGTGAGTTGATGATATTATCATGACGTGTGTTCACATACAAAAATGAATGTGGCGGTCTACATGCTTGGTAAGACCCATAGTTAAATCTGTTTACTTTTGTCTTTGTATTCAGCATCCCTGGTTACAAAAGATATTTTTTTCATAGCCAAACTAATATCCTCACAAACAAACCAATAACACACATCTAGCTATTGGCTTGATATTCATTTTCCTTTGCTCTTTCCATTATGTAATTGTTTTTCTACTTCCAATATGTCATTAATTGTATTTTCCTAAATTATCCATCCCTAAAGTGTAAACTGTCACTCAATGAATAACATCAAGCTGCTTTAGCCTTATGAAGCATTGGTCATCAGCTTATTTACACAAGGGTATGATTAACACATACTGAGCAATCTTTTCTGTGAGATTTGAATGTAATGTCTAAAATGTGTTATCCATTTAAAGTAAAGCATGTACTGCAGTTATGATAGTAACCCTTCAGAAAAATTCACATTTGTGCATTGTTTGGACATAAATTTGATATTCATCATTAGAGTGATTTTGAACCACTGTGCCATGATACACTGATGTGCTGCATGAATATGTAGAACAATAGCAGAATGTGGTATATGAGTAACAGTACAGTGACAAAATTGGGATGTAACTCAGCAATAGAACAAGGGGAGACATATAATTGAATAGAACCTGTAACAGAATCTTAACATTTTACTACAAGTCTTTTAAATCAGTGGTTCCCAACCGCGGTCCTCAAGTACCCCTAACAGGCCAGGTTTTAAGGATCACCTTGGGGAAATGCAGACTGAATCCTGCAATCACTGAACAGCAAATTATAACACCTGCGCTGTGCTTCAGATATCTGGAAAACCTGGCCTGTTAGAGGTAGGGATGTGCGTTTCGGGTTTCGGAATTTCGGAATTTTCACAAAATTTCCCGATTCGTGTTTTCAGATGCGGCCGAATTTCCGAAAATTTTTAGATCCGAAAATGGCAGATCCGAAACGAAATATTTTCGGAATTTTTGAATGGACTTGAAATGTGTCAAATCGAAATTTATTGCTTTGAAACGAGGAGAACAGACGTTCCGAAAAAACGAAAATTTCCGAAGTTACAAAAAGTCGATACAAAAAACGAGCAAAGTGACACGAAAATACGAAAAACGGTCGATATTCCGAAAACATGTATAATTCCGAAAAACGAAAATTTCCGAAATTACGAAAAGTCGATACAAAAAACGAGCAAAGTGACACGAAAATACGAAAAATGGTCAATATTCCGAAAAAATATGTACACGAAAAACGAGTCGAGCCGAACCAAATCGAAACAGAAATCGGTCGAAACGAGCCGAATCGAAAAGTTTAAAAATCCGAAAAATCGAACCGAATCGAACCGAAAAAAAAATCGGTGCACAAGCCTAGTTAGAGGGACTTGAGGACCAGGGTTGAGAACTACTGCTTTTAAATCATAAAAAATACCCTTAAAAAATTACCAGTGTGCCTTGACATATTTTGCTCCTTATTAGTGGGCCGCAAGATTAAAATTATTGGGTTGATTTAGATTTTTTTATCTTCTCACCACAGGCAGCTCACACGCCAGACTAGGCTTGTTATCACTTGACGATAAACGAAAAAATTAAGTCATAATTACAAAGTGAGGTGTATCATTGTTAAAATATTAGTTTATTCCTTAGCTGACTAACTGATTATGAAAAACTGATATGGCGAAGAAATCTTAATTGGACTGGACTTAATTGTACTTAAAAGGACAAGAACCTGGGCATTCTGGGTGTTTTTTTTGTTTTTACATCATTCTGATTGATTCCACACCTACCATTGATATGTAGGAATTTAGGCCAGTCACTGCCATAATGTCCAAGAAACACAAATTAATGATTTAATCCCAGTGCTTTCCACATGTCAGTTACCACCAACTTCTAATTATTGATGTAGTACATTACAAGAATATCATTGTATCATTCCTGAGTTCAGGCAGTCCCCCTGCAGCCAGGGGCGTAACTACCAGGGGTGCAGAGGGTGCCACCGCACTTGGCCCTCGAGTACAGGGGGCCCACACTCGCCTGCCTGGGGACTTGCCTATATTATATAATTATTTTTTGATTTATTTCATACTTGTGAGTTTTACTTTGAAGCTCTGTGATACGCTCATACACACCACATATTACTGTGAGTTTTGTTGCTGTAAACCTCTGTGATTTACACTGATACACACTGCACATTACTGTACGTTTTATTGCTCTGGAGCTCTATGATACGTTCATACACACTGCACATTGCTGTGGATCTTTGTGATACGCTCATACACACCGCACATTGCTGTGAGTTTTCTTTTCTGTACAGCCCTGTGATACGATCATACCCAGTGCACATTACTGTGAGTTTTATTGCTATGGAGCTCTGTGAGATACACATAGTGCACATTACATTAAAAATGGGATGGACCGAAGAGGTCATAGTGAACCTGTAAAAAATGGGACACTGTCTGGAGTCAACATTCTGTACCTGGAGGGGCAATGCATACTGACAGAAGGGGGGGCAAAATATGTTTCTGCCTTGGGTGAGGGATACGGTCATGGTTTCTGCACCCGGGCCCTGAGGGTTCTAGTTAAGCCTCTGTCTGCAGCCAATGACTGCCCACTGGGAATGAAGGCAGGCTGTGGAAGTACCAGAAAGCCAAGGGATGTTATGTCGCCTTGCGGCCTTTAAGCCCACATGAATACAGCATTAAGGAGTTAAGTGTAACTCTGGAAAACCATTACACAATTTATCCTATTTGTCTCTGATCGGTTAATCTTAAATGGAAAAATGTTATACCACTTTTAAGCTTTATAGTTACCTTACACGATGATTGTACGAAGAGACATTTATTATTCTAATTACATACAGGGTAAGTCAGAAAGACATGAAAAGCAGGAGAATGGAAAATTCTAGGTCAAAATAGCTGATTTGGAAAGTGAGATAAATGGGAGAATTTTTCTGGTTTGGCTATTTTGACCTAGAATTTTCCATTCTCCTCTCTCTGAATAACCCTGATAGTTACATAGGCTGAAAAAAGACGTTCGTCATCTGGTTCAGCCTTTCATACATTACCTACTGCTGTTGATCCAAAAGAAGAAAAAAACCCAGTCTGAAGCACTTACTAAAAAATGTTATTTTTGACTACATTGAAAGTTAAAAGAGCAAAGGTTGTGTTGCATAAGGTTCTTAACTTTCTCCTGATTCAGTTCTGTTGCTTCAGACTTCCATTTAGACAGTACTGTATAGCATGATAATATTTGATTATTACATCTGAGAGCACTGTGAGGGTCTTGGCATTTGTATTTAAGCTGTTTCTATATGTTCTCTGTTATAAGATATGTCTGGCTATTGTTACGTACATTATATGTAAATGCGATTGAAATACTATTCCGAATGGTAAGACAGGGGAAAAAAAAGTACATTAGAATTTCTATGGATGTTGAGTCAGAGTCAGGAAATTCACAGGGTTGCATTGTTGGCAGCTCTTGTGAAAGCGCCCTTTACTCAAATTTCTTTGGTTTGGTAACTGTACCAGACTATATCAATTACCATACATACTAAAGAAGGATAGAAAGTTTTAATAAAGACAGAGTATTAAACAAGCTTGTCAGTGTAATGACCTTAGAACGTCCATACCTTCAGACACTGCCAGACTAAGGGTACCATGGACCTGGAGCTGAAGATTTTGGTGGGCTTCTGCTGTATCTCACTCTGCCATATTGCACTTCTGCCAAATTTTTCACGCCTTCTATTGTTCCTCTTATTATGTTGGTGGGAACAGTTGCCCTATTCTGGGTCATATGTAGGAAATTAATAAACGGATCCTACTGTACACCACATACAAATTCATGTGGGTTTATTTTTCCAGTAAAGAAAACAATTGTACCTCCACTAGATCTTTGTCAAAACTTGACAAAGACATTGTAGAGTTGGAAACGTTGCCTTCACTGGAGAATGAAAATCCACATGAATTTTGATGCAGTGTTGGAGCCATTTATTTATTTCCCACATGTCTATGGTCTATGAGTGAGGACATCGACAGGTCACTGGCTATGATAAATCACTGGATCACTGGACGGCCATCATCTAATGGTTATTCTTGGTCATAGGCTTGGAGGTGCAACTGCAATGGACCCTATCTTAATATGTCATGCTCTTCTCACATCTCTTTGGTCCTCTGCTCTATTCTTCTAATATCCCATTCCACTTCTGCCCATTTTTCTCGCATGGTATTGTTTCTCTGTTCCATTCGCCACACCTCCTATTGTCCCTTTGCCTCATTCATCTAATGTCCCATCGTCCCTCTGCCTCATTCATCTAATGTCCCATTGTTCCTCTGTCCCATTCTTTTTAGCTTTCATTCAGCCTCTGCCCTTCCCCTCTTTACCTTATTATGTTGGTGGGAACAATGGGCTAAATCTGGATCATATACAGCATTTAGAAAGTATCCTTCTATTTTATAATATGGATTTTGTTGAGATCATTAATTGGTTTATTTCTAAGTTGATGAGAACATACATTACAATATACTGTATATGTGTCACGTATCGCCAGTGTCCAGCAGCATCCTCAGTGCTGTCCGAGCATCGGATAAAATACTAGCCTGCGCGGGCCACGTGACAAGCGGAGGGGCAGGGCTTGCAGCTATGATGCGGCGCCATCGGGTTTAAATGCCTTGCAGTCAGTGGTTTATTTTCCCCACAGTGCTACCTAGCGTTTGTTATACACTCTATTCAGTGTATGACCCTCTGGCTTTGACAATTGACGATTCTGATATCTGATCCCCTGGCTTTGGTAATTGACTATCTGGTATCTGACCCTCTGGCTTTGGCAATTTAGGATTCTGGTATCTGACCCTCTGGCTTTGGCGATTCTGGTATCTGACCCTCTGGCTTTGGCAATTAACGATTCTGGTATTCTGAACCCCTGGCTCTGATACTTTATGATTCTACATTTGCTCCCTGGTTTTTCACGATTACTACATATATAGTTTCTAGCAAACCGACCACTCTAAGGATCAGAAAGCGTAGGGGAAACTCCGTGTACAGGGACCGGCTTTCATACATTCGAGGGAAATCCGTGACAATATGTTCTAGAAATAAGGTGTACCTGAGTAAACAAGTGTGCACCGCCACTGAAATCAAAATTCAACTAAGTAGGCAGTATATAAGACTCAGGCACGGTTCAGGTTCAGTAAGCAGAATACTAAATCACCAAGCAGGAGCCCTATGTTTAAATCCAAATGCAGCCTGTGAAACATATTTATTCTACAGGTAAATAAAAGCAGTAATATTGGTCTGAGAAACAACTATACATTGTTCTGCCTATTTGGGGCAATATTACAATCTTAACGCTAAAGTTAGCATTCAGCTATGTGAGCGTTAACGTTAGGTTAAGTGGTCCTAGCCTGCCCATATTAAAATCCGAATGCTAACGGATTAAAAAACTCATTAGCGCATCGGAGATTGTGCTTTCTAGCACAAGCTCACTGTACTTTGTGCTCCCTATACTTAACATGGGGAGTGCAAAGAGTAGTTAGCAGTAGGATTACAAAGTCCTAACCCTAATTATCACACCGCTGCCACAGCTAGATGCTGGTGCCAACTGATTCCATTTCTGTGGAGTCAGTTAGCACCAGTTTAAATTCCCCCCAAAAAATCAGATACTCACCTCTCTTCCCCCAGTGAGAACGGCTGCCCGATCCGCCGCTTCTGGCCCCCAAGAGAAAAGTGAGACGGGGAAAAAGTCCCCAGTCTCCCTCCGCGATCACTCCACGGACCTGCAGCATCTCGTGAGAGGCAAGATCCTGCAAGTCAGCTGACCCGGCAGCAAAAGCCTCTATAGAGTCCTATGGACTCCATGGAGGGGATACTCAGGACGGCTTCTTAGTGCTGCCTTGAGTATCTAGTGTCTTAGTGCTGCATTACGGGGCAGGCTGCAGAATCAGTACTTGCCTCGTAATATGGAGCTAAAACGGGGTCGCTTTCTATCGTAGTGTCCCCATTTTAGCAGTTGTATGTAATACAGCCCTTGGACATTTTCTAGTAAATATTCCAGGGGTCATGTGTTGAAAAGGATCGAAGTGGAGCGCACTCACCAAACAGTTCCCCTGTGACAATAACAAACAGTCGCTATATACCAATATTGGCGGTTCCCCCAAAACCAATAACAGACACGAGATCCACTCTTGCTGGAGCCTACCGGGCTCTAGGAATCTCAGCATATGAATTTTTGGTAAATTCACCAGACCTTTCCCACACAATATCAGCAACAGGAGGGTAAAAAAGGAAAGCGCTTTTATTTAAAATCAATCCAGGACACGTTTCACCGGCACCCCGGCTTCATCAGCTGGAAAAACAAATATACGTGAAACGCGTCCTGGATTGATTTTAAATAAAAGCGCTTTTCTTTTTTACCCTCCTGTTGCTGATATCGTGTGGGAAAGGTCTGGTGAATTTACCAAAAATTCATATGCTAAGATTCCTAGAGCCTGGTAGGCTCCACCAAGAGTGCAAAGTTGGCCCTTCTCTTTGGTGGATAAAACATATAACGGAATTACACCAGGGTGGATCCCGTTTTTTTTTTTTTTTTAATCCCTTTCTTAAGATTCATCCAAATGAAATTAAAGGGTTGATGGGTACCCGAGAATGGGAAGATAAACGCTCATAAGGCGGACCAAACTAGAGCCAGTATGGGCTCCACTTATGTGAGTGTGGCATCACTATATAGATTGATATCTTAAGTAGATACATACTGCGCAATTATTTTGTATGGTTTATGTTTCTATATATGCAAAGCGATCTCCCTGATCCTCAACAAACAGAGTGCATGTGTTTATGGTTCGTACAGAGTGCGCTGTACCAACTTTTTGTCATTCCAGGGGTCAAGTTCTTAAAAAAATAAGTGCAGGAACAATGTGAATCAGTTAAGCATCGACATGTTGTACTTGACCGACTACTCGATATGCAAATTTTATATCAATGTTTAAGACTGGGAATTAGGAAATCCTTGTGATAATTGTAATAAATATTACATATATATTGGGTGACTTAATGAAGAAACATATGATTGATACCTAGTAAAAGCTTCTCAGTGTGTGGGTCAAAAGGGAGAAAAGAGTAAAGGAACTGTGTTCTCATTAGTTCCTGCTCAACTTGACCCCTGAAATATTCCCATTATTTTAAATGTCGCAAAGGATGCTAAAGAGTATTAAACATTCAATTTAAGAGATACATTATCCATGCAGAATCAGCATTTTTACTGAATACCAAGGTGTAAATTAAGATCTTTAAAAATGGCCTAGAGGTCGGATCAATGCAATGATTTCTTTAGTTACACAAGTGAAATGTAGCAATGATAACTTATTAGGCATTTGATGTTGAATGATTATATGAAGAATCTTGGTTTTACAGACCTTTTAAACATTTACCATAATGAACCATTTCCTCCAGCTCATTTTCAACATAACAAATCAAAACATGTTATTAAAAAATATAACTGTCAGACAAAAAGACAACGTTCTAAAGTTGCTGGCAGATTTTATTATTCATAATTGCCACGAAGAGCATTAAATATTCTCACAGTGGCAATTTATCTGTCATTAATCAATAAAATAGAATGATGGACTATAGCAGAATACCAGAAAGTGATGATATACTGTTTCAGGTCTTGAGTTCATCACGGGACTCATAATTATTATTGACATTTTGACTTACTATTTCCTTTCTGTTTAAGATTATAGATACAGTTAAAGCCATTGGACATTACTCATCTACTAAATTTAGTTCTGTCGGTTTATATTAATGCCATCATGTTTGCTCGCAATATCCATCATCATGACCTGCTTCTGTATTTCAATGCATAAAACATAGGCACAGAGAATAAGTGCTGTGTGTGTGAGGTACAAATGCTATGTATACTGAAATAAAGACCTATGTTTAAGTGAAGTATTACTATGAAGAATGAAAGACTTGGAGAGCCATCCTTCCAGTTTTCTTGTTATCTCCATTACCAGATGAGAATCTGTGTGGGTCCAAAAGTGCAAGACGACATGTAACTATATATATATATATATCACACACAACACACAAACAAGGTAAGAACAGCCAGAGGTCTTTTACTGCCAGGCAGGTTGTGTCTGGTGGGGAGCCGTTAATGCCGATGGGGTAAAACTAAAGAATAAGGGACAATGAGAGAATGAGAGAACAAGGCAAAATAATACTTATGGTATGAATTCTTTAAATCCATTATGGGAAGGGTTTGGAACCGGAATGCCACACATTGAAGATTCATCTCAGATTTGTTCCTCTAATGTTCTTCAGAATCAGTTTTCCCAGGGGTGGTTTTCCATTACCATTTCACACCTCATTCTCATTTTGTATCTCACTACCACTGTCTCTTTCCCCTTTTTGGGAACGTTGTCATATATATATATAAATATGCTGGATACTGTGGGCCCTATTACATTCTTTGCGCATTTGTTTTGTGCGCACGCAAATGAGCATTTGCGCGAGTGCAAAATCATTTGCGCAGAACATCGTATTACGACGTTCGCTCAAACAATGCGCGTAACCGTCTACCGCGATTGACCCTGCGCGAACGAATTTTCCTGCGCGCATCCTATACTTAACATTGTCAGCGCAAATGCGTTCTTGCACTGGTACGCGGATGGTATTACAATCTTCGCACAACGAAAGTTTGCACGCATTTTCGTAATGTCTTTGAAAAGCAGGTGGTAACTGTACATGCGATCGTTCTGGGCGAACGATTCATCAAACTAATTACCTTTGGCGATGACAAGTGTGAGATGCTTTGGACACTATAGGCCATATTACATTACTAACGCTAACGTTAGCTCTCACCTGTGTGAGTGTTAACGTTAGCTCTGGATGCCCTAGCGCAGGCGGACCATATAACAATTTGAACGATAACGGGTTAAAAAACCCGTTAGCGATTGGGATCTTACATTTCCAGTGTGAGCTTACTGTACTTTGCGCTCCCTATGCTTAACATGGGGAGCGCAGTGTTAATTAGCGTTAGAATTACAAAGTCCTAACGCTAATTACGCCGAGCTGCGGTTAACTCGAAAGTTAACCACGGCTAGGACCTGGTGCTGATTTCGCTTCTGAGGAATCAGTCAGCACCGGCTAAAAAAGAACCCAAAAAATGACATACACACCTCCCATCCCATGGCGAGAACTGTGGCTCCATCTGCCTCTTCTTGCTGCTGGAAGCAGAGAGAGACTGGGGGGTGTGGGGGGGAATTCCTCCAGTCTCCTCTACGAATCGCTACGCCAACCTGCTGGATCTTGCTAGGTGAGATCCTGCAGGTCATATGTCTGGCAGCAGAAGACTCAATGGAGTCCTATGGACTCCATGGAGGGGATGCTCGCAACGGTGCTTAGCGCTGCCGCGAGCATCCTCATGCTTAGTGCCGTGATATGGTGCAGGCTGCTGGTTTATCGCCTGTACTGTTGCATCACGTTATAATGTGGATGCTGAGGAGAAACCTGCAGGCGCAGATTTTTGTCCTTAGCGTCCCCGTTTTAGCGTGATGATTGTAATATAGCCCTATATATGGCGGCCAAGGAAATACACTGGACAACTTTAAAGTAAAGCAGGCAGTAAGTGTGGAATTTCTACTGAATGATATATATATATATATATATATTTTTATATATTATACATATAAATATTTTTAAACTACACAGTATGGGCGCTATGCACTCTAGAACGCTAACTGTAGCTTTCGGGTTAGTAATCGTTAATGTCGGTTAAGTGACTTTAACGCATGCCACCCACATTACCTTCCTAACGCTAAACAGTTAATAAAAACGTTAGCGCATCGGTGATTGCGCTAGATTGAGGTAGTTTACTGTACTTTGCACACCCCATGCTTGACATGGGAGCGCAATCAGTAATTATCGTTAAGTAAGGTATTACATTGTCCTAACTGATTTTTTACCGGCACCCAAAAGCTGGTGCTAACTGCAGGTAGCGTATGGTTCGGAGTAAGATGCTGCATTAGCGTCTCCCCCCCGGAAACTCACTCTAAAATGGGACGCTAAGGGGAAATCTGCATCTATTTGAGAAACAGCCATGCATCTTTTATGTGTTTGTTGTTTATGTATTTTTTAGTCTTCCTGTACCAGCCTGGAGTTGTGTGGCTACAGCTTGGAAATATGGTCCCGATTTACTCCACATTGACAGCTGAAGTGTGATGTCTAAGGCAGTAAGAATAATTTGCCACCCATTTGAAAGCCTTCCAGCCATCGCCTGAGCACATTGCATTCTAAACAAACTACTTCACTGAGATAACAAACAAGCATAGACACAGGAATTGTATTTGTATTTTAAAGCATAAACATATTTATGTTTTGTCCTCAAAGGTAGTACATAGAACACAGCCATTTATCTTCACTAGTCAACTAGTATGCATAAAAAGTCTAACGGAAACAAACAAACAAAATACAATCTAAACACAAGAATTCCACAGTGCTGTGGTGGCTGATGTGGACATTTCACTGTGTTTATTTGTACTTTTATTTTCCTGCAAAGATTTGTTCAGGAATCCACCTATTAATCATCTTCTGCAAAATATTTGCTGAAGATAAATATAAATTTTGTTGTAAAAAAAATTCTTGTTTTAGCCGAAATCTGACCACGGTAACGCAAAAAAACAGGAAATAGTGTGGCGTCTCACGTTTTATAACAAGCGGTTATAAATCCATCAACTTTTTTTAAAAGAAGCTTGTATATATTTAGATATAACATGGTATTGCATTGTGATTCTTTAGAGGAATTCAAACAAAAAGATGACAGAAAAATAATGGAATACTATGTAGCAAAAATAGAAAGAAAACAAGTCTAGTAAGTAACATTGATACCACCTAATATCAAATAACGATGTAATGCTTTAGAAATATTTAGTTCGTCAAATGGCAAAAAAAAACCTGCATCAGATGAACTGTTTTTTAACTTACTAAATGATCTTTTCTTCATTACACTGTCTACTTATTGAGAAAGCACCAAAATTTCACTGACATTTTGGTACTTTCTGGTTCAGCTCACTTTGGTGCGCTTCGGCGATTCCACTTCACTGACCCTGTGGTGAATTCACTACTCACCACAGGGTCACCGAAGTGCACCGAGCATGGAGCTGCCAAAGCCACCAATGAACAGACCGTCGAACAGACTGCAGAACAGACAGCCGAACTGTAGAAAAGAAAAAACTGAACTCTACTATTTTTCCAATAGGTGTTTAAACAAATTAAAATGTGTGGAAATAATAATAAAAGGTCCAAAAAAAATAATGTAAGGTATGCTACAGAATTAAAAAACACTTTACCAATTTTTTTTAATCAAAAAGTTCCCCTAAAAATACAAAAAGTTCCAATAAATAAATAAAAAGGCGGTTTGCTAAAAATGAAGATTATAAACAATTGACTAAAAAAATTAACTAAAACAATAATATTGCTTTACATTGAATCCTGTGGGATTCGCCCGTTTAAACTTGTCGAACTGAATTACCGAAAATCTGGTCATTTCACTGCCACTTCAGTGAAGTTCAACGTTTTGTGAATAGATTAACCATTACTTCTCTATGTACATTTTCGCTGCCACGAAGATTGTTGAAGATCATTGATTTGGTGCTAATGCTGCCTATTCCCTTTTATGGCAGCATACAAAATGTAATTATATTTTTAAGTCACATTGACATAACCCGTTTACATGCTACATTGACTTCCATTAATTAATAAAAGATATATCTACCTCGTGAATAAAATTTGCTTGTCTGAATTACATGTCTCTGTACTGTGTCACTGGAACATCATAGGTACAGTGTGACAGAGTCACTCCTCGTAATGGTGAACATCTGGGTAGCATTTCATAGTTTAGACAATGCACAAGTGTACTCACGGTAATGTGGGTGGTGTATTTCAAGGGAGTGTTCAAGCAGGTCATGGTCCTTCCGGATCTAGAGCAGTGGTTCCCAACCGCGGTCTTCAAGTACCCCTAAATTTCCAGATATCTGAAGCACAGCACAGGTGAAATGATTTGCTGCTTAGTGATTGCAGCATTCAGTCTGCATTTCCCCAAGGTAATTCTTAAAACCTAACCTGTTAGGGATACATGAGGACCGCAGTTGGTAACCACTAATCTTGAGAGTTAAATACACATTAGTCACACATCCATGACTGCACATCCCAATTAATTACAATACAGATTTGCTTTATTTTACATGCATTGCCCTTCAGAATGACTGATATGTGTCCATGAACACATGACGTACCTGCTAACCTAGGATGTGATATGCATTTACACAAACAATAGCAAAGGAGATATGCACTTATACCCCTTACCTGTAAAGAACTGCTGGATTATGCACTAACTGACAACTGTGCCCACGTCCTGAGCCTCATCAGGTGGCACTATTGGGACCTCATCAGGGGCCACATCAAGGACAGACTGTACATCAAATGCAGTGCCATCATCTAGCGCTATATTGTGCAGCATGGCACATGCCATAATGATTATGGCAGATTTTGGGGGCTGGTACTGCAAGGCACCGCCAGACCAATCCAGACAGTGGAATCTCATTTTTAATAGTCCAAAGGTCCTCTCAGTAACGCTCCTGGACCTCTGGTGTGCAGTGTTTCAGGCCTCATGATTCGGACCTTAAGGCCTATTAATGGGGGTCATCAGCCATGGCCTGAGAGGATATATTGGATCACCTAATACATGGTACATAAAACAAAGGTAATATTCTGTTAGATTAGACAATACTTTACAACTATGATATCTGTGTCAAAAGATACGTATCCTTACCAAGAAGCCATCCTTCAAGGAACAGTCTGTCCTAGTAGTCCTGTGCAACCAAACAGTTCTGCAGAATATGAGTCATAGGCACTACCAGGGAACGATGCAAATAGGTGCATGATGCACATATTGCCATCACATGTCATTTGCACCTTGATAGAATGGAAATTCTTGTGATTGATATAAATTGCAGGATCCTTCAAAGGCTACGGATCTCTATGTGTGTACAATCTATTGCCCCAGGACATTGGGACACCCTCCAAATGCATGAAACCCCTGTTTCACAGGATGGCAGCCCTAAGGGGTGGTAGGGTATCCAATATAGTGGTGGCAAATGTCCCACATAGATAAAAGGAAGTGGTGAAACATGATGGAGAAGACGCTCTCGCTGACAGAGGGCGCTGAAAGGACCCATTGGCAAGGAACGTCAGGTAGCACAGCAGCTTGGTCATCCCTGGCACAGAGATACGTGAGCCAGACCTGGACTACAGATGGGACTGCATCTGAAGGTAAAGCCTGGAGATCTGGTCACAGGTCAGTCTGTAGCAAAGGTGACATTCTGCACTAGTCACACTCTACAATGCAAGTCTAGTCTTTTGGACACAAGGTGCCCGTGGGACTGGATGTGCCCTCTCCAACTCCTGCTGGCGTCGGAGACGGTTTCTGCATACGTAACACAGTACAAGGGGAAAAGCAGCAGCAATAATACTCACTTGCCTGACAACATCTATCGTATAACAACTCTGGTATGAGATCACTAGAACAACTCTCTGTGCTGCATTCATTTTTATGGGCTGAGGACTTTGCGTTTGGCCAGGTTGTTTGATTTTTGAATTAGCACCAGCTTTGAGCATTTGCTATAATTTTTAACATTGCATCTGTGCGGTAATTTGCACCAGCACTTTGTAATCGCTTCTTAAAGCGGTACAGCTGGTTTGCACTTTCCATGTTAAGTATAGGATGTGCAAAGTACAGCAAGCTTGCGGATACCACACACATGCTCCGTTGTGCTAAGCAATTACTAATGGGTTTAGCGGTAGCAATTTAATCTGGGGGCATACGTTAAAGTCACTTATCCTACTGTGGACACATACTCACCCTAACGCTAACGCTACCAATGTAATCTAGCCCATAGTCAATGGAGTTATCAAATTTACAACAGATCTGGTTAAATTAGCACCAACCTTGGAATATTGCCCCTTGACTCAATGTATCTATTTATCCTCTTTTCTGAACTCTTTGACCTTGTCTTGTTTTCTGACTGTTTGTACACAACCATTACAAGGACAATAACTAGTTATTTTCTTCTGACTTTTCTATACTGGCACCTACATTGTCCTCAGCATCCCTGGTGTGTCTCAATATCTAGCAATATCAAAAGCTAAAGTCATTCTTGGTTGTTGCTGAGATTAAATGCTCACTCGGTGGTTCATGAAAAGTATAAATGTTCAAATTTTTCTAAAGTGCATTCCACAAAAACTCACAACCATTAACTGCTCTACGTCTTGGACAGCTATAGCCACCGATAGCAAAAAAAATTCATATTGCTCCTCTGTGACCTAAACGTTCATTAACCTTATTTGGAAAATATGATATACACAATACCATTTTTATTTAACATGGTGAGAAATTTAGCTTCCAGGTACAAAGCCGCAACATGGGTCGTTCCAATCCAAAACACAGATGCGTAATCTCAGGCTGCATAGTTTTTATGATCCCACAGTCATTCGATTGGCCATAGAAAACATTACCTGACATTGAAGACTAAACTGTTACTGTATGTTTTTGCCAGTGGGAACAGAAGTTCTGCAAAATATAATACACTTGAGCTTATAGGCATTTATTTTAAGGGAGAAAAAACAGAACTATACAAAATTCTTAGAAGATATGATCATTCACATGTCCTCACACCAGTCATTGAAAGCTATAAAATATATGTATACAGTCTCTCGGGCAGTTAATGACATTGTTTAGCCAAATTACTTGCTTATAAAATGTATTGTATCGTTTGTCTTAAATATAGCGCTCTTTAAATTAAATGTCACATGCTGATAAAAACATGGAATTCACAGAAAAAAAAGGATTACCATAGGGAGCTAAATATTTTACTTAAATTCTTCCTTAGCTGATTACGAAAAAATAATTTTATAATGCACACAAACGTAGATCATTTTTATAATACAATAGAATAAAAGAAAACAAAGTTTATAAAATATATTAGTTCAGTAAAATAATATTATTAGCCGGAGTAAATGATGTCAACTGGCCATCAGCCATGCTCTAGGAAAATGTAATTATGACATTATATGCACAGGAGATGGGATGCACAGGCACCTTGATTGAACCATACAGGGCAATTTGTGACAGAAATAAAAATACATACAGGGTTATGCAAAGAGATCCGAATTGTGGCCGAAAAGGTAACCGAACAGTGAAATTCAGCGTATGGTTACCTTTCCTGGCCATTCGGCTATCCATAGAGCAGGCAGTTCACCAAATCTTGGCGAATTGTGCACATACGATGCCTGTTTGGTGCCTGTTCGAGGGCAGTGAATCCCCATAGAGAAGCTATGCTTCTTCCATTCAGAGAACACAAAACAGCAGTGAAAGGTTACCGAATTGCGCTGCTGTTCGGTGGTTTCATCCGACAGGTTTATTCAGGCGATTCCCATATGCTTCAATGTTAAAAATATTCCCGTTTTAATCCAATATCTAATAAACCGTTGATTATAATATTCTGCAGTAAAAAGTCTCTTTATCAATAGATTTTTTAGGATCTTTTAGGCATTTTTTGTGATTATTTTGCAGATTTTTTTCGTTTTTTTATCGTTTTTATCTTTTTTTCTGTAACAGCCCTTTTTATTATCATCCATTGGATCTTATATGTAAATTTCAGACATTTTCGTTCAGTAGTTTCTTTGCAAACAGCGTTTCACTTTTCAAACATTCAAGCTTATTGGGGGTTTTTTCTCACTCCATTCGTCTACGGTGTTGGATTTTTCCGGCGGCTGCTCGGGTTTCTCTGGCGTTTTCGCCAGGGTTAATCCAGATGTTTTTGCGAGTTTCGTGTGCGTTTGCCGGGTTTTGCAGTGAGTGTTCGGTGGGTTTGTGGCGGCTTTTCCCTGCACTACAACAGCCCTGTGGTGCTTGCTGAATACATTGCAGGGTCGCCGAAATGGGATCACCAAATCGCACCGAAATAAGGAGAACGAAAAGTCACCGAACGTGCAGTGACTTTTGCTTTAAAGCTCTATAAAGAGCCTGATGAAGTACAAGTTAATTCTCTTTTGCATGCTCTGGGGAAGGATGTGGATGTCATGGATTCCCCCCTTGGTCTATGATACTGGCCCCTGTATACAGTATACTATCTACACCTCCTATCCTTAGGTGGTCGGTACAGCTAACTATCTTCAGGGAACCAAATGACACGTAACCAGCAAGGGTTAACAGACACCAGAATATTATAACATTCTTGGTTGATGGAACAGGGATCTTAGTACCAGTCAGACCTGTGCTAAAGTGGATACCCAGAGCAGGATCACTAGTACTTGCCAAGTCGTTACACAGTACAGTGTAGTCAATCAATGCCAGGTCGGTACACAGAGCGGGTTCGTCAGAGAATGCCAGTTTGAAGAAGACTGCTGGGGGAAGTGAATACCACATCAGGGTACAGGAGGAAGTGGGACGCTGGGCTTTAAACTTAGTGGGCGCCGCATCATCAAGCCGTGCACCGCCCCCAGGCATCTCACATGACCGCAAGACCTCTGTCCTTCACTCAGCACCCAGCCAGCGAGCAGGATGAATGGTGAGCAAATGTTTATCTGATCCTAGTCTAATAATGTCCCAAATGCAGTGAAGCAGAAGGAGCAGTAACATCAGAACCCCGCACAACATTTTCATGGGAAGGTTGTGTATATGTAAATAACCCATGTATGACCCATGTATGACAACATTTTCATGGGAAGGTTGTGTATATGTAAATAACCGATGTATGACCGTATAAATATCTTTGCTTGTCTCCAATGAAACCAGTTCCATGTTGACCCTGGAAACCTCCAGATCTACAACCTCGTCTTATTACTGGGGGATCCTAGCAAGGCTCTTTACGTGTCTCGGTCCTTAAGCTTTATTTTAGGACTGGAGTAAGGCACGAGACCAGGACGCGAGACCTGCGAGAAAAAAATAAATAAAGCCATTGTACCAGCAATCAGTATGGGACATTGTTTGCCTGAGACAAGGGTAGATTTCCAACTCCTCAAACATGCAGCAGCTAAACAGACAATAGCAGTCTTGCATAATTACAGATTTAACATACATAAATGTAACCAACAAAGCAAGTTCACAGATAAACATCCAGTGACCAGTATGAGAGAGTGATTACACCAAAATTTAACACACCTGCTCTCCATATTCACACCTGAGACCTTGTAACACTAACGAGTCACATGACACCGCGGAGGGAAAATGGCTAATTGGGCCCAATTTGGACATTTTCAGTTAGGCTGTACACACTTTTGTTGCCTAACTGTACACACTTTTGTTGTCTATCGCGAGTGTTTGGTGTCTTCACGCAGAGAGTAAAGGATGCTTAACGTTGGTCTTGCAAGGACAACCTTTAGCAGCGTTGTGAGTCACTGACTGGGTGACAGTCACTAGTGCTGTCTTTATGGACATATATAAATATGGTCTTTCTTCTGGAAAGGCAGCAGTAGTTACATTTGTCACACTGTAGGAACAAGATATTTTCACCATAACCACTCTATTATGCTTTAGTGGTTCTGGAACTTAGAGTGTTCATTCAACCTTTTTTTCATTTACAGAAAAAAAAATATGGTATGTAAAGTGCATTTTATTAACATTTGTTCAACACAACAAGATAGAAACTATCAAATTTAACAACAAATAAAAGTACACGAAAAATTGCAAAAATGATCAAAAATGATCACCTAGAGCAGGGGTCAGCAACCTTGACTCCCTGATATTTTGGGAACTACATCTCCCAAGATGCTCAGTCATCCATAAGTCTGACTGAGCATCTTGGGAGATGTAGTTCCCAAAATATCAGAGAGCCAAGGTTCCAATCCTGACCACTGACCTAGAGTAGGCTAAGAAGTCACAATGTTCCTGTTCAAACATCAGCTACAACTTAGAACGATCAATATTCATAGCTATACAATAACAACACTACATACAAATGTTGCTACACTAAAACAGTGTCAAGGCAAACCTTTAAGAACTTACTCAAAGTGCACGAAGAAGTGCAACTAGGATCAATGAGATTTAAAAAAACATAACATTCTTTTTACATTACAACCATTATAACCAAACTACAACAAAACAAACGATTCCCTGCAAGTGCTATCAGTGCATATATAAAGTGCTTGGACAGATATTGCACACATTCAAAGTGTGAATTTTATAAAAACGTAACCTTTCTTGCTTTTGCATTCACAAAATTGTGAAGCAAGTTATGAAAGTCAATATTTTGTGCAATGCGATTTTCAATAGAAATCATTGCAAGACCCACCGATCTCTGTGAGATATCAACAATAGTAACACATAACCATTACAATGAAAATAGTAACAATACCAACACATAACACTGGTTATTATTATTATGTCATCATTTATATGGCGCCAACAGTTTCCGCAGCGCTTTACAATAACCAAAAGGGAACGAAATACATATAAAACGGACATAAGATGGAAATAAGAGGTGTAGAGGGTCCTGCTCATAGGAGCTTACAATCTAGAGACATAGGAGCAGAAACTCAGTAATATAGGCACTACTGCCAGAGTCCACGACAAAGGGCACGAGGCACAGCATAGATTGGCACATGATGGACAGCAGGCCACAATGACAATCTATGCTGTGCCTGGACTCAGTGTGGTGCCCCTCCTGTTCCACAGGGACAATCCACACAGCGCCTGGTACCGTACCCCCCCTCTCTTTTGGCAATCTGGCTAAGGAGGGGCACCAGGCACTGCATAGATGGTGTTGTGGCAAGCAAAGAGGGTAACCAAGCACAGCATAGATTGGCACTGTGGCACAGGAGGGGCACCAGACAGCCTAGAATGCCACAGTGCCAATCTATGCTACATGTGCCTGGTGCCTCTCCTGTGCCACAGTGCCAATCTATGTAGTGCCTGGTGTCCCTCCTTTGGCAATGTGGCAAAGAAGGAGCACCGCACCAGGCACTGCATAGACCAACTACTAGCACTGTGGCATGGCATGTGACAGAGAGAGGCAACAGGCACAGCATAGATTGGCCCTGTCTGTTGCACAGGAGGGACACCAGACACACAGTAATCTACACGGCATGGCTGCGCCTGCCGCCTGGTGCCCCTCCTGTGCCAATGTACCCGGTGTACCCGGGCCTGTACCCGTTGGTGCCCCCTTTGGCCCCTGTTGCATCAATAATTATACAGCTGCTACCTACCTACCACCACTGTGCCTGTGGTTGTCTCGTCTGTACAGTCAGTCTCTCCAGACAGAGTCAGGTCAAGGAGGAGGGGCAGTGAACGGTGGATGATAAGAAGGGTGTGGCTGGGCTGGCGCCAGCTACTGCTGGCTGCCCCAAGGAGGACCAATGAGGACTGGGTCTGGGAGCCGCCATTTCATGTAGTGTGCCGTGCGCCAGCTAACCTGGCGAGCAGAGCAGGTCACCGTTGCGCCCTGCCGACGTCATCATCATTGGCGGGCTGAGCGCTGCCATCTTGGTGGAGACCAAGATAGTGGCAGACTCTGCCCTCATTGGTCTCCACCAAGATGGTGGCACCCTTCCCGCCAATGATGACGACATCGGCATGGCGTCACCTCCGCTCACTGGGGCCAGAGAGTAGTAGACAGTGTCACAGCAGACTGGAGAGGAGAGATTGGACAAGGTGGCAGTCTCTCCCCCGGCAACCAAGATGGCGGCGCCTGGCCCACCTCTCCATAAATATTGATACAGCCCCCACCAATGATGACGTCGCGGTCGGCAGGGTGCCACCTCCGCTCCCTGGGGCAGAGTGAGAAGGAGGCGGTGCTGCACTGGGTCTCTGCCCGGCCGGCGCCACCACAATCTCCAAAATTCCGCCCCCTCAAACTGCAGGAAGCCAGACAGTAAGGTGCCGCCTGTGCCGCCTGTGCTGCCTTACGTTAGCGCCGGCCCTGGTTATACAAGCTGTACACTCACTACTTTATATTGCAGCAAAGTGTAATTTCTTCAGTGTTTTCACATGAAAAGATATAATAAATTATTTACAAAAATGTGAGAGGTGTGTTCACTTCTGTTAGATACTGTAATATATATATATACAGTTGTGTTCAAAATTATTCAACCCCCACTGAAATTGAGTGTTTTGGCCAGTTTGACATTGATTTTGATCATTCAGTCATCTTGCTTACAATTAAATCAAAGAGGCACGTGTAGGTCAGACAAATATAACATAACATTTATAATGAAATAACCACAAATGTCTTTTCTGTGCTCACATCATTATCAGTTTTATTCAACCCCCAAGTGACATTCAATCTTAGTACTTGTAAAAGTAATCCTTTTACAGTTATAACAGCTTTTAAACGTGAAGCATAGCTTGACACAAGTGTCTTGCAGCGATCTACGGGTATCTTCGCCCATTCGTCATGGGCAAAAGCCTTCAGTTCAGTCACATTCTTAGGCTTGCGCACTGCAACTGCTTTCTTTAAGTCCCACCAGAGGTTCTCAATCGGATTTAAGTCAGGTGACTGCGATGGCAACTCCAAAATGTTCCACCCTTTAATCTGCAACCATGCTCTAGTGGACTTGGAGGTATGCTTGGGATCATTGTCCTGTTGAAAGGTCCAATGTCTCCCAAGCCTCAGGTTTGTGACGGACTGCATCACATTGTCATCCAATATCTCCTGGTACTGAAGAGAATTCATGGTACCTTGCACACGCTGAAGCTTCCCTGTACCTGCAGAAGCAAAACAGCCCCAAAGCATGATTGACCCCCCGCCATGCTTCACAGTAGGCAAGGTGTTCTTTTCTTCATAGGCCTTGTTCTTCCTCCTCCAAACATAGCGTTGATCCATGGGCCCAAACAGTTCTAATTTTGTTTCATCAGTCCACAGGACACTATCCCAAAACTTCTGTGGTTTGTCCACATGACTTTTGGCATACTGCAGTCGACTCTTCTTATTCTTTGGAGACAGCAAGGGGGTGCGCCTGGGAGTTCTGGCATGGAGGCCTTCATTACGCAGTGTGCGCCGTTTTGTCTGAGCTGAAACGTCAGTACCCACATCTGACAAATCTTTTCTCAGTTCCTCAGCAGTCACACGGGGACTTTTCTCCACTCTACGCTTCAGGTAGCGCACAGCAGTCGAAGTCAGCATCTTCTTTCTGCCACGACCAGGTAGCGTTTCAACAGTGCCCTTTGCCTTGAATTTGCGAATGATGCTTCCTATGGTCTCTCTTGGTATGTTTAACATCTTTGCAATCTTCTTATAGCCATTGCCCTTCCTGTGAAGAGTAATCACCTCTTCTTTTGTCTTCCTGGACCATTCTCTTGACTTCACCATGTTTGTAACCACACCAGTAAATGTCTAGAAGGAGCTGAGTATCACAGTCATTTTAAAGCTGCCTAATTGGTGCTTATTATGCTTTATTGCTGCTCCGTGACATCCACAGGTGTTTTCAATACCTGATTGAAAACACTTGAATGAACCTCTGTTCTTCAGAGTGGTAGTCTTTAAGGGGTTGAATAATTGTGTCAATGAAGAATTCACAAACGAAACATTTACTACTGTATTACAAAACCAATTGATGTCATTTTAGTTGCATATGGTTCTTTAAAAAGTCCTTGTAGGATTTCATTCTGAATACAATTACAAATGTACACTAAATTCCCTAAAACCCTTTACAGCATTGGGGGTTGAATAATTTTGAACACAACTGTATATATATATACATATTGCCCTTGATGCACAGTCTTAAATTGACATAGCAAAAATAGTGATGGGTGCACGTGAGATTTAGAAAAAATAAAAGCATCATTAAAAACGACCAACTGTAAAATAAGTATGTATATAATCTGTGCACCATATGTTGTGTTAGTATAATAATACACATAAATTGTAAAAAAGAAAAAGGTTTAGACAAAGTGAAGTTGACAAGTAACACAGCAGAATAACACATCAGTCATCAATATTTAGTTTTATTTATTTTTACAAATGAAAACATTGCATAAGGTACTTCTAATTTCCATTGTGTTCACCCATAATGTGAAAACATAAAACATTTGCTTTTCATTGGGTCATTTGTATCTGTTAAAATTCATAACATAATTGTCATACTGTAATTTTAATGGTGTATTTTAATCAATAAAATATTGAAAAAATATTGCTGATGTAAGCACTTTAAAACTGACATAACAATGTAAAACATAGAAAAATGTCGGCAGATAAGAACCTTTCGGCCCATCTAGTCTGCCCAATTACATGGATACTTTACCTGGATTTATCTTTTGTTTAGGATAGCCTTATGCCTATCCCATGCTTGCTTAAATTCAATTACTGTTTTGGCCTCTACCACTTCTACTGGAAGACTGTTCCATGTATCCACCACCCGCTCAGTAAAATAATGCTTCCTGATGTTACTTTTAAACCTTTGCCCCTCTAATCTAAGACTATGTCCTCTTGTTTTGCTACTTTGTTTGGCAAGCCTTCTAAGTGAAGTCTTCAAAGTGAACTTACAGGAGATCTTCTGGTGAGTGATTTAGATTTTTGTTTTAAAACAGATCTTTTCTATTCATCTTAAGGTTTTAAATTAGGTCTGGTGTGTAAATTAGGTTAGGCTGGTGACTCATTCCTCTTACTGATTAGCATACAATTGGAATCAATTGCGTGCTATTTGCTAAAGTGGTTAAACTTGTCCACGCCTTGCTGGGGGAGGTGTTCTTAGGGGGCTATATAAACCTTGTGGAATATTAGCTTGTTCTAATTGAGCTTGGCAAGCCTTCTAAGTGAAGTCTTCAAAGTGAACTTACAGGAGATCTTCTGGTGAGTGATTTAGATTTTTGTTTTAAAACAGATCTTTTCTATTCATCTTAAGGTTTTAAATTAGGTCTGGTGTGTAAATTAGGTTAGGCTGGTGACTCATTCCTCTTACTGATTAGCATACAATTGGAATCAATTGCGTGCTATTTGCTAAAGTGGTTAAACTTGTCCACGCCTTGCTGGGGGAGGTGTTCTTAGGGGGCTATATAAAGCTTGTGGAATATTAGCTTGTTCTAATTGAGCTTGGCAAGCCTTCTAAGTGAAGTCTTCAAAGTGAACTTACAGGAGATCTTCTGGTGAGTGATTTAGATTTTTGTTTTAAAACAGATCTTTTCTATTCATCTTAAGGTTTTAAATTAGGTCTGGTGTGTAAATTAGGTTAGGCTGGTGACTCATTCCTCTTACTGATTAGCATACAATTGGAATCAATTGCGTGCTATTTGCTAAAGTGGTTAAACTTGTCCACGCCTTGCTGGGGGAGGTGTTCTTAGGGGGCTATATAAACCTTGTGGAATATTAGCTTGTTCTAATTGAGCTTGGCAAGCCTTCTAAGTGAAGTCTTCAAAGTGAACTTACAGGAGATCTTCTGGTGAGTGATTTAGATTTTTGTTTTAAAACAGATCTTTTCTATTCATTTTAAGGTTTTAAATTAGGTCTGGTGTGTAAATTAGGTTAGGCTGGTGACTCATTCCTCTTACTGATTAGCATACAATTGGAATCAATTGCGTGCTATTTGCTAAAGTGGTTAAACTTGTCCACGCCTTGCTGGGGGAGGTGTTCTTAGGGGGCTATATAAAGCTTGTGGAATATTAGCTTGTTCTAATTGAGCTTGGCAAGCCTTCTAAGTGAAGTCTTCAAAGTGAATTTACAGGAGATCTTCTGGTGAGTGATTTAGATTTTTGTTTTAAAACAGATCTTTTCTATCATCTTAAGGTTTTAAATTAGGTCTGGTGTGTAAATTAGGTTAGGCTGGTGACTCATTCCTCTTACTGATTAGCATACAATTGGAATCAATTGCGTGCTATTTGCTAAAGTGGTTAAACTTGTCCACGCCTTGCTGGGGGAGGTGTTCTTAGGGGGCTATATAAACCTTGTGGAATATTAGCTTGTTCTAATTGAGCTTGGCAAGCCTTCTAAGTGAAGTCTTCAAAGTGAATTTACAGGAGATCTTCTGGAGATACTCTGGAGGTAGTCTGAGGTTTGACAGGAGGTAGAAAACCTACAAAAAGGTAAGATTTGCTGGTTTTAAATCCATTCTTTTATAATGGCAGGCTTGGTCCAGTGTAAGAGCTGTCATGCGTTTGTTTTTAGATCCAATTTTTGGAGGTTTGGAGTGTGCCTGATATGTAGGCAGTTCTCTTTATTGCAGCAGGAAATTGCCTGTTTGAAGTCTGAGATTTGTAAATTATCTGTTAGACAAACTCAGGCTATGACTGTTACAAAGCCACTGCCACAGAGGCCTCCTAGGAGCGGCAGATGGACTACTGTAGGATCTGGTAGACTTAGCGTTGTGGATAGAAAGCATGTCCCACAATCTGTGGCTCTTCTTAATTCTTTTGAGGCACTTTCAGAGTGTAGTGGTAAGACGGATGCAGGCTCAGACACCATAGTTGAAGAACCACCATCCACTATGCCTAAGGTATGCAGCACTGCAACCAAGGACAAAAATGAAAAGGTGGGACTGGATAGAAGGAAATTGTTGCTGGGTGATTCTATCATAAGAGGTGTTGAGCTGGAGAGTAGTGGTTTGGTGAGATGTCTTCCTGGGGCTACTGCTCGTAGAGACAGGAGACGTATTCTCAATATTGTCAAAGAAGCAAAGCAGCAAGGGGAAGTAGATGTTCTAGTCCATCTAGGGACAAATGACTTGGCTAGCAATGAGGTTTCTGAGATTAAGGAAGATTTTTGTGTTCTTGGAGGTGAAATACAGCAGATTGCGTCCACTGTGTCATTCTCTGAAGTTTTGCCTGTGCATAACATTCAAGATAGAAAGATGCGCAATAAGGAATTCAATTTGTGGCTTCGGGAATGGTGTCGGGAGCAAGGATTTGGCTTTGTGTCCCATGATAGCTCTAATTGGAGCAGAAAGGAACTGTATAAAAAAGATGGTTTGCATCTTACTCATAGGGGAACATATGTTCTCAGTGAGAAGTTCAAAGGTTTCACAAAGAAATATTTAAACTAGGAGGGGGGGACAAAAGGGTAAACAATCTGCCCGATTGTCCCCCAAAACTAAATCGGAGGGTGCAAGCAACATGCGAGGTAAAAAATGACAAGCTCAGAGTCGTGTCTATAAATGCTCGCAGTTTAGTCAATAAAATCAATGAACTGGAGGCAATGATGGCAGCTGAAAAAGTAGATTTAGTGGCGGTTACTGAGACATGGTTCAGTGAGAAAAATAACTGGGACATAACAATACCGGGGTACTCTTTATATAGAAAAGACAGAGAAGGTAGGAAAGGAGGAGGAGTGGCCCTGTATGTGAAAAACAACATAAAAACGAACCAAATAAAAGTGAGCGAGGTGAACATAGAGTCAGTTTGGGTTACACTAACATTTGGCAATCATACAGTAGCTCGTGTAGGTGTGATCTATAGACCCCCTGGACAAGTAGAAGAGCTAGATAATCTGCTGGCTGAGGAAATAGCCAAAATGGCAATGAAGGGGGAAGTTATTATCATGGGGGACTTTAATCTTCCTGATGTGAACTGGAAAACCAAAACAGCTGGGTGCACCAGGAGTACAAATATTCTAAACTCCTTACTGGGATTATCTCTAACACAAGTAGTTGAGGAGCCGACCCGTAAAGAGGCCATATTGGATTTAATACTCACAAATGGAGGTTTGGTATCGGACGTTGTTGTAGGTGAAAATTTGGGATCTAGTGATCACCAGTCAGTATGGTTTAATATAAGAACAGGGATGGAGCCGCACCACACAAAAACAAAAGTTTTAGACTTTAAAAAAACAGATTTTTCTAAAATGAGATTTTGTGTGAAGGAGTCATTATCAGACTGGAGGAATTTAAAGGGAGTCCAAGAGAAATGGGATTATTTAAAGGAAGCATTATTGAAGGCCACAGGAAATTGCATTCGGCTTGTTAGCAAAAACAAAAAAGGGAAGAAACCACTGTGGTACTCTGCAGAAGTGGCCAAAATAGTGAAGAACAAGAAGATAGCATTCAATAATTATAAAAAAACTCAGCGTGAAGAAGATAGGCAAACCTATAAGATTAGGCAGAAAGAGGCAAAGCAATTTATAAGAGCTTCCAAAGCACACGCAGAAGAGAAAATAGCTCAGTCAGTAAAAAAGGGGGACAAAACATTTTTTAGATACATAAACGAGAAAAGAAAAGTAAAACAAGGATTAGTTAGATTAAAAACAAAGGAAGGAAGGTATGTAGAAGAGGATAAAAGTCTCGCTGACTGCCTCAATAAATATTTTTGTTCAGTCTTTGCAGAAGAAAAGGAAGGAAAGGGACCTCAGTTAGGAGAGAACACTAAAGAGACATTTACATATGAGTTTACAGAGGAGGAGGTTCTAAAGCAGCTGTCTAAAGTAAAGACAAATAAGTCAATGGGGCCTGATGGGATCCACCCTAAATTATTAAAAGAGCTCAGTGATGTAATAGCAAAACCGTTAACAGATTTATTTAACCAATCCTTGTTAACAGGAGTCGTCCCAGAAGACTGGAAATTAGCAAATGTTGTGCCTATTTACAAGAAGGGTAGTAGGGAGGAATCGGGGAACTATAGGCCAGTTAGTCTTACGTCAGTAGTAGGGAAATTAATGGAAACCATGTTAAAGGAAAGAATTGTTGAACATCTAAAAACACATAGATTACAAGATCAGAAACAACATGGGTTTACCTCAGGGAGATCATGCCAAACTAATCTTATTGATTTTTTTGATTGGGTAACAAAAATAATAGACACAGGTGGTGCAGTAGACATTGCTTATTTAGATTTCAGTAAGGCTTTTGATACTGTTCCGCATAGAAGGCTTATCAATAAATTGCAATCTTTGAGCTTGGATTCCAATATTGTTGAATGGATTAGGCAGTGGCTGAGTGACAGACAACAGAGGGTTGTGGTAAATGGAGTTTATTCGGCGCAAGGTCTTGTTACCAGTGGGGTACCTCAGGGGTCAGTACTTGGACCCATTCTCTTTAATATTTTTATTAGTGATATTGCAGAAGGTATTAATGGAAAAGTATGTCTTTTTGCTGATGACACAAAGATTTGCAACAGGGTTGACGTTCCTGGAGGGATCAGCCAAATGACAAATGATTTAGGTAAGCTAAAAAAATGGTCAGAGTTGTGGCAATTGAGTTTTAATGTGGATAAGTGCAAGATAATGCACCTGGGACGTAAAAACCCAAGGGCTGAATATAGAATATTTGATACAGTTCTAACCTCAACATCTGAGGAAAGGGATTTAGGGGTTATTATTTCAGAGGATCTAAGGGTAAGTAGTCAATGTAATAGAGCAGCAGGAAATGCTAGCAGAATGCTTGGTTGTGTAGGGAGAGGTATTAGCAGTAGGAAAAGGGAAGTGCTCATGCCACTGTACAGAGCACTGGTGAGACCTCACTTGGAGTACTGTGTGCAGTACTGGAGACCGTATCTCCAGAAGTATATAGACATCTTGGAGAGAGTTCAGAGAAGGGCTACTAAAATGGTGTACGGCTTGAAGGAGAAAAGTTACCAAGAAAGGCTTAATGATCTTAACATGTACAGCTTGGAAAAAAGACGAGACAGAGGAGATATGATAGAAACATTTAAATACGTAAAGGGAATCCACAAGGTAGAGGAAGGGAGTATATTTAAAAGGAAACAAAATAGCAAAACAAGAGGACATAGTGTTAGATTAGAGGGGCAAAGGTTTAAAAGTAACATCAGGAAGCATTATTTTACTGAGCGGGTGGTGGATACATGGAACAGTCTTCCAGTAGAAGTGGTAGAGGCCAAAACAGTGATTGAATTTAAGCAAGCATGGGATAGGCATAAGGCTATCCTAAACAAAAGATAAATCCAGGTAAAGTATCCATGTAATTGGGCAGACTAGATGGGCCGAAAGGTTCTTATCTGCCGACATTTTTCTATGTTTCTATGTTTCTACTCCCTTCCTCTACCTTGTGGATTCCCTTTACGTATTTAAATGTTTCTATCATAAATGACTTGAGGGGAAATTGTAAGTCTAAGAAGATGATTGTGGCCTCATATGAAGTTTCTGCCATTTTGGTTTTCATGGCAGCCGTGGCTTGTTACATCATCCGTCACTACGTTTTTAAAATTTAGCAAGTGCTGAAGAGATCCAAAACCTCTATGCCGTGACCCGGATTCGAACCAGGGTTGCTGCGGCCACAACGCAGAGTACTAACCACTATACGATCACGGCAGATTAGCGTCAAACCTACAATCTTCTGATTTGTAATCAGACGCGTTATCCATTGCGCCACTGGCCCATATGTAGCTGTATATGGTGAGTTCATGCTACCAAAGAACAATAAAATAACAATAAAACCACAATGAAAATGTTCACAAACTAAATATAGCTGATTTTTTTTTACTATTCTGTTAGTTTCTATGTGATGCACAGGTATTGAAATGTATAAACATTTCTGAATACTAAGAACCTTTTCAATGTAGATAATATCTTGTTTGAGTTGAAACATTAGGACACTGTTTCAAGGAGCTCCTTGCTTCCCAGCTAAACATAAGCATTTTTTATGATGAATTGTCCCAGACCTCAGCTAATGGAGAAACCTGCCTGCAATTCCAAGGATAGGTATCCTCTTTGAGGAGAAGTCCTTGGCTAGGGTGCTCTGGGGAGGCTCAGCCACAACAATGATCATGATGGTGGGATGCCAGAAGGTTGTGGAAGCTGCATAAGAACAGCCATGTTTTGAAGGGAGAGAGAGCAAACAGTTCCAGCCACTGTACTTCGGCAGCGATATCGCGTCAGGGCATGGATATTGGATATTGGACGCAGCGGGACTGGAATTGGTAAGTATAATTCCATCTTTTCCATATATAGGCTTTTTTGTTGTTTATGATTCACCTTGATAAAGGCTTTTAGGGGCCGAAACATCAATTTTTTTAATGGATTAAACAAGTCCCTGAGTGTCTCTCTTCATCTATTTTTTTGAATAATCTATGCCCTATTGGGTGTCGGCACTGGGGCAGATTCAATCATTGGAGCTGTTCTAGCCACCGCCACACACTTGGATATGAGTGTCTGGTCCATTATTATTTGTATATACAGTATATTATATATACAATACAAAACAGCAGAAGGTTGCACTCAACCTCAAAACTAAGCGGGTGCATCTAAGACATCAAATACAAAACACCAAGAAAGAGCACTCCGTTTTATTGACCACCTTCTTCCATCATTTTCTGTGAAAAAAAGCACAGTTTTAAAAATGCTCAAAAAACCTGACTGAGGGAATAAATGATGGGGCTTCAGTTCACAAAGTTATGATCATAGTTTGCGTAAGCCTGTCACTGTCGCCAATGTACTCCATCTTTGACAGGTCCTATCTAACTTGACTGAGTCTGCACTTACAGGATCAACTCACCCTGGAGCTCCCCAGCAGCTTAAGGCTTTTATAGGCTGCCATAGTGGAGCACCTGTGAACAGGGAGGGGTGCACACCAAATGGGAGTTGTCAGCTCCCTATATATAAAATACATAACAGCAAAAGGTTGCACTCAACCTCAAAACTAAGCGGGTGCATCTAAGACAGGGTTGATCATGTAAGTGCAGACTCGGTCAAGTTAGATAGGACCTGTCAAAGATGGAGTACATTGGCGACTGTGACAGGCTTACGCAAACTATGATCATAACTTTGTGAACTGAATCCCCATCATTTATTCCCTCAGTCAGGTTTTTTGAGCATTTTTAAAACTGTGGTTTTTTTCACAGAAAATGATGGAAGAAGGTGGTCAATAATAAGGAGTGCACAAAAAAAAAAGGAAAATGAAACACCAGGGATTTATAATGAAGCCAGTGTCAGTATGGGCGTAACCCTAGTATATATTGGAAAAAAGTAGTGTTAGACACCGGCTACCCAAATAATCTTTATTAAACGAATACAATGTATACAATAATATAACACACTAAGGATGAAGAAAATGAAACCTCCCTAAAATAAATAATGAACCATGCCTCCCAATATATTGGGAAATAAGTGGTCGAGACAGCTGAGATGCTTAAATTACGCCGCAAGTCCACAATCAGTGGCGACATTCTTGCAGCGTAATTTAAGCATCTCAGCTCTCAACCACTTATTTCTCAATATATTGGGAGGCATGGTTCATTATTTCTTTTAGGGAGGTTTCATTTTCTTCATCCTTAGTGTGTTATATTATTGTATACATTGTATTCGTTTAATAAAGATTATTTGGGTAGCCGGTGTCTACCACTACTTTTTTAATAATATGGAGTGCTCTTTCTTGGTGTTTTGTGTATATATATATATATATATATATATTGTTCAAGATTTGGGTGCACACCCTAATGCATTAGGCTGCGCACGCCTATAATTAGTACTTAAATAGAGAACTGTATTTGTGCATGAAAATGTATTTGATATATTTATTTATTTGTTTATCTATAAGGAGAAAGGGAAATCGTTATATAGTTTAGGATAACCGAAGGAATAGACGTTTCGCATTGAAAGCAGTGCAGGTGCTAAGTAAGTCCATATATTACATTGTAAATTTTTTATATCATAGAGAAAGTAAAAGTGTCAGTAACATTCAGTATATGGTTCATTTGAGACCCACAAAGTAAATTCTTGATTGTTTCCATTTCCTATAGAAGGGAAATAATAGTGTTCAGCATAATGAGCAAACATCAATCGTTGCTTTGGACACTGGGACTGTTTTCCAATCCCCAAGTTGTTTTGGATGACAGGTATGATAGATTTCACATTTAGGGGAATCTTAGTTCAACATTTAGCAACTACTTTCATGGATAAATTGTCCCAAATTCTCTTCTCTATATACTTTGTCATCTGTCTCTATAACAGCCCCACCCTTCTGCTCGTAATGACTGTGTTTGAATTTATGTTACTGTAAGCGTTTCTCCGTGGAGATTAATATTAAAGATATTAGTCTTTTATTCACATAGTCTTGTGTTTTGCTGAGCTTCTTTTTCCTACTTTAAAAAAATCAAAAAGTTTACGTGCAAATGATCTGTTAAAATTGTGTTACAATATGCAAGTATCCAAAGATAAGAATAATGAATTAAGTTTATATCATTTAGTTCAAACAGCAATTGAGGTATTGATACATTTAAACTAGAATAATTTATTGTATATACATTAGATGCTGCTTCCCAGATGCACAGAAAACGCCAGATTCCAAATACTGTATAGCAGTATTCCAAGCTGAGTGGTAAGAATTTCATCAGGATCAGGCATGTACTGGCTTTCGGGAGCACCGGGAGATTCCAGAGGGGCCGATGGGTCAGTGGGCCGGCTGAGCCTGGGGATGCTTTTTTTTTTTAAACTTAGTCCAGCACTTAGTATAACCAGGACTAGATAACACTAGTGTGGAATGTCAGCACTTGTTTCAAAGGTCTGAAGGATTTCTGCATTGCAGGGGTGGGTTAGGGGGGCTTCCTTGGACACCCACACATGGATACTGGAGCTTGCTTTGGCTTTATTGTGTGTAAAGAAGCGGAATCCACAGAGACTGCGAGGATTCCGCTCCACATTTTACTTACAGCTTCTCCTTCCAGTGACTAGTGGCTTCAGAGTTTGAAGTCAGCAGCAGCTGGAGCACATGTTACTACAAACCTCTAATGCCTGTGCTGTGTGCAGTGACTAGGAGCCATCCCCAAAATGTGAAAATACGTAAGGTATTGACTAAACATGCAAGTGAGGGTGAATCCCACCCTTATGTCTTATACCTCGGCACTGATGCGTCTCCCGAGAGCATTATAGAGGCCAACCTCACAGCCAGGCATGCAGGGAGCCGTAAATCTGACAGATCCTCTGATCTGACAGTCCCTCTCCCCTGCTCCCTTTCTATAGCCTATTAAGCCAGAGCTCAGTGTGGCAGTGCTGTGCTTTCTCTATAGGAGCACTCAAGGGGTTAATTATCACAGGAGTCTGCAGATCTCAGGAAAGTATTTGCTAATCAGCCATAGCCATGTAGCAGGGAGACATGTCCAAATTCTAGGTCAAAATAGGTCTCCCATTTATCTCACTTTCCAAATTGGCTATTTGGTCTAGATTGTTCATTCTCCTGCCAATTCTCAAGGTTTTCACCTCTCTCTGAATAACCCTGTATGTCACAGTTCTGAGCCCCTTCTTAGAAGTGTACCCGAATTACATTTTATTAAAGTATATTTTAATATTTATCATATGATTTATTTTTTATGAAATAATTTAATCAATATTCTAATTTAAATTATGTATATTTTAATGCATATTTATTTTAATTGTTCAAATTACATTTACATGAATATATAATTCATATTAAAATACAATTTATTTGAATAATCCATAATTATTTTTTAATTCTGTTGCTGTGGAGCTCTGTGATACGCTCTTACACACTGCACATTACTGTGAGTTTTATTGTTGTGCCACTCTGTGATACGCATCAACATGTTTTGGTGGGCATGGGGGGGGTCAGTATTTCAGCCTTGGATCCAGGCAGCACAATGTCTTGTGCTGGCCCTGCTCCAGTCCATATCAATATATATTAATCCGGCCCTGCGTGTTTGCATATCGGAGTGGGCCGGTCTGGATGAAGTCCAGGGTTGTTTTTTTGTCCCAGTCCAGTCCTGATCAGGATTGGTAATTACTACAGGTCTTCTAGCAATCATTACCTCTCCGCTTGTTCTTTAAAGTCGAGCGGTAACCTGAGGTTCTGCTTGGCATTTTTGCATGGATACGTCTTTTTGTGCATTCTATGCTTTGCAGTCATTTCTTATTCTAGGCACTAGTGCAAAAAAGGGAAAAATAGCATCACAATGAATCTGGTGTAAATGGATTCTACCAGACCAAATTCACTTCAAGTTATAAAACAGACCCGCCACATCAATACTCACCTACTGGGCTCCCACCATGGACCACATGATAATCCTTTATCTTCTGAATATGTAACAGGGCACCTTAACTTCTTAAACCTACATAAAGTGAAAAAGTACAAACAATCTTTTGGTTGCTGTAATTATATTATTTAATAAATTTAAAAGGATTTCACACCTGGCATCCTAGTCTATCTTAATTCAGCAGTAGGAAGAAGAAATACTACGACTGGTGATCCACAATCACTCACCTGTTAGGCTAGGGTCAGACGAACGCAGTTTTAACGTGCATTTAGCCGCACGAAATCACGGCCGTGCTAGCAGCAAATGACGTCCAATGCCGGGGAACACACGACGAACGGCCGCACGAAAGTTCGGCCGTGCAACGCAAGTGGCAAACGAACGCATTTTTTCGAGAACGTCAAACCGCTACTACTGACGTACAGAGTGCGCTGCGGCCGCTTAGCGGCGTGTTTGCGTGATTGGGAGACGTCAGACGCTGCTAATGTCCAGCTAACATAACGTCCAGACACAAAAAGTGTTTTATTGATGATCCGTACAAAATCACAGATGAATATGCGCATTGTATGACCGCTAACGCGTATTTCGTGAAAAAATACGTCCGTTCGTTCGACCGCACTTTTCCACGGACGACGCAAAAAATGCGTTCGTCTGACCCTAGCCTTAATACTGTTGTTCTAAGGTGAGTAACGCTTGTTGTTAGCAATATTGGACTCCATAGTGTGTTACTGCACTTTTGTCTTAGTTTTGGGCATTCTTAGCAGAAGAACATGTAGGGATTATTTGACATTGTATTCTTCCAAAAGTATCATGAAACAATTGCTAATCCTTTTGGATTAGGCCAGAGCATGGCCTTTCCAATGATACCAAACATGTCCAGGGTTTATGTAACAACAAAAATAAAATAAAGGAAAAAAAAGAAACATTTCTTTATTTTCTTTCTAACACAGCAATATTGTTCACTTTTCAATTATAAAGTGATCAATGATGCTGCACTTACTCACCATCTCATTTCTCATGTCACCAACAAGTGTGGAGGTGATGGCACAATCCGTTATTACGCATTGTTCCATCAAAAACCTAAACCGCCTCACTGCAGCAAGGAGCACTAGGGGGCACTTTGGAACCCTGCGTTTCTAATATTTACATCGCACAAAGTCAAATGAGGTGTCATTGGACAGGTCAGAGTCTGGTATTGCATTGATACCAAACATGACCATGTAAATCTAAAAGAAGAAAAAAAACTACTTTTTTAAATTTATTTTTAGTTCCATAGCGATGGCATTGTCCATTTGTCACGTATAAAATTAGCAATACCACTGCTAATACTCCTCTTCTCATTTCCCACACTGGGAGCAAGTTCAGTATTTTATACATAATCATATCATTCATGAAACACCATCCTACAAAACACAAATTAAAATTTTAATTTTCTTCAGTTTTGATTAAAATTGTTTATTTTCTCATAAAAATTCAGTAACAGGTTCCCATTTAAAAGAATGTTTTTAACAAGAATGCTCTATAGAATATATAATCACAAAAGTTTGGATGTTAAAATGTAAAAGAATTATTTTACAAGCTGTAAATGATTGAAATCTGAATGAAAACTTAATCACACATTATCTGCCTGGTTAGATATACCCGTATCTGCACTATTAACCCCTTAACCATTTCCTCAGTCAGTAGGTGGGAAGTGGAAGTGAAATTTTTTTTCACTTCTACTGACTGAAGAAGGAGCCGGAGCAGCGCCGAAACACATATCGGCCCCTATTACACGCCTCGCGCAGCGCATTTGCGTGCGCGCAAATGCGCATTTGCAGGAGGACAAAACCATTTGCGCAGAACGTCGTATTTCGACGTTCGCGCAAACGATGCGCGTAATCGTCTACCGCGATTGACCCTGCACGAACCCAGCGCGAGCGCAAGTCCATGCGCGCATCCTATACTTAACATTGACAGCGCAAATGCGCCCATGCGCTGGTACGCTGGTGGTATTACAATCTTTGCGCAACAAAAATTTGTGTGCATTTTCGTAACGTTTTTGAAAAGCAGGTGCTAACTGTAAATTTGATCGTCCTGGCCGATACTAAATACACCAGCACAAAAAAAAATACAGCACAGTACAGTTACACATTCTACACATACCCAAACAATAAAATTTATTAATTGTCCAAAATTTTTTTTTGCTCCAGCACATACTGTATACGCAGACTGACTTTGACAGGCACAACAACCTAACGTTAGAAAATGTTTGTTCTTAATTCTGATTGGCTGAATCCTGTGAAAAAACAGTCTGCCCACCGATTCCTGCACGCAACGGTCATTTGCGCCCGGCTTTGGGCGTCGGATTTGCGCACGTAAAAGTTGAAGGCTTAAAAACTGCGCTTGGAGTGTACTACTGCGTTAATTTGCGCACGCTAACGTTTTGTTACGTGCGCAAAAAAAATTGTGCCGCGCAAGCGCATTTGCACGAAGCGTGTAATAGGGGCCATCAACTTTAACCTTTTGGATCCCATCCCCTTTTTTGAAGTATTCCTTCTCTGTTTTGTATTGCTTTTTATCCTAGTTTGTTTAAAACTGTTAATACCAATAAGTCACAGGTTTTTTTATAAAAGCCACCCTTTCTTTGCCATATGTGAGGCTACAACCCATCTGGCCCACAGTGGCTATAGGCTGAAATCCACTACCCACCACCAGGAGGTATCCACCAGGTGTGAAGAAGACTGCTAGAGAGGTATGGTGCCCAGGGCTGCCATCAGGGCATTACGCCCCATGCTGCCGTAAGGGGCCAGGGCCCGGTGGGGGCCCGGGCCGCCGGGCCCCCCTCGGCAGCGGCGTTTCCCTTTTACAGCTCCGGTATCGGACTCGAGGAGTCCGAATCCGGAGCTGTGTCTCTGCTGCAGGAGCCGGAGGAGACACTGTGTCTCCTCCGGCTCCTGGCAGCTTCTCTGGCTGGCTGGGCGGGGCCAAGCAGCATGTGGGGCCTCCCAAGCACATTGCTTTGGCTCCGCCCCCTCCACTCAGTGAAGCTGCGCGCCTGAGCTGGAGGGCCCGGGCTGAAGACAGAAGAAAAGAAAATTGAAGAAAAGAAGACAACGGAGTGGTGAGCCAGGGCCCAAGACCAAGACCCAGGGCCCAGACCCCAAGGTCCAGACCCCAAGGCCCAGACCCTGGGCCCAGACTCCAAGGCCCAGACCCCAAGGCCCAGACCCTGAACCCAGACCAGAAGGCCCAGACCCCAGGGCCCAGACCCCAAGGCCCAGACCCCAGACCCCAAGGCCCAGACCCAGGGCCCAGACCCCAAGGCCCAGGGCCCAGACTCCAGACCCCAAGGCCCAGACCCAGGGCCCAAGGCTCAGACCCCAAGGCCCAGACCCAGGGCCCAGACCCCAAGGCCCAGACCCAAGGCCCAGACCCAGACCCCAGGGCCCAGACTCCAAGGCCCAGACCCTGGGCCCAGACCCCAAGGTCCAGACCCAGGGCCCAGACTCCAAGGCCCAGACCCCAGGGCCCAGACCCAGGGCCAGACCCCAAGGCCCAGGGCCCAGACTCCAAGGCCCAGACCCAGGGCCCAGACCCCAGGCCCAGGGCCCAGACCCATGGCCCAGACCAAGGCCGAGATCCCAGACCCCAAGGCCCAGACCCCAAGGCCCAGACTCCAGGGCCCAGACCCCAAGGCTCAGACCCCAGGGCCCAGACCCCAAGGCCCAGACCCAGGGCCCAGACCCAGGGCCCAGACCCCAAGGTCTGAGGCCCAAGCCCCAGACCCCAAGGCCCAGGGCCCAGACCCCAAGACCCAGACCCAGGGCCCAGACCCAGGGCCCAAACCCCAAGGCCCAGACCCTGGGCCCAGACTCCAAGGCCCAGACCCCAAGGCCCAGACCCTGAACCCAGACCAGAAGGCCCAGACCCCAGGGCCCAGACCCCAAGGCCCAGACCCAGACCCAAGGCCCAGACCCAGGGCCAGACCCCAAGGCCCAGGGCCCAGACTCCAGACCCCAAGGCCCAGACCCAGGGCCCAAGGCTCAGACCCCAAGGCCCAGACCCCAGGCCCCAGACCCCAAGGCCCAGACCCAAGGCCCAGACCCAGACCCCAGGGCCCAGACTCCAAGGCCCAGACCCTGGGCCCAGACCCCAAGGTCCAGACCCCAGGGCCCAGACTCCAAGGCCCAGACCCAGGGCCCACACCCTGGGCCCAGACCCCAAGGCCAGGGCCCAGACTCCAAGGCCCAGACCCAGGGCCCAGACCCAAGGCCCAGGGCCCAGACCCCATGGCCCAGACCAAGGCCGAGATCCCAGACCCCAAGGCCCAGACCCCAAGGCCCAGACTCCAGGGCCCAGACCCCAAGGCTCAGACCCCAGGGCCCAGACCCCAAGGCCCAGACCCAGGGCCCAGACCCAGGGCCCAGACCCCAAGGTCTGAGGCCCAAGGCCCAGACCCCAAGGCCCAGGGCCCAGACCCCAAGACCCAGACCCCAAGGCCCAGACCCAGGGCCCAAGGCCCAGACCCCAAGGCCCAGACCCTGACCCTGGGTCCAGACCCCAAGGCCCAGGGCCCAGACCCAAGGTCCAGACCCCAAGGCCCAGGGCCCAGACCCCAAGGCCCAGACCCAAGGCCCAGACCCAGACCCCAAGCCCCAGACCCAGGGCCCAGACCCCAAGGCCCAGACCCCAAGGCCCAGACCCCAGGGCCCAGACCCCAAGGCCCAGACCCTGGGCCCAGACCCCAAGGCCCAGACCCAGGGCCCAAACCCCAAGGCCCAGACCCCAAGGCCCAGACCCATGGCCCAGACCCCAAGGCCCAGACCCTGGCCCAGACCCCAAGGCCCAGACCCAGGGCCCAGACTCCAAGGCCCAGACCCTGGGCCCAGAACCAAGGCCCAGGCCCAGGGCCCAGACCCCAAGGCCCAGGGCCCAGACCCCAGGGCCCAGACCAAGGCCCAGACCCCAGGGCCCAGACCCAGGGTCCAGACCCCAGGGACCAGCCTAGATCCATGGCCCAGACCCAGGGACCAGGGCCCAGACCCCAAGCCAAACTCAGGGCCCAGACCCCAAACCAGACTCAGGGCCCAGACCCCAGGGAACAGACCCAGGGTCCAGGCCCCAGACCCCAAGGCCCAGACGCAGGGCCCAGACCACAGGTATTAGCCTAGACCCAGGGCCCAGACCCCAGGGACCAGGCCCCAAGGCCCAGCCCCATGGACCAGACCAAGGGACCAGGGCCCAGACCAGACTCAGGGCCCAGACCCCAGGCCAGACTCAGGTCCCAGACCCCAGACCAGACTAAGGGCCCAGACCCCAGGGACCACACCGCAAGGCCCAGTCCCAGGGACCAAACCCAGGGCCCAGACCAGACCCCAAGGCCCAGGCCCAGCCCAGACCCAGAGCACAAACTCCAAGGCCCAGGGCCCAGACACCAAGGCCCAAACCAGACCCAGGGACCAGGCCCAGACCCAGAGGCCATCATATACAGCCCATTACTGTGAGATTTATTGCTGTGAATTCTGTGATACGTTCATACACACCGCACATTACTGTGAGTTTTATTGCTGTGGATTCTGTGATACGCTCATACACACTGTACATTACTGGGAGTTTTATTGCTGTGGTGCTATGTTATGTCCTTTTTTTTGAAGGGGGAGAAAAGCTGTTAGAGTTTGAGGCAGTGCCGGGGGGGCCCCATCATGAGGTTTAGTAAGGGGCCCCATCATTTCTGATGGCTGCCCTGATGGTGCCCACCAATAAGTGGCACTACACGCCAAGCAGTTGAGCCTGGACCTTTAAGGCTCCAAAATTGATGAGTGTGAACAATCTATTTCACTATAGCCTCGGGCCCTATTACATTCTTCGCGCATTTGTTTTGCACGCGCGCAAGTGCGCATTTGGGCGAGTGCAAAACCATTTGCGCAGATCGTCGTATTACGACGTTCGCGGAAACGATAAGCGTAATCGTCTACGCGATTGACTCTGCGCAAACGAATTTTCCTGTGCAACTCCTATACTTAACATTGTCAGCGCAAATAGCGTTCGTGCGCTGGTACGCGGATGGTATTACAATCTTCACACAACGAAAGTTTGCGCGCATTTTCGGAACGTCTTTAAAAAGCAGGTGGTAACTGTAAATGTGATCATTCTGGGTGAAAAGAAATACACCAGCACGAAAAAAAAATACAGCACAGTACAGTTACACATTCTACACATTCTACACAAAAATTAAAATTTATAAATTGTGTCATTGTTAGTTTTTTCTTTTTTTGGCTGGTGGTTGTTAATTCTTTTTTTTTTCTTTTTTTTTAGTTTGTAAATATTTTATTGGAAATGGGTGATTGATGTTGGCTGAATCCCGTGACAAATCCCGTGACAAAACAGTCTGCCCACCGATTCCTGCACGCAACGTCCATTTGCGAACGGCTTTGCGCGTCGGATTTGCGCACAAAAAATCTTGAAGGAAGAAAAAATGCGCTCGGATCGTAATACCACTTTAATTTTCACACGCAAAAAAAATTGCGCTGCGCGAGTGCAATTGTGCAGAGAATGTAATAGAGCCCTCATTGTTTTATGTTACGCTATGAGAGCTTTGTCTCTCTGCCTTCCTTCCATTTGAGGTAACTGCGGTGATGTAATGAAGGGTAAGCGGCCACCCTCTATTTGGCCCAAGGTGCTTCAACCCAGAGCCTGGAAGTCGTATACTCTGGAATATGTGAGTGTGCTTTTGTCACTTATATTGCTTGCCTTATGCAGAAGCTATTGCACTATCACCTCCCCCCTCTCCTTTTTCCCTGTCTTTTATATTCTCCCCATTACCGGGAGCTGACTGAGACCAAAGGAGGAACCACTGTGACAGAAGCTCAACGAACTCTCACCTAAAGGTTATCATTGCCCTTCTTCAGAATACTGTCTACATGCACTTTTTTTGTGCCCTTCTAAGAACCTTAGGCACGGGATATTGGACATTATTGCACATTAATGCACTTTCTGGACGCCGTCCCATTTGTACTTGTTATACGGACTTAATACACCATTTTCCGTGCTATTGCTTGTGAAATTTCATTCTTATGCTGCATCACATTTGCACTTTATGCATACTGCACTTTGCATATATTGCACTTACTGTATTTTTCCACTATTTTATAGTTGCACTTCATCATAGGCTACAGTAGAGAACGTAGCCCCTCTAGGCAACAGCACGCATTGACTGTTCTTAGCTAATTTGTATTTTGCGCCGCTGGGAACTTCCCATTTTTCCACTATAAACAACTTGTATCAGCAAGTATGGGATATAATGACAATCACTAAAAATCTACCAATGAATTTCATGAAATCATCAAACCAGGCAAAAGAAAATCTTTATAAGACTTTGACCAATTTATTCACAGCAGTCATCATATTGCATCACGACCAACTCATTACAGTGAATTATATAAAGGTAGAGTAAATATTATTGATATTAAGTCACTAATGTGAGTAAAGGCAGTAAATTGTTCACAAATGTTGAAGCAGTATTAAGTGTCTTTGAATTGCTGGATTGTTCCATATTTTTAATGATGGCTTTTGTGTTGGGTGGGTCTATTTTCACAGCGGCATATTATATACTTAGTACAGTAATAAGATGTAATTTCCCAGCTTATATTTATGTTTCATATAATTGGGACTTTTACAAGAATAAGGGGGATACTGTGGAGAGAATTAAAGAACGCAATTTAAATTTATTTTTCTTTTCATTCTGATAAAAGACTTATAGAGTATTTTAGAATGTCAGGAATCTGCTATGATGGAAACCAGTTTGTTATTCAAATAACTTAGTATGTAGACGTCTGTGATAATTCAGTTTAATTTAAATGCAAAGATCCTGAATTTATAAGAACAGTAACATCAGTTTTACCTAAAATAAAAATACCAAAAGAAACAGAGGCAAAAGTTCCAAACTGGTAGAAGTAAAATAAAGTTACAACTTTTGGGGAATCAGAGGCACAGTGTGGAAGGCAACTTTCTAATTGTCCTTTTCTACAGTAACAAACCCCAGTTGTATAGGATTTCTCAATTAAACTATCTTGACAAATGATTACCCGTATAAACCATTTATTGGAGTAGAATGTTTCAGGGATTGACCACAATTAATTCCAGAACAATCAGATACTAGAGGGGTTATTCAAAGACAGCCGAATTGGCTCCGAAATTGCATCGAACAGTGAATTTCCCCATACAGTGCAATTTCGAGGCCATTTGACTATTCAAAAAGCAGGCAGTTCGCCAAATATTGGCGAATTGCCAGCGAAAAAAGGTGCTGTTCAACGGCAGTGAAATCCACCATAGAGAAGAAATGGGTAATCTATTCAGAGAACACCAAACAGCACCAAAATGTCAGTGAAATGGCCTGATTTTCAGTGGTTTCATTCAACAGGTTTAATCAGGCGAATCCCATAGGTTTCAATGTAAAAGATATTTCCTGATTTACCGCGCGGTAACAATGCAGGCAGCATTTTTTGCGCCTGCATTGTAATCCAGCGTTAAAACGCGGGCGCAAGGGGGAAAACTTTGGGTGCAGTTTTTCCTCCCTTGCGCCCGCGTTTTAACACTAGGATTGTAATAGAGCCCGATGAGTATAAATGGAAAAAATTAGCTCAGCACCCAGAGGTGAAATGGCTCATCAGTGAAGGTGTTAAAAAGTATTTTTTTTTTCCTGTAACAGACCTTTTTATTATTATTTATAGGACCTTATTTGTCTTTTCAGGCATCTTCCTGCAGTAGTTTTTTTTGCAAACAGCTTTTAAAAGTTGCGGTGTGGGTGATTGTTTTTTTGTTTGTTTGCTTTTTACCTGTTCATTGGCTTGTCGGCTTTTTCCAGTGTCTGGTCAGCGCTCTTTTCGGTGGATCGACAGCTTTTTTCAAATGCGTTGGCTTTTGGTGGTTTTGTGGCAGATCATCGGGTGCGTTCGTCGTTTTTTCGGCAGCTTATGTTGATTGATCCGATGTTTTTTCGGTGGTTTTGCGGCAGTTTTTCCATTAGATTCGGTGGTTTTTCAGATGCGTTCAGCGGCTTTTCCCTGCACTTCAGGGACCCTGCGGTGAATGCTGAATTCACCGCAGGGTTGGTGAATTTGACTTCCTGAAGTACCTGAAATGAAAGAGCACCAAAATGCTCTTTGAATAACCCTGCGGTCTACAGTTTTCAGATCCTAACAAACACTCTAGAGCAGTGATGGCGAACCTATGGAACCCGCGTGCCACACCCATAGGCCATAGGCTCACCTCACTGCCGCTCCGAGAGTCGTCCTCCCAGCGTGCGCGGGCAAATGATGCTGCCCATGCCCGTTGAAGTCCACCAGCCGCAATCTCGCGAGATTGCGGCGTTAACTCCGGAGTTAACGCTGCGATCTCGCGAGATTGCGGCTGGTGGACTTCAACCAGTGGTGTATTTTGGCCTAGGCCAACAAGGCCTAGGCCTAGGGCGGCACTTTCCAGGGGGCGGCGGCCCGCAAAAATATATATATTTTTTTACTTTTGCAAAGTATTTTACCAGGAAGGATACATTGAGATTTCACAAATTTTCAAGTATGTCCTGGGTAGGCAAGACCTAGGCTTTCACTTTCCAGGGAGCAGCAAAAAACCTCACCACTAAATGGGTTACTCACAGAGCACCGAAATGACGCCAACATTTTGGTGTTCTGTAGTTCCCTGCACTTCAGGGAATAAAATTTCCCCACCCTGCAGTGAATTCACCATTCACCGCAGGGTCCCCAAAGTGCATGGAGTCGGCCGCTGAATGCTGCCACCGCAAACCCGTGGCCTGCTGTTTTCAAAAGAACTACTGAACGAAAATGTCTGAAATTTACATATAAGATCCTATGATTGATTAAAAAAAGTTCTGTTACAGAAAAAAGAAAAACCGCTATTAAAAAAAAGGGGGGGAAATTTTGCTGAAAAATTACTAAAAGGTACTAAAAAAAAAATTTATAAAGACTTTTCACTGCAGATTAAAATAATAAATGGTTTATTAGATATTGCATAAAAACAGGAATATTTTTAACATTGAAACCTATGGGGTTCGCCTGAATAAACCTGCTGATTGAAACCACCGAACATCAGGGCATTTCACTGCCATTTCTCTGCTGTTTGGTGTTCTCTGAATAGATTAACCATTACTTCTCTATGGGGATTTGCAATGCCTTCAAACAGCACCGTACTTGCTGGCAGTTCGCCAAACTTGTGTGTGAGCATATCACAGAGCAGTGGTGTACTTAGGGGAGTGGCGGAGGGCGGGCTGGTGATTATTTGGGTGTCATTAGGGGGTACTAGGAGGTGCCACTGTCACTGTGTGTCAGCTTTGAGCTGTGTTCTCAAACAACGAGCAGCGGAGCAGGGTGTTTGCATATGGAATAAAATCGAATAGAATAAAAATCCCCCTCTCCTCCCTCCATAGCTCCTCTCCTGCCTCACAGCAGCTCTAGGAGAGGGGAGGGGGATGTGATTTGTGTGCAGAGAGAGAAGATGACAATAAATGGCAGGTAAAGGGGGGTATCAGAAGGATATGAAGCCCTGTCTGCTTACTGCTATTTAAAGTGGACCTTTCCTTTAGACATGTGCATTCGTTTTAGTACTAAAACGATTTAGTCCGAATTTTGGGATAATTTAGTTTTAGTATGACTCAAGAGAAACGAAACTGCTCAGTACAAAAAACGAAAGAAACTAAAATAAAATGCACTACATTTTAGTTTCAGTCCTTTTTGTGATATTACATTGATGAGTGAAGGAGACCAGCAATGAAGATCGCAACATCGCAACATCCGAAGTTCTGCACCCTCCACATGCCAATGCAGTAGGATGTTCTATACAGAGAGTGGCATTAATTAATGCAGGAGTATGTTCTATACATTATACAGAGAGGGGTATTAATGCAGGAGGATGTTATATACATTATACAGAGAAAGGTATAAATTGAGGAGAATGTTCTATACAGAGAGGGACATTAATGCAGGAGGATGTTATCTACATATACAAAGAGGGGTATTAATTAATGCAGGAGGATGTTCTAAACATTATACAGAGAGGAGCCTTTTTTTTTTTAGCCCTTTAAATCCAGTGGCTGTGAGCGCTGAGATCGGCTGCTTGTTACATTATATCTCAGTACAATGTATCAGGCTCAGTTGTTACAGTAACTGACTGCTGCTCATCACAGCGCTCAGAGTTTCAGTAAAACAAGGAAATAATATTGTTCTAACCTCTTACATATAAAATATTATTTACTAGTTTTACAGAAACTCTGAGCGCTGTGATGAGCAGCAGTCAGTTACTGTAACAGCTTTGCCTGACACGGGCAGTATTACAATGTTGGTGCTAACTTAACCTGTTGTAAACTGAAAACCTCCATAGGCTATAATGGCTCTGGGAAGGTTACAACAGCTCTGGTTAAGTTAGCACCAACTATGTAATATGGCCCACATTGTGCTGAGAGTGAGAGATACTGTAACAAGCAGCGATCTCAGCCCTCTGAGGAGCCACCACAACAATAGTAATTGTATCCACTGGTTTTCGGATGAACGAAATTAGTTTTCATACTAAAGAACTGAAAACGAATTTCTTTATCAACTAAATAAATTGCATTTTAGTACTAATCCATTAGTTCAAAACGAAATTTTGTGCTGTGCACATGTCTACTTTCCTTAACCAGCACTGCAGTGATAGAAATTTGTCATTGAGCTGCCTGACTCCTGGTGAGGCTGCGTGCGTGCAGGTCATGCGGTCCGGCCAGTCAGGTGGTACTGAGTTTCAGTACCACCTGACTGGCTGAACCACGTGACACGCACGCAGCTGCCCACCCTTTCGTTAACACAGTCTCTCACTCTATTCTGGACTGAACACCCACCGGGATGGGAATCAAAGCCACGGTGCACCCTCTGGCAGTGGCTTTGCATTGCTGTGAGTTTTATTGCTGTGACTTCTGATATGCTGACACACACATCTCACATTGCATTGCTGGGAGTTTTATTGGTGTGGATTCTGATACACTCATACACACTGCACAGTGCATTGCTGGGAGTTTTATTGCTGTGGATTCTGTGATACACACTGCATATTACTGTGAGTTTTATTGCCCTGGAGCTCTGGGATACGCTCATACACACTGCACATTACTGTGAGTTTTATTGCTGTGCAGTTCTGATATGCTCATACACAGTGCCCATTTGTGGGTTTTATTGCTGTGCAGCTCTGTAATACACTCATATGCAGGGCACGTTTCTGTGGATTTTATTGTTCAAACAATTAGAGCGGCTGTGATCCAGTATACTTGACATGCGTGGCTGTTCTTTGTAAAAATGCTTGAATTAAACATTTCATAATTTTATTTATCTCAATGATACATTTGAAATGGTATACAAAATATACAAGTAGGCACTTGGTATCCTTTTTTAATATAAAAAGAGGAAAAGGCGGAGCTCTAAGAGGAAAAGGTAGAGCTTAAAGAGGAAGGGTAGGGATTAACCAGGAAGAGGTGTGCCCTTGACAGGAGGGGTGCCTCAAATTTAAATTAGGGGGTGCACGAGTTTAGTCAGGCCTAGGGCAGCACAAAACCTAAATACACCACTGACTTCAACGAACGGTCGGCCAGCATCATTTGCCCGCTCGCTGGGAGGAAGACGCTCGGAGCGGCAAGTGAGTTGTGGCCGATATATATTGAAAGCTGGGCATATCCATGAGAGCTGAGGAATTATCCATGAGAGCTGGGGCATTATCCATGAGAGCTGGGGGCATATCCATGAGAGCTGGGGCAATATCCATGTGACGTCCTGCGCCCCCTCTGGCAGAGGTGGGAGTTGCCAGTCATGTTTTTGGACATTCTAGCACATCTGGCGCCCCCTCTGGCTTCTATGGACATTGCATTTACAGTTGTGTTCAAAATTCTTCAACCCCCAATGCTGTAAAGGGTTTTAGGGAATTTAGTGTACATTTGTAATTGTATTCAGAATGAAATCCTACAAGGACTTTTTAAAGAACCATATGCAACTAAAATGACATCAATTGGTTTTGTAATACAGTAGTTAATGTTTCTTTTGTGAATTCTTCATTGACACAATTATTCAACCCCTTAAAGACTACCACTCTGAAGAACAGAGGTTCATTCAAGTGTTTTCAATCAGGTATTGAAAACACCTGTGGATGTCATGGAGCAGCAATAAATCATAATAAGCACCAATTAGGCAGCTTTAAAATGACTGTGATACTCAGCTCTCTAGACATTTACTGGTGTGGTTACAAACATGGTGAAGTCAAGAGAATGGTCCAGGAAGACAAGAGAAGAGGTGATTACTCTTCACAGGAAGGGCAATGGCTATAAGAAGATTGCAAAGATGTTAAACATACCAAGAGAGACCATAGGAAGCATCATTCGCAAATTCAAGGCAAAGGGCACTGTTGAAACGCTACCTGGTCGTGGCAGAAAGAAGATGCTGACTTCGACTGCTGTGCGCTACCTGAAGCGTAGAGTGGAGAAAAGTCCCCGTGTGACTGCTGAGGAACTGAGAAAAGATTTGTCAGATGTGGGTACTGAAGTTTCAGCTCAGACAATACGCGCACACTGCGTAATGAAGGCCTCCATGCCAGAACTCCCAGGCGCACCCCCTTGCTGTCTCCAAAGAATAAGAAGAGTCGACTGCAGTATGCCAAAAGTCATCTGGACAAACCACAGAAGTTTTGGGATAGTGTTCTGTGGACTGATGAAACAAAATTAGAACTGTTTTGGCCCATGGATCAACGCTATGTTTGGAGGAGGAAGAACAAGGCCTATGAAGAAAAGAACACCTTGCCTACTGTGAAGCATGGCAGGGGGTCAATCATGCTTTGGGGCTGTTTAGCTTCTGCAGGTACAGGGAAGCTTCAGCATGTGCAAGGTACCATGAATTCTCTTCAGTACCAGGAGATATTGGATGACAATGTGATGCAGTCCGTCACAAACCTGAGGCTTGGGAGATGTTGGACCTTTCAACAGGACAATGATCCCAAGCATACCTCCAAGTCCACTAGAGCATGGTTGCAGATTAAAGGCTGGAACATTTTGGAGTGGCCATCGCAGTCACCTGACTTAAATCCGATTGAGAACCTCTGGTGGGACTTAAAGAAAGCAGTTGCACTGCGCAAGCCTAAGAATGTGACTGAACTGGAGGCTTTTGCCCATGACGAATGGGCGAAGATACCCGTAGATCGCTGCAAGACACTTGTGTCAAGCTATGCTTCACGTTTAAAAGCTGTTATAACTGTAAAAGGATGTTGTACTAAGTACTAAGATTGAATGTCACTTGGGGTTGAATAAAACTGATAATGATGTGAGCACAGAAAAGACATTTGTGGTTATTTCATTATAAATGTTATGTTATATTTGTCTGACCTACACGTGCCTCTTTGATTTAATTGTAAGCAAGATGACTGAATGATCAAAATCAATGTCAAACTGGCCAAAACACTCAATTTCAGTGGGGGTCAGTGGCGTAGTGTGGGGGGGGCTGGGGGGGCCGTGGCCCCGGGCGCAGTTTTGTTAGGGGCACATTTGCGCCCCTAAAACTGGCCCGGGGGTTGAGGGGACCCAGATGCCGGGCAACGGGAGTGCTGGCTGCCCGGTCCTGAACAGTCCGTCCTGTTAAAGGGGATGCGGCTGTGTGCGGGCGCAGCCGGTCACGTGGTCCGGCTAATCAGGTGGTACTGAGTCTCTGTACCACCTGACTGGCCGGACCGCGTGACCTGCGCACGCAAGCAGCCGCCTCCACTTCAACAGGACGGACTGTTCAGGACCGGGCAGCCAGCACTCCCGCTGCCCGGCATCTGGGTCCCCTCAACCCCTGCCGGAGCTGGGGCAAGTATCCAGGTGAGAGCTGGGGCAAATCCATGAGCTGGGGGCATTTCCATGAGCTGGGGGCAAATCCATGAGCTGGGGGAAAATCCATGAGCTGGGGCATTTCCATGAGCTGGGGCATTTCCATGAGCTGGGGGCAAATCCATGAGCTGGGAGCATTTCCATGAGCTGGGGGAAAATCTATGAGCTGGGGGCAAATCCATGAGCTGGGGCATTTCCATGAGCTGGGGGAAAATCCATGAGCTGAGGGCAAATCCATGAGCTGGGGGCAAATCCATGAGCTGGGGGAAAATCCATGAGCTGGGGGCAAATCCATGTGTAAGCTGGGGACAAATCCATGAGCTGGGGGCAAATCCATGAGCTGGGGGCAAATCCATGTGTAAGCTTGGGGCAAATCCATGTGTAAGCTGGGGCAAATCCATGTGTGAGCTGGGGCAATATCCATGTGTGAGCTGGGGCAAATCCATGTGTGAGCTGGGGCAATATCCATGTGTGAGCTGGGGCAATATCCATGTGTGAGCTGGGGCAAATCCATGTGTGAGCTGGGGCAAATCCATGTGTGAGCTGGGGCAATATCCATGTGAGAGCTGGGGCAAATCCCATGAGCTGGGGCAAATCCATGTGTGAGCTGGGGCATATCCATGAGCTGGGGCAAATCCATGAGCTGGGGGCAAATCCATGTGAGAGCTGGGGCATATCCATGAGCTGGGGCAAATCCATGAGCTGGGGGCAAATCCATGAGCTGGGGCAAATCCATGTGAGAGCTGGGGCAAATCCATGTGAGAGCTGGGGCAAATCCCATGAGCTGGGGCAATATCCATGTGTGAGCTGGGGCAATATCGATAACGTGTCCACAGGTTGGGGGGGCGCACAATTCTTGGCTGGCCCCAGGCGCTGACAACCCACGCTACGCCACTGGTGGGGGTTGAATAATTTTGAACACAACTGTAGTTCTGGACATTTGGTTCAAGCCTGGACCTCACCTGGACTCTAATTGTTTTTATTTAGTCATTGCTATATAAGCAGGCATCGCCCTAAGAAGGGCGCTGCCTCATTCTGATGTTTCAGTCTGCTTTGTTCCAAGCCTTGATCTCCTTGATCCTTATTCACTTACCTTGTAGTTCTGGTAGGGATCTTTTGCTCAGGTTTCCTGTATGTGTTCTAGTTACCCTTTATTACTTTACTTTCAGGTTTTGGGTTTACTCCTTTGTCAGTTCTGTATTTACATTTGTTTATAGTCTCCCAGGTCCTTGGTTATTCATACTGTTTTGTTCATATGGTTCATGTTTGGTATTTATGTTTGCATTTCATGTTTCTTCTCTAGGTTTAAACAGGTTTATGTTTTCACTCATGTTACTCTAGTGTTTAGTTCTCTTATGTCTTTCTGCCTATAGTTCCCAGGTCCTTGGTTGTTCAACTGTTTGTTTTTCTATTGTATATTTAGTTCAGGTCTATGGTTTAATTCTAGTGCTCAGGTCTTTTGTTTCATTGTGGTGTTCTGGTTCCTTGCTGTATATAGTACTGTTGTGAATAAATCCCTTGTTTTGTTTATACATCCATGGGTCATGTCTGTTAACTGCTCAAATAGCTCACACCCCTTCTGTGCCATGTCAGGTCAGGCCCACCGTCACAATCCATGAGAACTGGGGCAACATCCATGTTTGAGCTGGGACAATATCCATCCATATATGAGCTGGGGCAATATCCATCCATGTGTGAGCTGGGACAGTATACATCCATGTGTGAGCTTGGGGCAATTATATCCATGTGTGATCTGGGGCAATTATATCCATGTGTGAGCTTGGGGCAATTATATAAATGTGAGCTGGGGCCAATTATATTCATGTGTGAGCTGGAGCCAATTATATCCATGTGTGAGCTTGGGGCAATTACATCCATGTGTGAGCTTGGGGCAAATATATCCATGTGTGAGCTTGGGGAAAATATATCCATGTGTGAGCTTGGGGCAATTATATCCATGTGTGATCTGGGGGCAATATATAAATGTGAGCTGGGGCCAATTATATCCATGTGTGAGCTTGGGGTAATATATAAATGTGAGCTGGGGCCAATTATATCCATGTGTGATCTGGGGGCAATATATAAATTTGAGCTGGGGCCAATTATATCCATGTGTGAGCTTGGGGCAATATATAAATGTGAGCTGGGGCCAATTATATCCATGTGTGATCTGGGGGCAATATATAAATGTGAGCTGGGGCCAATTATATCCATGTGTGAGCTTGGGGCAATTATATCCATGTGTGAGCTTGGGGCAGTTATATCCATGTGTGAGCTTGTGGCATTTATATCCATGTGTGAGCTTGGGGCAATATATAAATGTGAGCTGGGGCTAATTATATCCATGTGTGAGCTTGGGGCAATTATATAAATGTGAGCTGGGGGCAATTATATCCATGTGTGAGATTGGGGCAATATATAAATGTGAGCTGGGGCCAATTATATCCATGTGTGAACTTGTGGCAATTATATCCATGTGTGAGCTTGGGGCAATTATATCCATGTGTGAGCTTGGGGCAGTTATATCCATGTATGAGCTTGGGGCAGTTATATCCATGTGTGAGCTTGGGGCATTTATATCCATGTGTGATCTGGGGGCAATATATTCATCTTCTTTATACTGTATTTTTCTTTTAAGACTTAAACACATAATTAGTTCAGACAGTCGTATGAAGTGTATTTTCGAAAATAAATCCGAAATTCAGGTCTAATTGTGGGGTTAGCACTTTGAGACAGATAAGTTGGTCCAGTGATCCAGTTTGGGCACTCGGGCTCAAAAAGGTCAATACGAGCTGAGCTTGCCACCGAATTGCACCGAATGGTGAATTTACCCATATGTTGCAATTTCGTGACAATACGGCTATTCAGAAAGCTTGGAATTGGGTAAATATTGGCCAATTGCCTATGAAATACAGTGCAGTTCGCCTCAGATCGGCGCAATTCAGTGGCAGTTAATCTATTTAGAGAACGTCGATCCGCACCGAGATGTTGGCGAAATGCCCAGATTTTCAGTGCTTCAGTTCGACTGGTTTAAACAGCTGATTCCCATAAGTTTCAATGTAAAAAAAATAAGTACTTTTTTATTGAACAGTTTATTCTTTTCATTTGCTGCAAAAAGTCTTATATATTTTTTGAATTTCTTCGGCTAAATTCCTGACTCCCATTTTTTTAATGACATTTTTTTTAAATTCTGTAGCAAAGCTTTTTTTTATTTATTAAATTTTTTATAGGACCTTTTTTATTTACATGCAGTTTTGTTGTTTTTTTACCCCCCCCCTCCTTTAGTTTGGCCACTGATCGGCAGCGTTCAGTGGATCCCTATGGCAAGAAAAAGTAGGTATGGACATCGGTAGCAAATAGAAATACAATTAGAACCTTTATTAGCTGCCCATTGGCATACTTAGACATGACTAATAAAACCGTAAAAATGTAATGAGAGGTTGCTGTTAATAGACTTATAAACAATACTGAAATAGTACAATGCACTTATCAAATAAACGTTAGGATCGCCAACAATATGTATCTAATACAGTGGGGGAAACATTGTGCACTCCGGGTATAGAAAGAGTATAGAGTAATAATCACACTTAAACTGAGGCTTGTGTATAGCTTAATAGCCAAGTCACAAAAGGGCACGAATAATGCACATCAATTGGACACAACCCATATCCGGGGAAAAAAAGGGTAACCACAGTAAAAGGCATATAGCGGGGGAAAAAACTATCACGCCCTCATTGGTAGGGGCAAAGACAATCTCTAGGAATAGAACAGACAACCAAACCAAATCAAGACATAAGCAGTTAAAAACTTCCATCATCTCGACACGTTTCGCTGCTAGACAGACGCAGCTGTATCAAGAGATGAATGCCCTTACCTCTCGGGCCGTTTATAAACCCAAAGGAAGGTGTTCCGGAATTATAAGCAGCTGTGGGATAATGACGTCAATACGTCTCACAATCGTTTAGTCGCTGTCTCCATATCGGTATGAGTTTCGAAGTGGCTCAAAAATGAATAATTAGCATCCATAGTAGTTTCAATACTATTAGTGGTGGTCTCTCTTCGAATACTACATTGATCTATTAATTTAGTAAGGTCTAATGTGCAGATCGTATTGCGGAGGTATAGAAACATTGTAGGGGTTTTATCAGAGTATGACAACAATTGTATGAGCAAGGAATAGAATTATACCTTTTCGTCCCTCTGGATGTGTGCTGGGAAGTAATATATATCAATCTAATGCAGATCTTTGAGACAAACAAAACTTTTCCATTCAAATCATTCTTGAAATCTTTGATGTATAAAGAATTACTTCATGATTGATGAAAGGTCAATTCAGATATATATGGTTGACCTTATTTGAACTTAATCTTCTTCACAAGTGTGAATTGATTTAATTAGATCAATTATAGCTCAAATACAATTTCTTTCAAGATAGTAAATACGATTAAATTCATTTTCTTGATTTGCATTTAAGAAAATTATTCGGTTCATAGATCGGCTGAATAAATGTATGAGCAATTAAATTTTTTAATTGTATGTTTTATGTGTGTTTTTTAATTGCAATAATAAAGGTTACATTTTATTAATTTCTGGGTTTCCGACCTAACTAGCCTTCAATTGGGGCTTATTTTGTTAAGAAGATTATTGCTTTGAAGCAGCACCAGTTCTGCTCTTCTTGCGCCGGCGTGGGGAATGACACCCTGTTAGTGTTTCCCGCCACCACCCCTCTGTAGTTGGAGATATTCACCATCCCTCTTTAGTTGAAGATACCAAAGCTGCTGTTTCCAGTTGGGAAAATGATCTTGGGTGTCCACCCAGTGGGCATATCATATTATGTAAAACAGGAGTTATGAAAAAAGGTAGTCCCGTCAGCCCTCCTTTCCCTGACCAACGTTCTCAAATGCGAATCAGAAAACCGAGCGTTAGGTTTTCAAAAGGAACCTTTGGGAATCCAAATGTAGAGATCTGGACTATATGGCCTAAGTCATAGGAAGGAAGAGTGTTTCTCAAAATATTTGTCTTGAACATTTTTAAATTCTTAGAAGCTTTCAATTCGTAGTGGAGTAACATCTTACTCGTGCACAAATAGAGTTGTTCACACCACCCTTGTTCATTTCCAATTGCCCAGATTGTCATATTTTCTCATCCATGTGGAACTGCTAATGATTCGGTTGAAGGGATCGATCCAGTAAGATTTCAGGTTTTTTTTCTTCTTCCCCCAATCCTTTTTACCTTTTAAAACTTTAAAACTTATTTTTATTTTTTGTGCGGGTATTTTGGCAGTTTCTGTCCTCCCTAGCAGGATGACCTGGTTACCTGTTGCACACTGAATGGAGACTTTATTAGAAAAAAAGGTGCACAGTCAACTCATATGTTGAAGTATGCCTTTTTTATCATTCAGGCCATGCAATGAGATTTTTGTTTTGTCTGTTTCTACTGTAAATGTTAAAACCATTTCTTTTTCTTCTCTGTAGTATATTTATTCTGATGGTGCTTTCAGAATAACTTTTGGCACCTTATCATAGTCTATCTTGTGTTGGTTGTCTCAATATCCTCTTCTCTAAGTGACGTTTTGGTTCACATTCAGTCCGCATCCTAGTTTTATATCTGTTTCTGTGCAATGTAAGGTTTTAGTTGCTTAAAAAAATGGAAAACAAAATCTACTCTGAGAAGTATGTTTAAAGCGGTAAGCTATTTGTTGCTCTACATCTCTTAACTAGAGCAAAGGCTGATTTGGAGAATGCTCCTGTCCAGATGTGTATTTATAGTCTATAGGCCTGTATTTTGTTCAACTTACTGTTCAATGTTGTCAAGCCCCTATGCAGAATATGCATTCTGTTTTTCCCGGGTGAGATCTCTGTGGAGATTTCCTGACATAATTGTTGTAAGTATATAGTATAATTTACGAAACAAATTGTGTTTAAAAAAAATTGTCTTCTGCACGTCAAATCCCATGTCCCCACTGTAAACAAATGTTTTTTTCAGCCTACTTATAATGGCCATTAAAGTGTATTCTCACCTGCCAGAATTAAAGGAAAACCTCAATTAATTTGAGTTGTAACAATATTACGTTAAAATTTTGTATTTTGCCCTCATTATTAAACTTTCATAGAGCTGTAATAATTTGTAACAGACCCAAAACAGCAACAAATATGACTGCCACATGTGATTTTATATATATATATATATATATATATATATCTCTATCCTCCCCCATCTTTCCCTCTCTTTCTCTTCCCTCTTTTCCCTATTTCTCTTTATCTTTCTTTCGCTCTTTCTTTCTCACTTTCTCTTTCCCCCCTCTTGTAATCTATTACTCAGTGATGGTTGAGAATGCAGTGATTTTAGAAAGTCGAAATTAAGAGCAACTTGCAGACATGTACAATAGGCTTGTGCACCGATTTTTTTTTTCGGTTCGATTTGTTCGGATGTTTAAACTTTTCGATTCGGCTCGTTTCGACCGATTTCTGTTTCGATTCAGTTCGGTTCGTTTTTCGTGTACATTTTTTTTTCGGAATAGCGACCATTTTTCGTATTTTCGGGTCACTTTGCTCGTTTTTTGTATCGACTTTTCGGAAATTTCGAAAATTTTAGTTTTTTCGGAACTTCTGTTCTCCTCGTTTCAAAGTGTCTACGATAATTCTGGCGATTCTATCGTGTTTTTTTTATTAAATAAAGATCCTTTTTTTCTTATGAATAATTGAATATACATTTCACAACTTTATTTAATCATATTAAAATGGTATGAAAGCCAAGGAACAAAAAAAATGAACAAAACGATTTAAAAAACGCTAAACTGACCCGAATGCCACAAGAAACAAGTGATACGCATTTACAAATACAAAATTTACAGAATCAGCGATATAACCGATAATAGTTAAATATACGATTTCCAGAATTACCGAAATGGAACCGAAATCACGAATGGAACCGAAATCATGAATAGAGCAAAAATAAATTTCGATTTGACACATTTCAAGTCCATTCGAAAAATCCAAAATTTTTTCGTTTCGGCTCGGAAAACTTTTCGGATCTATCGGTTTTCGGGTCCGATCCGATTCGGAAATTCGGCCGAATCCGAAGACACGAATCAGGAAATTTCGTGAAAATTTCGAAATTCCGAAACCCGAAACGCACATCCCTAATGTACAATAAAAGCACAAATGCTGTGAAGAAATCTAATGGCATCAGAAGTGATGTGGATGTGCCTCTTTAATCCCTTTTCCTACATCTATACCTTTTCATTAGTGAAGCTGGAGGTGACAGTAGATGTTCTCACTCATCCCCAGCTTGTGGCTGAGACTGGTGTGCATTGTAGGGAGAGTCCTGCATAGCACAGATCTGTAATACCTGTGTGTTTACATATCCTTAGGCACTCTTTGAATAGCAGAATGACTTTAAACCTGGTGTAGAAGCATTGACACAAATGTATAAAACAAGTCCAAATCCATGTAAAGATCATGGGCTCTATTACATTCTCCGCGCAAAAACACATTAACGCGAGGGGAAAAACCCTTTGCGCTGAACGTCAAATTACGACGTTCGCGCATACCATGCGCGTTAACGTCTAACGCGAGTTACCCTGTGCGAGCGAAAGTTCGTGCGCGCATCCCATACTTAACATTGTGAGCGCAAATGCGTTCGTGCGCTGGTACGCGGCTGGTATTACAATCGATGTGCAACGACGTTTGCAAGCATAATTTTAACGTCTTTGAAAACCTGGTGTTAACTGCAAATCTGAACGTTCTGGCCGAAACGAAATACACCAGCATGAAAAAAAAATACAGCACAGTATAGTTACACATTCTACACATACCCAAACAATAAAATTGAGAAGTAGTGTGTGGTTTTTTTATTGCTGCAGCATATATACTCAGATTGATTTTGGAAGGCGCAAAAACTGAACGGGGACAATTGTGGTCCTTAATTCTGATTGGCTGAATCTCATGAAAAAACTGTCTGCCCACCGATTTCTGCGCTCAGCGTTAATTTGCACTCGTTTTTGCGTGTCTTTTTTACGCGCAATATTTTTTGACAGATGAAAAAATGCGCTCGGATCGTAATACCTGCGTTAATTTACGTGCGTTAATTTACGTGCATTAACATTTAAATTGCGCTGTGCGTACGAATTTGCGTGGAGAATGTAACAGAGCCCCAATTTTTGTGGTTTCAGATCTACCCTGATGATGCAAGACGTATAATATGGGAATCTTAAAAAAACGAGTTTAAAATCTATGTAATTTCAAGTTTGACATAATAATACCTGATGCACTGTAAATTGTTGATTGAAAAATGTCAAACGGTTAAAGTCATAAAAGTGACAAACATTTGGAATAGAACTACCCTTTGACGTTATTTTACACATCTGCCTTGAGATATGTAATCCAATACATGAGAACCGAATAGTTATTGAGAATAAATGACAAAAATTTATTACCTTTTTTAAAAAAGAGGTTTTATTTAGAATTACTACGTTTGAAATAAAGTCCAAAAGATGTTTTTCTCTCATTTACCAGTCCAGAGGAAGGCGAAAAAACCTGGACATAACTATAGTAGTACGTCTCAAGCAAAAAATTCCTTCCTGACCCCATATTACGGCAGCCGGCTATACAGTAACTCTGTCCCTGGACTTAAATAGCATTTAGGCTAGGGACAGATGAGCGCATTTTCTGCAGCCACCGTCAAAATGTACGTCGATGCGTGCGCACGCATTTTTTCACGGAATACGCTTAAGTGGTCAGAAGATGCGCAATTCTGGACCTATTTCATGACGGTGGGGTAAAAAGAAGTCTAGGGAAATCCGGCTGTTTGAACGTTATGTTGGCCGCACACTAGCAGCGTCTGACATCTCCTAATCACGCACACACGCTGCTATGCGGCCGCAGCGCACTTTGTACGTCAGTAGCAGCGGTTTCACGTTCTGATAAAAATGCGTTCATTTGCTGGTTGCGTGGTGTCGGCGCACTTTTGTACGCACGTACTGCGTATATTGGCCGTCATTGGCCGTTATGTGCTGCTACTGCCGCCGTGATTTAGTGCGCCTGCACGCGCGTTCCGACTGCCCCACTCTGACCCTAGCCTTAATTATAGATACTTAAATCAAGGCTCAGCAACATTGGCTCTCCAGATGTTTTGGACATAAATTTCCCAGGACGCTCAACCAACCTAAAGACTGAATGAACATCACGGGAGACGTATCACCAAAACACCTGAAGGGCCAGGGCTGCTGCTGACCCCTGACTTTAATGGAAAAGGATCTTTTGGACATGGTAAGGCATGAGAGCCAAGGAGAAATTTGAGGGATAACAAGCCAGTTGAGCTACGTTGCTCCTATATGTTGTATTCCTCACATTGCTCCATGGCGCTCATCCATTGCTTTATTCTTTAAGGGCGCAAGCTCCTCCTCAGACCCTGGCTCGGCTCTGCGCCTCAGACCCTTGCTTGGATCTGCTCCTGAGACCCTGGCTCGGCTCTGTTCCTCAGGCCCCGACTCGGCTCTGATCCTCAGGCCCTGGCTCGGCTCTGCTCCTCAAGCCCTGTCTCGGCTCTGGTCCAAAAGCACTGGCTTGGCTCTGCTCCTCAGGCCCTGGCTTGGCTCCACTCCTCAGGCCCTGCTTTGGCTCGGCTCGGCTCCTCAGGCCCTGGCTTGGCTTGGCTCAGCTCCTCAGGCCCTGGCTCGGCTCCTCAGGGTCGGCTACTCAGGCCCTGGCTCCCGCTCTCAAAAAAAGAGGTGCTCCTCAGGCCATGGCTCCCTCTCTCAAAAAAAGAGGCGCACCTCAGGCCCTGACTCCCTCCCTCAAAAAATAGGCGCTGGCTCCTGCCCTGAAAAAAAGAAGGTGCTCCTCAGGCGTTGGCTCCTGCCCTCAAAAAAAGAGGTGCTGGCTCCCACCCTGAAAAAAAGAGGCGCAGGCTCCCACCCTCAAAACAAGAGTTGCTCCTCAGGCCCTGGCTCCCGTGTTAAATAAAGGCGCTCCTCAGACCCTGGCTCCCACCCTTAAAAAAAGAGGCCCTGGCTCCCATGTTAAAAAAAGGCGCTCCTCAGGCCCTGGCTCCTGCCCTCAAAAAAAAGAGGCCCTGGCTCCCGCCCTTAAAGAAGGAGAGCTGGATCCTGCCCTCAAAAAAGAGGCGCTGGCTCACACCTCAAAAAAGAGGTGCTCCTCAGGCCCTGGATTCCGCGCTCAAGAAGAGGCACTCTTCAGGCCCTGGCTCGGCTCCTCAGGCCCTGGCTCCCGTGCTCAAAAAAAGAGGCGGTCTTCAAGCCCTGGCTCCCACACACAAAAAAGGAGTCGATCTTCAGGCCCTGGCTCCCGCGCTCAAAAAAAGAGGCGCTCCTCAGGCCCTGGCTCCTGTGCTCAAAAAGAGGCGCTCTTCAGGCCCTGGCTGCCACGCTCAAAAAAAGAGGCGCTCTTCAGGCACTGGCTCCGGCGCTCTTCAGGCCCTGGCTTCGGTGCTCAAAAAAAGAGGAGGCGGCTACCGGCCTCAAAAAAAGAGGCGCTCCTCAGGCCATGGCTCCCTCCCTCAAAAAAAGAAGCGCTCCTCAGGACCTGACTCCCGCCCTCAAAAAAGAGGCGCTTGCTCCCGCCCTCAAAAAAAGAGGTGCGCCTTAGGCGCTGGCTCCAACCCTAAAAAAAAAGGCGCTGGCTCCCACCCTCAGAAAAAAGGCGCTGGCTCCCACCCTCTCAAAATGGTGCTGGCTCCCACCCTCAAAACAAGAGGCGCTGGCTCCCACCCTCTCAAAAGAGGTGCTGGCTCCCACCCTCAGCACCCAGAGGTGCTCTTCAGGCCCTGGCTCCGGCGTTCAAAAAAGGAGGCGGTGGCTCCCACCCTCAAAAAAAGAAGCAGTTGCTCCCGGACTCAAAAAAAAGAGGCGCTGGCTCCCGCCCTCAAAAAAAGAGGCACTGGCATCCGCCCTCATAAAAAGAGGTGCTTGCTCTGGCCCTCAAAAAAAGGCGCTGGCTCCCGCACTCAAAAAAAGAGACACTGGCTCCCGCCCTCAAAAAAAGAGTCTCTGGCTCCCGCGCTGAAAAAGAGGCACTCTTCAGGCCCTGGCTCCCGTGCTGAAAAAAAGAGGCACTCTTCAGGCCCTGGCTACCGCGCTGAAAAAGAAGTGCTCCTCAGGCCTTGGCTCCCGCAATGAATAAAAGGCCCTGGCTTCCATGCTGAAATAGACGCCCTGGCTCCTGCACTGAAATAGAGGCCCTGGCTCCCATACTGAAAAAGAAGCTCTGGCTCCCGTGCTGAGAAAGAGGCGCTGGATCCCACTCTGAAAAAGAGGCGCTGGCTCCCGTGCTGACAAAGAGGCACTGGCTCCCACGCTGACAAAGTGGCCCTGGCTCCCGTGCTGACAAAGAGGTGCTGGCTCCCATGCTGAGAAAGGGGTGCTGGCTCCCGACCTGCAAAAGAGGCGCTGGCTCCCGTGCTGCAAAAGAGGCGCTGGCTCCCGTGCTGAAAAAGAGGTGCTCCTCAGGCCCTGACTCCCGCGCTGAAATAAAGTTGCTGGCTCCCGCGCTGAGAAAGAAGCTGTGGCTTCTGCGCTGACAAAGAGGCGCTGGCTCCTGCGCTGAAAAGAGGCGCTGGCGCTCATGCTGAATAAGAGGTGCTGGCTCCTGCGCTGAAAAAAAGGTGCTCCTCAGGCGCTGGCTCCCACGCTGAAAAAGAGGCGCTGACTCCCGTGCTGAAAATTAGGTGCTCCTCAGGCCCTGGCTCCCACGCTGAATAAGAGGTGCTGGCTCCTGCGCTGAAATAGAGGCGCTGGTTCCCTCGGAGAGAAAGAGGCCCTGGCTCCCGCGCTGGAAAAGAGGCACTGGCTCCCGTGCTGCAAAAGAGGCGCTGGCTCCCGTGCTGCAAAAGAGGCGCTGGCTCCCGTGCTGAAAAAGAGGTGCTCCTCAGGCCCTGACTCCCGCGCTGAAATAAAGTTGCTGGCTCCCGCGCTGAGAAAGAAGCTGTGGCTTCTGCGCTGACAAAGAGGCGCTGGCTCCTGCGCTGAAAAGAGGCGCTGGCGCTCATGCTGAATAAGAGGTGCTGGCTCCTGCGCTGAAAAAAGGTGCTCCTCAGGCGCTGGCTCCCACGCTGAAAAAGAGGCGCTGACTCCCGTGCTGAAAATGAGGTGCTCCTCAGGCCCTGGCTCCCACGCTGAATAAGAGGTGCTGGCTCCTTGGCTGAAATAGAGGCGCTGGTTCCCTCGCAGAGAAAGAGGCCCTGGCTCCCGCGCTGGAAAAGAGGCACTGGCTCCCGTGCTGAGAAAGAAGTGCTCCTCAGGTCTTGGCTCCCGCAATGAATAAAAGGCCCTGGCTCCCATGCTGAAATAGACGCCCTGGCTCCCGCGCTGAAATAGAGGCCCTGGCTCCCGCGCTGAAATAGAGGCCCTGGCTCCCATGCTGAAAAAGAAGAAAGAAGCTCTGGCTCCCGTGCTGAGAAAGAGGCGCTGGATCCCACTCTGAAAAAGAGGCGCTGGCTCCCGTGCTGACAAAGAGGCACTGGCTCCCACGCTGACAAAGTGGCCCTGGCTCCCGTGCTGACAAAGAGGTGCTGGCTCCCATGCTGAGAAAGGGGTGCTGGCTCCCGACCTGCAAAAGGGGCGCTGGCTCCCGACCTGCAAAAGAGGCGCTGGCTCCCGTGCTGCAAAAGAGGCGCTGGCTCCCGTGCTGAAAAAGAGGTGCTCCTCAGGCCCTGACTCCCGCGCTGAAATAAAGGTGCTGGCTCCCGCGCTGAGAAAGAAGCTGTGGCTTCTGCGCTGACAAAGAGGCGCTGGCTCCTGCGCTGAAAAAAGGCGCTGGCGCTCATGCTGAATAAGAGGTGCTGGCTCCTGTGCTGAAAAAAAGGTGCTCCTCAGGCGCTGGCTCCCACGCTGAAAAAGAGGCGCTGACTCCCGTGCTTAAAATGAGATGCTCCTCAGGCCCTGGCTCCCACGCTGAATAAGAGGTGCTGGCTCCTGCGCTGAAATAGAGGCGCTGGTTCCCTCGGAGAGAAAGAGGCCCTGGCTCCCGCGCTGGAAAAGAGGCACTGGCTCCCGTGCTGAGAAAGAGGTACTGGCTCCTGCTCTGAAATAGAGGCCATGGCTCCCGCACTGAAAAAGAGACGCTGGCTCCTGCACTGAAAAAGAGGTGCTCCTTAGGCCCTGGCTCCCACATTGACAAAGCGGCGCTGTCTCCCGTTCTGCAAAAGAGGCGCTGGCTCCCGCGCTGCAAAAGAGGCGCTGGCTCCCGCGCTGAAAAAGAGGTGCTCCTCAGGCCCTGACTCCCGCGCTGAAATAGAGGCGCTGGCTCCCGCGCTGAGAAAGAAGCAGCGGCTCCTGCGCTGACAAAGAGGCGCTGGCTCTCGTGCTGAATAAGAGGCGCTGGCTCCTGCGCTGAAAAAGAGGTGCTGGCTTCCGTGCTGAAAAAGAGGTGCTCCTCAGGCCCTGGCTCCCACACTGAGGCCCTAGTTCCCTCACAGAGAAAGAGGCGCTGGCTCCAGCGCTGAGAAAGAGGCGTTGGCTCCCGCGCTGAACTAGTGGCGCTGGCTCCCACGCTGTAAAAAAAAGGCGCTCCTCAGGCCCTGGCTTCCACGCTGAGAAAGCGTTGCTGGCTCCCGCGCTGAAAAAGAGGCGCTGGCTACCGCGCTGAAAAAGAGGTGCTCCTCAGGCGCTGGCTTCCACGCTGAGAAAGCGTCGCTGGCTCCCGCGCTGAAATAGAGATCCTGGCTCCCGCGCTGAAATAGAGGCCCTGGCTCATGTGCTGAAATAGAGGCCCTGGCTCACGTGCTGAAATAGAGGCCCTGGCTCCCACGCTGAAATAAAGGCCCTGGTTCCCGTGCTGAGAAAGAGGCACTGCTCAGGCCCTGGCTCCCGCGCTGAAAAAGAGGCACTCCTCAGGGACTGGCTCCCGCGCTGAAAAAGAAGCGCTGGCTCCAGTGCTAAAAAAAAGAGGCACTGGCTCCCATGCTGAAAAAGAGGCACTGGCTCCGACAATGACAAAGAGGCACTGGCTCCCACGCTGACAAAGAGGCACTGGCTCCCACTCTGAGAAAGGGGCGCTGGGTCCCGAGCTGCAAAAGAGGCACTGGCTTCCGCACTGCAAAAGAGGCGCTGGCTCCCGCGCTGAAAAAGAGGTGCTCCTCAGGCTCTGGCTCCCATGCTGAAATTGAGGCGTTGGCTCCCCTGCTGAGAAAGAAGCTGTGGCTCCTACGCTGAGAAAGAGGCACTGGCTCCCGTGCTGAAATAGAGGGACTGGCTCCCGCACTGAAAAAGAGGTGCTCCTCAGGCGCTGGCTCCCGCGCTGAAAATGAGGCGCTGGCTCCCGTACTGAGACTGAGGCGCTGGCTCCCGCTCTGAGAAAGAAGCTGTGGTTCCTGCACTGACAAAGAGGCACTGGCTCCCACGCTGAAAAAGAGGGGCTGGCTCTTGTGCTGAAAAACAGGTGCTCCTCAGGCGCTGGCTCCCGCGCTGAAAATGAGGCGCTGGCTCCTGTGCTAAAAAAGAGGTGTTCCTCAGGCCCTGGCTCCGACACTGAAAAAGAGGTGCTGGCTCCCGCGCTGAAATAGAGGCCCTAGCTCACGTGCTGAAATAGAGACCATGGCTCCCAAGCTGAAATACAGGCCATGGTTCCCGTGCTGAGAAAGAGGCGCTGCTCAGGCCCTGGCTCACGTACTGAAAAAGAGGCACTCCTCAGGCCCTGACTCCCGCACTGAAAAAAAGGCACTCCTCAGGCCCTGGCTCCCACGCTGAGAAAGGGATGCTGGGTCCCGAGCTGCAAAAGAGGCGCTGGCTTCCGCGCTGCAAAAGAGATGCTCCTCAGGCCCTGGCTCCCGCACTGAAATAGAGGCACTGGCTCCCACGCTGAGACTGAGGCGCTGGCTCCCCCCTGATGAAGAAGCTGTGGCTCCTGCGCTGAGAAAGAGGCACTGTCTCCCTCGCTGAAATAGAGGGGCTGGCTCCTGCGCTGAAAAAGAGGTGCTCCTCAGGCCCTGGCTCCCGCGCTGTAATAGAGGCGCCGGCTGCCACGCTGAAAAAGAGGTGCTGGCTCTCGTGCTGAAAAAGAGGTGCTCCTCAGGCGCTGGCTCCCGTGCTGAAAATGAGGCGCTGGCTCCCGTGCTGAAATAGAAGCTGTGGTGCCTGCGCTGACAAAAAGGCACTGGCTCCCACGCTGAAATAGAGGTGCTGGCTCTCGTGCTGAAAAAGAGGTGCTCCTCAGGCGCTGGCTCCCACGCTGAAAATGTGGCGCTGGCTCCCGTGCTGAAATAGAGGTGCTGGCTCCCTCGCAGAGAAAGAGGCGCTGGCTCCAGCGCTGAAAAAGAGGTGCTGGCTCCCGCCCTGAAAAAGAGGCGCTCCTCAGGCCCTGACTCCCACGCTGAAATAAAGACCCTGGCTCCCAAGATGAAATACAGGCCCTGGTTCCCGTGCTGAGAAAGAGGCACTCCTCCGGTTCTGGCTCCTGCGCTGAAAAAAAGGCGCTGGCTCCCACGCTGGAAAAGAGGTGCTCCTCAGGCCCTGGCTCCCGTGCTGAAAAATAAGTGCTCCTCAGGCCCTGGCTCCCGCGCTGGGAAAGAGGCGCTGGCTCCCGTTCTGAGAAAGAGGCGTTGGCTACCGCGCTGAGAAAGAGGCGCTGGCTCCCACGCTGAAATAGAGGCGCTCCTCAGATGCTGGCTCTCGTGCTGAAAAAGAGGTGCTGACTCCCACGCTGCAATAGAGGCACTGGCTCCCGCGCTGCAATAGAGGTGCTGGCTCCCTCGCTGAAATAGAGGCGCTGGCTTCGTGCTGAAAAAGAGGCGCTGGCTCTCGCGCTGAAAAAAAGGTGCTCCTCAGGCCCTGGCTCACGCGTTGAAAAAGAGGCACTGGCTCCCATGCGGAAAAAGAAGGGCTGGCTTCTGCATTGAAAAAGAGGTGCTGGCTCCTGCATTGTAAAAGAGGCTCTGGTTCCCGCACTGAAAAAGAGGACCTGGCTCCCACGCTGAAAAAGAGTCACTGGCTCCCACCCTGAAAAAGAGGCGCTCCTCGGGCCCTGGCTCCCGCGCTCAAAAAGAGGCGCTCTTCAGACCTCTCCTGAGGACTGTCAGTGATCTCCAGGTTTTATGCTAAGTGTCTATTATGGTATCAGGTGACCTCACTCTTTTCTGTGACACCTATTAATAAGAATACATATCTGTATAACACAACTAAAACCAACCTAAAATATATCAATAACTAGTTTATGTGTACGAAACCTCAATAAACTAATAGTTTTATGTAACCAAGGCTGCCATGAGAAATCTTGGTGCCTCTTGCTGAACTACTGGTTGGGACCCCCTTCCCTCTGCTGGCTATTTCCATAAACTAATCAAAAATAAAATATTTTGGCTTGTTTTTCTTTTTTTACCTTATTTTATGTTACAGGCAGTGGGCTGAATCCCTGGTGGATAAAATGTATTTTCCTGGTCGGAGTGTTCGTTGTGCACCTTCTCCTGGTGCAGACCAAGGATATTTCCTGGTATCCCGGTAGGTCAGTTCAGTTTGGGACGTAAGGACCCTTATATCTGAGGCACTTTGGCAAGTGACACAGCGTTTTGTAAGGGCCAATAGACTGAATAGACGGAGTTCAGTGAGTGCGAGCTCCAGGTTGTTTGCTATCCTACCTATTATGTCATAATGTGGGCAGCAGATTTCAGCCAATTATGACTTTTCCGTAAAACTGTTGTGAAGCTGCATTTCCATATGTATTTCAATGATTCCTTTCCTATGGATTGTGAATTGTGCAGCCGCTCCGGTCTCAGAATAAGAGCAGGGGTGGTTTTAGTGTTTGTGGGGCCTGGTGCATTGGACAATGCGGGGCCACCTTCTGTTTATTCTTTGTATCTTTCATTATCAGAGAATATTTTTAATGCTAAGTTCAGTTAACCACTATTAATCAGAATACATATCTGTATCATACAACTAAACCCCCCCTAATATATATCAATAATTAGTATATATGTACAAAACCTCAATAAACTAATAAATTTTTACATATTCAATGCTGCCAAGCATAGGTGTACGCAGGGGTATGCCTGGAGTGCCCAGGCACACCCTAATGTTGTGTGAAGAGGTCCTCTGTCACCTCCTACATTGACATTTTAGATCTCCCTTATTTGGTTCGTGATGAAAAACATAAAAACTGAGGGCCACATTACAATCTTGTTGTTAACCATAGCGCCGGTGTTCAGTCGAAGATTGCCCGTTTGTCGAGAAATGCCTGGCCCCCACTGCGCATGCGCCTGGTGCACCCACGTCACAGAACCTGTCAATCAAGCGGCCGATCAGCTGTGTTCTGGGACGTAGGTGCACACGGGCACGAGCGTCGAATAAAGCAAGCCAGCGTCTCCTCCCCCAGCAGAGCACCACCCCCCCCCGCCAGCCTCCCCTCCTCCCCGGGCACTCAGTAATGCAAGGGAACCAGCCAGCCGCCCCAGCCTCTCTCCTCCCCCGGCCACTCGCCCCCCCCGGGCACTCACTAATGCAAGGGAACCAGCCAGCCGTCCCAGCCTCTCCTCCTCCCCGCGGCCACTCGCCCCCCCCCCGGCACTCACACACAGGGAGGGAGTGTATCAGCCGCCCTGTCCCAGCACTTCTCCCCGCACTGAGAGTCACAGACTCCGGGTGGGGGTTGCTGCCTTCTCCCCTGGAGGAACCATGGATCACAGGAGACCCAGGGGTCCTTTGGAGCTCTGTATCTCCGTCCCTGAGCATGGCAGGAGGCTGGTTGAGGTGTCATTGGAAAGTGCAGAGTCTGTTCTTTCTAATGATATCCACCATGACTGTGTAATGTGTAAAGTTAATCACCAATAATTCATTAAATAAAAATTACTCTTTTTTTTCACACTGACTTTTATTTCATTTTCTCTTGGTTTTATGGCATTTTATGGTTATTTCAGCTGTAATGGCATCTCAGGGGTTAATGGGGAGTCTGTGTGTTAATCACAATGTTTTCCCCTGGTTTGGTGGCATTTCGGGGGTTAATGAGCGGTTATTATTTTATATATTCCCTTACATTTATGTTATTAATTTCATTGCATTTTCCGTGCTCTCGTGTTCGTCCCCCTCCAGCGAGTTCAATTCCCTGACCCTGCGGTGAATCCAGCATCCACCGCGAGGGCCACGCAATGTGTAGCAGGGATTCGCCAGTAAACCTGATGGACGCAGCCGACGAACCGCTGAACAGAAGCCGTCAAAAGCCACTGCAACCCGCTGAACAGACCATCGAAAGCCACTGCAATCCACTAACGCAGCTGCAACCCGCTGAACAGACCACCGAAAGCCACCGCAACCCGCTAAACGCAGCAGCAATCCGCTGAACAGACCGTCAAAAGCCGCTGCAATCCGCTGAACAGACCGCAGAAAGCAGCCGCAATCCGCTGAAAGCAGCCGTGATACGCTGCACTGACTGCCAAACGCCGTTAATCAGCCGGCCAAACTGTGAGTGGAGAACAGCAATACACCCATGAAGAGTAGCAGGGACCCCAGGCAGGGGCGTCGTAACGTGGGGCCCGCACCAGGTGACACCCGCCCTTAGGGTGACACCGTCAACCTAAGGGCGGGTGTCTCACCCTGCGCCGCGTGTTCGCTCCCTACGAGCGTCCGAAGCTGTGCAGCTTTGGCCCTCGCCTGGGGGAAACACGTCACCAGCCGAGTTCTCGCGAGATCACGGCTGGTCACGTGGCTCCCCCCCAGGTGAGCGCCCAAGCTCCATGACGGACGCTCAGAGGGAGCAGAACACGCGACGCAGGAGGTGAGCTGGAGGCATTATCCATGAGCTGGGGGCATTATCCATGAGCAGGGGGTATTATCCATGAGAAGGGGCATTATCCATGAGCAGGGGGCAGTATCCATGAACTGAGGCATTATCCATGAGCAGGGGGCAGTATCCATGAGCTGGGGGCATTATCCATGAGCTGGGGCAGTATCCATGAGCTGGGGGCAATATCCATGAGCTGGGGGCATTATCATTATCCATGAGCTGGGGGCTGGGGCAGTATATCCATGAGCTGGGGCAGTATATCCATGAGCTGGGGGTTATCCATGAGCTGGGGGCATTATCCATGAGCTGGGGCATATATCCATGAGCTGGGGCAGTATATCCATGAGCTGGGGCAGTATATCCATGAGAGGAGCTGGGGCAGTATATCCATGAGAGCTGCTGGGGCATATCCATGAGAGCTGGGGCAATATCCATGTGTGAGCTGGTCTGGGTGCAATATATCCATGTGTGAGCTGAGGTGCAATATATCCATATGTGAGCTGGGGCAATATATATCCATGGGTGTGCTGCTTGCCCCAATATATCCAGAGCTGCTGGGGGCAATATAGATCCATGTGTGCTTTCACTGCCTTCGAACAGGCATCGTACTTGCTGGCAGTTGGCAAAAATTTGTGTGAGCATATGGGAGAGCAATAAACCTCACAGTAATGTGCGCTGTGTGTATGAGCATTCAGGCTGGGGTCAGACGAGCGTGATTTCTACGGACTGTACGTCCGTGCAGTACGGACATCGTCAGTACGGATGACGCAGTAGTGGTCACACAGTCCGTTTTTTCACTGAAGTTATTTTATGACTGATGTAGGAGGGAAAAATAAATTACAATGAAAAAACATTCTGTCCGTCAAAAATGCTGGACGTATAAATGCAGTCTGTCTGACCTCGCTCCATCACTCACACACAAAGCTATGCAGACGTTGTGGACGTGGCACACTCCGCACGTCCGTTCTAGCAGTATTACGTTCTTGCCTAACCTGCGTCCGTTTGCCGCGGCCGTTGTGCGTCCGCAGTTCAGTGCGGACGTACTTCATGTGTCAGGCTCCAATGGACTTACTTTCATGCTATCACGGACGTACTTTTAGGCGCAATCACGGACGTGAACACTACGCTCGTCTGACCCCAGCCTCAGTGTTATATGGCAGTACTGATTTAGGAGTAAGAGTAGTTAAAAAAAAAACTTAAAACTCGGGGGTGGGGGTGACACCATAAGTTACCGCACCGGGTGACACCAACCCTAGTGACGCCACCGACCCCAGCCAGGAGTCTGCTCTCACACTCACAAAGCCCCTGCCCCAGGTGCAGCTATCAGATAGCCAGCCCCCCCCCAAATGAGCTCCACCTCATCGTTGCCGCGTTCTGACGTCACTGCAGAGACGCCGCAAGGCTCTACATTCAGACTGTAAGGAGGATCACGCGGCACCTCTGCAGTGACGTCAGGATGGGGTGACGATGAGGTGCCCTACGGCCACGACTGATCCCACCTCTCCCGAATCTGGGAGTTCCTGAAGTGTTTGCGGGCGTCAGGAACCCACATTCACTTAAGAGAGACTCCTGAAACATCTCGGAGACTTGGGATCCCTCCCAATGGGGGCAGTAACAGTGATATAGAAAGGGTATATTGACCCCACGAGGAGGCTCGTCCATGTTACAGTGATATGGGAATTTTTTTTTGCATTTAAATGTTTTTTAATCGTTTTCTCCTTCTTGCAGTTGGAGTTCTGGAGTCACTTCAAGAACTATTCAGAATATTGGACTGTGGGGGGTGGTTTAAATGTCATCGTTGGGGGAAGCTTCAGGTGCGCAAACAGCCCGGTGTATTACAGACTCAGTAAATAGCCTGAATCTCTGCGTTTGTGACCGTTATGTGTTTTTTTCCTCCGGCAGATGCAGGGCCTGGGCGCCGCATTCAAAATCCTCTTCTCAGACACCCAAAATGCAGATATCCCGGAACAAGGGCCGTGGCGCACATTCTACCTCAAGTGCCAGCACACCTTAGCTCTTTTCAACGCCTTCAAGCGGTTAGTACTTTTTTTTTGTATACATGACCTGGGAGGGCCGGGAGGTGTCGCTGGCGCTGTGCACTTCTCGCTGCTGCTGGGCATCTCGGATCAATGCCAGTCTGTGTGGGCAGAAGGACCCGACTCGCACCAGCAAGGAGTCAGATGTGAGATTCATGTGGTAAGGTTCCTCGTCCTCCCCAGATGGCCAGAAGCTTCTCGATGGTCAGTCTCTATGCTGTTAATGCATTCTGCCAGCCGCCCCAGCCCTCACAAAACGCCCACAAGTCAGTCCTGTGCTTGCTTACAGTATCGACCCTGCTCAAGAGCTTACAATCTAAGAGGAGAGGGGTGACACATTAGGTGAGGGTTAACAGGGTAAGTGAAGTAGCAGGGGTACATGCAGGTTGTGTGGGAAGATGGAGTTATGAAATGTACAGTTGGGTAATAATGGAGTGAGCCGATAGGCTTCTCTGAAGTAATGTGTTTTCAGAGACTTCTTGAAGCACTGGAGAGACGGGAAGAGTCTGATGTTACGGGGGAGGGTGTTCCATAGAAAGGGGGCAGTTTGGGAGAAGTCTTGAAGGCGTGAGTTGGGTGTCTGGGTACATAAAGCTGATAGTATCAGAGCATTAGCCGAGTGAAGTGGTCAGTATGGGATATACCTGGTAATGAGGGGGAAGATGTAGGGAGCGGCGCGGTTATTATTAATCTTTATTTATATAGCGACAGCATATTCCGCAGCGCTGTACAATGGGCACAATATAGACAGGGTTACAATACATTGAACAACATTTGATAAACCAGTACAGGAGGAAATGAGGGCCCTATTCGCGAGGGAACTTACAATCTAAAAGGGTTTGGGGTGGAAACAGGAGGAGAGGACTACAAGGTGAGAGTGATGGACTGCAAGGTGAGAGTGATGGACTGGTTGGGGCAGTGAGGTGTATCAGTGAGTCGGGTGGTCGGCTTCCCTAAATAGGAATGGTTTAAGGGAGCGTTTAAAGGAAGGGAAACTAGGGGAAAGTCTGACAGTATGAGGGAGAGCGTTTCAGAGGATGGGAGCTGCGCGTGAGAAGTCCTGCAGTGTATCATGGGAAGAGGTGATGCGGGGAGAACCTAGGTGCAGGTCACGGTTTGACTTTAGGGAGCGGGCTGGGGTGTATTTGGTGATTACTGAGGACAGGTAGTGGGGAGCTGAGTTAGTGAGGGTTTTGTAGGTAAGGATAAGGATTTTGAACTTAATTCTGCAGTGGATGGGGAGTCAGTGAAGGGACTCGCAGAGGGGAGCGGCAGAGACAGAGCGGCGGGTGAGGTGGATGGGGAGCCAGTGAAGGGACTCGCAGAGGGGAGCGGCAGAGACAGAGCGGCGGGTGAGGTGGATGGGGAGCCAATGAAGGGACTCGCAGAGAGGAGCGGCACAGACACAGCGGCGGATGAGGTGGATGGGGAGCTAGTGAAGGGACTCGCAGAGGGGAGCGGCAGAGACAGAGCGGCGGATGAGCCTGGCGGAGGCGTTCAGAATTGATTGTAGGGGGGAGAGGTGGGAGAGCGGAAGACCAGCTAAAAGATTATTACAATAGTCAAGTCGGGAGATTATAAGGGCGTGGATGAGTTCCTTTGTGGTGTCAGTGGTAAGAAATGACCGAATTCTGGAAATATTGTGTAGTTCGTAGCGGCAGGAGGGGAAAAGAGACTGGATGTGGGGGATGAAGGAAAGAGCCGAGTCGAGTGCAACTCCGAGACAGCGAACCTGTTCGATGGGGAGATAGTGATACCATCGACCAAGACAGAGAAGTCAGGAGGTGGGGAGGCATTGGAGGGAGGAATTAGTAGGAGCTCAGTCTTGGACATGTTGATCTTTAGGTGGTGAGAGGCCATCCAGGAGGAGATGCCAGATAAACAGTCACTGACTTTTGAAAGGACAGGGGGAGAGAGATCAGGGGTAGAGAGGTAGATCTGAGTGTCATCAGCATAGAGGTGCTAATTAAAGCCAAAGCTGTTGATGATTTTGCCCAGGGAGGAGGTGTAGATAGAGAAGAGCAGAGGACCAAGGACAGAGCCTTGAGGTACACCAACAGATAAAGGCAATGACGAGGAGGAGTTACCAGCAAAGGACACACAGAAGGACCTGTTGGATAAATAGGAGTCAACCCAAGCAAGTGCAGTGTCACCGAGACCCAGAGAGTTGAGGGTCTGTAGAAGGAGGGGGTAGTCAACAGTGTCAAAAGCAGCCGAGAGGTCAAGCAGGATGAGAATAGAATAGTGGCCATGTTTTTTTAGCAGTTAGGAGGTCGTTGGTGACTTTGGTGAGGGCAGTTTCAGTTGAGTGTAAGGGACGGAAACCTGATTGCAGGGGGTCAAGTAGGGAATTGGAGGACAGGAAGAGGGAGAGGCGGTTGAAGACTAGTTTATCTAAGAGCTTAGATGTGAAGGGAAGCAGGGATACAGGACAGTAGTTGGATGGAGAGTTGGGATCAAGGGATGGTTTCTTTAGTAAAGGGGTAACTAGCGCGTGTTTGAAGGCGGATGGGAAGGAGCTGGTGGAGAGAGATAGGATGAAGATGTGTGTGAGAGCAGGGGTGAGGGAGGAGGAGAGTGGAGGTATCAGATGTGAGGGAATGGGGTCGAGCGGTCGCGTGTGAGATGTGAGGAGGACAGTAAGGAAATGACTTCCTCCTCAGTGGCTGGGAGGAAGCGGCAGAGGGGGCTTCTGGGATTGGAGGTGGCGGATTACTGTATAGTGTTGGGATGTTGCTTCTGATAGTTTTATTGAGGAAGTAATCTGCCAGGTCTTGAGCGCTAAAGGCAGATGTGGGGGAGGTGCGGGTGGGTAGAGGAGGAAGTTGAAGGTGGACCAGAGTAGTTTAGGTTTGGAGAGTAGATATAAGAGATGAGAAGAAGGAGGGTTGTTTTGGCCAAGTGAATGGCAGAGGTGTTTGAACGCAGAATAAACCTGATTGAATGAAATCAGCTTCAGAGCGGGATTTCCTCCAGGCACGCTCTGCAATGCGGGAGCATGTTTGCAGGTAGCGAGTCTGGAGGGTGTGCCAGGGCTGAAGCTGGCGGCGTGGGGCCTTACAGAGTCAAAGAGGAGCAAGAGTGTCTAGAGCAGAGATAAGCGTCGTGTTATAGTGGTCAGTGGCAGCATCAGGGCAGGTGAAGGATGAGGTATGAGGGAGGTGGTGATCAGAGATAGAAACTGAGCAGAGGTTGAAAAAACAAGATCAATAGAATGACCTTCACGGTGGGGAGGGAGGATTATGTACAGATCATCAATGGGAATGTTGAAGTCCAAGAATTAGGCATGGGAGCTTAGTAGACAGAAAGTGGGAAAGCCAAGTAGTAAAGTGGTCAAGGAACTGGGAGGTTGGTCCCGGTGGGCGGTAGATGACTGCCACCCTGAGAGCCAGGGGAGAGAACAGGCGGATGCAGTGTGTCTCGAAGGAGGAGAAGGAGAGAGACGGGGGAGGAGGGAGATGCTGGTAGGTGCAGGTGGGAGAGAGCAGAATTCTGACCCCGCCACCATGTCTCTTGCCCGGTCTGGAGTTATGGCTGAAGTGCAGACTGTCATGAGTGAGAGCAGCAATGTAAGCAGTGTCAGAGGGAGGTAGTCAGGTTTCAGTAAGAACTAGGAGGTTGTAAGGGTTGGAGATAAAATGGTCATGGATAGCTATAAGATAGCTATGGAGACCTTTGTACGTGAGGACCAATATAAAGAATTGGACTCTAAAAGGAAACAGGAGCCAGTGTAGAGGTTGACAGAGGGGGAGGTGTGAGAGGTGCAGGGGGTGAGGTGGATGAGCCTGGCACAGGCGTTCATTACAGACTGTGGAGGGAGAAGCTGGAATCTCTTAATGCCAGAGAGAAGGAGGTTACAGTAGTCAAGGCGGGAGATAATAAGAGCTTGGAGGAGCATTTTAGCAGAGTCCTGATTAAGACAAGGACAGATGCGTGCAATGTTTATTTAGGTGGAAATAGCGGGATTTGGTTAGTGACTGAATGTGAGGAGTAAGGAGAGATCAGAGTCTAGGAGGACCCTGAAGCAACGAGCCTGAGAGGTAGAGGTAATAGTGGCACCATTCACCTGAAGGTAAATGGGAGCAGGAATGTTGGTTTTAGAGAGAGGGAAAACGAGAAGTTCAGTTTTAGAGAGGTTAAGCTTTAGGAAACAGGAAGTCACCCAGTCGGAGACAGCTGAGAGGCAGACTGTAACACGGTGCAGCACTGGAGGAGAGAGATCGGGAAATGAAAGGTAGATTTAGCTGTCATCAGCATAGAGATGATATTGGAATCCATTGGAAGAGATGAGACTGCCAAGAGAGGCCATATAGATTGAGAAGAGTAGGGGACCCAGAACAGAGCCTTGAGGTACCCCAACAGAGAGGAGTTGAGGGGGGGAGAGGCACCAACGAAGAAGACACTGAAGGAACGAAGAGAGAGGTAGGAAGAGAACCAGGAGAGAGCAGAGTCACTGAGGTCAAGCTTACACAGCGTGAGCAGCAGGAGAGGGTGATCAACCATGTCAAATGCAGCAGAAAGATCGAAAAGAATAAGGAGGGAGAAGTGACCTTTGATTTTGGCAGCAACTAGATCGTTAGTCACCTTGATCAGAGCAGTTTCAGTGGACGATGTGAGCGAAAGCCAGACTGGTGCGGATCAAGTAGAGCGTTAGCAGTGAGATAACCGGTGAGCTGGTTATAGACCAGACGTTCTAATATTTTGGAGGCAAAGGGGAGAAAAGAGATGGGACAGTATTTTGAGAGGGAGGTGGGATCAAGAGATGCTTCTTTAGGATGGGGGTGATCAGAGCAGAAGAGAAGACTCCAGAGGAGAGGAAGAGGTTAGAAATGTGAGTCAAAGCAGGGACAGTGACTGGTAGAACAGACCGAGTAAGGTGTGAGGGGATCGGATAAAGTGGACAGGTAGTCGTGCAGGAGGACATGTGAACTTCAGAGACATCCTCCTCCGAGACCGCAGAAAGGGAAGACATAGTAGAAGGGGCAGGGAGTCAGTGGAGGAGAATGTTTAAAAGAGGAGGGCAGTGATTTCTAAGTAGAGGGGGTTCCTGGGTGGACTCTCCTAACATGCCATCGGGCCAGGTGAGAAACAAGGGTGCCTTCCCAGGGCCCCTCTCTACCCCCTGGGAGCAAGCCCCCCACCGGCCCAAGGACCTGGCGGGAGGACCCCCTCTACCTCCCTTCAAAGGTGTGTTTTTGTGATGGTGTTTTTAGTAGGGATGCACTGATGCTAGTATCGCTGTTGGTGCAAATGCCCCGATACCTATACCGATACTGGAAGCAAGCACTGGGCTGATTTCTGGACGGTTTGTGAGGGCTGGGGCGGCTGGCAGAATGCATTAACAGCATAGAGACTGACCATCGAGAAGCTTCTGGCCATCTGGGGAGGACGAGGAACCTTTCCACATGAATCTCACATCTGACTCCTTGCTGGTGCGAGTCGGGTCCTTCTGCCCACACAGACTGGCATTGATCCGAGACGCCCAGCAGCAGCGAGAAGTGCACAGCACCAGCGACACCTCCCGGCCCTCCCAGGTCATGTATACAAAAAAAAAGTACTAACCGCTTGAAGGCGTTGAAAAGAGCTACGATGTGCTGGCACTTGAGGTAGAATGTGCGCCAAGGCCCTTTTCCGGGATATCTGCATTTTGGGTGTCTGAGAAGAGGATTTTGAATGAGGCGCCCAGGCCCTGCGTCTGCTGGAGGAAAAACCACATAACGGTCACAAACGCAGAGATTCAGGCTATTTACTTAGTCTGTAATACACCGGACTGTTTGCGCACCTAAAGCTTCCCCCAACGATGGCATTTAAACCACCCCCCACAGTCCAATATTCTGAATAGTTCTTGAAGTGACTCCAGAACTACAACTGCAAGAAGGAGAAAACGATTAAAAAACATTTAAATGCATAAAAAGTTTCCCATATCACTGTAACATGGACGAGCCTCCGCGTGGGGTCAATATACCCTTTCTATATCACTGTTGCATGGACTAACCTCCGCCTGGGGGCAATATACCTTTTCTATATCTCTGTTACATGGACTAACCTCTGAGTGGGGGTAATAAACCCATTGCTATATCAATGTTACATGGACTAACCTCCGCCTGGGGGCAATATACCCTTTCTATATCACTGTTGCATGGACTAACCTCCGCCTGGGGGCAATATACCCTTTATATATCACTGTTACTGCCCCCATTGGGAGGGATCCCAAGTCTCCGAGATGTTTCAGGAGTCTCCCTTAAGTGAATGTGTGTTCCTGACGCACGCAAACACTTCAGGAACTGCCAGATTCAGGAGAGGTGGGATCAGTCGCGGCCGTAGGGCACCTCATCGTCACCCCATCCTGACGTCACTGCAGAGATGCCGCGTGATCCTCCTTACAGTCTGAATGTAGAGCCTTGCGGCGTCTCTGCAGTGACATCAGAACGCGGCAACGATGAGGTGGAGCTCATTTGGGGGGGGCTGGCTATCTGATAGCTGCACCTGGGGCAGGGGCTTTGTGAGTGTGAGAGCAGACTCCTGCCTGGGGTCGGTGGCGTCACTAGGGTTGGTGTCACCCGGTGCGGTAACTTATGGTGTCACCCCCACCCCCGAGTTTTAGTTTTTTTTTTTTAACTACTCTTACTCCTAAATCAGTACTGCCATATAACACTGAATGCTCATACACACAGCGCACATTACTGTGTGGTTTATTGCTCTCCCATATGCTCACACAAATTTTAGCCAACTGCCAGCAAGTACGGTGCCTGTTCGAAGGCATTGAAAGCACACATGGATCTATATTGCCCCCAGCAGCTCTGGATATATTGCCCCCAGCAGCACACCCATGGATATATATTGCCCCAGCTCACATATGGATATATTGCGCCTCAGCTCACACATGGATATTGCACCAGCTCTCATGGATATACTGCCCCAGCTCATGGATATACTGCCCCAGCCCCCAGCTCATGGATAATGCCCCCAGTTCATGGATAATGCCCCCAGTTCATGGATAATGCCCCCAGCTCATGGATATTGCCCCAGCTCATGGATATACTGCACCAGCTCTCATGGATATACTGCCCCAGCTCATGGATAATGCCCCCAGTTCATGGATAATGCCCCCAGCTCATGGATATTGCCCCAGCTCATGGATATACTGCCCCAGCCCATGGATAATGACCCTTCTCATGGATAATACCCCCTGCTCATGGATATGTCCCAGCTCATGGATATACTGCCCCCCAGCTCCTCTCATTGATATTGCCCCAGCTCATGGATATACTGCCCCCAGCTCATGGATATACTGCCCCAGCTCATGGATATACTGCCCCCAGCTCATGGATATACTGCCCCAGCTCATGGATATACTGCCCCAGCTCATGGATATACTGCCCCAGCCCCCAGCTCATGGATAATGCCTCCAGCTCACCTCCTGCGTCGCGTGTTCTGCTCACTCTGAGCGTCCGTCATGGAGCTTGGGCGCTCACCTGGGGGAGAGCCACGTGACCAGCCGCGATCTCGCGAGAACTCGGCTGGTGACGTTTTTCCCCCAGGCGAGGGCTGAAGCTGCATAGGTTTGGACGCTCGTAGGGAGGGAACACGCGGCGCAGGGTGAGACACCCGCCCTTAGGATGACGGTGTCACTCTAAGGGCGGGTGTCACCTGGTAAGGGCGGGTGTCACTTGGTGCGGGCCCCGCCCCCACGTCACGACGCCCCTGCCTGGGGTCCCTGCTACTCTTCATGGGTGTATTGCTGTTCTCCACTCACAGTTTGGCCGGCTGATTAACGGCGTTTGGCAGTCAGTGCAGCGTATCACGGCTGCTTTCAGCGGATTGCGGCTGCTTTCTGCGGTCTGTTCAGCGGATTGCAGCGGCTTTTGACGGTCTGTTCAGCGGATTGCTGCTGCATTTAGCGGGTTGCGGTGGCTTTTGGTGGTCTGTTCAGCGGATTGCAGCTGCGTTTAGTGGATTGCGGCAGCTTTCGATGGTCTGTTCAGCGGATTGCAGCTGGGTTTAGTGGATTGCAGTGGCTTTCGATGGTCTGTTCAGCGGGTTGCAGTGGCTTTTGACTGCTTCTGTTCAGCGGTTCGTCGGCTGCGTCCATCAGGTTTATTGGCGGATCCCTGCTACACATTGCGTGGCCCTCGCGGTGGATGCTGTATTCACCGCAGGGTCAGGGAATTGAACTCGCTGGAGGGGGACGAACACGAGAGCACGGAAAATGCAATGCAATTAATAACATAAATGTAAGTGAATATATAAAATAATAACCGCTCATTAACCCCCGAAATGCCACCAAACCAGGGGAAAACATCGTGATTAACACACAGACTCCCCATTAACCCCTGAGATGCCATTACAGCTGAAATAACCATAAAATGCCATAAAACCAAGAGAAAATGAAATAAAAGTCAGTGTTAAAAAAAAGAGTAATTTTTATTTAATAAATTATTGGTGATTAACTTTACACATTACACAGACATGGTGGATATCATTAGAAAGAACAGACTCTGCACTTTCCAATGACACCTCAACCAGCCTCCTGCCATGCACAGGGACGGAGATACAGGGCTCCAAAGGACCCCCGGGTCTCCTGCGATCCAAGCTTCCCCCAGGGGAGAAGGCAGCAACCCCCACCCGGAGTCTGTGACTCTCAGTGCGGGGAGAAGTGCTGGGACAGGGCGGCTGATACACTCCCTCCCTTCCTACCTGTGTGTGAGTGCCCGGGGGGGGGGCCAGTGGCCGCGGGGAGGAGGAGAGGCTGGGACGGCTGGCTGGTTCCCTTACTGAGCGGCCGTGGAGGGGGAGAGGCTGGCCGGGGGGTGGGTGGCGATCTGCTGGGGGTGGAGACGGTCCCCTTGCATTACTGAGCGCCCGGGGAGGAGGAGAGGCTGGCCGGGGGGAGGAGGCGAGGCTGGGACGGCTGGCTGGTTCCCTTACTGAGCGCCCGGGGAGGGGGAGAGGCTGGCCGGGGGGGGTGGGTGCTCTGCTGGGGGCGGAGACGCTGGCTTGCTTTATTCGACGCTCGTGCCCGAGTGCACCAACGTGCCAGAACACAGCTGATCGGCGGCTTGATTGACAGGTGCTGTGACGTAGGTGCACCAGGCGCATGCGCAGTGGGGGCCAGGCATTTCTCGACAAACGGGTTTTTTTTGCACGTTTGTCGAGAAATGCCTGGCCCCCACTGCGCATGCGCCTGGTGCACCTACGTCACACAACCTGCCAATCAAGCGGCCGATCAGCTGGGGCCAGGCATTTCTCGACAAACGGGCATTTTTCGACTGAACACCGGCATGGTTAAGTGTTAACGCGCATGGTAAAAATAATTGCGCTCAATTCCATATTACATTATCAACGGTAAAACCGTGCGGAATCGTATACCGCCTGGAAACCTGCACGAACCATGCGCGAGCTTACTGTACTTCACACGTCCTATACTTAACATTATGAGCACAAACGCAAATGTGCGCTACGATTAACGTGGTATCACAATCTATTAGTGCATGGGCGTTAAAAGGAAAATCTTTGCGATTTTCAAAAGCTGGTGTTAATGGCATATCTGAACAACCTGGCCAAACCCAACTACACCAGCCCATCTATAACATAAAACGATAAGGGCTGGCGTGTCCGTCGCCCAAAAAACCAGACTGCGCATGCGCGCAACCAGCGGCGGTTGGCTGCGCGCGCATCCAACGGCTGTGGCATGCGCACAGCCGGCGTGCGCAAAGGACAAAACAAATCCGATCCATTGGAGAGGCGCACAGCACAGTGCCTCTCCAATGGATCGGATTTGTTTATCTCCTCAGTGCCCGGCCTCCATCTCCTCAAGCCCGGCCTCCATCTCCTCAAGACCGGCCTCCATCTCCTCAGTGCCCGGTCTGCCAGCCATGTTACCAGTCTGCCATGCACAATACCAATCTGCCATGCACAATACCAGTCTGCCATGCACAGTACCAGCCGATTGTGGCTGCAAAGGGAGGACGGCTCAGTGCGTCCTCCTCAGCCAAGGCTTTGCGCGTCCTCCGCAGTGAAGCGGTTAAACACATATGTACCTATAGACAAACTAGAATAAATCAATAAAAGTTTTAAAAATGTGTAATTTTTTTTATTTTTTGCTTTAAACTGTGTCATTTCATCTTCTCCGGCGACGCTCCTCAGCTAGGGGTGTTTCTTCAGCTCATACTTCCTGAATATTCCCCACCTCCTCCCCACCCACTATTGCACCCATCAAAGCTTCACATGAATTACATTTCTTACCCCATCTTGCCCACAGCCCCCATGCACCCCACTACTCACATACTCAGCTATTACTCTCACCAGGTGTGTCACCCTTCTCCTCTTAGATTGTAAGCTCTTGGGCAGGCCCTCTCTCCTACTGTTCTGTGTGTTTAACTTGTATGGACATTTGTTATTCTGCCTCTCCGCCTTTGTACAGTGATATGGAACTTGCGCATTTTAAATATCTGTGACTGTATGAACCAACACAAGCTGTGCAGCTCAGGACCTCAGACTGAAGAAACCGAGGAACTGAATATTAGCATCTCTGCAACTGTGAAAGCAAAACTCTCTCACCCGCTGACTCGCTCACACACTCACACACTGACACGCTCACATGCGCTCTTTCAAGATTTACATACTCACTGAGGGTTGTTCAAAGATCCGAAATGTGGCCAAAATGAACCGGACACTGAATTACAGCGAACGGGGACATTTCGGGGCCATTTGGCTATTCAGAGAGCAGGCAATTCGCCAAATGTTGGCGAATTGCCTGCGCGTACAGTGCCTGTCTGAGGGCAGTGAAATCCCCCATAGAGAAGTAATGCTTTGTCTATTTAGAGACACCAAATTTTTTTTTTTTTTTTTTTTTTTTTTTTTTTAATCGTTCTGTAACAGACCTTTTTATTATCATTCATTGGATCTTATATGTAAAATCCAGACATTTTCATTCAGTAGTTTTTTTGCAAACAGCGTTTCAAATTTCAAACAAACAGTTTTTTATTTTTTTTACCCCGTTCGTCTGCGTGTCGGCTTTTTCCGGCAGCTGCTCTGCACTGTGATCAGCGGCTGCTCAGAATTTTTATGCTGTGTTCGGCTTGGTTTTTGCTGCGGTTTCTGCGGGTTTATGGTGAGTGTTTAGTCAGCGTTCTGTGGGTTTGCGGCGAGTATTACCTGCACTACGGGATGCACTACGGGATGAATACACGGCAGGGTCGGCGAACTAGGAATCGCCGAATAACCCACGAAGCGCGGGGAATGAAAAGTCAACAAACGTGCAGTGACTTTTCGGATCTCTCTGAAGAACCCTGACTGTCTCACTCAAGGTCCCTCACACAGTCACTCTCACACTCTTTCTTGTGTTGTCTCTTGTGCACGTGCTCTCTCACTGCATCTTTTCTTGGTTCTCTCTGCTTTATCTTGCTGTCTTTCTCTCGTTACCGTTTCTTGCTGTGTCTCTATGCTTTTCATTTTTGTCCATCTCTCTGCTTTCTCTTTTTCTCCCTGTGTGTATGGATTTCTTTCCTTCCCTGTCTCTGCAGTAGCTGGGGGTGAAAGTTCAGCCCCGCCCTCCCCTCAGCTCACAGTGCAGGAGGGAGGAGAAGCAACGCAGATGCACGTGCTCAGTGCGTTTTTTAGCTATACCTAGGTATAAGCACTGATTGGTTACCTTAACCCTTTCACTGCTGAGGCATTTCACCGCTGTGTGCTGAGCAAATTTTTACCGCTTTCGCTCATCATGTTTAAACGTGATTTGAAGCCACATTTTATTATACGACCCAGACATATTATATATCGTTCTTTCTGGCAGACTCGGCAGATTCATAATATATCATTTTTATATGTATTCGTCATGTCCTGCCTGTATATTATAACAAGAAATGCAATAACATTTGAATTTTAAATCATCTGCAGCATGTAAAGTGTTTTTTTCACCTTTTATCACATGAACATTTGCGGTTACATTTTCTATGGGGTGCACTTCTACAAAAATTAGAAATGGGGACCTATTAAATTTTTTGGGGGGAATTACTTGATTTTTAGCATACACACCCCATAGAAAAAATCATTAGTGCAGCATCATTGTTCACATTATAATTGAAATGTGAACAATATTGCTGCATTAATAAAAACAACACACAAAAAAATACATTTTTTTTATTATTTTTTTACTTTTTATTATTATTTTTATTTTTTAAAAACGTTTTTTACTTTATACCTGGCCATGCTCAGGCCTTTCGAATGACACCCTCCATGACCATCTAGCTGCCACGGTTCTGGAGATATCGGAGTTCAAACAAACCCCCTATCTCCACCAGGGGATTTCCTTGGGAAATCCCCGGGCAGCTAGGGATTACCCAGCTATCTGACGTCATCACGCAATGCGTGAGGACGTCAGGCAGCCAGGGGGGACCCAGGGGTGGAGCCGCCATCCAAGATGGTGGCCCCCACCGAAGCTAAGTCGCACTTCGGCGCCGAAGTGTGACCCGGTACCTAAGGGGTTAAAGCCAGGCACCGCTTAAAAGGGGAGACTCTCCCCTTTTAAGCGGTGCCTGGCTTTTCTTTGTCGGACCTCCCAATTGGGAGGGAGAGGGATCCGAACGGATCCCCCCTTCTTTCCAGGCGATCTACCGGCATTGCCAGGGGGTCGCCTGGAAATGACGTCATTGTGCATGGCGCGATGACGTCATTGACTTCGGGCTGGTCTTAACTTCAGCGTCTGAGGACACTGAAGTCAGACCGCCGCAGGACCCCGGACAGAGAGATGAGTATCTCCGCCGGGGGTCCCGCAAAGCTGATGACGTGTGAGACACGTCCTCAGCATACAGCGGGAGTAACTGAGGACGTGTCCCACACGTCGTCAGCAGTGAAGGGGTTAAAATGCTTCCTGAGGTGGGAAAACACCAAGAAAGAAAAGCAGGTAAATATAAAAAATATCATATTTACTTGCTTTTTATGTCTGCTGAATGACACTACTGACTCATTCAAAAGGCATTGCACGTTTTTAAAAGCACACTAGCAAAGCATTCATGTCCCTTTAAGTAGTTAAGGTTTTTTTGTACTAATTTACCTAACATTTGATTTTCGAATTGTTGTCCCACAGCTTTGAATATGAGACTTTTATACGTCTTTGTTTTTATTGTCTGTATTTATAACAGCAGGCAAGATGCTACAGATGGACATATTTTACTGTTATTTTATTAAATGTTGCAATCCTCTATTTGCACTTCTAGGGCCAGCTGTTGATCTCAAATACATTGTAATCGTTAATCAAACACAACTGAGAGTTAACCTGAGTTAAAGCTCCGAATACAGGGTCCTTAAGTGAAATATGTCTGTAAGTCTTAACTGCGTCCCTTCTGGGAGCAACAGTGTTTTGTATCCGAAGAAAACAGAACACCTGAGTCTACAGACGCTGACCCTTTACTGTACCACGTATGCAAAAGATACAGAATGTAAACATAATTGAATGGAAATTTAATTATCTTTCGACCCAAGAGACAGCACGGCCCTTTCAGGGTTGGTCATAGGGCAGAGGGCACAGGGAAATTCTCACATTACAATTACTAATACCGACAAACTACATTCTGTACACTTGTTAGACGTGTTAGACTTCTGAAAATTTTACCAAACAGAAAAAAATTATAGCATACAAAGTTAAGTATGTTATAATGATGATCACAACCCTAATGAAGTCATTGATAGAGAAATAAATCCTTAAAATGTTCATATTGTACAAACTCTTACTATTTGCTTATACAGTATGGTGGGGTGACCAGATGTGTTCCTTAGAGGGATGACAGATAAAGAATATAAAAAACACCATGCTGCTCCGCAGAATGGGATGTTTGCAAGTTGACAGTTTTGTAAGAGCCACTCCAATTCTGTAATATTTTTCTTTGGTCTTTTTTTTAGGAGCCACCACTTTTTTCTGTCCCATCTTGAGCATATTGACAATTAAACGATAACTATATACTATTGACTGTTTGGAGGCTTTACAAGAGAAGGTTCATTGCTGAGTAGATCAGGCTCACCATTCTACTGCAGCAAATACAGTCACAATATGGGTTATTCATTACGTTCCAACAACTGCACACAACAGCAAAAATACCATTGGTCGCAACTACGGTGAACTCGGGTTAACCAAAAAAGCAAAGTTCAGTATCAGCAATTGCTTCAAACTTAAATGAACAATGGTACCATCATTATTCTTCCATAAAATTAGTTAACTGCAACTATTTGCTCTTTACCATTATTCCACCCCTGTTTGCAACAACAGTGAACATTCTTTGGCAGTTTCAAAGTGGCGCTCTTCATTGAACTCCTGTTTAAACTCTAGACATTTAAAACTGACACAACGGTGAAAGCAAAGCTGAAAACTACGCTTAATGACTTCGGTAGAAACTGTTGGACAACGGTGAAAAGCTATGGCAAATTATGGTGGAAACAAAGGAGAAACACTATGGCAAATTATGGTGGAAACAAAGGAGAAACACTATGGCAAATTACGGTGGAAACAAAGTAGAAAAGCTATGGTGAACTAGGGTAGAACATCTATAGATAAGGAATTCACCATAGTGATACTGTAGCCTACTCATTGTAGTTCGCTGGATGATCCACCATTGGTTGGTTATAACAACTGTGGTTAGTAAATAGCCCATATAGTTTTCAAATGATTGTTTTGTACAAGAAAAAATGTAAAAAAACATAATGTAGCAGCACATCATTTGGGTCATTATTGGCTTATTTTCTATCTTTTATAAACTGATATATTTCATTTTATTCATTCCTGTAATGGCATAAAGCAACATTGATAGTAATTGTAAATTATTACCAAGTATGATTTGCCAACTAGGGATTGATGGTATTTATACACACGTCCATTCACAGGTAATCAGGCTAAATGCATACCATGTGATCATAAAAAATCTTTTGGCATCTCCTGCGCTAGATTTTTTTAAAATTCTGGCTATTCACATTTCTGGAAATTATTCACTAAAGATACATTGCACAGATTATAGTTCGCCTGGAATCCTACCAGAAAAGTGATGTTTTGTGTTTTGACATAAATCATTTCTAAACACATTATGGGACACTTTCCAAATCACTCCTTCCATCAGTTTAAATGATGACGGCATTATATTCTGTTTCTATTTGTATCTCTCCTTTTTTTTGGCTAATCAGGAGTAAGATTGGAAATTAAATAGATCATTAAATCCTATGATATACACAATTCCTGAAGGTTATATTAATTTCAACTTTAGAATATATATTTTAGAAGATTTTATCTACTTTAGAACTAAAGAGCATTTCACATTTTTGTTGCAGTCTGACACGGCCAGTAGCTAAACACAGAATCGCTGGCCTACTACAGAGGTCCCTGTTACATAGGTGGAGACATAGCACACTATTCATAGTTTGTTGAGGTTTTTTTCCATATAAAAGGACATAGTAGGCAAACCTTTGTGCCTATAGCATTCAACATGCCATATAAGAGACTTTAGGAAGAATTCAAATTAGGACCCAGAGTACTCCAAAACAGGTAGTGGCGCCAAAAGTGTCTATTAGGCTGAGGCCGGGGAGAAGAGACCATTGCACCCTCCTTTTCCTGGCCAGATTGTATGAGTAACATAGCACTGAGGTAGTCAGGGAGATCTTTTGTCTTCCCCTCCAACCCATTGAGTAGTTGCAGCGATCGACATGGGTCAACTCAGAAGATGCTTTGGTCCCCCCAATCTGTCTGTTGTGTGTTGGACTGATGTTCACAAGAAGAAGCTGTTTAGTGCCCCCCTGCTCCTTCCTTCTATTCTTTGGTGTATGGGCGATGTTCTGATACCTCTACTACTCTTAACACAAATGTCATCTCTAATACAAGGTGTCCAGAACTGGTTAAAAAAGTAGTATTCACCAAATTGTATTGACATTGCATTATTTTTGCTTTAGTGGTAGTTTTTGTTGTGATTTTATTATTCTAATTATATATAGTATAAACAATTTAGATCATATTTATTGCAATACAACAACATAGTGCAAGCTATATCAATTGCCATAAATATTGACCTTGAAATAATTTAGAGGCAGAAACACACACATACATATCTCAAGACCATTAAATTCTACTAGCGCTGAGCCATCTGATTCAGTCTTCCCGCGCATTTTTTTTTTCTTTAGAAATTATTTTACCAGGAAGGATACATTGAGATTTCTCTCGTTTTCAAGTATGTCCTGGGTGGCGAGTATGTACCATTAGTTGTCTTGCCCAAGGACACTTACTGGAGAGGTGCTCTTGCCGGGATTAAACCTATGTCTCCACAGGCCCTCTCTCCACGCAGAGCAGTGATGTTATCTCTACTCCACCCAGCTGGTACATTTGGGGCTGGATATCCATTCACAGTGCACTTGAGTAATTCACTTTTCCGTTCCACGTTTAGGAATTCTTTTCTTCGGATATTTTTTTTATATTATTATTCACTTTTCTTCAAACAGTAATATTTTACAATTTTCTTGTGAGCAGTAGTATGTTCATTAAATATATATATAATTCATCACCAACCAATATAAGTGGCTTGATTAAGATCAATCCTATGTTTCCGTTCATAATATTTTTCTTTCCTCGAGCTTGCTAATTATGTATATCATGCTCATAAACCCAGTGAGACCTTCATTCCAGACAACCTGCATTTGAGAGAACAGCATGCTTATATTTCTATAGCTGGTTATATTTTATACATCACCAGTGTAAACACGAATTAAAGAATAGTAAATCAGATAAGCTCCAAAGAAACATATGTAAGAGATTATTCCACAAAAACACATAATTAGTGCTTGCAATACAAAATGTTTATCTGCTATTCAAGCTACAATTATTGCATGTGCAGCTGGGATTATAATTTATTATGAAACAATAACATAATTCCCCAATACTTCTTTAAAACTATATCTATTTTAATCATTTGCAGACATGCATAATACATGTGCTGGAGAAATTACAAATAAATAAACTGAACTGGTTTATATCTTGAAAATTAATGCTTGTAGTTGATGACAAAAATCATCACTAATTGTATAACACTTACTTATAAGTTAGCAGCAATTTTTAAGGCAATAACATATTTTTCACATAAATATATATTTATAGAATACAAAATACACCAGGAGGGCAGCACTCAACTGTTACTAAGCACAGCAGGCGGGTGCTTCTCAAGACAAAAATACAACAAACCAGGAGGAGAGCACTCCATCTCATATATTCAACAACTTCAACAGTAGCTCACACATTTAAAGATTAACTAGATTTTAAAGACTCCAACAGCTCTAAACCCTTTCAAAGATTTTAACAATTTTTAACCAATTGAAGAATTTTAACATATATATGCAGTATATATATATACAGCTGTGTTCAAAATTATTCAACCCCCACTGAAATTGAGTGTTTTGGCCAGTTTGACATTGATTTTGATCATTCAGTCATCTTGCTTACAATTAAATCAAAGAGGCACGTGTAGGTCAGACAAATATAACATAACATTTATAATGAAATAACCACAAATGTCTTTTCTGTGCTCACATCATTATCAGTTTTATTCAACCCCCAAGTGACATTCAATCTTATTACAACATCCTTTTACAGTTATAACAGCTTTTAAAAGTGAAGCATAGCTGGACACAAGTGTCTTGCAGCGATCTACGGGTATCTTCGCCCATTCGTCATGGGCAAAAGCCTCCAGTTCAGTCACATTCTTAGGCTTGCGCACTGCAACTGCTTTATTTAAGTCCCACCAGAGGTTCTCAATCGGATTTAAGTCAGGTGACTGCGATGGCCACTCCAAAATGTTCCAGCCTCTAATCTGCAACCATGCTCTAGTGGACTTGGAGGTAAGCTTGGGATCATTGTCCTGTTAAAAGGTCCAACGTCTCCCAAGCCTCAGGTTTGTGACAGACTGCATCACATTGTCATCCAATATCTCCTGGTACTGAAGAGAATTCATGGTACCTTGCACACGCTGAAGCTTCCCTGTACCTGCAGAAGCAAAACAGCCCCAAAGCATGATTGACCCCCCGCCATGCTTCACAGTAGGCAAGGTGTTCTTTTCTTCATAGGCCTTGTTCTTCCTCCTCCAAACATAGCGTTGATCCATGGGCCCAAACAGTTCTAATTTTGTTTCATCAGTCCACAGAACACTATCCCAAAACTTCTGTGGTTTGTCCACTTGACTTTTGGCATACTGCAGTCGACTCTTCTTATTCTTTGGAGACATCAAGGGGGTGCGCCTGGGAGTTCTGGCATGGAGGCCTTTATTATGCAGTGTGCGCCGTATTGTCTGAGCTGAAACTTCAGTACCCACATCTGACAAATCTTTTCTCAGTTCCTCAGCAGTCACACGGGGACTTTTCTCCACTCTACGCTTCAGGTAGCGCACAGCAGTCAAAGTCAGCATCTTCTTTCTGCCACGACCAGGTAGCGTTTCAACAGTGCCCTTTGCCTTGAATTTGCGAATGATGCTTCCTATGGTCTCTCTTGGTATGTTTAACATCTTTGCAATCTTCTTATAGCCATTGCCCTTCCTGTGAAGAGTAATCACCTCTTCTCTTGTCTTCCTGGACCATTCTCTTGACTTCACCATGTTTGTAACCACACCAGTAAATGTCTAGAAGGAGCTGAGTATCACAGTCATTTTAAAGCTGCCTAATTGGTGCTTATTATGCTTTATTGCTGCTCCGTGACATCCACAGGTGTTTTCAATACCTGATTGAAAACACTTGAATGAACCTCTGTTCTTCAGAGTGGTAGTCTTTAAGGGGTTGAATAATTGTGTCACTGAAGAATTCACAAAAGAAACATTTACTACTGTATTACAAAACCAATTGATGTCATTTTAGTTGCATATGGTTCTTTAAAAAGTCCTTGTAGGATTTCATTCTGAATACAATTACAAATGTACACTAAATTCCCTAAAACCCTTTACAGCATTGGGGGTTGAATAATTTTGAACACAACTGTATATATTATATATATTACAGTGGCAAGAAAAGGTATGTGAACCCTTTGGGATTACGTGGAGTTTTGCATGAATTGGTCATAAAATGTGCTCTGATCTTCATCTAAGTCACAACAATTTGAAAAACACAGTCTGCTTAAAATAATACAACTCAAACATTATATGTGTTCATGTGTTTATTGAGCATAACATGTAAACATTCACAGTGCAGGGTGGAAAAAGTATGTGAACCCCTAGCCTAATGACTTCTCCAAGAGCTAATTGGTGCCAGGAATGAGCCAACCTTGAGTCCAATCAGTGTGATATTATTGGATGTGTTGCTGAAAGCTGTCCTGCCCTTTAAAAACATACACCAGTTTTGGGTTTACTGGTTTCAAGAAGCACTGCCTGATGTGAACCATGCCTCGCAGAAAAGAGCTCTCAGAAGACCTACGATCAAGAATTGTTGATTTGCATGAAGCTGGAAAGGGTTACAAAAGTATCTCCAAAAGCCTTGATGTTCATGTGTCCACGGTAAGACAGACTATCTACAAATGGAGAAAGTTCAGCACTGTTGCTACTCTCCCTAGGCGTGGTCATCCTGTAAAGATGACTGCAAGAGCACAGTGCAGAATGCTTAATGAGGTAAAGAAGAATCCTAGAGTGTCAGCTAAAGACTTACAGAAATCTCTGGCACATGCTAACATTTTTGTTGACACATCTACAATAAGGAAAACATTAAACAAGAATGGAGTACATGGGAGGACACCACAGAGGAAGCCATTGCTGTCCAAAAAGAATATTGCAGCACGTTTGAAGTTTGCAAAAGAGCACCTGGATGTTCCACAGCACTACTGGCAAAATATTCTGTGGACAGAGGAAACCAAAATTGAGTTGTTTGGAAAAAACACACAACACTATGTGTGGAGAAAAAAAGGCACAGCACACCAACATCAAAACCTCATCCCCACTGTACAACATGGCGGAGGGAGCATCATGGTTTGGGGCTGCTTTGCTGCCTCAGGGCCTGGACGGATTGTTGTCATTGATGGAAAAATGAATTCCAGAGTTTATCAAGACATTTTGCAGGAAAACGTAAGACCATCTGTCCACCAACTGAAGCTCCGCAGAGGATGGGTGATGCAACAGCACAATGACCCAAAGCATACAAGTAATTCAACAAAAGAATGGCTTCAACAAAACAAAATACGCCTTCTGGAGTGGCCCAGTCAGTGTCCTGACCGCAACCCGATTGAAATGCTGTGGCATAACCTTAAGAGAGCGATTCACACCAGACATCCCAAGAATATTGCTACACTGAAACAGTTTTGTGAAGAGCAGTGGTCCAAAATTACTCCAGATCGTTGTGCAGGTCTGATCTGCAGCTACAGGAAATGTTTGGTTGAGGTTATTGCTGCCAAAGGAGGGTCAACCAGGTATTAAGTCCAAAGGTTCACATACTTTTTCCACCCTGCACTGTGAATGTTTACATGTTCTGTTCAATAAAAACAGGAAAACATATAATGTTTGTGTTGTATTATTTTAAGCAGATTGTGTTTTTCAAATTGTTGTGACTTAGATGAAGATCAGAGCACATTTTATGACCAATTCATGCAAAACTCCATGTAATCCCAAAGGGTTCACATACTTTTTTTTGCAACTGTATAAATCACGAGTATAGCAGTCTGTAGTGATATCTTTTTTTTGGACTAACGTTACATTTAAAGTACAAGCTTTCGAGAGTGATCCGCCCTTCGTCAGGTCTAGAAGCTTACTGATCAGAATAATAGAATTAAACATTGGGACAATCATCAGGCACACGGTTGGGGTGTTAGATGTTGTACATCGCCAAATGGCATGGTCAGAGTGGGGAAAGAAAAAAGGGAAAACAGAACACAACTGCAAAAAACCCCTTAAGGTGTCTCAGGCACATAAGACAATGGTGATAAGATCATTTCCACTTCAAAGGGAAAGTAAAAGGACAAAAAAACAAAAACAAACAGTGAGTATGAGGAAGACACAGAAAAATAAGGAAAAAAAAAGCAGGAGAGAGAAAACCAAGCCCCAACCAGAATTATGAATATTATGTGACGTTATTATAGTGGGTTAAAAAACCGAATCTACATTAAGTCCTTGTTTTATACTGTTGAAATATGTGATCATTTTCATTTCATATGTTTTGCGTTCCCGGTGGTCTTTAAAATGTCCTTTGAGGATTTTAATTCTGAGGTTTTGGATGGAGTGGCCTGCTAGATTGAAGTGATGTCCCACCGGGGTACAATATGTATTTTCCTGGTGGTTCTTGATGGAGTGTCTGTGCTGGTTCATCCTGAGATTTAGTTTAAGGCTGAATTCACCAATATAGCAGCCCTTATCACACGCCGTGCACTGGATCATATATACCACAGTTGCAGACGTGCAAACGTATGAGCCCTTGATGTTGTGTGTGGCATTGTTGTGCCATGCAGTGCTGTTGTCACATATATGTTGGCACAGTTTTCAGCGGGGTTTGTTACAGCAGTTGGTCCCATTCTGTATGTCGTCCTGTTCCTGAGTGAGTTTGCTGCAGACCAATTTTTGCCTCAGGTTTGGGGGTTGCTTGAATGCCAGTAAGGGGAGCTGTGGGAATATTTCTTTGAACGCAGGGTCCTCTGTGACCAGTGGCTGCAGATCTTTGATGATTTTGCGAATTCGCTCTAGAGTTGGGTTGTAGGAAACAACTAGAGTGATCCGTGTGGTGTTTTTCTTTGTAGCGCAACAGCTGTTCGCGCAGTGTTTTCAGGGCCGATTTGATTTTTTTAGAGATTGTCCTTTCCTTATAGCCCTTCCGCTGGAATGATGCAGATAATTTGTTCAGGTGTTCATCTCTGTCCCCAGTGTCCGAGCAGATTCGGTGGTACCTGATGGCCTGGCTATTGATGATGCCTTGTTTTGTGTGGTTGGGATGAAAGCTGGCGTTGTGGAGGTAGCTGGGCCTGTCTGTGGGTTTCCTGTACACAGATGAGTGCAGCGTGCCATTGGCAGCTGATATGGTGCATTCCAGGAAGCTCACACTGTGCTTGGAAAAATCCATCTTGAGTTTGATCGATGGGTGGAACGTATTGAATACCTTGTGAAAGTCTAAGAGTCGTTCCTCTCTTTCTGTCCATATGATGAAAATGTCATCAATGTATCATAGATATTTGTGTGGTTTGTGAGGGTGAGTGTTCAGGAACCACTGTTCTAGATCTGGCATGAAAAGATTGGCGTATTGTGGTGACATTTTACTACCCATAGCATTCAAAGTCATTTGTAGGTAGCAGTTATTGTTGAAGCTGAAGCAGTTGTGTGTGAGTATAAATTCAATCAGCTTGGTAATAATTTCACCATCATATTTATGTGGAGTATTGTGGGAGGAGAGAAATTTGAGACAGGCATTGATTCCATCTTTATGTAGGATGTTGCTGTATAGGGATTCTACATCCATAGTAACCACTGGCCCAGCTACCTCCACAACGCCAGCTTTCATCCCAACGCACACAAAACAAGGCATCATCCATAGCCAGGCCATCAGGTACCACCGAATCTGCTCATACACTGGGGACAGGGATGAACACCTGAGCAAACAATCTGCATCATTCCAGCAGAAGGGCTATAAGGAAAGGACAATCTCTAAAAAAAAATCAAATCGGCCCTGAAAACACCACATGAACAGCTGTTGCGCTACAAAGAAAAGAAAAACACCACACGGATCCCTCTAGTTGTTTCCTACAACCCAACTCTAGAGGGAATTCGCTAAATCATGAAAGATCTGCAGCCACTGGTCACAGAGGACCCTGCGCTCAAAGAAATATTCCAACAGCCCCCCTTACTGGCATTCAAGCAACCCCCAAACCTGAGGCAAAAACTGGTACGCAGCAAACTCCCTCAGGAACAGGACGACATACAGAATGGGACTAGGCTTGTGCACCGATTTTTTTTTCGGTTCGATTCGGTTCGATTTTTCGGATTTTTAAACTTTTCGATTCGGCTCGTTTCGACCGATTTCTGTTTCGATTCGGTTCGGCCCGATTCGTTTTTCGTGTACATTTTTTCGGAATATCGACCATTTTTCGTATTTTCGTGTCACTTTGCTCGGTTTTTGTATTGACTTTTCGTAATTTCGGAAATTTTCGTTTTTCGGAATTGTACATGGTTTCGGAATTTCGACCGTTTTTCGTATTTTCGTGTCACTTTGCTCGTTTTTGTATTGACTTTTCGTAAGTTCGGAAATTTTCGTTTTTTCGGACCGGCTGTTCTCCTCGTTTCAAAGCAATAAATTTCGATTTCACACATTTCAAGGCCATTCTAAAATTCCGAAAATATTTAGTTTCGGCTCGGAAAACTTTTCGGATCTGCCATTTTCGGATCTAAAACTTTTCGGAAATTCGGCCGCATCCGAAAACACGAATCGGGAAATTTTGTGAAAATTCCGAAATTCCGAAACCCGAAACGCACATCCCTAAATGGGACCAACCGCTGTAACAAACCCTGCTGCAAACTGTGCCAACATATATGTGACAGCAGCACTGCACGGCACAACAATGCCACACACAACATCAAGGGCTCATACCTTTGCACGTCTGCAAATGTGATATATATGATCCAGTGCACGGCGTGTGATAAGGGCTGCTATATTGGTGAAACCAGCCTTAAACTAAATCTCAGGATGAACCAGCACAGACACTCCATCAAGAACCACCAGGAAAATACATATTGTACCCCGGTGGGACATTTATTTATTTATTTATAAAGGATTTTACCAGGAAGGATACATTGAGATTTCTCTCGTTTTCAAGTATGTCCTGGGTTTAAGAACATGGTTACAGAAATACAAAGTAGTAAAATGCAAAACATTAACACAAAACAAATATACAGATTAACAGAAAATAAATATGTAGGAAATATAGTCACTGTGTTACATGTTTACAGGTGCATTCTGTATTGAGGTATGTTAATTAGGGATGAGCTGAACACCCCCGTGTTCGGTTCGCATTCGAACTCGAACAATTTCAAAAGTTCGAGTTCCAATGGGAACACGAACATGAGCCGAACTCAATGCAAGTCAATGGGACTCAAAAGTTCAGTGTTTAGAGTGCCCTGCAAGAGGGCATATATGCAAGATATTTGCCATAAAAGGTTGTATGGAGGTCCAGGTAGTGCCCTGGGGGACCGGAAACAAGGACAAAAAGTAAAAAAAAAAAAAAGTTTTAAAGGGACAGTGAGTTTTCCATGAAATAAGGGGTAAAAATAAAAACAAAAAATTCCTTCAAATATCGTGCCTAGGAGGTCCCCATAACCTGCCCGTGAAGTGGCGGATTTGTAGGATGTATAGAAACATTTAAAAACAAAAAAATGACGTTTCAAATGACGGTAAACGGTTTTCCTTTAATCTATTCATAAACAACTGCTTGGGGCGGCAGTCTGTATTAAAAGAGGAGACCTTTTAGGACACGCAGAACAAGTTTAGTGATTTTTTGGCTAAATTATGGTGAAACTTATACAGGCTTTGGATGAAAGTAACAATAGGTGCTTTAAAATTGGGCCTTTAGCGTCGGCACACCGTAACACCGTAACCTCTGTAGTATTGTGGAAGAGCGCAGGGTTGGACCCTGTGGTCCAATATTAAAATGATATGAATCTGGTACAGGCATCAGTGCACCCAAATATTGTGCCTTTGGAGGCAGCAAGTGCCTTCACACCGTAACCCTTTTGTGGTATTGTGGAAGAGTGCAGGGTTGGAGGTTTTGTGAATGCAGAAGACATCCCCGATCTATTCCGTTATGTCAGCATCAGGGGATTGATAGCTGCTGATCCAGGACTGATTAATTTTTATAAATGTCTGCCGGTCTACAGAGTCGGTGGACAGACGCACTCTTTTGTGTGTGACAAAACCTCCAGCAGCACTGAGTGTCCTTTCAGACAGCACGCTGGATGAAGGGCAACCTAGTAGCTGCATAGCATATTGGCTAAGTTCTGGCCAGTGATCCAATCTCAGCACCCAGTAAGCCAGTGGATCATCTGCTGGAAATGTATCCAGGTCTGCCCTTGCCCCTAGGTAGTCCTGCACCATACGGTGACGACGCTGGCAATGGGTGCCTATATTTGACGTCCCTGGGTGTCGTGGACTAAAAAAATTTAAAAAGGCATCAGTCAAGCGGCCCGGCCTTCACCACTATTCCTCTGATCATCCGCAGCCTCATAAGCACCTGTGTCATCACTTGGTAACCTACCAGTGCCTGGAAAGGTGTTACACAAGTGTCGCTTTAGAGCGTCCTCATGTTTTTTCATCCTGTGCTCCCTCTGTGTGGGCAGGATGAGCTCTGCAACTTTACCCTTGTATCGTGGATCAAGAAGGCATGCCAACCAGTAATGATCCCTCTCCTTGATAGCACGAATCCTGGGGTCCTTTACCAGGCTTTGCAGGATAAGGGAGCCCATGCAGCGTAGGTTGGAGGTGGCATTAGCTTCTGAGTCTTCCTGGTCAATGAGGATGACCCCATCGTGCACTTCCTCCTCCCAGCCACGTACTAGTCCTTGTGTTTCTGGGCACACAAAACCCTCCCTTGAGGAATCCCCACCTTCAATGCCCCCACTACTTAAATATTCCTCCTCCTCCTCATCCTCCACCTGTCTGATCTGAGGAGGACACGCTGGAATGCTGTCTGCGGAAAGACTGGGGCCTTGAGAGCTAGGGAAGGCCTCCTCTTCCTCCCACTGCTCTGCCTCTAGAGCCACATCTATAATTCCCCGCAGAGTGTGCTCCAGCAGGAACACTAAAGGAATCGTGTCACTGATGCATGCACTGTCCCTGCTCACTATCCTCATTGCCTCCTCAAATGGTGACAGTACAGTGCATGCATCCTTGATCATCAGCCACTGCGGGGGGGGAACCAAGTTGACCTGAACCTGTCCTTGTGCCATACTCACACAGGTACTCGTTGATGGCCCTCTGCTGCTTGTGCAGACACTGCAGCATTACTAATGTCGAGTTCCACCTGGTGGGCATATCACAGATCAGACGTTTGTGGGAAGGTGGAATTCTCTTTGAATTTCTGCCAGGCGAACACTTGCTGGGAATGACTGTCTGAAGTGGCTGCAGACTTTTCTGCCTGGCTGAGAAGCTCTGCCAGCCCTGGGTACCTGGTTAGGAAATGCTGTACCACCAGATTTAGGACGTGTGCTAGGCATGGTACATGCGTCAACTTACCCAGGCGTAGGGCGGAGAGAAGGTTGCTGCCATTATCACAGATGACCATTCCTAGCTGAAGCTGGCGTTGTGTTAACCATCTCCGCACCTGCCCCTGCAGAGCTGACAGAATTTCTGGCCCGGTGTGGCTCCTGTCCCCTAAACAAACCAGCTCAAGCACAGTATGGCATCTTTTTGCTTGAGCCATTGTGTAGCCCCTTTCATGCGTCGGTTTAACTGCCACTTCGCCAGAGACCGAGAAGGAGGAGGAGGAAGAGGGAGAGGTGGTGGTGGAGCAGACAGACCTCATACAAGCAGCTTTCTGGAGGCGTGGTGGATGAACAAGCTCCAACACAGAGCCTGTCTTGGATCCCTCCCAGCTGCAATCAGAGTTACCCAGTATGCCGTGAGGAAATGTAACGGCCCTGTCCATGCTTGCTGGACCACGTGTCTAAAGTCACATGCACCTTGCTCCTGACTGCCTTTCCCAATGACTCCATAACATTGTCTTCCACGTGCTGGTATAGTGCTGGAATGGCCTTCCGTGAAAAATAATGGAGTTTTGGAACCTGCCACTGTGGTACAGTACATTCAGCAAATTCACAGAAGGAAGCAGAGTCCACCAGCTGGAAAGGCAGCAGCTGTAATACGAGTAATTTTGCTAAGCTGGCATTTAGACGCTGTGCTTGGGGATGGTTGGGACTGTATTTTTTCTTACTTTGCAGCAGCTGGGGCAACGTAATCTGACTGCGTAAATCTTCAGCTGATGGGATGCTGTCACAATGTGAGGAAGGACCTGGTACATCCATTACTGTAGCATCATCCTTGTCAGTAGAGGTTGGAGTCAATGACATGGCAAGACATATAGTGGGGGTAGAGACAGGTGAGGAGGACCTACACAAAGTATTGCGCCAACGGGATGCGTGGCAGGGGGTCATATGTCGCCTCAAGCACGTGGTACCCAAGCGTCCGGTGTCTTTCCCACGCTTGAGCCTCATCTGACACAGATTACAAATAGCAATGTTGCGGTCTGCTGCACATTTCTTAAAGAAATCCCAGACAGCAGAGTTCCTGGATGTGTGCTTTGAGACAACAGCGCTCTGCACCTGAGCAGCTCTGACATCTGATGCCTTGGACTGGCTAGTGCTACGGCTGGTCATAGAGGACATTGTGCCTCGTGTTTGTTGTGCCTCCTCCTCCTCACTTGACTCCTCTGTTCGATCAGGCACCCAGGTGGAGTCAGTGACCTCATCATCATTGTCATCACCCCCTATCTCCTCGTCACTGGAGCCAACTTGGCAGTATGCTGCAGCTGCTGGGGCAACATGAGAGCCAGTTATTTGTGTGTCACTGGCACCCCCTTCCTCTAGGTTGATTATACTTCCTTCCTCAACCTCAGAGATTGAATCAGAGCACTGTAGTTGCTGCGCATCCTCAAGCAGCATGTCACTGTCATTGTAGTCAAACAATTCAGCTGACTCTTCCGAGTGTGATAGTGAGGCTACGGCAGGAGTAGCTGTGGACATGGAGGCTGCATTAGATGCTTTGGCAGCTGAGGTGGACTGTAAAGCACTACAAGCCTGGCTGGCAGAGGACTGGGAGGATGAGGATGGCCTGGTTAGCCAATCCACCAAATCTTCTGTATGTTGCTGCTGCTTAAGATGGCCAGCACCAAATAGAAAGGACAAGCGTGCCCCTGCAGAGGATGCACCACTTCCACGACGACCAGAGGCACAGCCTCCCGACACAGAGGCTGCTTGACCTCTTATATGTGCCTGGGAGCATCTGCCTGTCCTTTTTGGTCTTTCTGACATGGTGAGTGATATATAGATTAAAGATATACAGAACTCTGATTCAACTCTGTTATAAAAATTGGAGATATGCTGCAGAACTCTGATTCAACTCTGGTATAAAGATTAAAGATTTCCAGAACTCTGGTACAACTCAGTGAGACACCCTGATAGCTGGCAGCCAGTGACAAGACACAGATTACAATTCCCAGAAACCACCTACAGGTCAGTGAGACCCCCTGATAGGACCCCCTGATAGCTGGCAACAGTGACAAGACACAGATTACAATTAGCAGAAATCTGATAGAAGTATGTGGGACCCCCTGATAGCTGGCAGTGAGAAGACATAGATTACAATTCCCATAAACCTCCTATACATCAGTGAGACCCCCTGATGGGTGGCAGTGAGAACACAAAGATTAGAACAATTCCCAGATATTTTGTAGAAATGACTGACCCCCAAAATAGTTGGTGGCAGTGAGAACACACAGATTACCACAATTCCCAGATATTTTGTAGAAATGTCTGACCCCAAAATTGCTGGTGGAGGTGAGAACACAAAGATTAGAACAATTCCCAGATATTTTGTAGAAATGAGACCCCCACAATTGCCGGTGACAGTGAGAACACAAAGATTAGAACAATTCCCAGATATTTTGTAGAAATTAGACCCCCACAATTGCTGGTGGCAGTGAGAACGCAAAGATTACAACAATTCCCAGATATCTTGTATAAATGACTGACCCCCAAAATAGTTGTTGGCAGTGAGAACACAAAGATTAGAAGTGGAAAATGCAATGTGGTCCATTGCGATGCATTGTGGACGAACATGCGGCGAACACGTTCGTAGTTCGCGAACAGGCGATGTTCGAATCGAACTTCGAACCGATCGAACCGAACAGCTCATCATAATGTTAATAGACTTAAGGGACTTTAGACTGGGGGGAGATTTGATGGCTTCTGGGAGGATATTCCATAACTGTGGTGCTCTGTAGGAAAATGAGGATCGAGACACTTTCTTTTTGTATTGTGGTATTGCAAGTAAGGTGCCGGTCCTGGATCGGAGGTTATAGGATGAGGGAACTGCTGAGGGAAGCAGCCTATTCAGGTAGGGTGGTAGCTTCCCAGAAAAGCTCTTAAACACCAGGTTGGAAAGGTGAAGAGAGTGTCTAGATTCCAGCGACGGACAGTTTAGTTCTTTTAACATGTCACAATGGTGGTTCATGTAGTTACATTGTAGCACAAAGCGACAGAATGAGTTATACAATGTAGTAAGTTTCTGGAGGTGCGTTTGCAGGGCGGCTGCATACACTACATCTCCATATTCAATAGCTGGCATAAGCATTTGTTGTACAATCTGCTTTCTTATCGCGGGGCTCAGGCAGGATTTATTTCTTTACAGGGCACCTAGTTTGGGGTAAAGTTTAGATGAACGTTTTCGATGTGGGGGCCAAAGGATAGATTTGGGTCTAACCACATACCTAGATATTTGAGAGAAGTGACTGTGGTCAACGTGCCATTTGATTTTGTCCTGACACATAGATGGGGTGTTTGCAATTTGTGTAGTTTAGGTGCTGTTCCAAAGAGCATTGTAACAGTTTTGTCGGCATTTAGAAAAAGTTTGTTATCTTTGATCCACTTTTCTACCTCTGTGAATTGCACTTCAATCTAACAGGCCACTCAATCCAAAACCTCAACATTAAAATCCTCAAAGGACATTTTAAAGACCACCGGGAACGCAAAACATATGAAATGAAAATGATCACATATTTCAACAGTATAAAACAAGGACTTAATGTAGATTTGGTTTTTTTTTACCCACTATAATAATGTCACAGAATATTCATAATTCTGGTTGGGGCTTGGTTTTCTCTCTCCTGCTTTTTTTTCTTATTTTTCTGTGTCTTCCTCATACTTACTGTTTTTTTTTTTGACCTTTCACTTTCCCTTTGTAGTGGAAATGATCTTATCACCGTTGTCTTATGTGCCTGAGACACCTTAATGGGTTTTTTGCTGTTGTGTTTTTTTTCCCTTTTTTCTTTCCCCACTCTGACCATGCCATTTGGCGATGTACAACATCTAACACCCCCAACCGTGTGCCCGATGAATGTCCCAATGTTTAATTCTATTATTCTGATCAGTAAGCTTCTAGACCTGACGAAGGGAGGATCACTTTCGAAAGCTTGTATTTTAAATGTAACGTTAGTCCAAAAAAAAGGTATCACTACAGACTGCTATACTCGTGATTTTGGCATCTGGACTAATACGGCCTAGCTAATCTACATTATTATATATATATATATTCATCCATGAATCTTGCACTCAGAATCCATTCACATATATGCCCGGTGCAACGCTCAGCTCACTATGAAGATATCCAAAGAAGCAGCACTCCAGGTCTTTGTATAAATAACTCAAAATCTTTAATGATCAACGTTTCAGTTCACTCTCCGTTCACTATCCTGAAGAAAGTTCACGGAGAGTGAACTGAAACGTTGATCATAAAAGATTTTGAGTGATTTATACAAAGACCTGGAGTGCCGCTTCTTTGGATATCTATAAATATATATATATATATATATATACAAACAGTCAGGTCCAGAAATATTGGGACATTGACACAATTCTAACATCTTTGGCTCTATACACCACCACAATGGAGTTGGAATGAAACAAACACAATGTGCTTTAACTGCAGACTGTCAGCTTTAATTTGAGGGTATGTACATCCAACTCAGGTGAACGGTGTAGGACTTACAGCAGTTTTCAGATGTGCCTCCCACTTGTTAAGGGACCAAAAGTAATGGGACAATTGGCTTCTCAGCTGTTCCATGGCCAGGTGTGTGATATTCCCTCATTACCCCAATTACAATGTGCAGATAAAAGGCCCGGAGTTCATTTCAAGTGTGCTATTTGCATTTGGAATCTGTTGCTGTCAACTCTCAAGATGACATCCAAAGAGCTGTCACTATCAGTGAAGCAAGCCATCATTAGGCTGAAGAAACAAAACAAACCCATCAGAAAGATAGCAAAAACATTAGGCGTGGCCAAAACAACTTTCTGGAACATTCTCAAAAAGAAGGAACACATCAGTGAGCTCAGCAACACCAAAAGACCCGGGAGACCACGGAAAACAACTGTGGTGGATGAAGGAAGAATTCTTTCCCTGGTGAAGAAAACACCCTGCACAACAGTTGGCCAGATCAAGAACACTCTCCAGGAGGTAGGTGTATGTGTGTCAAAAGCAACAATCAAGAGAAGACTTCACCAGAGTGAATACAGAGGGTTCACCACAAGATGTAAACCATTGGTGAGCTTTAAAAACAGGAAGGCCAGATTAGAGTTTGCCAAACAACACCTAACAAAGCCTTCACAGTTCTGGAACAAGATCCTATGGACAGATGAGACCAAGATCAACTTGTACCAGAGTGATGGGAAGAGAAGAGTATGGAGAAGGAAAGGAACTGCTCATGATCCTAAGCATACCACCTCATCAGTGAAGCATGGTGGTGGTAGTGTCATGGCGTGGGCATGTATGGCTGCCAATGGAACTGGTTCTCTTGTATTTATTGATGATGTGACTGCTGACAAAAGCAGCAGGATGAATTCTGAAGTGTTTCGGGCAATATTATCTGCTCACATTCAGCCAAATGCTGCAGAACTCATTGGACGTCGCTTCACAGTGCAGATGGACAATGACCAAAGCATACTGCAAAAGCAACCAAAGAGTTTTTGAAGGGAAAGAAGTGGAATGTTATGCAATGGCCAAGTCAATCACCTGACCTGAATCCCATTGAGCATGCATTTCACTTGCTGAAGACAAAACTGAAGGGAAAATGCCCCAAGAACAAGCAGGAACTGAAGACAGTGGGCAGTAGAGGCCTGGCAGAGCATCACCAGGGATGAAACCCAGCTTCTGGTGAAGTCTATGCGTTCCAGACTTCAGGCTGTGATGGACTGCAAAGGATTTGCAACCAAGTATTAAGAAGGGAAAGTTTGATTTATGATTATTATTCTGTCCCATTACTTTTGGTCCCTTAACAAGTGGGAGGCACATCTGTAAACTGCTGTAAGTCCTACACAGTTCACCTGAGTTGGATGTACATACCCTCAAATTAAAGCTGACAGTCTGCAGTTAAAGCACATTGTGTTTGTTTCATTCCAACTCCATTGTGGTGGTGTATAGAGCCAAAGATGTTAGAATTGTGTCCATGTCCCAATATTTCTGGACCTGACTGTATATAAGAGAAAGTAATGGATGCTTGCTATACTTTTTGATCAGAATCACCGTACAGATCACCTGAAATACCACACCTCTGCATATTTGTTATTTGTGAGAAATACTACACAAAAAAATCAAAAATTTTCGCCAACTTATGTCACAAGAAAATGTATGTATAATATGGCATAAACAAGCAAACCTCACACAAGCACCGCTAGCATAGCATTAGATTCCTCACAAAACTTTGTTTCTCACTTTAAGTATACAGGGTAATCCATTCCAGACGTGGACCCCTTGCTCGAGGTGCCTAGAAGGGTGTCAGCTATACCCTCCTGATGAGGCCCAACAAGGCAGAAATGATTGGGGGTTGCTGCATCTCTTGTGCAGGGATGACTTCCTTGGCAATCAGTACTGGCCACCCTTTCTGGGTGACTGCGTTTGATTTGCATAGGGAGCATTTGTCTCTGTAATGGCACAATCAAGCAAAAACCCTGTGAGACCTGAGCGGCCCCTCCGTAGAGCAGGCCATTAGTGCTGTTGCTCGTTCTCAGGACCCTCACAAACCTCTCTGTTTCTCATTTAGATTCATAGGTAAAGCTCCCTTCATCTAACCCATAGTGTGGAATTCAGTAACCAGCGATATCGTGAAATGTTCCCCCTGTCATCACCGCAAATCGTCCCGCCTCATTCACAAAGCACTTGGCTTGTGCAGTGATATTTGTTTACACTTGTTTATAACTACTAAGCTATAATTGAATTTTTTTGGGCTTTTCTAAATGTAAATTTGCACTTAATAAATGTTCCATGAGTGCACACACCGTTGAACACGGCAATGCAGGCATGTGGCAATAGAGTGATCATGCTTCTTCACTTTTTTATAACAATGGCTCAAATTTCTAAAAGGTCTATTCAGAGAAAGGTGAAATTCTGGAGAATTGGCAGGAGAAGAGAACAATCTAGACCAAATAGCCGATTTGAAAAGTGAGATAAATGGGAGAATTTTTCTGGTTTGTCTATTTTGACCTAGAATATTCACTTCTCCTGCCAATTCTCCTGAGTTTCACCTTTCTTTGACTAGACCTGTAAGTGTATATGACATCACATCTCACCATACAAATATGGTATATAATATTGACACTGGTAAGTTGAGAAACATCCTTGTATGTGAAGCATTAGCCTCAAACCTGTGTAATCACCATCTACAGTCTAGAAAAATTGGCCAAGCCTTACTTTTGAACTCTCCCCTATATACCCAAGGAATAGTCATTTATGATCTATAGATATTATATTGCTGAGTGAGTCTAGTTTGTTCTGAAACTGAGAAGAACTGTGGAATTTTAAGAGCTAAAGCCCAACGACCTGATCAATGGACTGGCTGAAATGGATTTTCGACTTGTCGTTTGTCTTCCATTAGTAAAGGTCTTCCCTCGAGTGTAAATAATAAATAATTATTAAACCCGAGGGTAACATTTCCTGAAACATTATAGCAGTAGGATAGTGTGCAGGTAGTATTAAATATTAAACTGTATTTTTTAAATGATAATAAAATGAATGGTTTAATAATTATATGTATCTGGTAAACTAGCAGTATTCACATTTTATTTGGTGCAGATGAAAATAGAATATGTTGCTATTTATGACAAAAGTATTTTGTGACATTGATGAATTAAAATTGCTATATATGGAAGTTTGGGATAAAAAATAATGAGCAATGACACTCAAGAGCAATCACTAAAATAACACTTATATTTGAAACATCTGTGCGCCCTGAACTTTTCAACCCCTTAAATGTATTTGTGTTTGCATCTGGTGGCTACCAAATGCTTCAATAATATGTGGTCAGTATGTTTCTTGAAGATAACGGTGAAGATGACTTGATAGCACAGTATGGATACTCTTCCATTAATGAAAAATAATACATCTTCACAATAGAGTGACTTTATACAGTAACAAAGCTGTACATTCTGTAAACGTTGAGCTTTCAGGCTGGGTTATACAACAATGGTTAATTTGGGAAGAGAAAAAAAGCTAAAGTTAATATAAAAAGTTTAATAACAAATTTAGGAAATATTTAATTCAAATAGTTTCCTTTACCATGTATGGCATAGAGATGCAATAATTTCAGACCTAATAAATATGGAATGTGCATTTAATTAAATAACATATTCGGTGTTAACTAAACACATGTTTGTCATTCATTAATGTCACCGGGGAATTGCACAGAGCTAGCAAAAGTGAGGTTGTTGTGTGTGTGTGTGTGTGTGTGTGTGTGTGGGGGGGGGGGCTTTAGAGGTTGAAGAATGGACTTTTTTAAGTATGAGATTAATTAGAGAGGGTGTTTATTATGCTACATTCATACATTTGTTTATTGCGGCACTTGACAACCTAGTCAGAAAGCATGATCTTCCTGGAATTATCCTGAAGTCATCACTGACATTACAGAGAGACCCTACACCATGCTCATAATAGTCTGATCCCAGGCTTAAAGACAGTCTAGAGCCAAAAATGAGAGCAAGCTCCATCTTCATGATTGATACAGGAACCCCAAATGACCATTTCAATATTCATTGGGAGCATGAGGAGGTTGTAGCTGATACCTCTATAAGCACAACGAACAAGGGGTTCCACATCTAGATTCTCCATTTCATTTAAAGAGATTTTAGATATGCATAAATCATCCTAATTAAACGTGAATGAGTGTACTTGCTTGGGAAAATCTTTTAGCTTGGTTTTCATAGGTGAACCCCACTCAATTCGCATAGGAATGTTAGCCCAGAAAATGACTATGCTGTTCTCCTATACCTCTAACCCCATCATATGGGGCAGTATGGCGCTTAAATTTCCAGACACTCTTATTTTGCACATAAAAGGCAGAAACCCTGACAATACTTTTGGCCTTCATTTGACATCATCAGGAAGGCATAGCAGATATCACTCTAGGACAGTGGTTCCCAACAACGGTCCTTAAGTTCCCCCAACAGGTCAGGTTTGCCAGATATCTGAAGCACAGCACAGGTGATATGATTTGCTGCTCAGTGATTGCAGGATTCAGTTTGCTTTTCTCCAAGGTAATCCATAAAACCTGGCCTGTTAGGGGGACTTGAGGACTGCGGTTGGGAACCACTGCTCTAGACCTATGCCTAAAATATGAAATCAGTTAAATACACTGAAATTCTCCCTTACTTTACTCCTACTCTTGGGCTGCAGTATGAATTGTTAGCATTTAGCCCCAACTCATATGCAAAACACCAAAAATGTGTCACCTGCCTTCTCTATCTTAAATGCAAATATATAATAAATAACAGATGTTTTCAGTACCACTGGAAAAGTCATTAAACTGCAAATATTGTGTGCTGCTCAGAAGGTCTTTGCTCTGAAGTACGGAATATTCCTAGAAAAACTCAGTCATCATCTAAAAGAAAAAAAATCATCATCTCTATGAATTAAATATGCCGCACATAAGTATATTTTTATTACAAAACCCCTTATGTAGTTTGAAGAACCAAAATCTATGATTGATAGAACATGCATCCCTATTTGTTAAAGCTAAGAAAAATAGCTTCAAAATACAAATGGCAGCAGTGACTCAAATGTTCCAAAAGAGGGGTTCACACAACAGGGGTTCATTCCGCATCTCTCTGAAGACAGTCTGATGAGGAAACATTCTCTGCTTGCAAAATGGTCCATCAAAGGTTGTGCTGAACAAATACTATTCATTGCCATGATTATTAAGACAGATGTCTCTTATGAAAACATAAGAACGTCATTAAACTAGGATTCTGTTCTACAAACCTGAAGTAGTTCTTTAAGAATGGACATCCCAATCAGCATGCATTGAATTAAAATACTATTTCTTCCAAAAAAGTGATTTAAAAAATGATTTGATAAAGAACAGAGGCAACACAACCAAGATCTGCAATACTGGAAGTGATGAGGAATAGGTTACATTTCTTCGTATTAATCTTTTAATTGTAGTATGGTGTAAAGTGGAATTCAGCTGCAGAAACTTTCCGGTAACCCATTCGGTATCTCTCTATATATACTGTTCTATAGCAGTTAAAAATGCCTGACAATAATAAATCAGATGCTAAATTCTGAATTATTATATAACATAATGTAATTTATTTATTTATTTATAAAGTATTTTACCAGGAAGGATACATTGAGATTTCTCTCGTTTTCGAGTATGTCCTGGGTAATTAATGTATATATGTAAGGTTAGAGTATAACCTCTACTTTTATTATTCAATAAGATTCAAACATTGTGTCTATTTAGTAGTAGTTCATTGAAACAGAGCTGCTATAAGATATTCCCAATGTAATGGATTGCAGCACGGTGATGTGATTATAATTAGCTCTTCCTGGACACAGGCTTAAACATGAAGCATATAAACAAAATGTAGCTTGATACATAAGATTACATACAATACTTAAATGAATGAAGTAGAGGGCAGTAATCCATGAAATTGTCCTTTGGGTTTCATGAAGGATAATTGAATATAAGTCATTTAATTCTTGTGTATTATGCGCTGTTTGCAGTTATTTAGGAAAATGGATATCAAAGCTTTATTTGGACCACAGAATAATGGAAAATGTAAGGTACCTAGCAAACTGCAGTGCATTTTATTATCATGTTTCACAGAGAAAGGTTTGTTCAGATTTGATTTCAGTGCCTGGAACATAAAAGGTTTGAACGCTACTTAGGGGGTTAACAAGCGACAGTGTTTGCCACATTTACAAACAATGGTAAAAATCATCATTGCTGCAGCTGCAACAAACCTTAGTGTTTCCCAAAAGGAAAATTCAAACAGCAAATGGAGAAGGTTCATTGATGAATGTCCAATGCAGCACAGAACAGAAGGTGGTCAGGGTTGGAATAACATAGGTGCTATTGGAGATGCAGCTCTGGCATATGATCCAAAATAGGCTCAGAAAAAAATTAACAACTATAGCACCCAATGTCTTCCATCTAGAGAGATAGATAGACCAAAGGTACAATCCACAGCAGTTGAGAGGGAAAGGACCAAGGCAAAAGAGGGTGACAGTAATATGACAAAATCACAATGTGTGTTAGAGAGGTTGGGCAAAGGCTTGGTCAGAAATACAGTTGAGATATTGCTGATAATAGGCAAGATAGGATTTGCGATGTCGGACTGGAGAAATAGCAATCATAAGCAGTGTGCTCTTGATACTGGAACGACCAGTATCATGCACTTAGTAGAAAAACAAACTGGACACCAGACACTCCAGTAGAGTTCAAGAACCTTTATTGCACAAAAAAGCCATGCAACGTTTCTGTCTTAGCAAAGAACTTTCTCAAATGTTTTGTGCAATACAGAGCCATGAACTCTACTGGATTGTCTGGTATCCAGTTTCTTTTTCATCTAAGTAATCGGGCAGAGGCACAGTAGAGGGTGAGAGGGAGGTGATGAATGCAAAATGTATGGGTGAGAGGAATATGGTACAGAAAACCAAAACCTTTAGCTCTACACCCACGAGCACAGAGACTGTGTGACCCACTTACACCATCACGCAGATCTTGGCCCACTCAAGCAGACCCTAATACAGATGCTGACCCATTCACACATAGACAGATACAGACCTCAACACACATCACCCCTGACACAGACCACGATCAAATCATACAGATTCTGACACACTCACAGAGACCCTAGCAACTCAGGCATGCATTCACACATACCTTGACCCACTCATACAGACCCTGTCTGTCCGACGTGCACACACACAATGACATAGACCCCCGAGCCAGTCACACACAGATGCACACACACTCTGTACCCCCCTTTCCTGTCATTGATAACTGTGGTGGGAGAAGGATCTCAGTCTGGCTTCGTGTCTCTTCATGGAAGTAGAGCTGCAAGTGGGCACAAGCTCAGCACATTAGCACACAAGCTCTTGGTTGCTGGACTCCCTGCATAGCCGGGTAGAGCATCGTGGGGGCTGGAGAGCAGTGCATCATGGGGCAGCGGCTGCTTCGTACAGTAGTGGCCCCAAGCAAAGGGGCCCGATCCTGGTGAAAAACAGCTGAGTGTGATTGAACGTGCAGTAGTGCATTCATACTCAGATTTAAAAATCCAACCCCTCCGTCCTCTGGCCCAGTCACTTGTTCACACCCAGACAGACATGCGGCCCCCATTGCACAAGGACTAGGGCCTGGTCCCCACACTCCCTACCCAAAGGATGAGAATGCCCATGAAGCCCATAATGCACAACTGGGAGTGGCAGCAGAGGTGGTTTATGGAAGATGGATAGCTTGGATACCATTACTTATACAGTTTTACAGAAAGAATCCCCTGCACCTTTAAGGAAGGGGGACATGACTGATGGCCTGGGCTGGATGGTCAGAAAAGGAAATGTGGAGCTATTGGTCATATGTGTGCAACATTGTTTCAATTACCTATATATGCATCTGTGGTGGGTGTGTTCTGTCTCTTTGTTCCCTGCCAGCGTCAACTGTGCATCAAGGAGATTCCCGCCCGCCCACCCTGTTGAAGTTCGTCTTCTTCGTGTCACAGTTTTGGATTGGCGTGGTTCCTGGACAGCGGTGCTTTAAAATGGTTAAGCCGCCTTCGGGTGAGGCATTTAACGAGACGAGCCCCGCTTGATCTCAGTCAGGCGGGGTGAGGAGCTCCTGGTTTTGGATCGGTAACTGCCTATTACATGGGTAATAGGTCGGATAACGGAGGAAAAGCACTGCTGGATTACATGGTGTAAATATTTAATAAAGCTGTGGCCCATGCCCTTTCCAGTTAAGAACGTGTTGTGTCTTCTTTATATTTAAGGGGTATGGGTCAAGGAGGTCCCAGGTTTAAGCAGTCAAATAAACTAAGAAAATATGGGACAAACTGTTGTTGTTTTTTTTAGTTTGACAATTTTTTATTGAAAATCCACTGAAATCTATACATGGCATGAATTACCTAGAAATAATCAGTTACAAAAGTAAGAAAAAAAACAAATCATGTAAAAAAACATGAACAAGAATCTAGGAAAATCAATGCATACTCCTTTTATAATTAAGCATTAGGAAAAGAAAATGAATATGAATGTCAGACTATAGGACTGTATGTTAAATACAGAGGGTTGTGGTAAATGGAGTTTATTCGGCGCAAGGTCTTGTTACCAGTGGGGTACCTCAGGGGTCAGTACTTGGACCCATTCTCTTTAATAATTTTATTAGTGATATTGCAGAAGGTATTAATGGAAAAGTATGTCTTTTTGCTGATGACACAAAGATTTGCAACAGGGTTGACGTTCCTGGAGGGATCAGCCAAATGACAAATGATTTAGGTAAACTAAAAAAATGGTCGGAGCTGTGGCAATTGAGTTTTAATGTGGATAAGTGCAAGATAATGCACCTGGGACGTAAAAACCCAAGGGCTGAATATAGAATATTTGATGCAGTCCTAATCTCAACATCTGAGGAAAGGGATTTAGGGGTTATTATTTCAGAGGATCTGAGGTAAGTAGTCAATGTAATAGAGCAGCAGGAAATGCTGGCAGAATGCTTGGTTGTGTAGGGAGAGGTATTAGCAGTAGGAAAAGGAAGTGCTCATGCCACTGTACAGAGCACTGGTGAGACCTCACTTGGAGTACTGTGTGCAGTACTGGAGACCGTATCTCCAGAAGGATATAGACATCTTAGAGAGAGTTCAGAGAAGGGCTACTAAAATGGTGTACGGCTTGAAGGAGAAAAGTTACAAGGAAAGGCTTAATGATCTTAACATGTACAGCTTGGAAAAAAGACGAGGCAGAGGAGATATGATAGAAACATTTAAATATGTAAAGGGAATCCACAAGGTAGAGGAAGGGAGTATATTTAAAAGGAAACAAAGTAGCAAAACAAGAGGACATAGTCTTAGATTAGAGGGGCAAAGGTTTAAAAGTAACATCAGGAAGCATTATTTTACTGAGAGGGTGGTGGATACATGGAACAGCCTTCCAGTAGAAGTGGTAGAGGCCAAAACAGTGATTGAATTTAAGCAGGCATGGGATAGGCATAAGGCTATCCTAAACAAAAGATAAATCCAGGTAAAGTATCCATGTAATTGGGCAGACTAGATGGGCCGAAAGGTTCTTATCTGCCGACATTTTTCTATGTTTCTATGTTTCTAAATAGATGTAAATAGTAAAGGCAAGGGGCTCCATCACCTCCTTAAACATACAGCTAGTGTTCACATAAATGAGCTAGTTAGGTTATTTGAGGGATGGTGTTACGACCACATCACCTCCCGATCGCTAACAGGTTAAAAAAACATTAATGAATCAGTATTAGCGCTTTTTTGCGTGAGCGTACTGTACTTTGTGCTCCCTATACTTAACACGGAGAGCGCAAAGTGTAAGCACAAAGTAACTAGCGTTAGGATCACAAGGTCCTAACGCCAGGGCCGGATTAACGTAGGGGTGGATGGAGCGGCCGCTCCAGGCCCCTTCCATTAAATAGGCCCACACCTGCCCAAAGAATAGAGGAGCCGCCGGCCGTCCAACAGGTCTGCCACACGCGCGCACACACACACACACCGGGATGAAGCCGATGCACTCAAGCGGCCCGACCATGTTGTAAAACGTGCAGGAGTATTTTGGGGCAGAGCAGCCACTAGGTGTCACTCATCAGCTGCTCCTCCCCATCCTCCAGCACCTCTTCCTGTTTCCAGCCATGTGGAAGGAAGGCGATTGGTAAGGAGAGCAGGAGCAGCTGAGCAGCAGCCAGGGGGAAAGGTAAGCTTCCCCTAGCTGATGATTCACCCGGGCAGCTTTTTTTTTTACTTACCTTTACCCCTTACCCCCCACCCCGCAGCTCTCCCTCTGAACTCACTCGGAAGGAGGGGGGCAGCATGCAGGGGGGCAGCATGCAGGGGGGAGACAGTAAAGACACAGACAGGCAGAGGGATCACAGTCACAGACACAGAGAGAGGGGGAATGAGGGGAGTCACACAGAGAGGGGGGATGAGGAGAGTCAAAGAGAGAGGGGGAATGAAAGAGTGAGATTAGAGAGAGGGGGTCACAGAGAGAGGGGAAAGAGTGGGATCAGAGAGAGAGGGGGTCACAGAGAGAGTGGGAATGAGAGAGAGGGGGTCACAGAGAGAGGGGAAAGAGTGGGTTCAGAGAGAGAGGGGGTCACAGAGAGGGGGAATGAAAGAGTGGGATCAGAGAGAGAGGGAGTCACAGAGAGAGGGGGAATGAAAGAGTGGGAACGTAAGAGGGATGAAAGAGGAGTCACAGAGGGAGAGGGATGAGTCACAGAGAGAGGATGACAGAGGCGTACAGAGAGCGAGGGGTGAGAGAGGAGTACAGGGAGCAAGGGTTGAGAGAGGCGTACAGACAGAGCGAGGGTTGAGAGAGGCGTACAGACAGAGCGAGGGATGAGAAGGCGTATAGACAGTGAGGGATGAGAGGCGTATAGAGAGAGTGAGGGATGAGAGAGGCGTACAGACAGAGCGAGGGATGAGAGAGGCATATAGACAGTGAGGGATGAGAGAGGCGTATAGACAGAGCGAGGGATGAGAGAGGAGTACAGAGATCGAGGGATGAGAGAGGAGTACAGAGAGAGCGAGGGATGAGAGAGGCGTACAGAGAGAGGGGTGAGAGGAGTCAGAGAAAGAGAGAGAAAGGGACGAAAGAGGACTCAGAAAGATGTGTGACAGGGATGAGAAAGAGTACACAGAAATGAGAGATACTACTTATACACACTGTACATTGCTATAAGTTTTATTGCTGTGGAGCTCTGTGATACGCTCATACACAGCGCACATTACTGTGAGTTTTTGTAACGTTGGGGGCTTCCAGCCTTTCCGGTGTGCTTGCCGGCAGCATGTCTGATGCGGGTTCCATCTGAAATAGGCTCTGACAGAGGAGCTCAGTTCATCTCTCGTTTCTGGAGGGATTTCTGTGCGGAGATGGGGATGCGATTGGCCTTCTCTTCAGCATATCATCCACAAACCAATGGGGCAGCAGAGAGGGCAAATCAGGGTCTCGAGCAGTACATACATTGCTTTACCACACAACAACAAGACAATTGGTCGGAGTTGTTGCCCTGGGCTGAGTATGCACGTAATAACGCCGTTAACGAGACCACTGGCCACTCTCCTTTTTCTGCTATCTATGTTTTTTTCCCTTCGGCTCTACCACTTCGGTTTGCTGAACAGGCCATCCCGGCTCTCGATGAACATCTCACACAACTACAGGATATTTGGAGACTCGAAATATGCGAAAACATGGAGCGCAATGTTGCTGTCCAGAAACGCAAGGCTGACAGGCATAGGTAACAAGCTCCTTCCTACAACGTGGGGGATAGAGTTTGGTTGTCCACTTGGAATGTGAAGTTGTGGGTGCCTTCTATGAAAATGGCTCCTCGGTTTATTGGTCCATATGAGATCATTCGCCGCGTTAACCCTGTGACTTATGCTCTTGCCCTTCCTAGACATCTTCGCTTGCACAACGTCTTCCACACCTCCCTACTGAAGCCTTTGTTGTGTAACAGGTACACGCGGGTCGTTCCTCCTCCTCCACCTGTTCAGGTTGATGGAGAGACAGAGTATGAGGTTAGGAAAGTTCTGGATTCTAGGCTGTTCAGGGGTGCTCTGCAGTACTTAGTCGATTGGGTGGGTTATGGTCCGGAGGACCGGTCCTGGACTCCGGCTTCCAACATGTCTGCCTCTAGGTTGTCAGGGAGTTCCATGCCTCGCACCCCGATCGCCCTGGTGGTCGTCTTGCCACTCGCCCCGATGGTCGTCCTGCCACTTGTCCTGTTGGTTGTCCGGTGGCCTCCCGTGGAGAGGGGGGTAATGTAACGTTGGGGGCTTCCAGCCTTTCCGGTGTGCTTGACGGCAGCATGTCTGAATCTGCTCGCTCACCAACGCCCAGTTTAAATTGAAACAGGCAGGGAGGTGACTGCATGAGGCGCTGCTTGAGAGGGGGCGCGGTCTGGTGAAGGTCTTTTAAAAACCTTCTAAGCAGTGCCAGATCATGGTTATCCATACCTGAGCTCCTTGTACCTGAATTCTCTCATGATTTAACCTGTTATTGACCTCTGCTTGTTTTCTGACTATTCTGCCTTCCGTTGCCCTAGACTATTTCCTTGTACTACGCTTCTGCACTGATATCGACCCGGCTATTCCATTTGACTATTCTATACTCTGTATTCCTGATTCTGGCTCATCTGACTACCCCCGTGTTGCTGACCTGGTTTTGTATTACGACATTGTCTTTGATTAACTCTTTCTGTCTAGCTAGTATATATATATCTGGCCAATTTTTAAGGACCAGACAGTTAGGGATTCCTTTACGGCTACCCTGTTGGTAGTTTTTGGCTCTGTGGAGTGTTGGGCTTTAAGGACTACGTGGTGGGATCTGGGAACCGTGACATTACGATCTGGCCAAATGGATCCCGCAGACTTAACACAGCATTTGAGTAACTTTGTATCCAGACAGGACGAGCAGGACCATAGGATGGATCAGTTTCTCTCGCCTTACAAACTATCCTGACTCGTACGGCTCACCTGGAACCAGCTGGGGTTGCACCTCCACCTGCTATACCTGTGTCCCCTGTTGTTCAGACATCCCAGGTACACATGACCGCTCCTATGAGGTTTAACAGTACTCCCCCAGAGTGCTGGGGATTTTTGGTCCAGGTGGATATTCATTTTAAATTAAATCCACAAATGTTTATCACTGACATAGCCAAAGTGGGGTTCATTATTAACCATCTGTCTGGCAGAGCGTTGACATGGGCGAATCCTTTATGGGAGGCAGAGAAGCCTATCATACTGAACTATAAAGAATTCATAGCCGAGTTAAAAAGTATGTTTAATCCTACCAGAAAGGCCAAGGTAGCTGGCAAATCCTTGTTCCCCATACGTCAAGGGAACAGGACTGTGTCTGATTATGCTATAGAATTTAAAACGTTGGTTTCTGACGTGAACTGGACTAATGAGGCTCTGGTTCTGGCTTTTATGGAGGGGTTATCGGAGTCATTGATGCATGAGTTGGCCCCTCGTAAATTACCTGAGGTGTTGAGTGAATTTATAGATTATTGTATAGATCTGGATGATCAGATAAGGGACAGAAGAACTCCAAGAGAGAAACCTAAAAGACCGTTACCAAGGTTGGCCCCTGTCTTTCAGGCACCACCAAGAGAGTTATCCCCTCCCTCTGAGCCTATGCAACTAGGCCATACTAGGCTTACAGAGGAAGAGAGAACAAGGCGTCTTCGTGAGGGATCGTGCCTGTATTGTGGTTTAAAAGGACATTTACGACTTCAATGTCCCACTCGCCCTAGAATGCATGATAAGTCGGAAAACTACCGCACCTAAGGCAGCTGAGGAGACAGGCCTTGGGTGTGACGTTCATGTCTCCTGTCAAAGACACTAGACTCTTGTTACCAGTATCCGTGGCTTGGGAGACCAAGACCACGCATACTACCGCTTTTGTTGACTCTGGGGCTGCTGGTAATTTCATTGATGTTGAATACGCTTCCTCCATTTCTCTCCCTCTGGTTGTAAGAGAGACACTCTTGGCCGTCGAAGCCATAGACGGTAGGCTGTTATCCTGCCCCAGAATTACACACGATACTGTTACAGTGGTTCTTACCACTGGTCTCTTGCATATTTCAGGTTATCCGTTCACCTTCCAATCCTGTTGTGCTTGGTTTCCATTGGTTGGTGGAACATAATCCTGTTATTGATTGGGCTAAGGGAGAGATACTGTCTTGGAGTCCTGCTTGTTTTGGGACTTGTTTAATACCCATTCAGCATATTGGTGCCCTGAACACACCTACAGCTCCTCCATTGTCTACAGAGGTTCCTGACTGGTATGCCGACCTCAGGTCTGTATTCGATAAAAGAGAGGCAGAGAAACTACCTCCACATAGACCGTATGATTGCGCCATAGATATTCATCCAGGTACCATCCCTCCTCGAGGCAAAGTATATCCTTTATCCATAAAAGACAACCAAATCATGGAGGAGTACATAAAGGAGAATTTGGAGAGAGGTTTTATCAGACGTTCTTCTTCTCCAGCAGGGGCTGGGTTCTTTTTTGTATCTGAAAAAGAAGGAGATTTACGCCCGTGTATCGATTTAAGGGGGCTTAACAAGATCACCATCAAGAATGTGTATTATTATTATTATTATTATTATTTATAAAGCGCCAGCATATTCACAGTGCTGTACGAGAGGCACAGTATAGACAGGGTTACAATACATTGAACAACATTTGACAAACAGTACAGTAGGAGATGAGGCTGGTTGGGGTTGGAAACAGGAGGAGAGGACTGCAAGGTGAGAGTGATTGATGGATGCGTCAGTGTGTTGGGTGGTAGGCTTCCCTAAATAGGAATGTTTTAAGGGAGGGTAATGTGTACCCTATCCCTCTTATATCAGAACTGTTCGACAGGTTAAGGGGATCAGCAGTATACACAAAACTTGATTTGAGGGGGGCTTACAACCCGATACGTATAAAAGATGGGCATGAGTGGACAAAATCATTTAACACCAGGAGTGTGCATTATTAATATCTGGTCATGCCGTTCGGTCACTGTAATGCCCCAGCTGTATTCCAAGATTTCATTAATGATGTGCTCAGAGATTTTTTGCAATCCTTTGTTATCGTATACTTAGACGATATACTGGTTTACTCTCCCGATCTGAAAACCCACCATGAACATGTCAGACAGGTATTAGCAAAATTACTAGACAATGGTCTTTATTGCAAACTGGAGAAGTGTTTATTCGACATTACTACTGTAAAATTTCTTGGGTACATTATCACTCCAGAAGGTTTTGAGATGGATCCTTCCAAACTCACGGCCATCTCAGAATGGCCTCTCCCTCAAGGCCTCAAAGCCATACAGAGGTTTCTGGGGTTTTCCAACTATTATAGGAGATTTATCAAGAAATATTCTGCTGTATCTTCTCCTATCATTAATATGACACGTACCGGTCTGAAGAACCAGGTCTGGTCTTCACAATCCAAACAGGCATTCGAAGCTCTCAAACAGGCTTTCACTTCCGCTCCCGTGTTACGGCATCCTGATCCCAGAATTCCATTTGTTCTTGAGGTTGATGCTTCCGAGATAGGCATTGGGGCTGTCCTATCTCAAAGAGAGTCTCCAGGGAAGCCTCTACATCCTTGTGGGTTCTTTTCAAGAAAATTATCACCAGCAGAACGCAATTATGATATCGGTAACAGAGAATTGCTTGCTATTGTGTCTGCCCCATCAGAGTGGAGACATTTGTTGGAAGGTACTCTTGACCCATTGTTGATAATCACTGATCATAAGAACCTTACATACATCGGGGATGCTAAACGTCTGAAGTCGAGACAGGCCAGGTGGTCATTACTACTGTCTCGGTTTAATTTTGTGTTGACTTACAGACCAGGTGACCGCAATGTAAAGGCTGATGCCTTATCTCGTCAATATGACCCGTATGAATCAAATACACAAGACCACAATCCTATAGTTCCTCCTGAACGTATTGTGGCTTCCACGGTCTTGTCTGTTTCCTCGCCTTTTCTGGAACGCCTCCAAGCAGCTCAAATGGGGGCTCCACCTAACAAGCCTCCAGATATGTTGTTTGTGCCTGAAAAGGAAAGACAAGAATTACTCATAATGTTTCATGATTCAAAACCATCAGGTCATCCTGGTATTACTAAGACTCTTACCAGTATCTCCAGACAGTTCTGGTGGCCCACCATGCGACAGGACGTACGTCTGTTTGTTTTGGCTTGTCAAGTCTGTGCCAGAAGCAAAACCGGTAAAACCTTGTCTGTCGGTCTATTGCAGCCTTTACCCATTCCTAATAGGCCTTGGTCTCATCTGTCCATGGATTTTATTGTGGACTTGCCGAAGTCCAAGGGTCATACTGAGGTTCTGACAGTTGTAGACCGCTTCTCCAAAATGGCTCATTTTATTCCTTTACCTAAGCTTCCTACAGACAAAGAACTGGCGGTCGTCTTTGCTAGAGAGATTGTACGAATACATGGGGTTCCGTCTGAAATAGTCTCTGACAGAGGAGCTCAGTTCGTCTCTCATTTATGGAGGGATTTCTGTGCGGAGATGGGGGTGCGATTGGCCTTCTCTTCAGCATATCATCCACAAGCCAATGGGGCAGCAGAGAGGGCAAATCAGGGTCTCGAGCAGTACATACGTTGCTTTACCACACAACAACAAGACAATTGGTTGGAGTTGTTGCCCTGGGCTGAGTATGCACGTAATAACGCCGTTAACGAGACCACTGGCCACTCTCCTTTTTCTGCTATCTATGTTTTTTTCCCTCCGGCTCTACCGCATCGGTTTGCTGAACAGGCCATCCCGGCTCTCGATGAACATCTCACACAACTACAGGATATTTGGAGACAGATTTGCAAAAACATGGAGCGCAATGTTGCTGTCCAGAAATGCAAGGCTGACAGGCATAGGTTACAAGCTCCTTCCTACAACGTGGGGGATAGAGTTTGGTTGTCCACTAGGAATGTGAAGTTGCGGGTGCCTTCTATGAAAATGGCACCTCGGTTTATCGGTCCATACGAGATCATTTGCCGTGTTAACCCTGTGGCTTATGCTCTTGCCCTTCCTAGACATCTTCGCTTGCACAACGTCTTCCACACCTCCCTGCTGAAGCCTTTGTTGTGTAACAGGTACACGCAGGTTTTTCCTCCTCCTCCACCTGTTCAGGTTGATGGAGAGACCGAGTATGAGGTTAGGAAAGTTCTGGATTCTAGGCTGTTCAGGGGTGCTCTGCAGTACTTGGTCGACTGGGTGGGTTATGGTCGGAGGACCGGTCCTGGATTCTGGCTTCCAACATGTCTGCCTCTAGGTTGGTCAGGGCGTTCCATGCCTTGCACCCCGATCACCCTGGTGGTCTTCCTGCCACTGCCCCGGTGGTCGTCCTGCCACTTGTCCTGTTGGTTGTCCGGTGGCCTCCCGTGGAGAGTGGGGGTACTGTAACATTGGGGGCTTCCAGCCTTTCCGGTGTGCTTGACGGCAGCATGTCTGATGCTGCTCGCTCACCAACGCCCAGTTTAAATTGAAACAGGCAGGGAGGTGGCTGCATGAGGCACGGCTTGAGAGGGGGGCGCGGTCTGGTGAAGGTCTTTTAAAAACCAACAGTTCCTTCTAAGCAGTGCCAGATCGTGGTTATCCATACCTGAGCTCCTTGTGCCTGAATTCTCTCATGATTTAACCTGTTATTGACCTCTGCTTGTTTTCTGACTATTCTGCCTTCCGTTGCCCTAGACTATTTCCTTGTACTACGCTTCTGCACTGATATCGACCCGGCTATTCCATTTGACTATTCTATACTCTGTATTCCTGATTCTGGCTCGTCTGACTACCCCCGTGTTGCTGACCTGGTTTTGTATTACGACATTGTCTTTGATTAACTCTTTCTGTCTAGCTAGTATACATATACCTGGCCAATTTTTAAGGACCAGACAGTTAGGGATTCCTTTATGGCTACCCCTGTTGGTAGGTTTTGGCTCTGTGGAGTGTTGGGCTTTAAGGACTGCGTGGTGGGATCCGGGAACCGTGACAGTTTTATTGTTGTGGAGCTCTGATACGCTCATCTGTGAATATTAATCATTACTTCTCTATTAGAAAATTTCACTGCCACTGAAGATTGACGAATTGCACCATATTTTGCTGTCAATGCACCAGTATTTGGCGAACTGACAGTTTAGTGAATAGACGAACTGACACGAAATTGCACCATAGGGTGAAATTCACCGTTCGGTGCAGTTCGGTGGCAAGTTCGGGGCTTAGTGAATAACCCCTTCTGTTAACGCCCAGCCACAAATCCACTCCTAGTTCACTCCAGCCACACACATTGATCAATCTCTATGACACATAGCCCCCCATTCACTTTCACTCCTATGAATCAATTTATTTTTCTGCAGCAGATATTTTTATTATTTATCGGACCTTTTTTTATCATTTAAACACATTTTAATGCATTTTTATTGGTTTAAATACAAGAATAGCGTAGTTCCATTTATTGTTTTTTGTCTGCAGTCCAACAGGCTTCAGTGGCGTTCGGCTGTCAGTCCGGCAGCATTTGGCTGGGTCCCTGGGTTGTCCATAGTCACTTATTTATTTATTTTTATTTATTTATTTATAAAGGATTTTACCAGGAAGGATTCATTGAGATTTCTCTCGTTTTCAAGTATGTCCTGGGTTCGAGAACATTGAGTGGTTACAGAAATACAAAATAGTAAAATGCAGGATATTAACACAAGACCAAATACACAGATTAACAGAAAAATGCAAGATATTAACACAAGACCAAATACACAGATTAACAGAAAAATAAATATGGAGGAAATAAAGTCATTATGTTACATGTTTACAGGTGCATTTCGTATTGAGGTATGCTAATAGGGAGCTCTTAAGGGACTTTAGACTGGGGGAAGATTTGACGGCGTCTGGGAGGTTATTCCATATTTGCGGTGCTCTGTAGGAAAATGAGGATCTAGCCATTTTCTTTTTGTATTGCGGTATTGCAAGTAAGGTGCTGGTCCTGGATCTGAGGTTATAGGATGAGGGAGCTGCTGGGGGAAGCAGCCTATTCAGGTAGGGTGGTAGCTTCCCAGAAAAGCTCTTAAACACCAGGTTGGAAAGGTGAAGGGTGCGTCTAGAGTCCAGCGATGGCCAGTTTAGTTCTTTTAACATGTCACAATGGTGGGTCATGTAGTTACATTGTAGCACAAAGCGACAGAATGAGTTATACAATGTAGTAAGTTTCTGGAGGTGTGTTTGGGGGGCGGCTGCATACACTACATCTCCGTATTCAATGGCTGGCATAAGCATTTGTTGTACAATCTGCTTTCTTACTGCGGGGCTCAGGCAGGATTTGTTTCTGTACAGGGCACCTAGTTTGGGGTAAAGTTTAGATGAGAGTTTTTCGATGTTGGGGCCAAAAGATAGATTTGGGTCTAACCACATACCTAGGTATTTGAGAGAGGTGACTGTGGTCAGTGTGCCATTTGATTTTGTCCCAAAACATAGATGGGGTGTTTGCAATTTGTGTAGTTTAGGTGCGGTTCCAAAGAGCATTGTAACCGTTTTGTCAGTATTTAGAAAAAGTTTGTTATTTGCTATCCACTTTTCTACCCCTGTGAATTCTTCTTGCAGCACGGCCTCCAGCTGCGGGAGATTTGGTTTGCTGGTATAGATTACTGTGTCGTCTGCGTACATGTGTACAGTTGAAGCTTTGCAGACATTGGGCAGATCGTTTATAAATATTGTGAATAGCAGGGGGCCAAGTATCGAGCCTTGGGGTACACCGCACGTGACTGGGAGGGGAAGGGAAGTGCTGTCAGAAATGGACACAAATTGAGACTTATCAGACACATATGATTGGAACCAGGTTAACGTACTATCACCAATACCAGAGTTTTTAAGTTTTTGTAATAGGATGCCATGGTATACTGTGTCAAAAGCCTTGGCAAAGTCAAGGAAGATGGCTCCAGTTAGATTTCCTTGTTCCATGCCCGCTTGGATATCATTACAAACTTTTAAAAGGGCAGTTGTAGTTGAATGGTTTGGACGAAAGCCTGATTGATCTGGGGTTAAATAGTTCTGATACTGATAATAATCACGTAATTGAGTGTAGACACATTTTTCCAGAATTTTTGACATTACAAGGAGCAGTGATATTGGGCGGTAGTTGGATACCAAAGTATTGTCTCCACTTTTATGGATAGGTACCACCCTTGCAGTCTTCCAGAGTTTGGGTATGTATCCAGTCGCCAGTGATTCATTAATCAGGGTTGCGACAGGTTTAGCAATTGCTGGTGCACTGATTTTCAGCAGCATTGCTGGGATTTGATCAGGTCCAGACTGGTATTTCATTTTTTGGTTACGGAGAAGTTTAGTGATGGCACTGACAGGCACAGGCCTAAAACTGAATATGTCTGGGTTACGGGGTTTTTGCACTGTTGGTGGGTCCTGACCTGCGTGCGGCCTTTCTGATTGCGTTTCATTTCCTACTTGCAGTAGACAACCCAGGAAGTCTGCTGTCGTACAACCTAGGTTGTCCGTAGTCTGATGACCACGTCGGAGGTCAGAATATGGACCCAGTGGACGGCCAGCCTAAGTAAATTTTTAAAAAAGGTGTAAATATCCTTTCAGATTTCAATCAAACGGGGGGCCTTGCTCTGTTTGGTCTGGGGGCCCCGCCGCCCCAAGTAAGGTTAGTCTGCCACCAGGCAGTGATTGACTCATAATCAAAACAATGGTTCAAAAGAAGAACCAGCAATGTGCAATATATTGGACAGGACCACAGCGGGGCCGGACCCCTACTAGAAATACAATACGACTCAACCAGAGAAGCGAGTAAGAATGGACCTGAATAATAAATTGATGATTGCCTCATTTAGTGATCAGGTCCATCCTTACTAGCTTGTCTAGTTGAGTTGTAGTGATTTACTCCTACAGTTGTGTTCAAAAATATTCAATCCCCACTGAAATTGAGTGTTTTGGCCGGTTTGACATTGATTTTGATCATTCAGTCATCTTGCTTACAATTAAATCAAAGAGGCACGTGTAGGTCAGACAAATATAACATAACATTTATAATGAAATAACCACAAATGTCTTTTCTGTGCTCACATCATTATCAGTTTTATTCAACCCCCAAGTGACATTCAATCTTAGTACTTAGTACAACATCCTTTTACAGTTATAACAGCTTTTAAACGTGAAGCATAGCTTGATACAAGTGTCTTGCAGCGATCTACGGGTATCTTCGCCCATTCGTCATGGGCAAAAGCCTCCAGTTCAGTCACATTCTTAGGCTTGCGCACTGCAACTGCTATCTTTAAGTCCCACCAGAGGTTCTCAATCGGATTTAAGTCAGGTGACTGCGATGGCCACTCCAAAATGTTCCAGCCTTTAATCTGCAACCATGCTCTAGTGGACTTGGAGGTATGCTTGGGATCATTGTCCTGTTGAAAGGTCCAACGTCTCCCAAGCCTCAGGTTTGTGACGGACTGCATCACATTGTCATCCAATATCTCCTGGTACTGAAGAGAATTCATGGTACCTTGCACACGCTGAAGCTTCCCTGTACCTGCAGAAGCAAAACAGCCCCAAAGCATGATTGACCCCCCGCCATGCTTTACAGTAGGCAAGGTGTTCTTTTCTTCATAGGCCTTGTTCTTCCTCCTCCAAACATAGCGTTGATCCATGGGCCCAAACAGTTCTAATTATGTTTCATCAGTCCACAGAACACTATCCCAAAACTTCTGTGGTTTGTCCACATGACTTTTGGCATACTGCAGTCGACTCTTCTTATTCTTTGGAGACAGCAAGGGGTGCGCCTGGGAGTTCTGGCATGGAGGCCTTCATTACGCAGTGTGCGCCGTATTGTCTGAGCTGAAACTTCAGTACCCACATCTGACAAATCTTTTCTCAGTTCCTCAGCAGTCACACGGGGACTTTTCTCCACTCTACCCTTCAGGTAGCGCACAGCAGTCGAAGTCAGCATCTTCTTTCTGCCACGACCAGGTAGCGTTTCAATAGTGCCCTTTGCCTTGAATTTGCGAATGATGCTTCCTATGGTCTCTCTTTGTATGTTTAACATCTTTGCAATCTTCTTATAGCCATTGCCCTTCCTGTGAAGAGTAATCACCTCTTCTCTTGTCTTCCTGGACCATTCTCTTGACTTCACCATGTTTGTAACCACACCAGTAAATGTCTAGAAGGAGCTGAGTATCACAGTCATTTTAAAGCTGCCTAATTGGTGCTTATTATGCTTTATTGCTGCTCCGTGACATCCACAGGTGTTTTCAATACCTGATTGAAAACACTTGAATGAACCTCTGTTCTTCAGAGTGGTAGTCTTTAAGGGGTTGAATAATTGTGTCAATGAAGAATTCACAAAAGAAACATTTACTACTGTATTACAAAACCAATTGATGTCATTTTAGTTGCATATGGTTCTTTAAAAAGTCCTTGTAGGATTTCACTCTGAATACAATTACAAATGTACACTAAATTCCCTAAAACCCTTTACAGCATTGGGGGTTGAATAATTTTGAACACAACTGTATATGGTCCGCGCACGCTAATCCAGTAGGAGGCTTGTGACCCGCTGCACTGTAAGATGCGCTATGCGTCATAGAACACCACGTCAGAGTCACCAGTCAGGTTTCCCAGTTGCTCTGACGATGGCATAGCGTGAGATACGCACAGTGCACCACCTGACTCTGAACGAGAAAGCAACGTGGATCAATGATTGCCTCAGTATCTAAAAATAGGCCCACTGAAATCCTCAACACCAGGCCCATGATACCCTTAATCCGGCCCTGTCTAACGCTAGTTACAAAGAGCTGCCACTAACTAAAATAGATTGCAACAGCTTAGAGCTGCAGCTATCTGATTGCGCTTCTGCAGAATCAGTCAGCAGCAGCTGTAACCCTACCCAAAGAATCAGATACTCATCTCTCATTCCGAGGTCGAGAACGGCCCAATCTGCCCCAATCTCGCTCCGCGATCACTCCGCCGACCTGGAATCAGCGCCTGCCCTGTAATCCACTGGTGAAATCGGGACACAAAGGGGAAATTAGTGTACGCTAATTTTTCCCCTTAGCATCCTGGTTTTAGCGAGGATCAGGTGATAGGGCCCAAGAAGTCCATTTGTGCTGGTCAGGACTACCGTAAAAAGTGATGGGAAAGAAACAACAATTGTAAATTCTGGTTTTGCTGTATAATTGTATTATAATGGGAAGCTCTGTGTTGATTCAACAATATATATTTTTTTTCTATCAGGGTTATTCAAAGAGAATTGAAAAGTTACCACACGTTCGGTGACTTTTCCTTCTCTTCAATTCGGTGCGATTTGGTGATCCCATTTCGGCGACCCTGCGGTGTATTCAGCAAGCACCAGAGGGCCGTCGTAGTGCAGGGAAAAGCCGCCGCAAACCCGCCAAACACTCACTGCAAAACCCGGCGAACGTAAAACCGAAACTCGCAAAAACATCTGGATTAACCCCGCCGAACACGCCGGAGAAACCCGATCAGCCGCTGATCACAGCGCAGAGCAGCCTCCAGAAAAAGCCGACACCGCAGACGAATGGAGTGGGAAGAAAAACAGTACACTTGAATGTTTGAAAAGTGAAACGCTGTTTGCAGAGAAACTACAGAATGAAAATGTCTCAAATTTACATATAAGATCCAGTGAATGATAATATAAAGGACTGTTACAGAAAAAAGAAACAACGATTTAAAAAAGAAAAAAGAAATGTTTTCGCAAAAAAATAAACCTGAATAAACCTGTCGAATGAAACCACCGAACAGCAAGGCAATTCGGCAACGTTTCACTGCTGGTTTTTGTTCTCTGAATAGATGAAGCATTGCTTCTCTATGGGGATTTCACTGCCCTCGAACAGGCACCGAACAGGCACCGTATGTGCAGGCAATTCGCCAACATTTGGTGACCTGCCTGCTCCCTGGATAGCCGAATTGCCAGGAAAGGTAACCGAACACTAAATTTCACTGTTCGGTTACCTTTCGGCCACAATTCGGATATCTTTAAATAACCCTGTTTGTCTTTTTTAAATGCATCACATTTGTATAACAGGTTTTTCTAAACTGACGTGAAATAAAAATAATGTGGCAGATAAGGAAAAAGTAGACAAACGATTTGCAACTGGCAAAAAAGGATATCTTAAGCAACAGTGAATGACCAATCACTGCTTAATTTGCTGTTCCTTTAAGGCTGGGTTCACACCTAAGCGTTTTACAGCGCGCTCCTGCGCACTGTAAAACGCTCAAACAGTGAAATCCCATGATTGCCTATGTGGGCATATCCCACCTGGCCGTTTCTCAGTGCGCAGGAACGCGCTGAGAAACGGCCGACGCAAAAAGAAGTCCGGGAGCTTCTTTTCTGCATATAGCTGCGCGTTCGCGGCCATATCATAGCCGCGAACGCGCTGCAACGCATGTTCGCGCGTTTTTTTGTATGCGCGAACGCGCGTAAAAAAAAACCCCGCGCATTGCTCGACGCTGCGCTACGCTGTGGTGTGAACCCAGCCTAAGTGCCGGCCCCAACACCAAATGCTCGTCGCCGCTTGTTATCACCCTGTTGTTGACCTGTTTGACTCCAAAAATGGGGCCACAGCATAGTAAAAATTTTAAATATCAAAAAGCAAACATTATGTAGGTTGGAGAGGTTAGAATTCTTATACTAATCAAAATCACAGTTACAAGTATTTATAAAGCACTAACAAGTTCCGTAGCGCTATACAATGGCTGAGACAGAATAGCAAATATAGATACAAGTTAAACACACAGAACAGTAGGAGAGAGGACCCTGCTCGAGAGCTTACAATCTAAGAGGAGAGGGATGACACACTAGGTGAGGGATTTTTACTAAACGGTTTGAAACCAGGCATTAAAATAAATGCAGGAAATGATAAATGGCACATTGGATCCCATAGAAAATCAGCAATCATATCAATCTTCTTATAAAACTCTAATTGTGTTCAATATGATGATCCAAAAAAATTATTTGTTTCTTCACCAGCCCAAACCCAGTCAAAATACTAAAATCACATTTATTTCGTATATATGTAAACTTATAAAATGTGAATTAAAAACAAAAAAAAGGAAACTATAACTGTATATTGGTTATTGGGATACAACTAATTGAAGAACAATTATTTTATTATCATATTTAATGGAGTGTGAATTCAGAATTTTTTAGGGTTTTTAAACTATGTCCTTATGCTAACCAAGAATATAAAGATACTACCACACAGCAATTGTGCGTGGCATTTAGTCAAACAAAATGTGTGCTGCAACAGGACATGTGAGGTCCATGATACTTAAAAATAACTTTCTCCTCTGAGAAATATTTTATTTCCTTTAGTCAGTGTATTTTGAAAACCGTGTTCAGCCCTTAAAAGGATAAATTCTTTAAGTGATACTCTCTTGCATAGATTAATTTTCTATGAAAAACCACAACAATTCATTATTTTAGTTTGCTTGGAAGTGTCAGTTGCAGGGGCTTGTGTTTCAAGTAAATATGTAAAGTTTCCTCCTATTAGTTATTTCATGGATCTAGTTCACTTATTATATTTTCTCTTATTGAAACCTTATTATTTCAGAATGACAGTTCTAAATGTTTTCATTTAATTTGCTTTCTCTTATGTTAATTTATCTTAAATATATATTTTAACAGTTTTTTTGCGCAACATACATATACTGGAAAATTTACAAACATGAAATTATTTAGATATAGGTGAAAGGCCTCTACTCTCTAGTTTGACGTAGTGTGGTCATGTGTATACAAGTGAGCAATCAGAGAACAACCTTCTCTGATTGGTTAGTTCTGCTACACATGACTACCCCCCTATGTAAATCCAAAGAGAGAAGGTCTGTAGATGGAGATCTTTCGTTGGTTGAATGTAAGTTTTTTGCAAGGAATGCTATTGGATAGCATTCCTTGTTAAATACTCTTGGGCCTATCAGGCTCAAAGCCTCTGCTTTAGATTAGTGATGTCCCGTACCTTTGTTCCATACACGATATCTTTAACATAACCCCATAGAAAGAAGTCGAAGGGAGTGATATCATTATCTGGTGAACAAGGTGGCCAGGGAATTGGGCCACCCCTTTGTCACGGATTCCCCACAGATATATGAAGAATGATCCCTGTACGCAGAGTCACCCTAATGTTCCGATCCTTAGTGTTGTCGGTTAATAGAGCATAAATAAGTACATAAACATAGACAAGAATGAGAAGTATATGTATATTGTTCCAGAGACCAGAAGTTAGATATCTTTATCAACAATAACGCAGAACCAGAGGTCAAAACACCAGAGTAGTCGATTGCCAAACCCAGAGGTCAAAACACAAGAGTAGTCCAATGCCAAAGCCAGGTCTAAACACAAGAGTAGTTGATTGCCAAAGCCAGAGGTCAAAACACAAGAGTAGCTGATTGCCAAAGCCAGGGGTCATACACAAATTCACTTCAATAATAGGAAACACTTGGGAGCACTGTGGGAGTGTGAGAACACGACAGCACGCTGGCCTGGGCTAATTGAAGGGCTTATATATCAGATTGCGCACTTTTCTAATGGGCCTCGCCCCTCCGGGCGTTACGTGACCGGCGTGCATTTTATCCTGCGCTCGGCAAGCGAGCAGCGTGGAGGAGGCTGCTGGGCGCCGGAGGTACGTGACACCCTTCCAATCCACCGGACCTACGAACATGCAGTCCCCAAAGTGGTGGCACACGACCTTGCTGGAAAATGATGGTTGGTTTAAGTTCAATGTAGTTGTGGTACCATGTATTCAGTCAAAAGGTCAAGGTAAACATTTGCAGTATTTGATGTCTCCAGAAGAAAAACTGTCTAATGATTCGATTGCACATGATCCCACACCACACATTCATCTAAAGCAGAGGATCACTGATGCCATTGCCACCATTGATGAGGACATGATACAGCGAACATGGCAAGAAATCGAGTACCGTCTTATTTATAAAGGATTTTACCAGGAAGGATACATTGAGATTTCTCTCGTTTTCAAGTATGTCTTGATGTGCTTTGTGCAACTAATGGTGCCCATATAGAGGTGTATTAAATGAGGCAAAAAAACTTAAATATATATATTTCATTTTGTAATAATTTTCAGACTTTATGGACACTCTCTATATATTTTGTTTGCTTTATTTTATAATATTTTATTTTAAATATATATATATATATAATTTCAGAGTTTTCTGGTTTTTAGAATCCAGCCTGGTGGAGAAGGACATGGCAGGTGAGCACTGTAGCAGCACCAGCAAAATAGTGGAACATACTATACTAATATGTGGAACATACTATGCAGCTCCAGCATGTTTCTCGCTTGCTCTGTGCAGCTTGTTCCACACTGGAGAAGTGCAGCATGTCCCAGTGAAACCTCACTGGTAATGCAGCCCATGGAAGAGTGCTTGAGTGCAGGAAGACCTATCAGGAGTGTCAGGGAGATAAGCAAAAATTATGTCAGGAAAGCTCCAAAAATTCAGAGTCTTCCAGATTTAACCCTTTCACTGCGGGTGACGTGTGGAGAACATCCTCATTGACTCCCACTATATGTGGAGGACGTTCCCCACACGTCACCCACAAGTGGGAGCCCTAGGAGAGATACTCACCTTTCTCTCCGGGGTCCCGTGGCGTTCTGACTTCAGGGAAGTCATACGCCGAATTTAAGCCCCTCCCAGCGTCAATGACGTTATCGCGCCATGTGTCTCCCCGAAGAGTCTCCCCTTTTCAGCGGTGCCTGGCTTTAATCCCTCAGGCACCGGGCCGCGGCCTAGCTCCGGTGGGGGCCTTGGATGGGAGCTCCACCTCTGGGTCCCCCTTCGCTTCCGGACGTCATCGCACTTTGCGAGTTGACGTCAGTTAGCTGGGGAACCCCTAGCTGTCTGGAGATTTCCTTGGGAAATCTCCTGGTGGAGATAGGGGTTCCTTTGAAACCCCCATATCTTGAGAATGGTGGTGGCTAGGGGGTTATGTTTGGTATCTTTCGAAAGACCCAAGCATGGCCTTTCAAAAGATGCCAAACATGACCATGTTAAAAGTAAAAAATAAAAAAAAACAAAAAAACGTGGGGGGGTTTTTGTGCCTTGTTTTTATTAATGCAGCAATATTGTTCCCATTTCAATTCTAATGTGAACAATGATGCTGCACTAATGATTTTTTTCTATGGGGTGCGTTTGCTAAAAATCACATAATTCCCTACGAAAAATGTAACGAGTCCCCATTTCTAATTTTTTTATCAAGCGCACCCCATAGAAAATATAACCGCAAAGGCTCGGATGATAAAATGTGGAAAAAAACACTTTACATGCTGTAGATGATTAAAAATTCTAATTTTATTGCATTTTTTGTTATACTATACAGGCAGGACATGACGTATACATATAATTATGATAAATTATGAATCTGCCGAGTCTGCCGGAAAGAAGGATATATTATATGTATGGGTTATATAATAAAATTTGGCTTCAAATCGCGTTTAAACATGATGAGCAAAAGCGGTAAAAATGAGCTCAGCACACAGCGGTGAATTGTCTCAGCTGTGAAGGGGTTAAAAAGCATCTAGAGAATGGGATGGTCAGCCTGTACTGTATAACTTTAGATGTGTACATACATATATGTATAGCTTATTGTTTATAACTAATAAATTGCTCCAACATGTTACTATGGGTTTTGTAATATTAACTCAATTCTACTGTATAAATTCTCCCACAGATTTCTATAATTTTCGACCTTCTGTTTTCAGTAATTTTGTAATCTACACCATCATTTACTTAATATTTATTTGTTTTTAAATTTTAGAAGATGTGATCATTAAAGAAGAAAAAAAAAAGATCCCGAGACTGAAACATTTCCTATGTAAGCTCAGGTTGAACGATTAACATAGCTGAACATTAAAAGCTGCTTAGGCTATTAAGTATTTCAATTTCAGCTGTGGTCTTTCTTTTTCAATAACTACTATTGCAGACAGATTTATGTAATATGGAAAAAAAGGCTCCTAGCTAATAGAAAAACAGTGTGTTATTTAACCAATTACATTCAGAAAATACTAAAACAGCGACAGTATTCTCCTCAATACAGACAATTACTGCCTTTTAAAACAATGTTGTTGCCTTTACTCATTATTTGTTGAGTTTCGAAGAGGAAATAGGAAAAGTGAAATTACTTATAATTACAAAGTACAGGAAATTCCTTATTTTTAAATGGTTGGTCAGTGGAATACTTGCTGTTTTCTGGCCTCCTAAGTAAACTTTATCAGACACTGGGCTTTATGTATGTTAAAATGCCACATGGAAAGGATGCTTAGATTTGAAACATAACATGGATCATTCACAATCAATTATTTTTTTTAATAAATAAACATTTTAAATGATGAAACTTTTTAGAAAGAGATAAAATAAATTAAAATAAATTCTTTCAGTTGGTCTGACAACAATATTCTCTGATTGATCACTATTAGAACATATTAACACATTTATATAATGCGTGTAGTATTATCCTAACATGGTCTCCACTTTTTGTTTGCTTGCTAACACCAAATAACCATTTGTTTAAGACATTTCACATTTATTTACGCACAACAAAAAAATAGTACTCCTACTCCCTAAGAGGCAAAAGCAGGAATCCCAAATAATGACACTGAGTACTTAGGGAGGAAAAAAAATTGCATTTATAGGGGTTATTCACTAAATCCCAAATTTGCCACCGAAGGGCACTGAAGGTTGCATTTTCGAGCCAGTTAGTCTATCCACAAAGCTGTCAATTCTCCACATACTGGCAAATTGACAGCGAAAAACGGCGCAGTTCACCGATCTCTGGCAGCTGCGAAATTGTCCCATATAGAAGAAATGGTTAATCTATTCAGAGAATGCCAAACCACACTGAAGTGTCAGTGAAATGCCCTGATTTTCGATGACTCAGTTCGAGAGAATTAAACAGGCGAATCCCATAGGTTTCGATGTAAAAAGGTAATATCATGGTTGATGCTGAGCCCCGCAGACAGCCAGATCAGGACTCCCTTTCAGGGACTCTTCCTGGAATTGAAAACTGGTCCCGAGATTTGTAACCAGCTTCTCTATCCAGTCAGACAGGGGAACATTACATGCGTCTGATTATCTGGCTCTTCCATGAACTCTGCTCAGACATTTTTCCTGGCATCCCACCTATGGCTTAATTGACACTCACCTGTTGGCACTTCCCTACCTATATATATCTATTATCCAGCCTATCCCAGACCTCTTCACTCTCTTGTCTGTGTATACTAAAATGTTGGATACAACATTTATAAATAAAAAAGAAATATTCCTTTTTTATTTATAGATCAAGAATAAAGAATAAGATAAAGATTAATAAGATAAACAATATTGTAGAGCCAGTTTAATACATGCTATGAAGCAGGCGAGTGCGATAACCATCCACTTTTTGTCACCCGCATATTATTTGTGAAGTTTAGTGCACTATGATCTATTGTGTTCCTTTCTTTTTTCTATATACTGTATATATGACCTACTTCTGGACATGTGGATGTATAAGAAAATATAAGTATTATTTTCAATTTAGATTATTTTTTGCACCCCCTATATTCACTGAATGGACTGATTTTATTTCACAGATGATTACAATATATTTTATCACTGTTAATACAACGCTTTAATTGTATATGTCACTTTTATGAGATTTAGAATTGAGTTTGAAGTTACAGTCTTTTATATTCACATTGTTGTGCTGTTGAAAAATGTAAATTTTTATACTTCATTCTTACAGGCAATATTATTTGCTTCACAGTCCCTTTTATAGCTGCACTACTTGCACTAAAATATAACCTTACCTTTACAGAATTTAATATTTAGTTTTTGGCACCTTTACACCATGCTAGTGAAATAGTTATTTCAAAACATAAAAAAGCTTTTGCTTTTAGTACAGGTAGTATTTCTTTCCTGAGCCCTTAGTCTTTTTCAATTTGTCGAATTTTTAGGATTTTTTTTTGTTCGTTGTCCAGAGAGCTCCTTTTGTGCACATGTTCTCTGTCCTTGTATGTGTTTTTTGTTTTTTTTAAGAGATTGGGTACCACAAGGCTGTTCCCATGCTATGACTTGCTGGTCAAAGTTTTGGACTGGTGCAAGGAATGGCAATGGTGAAACAGCAAGCATGTGGAATGAGATGGTAACAGAAACTGGGGTTTACTGGTCTCCGGCTTGTGACCTGATCCGAACCTGTTATCTGTCCCTTCTCTTCAGACAAGCTGATCTGCAGCAGCTTTCCTTCCCATAACCCTCAGCCAGAACTTGAGGGAGTGCTGTATATTTCTATGTATCTCTCCCCAAACATCAGACACCGCTTAATGCAGGGGAATGAATATATCTTTTAATGGGACATTGTTCCAGTTATTTGGGAGAGGGCATGGTAACATGACACAATCAGCAGAATACATTGTCTACATGAGGGGGGAGTTGAATTCCTTCAGAATACACAGAAACCTTATTAGTTACACACTAGATTGGATTAACAAACAGAGAGCATCAGATCAATCTTAGGACAGATAGAGATACAATGTAGACGTATTGTTCGCGCTAACACAAACTAACTCCTAAAATATAGTTTCAAGATAAATGTATTTCTAATTCATTATCCCATAGCTGACTCTTATGCCCATTGTCCTTGAGAGCTGGCTTTGCCAAATTGGTCCACGATCTCTTGGCAGGAGGCCAGCAACCACACCTCTCCAACAGGCACAGAGGCCTTGTATTGTGTGGCCAAGGGTGCCAAGGAGGGTGAGGGCACAAGGGTAAAGGGAGCTTTGGTTACAGATATTAGTAGAAAAGAGGCAGGCATATTGCTGCTTGATTGTTGAAAATTGTCACTGTTGAAAACACTCTATAGTGACTCCGAACTGGCCATTGGGCAAATAAGACAAGCTTCTGTTGGCCTGAAATGGACATGAGAAGCCAACACACTGGGGAGATCAAAAGGTATCTCAAAGTGGTCCAAGTTAGGCAGACTGACTTTCAACTTTCTGCTTCAATTAATAAATTATACCAGGACCATCTTCCCTATCCATGATCCATCAACTGTCATAATGTCCCTGCTTTGGATAACTGAAGGGCTAAGTCCAATCCTGCTATACAATGAGACCTTCATCCACCATACAAAGAACATACGTTGCTATACAGCTTCAATCCTCTTAATAACTAACAAAATAATTATGCGCTCTTAAAAGAGGTAATTGACTGAACCATAAACCAGTCAAATCCAGTATTATTCAGTATTTCATATTAAAAATTAGCTTTGTATAGATTAGCACTCCCATGTTAATGTACATCATCTGGATAAAGAACTCTCCATTAGCATGGAACCCGTGTCAATGAACAATTTTACCCATCTGGCAACCTAAACTGAACTCATTCTTTAGCATACTAATCTTTGATACACATTCATTTAATTCTTTGAACAGATGGCCGATACAATCACAAGATACAAGCTGCATGTCTTTAGTATCATGAACCATTCATTGTATGAATGTCTTGTTTTCATTACATGCGTTTTTGGTTAAAGACCAATTTTTAAATCTCTAGGTATTCTATCTACCTAATGATATGCAGCAATGTGGTTAAATGCATCAGTATATTAAGTTCTCTCTCGTTCTGTACTCTATTTTATCTTATTTTTAAAATTCCATCTGTTTTTTCTTTCTGTAGAAAATCTCTGGAATAATTAATGAGTGTCAAAATTTGATTACATCTGTTCTGCGTAAATAACATGTCTGCAAAAAAAATCTGAATAGGTTATGAGGAAATATTTTATTTTACAGGAAATGTAGTTTTTTCAGCTGCAGTGCAAAACATAAGGGCACAGTTGATTAAACAATACTAGCAGTTTAATTAGCTAATTATAATTAAACCGATATCTATGTACAAGAGATTTCCAGGGCATGACCAGTGCACGGATATAATCTACAATGGGCTACATTCTCTAAAGATCGCTGCCAGATCTTAAATCAAGCTATATTTTCCCCCATGAGACTGAAGCTTTGCAAAATTCATTAACTCCAGAGATCGAGTTAACTCAGGTCTTCAAAGGCATCATCAGGTGCCTGATACCAAGTTATCTCAATCTGCAGCAGAGCATGACAATAGCAAATTAAATTTATTTGTTGCTAATGAATTTAATTTCCATTTCAGATTCAGAACATGCCCTTAAAGTATTAGCACTGTGGGCATGATGCAAGAGGCCAGGCCCAAACAATTGCCAGGCCTAGGCGATCCCCAGGCTCATGTAACACAAGTTGAGTGGTAGATAATACTGGAGTAGTATAGCACCTGATCTCACCCCGGCGTCCTCTCCAGTTGACGTCAATTGACAAGAAGAATTATATAAGCAGAATGAAGTGGATCTAGAAAATAAATATGGCATTGATTGTGCAAATACATTTAACCCCTTCCCGACCGCTAACATACCATGTACGTCCTGCCCACGGGTCTCCCTTAGACCCGCGGACGTACATGGTATGTCAGCGGGCTCCTAACCTCCCTCTGCCGATACTTACATCCCTCGCCGGCTCCCATGGCGTGTCTGGAAAGCTGGAAGCTTGCCTTCGCCGTTTCCTGGGGGCCGGCAGATGCGATGACATCATCATGCTGCGTGATGACGTCATTGGCAGGTACAGGTGGGCAAAATTCAGGAAGGGGGGCTCATTTGGAGCCCTCTATCTCCCCAACCGTTAATGCTACAGTTATGCAAGTTGCACCGCTGGAAAGGGAAGAGTCTCCCCTTTTCAGCAGTGTACAACATTAACTGTTTCGCTGCCGAATTTTGATTCAAACCTGGAGGTGGCCGACATCTTGGATGTCGGCCAAGCTTCCGGGTCACCCCCCCCACTGACATCCTCCCCATATGTGTGAGGATGTCATTGGGCCAGTTAACCCCCTAGCTACCATGTGGAGATAGAGGGATCTTTTGGATCCCCTTAACTCCTGATCCGTGGCAGCTAGAGGGTCATGTTTGACATCATTGGAAAGGCCTGATCCTGGCCTTTCCAATTATATCAAACATGACCAGGTTTGGTCTAAAAATAAAATAAAATAAATGAATAAAAAAATTTTAAAAAATTATAAAATCATATTTTTAAATTTTTTTTCGTTGGGGGGATTAAGTTAAACAGGACCTAGGCTGTCATCTAAAAATAATGAGCATAAAATGGTCATAATGAGCTCAGCGCACATAGGTGCTAACTCTCAGAAGCAACATCCCAACACAAGATAGTTATCTGCCACATCCACTCCCAGAGGTCCCCTCTGCCATCCTCTGCCGCTTCCTCCCAGCCACTGAGGAGGAAGTCAATTCCTTATTGTCTTCCTCACATCTCACCACGTGCCTCTCGACCCCATTCCCTCACATCTAATTCCTCCCCTCTCCTCCTCCCTCACCCCTGCTCTCACACAGATCTTCAACCTATCTCTCTCCACCGGCTCCTTCCCATCCGCCTTCAAACACGCGCTAGTTACCCCTTTACTAAAGAAACCACCCCTCGATCCCAACTCTCCATCCAGCTACCGCCCTCTATCCCTGCTTCCCTTACATCTAAGCTCTTAGAAAAACTAGTCTTCAACCGCCTGTCCCTCTTCCTGTCCTCCAATTCCCTACTTGACCCCCTGCAATCTGGCTTCCGTCCCCGACACTCAACTCAAACTGCCCTCACCGAAGTCACAACGACCTCTTAACTGCTAAAAAACAAGGCCACTATTCTATTCTCATCCTGCTTGACCTCTCAGCTGCTTTTGACACTGTTGACCACCCCCTCCTTCTACAGACCCTCAACTCTCTTGGTCTCAGTGACACTGCACTCCCTTGGGTTGGCTCCTATTTATCCAACAGTTCCTTCTCTGTGTCCTTTGCTGGTAACTCCTCCTCTTCATTGCCTCTATCTGTTGGTGTACCTCAAGGCTCTGTCCTTGGTCCTCTGCTCTTTTCCATCTACACCTCCTCCCTGTGCAAAATCATTAATAGCTTTGGCTTTAATTACCACCTATATGCTGATGACACTCAGATCTACCTCTCTACCCCTGTCCTTTCCAAAGTCAGTGACTGCTTATCTGGCATCTCCTCCTGGATGGTCTCCCACCACCTAAAGATCAACATGTCTAAGACTGAGCTCCTACTAATTCCTCCCTCTAATGCCTCCCCACCTCCTGATTTCTCTATCACGGTGGAGGGTATCACCATCTCCCCATCAAACCAAGTTTGCTGTCTTGGAGTTACACTTGACTCTGCTTTTTCCTTCATCCCCCACATCCAGTCTCTTTCCTCCTCCTGCCGATACCAACTGCATAATATTTCCAGAATTCGGCCATTTCTTACCGCTGTCATCACAAAACAACTCATCCACGCCCTGGTAATCTCCCAATTTGACTATTGCAATAATCTCTTATCTGGCCTCCCTCTCCCCCCCCCCTACAATCCATCTTGAACGCCTCCGCCAGGCTAATCCACCTCACCCGCCGCTCTGTCTCTTCTGCTCCCCTCTGCGAGTACCTTCACTGGCTCCCCATCCACTGCAAAATTAAGTTCAAAATCCTTATCCTTACCTACAAAACCCTCACTAATTCAGCTCCCCACTACCTGTCCACTCCTCACTAGTCACCAAATACACCCCAGCCTGCTCCCTAAGGTCAAACAGCGACCTGCGCCTAGCTTCTCCCCGCATCACCTCCTCCCATGATAGACTGCAGGACTTCTCACGCGCAGCCCCCATTCTCTGGAATGCTCTCCCTCGTACGGTCAGACTTTTCCCTAACTTCACTTCCTTCAAACACTCCCTTAAAACGTTTCTATTTAGGGAAGCCTACCACCCAACTCACTGACGCAACTATCAATTACTCTCACCTTGCAGTCCTCTCCTCCTGTTTCCAACCCTTCTAGATTGTGAGTTCCTACGGGAATAGGGCCCTCATCTCCTCCTGTACTGTTTTTCAGATGTTGTTCAATGTATTGAAACCCTGTCTATACTGTGCCTATTGTAAAGTGCTGCAGTATATGCTGGCGCTTTATAAATAAAGAATAATAATAAAAAAATAATAATGGGTGAACTGGCTCAGCAGTGAAGGAGTTAAAAAGCAAAAACATGTAAAAATTGGGTATTTCTATTCTCGGGACAAAATTTTGAAACTATTTAGCCGGGGTCTTTTTTGGTGGTTGTAGATTTTGGGGATTAAATTACGAAAAAGTGTGTTTTTACCATTTTTTCATCATATTTCATTTTTTTTTATATAGCAAATTATAAGATATGATGGAAATAATGGTATTTTTAGAAAGTCCATTTAAAGGCAGGAAAAACGGTGTATAATATGTGTGGGTTGCATAAACGAGTAAGAGGAAAATTTGACCTAAATACTAACAGCGCAGAAACGTTAAAACAGCAGCGGGCACTAAAGGACAGATTTGCGTAAATCTGCCCGGTCACTAAGGGGTTAAACACTGATGGATATGAGAGCCCCCTTTGGACCTCACTCACTAGATATAGCACCTATATAGACCTATAGGCACTTTTCAATAATTCCATGTTTTCTTTTTCAATCACAAAGTGGATAGGTCTTGGAGAGGGTATAAATATAAAGGCGCCATTTTTTTGTCTCTTGGCTAGAAGCAGCAGGAGGACATGTAGTTGCTGGTAAGCAATTTTTGGATACAATAGGTTAGGATCCACCTTTAAAGAGTTGCTGTGACGTGGCAGGTAAGCTTAACACTTCAATGGCCATTCCAGTAAACTAAAACCTCTGTGTTTTGTTTATCATGGAGCCATAGGGATAAGCGCAAATTACAAAAAAAAAAATTCTTGTTATGTTTTATACATGAAGTGGGCTGGATACTTATGGTTTACACAGCCGGCCTGGTAGGGAAAAGTGTTCCGTAATCGCTTTTTTTGCATACTTGTAGATTGAGCAGCAAAGGTTGTGACAAGGTTTGAATAGCATCTTGAGACAATAATTTAATGGCAAGAGTGGAATAGGACCCACAGGGCAATATTCCCTAGTGAACGCTGTGCAGATGCAGAAAAGTGTGGCTACCACAGTGGGAGCAAACCTGTTGTTTGTTTGGTAATCCTCTGGGTGCTCCACCAAGGGGTCCGCCGTCATGTACCAGAGTTCACAAAAACGATGGGTCACACCAAAGTAACGATAAAATAAATCTTTACATGCATGACTAAAGCCTAGAGGTGAAACGTCTAAATGTTAGCCCCCGTTCGGCGGTGAATAAAGATTTATTTTATGTTACTTTGGTGTGACCCATTGTTTTTGTGAAACCCTAGTGAACGCTAACGGTAACATTTGGAGGTTTAAGCGTTACTGGTAGGATAAGTGACTTTAACGCATGTCCCCATAATACCTTCCTGATGCTAAACCCGTAAGAAATCACTTAGCGCATCGGTTGTTAGGTTAGCTTCCGTGAGCTTACTGTACTTTGCACATCCTATACTTAACATGGGAGTGCAATCATTAATTAGCAATTTGATAAGTAAGGTATTACAAAGTGCTAGCGCTAATTACCGTTAGGACGTACAAGACAAAATTTTAGCTACTCCTAAAAGCTGGTTCTAAATGATTCTGCAAACACAAAATCCTTTAGCATCCCCTAAACCCCCCCCCCCCCAATAGATCAGGAACTCACCTCTCATTCTGCGTCGAGAATGGTGGCCCGATCCACTGCTTCTTCTGGCTGCGAGCAGAGTGAGACTGGGAAGAAATAGTTCCCAATCTCCCTCCGCTATCACTCTCCGGTGAGATTTTGCAAGAGCGAGATCGCGCAGGGCTTGTGGCATGGAAGCAAAACCCTTCATGGAGGCCTATGGACTCCAGGCAATGATATTCACGGCGGTGCTGAAACGCTACCACGAGTATTCCAGCGGATGGTGCTGTGTTCCGGGGAGAGGTGCTCAGCTAGCACCTGCTCCAGAATATCGCACTAATATAGGGACGCTACAGGTAAACCTGCAGGTGCCAATTTTCTCCGTTAGTGCCCCCATTTTAGTGCGAACTACGGAATAGTGCCCATAGTGAATACACCGCTTATTATAACTTCTGCAAAAATGTACACATATTTTGAAATGATAAAAAAATTGTGTTGTTTTTTTGTTTTGTTATTAAACTTTCCTTTGATGCATTATCAACACCACACACATTAAAATACTGATCAATGCAAAGTATGTACAGGTTTTATCAATTAGTAATTCCCAGTCAGTATCTGTGATATGATGAAATTTTATTTGTTGTTTTAGACATTAACACCGAGAAATGGGTAGCTATAAAAAATATGGTTTCCAAGAATAAAGCAGTTGCAAAAAGGAACCTAAAAATTAAACTAAAACATATATCGATTGAATTTAATACACTATATTGCCAAAAGTATTCGCTCACCCATCCAAATAATCAGAATCAGGTGTTCCAATCACTTCCATGGCCACAGGTATATAAAATCAAGCACCTAGGCATGCAGACTGCTTTAATAAACATTTGTGAAAGAATGGGTCACTCTCAGGAGCTCAGTGAATTCCAGTGTGGAACAGTGATAGGATGCCACATGTGCAACAAATCCAGTCGTGAAATTTCCTCGCTCCTAAATATTCCACAGTCAACTGTCAGCTGTATTATAAGAATGTGGAAGTGTTTGGGAACGACAGAAACTCAGCCACAAAGTGGTAGGCCATGTAAACTGACGGAGCGGGGTCAGCGGATGCTGAGGCGCATAGTGCAAAGAGGGCTCCAACTTTCTGCAGAGTCAATCGCTACAGACCTCCAAACTTCATGTGGCCTTCAGATTAGCTCAAGAACAGTGCGCAGAGAGCTTCATGGAATGGGTTTCCATGGCCGAGCAGCTGCATCCAAGCCATACATCACCAATTTCAATGCAAAGCGTCAGACACAGTGGTGTAAAGCACGCCGCCACTGGACTCTAGAGCAGTGGAGACACGTTCTCTGGAGTGACGAATCACGCTTCTCCATCTGGCAATCTGATGGACGAGTCTGGGTTTGGCGGTTGCCAGGAGAACAGTACTTGTTTGACTGCATTGTGCCAAGTGTAAAGTTTGGAGGGGGGATTATGGTGTGGGGTTACATAGTTACATAGGCTGAAAAAAGACATGCGTCCATCAGGTTCAGCCTCTCACACAACACCTACTGCTGTTGATCCAAAAGAAGGCAAAAAACCCAGTCTGAAATGCTCGACAATATGCAACAAACTGGGGAAAAATTCCTTCTTGACCACAGAATGGCAGTCAGATTTCTCCTTGGATCAAGAAGCTTACCCACATATTAAATATTATAACCCTTAATATTCTGTGTCTGCAGGAAGTCATCCAGTCATTTTTTAAAAGTCTGTACAGTCTCTGACCCAACCACCTCAACAGGCAGAGAATTCCACAGCTTTATTGTTCTCATCGTAAAATAACCCTTCCTACTCTTTAGGCTGAATTTCCTTTCGTCCAGTCTAAATGGGTGACCTTGTGTCCTGTGTATAGTTTCCAGACAATGGTTTATAATGGCCCCGTATATATATTTATATAAAGTTATCAGATCCCCTCTAAGGCACTGTTTCTCTAAACTAAACAGGTTTAAGCTTGTTAGTCTTTCCTCATAACTTAAACCTTCCATTCCCCTTATTAATTTAGTCGCCCGTCTCTGCACTTTTTCTAGCACTATAGTATCCTTTCTTAAGGCAGGTGCCCAAAATTGCACAGCATATTCAAGGTGCTGTCTTACTATTGATTTATACAGAGGCAAAATTATGTTTTCATCCCGAGAGTGAACTCCCCTTTTAATGCATGCCAATACCTTGCTGGCCTTGGCGGCTGCTGTTTTACATTGCACATTGTTACTTAGTTTGAAGTCTATGATTATTCCCAAATCCTTCTCCTGCTTGGATTTCCCTAACTTCGTACCATTTAGGGTATAAGTTTAGGGTTGTTTTTCAGGAGTTGGTCTTGGCCCCTTAGTTCCAGTGAAAGGAACTCTGATTGCTTCAGCATACCAAGACATTTTGGACAATTCCATGCTCCCAACATTGTGGGAACAGTTTGGAGCTGGCCCCTTCCTCTTCCAACATGACTGTGCACCAGTGCACAAAGCAAGGTCCATAAAGACATGGATGACAGAGTCTGGTGTGGATGAACTTGACTGGCCTGCACAGAGTCCTGACCTCAACCCGATAGAACACCTTTGGGATGAATTAGAGCAGAGACTGAGAGCCAGGCCTTCTCGTCCAACATCAGTGTGTGACCTCACAAATGCGCTTCTGGAAGAATGGTCAAAAATTCCCATAAACACACTCCTAAACCTTGTGGACAGCCTTCCCAGAACAGTTGAAGCTGTTATAGCTGCAAAGGGTGGACCGACGTCATATTGAACCCTATGGATTAGGAATGGGATGTCACTTAAATTCATATGCGAGTCAAGGCAGGTGAGCGAATACTTTTGGCAATATAGTGTAGCTAAATGGTATTGATATGTGAAATAATATTTTGTCATCGGTAACAAGTTTTTCATTTGAAGAATTTTGCTATTTACAAAATAATAATGAAATAGGTTATTCAAAGAGATCCGAATTGTGGCCGAAAGGTAACCGAACGCTGAAATTCAGCATACGCTTACATTTCCTGGCCATTCGGCTATTCAGAGAGCAGGCAGTTCGCCTAATGTTGGCAAATTGCCTGCACATACGGTGCCTGTTCGAGGGCAGTGAATTCCCCATAGAGAATACAAAACAGCTGAAAAAGGTTGCTGAAATGCCCTGCCATTCGGTGGTTTCATTCGACAGGTTTATTCAGCGAAATCCCATAGGTTTCAATGTTAAAAATATTCCCGTTTTAATCCAATATCGAATAAACCGTTTATTATTTTATTCTGCAGTAAAAAGTCTCTTTATCTTTAGTTTTTTTTAATGATTTTTTTAGGCATTTTTCAGGAAAATTTTAGGCATTTTTTTGTGAAAATCTTTTTTAAGTTTTTTTTAATCGTTTTTTCTTTTTTCTGTAACAGCCCTTTTTATTATCATTCATTGGATCTTATATGTAAATTTCAGACAATTCGTTCTGTATTTTCTTTGCAAACAGTGTTTCACTTTTCAAACATTCAAGCGTACTGTTTTGTTTTTTTTCACTCCATTTGTCTGCAGTGTCGGGTTTTTCCGGCAGCTGCTCTGTGCTCTGATCGGCTTCTCTGGTTTCTCCGGTGTGTTCGGCGGGGTTAATCAAGAGGTTTTTGCGGGTTTCGGTGTGTTCGCCGGGTTTTGTGGTGAGTGTTCTGCGGGTTTGCAGCGGCTTTACCCTGCCCTATGACGGCCCTGTGGTGCTTGCTGAATACACCGCAGGGACGCCAAAATGGGATCACTAAATCGCACCGAATTGAAGAGAACGAAAAGTCACCGAACGTCCGGTGACTTTTTGATTCTCTTTGAATATCCCTGCATGAGTATTATAAAAAGGGTAGGGCAGAGAAAAAAAGATACTGTATATTGTAAAACAGAGAAAAGAAAATAATGGTCCATCACAATAATGTGTCCACAATAGACAACTGAAGGAAGTAACTTCTTAATAGTAAGAGTTTGAGTAAACGGTAATGGATGGAAGAGAGGGATACATTTGGAGGATTTCAGCCTAATGTAATTTCTATTCTGCAAGGATGGACAGGTTATTATTTTAAGTGCCAATCTCAATGTTTAATGAAAATTATTTAGAACATTACATGATACCTTACATGCATACAATATATAAAAAATGTATTTCCCTCACAGACTATGTTCAATTTCTGCAATCTCCATACCAGGCGAAAGCCACTGGACACATGGGAATCAACTCGCTAAACACTGGGTTGTCATCAACTAATTCTCATGTATTAGCCGACTTTTACTGATGTGATTACTCAAGAAAGTCTTAAAAAGCTATTGTAGGCAACAACTTAGCATTTAGTGAACCTAGCCCATGATTGCACATTCTGCATCTTCACCGGAAGTGAGAGCATCAACTCTCAACACTTGCCCATTTCTTAAATTTGTTATTGTGTTCATAGGAGTATGTCTTGCTGCGTACATTCAAAGCCCTCAGTATCTCCATTCTTTAATCTTTGGTCTGCCTGTGGTCTATTACTGTCTTCTTCCGATTGACCAAAACCACTAATTCACACATAGTAGACTTCGCTATAATGCCAGACCTATGGAATGTCCTTTCTCATCTTTCATATTCTCATTCTTTAAGAAATCCCTCAAAGTTCTCTTTCTTCAATACATCCCTCAAAACACACCTCTTAATGGAGAAAGTGCCATCTTTCTGAGTAACAATTGGCCCGTCCACCCTATCTACCAGTAATATTAGTGGTTTGACTATCTGTTTCACCACCTTACTTTTCCCCTGTACATCCATTTGCATGTTGTTTTCTTCACTGTTTCCCTGGATAAAAATACCATGTTGTGATCTTGGCTCCCTGCAGTACGTTATTACTCGTGTTGTCCATGTTATTCCTTTTGCTCTCATCCATTCCAACTATTTTATACCTCTAAATTAATTTATCTTATTTACCTCTAAATAAATAATTTAAATTCACTTGCTGGTTTTTATCCATCAGCTTCAAGTTCCAAAAAATATTTCAACATACTTGTAATATAACAAGAATGTGTTCTCTTTGACATAGTTCACATTTCGACAAATCTAAAAATACGCGCTCAGTAAGAAAACAGGAGTTATGTCCTTTCTAGAACGCTTTGTTGTGGTCTGGAGGTTATTTGGATGAAATCTGAGTTCTCGGTAGCATTCTGGACAAGAAGCATGTTATGGAAAAGTACAGATGTGAAGAGAACCGTAGAAAGGTTGACCTTGCTAATGACAGACCAATGAAGCTCGGCAATCATTTCATTTTCCTATTATAGTAATCCTCATTGCAATCCAGTGGATTGTCAAGCATTTCATCTCTCATTCCACATGATTTGCCTTATTTCAAGGATTACATTGCATTTGGACTTATCATTGGAAATGTTATTCCATCATATCAGATGACATATTTGTTTGCTTTTCATGGGCCACTGAGTCGAGGCCCGGAAAAGGAGGATGGTGAAATTCCATTAGTTAGAAGGGAATCGAGTATCAAAAGAAATTATATTTACTTTTTAACTAATCTTTTCAGTTTCCTGGCTACGTTTACTGCTTCCCCCAATGTATTTCAATATCATTTCCTTAAAGTGAAATGATATGAAATGAATAAATGGAAAAAAAAGGCAATAAAAATATATGTATTTTGTCTGTTTCTGAACCAAATGTAGAGTCTCATAAAAATGCAATATGCTTAGCCAGGAGAGATATATAATATTATAAAATTATATATACAGATTAGATGAACTGTGTGTAGAACCATATGTCACAATTAGACAACTGACCTAGTCATTTAATATCCAAAAAGCTTAATTAAATGCTAGCTCTCCAAAAGTATGCTCGTAAAGCTGTCATTATCCCATTATACCTCCAAATGAGATCATTTACATGTCATCTTTATTACATTGCAGAAAAAGAAAAAACAATGCAAATCAAGACCGGATTTACCCTTTGTGGTTAAGACCTTAACATACTTTGGAAAATCACTTTATCTTCTTATGCCCAGAACACATCATAAACCCTTTAGTGCAGGAATTTTGATGATTCCAGTTAGTTGCAAGGGATACAAATCTTACACAAAATTTAAAGCCAGAGTTAAATGAATTTCAAAAATACTTGGGGACATGTTTTGTGACCATCACACAGTGTTTCTCCCGAAACCTATAGTCTTAACCTGTTTGGATTTGGGGTAACATCTCAGAAAATATCTTCTTTTGAGTTTATTTAATTCAATAGATGATATAAAAGACAAATTAATAACCAAAACATCTGATTTTACCATAGCTAAGGGGTTATTCAGAGAGTGTGCTTTCTCGTTCTCTGCACTTCAAGGAATCAAATTTCCCGACCTTGCGGTGAATTCAGCTTTCACTGCAGGTCCCAAAAATCCATTGCAAAACTGCCGAAAATCTTTCGGAAAACACATCTGATAGGATTCGAAGTATCGGATCACTTGAAAAAGCATGCTGAACACTTCTGGAAAAAGCCAATGATCTGCCGCACACAGCGCCAACCAGCCACCGGAAAAAGACGACAAGCCGACGAACGGGGTAAAAAAAACAAAAAAAACTATTAAAAGTTTGAAATGCTGTTTACAAAAAAACTACTGAATGAAAATGTCTGGAATTAACATATAAGGGCCTATGAATAATAATAAAAAGGTCTGTTACAGAAAAAAACTATTAAAGAAAACAGAAACAAATTTGTCGAAAAATCCCCAAAATTTCCTAAAAGATCCTAAAAAAAATAAATAAAGAGACTTTTTACTGCAGATTAAAAAAATAAACGGTTTATAAGATATTGAACAAATACCGAAATATTTTTAACATTGAAACTCATGGGATCCGCCTGAATAAACCTACCGAATGAAACCACTGACCAGCAGGGCAGTTCACTGACTTTTCACTTCTGTTCGGTGTTCTCTGAATAGATTAACCATTGCTTCTCTATGGGGACTTTCACTGCCGTCGAACAGGCACGATACTTGCTTTCTGAATAGTTGAATCGCCATGAAATGTCACCGTACCGGTAAATTCACTGGTAGGTGCCATTTCGGGGCCAAAACGGCTCTCTGTGTATATCATTGTTAATTGTTTACATCATGTGTGCTCAACCTTGGCCCGCCAGATGCTTGGGATCTACATTTCACTCAAAGCTCTGTCAACCTGATAAGAGGCTGAGTATCACGGAAGGTTAGTTCTGAAACGTCTGCCGGGCCAAGGCTGAGCGGGGTGCCAGAGGTTGGTTTATCTGTATGCATCTATCATACACCTGTTTTTGAAAAAAAAGGGTATGCAAGTCCTTATGGTAGTATTTACAGGTTTTACACATTCTGTGTTCTCTACCTGGGAATTGCAGGTCTCTAGTAATATTGTTTCTGTTCTTAGATCTGCCCTATTCTAGTAAGAGATTTTGGCTATTCCACTTGGATTGTGAAGACACTTTCCCAGAATTGGTGACACAGCCCCAGGTTCACCTAACACAATTGGATATGGATACTACTAATTCGGCAGAGGCATATTTGCAAAAAAACATACATATGATCATATATTTAGTTTGTTTTTATCGCATATCTCTTCATATACTCTACCTTTTAAAGTTCAGAATTATGGAATATAGATGAGCTTTTGTCAGGGTCATGGTACCGGGATTGGCAGGCAGAGCCCAGGTGCAAGTAACACATGGCACACTAGAGTCGTTATGGTGGAGATTAGGAGGGTTATTCACATATACAAGATCCAGGTACAACACCATAAATCAGGAACAAGGCAAGAAACATAAGGGGACTCACAATGTGGAGGAAATAACAATGGGAATCTTGATGGGGAACACAGGAATAAGACAATAAAGACAACAAGATGATGCTATGGCAGCAGACAGGTATACAAACACAATGGGCAGGTAGCTCTTTAAATTGGCGTGGTCAAGCTTCACTGAAAGTGGGAGACTCCCTTAAACAGGAAAGTCTAGAAAACAGCAGTACTGGATTTGGAAGCACTTGAGGATTCCTTCAGGCAGAGCTGGTGGGAAACATGAACTGGGAAATAGCAGGAAAGGTGCTGCCATCGTATGTGATAACAGAAGCAGCTTTGGCATGGGTCTTGGACCCCACCTCCTCCTGGTCATTACTTCTGACAGCTTTTTCTCGCATCACTAAACAGTTGATGATTGAATCGCACAATTCAGTTGTGGTCTGTACTAGGGATGCACCGATACCACTTTTTAAAGACCGAGTACGAGTACCGATACTTTTTAAAAGTACTCACCGATACCGAGTACCGATACTTTTATTTTATATCATGTGATCGCTTTTCAATAAGAACAGACCTCATATAAAAATGCCCCAGTTCAGATATGTATACAGAATGCCCCCAGCTCACATGTATACAGAATGCCCCAGCTCACATGTAGATTGCCCCCAGCTCACATGTAGATAGATTACCCACATGTGAGCTGGGGGCAATCTACCCACATGTAAGCTGGGGCAGATTTCCCCCAGCTCACCTAGATTGCCAGGCTCCGAGCGCTATTCCTCCTTCAGTGTCCACCGGCAACAGGTTGCAGCTCTGGGAACCATGCATGCCGTGGTCTCGCGAGATCCCGGAGTTCACGTGATCTCGTGAACTCCGCAATCTCCCGGTAACTCTTTGTCGGCAGACACTGAAGGAGGAAGAGCGCACGGAGGGAACGTCTGCCCCACGGATTCGGTTGCAGGGCTGTGACGCAATCACGCCGCCGCCAGGCCATGGAGGCCTTGACGCTGCCTCCAGCTGAGATCTCGCGGGAGCCTCCTGCGAGATCTCAGCTGGAGGCAGCGTCACAGCCTCCACACCCCGGCAGCCGCATGATCGCGTCACAGTCCTGCAACTGGACCCACCACTGGGTAAGTAATGCGACCCGCCAGAGGGGAACGCTGGCCAAATGCTTTTCATGCATGCGGCCAGCTTCCCCAGCCCTGCGGATACCAGCAAGCCGGCCCAGCGCTGTCTTCCGGTATCGGGGGGAGGTATCAGGCCATTTGCACAAGTACCAAGTACTCGTGCAAACGACAGTATCGGCACCGATACCAATACTAGTATCGGTATCAGTGCATCCCTAGTTTGTACAATATTCAATGATGTCACTTAGGCTGAAGGAACATACATTAATAAGGAACTTTAACACCATAGTATGTAAAATATAAATTATTTGGTGTTTCAAGGTAACATAAATTAAAGCACACACGTCATACATCTACTGGGTGCCATCATCCAGGTGATAGCACAACAATCTGAGGTCCAATTAGAATTGTCAATGTTTACCTATCTAGTGTGATCAGGAAAGCCGACATATAGGAGACAGGAAATGGTGACTCCCACCAGTGAGCATGTGCACTATAATATAAGCTACATCTTTAACAAAAGTTCATATTTTGAGATATTTCCCTTTAATTGAAAACTTGTGTGCTGAAATTGGGCAGCCGTGACTGGAAATGAGCCAGTAGTTCACTATTTAGATGATGTATAAAATATGTATAAAAAATGAAATTACATTCAGAATACTTGAGGAAAAAGGCACACTTGATGTCAGGAAAGAAAGGGCAGGCTAATACCGAGGAATTTAAGTAATGACTACATCTATAGAACAATGAGTGCAGGGAGAAAAGGAAAGAAAACCTCTGGAACATAATGTATGGAACTTCCAGTAGTCTTCAAAATACTGAATTAGAAATGTAAAGAAAAGAATCACAGAAAGGGAAACATGGATGGAAAAACCAGCACAGTAGTAAGACTTTCAGCACACTAAGCTTATCTTTCACAAATTTAGGACATGAATGGCTCCACTGACTACGTGATTTTAACTGCATTGTCTGGAACTCAGTACAGTACATTGCACAACCACATGGAATTTACCGCACTCCCACATAGAATAATCTATTTTTATAGAGGGAAACGACCCACAGTGGCTAAAAACTGAAACAGGCTATACATCATTCTGGTACTAAAACCTGTATGAGCATTTTTAGTGCAAAACCACGAAAAAATACTAATAAATACAATATAATACTACTATTTATTTATTCAGGCACCAGGCAATGTGATTATTCATTCGCCGTGCATGGGTCACTGCATGGGTCACTGTCATTATTTCCACCCACCTCCTTTCAGAGTGTAAGCTTTTTAGGAAGCAGGACCCTGTTACTTTCTATCCACGCATCTATGTATTGTCTTGATTTTATATAACCCCTGTACTGTACTATAGAATATGCATGAGCAATATAATTAAACAAATACTAATGTTGCTAGTGTGAGGTAGTCTCCAGCTGTGTCATGTGACACTCAAGCCCAACTCACAGTGCCCTGAGACTGTTTTGCTGTCAGTATCTGCATATATGATACATCTCAAGCTTTGGAATTTCCATTTTTTTGTGGCATGACCATACCTAAAAATTTTCATCTATACTCTGAATCCCATATACCCTTGCTAAACATACACACAGAGTTTTTACGTGTATTTAAATGGCAATAAAAATTTAAGTCCACCTGCCAATGCCAACCATCTAATCACAATTTACATAACAGACGCAACATTCATAGAGACGCTACGAAAAAAGCCAAGTGCATGCTCATACTTTCGAACGCAAGTTGACAAGTGCTTACGCAGAACAATCCTCGGCTACTGTCTTCCTGGGCTGCTGCATGTTGTATTATGTCAGCACATACAGCATGCTGACCTCATTGGTCCCTGAGTTGGTCCCTGGTAGGTGAGATATTCAAAATCCCATTTACCAAGTAACTGTTGTGTGGGTGGAGGAAACACCTCCTCTTTACACAGCACTTCCAGCCAAATGGGCCCGGAAGGAACTGGGAGAAGGGGGAACTCCATGCAGCCAAACCACTTTAATAAGCTAAAGTGGTCAGGGTGCATCCGATTTATCCCATAAATGTTATAAGAATATTTTATCAACACAGAAAGGAGTGCTTTGCTGAAATAAGTTGCATTTGGCAGGGTCATTCGGCAAAAATTACCTAGTTAAATCTAGATTGTTCTAAGACTAGAGTTGACTTGAAGATCTTTATTAATTTTCTTTGCTTATGCTAATTCCACTTACAGGGTTATTCAGAGAGAGCCCATCTGGCCCCGAAATTACACCAAACAGTGACTTTCCCTATCCGGTGCAATTTTGTGGCCATTCGGCGATTCAGAAAGCAGGCAGGTCGCCAAATATTGGAGAGTTGCCAGCGAAATACGGTGCTGTTCGGCGGCAGTGAAATCCCCCATAGAGAGGTAATGGTTAACTTATTCAGATAACATCAAACAGAAGAGAAATACCCTGATGTTGAGTGGTTTCATTCGACAGGTTTATTCAGGAAAATCCCGTAGGTTTCAATGTTAAAAATATTCCTGTTTTTACTGAATATCTATTAAACCGTTTATTCTTTTAATCTGCAGCACAAAGTCTCTTTATTTTTTTAGGATTTTTACGGTAATTCTTTTTTCCAGATTTTTATTAAATAATGGGGTTTTTTCTGTAACAGTCCTTTTTATTATTATTCATAGAACCTTATATGTTAATTCCAGACATTTTTGTCCAGTAGTTTGTTTGCAAACAGCGGCAGCTGGTCGGCGGCGGCGCTGCGTTCAGCGGATCATCGACTTTTTGCGAGCGCATTCGGGTTTTTTCGGCGGTTTTGCAGTGGATGGTTGGCTTTTTTCCGATGCATGCAGTGTTTTTACGGCGGTTTTTCTGTTCGATGTGGTGGTTTTGCAGTGGATTTTTGGATGAGGTCAGCGGATTTTCCCTGCACTTCGGAGACCCTGTGGTGAATGCTGAATTCACAGCAGGGTCGGGGGAATTTGATTCCCCGAAATGTAGGGAACGAGAGTGCACCAAAATGTGCTTTCTGAATATCCCCTACATTGACGAACTTCATTTACAACCAAATCTGCAACCAGAATAAATTGAGTATGCTTTTTCAAAGGCTTAATCAGGAAATGTGGAAATCCATATAGTTTGGCTTTATGTATGTTTTATTTAGATATGCAGCCTTGGGGAGGGGGTGTTTCTTGAGAGATAGTTTAGTATCAGTTAATTTGTTCTATTATGTCTGTATGAATTCCGAACACAACATAGAAAATATAGAACTGTAGCTTGCATCATGAGAAACGTGGAGAGATCTAAAGCATCCTCTGACAATAGAATGAAAGCTGATCAGTATGGGCTGATCTTTTATTTCAATACAATGATACTGTGAATTCTAACAAGTTAATTTAATCTCCTTTGTTTGTATGCCAGCGTAATGAAATACATCCTCTTTCGCAAGTTTAATACTACTGGGATTTAACGAAAGGATGTTAACTTCCCTATGATTCGTAAAATTATCTTAAATTCAAGTAATATGAATAAACCCTTCTCTAAGGTCTGAACTCCCATGAGACGATTATAAAAGCACACTTGTCCTAAACTGCCCCACTCTACAGGAAGCACTTACATTACCACGTCTGCTTTCCCCTTCACCTCTATTCACCTTTAAAATAAAGTTAGAAAATATATGATGCCAGTAATGCGGTTTCTTCATTATGTTCACACATTTTCATGATGTTAAGCCTTCCTGAACTCTTACGAGTGAAAAGAACAGCAAGAGTCACCTCAATAAACTACGTCAACATGAACGAATGCATACAATGAGAAGATTCATTTCCCAAATCTTTATAAAATATCAACTACCTAGCTAATGGATACCAACCATAGCACTGTCTTACTGCATCCTACTCAAAGGATATGGATTGTTACATTTATGAATTTTAAACAACAATACTTACTGTTCCAGATTAATGGAACGATATTTTTATTATTTATGTTTTTCTTTTGTAGGAGGGTGGTATTTATAGTGGAAATGTTTGTGTGAATGTATTTCTATACATTGTTTTTGTGTATGTGTATCTGTACTGTAAGAGCGTTTGTATTTTGTTTTTGTGTGTGGATGTCGGTGTGTAGTGACGAGATGTGCCCGGATGTCTGTGTGTCAATCCTGAAGGGTGTTTTTTTTATTGCGGGTAAATATGTGTCATTGTACATGAAGGAATGCTGCCCTGATGCTGCAATACCTCCTTAAGGATGAAACTCAGTATGCAAAGAAGGGGAGGACACACACCAGACACAAAGGATATGGGTAAATTTTATATATATATATATATATATTATAGGACCCGTCAGAGGGTGGATTAGATTGACGCTGTTGGCAGGCTTAAGCAATTCACGGCCGTTCATTGCGAACCAAATTTCCACCATTTTATTCAACAAAGCTCAGAGTTATGAAATTTTCACCATGTGGTAAAAGCTGGTATTATGCACCCATGCATGGAGCTGTTGTTGCAGGTTTTTGAATGTGTTTGTCTGGAGTGCTCTCTCCATGTTTTTGTTTTGTATTTTATTCTGAGACGCACCCGCACTGAAACGCTTAGTTAAGGCTGAGTGCTACCCCCCCATGTTTTTTGTATATATATATATATATATATATATACCAAGCAAGGAGCACTCACGGACTTAGAAAAAATAATAAAACAAACTCTTTATTGGGAAGTCATTAAAAAAACTATTTATTGGTCGTTATATCATACTTTTGAGGAGTTTTGGCACTATGGCATCCTTCAAAGACAGTTCCAGAGCGTGAATGCTGAGAAGGTGGACTGTTATATATATATATATATATATATATATATAGATTAGGTGGGCCGTGTTAGTCCAGATGCCAAAATCATGAGTATAGCAGTCTGTAGTGATACCTTTTTTATTGGACTAACGTTACATTTAAAGTACAAACTTTTGAGAGTGATCCTCCCTTCATCAGGTATAGAAGCTTACTGATCATAATAGTAGAATTAAACATTGGGACATTCATAGGGCGCACAGTTGGGGGTGCTAGATGTTGTACATCGCCAAAAGGCATGGTCAGAGGGGGAAAAAAAAACAGCAAAAAGAGCATTTAATTGTCTCAGGCACATAAGACAACAGTGATGAAATCATGTCCACTTCAAAGGGAATGTGAAAGGACAAAACAAAAAAAACCACAAAACAGTGAGTATGGGGAAGACACAGAAAAAGAAAAAAAGAAAAAAAAAACAGGAGAGAGAAAACCAAGCCCCAACCAGAATTATGAATATTATGTGACGTTATTATAGTGGGTTATAAAAACAGAATCTACATTAAGTCCTTGTTTTATACTGTTGAAATATGTGATCATTTTCATATGAAATGAAAATGATCACATATTTCAACAGTATAAAACAAGGACTTAATGTAGATTCTGTTTTTTTAACCCACTATAATAACGTCACATAATATTCATAATTCTGGTTGGGGGTTGGTTTTCTCTCGTTTTTTTTTCTTTTCTTATTTTTCTGTGTCTTCCCCATACTCACTGTTTTGTGGTTTTTTTTTGTTTTGTCCTTTCACATTCCCTTTGAAGTGGACATGATTTCATCACTGTTGTCTTATGTGCCTGAGACAATTAAATGCTCTTTTTGCTGGTTTTTTTTCCCCCTCTGACCATGCCATTTGGCGATGTACAACATCTAACACACCCAACTGTGTGCCCTATGAATGTCCCAATGTTTAATTCTACTATTATGATCAGTAAGCTTCTATACCTGACGAAGGGAGGATCACTTTTGAAAGCTTGTACTTTAAATGTAACGTTAGTCCAATAAAAAAGGTATCACCTCAGACTGTTATACTCGTGATTTTTATATAAATATATATATATCTCCATGGTTATAGAGCAGTGATGTTACCGCTACGCCACCCAGCCGGTATATATATATAAAGCAAAAAGCAAAAACCTAGGCAAAACAACTGTAATATAATCAAATTTAAGTGCCCGTAACTGAGTAGGGAATAGGGAGCCAGGCCTGAGACAAGCAATAGTCAGTGGGTAAGAAGCTTAATGATCTGACAAGGAGGAAGGGGAGACACAGAACCTGGTAATAAAGACCAAACGCAAGCAGCACTCAGGTCCAGGCCTGCAGACAGTGTGACACAAGTGAAATGGGCCAATGTGGAACTGTAGCTTGGTCAGAAAGGGGCTAACCACTAAGGTGTGCTGAAGATCCTGGTGGAACCATGACACTAAGGTATATTCAAAGAAAGGTGAATTGTCAGGAGAAGAGAACAATCTAGACCAAATAGCCTATTTGGAAAGTGAGATAAACAGGAGAATCTTTCTGGTTTGTCTATTTTGACCTAAAATTTTCACTTCTCCAGTCATTCTCCTGAGTTTCACCTTTATTTGAATAGACCTGAAAGTGTGTGAAAGTTGTTTGTGACCATAGGACACTCATACATATGTTTGTGTTGTAAGTAGGCATATTGCCCTCAATATCACCTTTTATACTTGTTCATTTCCATCTCTAGTAGTGCTCTATCTCTCCCGCTCATATATATGTCCATCATGTTTCTTTTCCCTCGTATCATCGGGTTCTATTTCCCTCTGTACAGTGTATCTCCCCTTACCTATCTAGGCAGAATTACTAAGAGAGATTATATTTCATAGCTACACTCTCTCATTCTCGTCATCTTGGCGTGCATGATCAGGCATGGAAGCATTACTGTATAGAGGGAGGTATGACTTCCCATATCCCCCATCTCTATCCAACATGTTGATATCCATGGCAAGACTCCATAAGCACACTAGGTGTAGAGACCAGCTCTAGAGGGAGACTCTGTTGAGTAATGGAATCCCAGAGTGTGATTTGATAAAAAGCTAGAGGATTTCTTGGTACCCAAAGAACAATCACTCAGCTTGCAACTTCAGGGACATTTTATTTCTCATTATCTGTTTAATTACTTGGATGGAGAGATCAAATACTGTGCGCTCTATGCACCAGGGAATACCGGGATGTGGCTTTGCCAGATAGCTGTTTCTCGTATTTGAAGTTTGTGGGATTTGTTACTATGCTGTGATTGTTATACTGTATGTTTATGCACAGTTGGTTGACTATATGGTTTTTCTCTTTTTGGGCAGGATAGTTCACCTATTCATTCTGTATTATCAGAAGAATTCTAGTCATATTTATGACCTACAATCAAAGCATGGAAGGAATCAACCCTTTTGTATCCCAATGCCCCTATTAATATTTGTGCTTGAATGAAGTCCCCTGTCATCCCCCAGTACAACGATCATAACATATCTGCAAAATTCGGTTAGCGCTATGACCTCAGTACTTTATGTAGCTGTAGGAACCTTGTGCTTCCTCCTATCTGTCCAAGTGATTATACTTTACCTTGTTCTCTCTAATAATCTCTTTACCAGGATATTGTGGAGAAATCGAGGCAGTTGTACAACCATAAATACAGACCCATAAATAGAAGTGTCAACAGCGGGGATCCTGGTATCCAGCGGTGTAGGCAGCGATTCAGTTCTGAAGAATGGAACTGATGCCAAAAACTAAACATTGTAATCAGTTTTTATTGGAAATAATTAAAAAATAATAATTGTCTTTTATGCGGGTTCTAAAGTATAGGGATCTTTTTAAACATTTTGTGTAATTATGTATTATGCCACCAAATATTGCAAACGCCTTCAGATAAGGTAATACGATTTATATCGTTTGTAAAGATCCATCTAAAGAGAGGGTTATTTCCATACTGGAAACAAACAAAGTATATATGCTATTTAATAATATGAATCCTATTTTTATAAAAAGCATAGAACGTCTCATTGTCCAGCTCCTTCTTTGTGTCCATAACCTGAATTTTACTTCAGTACTAACTATGCATCCCCCTGCTACAAATAGACATGTCTTACAGTTTTTTTTATTGCTCTCATGTAACGGTTGCCATTTATGATTAACGATTGAAACAACATGTACAAGTTCAGGCTCATGAACCCACAAAAAATGACAAAAAGGGCTCCAGAATCATTGAACCACAAGATATAAAACTGAGCTATATTCAAAAGGTTTCATTTGTTCTTGTGTCTTCGCCAGAAGAAGCATTGCCAATATAAATTATTTTCTTATTCAATCTTCTTATTTACCCTATGTTTATGATTCTGATTTGTATACTGACAGTTGGACCCGGAGCTTGATGAGGTCATGAAGTCACAATATAAGAGCAAGAAGATCAGTTTGTCATTTTGCAAAAGCCAGAAAGAGCTGAATAACACTTCAGAATGAAAAATAAAACATTCACTGTTTGTTGTTCTTCTTATTAACCCCTGTGCCTTATTAAAATTCATGTTAAGAATGAAAAAATAAATTGTAACCACAATAATATATTCAATTACCAAATCGCTTAATACCTATAATTGTAGTGTTAGACCATCAGGTCACTATTTGGCTAAGCGTAGGAAAATATATATAAAATTCCAATAATTCAATCAAGGTGAACACGAAGGATTTCAATATAATGCAGTATTCCAAAAACCCATTATCACCAAAGCTCCAGGTTGCAACCACACTAGCTTTCAAATTTTTGATTTTTTTTAGGGAGATTTGGGGATAGGGAACTAGCCAATCATAAAAATCCTGCACCAATTGCAATTGCATCATACAAAGGTATACCGTATTTTTCGCTCCATAAGACGCACCTGACCATAAGACGCACCTAGTTTTTAGAGGAGGAAAACAGGAAAATAAATATTCTGAAATCAAATAGTGTAATAATGGATATACTGCCCCAGCTCATGGATACTGCCCCCAGCTCATGGATACTGTCCCCCAGCTCATGGATACTGTCCCCCAGCACATGGATACTGTCCCCCAGCTCATGGATACTGTCCCCCAGCTCATGGATACTGTCCCCCAGCTCATGGATATGCCCCAGCACATGTATACTGTCCCCCAGCTCATGGATATGCCCCAGCACATGGATACTGTCCCCCAGCTCATGGATATGCCCCCCAGCTTATGGATATGCCCCAGCACATGGATATGCCCCAGCAAATGGATACTGTCCCCCAGCTCATGGATATGCCCCCCAGCTTATGGATATGTCCCAGCACATGGATATGCCCCAGCTCGCTCATGGATGTGCCCCAGCTCGCTCATGGATATGCCCCAGCTCGTTCATGGATGTGCCCCAGCTCGCTCATGGATGTGCCCCAGCAGCTCATGGATATTCCTCCGCTCACCTGTTGCCGCCGCGTTAGGCTCCCTCTGAGCGTGCGTCCAGCGGCAGGAAGCTTGGACACTCGCCTGGGGGAGCCACGTGACCGCGATCTCGCGAGATCGCGGTCACGTGGCTCCCCCAGGCGAGTGCCCAAGCTTCCTGCCGCCGGACTCACGCTCAGAGGGAGCCTAACGCGGCGGCGACAGGTGAGCGGAGGCATATCATGGGGCATTCGCTCCATAAGACGCACCCACTTTCCCCCCCACTTTTTGGGGGGAGAAAAGTGCGTCTTATGGAGCGAAAAATACGGTAATTCATGGTCTCAATGTATAAAATCAAAGAGAGCATTTATGTTTATTTGTGGATCATAAACATGACCAATGGTTCTGTACTTTTTATCTAGTTATATTAAAAGTTACGTTTTACTATCAATTCAGGAAGAATTTGTGGTACTTCGGTTTGTTCAGCAGTACTTCTTTGTTCCCAAATTTTCGGGTTAACCCCGTATTCTCCTGCAAAATAATTGTTCATTAAATCAAGTTGCACATTATTACTATGCATTAGTAATTGGTTTAACTTAACCACAATAATCACACATATTGCCAATACTTTAAATGCTGAGGTTTAATGTATAGTAGCAACAAGGAGGTAAGAAATTAAGATGTGTAGAGACCTGTGGACCTGCAGCCAGAGGCATATGTATGATCTACTTAAGAGAAAATAATAAACTAGTTCAGATTGAGTGGTGGTGCTTGGAATTCATACTCCTGCCTCTTGCACAGTTATGCCTCCTAACCCTGTTCCCTTGCTCTGCCCCATAGACCCACAGTCCTCCTCCAGCAAGAACACCACCTCACTCACTACTCCCAGCAAAGATAAAAAGGACAAACCCTCAAGAACTCCTCTCCTGGCAAGTAAATCACAACTACAATCTCTGGCTAAATAACTGACTGCTGGTATCTGCTGACTTTTTTTAATCAGATCCTGGTAGTGATCCCTGTGAAGACCCTGACACAGACTCCTGATAAAACAGTAGCATCAGGAGTCTTCTCCTTTTCAGTAGTGTGTAGTTATGCAAAACCGCAGAAATAGACCCTAACGTAGAACAATCAATAACCAAAAATAAGCAGAATCAGTGTTCTTAATGGAAACTTTAATTCCTTTTGGGACAGGCATGTCTATTTGGGGGAAGGTGCAAAGATGAAGGAGTTAATATGTGTATCTGTGTATGATAAAATGTGGAGGTGTGGCATTGAAAGTGTGGCAAGGGCCCCAAAACTCTTCCTCCCTCAGGGCCCCTCAAATGCTAGAGGTGGCCCTGTATATAATAGGTATCTATTGTGTGGCCCAAGACCTGTACCAAAAATGTCAAAGTGGCTCTTGATTTACAAAAGGTTGAGGACCTCTGTGATTGAGGTACTAAATTAAGCCACGGGTAGGGATGTGCATGGCAGAAAAATTAGTTTTGCTTAGTTTCGTTTCGTTACGTTTTTATATCATTTAGCTTTCGGAATTTCGTAACGTATTTCGTTTCGTATCGTTTTGAAATTTTGAATCGATTTGAGATTTCGAATCGATTCGAATTTCATATATGAATTCGATAGTTAATATCAATTTGAGTTTTCGATCACTAACTAAAACCCCAATTAATCAAATTTTGCTGTTAAAAGAAAAGCTAGGGTTAAATTTTTGCTGTGTCACAGATTTAGTATTTGAGTCAAATTAAACAGTGAAACAAAATTAATTTGTTTCATAAAGTCCTTTGCTGACTATGACTAGTTAAGATCAATTTGATAGTTCATTTCAAATGCGATATTTGATATCAATTTGATAGTTCATTTCAAATTAAATAGTTGATATCAATTTGATAGTTCATTTCAAATTCGATATTTGATATCAATTTGATAGTTCATTTCAAATTCGATAGTTGATATCAGTTATTCAAATTTTTCTTTTATGATGATGACACAGTGTAAAACGAAATAAATTAGTTATATACTGTTTTGTTTCAAATTCGTATCGTATCAATTCGTTATTCGTAAGTACTTCCGAATACAAATTATCAAATTTCGTTCCAAATTCTGAATTTTTCCGAAACGAATGCACATCTCTAGCCAAGGGTAAGGATGTCAAAATGCAGGGAAAACCAGTAAACAGCCAAGGATTACAAAGGACCAAGATGAAGATTGCAGATGTAATGGTGACCCTGGGCAACCAGCCGATATGTTAGAAAAGATGTTTTACATCAAGCTGTAGTGTTGTCATGAGACGTACTTGGATGCTGCATCTCATATTAATAGCAGTTGTGGAGTCCGGTAAAGCTAATACGGACATGATGGCTCCAGCAAACCACTGGGCTGTTTCAGTTAGTGAAATGTAGGAAATCGCCGCAGCTCCGTCACAACTACTCTATAAATGCTAGAAAAGGTTGGGATATTGAATGACAAACAACAAAACATCAATAGTTCACATTTTAGACATTGCAAGCACTGTAATTCTGCAACAAATTATGATGCGGTATGTCATATTTTACATATTTTGCTTCTCCTTCATCTTTTTCTTTTAAAAAAAAAACAATCTGTGCCTTGTGTGTTAGCCTGAGAAAAATGTGTTCTGTCCAATGTACTTTTTGACTTGAAGACGCCATAAGTATTCTCAAACACATGTTTGCTATTATTGGAAATCTGATGTAACCATTTCTCCTGGGGATGGAGGAGATGACTTCAAGTTGTCAAATATTAACATCATTTCCTACATGGGATTGATACTAATAGAAACTACTGAATGAGGCTAAGTGAAGAGACTCGACAGCTAGTGTTTATTATTGTAATGATCTGTGGATAACTTCCCCCTGGAAGAAATGTACAACGGATGAAGAAAAACGTGATCCACTTTCTTACATGTGCAACAGTTCCCTAATCAATGAAGCCTCCTGAGATTCAGACCTTGGTTATTATCATTACAACAGATAATGGAGCCCAGCTGACCTTAATAAGGTTGTAATAGAAGCTGGTTACAGATTAAAGGTGACATGAAAACCCTGTTACTGAGGGTCAATTATTTTTTTCTTACTTCCATTAAAGCTGAGGTTATGTATGAGGTTATGTTTGGGCTGTTTCTCTTTGTGTGCATGTTTATTACCATGTAAGTATAAGCTCATACATTTCTTCTTCAGTTGTTTTTATACGTAGTTTCTCAAGAGAAATATTTTGTTCCATAAATTGTTAGATGCAGATATTAAATGTAAGCAAAGATCAAAGTCACACTGAAGGTTATATCACGTTTAGGATATGTCAGTCCATATTCTGAAGGGTATGGTCATGGAAAACAGTTTGACTATTTTGGACTAAGTTGTGTAATTCAGCAAGTTTTGTCATGTACAATAGTAACAATATTCAGAACGGAAAGAGTAGGAACAGTGATACGTAAATTATAGGATGTACTGCTCCCATATATAGAGAGTACATGTGTAGCAACTTGGGCTCGTGTTTAAATAAAAATGAACACCGGAAGCAAATTAAGTAATAAAACTTACAGAAATGTGTAGTGTGTACGATCGTATCATAGAGCTCCACAGCAAAAAAACGCAGTAATGTGCAGTGTGTAAGAGCGTATCACAGAGCTCCACTGCAATAGAACTCACAGCAAGGTACAGTGTGTATGAGCGTATCACAGAGCTCCACTGCAATAGAACTCACAGCAAGGTACGGTGTGTATGAGCGTATCACAGAGCTCCACAGCAAAAAAACTCACAGTAATGTGTGGTGTGCATGAGCGTATCACAGAGCTCCACAGCAAAAAAACTCACAGTAATGTGCAGTGTGCATAAGCATATCACAGAGCTCCACAGCAATAATACTCACAGTAATGTGCGGTGTGTAGAGGTAACATCACTGCTCTGCATGGAGAGAGCCTGTGGAGTCATGGGTTCGATCCCGACGAGCACCTCTCCAGTAAGTGTCCTTGGGCAAGACACCTAACGGTACATACTCGCCACCCAGGACATACTTGAAAACGAGAGAAATCTCAATGTATTCTTCCTGTTAAAATCCTTTCTCAAAAAAAAAGATTAGCCTCTCTGACAACATGTCATTGCTATGGACCCTGTAATGGTCCTCCAGTATTCCTTTTTTCTATGTACCCCTCAATACTCTGCTTTGTACTCCTAAGGGGTTATTCTCGTTTCCCACAGTTGCCTGCACTTCGGGGAATCAAAATTTCCCACCTGCCATGTATACTGCCTGCTCTCTGAATAGCCGAATGGCCCCAAAATGTCACCATATGCTGAATTTCAGTGTCCAGTTACATTTCAGCGACATTTCAGACCTCTCCGAATAACCCCTCTAGAGTTGCCTGTACGCCAACTTAGAAACAGCTACTTTAGTTCTTTGTTCTTCTCTATTATATCATTTTTATTCATTCACCAATGGTGAACTCAAAGGTCAGTTGATAGACATTTAAACAGTATATTCAATCCATACTCTAGAAAGAGCAGTGGAAAGAAGCCAATAGAAATTGTTATTAATTAGCTATTAGAAAATGTTTTGTTTAGGACTAATAAAAATAATCTGAAATAATTTGCAGAAGTGTGTGCATTTTTCTTTTCACTCGTATTACAATTCGGCATTCATAATTAATTTAACGAAATATCCTTTTGTAAACATAACACTTAATCTGTGCACACATCAATAAATATACTATACACAAAAAGGAAATTACTGATGTGTGCCAGTGCATATATAAACCCTGTAATTATCATGCTAACTAAACAAAAATATTCCATGAATTGATTTACACAGCAAATTGCCCGGCACTTCCCTAAAATTTTTCTCTAAATATATTCATGTGAGCTGGAAAGAGATTTCTCAAGGGGTATCTCTATACACATTTCTTAAATCAGCTGCTAGTAAACAGATGATCCGTACGTACACAAATAGCAGTTTATTTTTCTCTACTTGCTGTCTTCTCACGAAAACACCCTGGCTGCACAATATACAAGTTTGGAATGATACAACTGCTGTTTTGGCATGAATTAGAAGGTGCAGAGTCACCCCTGAATTAATAGAGCAGGTTTCTATTACAACCTATATTAAAAAAGTTCTGTCCTTACAGGACTGCACACTTGCACACATGCACTTTACATTTAAAGGGTCAGACACTCTACACTTCCTAACCACTGTAACGTATTACAGTGGTAAAGCTGCTTAGAGTGCCCCCCATATTCTCTAGGTCCATTTTGCAGATATGGCTGTGTGAAGCAAAGGAGCTCCAACAACCGCACAAATGCTACTCGGCAGATGAGATTTTATATATCCCACCTGCTGGGGACCAACTGGGGAGAGTTGATGTCAGCATTCCTTACGTGTTAACATCATACTGTCTCCAAACACTCACAGCAGCAAGTATTCTGGGAGACAACAGTCGAGGATGCGCGTGCAACACTAATCCTTTGTTTTGCGCAGGTGCTACATAACTTGCGTACGAACATTCCGCGGGTTCCGCAATTTGTATAGCATACACCATGCAAGTTACAAACGCTGCTCAAATTACGTCAGAAGCTCCATGGACTTCCACATATCAGAAGCCCTGCACTGAATTTGAGGAGCAGGCGAGTGCCAAGGGGAGGCCTGGACTGGCCATCGAGCAAACCGGGCATTTACCCGGCAGGCCGCTAGCCTCAGTGGTGTATTTAGGGTTTGTGCTGCCCTAGGCCTGACTAAACTCGTGCACCCCCTAATTTAAATTTGAGGCACCCCTTCCTGTCAAGGACACACCTCTTCCTGGTTAATCCCCACCCTTCCTCTTTAAGCTCCACCTTTTCCTCTTAGAGCTCCGCCTTTTCCTCTCTTTATATTAAAAGTGGATACCAAGTGCCTACTTGTATATTTTGTATACCATTTCAAATGTATCTATTGAGATAAATAAAATTATGAAATGTTTAAAATCAAGCATTTTTACAAAGAACAGCCACGCATGTCAAGTATACTGGATCACAGCCGCTCTAATTGGTTGAACAATAAAATCCACAGAAACGTGCACTGCATATGAGCATATCACAGAGCTGCACAGCAATAAAACCCACAGAAATGTGTACTGTGTATGAGCATATCACAGAACTGCACAGCAATAAAACTCACTGCAATGTGCAGTGTGTATGAGCGTATCCCAGAGCTCCAGGGCAATACAACTCACAGTACTATGCAGTGTGTATCACAGAATCCACAGCAATAAAACTCCCAGCAATGCAATGTTTGGTGTGTGTCAGCGTATCAGAATCCACAGCAATAAAAATTCCAGCAATGTAATGTGCATTGTGTAGGAGTGTATCAGAATCCACAGCAATAAAACTCCCAGTAATGCAATGTGCGGGTCAGCGTATCAGAATCCACTGCAATAAAACTCCCAGCAATGCAATGTGTGATGTGTATGAGTGCATCAGAATCCACTGCAATAAAACTCCCAGCAAACCGAGTGTATATGAGCACACAGCAATTATTTATTCTACATTTACCGGCCTCCACCCGCGGTAGGGCTGTGTGCAGAGTCAGCAGGGACTGTGTACAGACTCAACAGGAGGTCCCTCCAGGCCACGTTAGGATCGCGGCTGTGCCTGGGCGTGGAGCCATCTTGTCAGCAGTGGGGTGCCACTGCCAGAGGCTGCACGTGGCTTTGATTCCCTTCCCAGTGGGTGTTCAGTCCAGAATATAGTGACAGTCCATGTTAACGAAAGGGCGGGCAGCTGTGTGCGTGCGTGTCACATGGTTCAGCCAGTCAGGTGGTACTGAGACTCAGTACCATCTGACTGGCCGGACCGAGTGTGACCTGCACGCATGCAGCCTCACCAGGAGCCAGGCAGCTCAATGACAAATTTCTATCACTGCAGTGCTGGTTAAGGAAAGGTCCACTTTAAACAGCAGTAAGCAGACAGGGCTTCATATTCTGCTGATACCACCGCCCTTTACCTGCCGTTTACGGTCATCTTCTCTCTCTGCACACAAATCACATCCCCCTCCTCTCTCCTAGAGCTGCTGCGGGGCAGGGGAGGAGCTATGGAGGGAGGAGAGGGGGATTTTTATTCTATTCGATTTTATTCCGTATGCAAACGCCCTGCTCCGCTGCTCGTTGTTTAAGAACACAGCTCAAAGCTGACACACAGTGACAGTGACACCTCCTAGTACCCCCTAATGACACCCCAATAATCACTGGTACCTGGGGCGGCCCGCCCTCCGCCACTCCTCTAAGTACACAACTGCTCTGGTGATATGCTCACACACAAGTTTGGCGAACTGCCAGCAAGTACGGTGTTGTTTGAAGGCATTGCAAATCCCCATAGAGAAGTAATGGTTAATCTATTCAGAGAACACCAATCAGCAGAGAAATGGCAGTGAAATGCCCTGATGTTCGGGGGTTTCAATCAGCAGGTTTATTCAGGCGAACCCCATAGGTTTCAATGTTAAAAATATTCCCGTTTTTATGCAATATCTAATACACCATTTATTATTTTAATCTGCAGTAAAAAGTCTTTTTATTTATCGGTTTTTTTTTTAGTACCTTTTTAGTAATTTTTCAGAATTTTTTGGGCAAAATTCCCCCCCCTTTTTTTGATAGCGGTTCTTTTTTCTGTAACAGAACTTTTTATTATCAATCATAGGATCTTATATGTAAATTCCAGACATTTTCGTTCAGTAGTTCTTTTGAAAACAGCAGGCCACGGGTTTGCGGTGGCAGCATACAGCGGCCGACTCCATGCACTTTGGGGACCCTGCGTTGAATGGTGAATTCACTGCAAGGTGGGGAAATTTTATTCCCCGAATTGCAGGGAACTACAGAACACCAAAATGTTGGCGTCATTACGGTGCTCTGTGAGTAACCCATCTAGTGGTGAGGTTTTTTGTTGCCCCCTGGAAAGTGAAAGCCTAGGCCTTGCCTAAACAGGACATACTTGAAAATTAGTGACATCTCAATGTATCCTTCCTGGTAAAATAATTTGCAAAAGTAAAAAAAAAAAAAAAAATTTAGGGGTGGGGCCACCCGGCGGGCCGCCGCCCCATGGAAAGTGCCGCCCTAAGCCTAGGCCTTGTTGGCCTAGGCCAAAATACACCAGTGGCTAGCCTTCCTTGCCAGATGGCCGGCCAACATAGCCAGCCACCCGGCAAGGCAGCCTAGGCTGACTGAAGAAGGCAGCTGGCGAGCCCTATGACCTAGTCAGAGGGAGCCGGCCAGCCGTCGGCCCCCTCAGATTGGGTCCTCCTCGTACCGCCACCATAACGTGACTCTGCAGTGCTGAAAGGAAGCAATCACATAATGTCACTTCCTCCTAGAGCTCCACCAAGTTTGGAAGCACATGGAGGCTGGAGCCGCGGAGGAGACAGAGCGGTGGCTCCCAGGATGGAGCTGGCCCGGCCCAACCCACAGGTTCGCGGGATGGGGGGATGCAATGAAAAGAGATGAGGGGATGGAATGAAAAAAGGGGAGAGGATATGAAAAGAGGGGGGAATGTTATGAAAAGAGGGGGATAATGATATGATAGGAGGGGGTGATATGAAAAGAGGGGGGAATTGAATGAAAGGAGGGGAGAATGATATGAAATGAGGGGGAATGCAATAAAAAGAGGGGGAATGGTATGAATAGAGTGGGGAGAATTATATGAAAAGGGGGAAATTTTATAAAAAGGGGGAATGAAAAGGGGGGATGATATGAAAGGAGGGGATGAAAAGAGGGGGCAATGATATGAAAAGAGGGGGAATGATATGAAAAGAGGGGGAAGGAAATGCAATGAACACTGCACATTACTGTGGAGCTCTGTGACACTCATGTAACACTGCACATTATGGGGGTGTCAGAGCTCCACAGTAATGTGCAGTGTTGTATGGGTGTCAGAGTCCCACAGTAATGTGCAGTGTTGTATGGGTGTCAGAGATCCAAAATATTTGCAGTGTTGTATGGGTGTCAGAGCTCCACAGTAATGTGGAGTGTTGCATGGGTGTCAGAGCTCCACAGTAATGTGCAGTGTTTATGAGGGTGTTACAGAGCTCCACAGTAATGTGTGCAGTGTAGGAGCATATCACAGAGCTCAACAGCAATAAAAATCACAGTATTGTTCACTGTGTAGAATAAAAAAAGTGGGCTGCTCAGTCCAAAATGCACGGGCCTATATTTTGTCCCAGTCCGGGCCTGGCCAAGGGAGAAGAGGTGAGTATTTACACCTCATCCAAAAAAATACAAAAAAACAATTGGGCAGCTGCTGTCAACAGCATCGCCCCAATTAGTTAACCCCTTAGTGACCAGGCTGTTTTACCATTGTCGGTCTGAAAGTGCACACTGCTGTTTTTACATTTATGCACTTTTTGTGATTAGCTCTAATTTTCCTTTTACTGTAGCCACACATATTATATATTGGTTTTCTCAGCATTAAATGGACTTTCTAAAGATACCATTATTTTCATGATACTGTATAATTTACTATAAAAGAATTATGAAATAGGATGAAAAAATTTAAAAACCTCTGCCTTTCGAACTTTGACTCCCAAAATCTCTTATGCATCTACAACCGCCAAAAAAGACCCCGGCAAAATAGTTTCTAAATTTCGTCCTAAGTTTAGAAATATCCCAAATTTGCATGTTTTTGGCAACGTATATGACACTAAGTGCAATTAGCACTTTGCAATTTCCAATGCATTTTATAAAAAATATATATTAAGGATTAGGGAACAGTCGGCTTTTTTAAAAAAAAAATGTTACTTTATTTTTTAATCATTATTTGGCTGTGTGCCTCGACCCCTCAAAGCACACAGCATGCTTTCAGATACAGTCAGGTCCAGAAATATTGGGACATCGACACAATTCTAACATCTTTGGCTCTATACACCACCACAATGGAGTTGGAAGGAAACAAACACAATGTGCTTTAACTGCAGACTGTCAGCTTTAATTTGTACATCCAACTCAGGTGAACGGTGTAGGATTTACAGCAGTTTACAAGATGAGATCCAAAGAGCTGTCACTATCAGTGAAGCAAGCCATCATTAGGCTGAAGAAACAAGTGAAGTGTTTCGGGCAATATTATCTGCTCACATTCAGCCAAATGCTGCAGAACTCATTGGACAGCGCTTCACAGTGCAGATGGACAATGACCCAAAGCATACTGCAAAAACAACCAAAGAGTTTTTGAAGGGACAGAAGTGGAATGTTATGCAATGGTCAAGTCAATCACCTGACCTGAATCCCATTGAGCATGCATTTCACTTGCTGAAGACAAAACTGAAGGGAAAATGCCCCAAGAACAAGCAGGAACTGAAGACAGTTGCAGTAGAAGCCTGGCAGAGCATCACCCGGGATGAAACCCAGCGTCTGGTGATGTCTATGCGTTCCAGACTTCAGGCTGTGATGGACTGCAAAGGATTTGCAACCAAGTATTAAGAAGGGAAGTTTGATTTATGATTATTATTCTGTCCCATTACCTTTGGTCCCTTAACAAGTGGGAGGCACATCTGCAAACTGCTGTAAGTCCTCCACCGTTCACCTGAGTTGGATGTACATACCCTCAAATTAACCACTTCAATGCGGAGGACGCGCTCAGCGCGTCCTCCGCATTACCGCTGCTGTGCGGAGGACGCGCTGAGCGCATCCTCCCATTGGGGTCAGCGTTCGGCCGGGTTCCGGCCGATCGCTGGCCCCCCCGGTGCGGGCTGACATACTCGATGTCAGCCGCGCATCCGGAACCGCAGCCGCTGGAATTAGGTGTCATCGCGGCAGCATGTGCGGAGGAGGCGCCTGAAAGGGAGGGGGGGAGGTCCTTCGGACCTCTCTCCCTCCCGATCGGCGGCGTTGCGGGGGTTAACCCAGGCACCATTTGGAAGGGCACAGCCTGCCCTTCCAAATGGTGCCTGGCATTAACCCCTGGGGAGCTGGATCGCGAATCGGCGCTGAAAAGCGCCGGTTCGCGATCCTTTCCCGGAGCTGGCCGACATCTTGGATGTCGGCCAAGCCTCCGGGAACTCCCCCTGAGGACTGGCGTCATCGTGCGTAGCACGATGACGCCAGTCCTAGAGTTAACCCCTAACTGCCACCAACGGTGGAGATAGGGAGTTCCAATGAACTCCCTATCTCCCGATCCGTGGCAGCTAGGGGTTAATGCTTGGTATGGTTGGATCGGCCAGAGCATGGCCGTTCCAACGATACCAAACACGAATGTGAAAAAAGTTTTTTAAAAAAAATAAAAATTAAAATTAAAAATAAAAATATATTTAAAAAAAAATTATAAAAAAAAATAAACATTTTTTTTTCTTTTTTTTGGTTTGTTAGTGTAGCAATATTGTTCCCATTTCAATTATAATGTGAACAATGATGCTGCACTAACGATTTTTGTATGCGGTGCGTTTGTTAAAAATCGCGTAATTTTCCCCCAAAAAAAATGTAACGAGTCCCCATCTCTAATTGTTTTAACAAGCGCACCCCATACCAAATATAACCGCAATTGCTCGCATGTTAAAATGTGAAAAAAAACACTTTACACGTTGTAAATTATTGAAAATACATATTTTATTGCATTTTTTGTTATAATATACAGACATGACATAACGTATACATATAATAATGACATATTATGAATCTACCAAGTCTGACGGAAAGAACGATATATAATATGTCTGGGTAATATACTAAAATAAGCCTTCAAAACACGTTTAAACATGATGAGCAAAACCGGTAAAAATGACCTCAGCACAGAGGCGGGAAAAGCCTCAGCAGCGAAAGGGTTAAAGCTGACAGTCTGCAGTTAAAGCACATTGTGTTTGTTTCATTCCAACTCCATTGTGGTGGTGTATAGAGCCAAAGATGTTAGAATTGTGTCGATGTCCCAATATTTCTGGACCTGACTGCAAGTGCCTCGACCCCTTGAGGCACTCATTTTGCCTGCCGACCGCTTTACCAGGTATACCCGCAATTATCACTCCCTTTGCAGCGATCGTGAAGTAGTCCGGCAGGTAAAATTACTATTGCAAGATGCTTCAATGTCAAGGCATCCCTGCTATAGTAAAGGAGCAGCTGGAAGCATACCAATCACTTTTAGCACTCTATTTATTAAAGGACATACCAGTTCCTTGTGCCCACACCCCCAACTCCCACCTTCAAGACTTCTCTGAGCTGCCCCCTTTTTATGGAACTCCCTCCCCGCAACATCAGGCTCTCCCCGTCTCTCCAGTCCATCAAGAAGTCTCTAAAAACACATTACTTTAGAGAAGCCTATCAGCTCACTCCATAATCCCCATTGTTCCATTCTTGCTCCTTATTCCCCACAGCCCACATGCTTACTTCAGTTACTTCATGTCCTCTATTTACCCTCATCTAGTGTGTCACCCCTTTCCTCTTAGATTGTAAGCTCTTGAGCAGGGTCCTCTCTCATACTGTTCTGTGTGTGTAATGTGTATGTATATTTGTTATTCTGTCTCTCCCTTTGTATAGCGCTAAGGAACTTGTTGGAACTTTATAAATGCTTGTAACTGTAGATGTAACTGTACCGGGTACGTCCTCAGTCGTTAAGCGACCTTTTTTGTCAGATGAACATGGCACATCCTGGGGCATTAAGGAGTTAAGGAAAAAAAGGAGACGCATATGTTTAATAATGTGTTCTATTAATATAGCGCCCCATAGTACAAAGAAACTTAATATTCCTAGAAAAAAGTTAATTGGCTTAATATATTTTCACTTTTTACAATATTCACGGAACTGATATTAAATTCCTTATGACTGCTGTCTCGTTTTATATTTCAGAGTAGCACTAAGATTTCTCAAGCTACATCTAAGAAAATGAATGCTGAATCGCTGATTACAAAGAGTGCTGCAGCATGGGTGTAGTGGAAATCTTATCGTGGAGTCATTGAATTTTTGCTGTTTCGTGTCAAGTTAGGTTTCCAAAGTAACCCAAAGAAACAGTTGTGGGTGCGGTAATAAACAACCTCATTGTCTGAAAGAAAACATTTTATTAAACTTGACTTTGAATATAACACAGGTTGTGTGGGGTGTCTGATGAGACAAAATACAGATTAGTCTTATAAATGTATCAAAAAAAATACCATCCAAATGCTTAACCAGAAAAATTCGAGCAGTGCAGGCGACAGCCCAAAAAAGCTGGGCGTGAGTCCTTGTTATCAATAGAATTTTAATGAAAGAGAACTGAAATCGGGTTCCTTTATCAGCAACAGAACTTTCATTATATCAATATCAGTGAATTTACAAATCAGGAAATACTTGAAATAAATATTATAACTATGCAAAAGATTTTAAGCTATAGCTTACCCATGTTCACGTTTAATAAGCATTACAGGCCCTATTACATTCTTCACGCAAAAATGCACGGTAAACGCGTGAATGTTTGCGCGAAGCGGCAAACGTTAACGTGCGTAAATCAATGCTGGTATTACAATCCTCGCGCATTTTTTCATTTGTCAAAAAATAACGCGCGTAAAACGGACGCGCAAAAAAGCTCGTGCAGTAACGTTGCGCGTAGAAATCAGTGTTTGACTGTTTTTTTCATGCGATTCAGCCAATCAGAATTAAGAACCTTAATTGTCTCACATTAAGTTTTTGCGCCTGTCAAAGTCAATCTGCGCATATATGCTGTATCAAAAAAAAAATAAACACGCACGACTTCTCCATTTTATTGGTTTGGTATGTGTAGAATGTGTAACTATACTTTGCTTTATTTATTTTTTTTGGGCTGGTTTATTTGGTTTTGGCCAGAACGTTCAGATTTGCCTTTAACACCAGCTTTCAGGAGTTGCTAAAATTATGCGCGCAAAGGCCGTGCGTTAAAACTGCGCATAGATTGTAATACCATCCGCGTACCAGCGCACAAACGCATTTGCGCTCACAATGTTAAGTATAGGATGCGCGAAGTACAGTAAGCTCAGGCAGCGTTCGCGCAGGTTCACCCGCGGTAGACGTATACGCGAGTTTGTTGCGCTGAGTTTGTAATACGACGTTCTGCGCAAAGGGTTTAGCCCCTCGCGTTAATGCGTTTTTGCATGCGCACAAACGTTTGAGTAAAGATTGTAATAGGGCCCTACATTTATTAACCTATTCGCTACCATGGTCATACTTCTACAATCAGCAGCAGCAGACACAGCAGCCAGAGATTGTGTTACTAAATCTGGAGCTATGTTGTATCATTGCAAATTAGTTTTTTGTAAACAATTTTTTTTGTGATTGGGCTACAGAAGGTGCCCCCAAAGTTTTAGCACCTTTGGCATGACATTCAAGGTGCTACAACAGTTATTACAAGTGAGTATCTTTCTATAACACAGAGATTGCCACTCAATGCAACACGGAGCCTCAGCTGCAATAACTCCGTTCGGTGACATCTGCAGGCCAAATGGGATTAGTACAGTAAATCTTGCATTAATTATACATTGTGACTGTTCCCACTTCATAATTAATAAAAAGTTATTTTTCAAAAATTCACTGGTTCCTGGAAAATCTCTTGGTATGGAAGTTGTTAGGAAACAAGAACAAACTGCTCTGTAACTCAAATGAAAAGGTAAACAATTTACATTCCTTCCAGCGCAAAAAAAGTGTATAAAACAATTTACCAAAGTGGCAAGATACTAGAATAAGCAAAAACAAAAGGAAAAGAAACACTATATACAAGTCTTAAATAAAAAAACGATATTAAGAAAATGAAAAAAAAAAAAAATTTAAGAAAATGGTATAGTCTTGGTAAGAGATATAAAACGTAACTTTTACTTCCTCCAATAAAATAACAATAAGTTCAGCTAACATAAAGATAAACAAGAACCACAAATAAAAAACTAAACAACAGTAAATACTTAAGGCAATGCATAATATGTCAATGTAAATATACAGTACCCAGGTCTCTATAGAGTAGACAGGCTCCACAAAAAGTAGAAAATGAACCTTCCAGGCACCACTTGAACAGGATAATTATGAAGGAAACTAAGGGGTTAACTGTATTTATGGAAAAAGCAGGTTTCTAAATCCCAAAATAAGGCTAGCGAAAAGTGCCTATAAACCCGGCCAAATGTTGATAGTGAGGGGGTAGCACCAATTCCTCACACGATTACTGCCAAAGAAATTGTCACGTTCGCGGTAGCGCTCAACCCTGATAACCGTGGTGTGGATCCTTTTGGACAGACCTCTGTACTTTTCGATTTTTAAGCAGTCAGGACTGCTAGCCCTAGCACTCCCAACCAGGGAGGACAGATAGAACAACAACACTAAGTACCACTCAGTAGCAAATGATTGCGAGACCAAGAGTCTACTGAGCAAAAACAAGTTAACTATACAGATGTGAGAACAGCGATTAGGCAGAAGTTCAAGAAATATGTTCATACACCAGGGATTAACAGAAGCATTGTCAAATATATAATTTGAGTTGGCAACAGAGGGGGTAGTCGTACAGGCAAGGTTGGCAACAGATAAGACACTCATACACTCCGTGTCAGCAAGGCAGATCGGGGGGTAGAAAGATTCAGCACCCTGCAGGCAGGCCTACAATTGGAGACTGCGTGATATACAGTATATTGCACATACACTCAGTGTCAGCAGAGAGCACAATAAATATACAGAAGGAGTCAGAGAGAGAATAGTCAAGAAGGCAATCCGGGTCAATCACAAGCAGGGTCCTCATACAAGCAATAGCGGCAACAGAGTACAGCAATCAGTGAAACACAGAGTGGATACACCAGGCGATGCGGGAAAAACTCCACGTCAGGGCGACGAGCTGATACTCGCTCCCTGCATTTAAGGCCTCTCGGCATCACCCCCAGCCCCGCCCCTCCAGATGCCGGGTGATCAGCCGGAACTCCTGGCACCCAGCCAGCCAGCGATGCCGCCGGGTGTCCGGATCCCCCCAGGAAGCGCCGCAGGGGCCGAGGATGTGACAGAAATACAAATCCATATTAAATTTGACACTCACCTTTCATCCCACGGCGAGAATGGCGGCCAGATCCGCCGTATGTTCTAGCGTGAGCAGACTGAGACTAGGAACAAATAGTTCCCAGTCTCTCTCTCCACGATCACTCGAAAGCAAGATCGCGTAGAGTTCGAGGCCCGAAAGCTCAACTCTCCGTAAACTCCTATGGACTCCAGGAGGTGATACTCGCAGCGACACAGAAGCGCTACCGTGAGTATTCCAGCGGTTAGTGTGCGTTCTAGGTCGAGTTGCTAAGGTAGCGTCCGCCACGGAATATTGGAGTAACATGGGGAAATTATGAGGAAATCTGAAGATGCAGATATACCCTGTTAGCATCCCCATGTTAGTGTGGACTAGTGTGGAAAAATGTTACATTATGCGCAGGGACGGACTGACAACTAATGGGGCCCCCAGGCAATAGGAGGTCATGGGGCCCCCTTGTTCCGCACCCACAGGAGGCCACACCGATAAAAAAAAACACCCCCTACAACACAACACCCACATGTACATTATTGTGCTAAAGAATTTATTTCTGAACTCCTAAAAATAACCTTTTTGAAAATCCACATGGACCCAGCAGCGAATTGTGCCCCCCCTCCATACTTACAGATGGCCACCGGACTGCTGCAGCAGCGATCACCCACTCATTGCAGCTAAGGCTACACCCCGGCACAGAAAGTTCCTGTGGAAAATGTGGGAAACTGCCGATCACTTTAAAAGATACTGTACAATCCTGACACACTGCACATTACAGAGCTCCACAGCAATAAAACTCACTGGAATGTGCAGTGTGTATGAGCGTATTACAGAGCTGCAGAGCAATAAACCTTACAGTAATGTGCAGTGTGCATGAGCGCTGCAGCGCATCACAGAGCTCCACAGCAATAAAACCCACAGTAATGTGCAGCTCACACATGGATATATATTGCCCCCAGCAGCTCAAACATGGATATATATTGCCCCCAGCAGCTCAAACATGGATATGAAATGCCCCTGCAGCTCAAACATGGATATATATGCCCCCAGCAGCTCAAACATGGATATATATGTCCCCAGCAGCTCAAACATGGATATAAATTGCCCCCAGCAGCTCAAACATGGATATAAATTGCCCCCAGCAGCTTACACATTGATATATATTGCCCCCAGCAGCTCACACATGGATATACAGTCATGGCCAAAATTGTTGGCACCCCAGACATTTTTCCAGAAAATCAACAGGGTTATTCAGAGAGCGTGAAAAGCAGGAGAATGGCTGGAGAATGACTGGAGAATGAAAAAGTCTAGGTCAAAATAGCCAAACCAGAAAAATTCTCCCTTTCATCTCACTTTCCAAATCGGCTATTTTGACCTAGAATTTTTCATTCTTCAGTCATTCTCCTGCTTTTCACGCTCTCTGAATAATCCTGCAAGTATTTCTCACAGAAAAGTATTGCAGTAACACTTGTTTTGCTATAAACATGTTTATTCCCTTTGTGTGTATTGGAACAAAACAAAAAAAGGGAGGAAAAAAAGCAAATTGGACATAATATCACACAAAACTCCAAAAATGGGCTGGACAAAATTCTTGGCACCCTTAACCACTTCGATGCTGAGGACGCGCTCAGCGCGTCCTCAGCATTCCCGCTGGTATGCGGAGGACGCGCTGAGCGCGTCCTCCCATTGGGGTCAGCGTTCGGCCGGGTTCCGGCCGATCGCTGGCCCCCCCGGTGCGGGCTGACATCCTCAATGTCAGCCGCGCATCCGGAACCGCAGCCGCCGGTATTAGGTGTCATCGCGGCAGCGCGATGACACCTAATTCATGCGCCCCCCCCCCGCATGTGCGGAGGAGGCGCCTGAAAGGGAGGGGGGGAGGTCCTTCGGACCTCTCTCCCTCCCGATCGGTGGCTCTGCGGGGGTTAACCCAGGCATCATTTGGAAGGGCACAGCCTGCCCTTCCAAATGGTGCCTGGCATTAACCCCTGGGGAGCTGGATCGCGAATCGGCGCTGAAAAGCGCCGGTTCGCGATCCTTTCCCGGAGCTGGCCGACATCTTGGATGTCGGCCAAGCCTCCGGGAACTCCCCCTGAGGACTGGCGTCATCGTGCGTAGCACCATGACGCCAGTCCTGGACTTAACCCCTAACTGCCACCAACTGTGGAGATAGGGAGTTCCAATGAACTCCCTATCTCCCGATCCGTGGCAGTTAGGGGTTAATGTTTGGTATGGTTGGATCGGCCAGAGCATGGCCGTTCCAACGATACCAAACACTACTGTGAAAAATGTTGTAAAAAAAAAAAAAATGAAAAATAAAAAAATAAAAAACATTTAAAACAAAATTATAAAAAAAAAAAAACACTTTTTTTTTCTTTTTTTTGTTTTGTTAATGCAGCAATATTGTTCCCATTTCAATTATAATGTGAACAATGATGCTGCACTAACGATTTTTGTATGCGGTGCGTTTGTTAAAAATAGTGTAATTTTCCCCAAAAAAAAATGTAACGAGACCCCATCTCTAATTTTTTTAACAAGCGCACCCCATACAAAATATAACCGCAATTGCTCGCATGTTAAAATGTGAAAAAAAACACTTTACACATTGTAAATTATTGAAAATACATATTTTATTGCATTTTTTGTTATAATATACAGACATGACATAACGTATACATATAATAATGACATATTATGAATCTACCGAGTCTGACGGAAAGAACGATATATAATATGTCTGGGTCATATACTAAAATAAGCCTTCAAAACACATTTAAACATGATGAGCAAAACCGGTAAAAATGACCTCAGCACAGGGGCGGGAAAAGCCTCAGCAGCGAAAGGGTTAAAGGAACACTCTAACAAAAAAATCACCCCCCGGTTTTTTTTCCTAACCTATCCCTATTCCCTTAATAAAACTTTTGTTTTTGTTTTTTTTCTTGTAACTGCAATACTTACCCTAAAAACCTCTTCTTTCCAGCGGCGTTTTTTTTTTTTATACTCACCTCCCTCCTCTTCCGCTCCCGTCCTTCTTCTTGCTGCGTCTTGGCTTCTGGTTTACGTGAGAAGCGCGCATGCGCGCCTCTCACATAAGCCAGCCAATCGGCAGGCTTCCTCCCGGCTCCCTCTGAGGATTAGTGTTGCGCGCAAGAGGATGTGCGCAACACTAACCCTCAGAGGGAGCCGCCAGCTTCTACGGGGAGTTGGAGACGTCATCGCGCTGAAAGCGCGATGACGTCTCCTACTCGGCAAAAGTCGGCAGAAGCGGGAAATATGATTCCCGCTCTGCTGACTGACAGCTGGGAGGGCGGAGTAAACTTCTCCGCCTCTCTCAGCTTTTTCAGCATTTTCAGCTGAACCGCTGAGCGGAGGGAGGGGAGGACAAAGGGCAGGATACTCCGGGCATCATGACCACCTAAAATAGCTTAGGTGGTCATGTTGCCTAGGGTATCCCTTTAACTTAATATTTGGTTGCACACCCTTTGGAAAAAATAACTGAAATCAGTCGCTTCCTATAACCATTAATAAGCTTCTTACACCTCTCACCCGGAATTTTGGACCACTCTTCCTTTGCAAACTGCTCCAGGTCTCTCTTATTGGAAGGGCGCCTTTTCCCAACAGCAATTTTAAGATCTCTCCACAGGTGTTCAATGGGATTTAGATCTGGACTCATTGGTGGCCACTTCAGAACTCTCCAGCGCTTTGTTGCCATCCATTGCTGGGTGCTTTTTGACGTATGTTTGGGGTCATTGTCCTGCTGGAAGACCCAAGATCTTGGACGCAAACCCAGCTTTCTGACACTATGCTCTACAGTGCGACCCAAAATCCTTTGGTAATCCTCAGATTTCATGATGCCTTGCACACATTCAAGGCACACAGTGCCAGGGGCGGCAAAACAACCCCAAAACATCATTGAGCCTCCACCATATTTCACTGTAGGTACTGTATTCTTCTCTTTGTAGGCCTCATTCCGTTTTGGCCTCATTCCCCCTACCGACCCGCGGGCCCTCAGGCAGTGCCCGAGTGCCCAATGGGTCAGTCTGCCCTTTTCAAACCCACAAAGAAAATCCTGATGCAATTGGTAGCAGAATATATTTAGGGTGCAGTTGCACATAACAAAAACATTCCAATAAATTTCAATAATTGAATAATAAAAATTCAATAGTTAATATTGCTCTAAAACAGTGATGGCAAACCTTGGCACCCTAAACTACTGTACATGTCCCATGATGCTCATTCAGCCTTATGTGGGACTGAGAATAATAGAACAACTGGGGTGCCAAGGTAGGTCATTGCTGCTCTATACCATAATGTCAGACAACAGCAAAACTATATGGATAAAACAGACGTTCTATAATTGAAATGTGTTTTATTTTGTAAATTCTACATAAAAGGTTGTAACACATTTAAAAATACCTAGGGGGCCTTTCAAAGAGCACAGTTGTTTGCCAAAGCTGCAAAATTTGTCAAAAATTGCCGCTGCAACAACAAAAGCCGCCATTTCAAAAAACAGAAAGTCAAACAGAGGCAAGAGACGCTTCACTGTGAAGCTTCTCCTGACACCATTTGGATTTCCCTTTTTGTGAAACACCATTGCAACAACAGGGATTTTGCTGTTGTTTGCCGCAATTGCTTTTTGCATACCCTCCATAATATACGCACAAAATTTCACTGACGCAAAGTGGGCTAGAAATATGTACGGGGCAACCCACCTGGAAACCTCCTTTAGACTAGCAGATGATATAATATTATTTGACACATTTTATAAAAAAAAATCTCATTATCTGTCTCGGTTAATGATACGTAAACTGGGAAATGTAATATTCTAACCAGCAACAGCTGTCCTAAAAATATAGCTGAACTTTAGAATCTTGTTATTCATATACTTTGGCCTAAAATGGAAAGTTTTCTGGTCAGTTCCAAACAATTCCTGGCTTAGTGACAATGAAGAGTTAATAGGGTTATTATTGTGTTTGTATGTATAATACTTTTTCAACTCAATGTTAAAAGACACACCCGCTGTTTGTTCTTTAACGACCTCACCCTTTACTTTACACTTTCTCTTGTATTCAAGACAGAGAATGTGTCACTTTGGTGCTGCACACTTTTTCTAGAATTAGATCCATACTGTTCTGTCACCTCTTGTTTCCTCTTGCTATTCATTTATAAACTTGATAATAAGTCTACATAGCATAGGAGGGGTTTTCCATGGCTTGGTAATTCCTGCCCTTAATGACACATTCTTTATTCGGTCTTCCCAGGTTTAGAATTTCAAGCATTGATAGTTGAGAACTCAACATTTGAAATGGTTTATGCATTCTCACTGCAATCATCCTATATTTCCTATAACTCTATCCATCATTAGTACCAGGCAGTGCATCACTTTTCCCGTCTGATAAATTCAGGAAAGATTTTAAAAATCCTACAAATGACTTAAATTGCCTTTCAATTGTAGTGGAACTTAGAACACAAAGAGCAAAGAGGTGCCGTAGATATTCGAGTATAGCGTGACCCGAATATAACGCGATGGATAGGGAATTATTGTGGAAATGAGAGAATACTCAAGTCAAGACTTGAATATAACGCGAGGAGCAAAATTACAGAAGTATACTGTACCGGTAAACAATTAAAATTCTTAGAGCTTCTCTTAACACATTCAGTCTACCCCTCAGGCCAGGGTGCTCTGCTCTAGAATGATTGTAGTTGTTACCAAGTATGAAGCCACCGTCCACCCGTCTTCTTTACTTGCGATAAGATGGCCGGCAGAGCGGGTGAACCTGCGCGAATGCTGCGCGAGCTTACTGTATGTCGCACGTCCAATACTTAAAATTGTGAGCGCAAATGCGTTTGTGCGCTGGTACGCGGATGGTATTACAATCTATGCGCAGGAATTAACGGATAGACGTTGCGCGCATAATTTTAGCAACTCCTAAAAGCTGGTGTTAATGGCAAATTCTATCAACCTGGCCGAAACCAAATACACCAGCCCAAAACAAAAATGGTGCAAAGTATAGTTATACATTCTAAACATACCAAACCAATAAATTTGAGAAATTGTGTGTGCATTTTTTATTGATGCAGCATATATGTGCAGATTGACTTTGACAGGTGCAAAAACTTAGCATGACACAATTGTGGTTCTTAATTCTGATTGGCTGAATCGCGTGAAAAAAACAGTCCGCACACTGATTTCTGCGCGCGACGTTGCTGCACGCGCGTTTGTGCACGTCCGTTTTACGCACGTTATTGCTCGACGGATGAAAAAATGCACGAGGATTGTAATTCCAATGTTGATTTACCCACGTTAACGTTTAACACTGGGCGCACAAATTCATACGTTGCGCGTGCGTTTTTGCGTGAAGAATGTAATAGGGCCCAGTATCTTTTTTGAAGTGATCAGCAGTTTCACACATTTGCCATAGGGACATTCTGTGTCGTGGAGCTGCCTTAGCTGCAATGAGTGGGTAATGGCTGCTGAAGCAGAGCAGTCACCATGTTTAAGTCTGTAGGGGGCGCAGTGGATTCCCCTATTCGCTGCTGGGTCCAAGTGGATTTTCTACACCCAATTTTCAAAAAATGATTTTGATCAGATAAGAAATAAAGGGCAGTATTATAAAGTTGGTGCTAATTTAACCAGAGCTGTTGTAAACTTACCAGAGTCATTATAGTCTATGGGGTTGTTAAGTTTACAACAGCTTTGTAATATTGCCTAAATTCTTCAGCACAATAATGTACATGTGGTGGTTGTGTTGCAGGGGTGGGGTTTTGTATGGGTGTGGCCTCCTCTGGGTGCAGCACAAGGGGGCTCCATGATCTCCTATTGCCCGGGGGCCCCATTAGGTGTCAGTCCGCCCCTGCCTGTGACTGCTTCCATTAAAAAACGTCTGCCCATTCAAATGGATCTCAACACTCAGACGTTTTGCTTTATGGGACTTTATTCAGACAGCATAAATCCATATATATTGTATGTTCCCCATCCTGCCCATTTCTAAATTATATAGAATTATCGGGAATGGAAACTGTGTCAGTGTACACTTATTTATTGATAATAAAATAAAATAATAATTCTTAAGCTTATGCTTTTAAATTAACCACTCGGCTGCTATGGACGCGCTCAGCGCGTCCAGCCAAGTGGTTCTCCTGTGCTATGGACGCGCTGCGCGCGTCCATGCACAGGAGGCAGCAATCGGCCTGGATTCCGGCCAATTGCTGCGCCCCCCTCCCCCCCGGTGCGGGCTGACATCTTGAATGTCAGACCAGCACTCCGGGACCCCGGCGGGGCCAATAGATGTCATTGCGGCGGCGCAATGACATCTAATTCAGGCGCCCCCCCGCGTGTGCGAAGGAGGCGCCTGAAGGGGAGGGGAGGAGGTCCTTCGGACCTCTCTCCCTCCCGATCGCCGGGGGGCACAAAGTTAAGGCAGGCACTGTTTGGAAGGGCACAGACTGCCCTTCCAAACGGTGGCTAACATTAACCCCTGGGGAGCTGGATCACGATTCGGTGCTGAAAAGCGCCGGATCGTGATCCTCTCCCGGAGCTGGCCGACATCTTGGATGTCGGCAAAACCTCCGGGAACTCCCCCTGAGGACTGGCGTCATTGTGCATAGCATGATGACTCCAGTCCTGGAGTTAACCCCTAGCTGCCACCAATGGTGGAGATAGGGGGTTCCAACCCGTTTTAACCCGTTAGCGTTAGGGATGTAATATGGGGCATGCATTTAAGTCACATCACCTAGCGTTAACGCTCACATATCTGAGTGCTAACGCTGGCGTTAAGATCGTAATAGATTGTAATGTTTAACCACTTGGCTGCTATGGACACGCTCAGCGCGTCCAGCCAAGTGGTTCTTCTGTGCTATGGACGCGCTGAGCGCGTCCATGCACAGGAGGCAGCAATCCGCCGGATTCCGGTGGATTGCTGTGCCCCCCGGTGCGGGCTGACATCTTGGATGTCAGCCCAGCACTCCGGGACCCCGGCGGAGCAATTAGATGTCATCGCAGTGGCGCGATGGCATCTAATTCAGGCGCCCCCCCATGTGCGGAGGAGGCGCCTAAAAGGAACCTCTCTCCCTCCCGATCGTCGGGGGGCAGGGGGTTAATACAGGCACCGTTTGGAAGGGCACAGCCTGCCCTTCCAAATGGTGGCTGTGATTAACCCCTGGGGAGCTGGATCACGAATCGGCGCTGAAAAGCGCCAGATCGTGATCCTCTCCTGGAGCTGGCCAACATCTTGGATGTCGGCCAAGCCTCCAGGAACTCCCCCTGAGGACTGGCGTCATCGTGCATAGCACGATGACGCCAGTCCTGGAGTTAACCCCTAGCTGCCACCAATGGTGGAGATAGGGGGTTCCAATGAACCCCCTATCTCCCGATCCATGGCAGCTAGGGATTAATGTTTGATATCATTGGATTGGCCAGAGCATGGCCTTTCCAACGATAACAAACTTGACCATGTAAAAAGTTTTTTTTGTAAAAAAAATAAAAATAAAAACATCTTTAAAAAAAAATTATAAAAAAAAATAAACAAGTTTTTTTGTTTTTTTCATTTTGTTAATTCAGCAATATTGTTCCCATTTCAATTAAAATGTGAACAATGATGCTGCACTAACGATTTTTGTATGCGGTGCGTTTATTAAAAATAGCAAAATTTCCCCCCAAAACAAATGTAACGAGTCCCCATTTCTAATTTTTTTAACAAGTGCATCCCATAGAAAATATAACCGCAAATGCTCGCACGCTAAATTGTGAAAAAAAAACACTTTACACATTGTAAATTATTGAAAATTCAAGTTTTATTGCATTTTTTGTTACAATATACAGACAGGACATGACGTATAAATATAATAATGGCATATTATGAATCTGCCGAGTCTGCCGGAAAGAACGATATATAATATGTCTGGGTCATATATTAAAATAAGGCTTCAAAACGCGGTTAAACATGCCGAGCGAAACTGGTAAAAATGACCTCAGCACAGAGGTGTGAAATGACTCAGCAGCCAAAGGGTTAAACCATACCCAATACGAAGATATTAGACTGGAAATAGTTGCTTAGGACTGACCCCCCCCCCTCTTCACAGCTGTGCCTGGCCAATAGGACAGAGCTTCATGTCGTTTCCTCCTGAATGCTGTCACTTGGCCGCAATATAGCGTTCTGTTGATTGGTTCATACATACTGCCATAGTTTCAGGAGGAGTTTGCCTACAAATGTGCAATTGGTCACCAACTTGCTTCTCCACTGAGAGGCACCTCTGTGTGGGTGATGATCACATTGGTTGCCATGAGTCTTCCATCCAAGCGGATGCCTGATGCCGGCAGAGAAAGGAGAGATCACTACGCAGGACTGGAAGGTGAATTTAAACTTTTAAATAAGAAAATGGCGGCTCATAAGGGGTTAATAATTAACCCATCCATTTGTTGTTTTTATTTTTTTTTAGAGTGTTTCTTTCAAAAAGTTCTTAGATTCCAGTTTCAGGGGTGCTGCTCACCCTAATGAAATGTGCTGCACGCATTTACATCCCAATATAATTTAAATAAAGGATTTTACCAGGAAGGATACATTGAGATTTCTCTCGTGAATAGACCATGAACTCTGAATTAACTTACACATCACATAAACCAAATTATATTGTCTTGTAATACACAGTCATGAAAATGAAAACATATCTTTGCAATTACATTTAGGCTGTCAATATACAGTGTTAGCATTTGGTATGAGCCATCTCTTTTGAAGTTTTATTTGATCTCACAGTTTGTCCAAGACATTACACAGTTGAAGAAGTGAAAATATTGGTTGAGTGACGTAATTCCGTTTCATATATTTTTCTAACACTTAAACTGTCAAAGGATTTTTTAAATTTATAACACCATATTTTCACTTACTACGTCAACACCATGTTTTCCCTGTATGTCTTTTACCTGCATATATTTAATTTTTTAATTACTTTTGCTACTTTTTTATTTAGCTTTGTGGTTTTAACTTGATATGGCGTGGATTTCACTATCTCTGTGTTTCCTCTATCAACTCTTTATATAGCTTGTTAATGACCAAAAAATTAAACATTGGGACGTATACAGATATTGACATTGTCCATATTAACATTTTAATTTCTCAGCATTCCTTACACAAATAGGTCATATAGTAGTCCCAGGAGCATTTCTAAACATTTGTCTGCTGTAAGCTGAGTAACCTATACATAGCTTTCATTGCACTCCATGATAATGAGCCCCATGTTTATGAGGGAGGTCCAGTCTCTGTTTCATGACCAGTGATACAGTGATGGTGTGTCGCTTCCCACAAGGGGTTTCTCATTGAATTGTGGATTGCCTGTGGATTGCAGCTCACTAAAAGCGTGGAAAAAGGTGCAGGGCTTATGGATCTGATCGGCCGTCAAGGCCTCAGGAAGCTCAATCTGCCACCAGGGTCTCAGGTATTTCAAACAGCTACCTGGGCCTCGGGTAGATCGAACGGCCACCAGGGTCTCGGATAGGCCAAAAGGCCACCGGGCGGGGCCTTGGGTTGCCAAATTGGCAGCTGGGGTCTCAGGTAGGCTGATCAGTCCTCGGGTAGGCCAAATGGTCACCGAGGCCTCGGGTAGGACTGGGGATGGAGGAGTTTGGGTGGGAACTAAGGTGGGGTATAGATGGGGTCATAGGTGGAGTCTGGTAGGGAGCCCTTGCTCTATTTGGTTCAGGGGCCCTGAGTGGTGTCAGTCCGCCTTTTACAAGGACACAGTATAAATAACTAATACACCTGATACCAGCTTGAAGGAAAAGAGTAGGCACACCACGTAGCATGGGAAAGTAGAAAAAGCACAGTGGGTATGATGAACTGGCCCACCTTTTACAGTCAAGGAAACTGGGTGGCACTGGCCAGAGGAGAGATAGATGGGCAAAAGAATCATGTATGAGAACAATGTCATTTTCAGGGCTAACCTGGCCAATAGAGATACCTCTCCTTTTTACAGAACCTGAAACTAGCAGGAACAATGCTGACAGCTTCACTTTGCCAGCATTACTGTGGCAGATTAGATCTGTATTTCTATCTATATAAGGGTCTGCCTGTATATATGTGTCTATCTGCTGGTTTATACATATCTCCTCTCCTCCATATAGAGTGATAGTCATATTTTTGTCTGGCCATTTGGTAAGTGTATCCCTGTGCTCACAGCTGAACTGTAATTAACAGGGTTAGCTTTCTCCCCTGGGGGGAGGATATAACACGTAGCTGTAAAAAGGGAATTTCTGTTGTACACTAACAGAGAATCACACCTTGGCAGCCAGCTCGGCACCAAGAGATGGGGACACAATCTTCAAAGACAGGAAGCACATCCTTGATCTCTAAGGGGGGTCTGGAGGGAAGAGGGACGCCTTTAGGCAATTAAAGATTAATTGACAAGCTTACTGAGCACGAGCGAGAATGGCCCTCTGGGAAATGGAGTCCAGGACACTGGGCCATTGGTGGGTGGGGGCTGGAAAGATCAGGAAGTGTATAAATTCGGAACACTGGCCATGTGCTTTGGCTGATCACTTGGGGTACCTTCGAAAGAGGACTGATCGGTCCATGCTACATCTCCAGACTCCAGGAGGCCATGGCTGCTAGCGTAAGGAATAGTTCTTCATAAGTAACGCTCTATGGTTAAACCTTTTTCTTTTTATTTTGCTGTGTAGTGTGTAAGTAATTGATTTATTCTAGTTATAATTTTTTTATGTAACCAAGCACTATGATTCTTTCTATATCATAAATAAACAAAAAGTATTTAAGTTTTGACTCTGGCTGATGAAATCCACGCTAACTAAGAGATTGGGAGTATTGCTATTTGCTTTAAGCTCGGTTATATATAAGAAATTGCGTGTTGCGGTCGTCAGGAAATGGCAGGGAATTGTGGGATCCGTAGTCACTGTCCGAGTCTAGGATAGTGCGGCTGCTTAGCCCTGCGTCTGCTGTTGCGACGCGCGTAGTGTACGTGAGGACTGGTGGCAGCGTTACTAATAGAGTAAGAAAGTGAGCTCCGGGATTGTGAGAGACGTAGTTAGTACACGCTTCAGGAGAAGACTTGTACTGCGTTGCAATCCTGGGATCAGTATATCGCGCTCTACGTGCCTGCTGTGAGAGAAAGTGTGGCCGGGACGGGTAGAGAAGTGCGCGTAATTATCTGGGTCTAGGATAGATAGATAGTGAGCGGCTTAACCCGGCGTCTTTGCGCAGCAGCGCGCCTAGTGGGTCCGTGACAATTACAGTCAGACTCCTCCCGAGGGTAGGTGGGATAATTAGGGCAGAATCCCATCTTGTTCACCACAACTGACCAACAAGTAACCCATTAGTAACCCTAATATTAACTGTGGCCTTAAAACTAACACCAACATTAGGAAAATGGCACTAGTATGGCACTCATTTTGACTGAAAAACACTGCAAATGCACTGTTTTGTCACAAGAAACACAACTTATTTTCCCAGCATCTGAATACCAGGTAATAAGGCAAATTTGTTTTGAGGCCTTGTAACATTCTCACATGTTGTCTTACACCAGGAACGGTTTGGGACTGGAAGTTTATCTTTGGAGGGTCATAGGATAACTTAATAGTTTTATGCATCCTAAACAGGTTTTGCCATCATCAATTGGACAACATGTTACCAAAATAACAATGTTTAAATACAAATACTTGTTTCTAGATTTCTATCTTCCACATGAATACAAATATGATGAAGAATAAATGATAACATACTAAGGGCCCTATTCCCTTCTTTGCATTAACATGAGGATGTTAACGGGGAAAATCTGCGCCTGCAGATTTTCCTGTAGCGTCCCCATGTTAACAGGATATTCCATGACAGGTGCTACCTCAGCATCTCGCCCTGGAATGCAGCACTAACTGCTAGGATACTTGCGGTAGCATTTCCACACTGCCACGAGTATCACCTCTTGGAGTCCATAGGACTCCTTCCAGGCCTTCTGGCCAGAATCATGTAGCAGAACATTTTAAAAGGTGCTAAAATTTGACTTGCGCATCCAGATGGTAATTAGCGCTAGGACTTTGTAATACCTTACTTTTCTAAATGCTAATTAATGATTGTGCTTCCCAAGTTCCCATGCTAGGTATATGATTTGCAAAGTACAGTGAGCTCATGGAAGTGAGCGCAAAAAACGGTTTACTAATGTGTCAGATATGTAATATGGATGGCATGCATTAAACACACTTATCCTATTGATAAGGCTTACACATCCAGATACTAAGATTATCATTCACTAGGTTATAGTGCCCTAATTGATTATATATATATATATATATATATATATTCTGTAAATAAGAATTTCTGTTGAAGAAAAAAACACCCCATTTATAGTATAGATTGATATGAGGCTTAGCTGTTTATACTGCCTTCTGCTTATATATGCCTTTAGTTTACTAAATTGGTTCCCAGCCATAGTATTTGAATTACTGTTTACTTGTACACGACAAGCTTTGTGAGGCACTCTGTCTTGTGTGAGGTTGTGTATACACAGGCCGCGACTGTCAGGGCTCAGACATGTTGTAAACACTGCACCGCGTCTGCATTTGAAACATGCTTTACATTATAATTTATCAAAAACATTCAACTTTCCCCCTTTTTTCAGGGTTTTACAGTAATTGTTCGGAGAAGACTATTAGTTTTCCATAACCCAATTTGGCACACAATTGGCTTACATTCAAAGTGTTTCCTTCTTATAAATGAATGTAGCAGTGGCCTGCATTGAAAATGATTGATGTCACATGTATTAGAAAGTCTCTCTTCTAAGCAAACTGAATAATGTAATTATTATGTAGATTTATTTCACAAAGACAGGTACCTTTGGTGATATCATATCAAGTCACTGATCTAAATATATACGGAGTTAATTTTTCCGTATTTTTTTTTATTCAAAGAAATGAATCTCTATATTCACACAAGAACGTAGACTGTCTGCATCAACAATGTGGCAATCTGTATTCTCACTCTCTGATAAGAAGAGAAAAGGCCAATGTGCCACTGGTTAGCTCAATGTGTGCAGGAATGCCATGTAAAGCAAAACATTGTACACAGCACTGGAGGGCTTTTTGGAGCTAACAGAAAAGTACACTTGGGGTTTCCTCAGTAAACCAGGAGTTAACGAGAATTCACAGGAGAATTGGACGTTTTGGGAACAGTGTCATCAAGCCAATCCTATACTATTCAAAATTGATGGGGAGGTCTGGGACTGCCTGCAGTTAGATGGCATAAACGGTACTCATTGTTGACCTTACCGTCCCCTTTGACCTCATATTTGCACACCAGGGCCTGTTCCGTCCTGATATCAAGCCTTCACGCTTCAGGAGATGGTTGGCTTGGTCTGGGACTGTAATCTCTATAGAGATGATGAAATAGTCTACTATGACCACCTTTGATAAGTTAAACCTATGGGTGTCTGGATGGGTATATAGGAATGAAAAAGGGTATATGGGATGAAGATGGGTATAAAGTAAATGTAAATAGGCCGAGGATGTGTATACAGTAATTGCATATAGGATGAGGATGGGTACATAATATAGCAAGTGTATTTGGTTGAGGATGGGAATATAGCAAGTGAATATGGGAGGAGGATGTGTGCAGCATAAATGTATATAGGAGAAGGACTGCGTTGTAAATGAATGCTTCCTATACTGTATATACTTTGTGTAGGATGTATTAATTTGCAGGCAGAGGAAGAGTAACAAGTGCTTTCAATGTCGTTCATTATTCTCATCTTGAGCCGGTAGGCTCCGAGAACCTGATATGAAGTGACTTTGCAAAATCACTTTTAAAAAAATGATTCAAAAAGAATCTACACTTAGCTCTTGTCCCATAGTGCAGAGGATGGCATAATCCACCACCTCCTATTATTGCTTGCATAAGGATACTGAGACGCAAAGTACACCCATCAATGTGCGTATGTGACAGGACACAGACACAGCTGTGCAAGCGCCATCAGAGTGAAACCACAGTCATCCTTCATATGCATTATGTAAAACCAACATAAACATTTTTTTGCAGCGTAGCGCTAGTGTTCGCATATGGCTTGAAGGAAAGGTGGCAACCCCTTGTTAAAACATAATTTCTGTACACAGAGAAGTAAGGTTAGGACCTCCGATCTTCCGCCTTCCCTTTATTTTCTTTATCTCACTCATGCTTGCCTTTTCTCCTGTCTGATTTTTTTTTACCCTGACACCCATGTGTTGTAGGAGTGTCAATTTCAATATTTACAAAACATGGTGTGTTGAAACATGCTGGGGTTGGATGCTTACTTGAATGGTCAGCCAATCCAAAGACTCTCTATGCCACCATAATTCAAGAGTCATTGCCTGGTCAGGTATGTAGAGATGTATTCCTGACTTAAATCCCAGAAAAGGTGATCAGTGAAATTTGTTTGACAGTTGCATCAGGCCAATTTAATCTTCTGGAAACCAATGGGAAGGGGACACACTCAGGGATCATTTAAATGACATTAAATGGTCCTGGTGGCTATAGTGCCCCTTTAAATACCAGCATTTATCTAGTTCCCAGCTAACAAATGGCCTTGACCAAATTGGAAAGCGGGTGGAAGGGAGAAAACAACAGGTGAGAATCCTTTGGATGCAGAGCGAGATAAAAGCACATCCACATGAAAGTTTGGAGGGATTAGTGAGGCTGCCTCCGCCATGAATCATTGGACCTTTTTGTGGCTCTTTCATATAAAAATAAAAAATGCAATGCAATAGGCTGTCTAAGAATACAACTGTAATCAGACACATTACAGCCGGTTAATGGAATCCGTCAAATTAGAGAATAACTGTGAAACAATGTCACTCTAATGAAGGCGGTTACCAAATAAATAAAACAACATTTGTCATGCAGAGACATAGAATCATCGCTGAAACACAAAATGTCATCCACAGTAAACAAGCCAGAGGAGGAGAATTTGGTGTTTAAGGAAAGTGTGCTTTTATTTGTAAATCTAAACACGAGTGAATGTTTATTGTCTGAGCTAAATGGTCGACGTGACCTTCTAAAATAACCCAGATGTGGTGATCTAGGGCTCTGCTAACAATGTCAAAAAAGTATCATCGTGTGAATGATTATATTGTTTGGAAGGTGGGAATCCATAATATGACTTGTTTTTTTAACACGCATGTGCCTAAACATTATGTGGGTGGGATGTGCTTTGCTTATATGAGATAAAAAACACTTGAAGGCTGTTAAGAAGACAAAGCTAAGCTCCCCTGAGGCCTTAAATATAGTATGGTATTAATTTCTAATATCGAAGACAGGCAGGATGCTTTGATGCCATGATACCGAGATCCATCATACAGGATTTCTGTTTTATCTTAAGTTTCTTAGTTATGAATTCTGTGTATAATACAGAGTACATTATCAATCATTGTTGCACATAATCTTATACTTGTTCTTGATGTGTAGTGACGCAATACAGTATAATATGGGTCCTATTCTAATCTGCTTAGCCAACTAGTGGGGCTGTTATACTTCACGGCTGCACTCGTTACTGGCTTGAGACACTTTTGCTTGTGGCTCGGCTTTAGCGGCTGCTTATGGTGTGTGAACACTTCTAAGGCTAGGGACAGATGAGCGCATTTTCTGCGGCCACCGTCAAAATGTACGTCGATGCGTGCGCACGCATTTTTTCACGGAATACGCTTAAGTGGTCAGACGACCACAGTCGCACAGTCGCAGGTACTCACCAACGCAATTCTAGGGAAATCCGGCTGTTTGAGCGTTATGTAGGCCGCACACTAGCAGCGTCTGACGTCTCCTAATCACGCACACACGCTGCCATGCGGCCGCAGCGCACTCTGTACGTCTGTAGCAGCGGTTTCACGTTCTGAGAAAAATGCGTTCATTTGCCGGTTGCGTGGTGTCGGCGCACTTTTGTACGCATGTACTGCGTATATTGGCCGTCATTGGCCGTTATGTGCTGCTACTGCCGCCGTGATTTAGTGCGCCTGCACGCGCGTTCCGACTGCCCCACTCTGACCCTAGCCTACTACTTTGTATTGGGTCAGTTACAGAATAACAAGAGTGACAGGGCACCTCTTTTATAGCCACGTCTTCTAGGGCACAAACACAGCAACAATGCAAGTTCTTTTTAGCAGATTTTATTTTCTCACCATACAAGAACAGTGGTTCGCGGCAAACACAAAAACCTTGATCTCCTCCAGCCTTTAGCTGAGTACTCATTCTCCCTCACCCACATCAGGTTCTCATTTCTTAAGGCTGAGCAAGCTGATTGATAGGCCACACCTGTGATTCAGGCTGCTGGGATAATTGCCCACCCTTCACTCCATTATCCCAACCCCTGGGGAACCAGAATACAACTCCCAACATGCCCTGTTTCAGTACGCACCATTTGCCTGGGGTTTCAGCTGAACGGAGGGATGCAATCCAAAAGGTCTGGTCTTACATACCTCCCATTTATGATCATGCCCTGCCTCCTGTCACATAAGCTATTCCAACCCTGTTTGTTATTTTCTTCTCAAACTATTATTCTATAAAGAATATCAGCCTGGACGCCCTGGTGTTATGTCATTTTGCGGCGTGTGTTTCCATGAATAAAGTTCCTTAAATTTTATTGGTGAGTCTGGCACATATTTTTTTATTCATTTATTCGTTTGAGTTATTGGATGCTCAGGTACCAACAGCACCCTTATGTCATGACGAGTCTCTTTAAAGGTATATGGTAATGCAATCCCTGTTTTGCTGATCATTTTCTCATGGAACTGTGGTCTGCAAAGAAGACTTGGGAATGTTTGATTCAGCAATGTGAGTAGGCGTTCAGTCTATTATTATTGTTGTCATCATTTATATAGCGCCAACAGTTTCCGCAGTGCTTTACAATAACCAAAGGGAATGAGATACAGATAAACGGACATAAGAAGGAAACAAGAGGTGTAGAGGGCTCTGCTCATAGGAGCTTACAATCGAGGGGGATTGGGGTTGAGGAAGACAATGTAACGTGGGGGGTCAGGAACCTGACCTGACAGAGAGGGGTGTGAGCCTAAGGAACAGTCAAACATGAACTGTGAATGTAAACAAAACAAGGAATTTATTTACAAACACACAAGAAACAAAAGACCTGAGCACTAGAAATAAACCAGGAATATAGGACTATAAGCAGGGCAACTACAAGGAGAGACAGATACCTAAACTAAAACAGCAAACTAGGGCTAGACCAGAACTGTATACACATAGAATCAGGCTCACAAAGACTAGGAATACAGATCAACTGAGAGCATAGAACCAAAGAGATTAAGGCTTGAGCAAAAGGAATGAGGCTTGAACAAGACAGGCTGAGACTAGGACAAAACAAAATAGAGACTAGAACAAAACAGGTTGAGGCTAGAACAAAACTAGGAATACAGACCAAACATAGCACGGATCAGACCAAGAATAAGCATAAACGGGAGGCTAGGATCACAGTGAATACAAGAGTAAATATCAGACAGAGCATGGATTTCAAACTGAAACATCAGAATGAGGCAGCGTTTATTGGTTTAAACACCTATTAGAATAGGAGACTTTTTTTTAGCAGTTGAGTGGAATTTGCAAAGGCCACTTTGGTGCTGTTCTCCAACTTTTTATGGGGTATCGGCGACTCCATCTTCAGTGCACTATGGTTACAATTCGGTGTATAGTGAAATGGAATCACCGACGTGTATCAAACTGATATTTTACCTGAAATTTTGGTGCTAATTTATAGACCCTTATGATTTTTTGAGCAAAGTACACATCCAACAGACATAGGTAGAATTATTGTGCGAGAATTATGACTTTACTGTTTGCTATGATCTACAATTAATTTATTTTTTATATAAATATAAACATTGTAAAAGCAAAGGAAGACACCACTGAAGTATTCATTCTTACCTATTGTTATTCTAATGGGAACAGAAATGTTTTAGGTTATAAGGGTAATGGCAATACATTGGTCCATCAAAACGAGTGACATTTATCGAGGGGAAAAAAATCATCTTCAATTCCCTCAGGCACAAGCACTGGAGGTCTTCCCTCCCCCATGATGGACCCAGAAGGAGGAAGTAATGGCATTTAGAGAAAATAGTTATTCCAAATGGGGCATGACCAGCAAAAATCGTCATTGAGGAAAACAGATTGAAATTCTGAAACTGTGCATTCTATTGAATGACTTCCTTGCATGGATGGATGGATGGATACAAAGACAAATACAAAGACGGAAACAAACCCGGTTCCCCTTACATTTGATTTTGTTTGCTTCAGCAATTGACCTGCTACCTCAAACCAACACACACAATTCTTTAAAACAGTAACTCCAGTGGGGTGTAAAATCATTCTATAACACTGAATTTCTTTCTCCATCTTTAAAAAAAATAGCTATTTTTAATTTGTATATCATGGCTAGACGCAATAAATAATGTTGGTGGCATCTGTAGACAATTCTACACTAGATGGACCCCTTTTTACTGACTCTAGGCCCTGTCTTCCACCAATGTGTCCATCTTATGCCCTGTGTGACAGAGTACGGGATCATACGTATATAAGCCTGAGGTTGCAACGTGCTGTGTATCCAGGTTACTAACAGGTTAAAGGCTCTTGTCCTGCTAGCACACCTTTTCTCCATCCTAATTAGCTCGGGCCTATTTAGTAGGTCTGGGAGAACAGGGAAATGGTTCAGAGTGGAGCTGAACCAAGCCCAGAGAGGTTGTCTCCTAAATTGTCTGGTAAGGGACTGACTTTTGGTTACCTACTGTTCAAAACGTATGGTTTATGTTTTTTTGTGCTGGAAGCAGAGTAGCTGCTCCAGCCTCCTGTAGTCAGAACCTACTACTGTGAGTTAGTCTCCTGACAGGAGTAGGCCTGTTCATTTGTTTATCATTTGTTGTTACTTTCTTTTCTGCGTGGCAAAACATGTGATTAAAAGGGAATCACCCAAAAACCCGCAAGAGATTTACTGTTCACCAAATAAACGTTGTTTGCAGTGCAACCTCCTGGCTGTCCTGACCCTCTTTGGCCACGACCCTACCACAAGTGGTGGCAGCGGTGGGATCTGTGTCGTGCCGGTTCAGTTGCCACAAGAACCTTAAAGGTACAGGACCCATAGAAAATGGAGGACGTTGTGAAGGCCCTGGTGCAAGCCACGGCGGTGCAGCAAGAAACAAACAGGCAAGCTGCAGCCCAACAAGAAACAAACCGGCAAGCTGTAGTAGCGCAGCAGGAGGGCAACAGACTCTTAGCCCAACAAATTGGAGCCCTGGCGGAGGCACAGAAGTCTGACCATGCGCTGCTTAAAGGTATCCTGGAATATATCGCTAACCCGGGAGAGCCTGTGCAAACAGGAGGGGTTAGCAAAATACGGGCAAGCAATTGTTTGCAGAAAATGACTCCCGAAGATGATGTGGAGAGCTATCTGCTGGCTTTTGAGCGAACAGCCACCCGTGAAGCCTGGCCTCCAGAACAGTGGGCAGGAATTATTGCTCCTTTTCTCCTGGGAGAAGCACAAAAAGCATATTTTGACCTAGAAGAGGAAGCCGCTGCAGATTATCCACAGTTAAAGGCGGAAATAATGGCCCGGATGGGCGTCACCACTACTGTAAGGGCCCAGCGTTTTTACAAATGGCGATTCAATGAGAGACAGGCTCCTAGATCCCAGATGTTTGACCTAATCCACCTGGCCCGGAAATGGCTCAGACCGGAGTCCCAGAGTCCTGCCCAGATAGTGGAATCCCTAGTACTGGATCGATATTTAAGAGAACTTCCTAGTGGTCTTCGTGAGTGGGTCAGCCAAGGAAACCCCACTAATTATGACGCCATGATAGCCCAAGTAGAAAGATACTTGTCTGCAAAAGACTTGGAAAAGTCCTCTAGGTATCTGGGGCCGAACCAGAGACCAAAAGTCCAGCGGAGTGAACCTGAAGCTACTTCCAGAGAAGGAGTGCATCTGCGCAAAACAGACTCCAGGACCCCCCTTCCTTTGAAAAATGACCACTTTGGTGGAAACTCCATAACCTGCTTCGAGTGTGGGGGTAAAGGCCATGTCAGGGCACGGTGCCCTAACCTCCCGGAGCCAATGCAGTGTGGACTTGGGGAGAACCCCCAAAACTTTTGTGGACTACTCTGCTTAGCGGGCCTGGTAGAAGATTTGCATACTTTCCGAGTACCAGTCCAGTTGAATAATCAACATACAGTGGCACTAGTTGACTCTGGAAGTGCCTTGACTCTAGTGGCTGGTGGCTTAGTCAAGCCGACACATATACAGGAGCACCACACAGTGGGTGTGCTTTGTATTCACAGAAGTACTGTGAGATATCCTACCGCCGATATAGAGGTTTATGTACAAGACAGGCTGGTAAAGATATCAGCAGTAGTTGTGCCACGGTTACCCTATTCCTTTGTCATAGGAAGGAACTTCCCTGACTTTTACTCCCTCTTGCAGTCCCCAACACTGTTAAAACAAGGTGATGGTCTTCTCGACATATTCCCTTTTTCTCACCCTGACTTGTGTGTTACCAATCCAAAAAGTCACAAAACCAGGAGGCAATGCAGAGAAAGCAGACAGAGGTTTAATAAAGCCATTAACGGGGTTTTGCTGGGTGACCATGGGAAACAGTAAGGGAAAGGTGTTGGCACTCAGTGTACTGAAGAAGAGATGGTGGGTGAACAAAAGGAACCCCACAAGACATAGAGGTTGGGGCGAATGACCCCAGAGCTTTGGATACTTCCAGTGTTAGCTTTGGGAGAGCACAGGTAAATGACCCTCTGTTACAGAATGCTAGGAGTACTGTGGTGGAGGTGAATGGGGTACCTGTTGAAGGTAGTACAAAAGCTACATGTCCCTATTTTATCCTCAGAAATGACCTACTCTACAGAATAACTTTAGATGATGGCCAAGAAACTGAGCAGCTAGTGGTGCCTTCTTCCTACACCCGGAAGGTGCTGGATTTTTCCCACTCTCATCTCTTGGGGGGACACTTGGGAGTGGAGAAAACTCAAGAACGGGTTCTAAGACGGTTCTTTTGGCCAGGGGTATATGAGGAAATTAAGAGGTATTGTGCTTCTTGTCCCGAATGCCAACTCTCCTCCCCCAAACCTAAGCTAAAAGCACCCCTCATACCTCTTCCGATTGTTGATGTGCCCTTTGAAAGAATTGGTATGGACCTAGTGGGTCCGTTGGATAAATCTGCTAGGGGTCACCAGTACATCTTAGTGATCCTCGATTATGCCACCCGATATCCCGAGGCCATTCCAATGCGGAAGGCCAATTCCCAAAACATCGCAAAGGAATTGGTCCATGTGTTTGCACGTGTTGGCATTCCAAAGGAAATACTAACCGATCAAGGTACCCCGTTTGTTTCCCGGCTTATGAGGGACTTATGTAAGTCATTGAGTATACGTACTTTGAGGACCTCAGTGTACCATCCCCAGACAGATGGGCTGGTAGAGAGGTTCAATCGCACCCTGAAAGGGATGTTACGAAAAGTTGTTAGTCGGGATGGGAAAGACTGGGACCTACTGCTCCCGTACCTGCTTTTTGCTGTCAGAGAGGTTCCACAGAGCTCTACAGGTTTCTCACCATTTGAACTCCTGTATGGGAGGCACCCCAGGGGGATACTAGATGTTCTACGGGAAACCTGGGAGGAACAAGGTGTCCCTGGGACAAATGTGGTACAGCATGTGGAACAGATGCAAGGGCGTATGGCCCTAATTGTTCCTCTTGTACGCCAGCACATGGAGCAGGCACAAAGTGTCCAAAAACTACACTATGACCAAAGGGCCACTGTGAGAGAATTTAAAAGGGGTGACCGGGTTATGGTCCTTGTTCCCACGGCAGAGAGTAAGCTTCTGGCCCAGTGGCAGGGGCCTTACGAAGTTCTGGAGAAAGTGAGTCCTGTAAATTACAGGCTCAGTCAGCCCAATCGCCGTAGGAAGGAGGCCGTGTTTCATATAAACCTTCTGAAGCAGTGGAGGGACAGAGAAGCCAGTGCAGTTGCCATGGGGGACATAACGATAGGTTCCCTTGCCTTTGAGCAGTCGGTGACAATTTCAGCAGAGCTGACTCCTGAGCAAGCAGAGCAGGCTAATGACATGGTTGAGAGTAGACATGTGCACAGCACAAAATTTCGTTTTGAACTAATGAATTAGTCCTAAAATCCAATTTATTTAGTTGCTAAAGAATTTCGTTTTCAGTATTTTCGTTTTCAGTATTTTTCGTTTTTAGTATGAAAACTAATTTCATTCATCCAAAAAACAGTGGATACAATTACTATTGTAGTGGCTCCTCAGAGGGCTGAGATCGCTGCTTGTTACAGTATCTCTCACTCTCAGCACAATGTGTCAGTCAAAGCTGTTACAGTAACTGACTGCTGCTCATCACAGCGCTCAGAGTTTCAGTAAAACTAGTAAATAATATTTTTAAAGATAAGAGGTTAGAACAATATTATTTCCTTGTTTTACTGAAACTCTGAGCGCTGTTAGTCAGTTACTGTAACAGCTGAGCCTGATACATTGAGAGATAATATAACAAGCAGCCGATCATTCACAGCCACTGGATTTAAAGGGCTATAAAAAAGAGGCTCCTCTCTGTATAATGTATAGAACATCCTCCTGCATTAATTAATACCCCTCTCTGTATACTGTATACAACAGCCACCTCCATTATTTAATACCCCTCTCTGTATAATGTATAGAACATCCTCCTGAATTAATTAATGTCCCTCTCTATATAGAACATCCTCCTCAATTTATACCTTTCTCTGTATAATGTATATAACATCCTCCTGCATTAATACCCCTCTCTGTATAATGTATAGAACATCCTCCTGCATTAATTAATGCCCTCTCTGTATAGAACATCCTACTGCTTTGGCATGTGGAGGGTGCAGAACTTCGGAATGCAATGCTTATCCAGCACAGGAGAGGGAACTTTTTATCTCTGTGGGGGAGACACAGGATTATAAAAGCAGGGGAGAGGGAAAATATTAACGTAAATCGGTCTGAAAGCTCAGAGAAGAGATGACTGGTGCAAATTTATTTTTATAATAAAATAAAGCAGGGAAAACATTCAAATAAATCACACTGAAGGTTCATAATGACAGAGTAACTGTAAGAGCTGGATACTAAATGTATCAGATGTAAAAAAAACTTTATAACAAGCAGCACTGGGAGAGGAGAGGGACTTTATATAAAATGTGTATTATAGATGAGGAAAGGGGGATAGTGCTCCTGGATAATATAAAATGTATCAGACCTAAGCCCCTATTATGCAGAGCGGGAGGGGATATAACACACATTTTATAAAGTCCCTCTCTTCTTCCAGCGCTGCTTGTTATAAAGGGGTTTTTACTATCCAGCCCTCCTCTGTTATTAGCTTTCAGTGTGATTTATTTGAATGTTTTCCTTCTCCAGCTGCTTTTATCATCTTGTCTGCCTCATAGACATGCAAGGCTTAAGTAAAGGTGTCCTCTCCTGTGCTGGCTGTCTGTGCTGCGAGTGATTATTCTGGAGCTTTATCACTGTCAGATTTTCGGGTAGGGGTCAGGAAGGATTACACATACAAACCTTTTCTGTAGCTTTGCGATGTTGCGCTATTCATTGCTGGTCTCCTTCACTCATCAATGTAATATCATAAAAAGGACTGAAACTAAAATGTAGTGCATTTTATTTTAGTTTCTTTCGTTTTCTGTACTGAGCAGTTTCATATCTCTTGAATCATACGAAAACTAAATTTTCCCAAAATTCGGACTAAATCGATTTAGTACTAAAACTAATGCACATGTCTAGTTGAGAGAAATGGGGATGTCTTCTCGCCAATACCGGGCAGAACCTGGGAGATTACCCATGACATTCTTATGGAGCCTGGAGCTACTGTTAGAATTAATTCCTACAGGATTCCCGAGGCCAGAAGGGAGGCGGTAAGGGCTGAGGTTAAGAAAATGCTTGAGCTCGGGGTGATAGAAGCATCTCATAGTAACTGGTCCAGCCCAATTGTTTTGGTGCCCAAACCTGATGGCTCTATAAGGTTCTGCAATGACTTCAGAAAGTTGAATGAAGTCTCAAAGTTTGACGCCTATCCCATGCCACGGGTCGATGAGTTGGTGGAGAGACTCGGAAAAGCTAGATTTCTCTCTGTGTTGGATCTGACCAAGGGTTATTGGCAGATACCACTATCTGAGCGCGCCAGGGAGAAGACAGCGTTTACCACACCTGATGGCTTGTTCCAATATACAATAATGGCATTTGGTCTACATGGTGCCCCGGCAACCTTTCAGAGACTGATGGACAAGTTACTCAGGCCCCATGCCCATTATGCGTCCGCCTATCTCGATGACGTTATTATTCATAGCACAGACTGGGACTCGCACCTGCCGAAAGTAGAGGCAGTGCTGGACACCTTTAGGAAGGCTGGGTTGACAGCAAACCCCTCTAAGTGTGTTATCGGCTTAGCAGAAGCCAAATACCTGGGCTACGTGGTTGGGAGAGGGTTGGTGAAACCTCAGATTGACAAGGTGGGAGCCATACAGAATTGGCCTCGACCACTTAGAAAGAAACAGGTCAGAACATTTCTTGGAATGGTTGGGTACTACCGCCGGTTTATACCCCATTTTGCTACCAGAGCTGCTCCCCTCACTGACCTCATTAAGGCAAGAGTACCAGACATGGTGTGCTGGGACAGCAAAACAGAGGAGTCCTTCTTGGATCTTCGCTCTGTACTGTGCCAGAAACCGATCCTGGTAGCACCAGACTTTACGAAGGAGTTTTTCTTACAGACTGATGCCTCTGACGTGGGCTTAGGGGCTGTACTTTCCCAGTACGTAGATGAGGAAGAGCATCCCGTGTTATACCTAAGCCGAAAGCTATTACCCCGAGAGCGGCGCTATGCTGTGGTTGAAAAGGAGTGTTTGGCCATAAAGTGGGCCATGGACACTCTCAAATATTACTTGCTGGGACGACGGTTTACCCTGGTCACTGACTATGCTCCCTTGCGTTGGATGCACACCAACAGGGACAGGAACTCCAGGGTCCTGCAGTGGTTTTTGTCGTTGCAACCGTTTCACTTTGTTGTGCAGCACCGGGCTGGTCTGCTGCATGGGAACGCTGATGCTCTCTCTAGAGTGCATGGCCTTGCGGCGGCGGCCGCTTCTCACTCCTGTGTTCAGCTGGGGAGGGGGATGTGTGACAGAGTACAGGATCATACGTATATAAGCCTGAGGTTGCAACGTGCTGTGTATTCAGGTTACTAACAGGTTAAAGGCTCTTGTCCTGCTAGCACACCTTTTCTCCATCCTAATTAGCTCGGGCCTATTTAGTAGGTCTGGGAGAACAGGGAAATGGTTCAGAGTGGAGCTGAACCAAGCCCAGAGAGGTTGTCTCCTAAGTTGTCTGGTAAGGGACTGACTTTTGGTTACCTACTGTTCAAAACGTATGGTTTATGTTTTTTTTGTGCTGGAAGCAGAGTAGCTGCTCCAGCCTCCTGTAGTCAGAACCTACTACTGTGAGTTAGTCTCCTGACAGGAGTAGGCCTGTTCATTTGTTTATCATTTGTTGTTACTTTCTTTTCTGCGTGGCAAAACATGTGATTAAAAGGGGAATCACCCAAAAAACCCGCAAGAGATTTACTGTTCACCAAATAAACGTTGTTTGCAGTGCAACCTCCTGGCTGTCCTGACCCTCTTTGGCCACGACCCTACTACACCTGATACATTCACGATTCTATTCAATCCTGGAGACAATTTAATTATGATAATCCCTATTGGCTTCCAACCTTTCCCCTCTTTTATTCCTTCTTGTACATGGCTCTAGCTTATTGGTTTGTAATTTCATGAACATTGCTTCAAACCACTTCTGTAGCACACATGGTATACAATTGTATCATCTTTTCAATGTTATATGCTCCCTGTATGATGTTTCACTGTCTATACTGATCAGCCACAACATTAAAAACATTAAAGTATATAACAATGATTATATCGTTACAATGGCAACTGTCAAGGTGTGGTCATTTTAGGCAAAATGTGAACAATCAGTTTTTGATTTTCATGTGTTGGATGGAAGAAAATGGGCAAGTGAAAAGATCTGACAAGGGCCAAATAGTGATGGCTAGACGACTGGGTCAGAGCATCTCCAAAACAAACAAAGTCTTGTGGGGTGTTCCCGGTGTGCAGTGATTAGTACCTACCAAAGATGGTGCAGGTAAAGACAACCGGTGAACCAGCATCAGGGTCATTGGCAGCCAAGGTTCATTGACACACAGAAGAGCTACTGTAGGTCAAATTGTTGAAAAACATAATGCTGAGCATGATAAAAAGGTAACAGTACACAGAGTACATCACAGTGATAATAGAAGTAATGGGTGAATGGGAAAAAGCACTTTTCAATAGTGAATGGTGAAAAGAATAATACTCACTTTGTACTGTTTTAAATTAGAACTTTGATTTATCCTTAAAAAAAAACACTGGACATGTATACATACAATAGAGGTAGTTCTAATGATCGTACATAATATTTGAAACACGTGACACGTGAAACTGGCATATAATTGATGTAAAATACATTTGTTAACCCTTTCCTGCTGCAGGGCGTACTATGCTGTCCTCAAGGCGGGTGAGTCTTAATGCTACGGGGCCAAATAGCAAACCCCCCTGGTGTCTATGGCCAGCTAGAGAGCTCCCCACCAGTTGGTGCATCATTCACTGTGGTGGGATGGCCTGACCTCAGGCCACCCCCCATGCAGCCAATGATGCGTGCTAGGCGTCAGCTGCATAGGTGGGCCGGAGAAGACTAAGAAGGAAATATACAAAATCCCCACGGCTTCCATGAATGCGGCAATTTCTATACTGGCTCCCTGTTTCCTTTAGAATCCATTTCAAAATATTGGTGCTCACATACAAAGCTCTCCATAACCGCGCCCTGCCTACATCTCCTCCCTTATTAGCAGGTATGTCCCATCTCGACCACTTTGCTCTGCCAATGATCTGGTGCTATCAGCTCCACGTACCCCCACCTCCAACTCTAGTGTTCAGGACTCTCCCGAGTTGCCCCCTTTCTATGGAACTCCCTACCCCGCAACATTAGACTCTCCCCGTCTCTCCAATCCTTCAAGAAGTGTCTGAAAAGCATTACTTTTGAGAAGTCTATTGGCTCACTCCATGATCTTCCCACTTCACGTTTCTTGCTCCTCTTCCCATTCAGCCCTCATGCACCCCGCTACTTCACTTACCCTATTCACCCTCACCTAGGGCTCTATTACATTCTTCATGCAAAAACGCACGCAGAATGCGCGAATTTTTGCGCGAAGCGTTAAACGTTAACGTGCGTAAAACAACGCTGGTATTACAATCCTCACGCATTTTTTCATCCATCAAAAAATAATGCGTGTAAAACGGACACGCAAAAACGAGCGCGCATTAACGTTGCGCGCAGAAATCGGTGTGTAGACTTTTTTTTTTTTGAGCATCAGAATGCCTGTTTATTGCACATCCAGCAACTGTACAGAATTCTATAAATAAGAACTGGATATTTACATCTCGGTGCCCGTAAAGCAGTGAGCAGTGCCAGGGAAAGGGGCAGCTGGTGGTTTCACGTTATGAATATTTAAACTCCATACCATGTAGGTCCCGATCTACCTCGAATTCAGCAGCCGCTCACTCCCAGAGAGCCCAGGATGGGTGGGCGTTCTGTAGTGGATCTCAGCTCGGGGTGAAGACGCGGGGCGTGCGTGCAGGTGCCGTGGTAAAGCCTGCATTTCCTTCTCTCCCCCCTCTTAAAGCAGTCTTAATGACCCTATTTGCTACCAGTCAGCACGAATAAACACAAATACATGATATGATGCCTGAGCAAAGGAAAGGGTGGAAGAATCATGAACGAGTGGGTCTGGAAGAGTCGAGAGAGCTGTAAGTCCATGCACGGACGCCAGTGACACACGAAGCACACAAACACAAAAGCGGAGGTCAGCGTGTACAGGGCAGCCATGAAACTCTGGGGGGAGTCATTACAGGGACAAAATATGCAGCTCCTGGACCAGGAGGGAATGTCATAACAGCAAACCCGAGGAGCTACCTCCTGCTTTTGAAAGACATTCAAATTATGCACGCAAACGCTGTGAGTTACATTTTGCGCATAGATTGTAATACCATCCGCGTACCAGCGCACAACCGCATTTGCGCTCACAATGTTAAGTATAGGACGTGCGCAGTACATTACGCTCGCACAGGTCCACCCGCGTTAAATGTTAACACGCATTTTTTGCACGGACGTTGTAATACGAAGTTCAGCGCAAAGGGTTTTGCCCCTCTCGCTTTAATGCGTTTTTGCGCAGGCGTTAAAATTTGCATTAGGAATGTAATAGGACCCCTAATGTGTCACCCCTCTCCTCTTAGATTGTAAGTTCTCGAGCAGGGTCCTCCCTCCTTCTATTCCGTGTGTGTAACATGTATGTATATTTGTTATTCTGTTTCTCCCATTGTACGGCGCTAAGGAATTTGTTGGCGCTTCATAAATACTTGTAACTGTAACTTTGTAAACTACTTCATAAGGGACAGTTGAGAAAGGCTGAGCATCACCACAGAGTGGCTAGATATGCATGACTCCTGTTTTGTTCAATATGTGTGAAACTCTGAGAAAAGATTGTGGTGTCCCAAACTGCACTACTAAATTAGTTTATGAGCTACAATATATGTGTTATGTATTTCTAGTTAGGCAGTTAAAAGTACAATCATGGCTGTAAATGACCCTCATTGTATAACACATTCTTTGTCCCAGTTTAAAAATATATACTGTACAGTTTTAATGCCCCCTGAATGATATATTGAAACTCAATAGAAAATGCAAAAATGAGGACTATTGTATATGTAATCATTTCCCACTAAAGTATGACATATTTACAAAGTATATATATACAGGTGAAACTCAAATTTTAATATCGTGCAAAAGTTCATTTATTTCGGTAATGCAACTTTAAAAGGTGAAACTAATATATGAGATAGTTCAAGCCGTGATTTGTCATAATTGTGATGATTATGGCTTACAGCTCATGAAAACCCCAAATCCACAATCTCAGAAAATTTGAATATTGTGAAATATTGTGAAATAGGCTCAAAGTGTCCCACTCTAATCAGCCAATTAAGCCGTAACACCTGCAAAGGGTTCCTGAGCCTTTAAATGGTCTCTCAGTCTTGTTCAGTAGGAATCACAATCATGGGAAAGACTGCTGACCTGACAGTTGTGCAGAAAACCAACATGGACACCCTCCATAAGGAGGGAAAGACTCAAAAGGTAATTGCAAAAAAAGTTGGATGTTCCCAAAGTGCTGTATCAAAGCACATTAATAGAAAGTTATGTGGAAGGGAAAAGTGTGGAAGAAAAAGGTGAACAAGCAGCAGGGATGACCGCAGCCTGGAGAGGATTGTCAGGAAAAGACCATTCAAAAGTGTTGGGGACTTTTACAAAGAGTGGACTGAGGCTGGAGTCAGTGCATCAAGAGCCACCACACACAGACGGATCCTGGACATGGGCTTCAAATCTCGTATTCCTCTTGTCAAGCCGCTCCTGAACAACAAACGTCAGAAGCGTCTTACCTGGGCTAAAGAAAAACAGACCTGGTCTGTTGCTCAGTGGTCCAAAGTCCTCTTTTCTGATGAGAGCAACTTTTGTATCTCATTTGGAAACCAAGGACCCAGAGTATGGAGGAAGAATGGAGAGGCACACACTGTAAGATGCTTGAAGTCCAGTAGGAAGTTTCCACAGTCTGTGTCGATTTGGGGAGCCATGTCATCTGCTGGTGTTTGTCCATTGTGCTTCATTAAGTCCAGGGTCAACGCAGCCGTCTAACAGGAGATTTTGGAGCACTTCATGCTTCCTTCCGAAGACTAGATTTATGGGGATGCTGACTTCATTTTCCAGCAGGACTTGGCACCTGCCCACACTGCCAAAAGCACCAAAACCTGGTTCAATGACCATGGGATTACTGTGTTCGATTGGCCAGCAAACTCGCCTGACCTGAACCCCATAAAGAATCTATGGGGCATTGCCAAGAGAAAGATGAGAGACATGAGACTGAACAATGCAGAAGAGCTGAAGGCCGCTATTGAAGCATCCTGATCTTCCATAACCCCTCAGCAGTGCCACAGGCTGATAGCTTCCATGCCACGCTGCATTGAGGCAGTAATTGCTGCAAAAGGGGCCCAAACCAAGTACTGAGTACATCTGCAGCTTATACTTTTCAGAGGTTTGATATTGTTCTATGTACAATCCTTGTTTTATTGATTGCATGTAATATTCTAATTTTCTGAGATTGTGGATTTGGGGTTTTCATGAGCTGTAAGCCATAATCATCACAATTATGACAAATCACAGCTTGAACTATCTTATATATTAGTTTCACCTTTTTAAGTTGCATTACTGAAATAAGTTAAATTTTGCACAATATTCTAATTTTTCGAGTTTCACCTGTATATACAAAGTATCATGCATGCAAAAGACATTTGCTGGCACTTGTGGGAATGCAAGTTATTATTATTTATTAAGCGCCAACACATTCCGCAGCGCTGTACAAGGTGTAATGGGTAAAGACAGGACAATTCTACAATACATACAGGAGACAGGTCAGTATTCCTGCCAGCAGATACATGAGGAAATGAGGAAATGAGGACCCTATTCCCGTGGGAATTTACAATCTAGATGGTGAGGGGATTAGAAACAGGAGGGGGGGGGAGTTCCCATAAATGTACACGGAATATAATAGTAAAGTCGGAAAAATACATATAATACCTATATATAGTAAGTAATGCTGCCTGGATAAAACCGAGCATTTTACTTTGACACGCATTGCATGCTGTAATATTCCTATTAAAACAGTTTGAAGCGCTACTGCACATGTCCTAGTTTTGCACAACCCTACTCTCTTTTCTTGCTCCCTTCATCAGTAAACAGAAAAAGAGGATTATTATGTTTACTAAAACCATCACATACTCTTTTTATTTTAATTATTAAGAAGTCTTACAGTAATTGTGTTGATCTGTATCCTTCACACATACTGCTAAATTGGCTTTGTAGGGTAATTGCCTTTAATATAAACGTATAGTGAGCCCAAACCTGGGCTGAGAAACGCCACCAAACTGATCATTGATGTGGAGATTGTAATTCAGTAACACAGACACAAGTGTGCGCATTGTTAGAAAAGAAACATTGTGAAAGATTAAATCTATTTGTAGATCTCATTGAAAACGTTCACCATGCAAGTGCATTAAAGGCACGATGACTGAAACTGTCAAATTGCCACTTAGATACGGTGAGAGACATAAAAGGCCACACTAGGTCATAATAAACAATCTCTTATACACATTTTAGATTAGGTTGTGTATTATATGTATATACATACAGGTAGTGTGAAATTATTTATATTAAATTTTTTTTAAAAATTGATATATAATTAAAAATAATATCCAGCTTAGCTGTATATGTGTTATCTGAACTAAATTATAGTTTTGCCTTTACCACAACTCCTCACTTGGAAGGAAACGTCATGCTCGTTTCTTTACTGGTCCTGAAGTTTTACAATAACATTCTTAGAAAGCAAGACATGATTATGGGGTTCCAAAAGTGAGGATGCGTTGGTGGCTGCTAAATTACTGAGGCCATACAGTAGGCTGTTAGGTACCAGAAAATGGCAACTGGTTCCAAAATGTGGTTTGAACAGATCGCCCTATAATGACAAGCTATCACCAGTGATGGCTTGTATTGCTTTAAATAAGTTTTAGCAGATTTATTCTAACATGGAGTTATTCACAACATTAAAAAAATCTAAAAAAAACGCATTTCAAAAAAAGTTATGACTTGATTTGCATTTTAATGAGTGAAATAAGTATTTGATCCCCTATCAATCGGCAAGATTTCTGGCTCCCAGGTGTCTTTTATACACGTAAAGAGCTGACATTAGGAGCACACTCTTAAACGGACTGCTCCTAATCTCAGCTTGTTACCTGTATAAAAGACACCTGTCCACAGAAGCAATCAATCAATCAATCAGATTGCAAACTCTTATCAGTACTGGATATCTCCAGCATGACAATGGCCTAAAACATACGGCCAATGCAACAAAGGAGTGGCTCAAGAAGAAGCACATTAAGATCCGGGAGTGGCCTTGCCAGTCTCCAAACTTTAATCATATAGAAAATCTGTGAATTTGAAGGTTCGAGTTGCCAAACGTCAGCGCAAAACCTTAATGACTTGAAGAGGATCTGCAAAAAGAGGAGTGGGACAAAATCCCTTCTGAGTTGTGTGCAAACCTGGTGGCCAACTACAAGAAACGTCTGACCTCTGTGATTGCCAAAAAGGGTTTTGCCACCAAGTACTAAGTCATCTTTTGTGAAGGGGTCAAATACTTTTTTCGCTCATTAAAATGCAAATCAAATTATAACTGTTTTGAAATGTGTTTTTCTGGATGTTGTTATTCTGTCTCTCACTGTTAAAATAAACCTAGCATTAAAATTATAATGAACAAAGAAGTTTGCTAGAGCACTAAAGAACGGTGCCACTCGGAGTGACTCCTCCTCTTCACCCCCTAAATAACACAGAATGATAAGATTTTGTTTTTAATAGGGATGTGCGTTTCGGGTTTCGGAATTTCGGAATTTTCACGAAATTTCCTGATTCGTGTTTTCGGATGCGGCCGAATTTCCGAAAATTTTTAGATCCGAAAATGGCAGATCCGAAAAGTTTTCCGAGCCGAAACGAAATATTTTCAGAATTTTCGAATGGACTTGAAATGTGTCAAATCGAAATTTATTGCTTTGAAACAAGGAGAACAGACTTTCCGAAAAAACGAAAATTTCCGAACTTACGAAAAGTCGATACAAAAAACGAGCTAAGTGACACGAAAATACGAAAAATGGTCGAAATTCCGAAAACATGTACAATTCCGAAAAAACGAAAATTTCCGAAATCACGAAAAGTCGATACAAAAAAACGAGCTAAGTGACACGAAAATACGAAAAATGGTCGATATTCCGAAAAAAACAGTACACGAAAAACGAATCGAGCCGAACCGAATCGAAACAGAAATCGGTCGAAACAGAAATCGGTCGAAACGAGCCGAATCGAAAAGTTTAAAAATCCGAAAAATCGAACCGAATCGAACCGAAAAAAAAATCGGTGCACAAGCCTAGTTTTTAATCCCAAATGGGAAGTGTTTGGTGCGTGTATAAATAAAACCCACCATCTCTGCCTCTCCTTGGCTGAAAAGCAGCAGGAGGGGCTTGGAGCTGCACAGTAGAGCGGCCTTTTGGTACATGTTAGGTACTCACTCTGTAAAGAGGTGCCGTGAAGTGGCGAGTGAGCTTACGTTGCAATGGCCATTGAAACAAACAAAAACCTCAGTTTTGTTGTACATGGAACACATAGAAACGAGCGCAGATGACACCTTTTTTCCTTGTTAAAATTATAATGATCAAAGAAGTTTGCTAGAGCACTAAAGAACGGTGCCACTCGGAGTGACTCCTCCTCTTCACCCCCTAATAAACACAGAATGATAAGATTTCGAGTGCACTCTGGGATAGCTTGTAAATAGAATAAAAACGCAGAAGACTTATCTTAAGGTCGATGCATTGTGTGGGTCGATGTTATGCAGCCACAATGTGTTACTCCCTCACATCCGATTTCATCGTGGGAGGTTGTATGACGATCAATGGAGGTTCTATGAGGGGATATCGATGATCCAGAAATTAGCGTCAATTATGCCAAAACACTGATCCAGGTAATCACAAAAATTTATTAAAAATATAAAACAATAAAAGTCTTAAACAGCATTGTTCTGTTTCTCCACCAAAGCACTGAGAATGTGATCTCTTAACTTACTGTTGTGATGAGATGGCTATAGCTCCCAGTCTAGATGAATTACAGACAGTGACTCAATCGAGATGACACCTTGAAGATCTGTTGAAGTTTTATTCCAAAACTGTAGAAAATCCACAACAATATACATCCGATAGGTCAAAAAATCATAATGAATCTGAGTCCATAAGGCTTGCAAAGGATTACTGGGAAGGGAACAAGGGTGGAGCTATCTGAACAGGAAATCCCTGCGCCATGAGGAAAGGAGGAGAGAAACCCAGGGGTAGATAAGACATGTGCAATTCTTAAAGGCATATCACAAGTCATGTGAAACATGACACTCCCCGTCGAAATCTATGATTTCAATAATTAAATAACTTTGACTAAAGTTCAAAACAAATAAGTGAAGATTCTTTTCCAGGAACATCTGAAAAACAAGAGGGAAGGGAAGAACAAGAGAAAATAATGCAACATTAACAATTCTTGCAGATTTTGATCTTGCTGGTCCGGGCTGTGAGAAGAACAGTCAGTGAGTCCATCTTCAGAGGGGAAGGCAGCAACGTGCACCAATCCTTCTTACCTCCCTTTAGTCAAATTGATGACTTGTGAGGCTTGTCTTCTTCTTTGGGCAGAAGGAGTACTAGTTCCTTTATAGGCCTGAAGTAAAGGTGTGGAGAATCTTCTTTCATGAATAAGTTGTAAAGTTTTCTGGTCCAGTACCAGTCCAGGAATTTTCTTGCAACTCCAATCATGCGTTCCCAAGAGTCTCCCATGTGAGAGGAGCGAGGTGGGTTGAATTCCCATTTACACTTGTTGCCATTCAAGAAGTTCAGAATCTTTTCTGGTCGCAAGTCCTCCTGAATTGTGGGAGGGCCTTTACAGATGTGCCACTTGTGACATTGTTTGTTCGTGTCAGAGCTGTTTTTAAACTGAAGAGCAATGTGAATAAGGCGTGCAATGGCTCTTACAACAGAAGACCACTTGGAAAAGTGTTCAAAACGGCGAGGACTCAGCCTTACCCTTTCTTTCACAGAGGTGTTGAGTGTAACGGTAACAGCTCTAATTTCTTTATCGGATTCTGGTTCAACCAGTTCAAAGGTAGAATTTGTAGAATTTGAGAAGAGTTCTTCGTTCGAGAGTATGGGTGGGGATAGCCATAATGTGTCCAGAAATGCAGTAGCAGGTACTGCGCGAGTGCCTCGATCGGCAGGGTTGAAGTTAGTGGACACATAGTGCCATTGTTCAGGTGTAGAGAACTTTCTTATACGTTCCATTCTGTTGCCGACAGACAAGTGGAACTGTCTTGTCTGATTTTGTATGTATTGCTTTGTGAAGGGCTTGTCACAGGCTGATACTTGTGACGTGAACGTGTCTTGCTTAACGTTCCAAAGCAATCTAAGACTGCTCGGTGTAACGGAAAGGTCCGATCCTAGTTGGAATTTCTTCACACTGGCAGCGTAGTCAGAGGGAAAGGCTCTCGTGGCCTTGTCGCTGTTCGAAATGATTTTGTGAAGTCTGAGGTTTGCCGTGGCAAGCATGTTCTGAGTTCTAGTGAGAAACATAGAAACATAGAAAAATGTCGGCAGATAAGAACCTTTCGGCCCATCTAGTCTGCCCAATTACATGGATACTTTACCTGGATTTATCTTTTCTTTAGGATAGCCTTATGCCTATCCCATGCTTGCTTAAATTCAATTACTGTTTTGGCCTCTACCACTTCTACTGGAAGACTGTTCCATGTATCCACCACCCGCTCAGTAAAATAATGCTTCCTGATGTTACTTTTAAACCTTTGCCCCTCTAATCTAAGACTATGTCCTCTTGTTTTGCTATTTTGTTTCCTTTTAAATATACTCCCTTCCTCTACCTTGTGGATTCCCTTTACGTATTTAAATGTTTCTATCATATCTCCTCTGTCTCGTCTTTTTTCCAAGCTGTACATGTTAAGATCATTAAGCCTTTCTTGGTAACTTTTCTCCTTCAAGCCGTACACCATTTTAGTAGCCCTTCTCTGAACTCTCTCCAAGATGTCTATATCCTTCTGGAGATACGGTCTCCAGTACTGCACACAGTACTCCAAGTGAGGTCTCACCAGTGCTCTGTACAGTGGCATGAGCACTTCCCTTTTCCTACTGCTAATACCTCTCCCTACACAACCAAGCATTCTGCTAGCATTTCCTGCTGCTCTATTACATTGACTACTTACCCTTAGATCCTCTGAAATAATAACCCCTAAATCCCTTTCCTCAGATGTTGAGGTTAGGACTGTATCAAATATTCTATATTCAGCCCTTGGGTTTTTACGTCCCAGGTGCATTATCTTGCACTTATCCACATTAAAACTCAATTGCCACAACTCCGACCATTTTTTTAGCTTACCAGGTCAATAGCTTCTTCTTCTGTAGGCAGAGATTTGAGTCCGTCGTCTACATAGAAGTTTTTTTCGACGAACTGTCGTGCATCAAACCCAAATTCTTTCTCTCCTTCTTGAGCCGTTTTCCTCAGTCCATAAATTGCTACTGCGGGAGAAGGACTATTACCGAAAACATGTACCTTCATCCGGTAGTCTATGACTTCATCATTGACATCATTATTGCGATACCATCGGAATCTGAGGAAGTTTCTGTTGTCTTCACGGACGATGAAACAGTGGAACATCTGCTGAATGTCAGCCATAATAGCAATTGGTTCTTGTCTGAAGCGAAGTAAAACTCCTATGAGGTCGTTGTTCAGATTAGGCCCAGTGAGAAGACTGTCATTGAGGGAGACACCTTCATGTCGAGCACTTAAATTGAAGACCACCCTAATCTGATCAGGCTTGCGAGGATGATAGACACCAAAGCATGGAAGATACCAGCATTCTTCTCCTTCCTTAAGCGGAGGTGCAGGCTCAGCATGATCTCTCTCAAGCACTTTCTGCATAAAGTCCACAAAGTGTCTTTTCATCTCAGGTTTCCGATTCAAACTGCGTTGTAAAGAAGTAAACCGTGCTTCTGCGTGTTCTCTGTTGTTTGGTAGTCTCTTTCTTGGAGTACGGAATGGTAGAGGTGCTACCCAGCTGTTGGAATCATCTTGGTGGAACTCTTTACTCATGGTTTTCAGGAATTCTTTGTCTTCCATGGTAGCTGCCAACTCGTTGTCTTTAGATGTTACCTCAAACACTGTGTTGCCGATGTTGTCATCCCAGAAATTAAGAGCTTTCTCTTTGTCCTGTATGATGTGTCGTTGTGCGCTCTTATGAAGCAGTCTTTCCTTCACATGATATAGGTGTGGTCGTCGTGCAGAACAAGAAGTCCGACCATTTGGCAGGACGTGTGTTTTAAAGGAGGACACAGAGTAAGGTTTTCTGCCTTTGTCTCGACAAACATTGCCTATGATGACCCAGTCTAGATCCAGACACTGTGCATATGGAGCATCATGTGGACCGTTGATTTGTTGACGAACTTTGTGCACCCTTAAGATGTCTCGGCCGAGCAACAGTAGGATCTCAGCACTTCCGTCGAGGGCTGGTATTTGGTAGGCTATGTCCTTCAAGTGAGAATGGTGCAAGGCAGCTTCCGGAGTAGGGATCTCCTCTTTGTTGCTTGGAATCTGGTTGCACTCAGTGATAGTGGGCAAAGGTATTTCCACATTGTCGTTCAGAGGAGCAACCACAAGACCGCTGGCTCTCCTACCTAAGACTTCTGTAGTGCCGGTGCAAGTAGTTAGGGTATATGGTAGAGCATTTTCTTTTATGTTCAAAAGTTCAAAAAATTGTGTTGTTGCAAGAGATCTGTTACTCTGATCATCCAGAATGGTATACAGTCTTATGGCCTTTTCAGGTTGACCTCTTGGGTATACACGAACCAAACATATCTTTGCGCAGGATTTGTCACAGAGTCCTTCTCCACAGATTTCCGTACATGAAGAGAACACTGAGGTGGAAGGTACTGCTTGATCTGTGCGCTCCCCGCCTTGCTTTGCCTCAGGAGGATTGTTTGTGGGCTTAGTAAAGTTGTGCGGATATGGGTGAAGAGCTTGTACATGGTCATCGCTGTCACACTCTATGCATTTAATGATAGCTTTACAGTCCTTTGCAAAGTATTCTGTGGAGACGCAGCATTTGTAGCAGACCCCAAATTTCTTTAAAAGTTCTTTACGTTCTTGTAGGGTTTTCTTTCTGAAGCCAATACATTTCTTAAGTGGATGCGGTTTGTTATGTATGGGACATTGGCGAATTGGGTTCTCAATGTTCTTGTTTTGTTCAGTCTTTTCAAGAACTGTAGCAGGTGCAGGTAGAACAGTGGTCCTTTTCACGGACACTGGTCCTCGATGGTCTCTGTGTGTCATACGTGTGTTTGTAGGTCTTGGAGGGGGTGAACTGAGAGGGTTACCTTCTTCATAGGAGAAACTTGGGTCATTCTTTGTGTCTGCAATTCGTTTGATGAACTCACAGAAGTAGGAAAAAGGAGGAAAGGCAACTTGATGTTTTTCCTTGTATTTTGATCCAAGCGCTGCCCAATTTTCTTGAAGGCCATACGGTAGCTTGAGAACAATAGGGTTGATGCCACGAGGGGTGTCAAGGTAACTGAGACCAGGTAAGCGGATGTCAGCTTTAGCGAGTTGAAGCTCCAATAAAACATCGCTGAGTTCTTGAAACTTTAAATTCTCTCTAGCGGAAATCCTTGGGAAACTGTGCAATCTTTTGAATAAGGCATCTTCAATGGCTTCTGGACTGCCAAAGGTACGTTCAAGTCTGTCCCAAGCAGCATTAAGGCCTGCAGCAGGGTTGTCAATATGAACCGCTTTGAGCCTCTTGATGCGTTCAGTAGACTGGGGACCTAGCCATCTGATGAGCAGATCTAATTCTTCTGTAGCAGTGATGTCTAGGTCACTCATTGTGGCTTTAAAGGTGGATTTCCATCCTCTGTAATTTTCAGGCTTGTCATCAAACTTGGTGAGGCCTGTCTTTGTGAGCTCTCTGCGAAGCATGTTTATTTATTTATTTATTTATAAAGGATTTTACCAGGAAGGATACATTGAGATTTCTCTCGTTTTCAAGCATGTCCTGGGTTCAAGAACATTGAAGTGTTACAGTTACAGAAATACAAAGTAATACAATGCAAGATATTAAAAAAACCCCACAAATATACAGATTAACAGAAAAAATATGTAGGAAATATAGTCACTAGGTTACATGTTTACAGGTGCATTCTGTATTGAGGTATGTTAGTAAGGAGCTTTTGAGTGACTTAAGACTGGGGGAAGATTTGATGGTGTCTGGGAGGTTATTCCATAATTGTGGTGCTCTGTAGGAAAATGAGGACCGAGCCACTGTCTTTTTGTATTGTGGTATAGCAAGTAAGGTGCTGGTCCTGGATCGGAGGTTATAGGATGAGGGAGCTGCTGGGGGAAGCAGTCTATTCAGGTAGGGTGGCAGCTTCCCAGAGATGCTCTTAAACATCAGGCTGGAAAGGTGAAGGGTGCGTCTGGATTCCAGCGATGGCCAGTTTAGCTCTTTTAACATGTCACAATGGTGGGTCATGTAGTTACATTGTAGCGCAAAGCGGCAGAATGAGTTATACAATGTAGTAAGTTTATGAAGGTGTGTTTGCGGGGCGGCTGCATACACTACATCTCCGTAATCAATAGCCGGCATAAGCATTTGCTGTACAATCTGCTTTCTTACCGCGGGACTCAGGCAGGATTTGTTTCTGTACAGCGCACCTAGTTTGGGGTAAAGTTTAGATGAGAGTTTTTCGATGTGGGGGCCAAAGGATAGATTAGGGTCCAACCACATACCTAGATATTTGAGAGATGTGACTGTGGTCAGCGTGCCATTTGATTTTGTCCCAACACATAGATGGGGATTTTGCAATTTGTGTAGTTTAGGTGCTGTTCCAAAGAGCATCGTTACAGTTTTGTCAGTATTTAAAAAAAGTTTGTTGTTTTTGATCCACTTTTCTACCTCTGTGAATCGTTCTTGCAGCACGGCCTCCAGCTGCGGGAGATTTGGTTTGCTGGTATAGATCACAGTGTCGTCTGCGTACATATGTACAGTTGAGGCTTTGCAGACGTTGGGCAGATCATTTATGAATATTGTGAATAGCAGGGGGCCTAGTATTGAGCCTTGGGGTACACCGCAAGTGACTGGGAGCGGGAGGGAGGAGCTGCCAGAAATTGACACATATTGTGATCGGTCGGATACATATGATTGAAACCAGGTTAGCGTGCGATCACCAATGTATTTAGTAAACTGCGACATGTCTGTGTTTTCAGACTTTGGGTGCATGACTGCAGGTGACTTGGGAACAAATGTTGGTGCAGAGGCATTCAACACTGGAACTGGTTTAAAGTTCATTGGCATGTTGGTTTGTAGCTGTGGAGCAGTGTGCTTGCTAGTAGGTACTTGGCTGATATCAAGGTAAGGTGGATAGTTTATTATGTGCATGCTATTGTCCACTGCTTGGTGAGATGCTGCAGTCTGGTGTACTGGAAGATATGAAGGCAAATTGTCTTGGAGTACAGTAGGTGCGGAGAAGAGACCTTGGTTGAGTGCTTTGGTTGCTGTGACAGGGAGCTGACGTTCTGGAGAGGAATGTGAAGAATCTGAGGCATAAGACACAGCTGAGTGTCTGCTGCTACTGTTGTCTCTTTCACTTTCACTAGCAGCCTGTTCTAAAACTTTTAATCTTGCCATGGCCGTGGCATGTTCACATTGTTTTTCCAAAAGTTCCATTTCCACTTTGTGGCGTGTGGCTTCAGCTTCCATTTTTGCCTTCTGGCATGCGGCTTCAGCCTCCATGCGTGCGGCTTCAGCTCCCATTTCTGCTTTCTTTTTGGCGAAGGCTGCCTGAATTTTAGAAGCTTCAGCATCAGCACGGGCCTTTATGAGTTGTTGACTGAGTGTGGAAGACCTTGATTGTAGGGATTTGGAAGACCTTGAGGAGTGTCTGGAGGATGCAGAGCGGTGGGATCTGGATTCATGGAGCTGTGCAATTCTTACTTCTGCCTTTGTCTTTGTTTGCAGCACTAAATTGTCTCTTTCTAGATTGAGCTCATTGAATCTCTTTAGTTCTTCCAGTGACACTTTAGTGTTGTACCGCTTTAAGAGATGAATATATTTAACACACAGTCTTTGATAATTCTGATAAGCGACATCTAATTGCTTAATAGTGCTCTCTAGTTGTAATGTATCATGACATGGTTGAGAGAGAGCTGACATGCATGTGACATTAGTACACCATAGTTCATTCGTTTGAGACACCAACTCTTTTGCGTGAGCTTCAAGATTTTCTTGTACTTTCCAGGTTGGTTTTGTTAATCTTTTTTCTCTTTTGTTTGGTTCAGGGTTTAATTCCTGATCTGAAAGGATTTCTGAGTCTGGTAGTGTGTCAGTTTGCATGTTGATTTGCTGGAACATTTTGCTGACAAGGAGAGGGTTAATGATCTAGTTCTATAGCAGCAGAGAAATGTATCAATTTTGCTCAGCTCAGCTAGGATTTCTAGACACTGGGTGAAAAAAGATTTGTTTTTACTTTCTTTTCACAGTCAAATCACATGCAATGCGTACAGAGAAATAAACTGGTTGTAGTGTACAGATGCACTGGATAAACTGTTTGTAAGGCACAGATGTATTGAACTTTCACAGCACTAATATCCTTTGTTGAATGCTATGCTGGGACTTGCTTGCAGGCACATACAGGCTTGTGGTAATGGCTGCACTGTGTGAAGCTGCTATTTCCACTGTCCCTACAGCGTCTCCCTGTGTATACAGAGCTAGCAAGGATCCTATGGAGGATGTCTGACTGATCTTTCTTGATCTTTTGGCTGATCTTTCGAAGATCTTCTGACTGATATATATGATTTTTTGACTGATATATATGATTTTTTGACTGTTCTGTTTCTCCACCAAAGCACTGAGAATGTGATCTCTTAACTTACTGTTGTGATGAGATGGCTATAGCTCCCAGTCTAGATGAATTACAGACAGTGACTCAATCGAGATGACACCTTGAAGATCTGTTGAAGTTTTATTCCAAAACTGTAGAAAATCCACAACAATATACATCCGATAGGTCAAAAAATCATAATGAATCTGAGTCCATAAGGCTTGCAAAGGATTACTGGGAAGGGAACAAGGGTGGAGCTATCTGAACAGGAAATCCCTGTGCCATGAGGAAAGGAGGAGAGAAACCCAGGGGTAGATAAGACATGTGCAATTCTTAAAGGCATATCACAAGTCATGTGAAACATGACAAGCATAATCCAACGCGTTTCGTCTCACATGACTTTATCAAGGACTATAGCTTCCTCGTGGATCAGTGTACATATATATAGTATAAACATATATATAGTATAAACCCTTAATGGGTTGTGGCCTCCCCTTCCGTTGGCGTCCTCCACGTGTTCCGGTATGATCTTATTTCCGGAAAGCGTCCCATTCATCTCTATCTACTATCGATTCCACTTTTCTCCGTTATGTCACTTCCAGCATTATTCTTGAATGCGACTACGTGTACGATACTTCTTCCTGGATAGATCCCATTCGTCCTTCACCATTTTCAGTTTCACTTTATCCCGTTTTTTCATTTCCGGTTCTGATGGATCTCGTTCTTTATGGATCTTCCACCAATTCTCTTCTTATTTCACGGAACTCATTCATAATTCTTCCTTATGTGTCATTTTCTCCCTTGAAACATAAAGTTGCATATATATGTAGAAATATCGACATTAACAAAGTCAGGTGATGGTTCACATAACACAATTTATAGGCAATTAACTACATCTATATCGATGTTAAGACCCCTTCCTTTTAGACATCCAAGTTCTAATATCCACTTAGTTTCTCTTTTTGCTTTATTTTTGAGATTATTCCCTCCTCTCCAGTCTAGAATTACCAGATCGATGCCAATACTCAAGAATTCCTTCCAATTAAATACCAGGCAGTTTGTCCTACTATTAGACCATTAAAAGTGAGATTATTGGAACACAGGAATAATATTAGAAACTACGGAGCGTGGCCGGCTACCAACGGAGGCAGACGTGCTTGGACGGAGCTCCGTCTCTTCTGCCGCCATTAAGGACCTTCAGCTGACTGAAACCGAGGACTTTTTGCTTTAAAGGTGCTGGGGTGGCTGGCCACCGGAGCAGTGCTGTCCGGAGGCCGCTTGGACCCCCCTCCGGACCAGAGACAACCCGTTTTGTGCCTTCAGTGCCTGCGGAGCACATTTGACCAGCGGCCATCTTGGGGCCTGGGCTTTGGTGCTACGCATCCAGGGCCTCCTTCTAGAGCTCCAGGTTGCAGTGGGCCATGGGACTGGAGGGCCCCCGTCCCCTGGCTGCTGCTCTGGACTACGCAGCAGAGTTACCAGAGGTGGACGCGGAATGGCGGCGGCTGATCTGCCCACCCCCTACCAGAACTTTCGAGGTGGTGTTGGAGGACCTGGAGGCCTGCCTGGCGCTAATGTCTGGGGACGACGAGAGCCCAATTACGTGTGGCACATGGCGTAGGCTCATGGAGGTACTGGGGACGGAACGGATGACAGGAGTTGAGGACGCGGTGCTGTCGGTGGCTGAACCCTTGGCTGGCGCTGAGGTGGACACCTCCGGGTCGGAGACTGTGTTTTCGGCACGAGGAGAGAGTGAGGAGCCGATCACAGATGAGGAATTCGGGGGAGCAGTGGAGGATCCTGTGCGACTTGCTATCGCTTCCCTGCGTGGTCTGTGTTGGGACCGCGGCGGATCATCGGGAGGATGTATACCAGCGAGCTGCGCTTACCCGGGCCTTGTGTGGCCCTAGCTGAGGAGGAGTTGGCCCGGTGGCTGTCCTCCTGCTGTGTTCCCCGTGAGCTGCCTCAGCGCGATGGAGCTGCGCGAGTGGCCCTCCCGCTGGACACAGGAATGGAGACTTCTTGTTGGGAAGCCGATGCCGGAGCTTCCTGGAGCTCCAGAGGCATGTCAGAGCTGTGGAAGGAGTATCGCGACGTCAGGTTGGCTGCAGCTGTGATAACAGGCGACATACCTGCCGCGCGCGCTCCACATAGGCCTGGAGAAAATCCCTGCCACACGTTCTCGCTGGATACAGGCTGAGGGAGCTGCCCCGCCAACCTGTTGATCGCCGGCTGTTTTCTGACCCACTGAGTTCCCTCTCCGGTTTACCTTCTGATGACTCTCTCCATTACTGATGAGACCCCCCCGTGCAGGGCTGACCCTCCGTCCCCCATTGAGTGGACTATGATGGTCCCTAGCTGTCCCCCCCTTCTTTGACCCCATTTCACGCCCTTTTCTCTCCCCCCTTTCCCATGTTTTCTTTTTTTTTTCACCACACCACCTTGTGCTCTCCCCCCCTTTTTTTTTTCTGGCGTTGGGGCTACTTGGGGCATGCCATTGCGGCAGCCACCATGGCTCTGTCTGCCGCATTCGGCCCTCACGTACCCCGGCCTTTGTGACCTGCACATGTCCATGGCCTCCTACGGTACCTCGGAACTTCGGGAGCGTGCCAGGACAGTCACACATTTGGCCTTTGCCACTTTTTCCATCCCCCCCTTTTTTTTTGGGTCCTGGAGCATTTCTTGGTGTGTGTGTCCACCTCCCCCCCCTAACTTACTCTTCAGTGATGTTTACTGTTTGACCCTGCGAGAACATTTATTGTTTACTTTTATGATTCACTGCTGACTCTCTTCAAAATTGTACTGTTTTTCTTTATTTTCTTTATGCTGTGCTATTGCAGATGACGATGAGCGGCCCTGCGAGGCCCTCATTCTACGTTTATTTGTATGTTGACATATTTCAAAATATATTAGAACTTGGATGTCTAAAAGGAAGGGGTCTTAATGTCGATATAGATGTAGTTAATTGCCTATAAATTGTGTTATGTGAACCATCACCTGACTTTGTTAATGTCGATATTTCTACATATATATGCATCTTTATGTTTCAAGGGAGAAAATGACACATAAAGAAGAATTATGAATGAGTTCCGTGAAATAAGAAGAGAATTGGTGGAAGATCCATAAAGAACGAGTTCCATCAGAACCGGAAACGAAAAAACGGGATAAAGTGAAACTGAAAATGGTGAAGGACGAATGGGATCTATCCAGGAAGAAGTATCATACACGTAGTCGCATTCAAGAATAATGCTGGAAGTGACATAATGGAGAAAAGTGGAATCGATAGTAGATAGAGACGAATGGGACGCTTTCCGGAAATAAGATCATACCGGAACACGTGGAGGAAGCCAACGGAAGGGGAGGACACAACCTATTAAGGGTTTATACTATATATATGTTTATACTATATATATGTACACTGATCCACGAGGAAGCTATAATCCTTGATAAAGTCATGTGAGACGAAACGCGTTGGATTATGCTGTTTAAGACCTTTATTGTTTTAGATTTTTAATAAATTTTTGTGATTACCTGGTTCAGTGTTTTGGCATAATTGACGCTAATTTCTGGATCATCGATATCCCCTCATAGAACCTCCGTTGATCATCATACAACCTCCCACGACGAAATCGGATGTGAGGGAGTAACACATTGTGGCTGCATTAACATCGACCCACACAATGCATCGACCTGAAGATAAGTCTTCTGCGTTTTTATTCTATTTACAAGCTATCCCAGAGTGCACTCGAAATCTTATCATTCTGCATTAAAATTATAGACTGATCATTTTTTTGTCAGTGGGCAAACGTGCAAAATCAGCAGGGGATCAAATAATTGTTTCCCTCACTGTACATGCGTAGTATGTCAACTACCTAAAAACTAACCACTTACTACGCTGGAAAACCAGGAAACCTTTTAACCTTCTATAGCTTATTTTTTTTAAAATGTAGCAGATTTACATTACGAGAATAATTTGCAATTATTTGCCATTTTGTTTTCAAAATTAATTAATGAAATCTTGTGAATCCAGCCCACGTTATCTGGAATTCCGATCCCTTTTGATGGGTGTGTACATATCACCATCCTTTCTGTTGATTTGCATGACATGCAATCAGATTGATGATGTCACCCATGGGAGGATGATGGAACACTCTAGAGATTTGTTCAGACATCCTCAATATATTTGCCATATAAATCAAATGCATGTTTACCCTGTCATTTCGCCACAGGAAGGAGTCCTTCCTAAATATCAACCAATTCACTTTTAAGATGTTCCAGATGTATCCCTGCCCTACGCAAACACTGTTTTGCACAGAAGCAGAATTAGGCATGCTAAATTTAATTATCAAACTCTGGTAAGCACACATGTAGCAGCTCAAGTCTCCTTTTTACCTCAAAAAAGCATTAAAAAGCGTAATCCTTAAGGCTAGGGTCAAACGAAAGCATTTTTACACGCGAACGTAAAAAAGTGCGTCCGAACGCATTGACGTATTTTTTCACGGAATACGCGAAAACGGTCATACGATGCGCATGTTCGTGCGTGATGTTTTACGAATCCAAACCAGGAAACTTTTTGCGTCTGGACGTTATGTTGGCCGGACACGAGCAGGGTCTGACGTCTCCAAATCACACACACACACCGCTAGCGGGCGCAGCGCACTCTGTACGTCCGTACTAGAGGTTCTGCGTTCTCGAAAAAATGCGTTCATTTTCCACTTGCGTTGCGCGGCCGGACTTTCGTGCGACCGTACTTCGTATATTGGCCGTCATTGCCCGTCATTTGCTGCTAGTGCGGCCGTGATTAAGTGCGCCAGAACGCACGTTAAAAGTGCGCTGGTCTGACCCCAGCCTTAAAGTTCCCTTTGTCTTCAGTACAAGAATCATTTTTGAGTTGGGTGATTTGGTGACAAAGATTATCAAAGCTCATATGAATTAACGGATATAATGACCTATCTATTACATAATATTTAAAATTGGATGTATAATGAAAGGGTCAATTAATATTATAATTCTTTATTTTATAGTGCCAGCATATTCCGCAGTGCTGTACAATGGGCACAGTATAGACAGGGTTACAATACATTGAACAACATTTTGACAAACCAGTACAGGAGGAAACGAGGGCCCTATTCCCGTGGGAATTTACAATCTAGAAGGGTTGGGGGTGGAAACAGGAGGAGAGGACTGTAAGGTCAGAGTGATGGACTGCAAGGTCAGAGTGATGTTAAGATGCTTTCTTTTTAATGCATAGTCCACAATTTTCATCTACTGATACAAAAAATAAAATAATGCGTATCTTATTAGCCCCGTTAGCAAAAATCTATGAAAACAGATTGATTTGGTACAAACTTCCAATATGAATATTCACTAATGGCCTATTTGGAGCTATTTCTGAGAGACGCAGTGAATGTGAAATATACACAATATACATAAAAGAGAATTACAGTGTCTAAAAAATTACTTATAAAAGATCTGAAACTTCATGTACTGCATGGCATTTCAATATGTACAAAGAACAACACTAGATGAATTGCCTCTTTATTGCTCAATAATATTTTAACAATTGCCTTTGCACAAACTTCTGACAGCAAAAAAATCACAACACTTGTTTACCGGATGTCATTCCTGTTTTTTTGACTTTGAGAGTGTCATGCAAGTTATACGGCCCCATGTCCAGATCTAACTCACTTAAAACAGGTCAGATAGAACAGTATCTAGGCATAAATACAGGTTCTTAGAATGGCTTGATAAGATAGATAATACAAAAAGGCAGGTATATAAAAAATGGTCCAGAATACCAGTCAAGGTCAGGGATTAAAGAAGGTCTGGAAAGAAAAGGTCTGGTATCTACCCTGCTAGATATAGTAAAAGATACCAAACCATTTTTCTATGAGAGGAATCAGAAGATATGACAAAGTAAAATTCAAAGAGTAAGGAGGGTTCGAAACGCTCAGTCTAGAAGTAAAGACCTCAACAGGGGAGTAGGCAAAGAAATTACTGATCGTATATACCCTAAGGTGAGTTTCCATTGGTCCGTATCTACAGTACGTTGATCTGGAGCATCCGAAAGTTTAAATATGTTTAAAGAAGCAAGGAGAAAATTCGATATGGTGCAGCAGGAAGATCATGAACCTAACATATTTAAAACAAAACAAATTTTATTCTCCTTTTTCAACCTAAGAACCTAGAGCACTATTCACTGGTTAGCTAAAATTGGGATGCTAATGGGTACTCCATGGAAGTTTGCGGTTCTGGGCCACGAGCCCTGCTCGATCATGCTCTCGCGAGATTGCGCAGCACTGCAGAGTGATCGCGGAGGGAGGCTAGGAACTATTTCTTCACAGTCTCACTCTGCTCCCAACGGACAAGAAGAAACGGATTGGGCCAACATTCTCACAGCATGATGAGAGGTGACTATCTGATTTATTGGGGGGAGGGGTTGGGGGTGCTAAATGATTTTGCAAATGCGGAATCATTTAGCACCAGCTTTTAGGTGTAGCTAAAATCTTGTCTTGCTCGTCCCTGCATTAGCGCTAGAACTGTGTAACACCTTACTTGTCTTAACATCAATTAATGTTTGTGCTCCCATGTTAAGTATAGGATGCGCAAGGTACAGTAAGCTCACCGAAGCTAGCGCAATCACTGAAGCACTAAATGATTTCTTACGGGTTAGCATTAGGAAGGTAATATGGGGGCATTCGATAAAGTCACTTATCCTAGTGATAATGCCTACATATCCAAACACTAACGTTAGCGTTCACTAGGGAATTGTGGCCATAGTCTTTTAAGCCGTGCATGAATCACTTGAGCACCTGCCAATCCATTTTTTACAGCAAAAATTAAGTATGGAAACTAAAATGACATTCAATGAATGCCAGTGAACTCAATTTCGTACAGTATACCTCACTTTTAAAGATTACAGTTCCCTTTTATATGGGGACTAGATGTTATTAAATTGAAATAATTAAAATCTAAATTAACTGCAGTTATGGGGTCAAAAGCAAACCTTTTTTATACATTTAAATGTAATCTTATACAATAAACCATTGAATGACTTTGGTTAATTTTCTGCTTTTTTCTTATGTGTTACTTGCCATAGGGAATACACACTTTGCTTCATTACTTATCATACATGACATGTGCAGCAACACAGCACCACCTAGTGGAGGAATGGTGTAATTACGATGGCAACATTGAGGAGCACTGATTGCTCAAGTTCAACACACCGCTGAATGCTGATAACAATTTTAATTTTTACTGAATAGAATATGTCTTACCTCTCTACACTACTCCCCGGAGGAGGAATAAACTTTATGAAGAAATTAAACAACACTGGATTGAAGATAATATCTTGAAAGCAAATGAAGCCATGAAGCCAAACACACAAGACAGACCCCAACATATACAAATACATATATATAAATACATATACAAATAAATAAATAAATATACAAGTTGGTGGGTAAGGTAGAGCATTCTCTTTGTGGACTACAACCACTGACGTAACATACAAACACGAATGTTTTCTTAAACTTTTATTTACAGTGTAACCAGAAGAGAAAATTCCATATTATTTCCCATTTAATGACATATCTGAAGTAGCTGGAGGAATTGTTCCAGCGATCTGTGTAAAACTTATGTGGCTAGAAAAAACAAAGAAAGGTTATTCCTTCCGAACTCGCCACCGAATTGCACCGAACGGTGAATTTCACTGTTCGGTGCAATTTCGGGGCAGTTCATCTATTCACTAAGCTGTCACTTCATCAAATAGAGGCAAATTGATGGTGCAATACGGTGCAGTTTGGTGGTTTTTGGCCGCGGTGAAATTGTCCCATAGAGAAGTAATGGTTCATCTATTCACAGAATGCAGAACTGCACCGAAATGCCAGCGAAATGACCTGACTTTCTGTGTTTCAGTTCAACGGGTTTAAACAGTCGATTCACATAGGATTCAATGTAAAAATTTTATATCTTTTTTTTTTAAAGACCGCTTATTTTTTTCATTCCAGGAAAAAAAACCTTTATAACATTTTTTTTCTAACATCTTTTTGTATTTTTTTTGCAAAATTTTTATTTCCCAATTTTTTAAAAGTCTTTTTTATTCTGTAACTGACCTTTTTTACAGGACCGTTTTTATTATTTAGACACATATTAATAAATGAATATATATATGAGAATAGAGTTCCGTTTTTGCTTTTTGGCAGTTTGATGAAATTTGCCAAGGCCAATTCAGCAGTTTTCACCAACGTCCGATAATTGCTTCAATTACATTTACAGTTACAAGATATTTATAAAGCGCTAACAAGTTCTGTAGCGCTGTACAATGGGAGAGACAGAAGAACAAGTATACATACACATTGCACACACAGAACAGTAGGAGAGAAGACCCTGCCTGAGAGCTTACAATCTAAGGCTGGGGTCAGACGAGCGTGATTTCTACGGACTGTACGTCCGTGCAGTACGGACATCGTCAGTACGGATGACGCAGTAGTGGTCACACAGTCCGTTTTTTCACTGAAGTTATTTTTTGACGGATGTAGGAGGGAAAAATAAATTACAATGAAAAAACATTCTGTCCGTCAAAAATGCTGGACGTATAAATGCAGTCCGTCTGACCTCGCTCCATCACTCACACACAAAGCTATGCAGACGTTGTGGACGTGGCGCACTCCGCACGTCCGTTCTAGCAGTATTACGTTCTTGCCTAACCTGCGTCCGTTTGGACGTACTTCATGTGTCAGGCTCCAATGGACTTACTTTCATGCTATCACGGACGTACTTTTAGGCGCAATCACGGACGTGAACACTACGCTCGTCTGACCCCAGCCTAAGAGGAGAGGGTTAACCCCTTAGTGACCGGACGGTTTTACACAAATCCGTCTTTTAGTGACCGCTGCTGTTTTTACGTTTCTGCGCTGTTAGTGTTTAGGTCAAATTTTCCTCTTACTCGTTTATTCAACCCACACATATTATACACCCTTTTTCCCGCCATTAAATGGACTTTCTAGAAATACCATTATTTCCATCATATCCAATAATTTACTATAAAAAAAATATGAAATATGAGGAAAAAAATGGTAAAAACACAATTTTTTGTAATTTAATCCCCAAAATCTACAACCACCCAAAATGACCCCAGCTAAATAGGTTTAAAATTTTGTCCCGAGACTAGAAATACCCAATTTTTACATGCCTTTGCTTTTTAACCCCTTCACTGCTGAGACAGTTCACCTATGTGCGCTGCGCTCATTCTGACCCTTTTGTGCTATTTATTTTTAGATGACAGCCTAGGTCCTATTTAATTAAACTCCCCCCAGACAAAAAAAACTTTTAAAAAAAAACATTTTTTTATTTTATTTAATTTTTTTATTATTTTTATTTTATTTAAAAAATTTTTAAAAGTTTTTTTAAAACCAAACCTGGTCATGTTTGGTATCATTTGAAAGGCCATAATCAGGCCTTTCAAATGATGGCAAATATGACCATCTAGCTGCCATGGATCGGGAGATAAAGGGATCCTTAGGATCCCTTTATCTCTACATGGCAGCTAGAGGGTTAACTGGCCCACTGACATCCTCACACATATGGTGAGGTTGTCAGTGGGTGGGGGGGGGACCTGGAGGCTTGGCTGACATCCAAGATGTCAGCCCCCCTCCAGGTTTGAATCGCATTTTGGCGCCAATTGGCGCCGCAACGTGATCCGGCAGCGAAATGGTTAATGCCATACACCGCTGGAAAAGGGAGGCTCTCCCCTCTCCAGCGGTGCAAACGGCATCTCCCTAGCTTCAATGGTTGGGGAGATAGAGGGCTCCGAAGGAGCCCCCCCCTCCATTGAAAAGCATAGGGACGCCTGCTGATGACGTCACCACGCAGCGTGGCGACGTCATCAGCCTCGCCTGCCCATGTAAATCACATGGGCAGGCTTCCTCCCTGCCAGATCGCCGTGGGATCCGGCAAGGGAGGTGAGTATCGGGCGGGAGGGGGATTAGGCGCCGCTGACGTACCCTGTACGTCCGCGGGTCTAAGGGAGACCCGAGTACAGGACGTACAGGGTACGTCAGAGGTCCTTAAGGGGTTAACAAACGAGGTGCATGTAAATAGCAGAGTATGTGAGGTAGTGGGGCGCATGTGAGCTGAATAGGAAGATGGAGCAAGAATTGTACAGTGAGGGATCATGGAGGCAGCTGATAGGCTTCTCTAAAGTAATGACTTCTTGAAGGACTGGAGAGACGGGGAAAGTTTGATGTTGCGGGGGAGGGAGTTCCATAGAAAGGGGGAAGCTCAGGAGAAGTCCTGAAAGTGAGAGCTAGGGGTGCAGGTACGAGGGGCTGATAGCATCAGATTAATAGCAGAGCAAAGTGGTCGGGACGGGATGTACCTGTTAATAAGGGAGGAGAAGTAGGCAGGGGCGCAGTTATGGAGAGCTTTGTATGTGAGGAATAGTATTTTGAAATGGATAAAGAAAACAGGGAGTCAGTGTATAGATTGACATAGGGGTGAGGTGTGAGAGATGCGGGATGTGAGGTGGATGAGCCTGGAACAAGTGTTCATTACAAACTGCAAAGGGAGAATCTGGGATTTTTTAAGGCCAGAGAGAAGGAGGTTACAGTAGTCAAGACTGGAGATAATAAGCTTGGATGAGCAATTTAGTAGAGTCCTGATTAAGAAAGGGACAGATGCGGGCAATGTTTTGTAGGTGGAAGTAGCAGGAGTACATTAGTGTCTGAATGTGAGGAGTAAAGGATAGATTGGAGTCCAAGAGGACCCCTAGGCAATGTGCCCGAGACTAAGAAGTAATGGTGGCAATAATGGAGGTTTTAGAGGGAGGGAAGATGAGAAGTTCAGTTTTGGAGAGGTTGAGCTTTAGGAAACAGGAGGTCATCCAGTTGGAGACCCCTGAGAGGCAGGCAGTAACACGGACCAACACAGGAGAAAGATCGGGGGAGGAAAGGTAGATTTGGGTGTCGTCAGCATAGAGGTGATATTGGAATCCATAGGAAGAAATGAGGTTGCCCAGAGAGGCAGTATATATTGAGAAGAGTAGGGGACCCAGAACAGAGCCTCGAGGCACCCCAACCGAGAGAGGAACCAGTGGTAAAGAGACACCAGCAAAGGAGACACTGAAGGAGCGAACAGAGAGGTAGGAAGAGATCCATGAGAGAGCAATGTCACCAAGGTCAAGTTGATGCAGCGTGAGGAGCAGGAGAGGTTAACAGTGTCCGAATGCAGCGGAAAGGTCAAGAAGGATAAGTAGGGAGAAGTGACCTTTGGTTTAGCAGCAACTAAATATTTAGTCACCTTGGTCAGAGCTGTTTCAGTGGAGTGATGGGAGCGAAAGCCGGACTGGTGAGGGTCAAGTAGAGAGTTAGCAGCAAGAAAACCGGTGAGCTGGTTATTATAGACCAAGCGTTCTAAGATTTTGGAGGCAAAGGGGAGTAAAGAGATGGGACACTAGTTCGAAAGGGAGCTAAGGTCAAGAGATGACTTCTTTAGAATGGGGGTGATAAAAAGAACGTTTGAATGCAGGGGGGTAGGCTCCAGAATATCAGCAAAATATGGTGACCATTCGATAAACAGTGAATTCACAGTATTTTCGTCAAAATGGAATTGCCGAAGTGCAGCAAAAATCGCAAATAGGGCTGCTACAGTTACAAAATACATTGAGCGTTTTCCAATAATTTTTTACAACATAGTTAATGAACACTGATTTTTATAAAACCATTAGTTCCTGACAGTGAATAAAAAACTTGGTATTGAATGGGTTAAGATTAGCATAATGATTCCCTAAATCATAGTCCAGAAATCTGTATTACATATCATTATCAAGGTTTAGTGTGAAATAATGGGTTAATGTGAGATGACAAAGGTCCCACACTTATTTTTAGGACAGTACAGACAGCTGCTCCCAATCCAAGACCTAGTGCTCTGATTCTGGTTTTGGGTAGTTAGTTTTCCTAGACCTTGTCTATGCCATACTGGCCAAGCTTGTTGACTGGATATTGCCTTTTTCTTTTTCTGTCAATTCTCTCCACTTATAAACATAGAGACAGCATGCATTGCCATTGCCTCTAACTTAATTTAATAAACGTAAAAAGTAATTCCACACTAGTACCGACTCGAGAATCATGTGTTCATACTTTGACGAAGGGAGGAAGAAGAGATGCCATGCTACATCCCTGTTGATCTAAAGGAAGAAAAAACATCCGCATCAGTTTCCAATGTCCCAAAGAGACAATAATTTCTGCTTGTTCATTGTTGATTCCATAATACCAATCACATTTGTCCTTTGATAAACAAAGTGTTAATAATAAACTTTAGAATCTTTTATTCTTATACATAATACATTGTCAGAAAAGCAATAGGAGCCTTTTTAAAGAATTCCACCAAATTGGATGAAACACCAGGACGCCTGATTCTAACTGAGCCATTAACCCTTTCGCTGCTGAGGCTTTTCACACCTCTGTGCTGAGGTCATTTTTACCGCTTTCGCTCATCATGTTTAACCGCGTTTTGTAGCCATATTTTGATATATGACCCAGACATATTATATATCGTTCTCTCCGGCAGACTCCACAGATTCATAATATGTCATTATTATATGTATACGTTATGTCATGTCTGTATATTATAACAAAAAATGCAATAAAATTTGAATTTTCAATAAATTATTATGTGTAAAGTGTTTTTTTCACATTTTAACATGCGATCGTTTGCGGTTATATTTTGTATGGGGTGCGCTTGTTAAAAAAATTAGAAATGGGGTATCGTTACATTTTTTTTTGGGGAAAATTTCGCTTTAACAAACGCACCGCATACAAAAATCGTTAGTGCAGCATTATTGTGCACATTATAATTGAAATGGGAACAATATTGCTGCATTAACAAAAAAAAAACTTGTTTATAGTTTTTAGATTTTTTTTAAATATTTTTTTTTTATTTTTATTTTTTAAAAAAATCATTTTTCTTTTTAGAGAATCTTTTAACCCCTTTGCTGCTAAGCCATGTCATCCTGTGAGCGGAGTTCATTTACACCATTTTGTGCCTGTCATAGTTAATCCTTTTCACTGCTGAGTTATTTCACCTCTGTGTGCTGAGCTAATTTTTATGGTTTTGTGTCCATGTTTAAACACTATTTGAGGTCATGATTTATTGTATGATTTATTCTTAATTCCCTAACTGATGTCATTGTGTCCATGTGCAATGACGTGAGTGAGCAGGGGGATAGTCCGGAGGCTTGGCTGACATCCAAGATATCTCCCACCTCTGGAGGGAGTCCACAATTAGGCGTGGACAGGCACTTAAGGAGATAAAGAGAGGTATGGCTGAAAAGGTCAGACAATGACCTTTCCAGCGATGCCTCTCATGTTTTCAATCACTGAAGGACCCTCCCTTTCAGGCACTCTCCCAGCTCTACCGGGGGGGCCCCCTGAAACTGACATTATCGTGCAGCAGTGCAATGACGTCAGTGCGCCAGGAGGGGTTTAAAAGCAGGGTCTGACCGTTTCATTTTTTTCTATAAAAAGGCCCAACAAAGTACTCTGCACCAGGCCCATGATACTCTTAATCCGGCCCTGGTCGCATCAGTGCCCAGGTATAAGACATAACAGTGGGATTCACCCTCACTTGGCATGTTTAGTCAATACCTTAGGTATTTTCCATTTTCAGGATGGCTCCTGGTCACAGCACAGGCAGGAGAGGTGTGTAGGGCTGCTGCTGGCTTCAAACTCTGAAGCCCCAGTCACTGGAAGGAGAAGCTGTAAGTAAAATGTGGAGCGGAATCCTCACAGTCTCTGTGGATTCCGCTCCTTTACACACAATAAAGCCTCAGCCAGCTCCTGAATCCATGTGTGGGTGTCCAAGGAAGCCAACTTAACCCACCCCTGCAATGCAGAAATCTTTCAGACCTTTGAAACAAGTGCTGACATTCCACACTTGTGTTATCCAGTCCTGGTTATACTAAGTGCTGAACTAAGTTTAAAAAAAAATAAAGCATCCCCAGTCTCAGCCAGCCCACTGACCCATCGGCCCCTCTGGATTCTCCCGGTGCTCCCGTTGGCCAGTACATGCCTGACTAGCTTGCATGAGCTTACTGTACTTTGCGCTCCCTATACCAAACATAGGGAGCGCAATCAGTAATTAGCGTTAGGATTACAAAGTCCTAACGCTAATTAACCCACAATACGGTAATGAAAACCAGAATCATATTCATCAGTTAGCACCAGCTAAATCCCCCAAAAAATCAGATACTCACCTCTCAATCCTGCAGTGAGAACAGTGGCCCGATCCACCACTTCTGGATGCCTGGAGTAGAGTGAGACTGGGGACAAATAGTCCCCAGCAGTAGCGTATTAAGGGGGGTGGGGCGGGACACCCAAGGGTGACAGCCTGGCAGGGGTGCATATAGCCGGCTGTCACCCTTCAGGGCTGGCCCATCCATGCAGTAATGTGGTAAGGCATATGCCTTCTTGACTCCTCCCCATCCTCATCCTCCTGCACTTTCTGTCCTCATGCTGAAGGAAGAGGAGTGAGGAGTGAGTTGAGCAGGGGGTGTGATACACTTGTAGGTGAAGTGCGAGAGTGTTTTGTGTGCAGTGTCAGTGTGTGCCCTGTCTGAGTGTGTGCTGTGTGAATATGAATATTTGTGTGTGTTGTGTGAAAGAGACTGCTGTATGATGTATGAGAATGAATCCTGTATGGAAGTGTTATTGCTGAGAAGCTCTGTGATACACTCATACACACTGCATATCACTGTATTACAGAGCTCCACCACAATAATACTCACATCCACATACCGCACATTACTGTGAGTTTAAGGCTGGGGTCAGACGAACGCAGTATTGACGTCAGTGTAGCCGCACTTTAGTACGTCCGTGGTAGCAGATAATCATGACCAATGAAGGCACACACACGAAGTACGTCCGCACGGAAGTGCAGACGCACTACGGACGTGGCAAACGGACGCAGGTTAGCAAGAACATCGAACCGCTAGGACGGACGTGCAGAGTGCGCCATGTCTGCAACGTCCGCATAGCTTTGTGTGTGAGTGATGGAATGTGGTCAGACGGACATCATTTATACATCCAGCATTTTTGACGGACAAAATGTTTTTTCATTTCAATTTATTTTCCCTCCTACATCCGTCAAAAATAATATCAGTCACAGAAACGAACTATGTGGCCACTACTGCGTCTTCCTTCAAAAAGTGCATCCGTACTGCACGGGCACACAGTCCATAGAAAACGCGCTCTTCTAACCCTAGCCTTATTGCTGTGGAGCTCTCTGATACGCTCATGCACTCCGCACATTACTGTGAATTTTATTGCTGTGCAGCTCTGTGATACGCTCACACACACCACACATTATTGTGAATTTTATTTGCTGTGGAGCTCTGTGATACACTCATACACACTGCACATTACTGTGAGCATTATTACTCTGGTGCTCTGTGACATGCGCATATGCACCGCACATTACTGGGAATTTTATTGCTGTGGAGGTCTGTGATACACTCATACACATAATGCATTACTGCAGATTTTATTGCTGTGGAGCCCTGTGATACATTCCCAAACCCGAACATTATTGTGAATTTTATTGTTGTGGAGCTCTATGATACGCTCCTACACTCAGCACATTATTGTGAGTTTTTTTGCTGTGAAGCTCTGTGATACAATCATACACACCACACATTACTGTGAATTTTATTGCTGTGGAGCTCTGTCATATGCTCACACACTGCACATAACTGTGAATTTTATTGCTGTGGAGCTCTGTGATATGCTCATACACGCCACACATTACTGTGAATTTTATTGCTGTGGAGCTCAGTGATACGCTCATACATACCCTACATTATGTGAGTTTTATAGCTCTGAAGCACTGTGAAATGCTTGGGTGTGATTTTTTTGTGGGGGGCAAACATTTCATTCTTGGACCCAGGCAGCACGTCTTGGGCCGGACCCATTTGTGTTTTGCATAAAAATAAAATTCATTCACCTCATTGAGGTGGATCAATGAACTGCATTTTTGTCTTTTTGCTGGGAGGGAGGCAAAAGTGAGTATCTGCCCCGGGTGCCAAATACCCTAAGTACGCCTCTGGTCCCCAGTCTCCCTCCGCAAATCACTCTGAGACAGGGTCCGTGGCCTGGCACCACAACCCTCCATGGAATCCTATGGACTCCAAGAGGTGATACTCGCGATGGTGCGGAAGCACTGCCACGAGTATAAGGGAGGGTAGCTCTGCATTACGGGTCAAGCATTAATTCAGCAGCCTGCCCCTTAATATGGTGCTAAAACGGAGGCGCTATGGGGTTGCAGGCTTTCCTCGTTAGCATTCCCATTAAAGCGCCATGAATGTAATGTGGACTATCAACTCTATACGCTAGCTTAGTGGCTCAAGTTTTTGATTTATGGCGAGCCAGAGAAGAATGAGCTATTCAACCTCGCTTCTTGGTTCTCAAGAGTTTGAGCCGTCCACTTTTTTTTTCTACATACTGATTTAATTACTTGTGTTCCCCAGGCAGCCTAGTCGGCAGGAATGGCCTACTGGGCATTTGCCCAGTATGCACGATGACCAGTCCAGGCCTGGAGCAAGATATAGATCTCCTGATCAATGTGTTCTCATCTGGTCAATACTAAACAACTCAGTGGCTACAGCACAGATTAATGGCAGAGGCAATAGAATGCCAAGTCTAATAGCCACTGCATGTTAATGGAAAATAAAGGGTTCAAAAGGACGAAGGTACATGCACTCAGTGGTGGGGCGTTAAGAAAGGGCCCAGGATTTTCTAGTGAGTGTATATGCACAACCAGTTGCATAAACCTGATCTCTGCTTAAAAAAAAAAGCCATCTAGTATTGATTTAAGGGTTCTGGGTAAAAACAGACCCAGGATGCAAAAAAGTGAGACAGATGTCATTTGCATGTCCTACCCAGAATTCCTTGCTGCATATGGGGAATGTAGCACAGGAGCTCTGGGATGCAATTCTTTGAATTGCTGTGATGTGCAAGTGGCTTCTGCAATAATAAACATATAGATATATATATACAGTTGTGTTCAAAATTATTCAACCCCCAATGCTGTAAAGGGTTTTAGGGAATTTAGTGTACATTTGTAATTGTATTCAGAATGAAATCCTACAAGGACTTTTAAAAGAACCATATGCAACTAAAATGACATCAATTGGTTTTGTAATACAGTAGTAAATGTTTCTTTTGTGAATTATTCATTGACACAATTATTCAACCCCTTAAAGACTACCACTCTGAAGAACAGAGGTTCATTCAAGTGTTTTCAATCAGGTATTGAAAACACCTGTGGATGTCACGGAGCAGCAATAAAGCATAATAAGCACCAATTAGGCAGCTTTAAAATGACCGTGATACTCAGCTCCTTCTAGACATTTACTGGTGTGGTTACAAACATGGTGAAGTCAAGAGAATGGTCCAGGAAGACAAGAGAAGAGAAGAGGTGATTACTCTTCACAGGAAGGGCAATGGCTATAAGAAGATTGCAAAGATGTTAAACATACCAAGAGAGACCATAGGAAGCATCATTCGCAAATTCAAGGCAAAGGGCACTGTTGAAATGCTACCTGGTCGTGGCAGAAAGAAGATGCTGACTTCGACTGCTGTGCGTTACCTGAAGCGTAGAGTGGAGAAAAGTCCCCTTGTGACTGCTGAGGAACTGAGAAAAGATTTGTCAGATGTGGGTACTGAAGTTTCAGCTCACACAATACGGCGCACACTGCGTAATGAAGGCCTCCATGCCAGAACTCCCAGGCGCACCCCCTTGCTGTCTCCAAAGAATAAGAAGAGTCGACTGCAGTATGCCAAAAGTCATGTGGACAAACCACAGAAGTTTTGGGATAGTGTTCTGTGGACTGATGAAACAAAATTAGAACTGTTTGGGCCCATGGATCAACGCTATGTTTGGAGGAGGAAGAACAAGGCCTATGAAGAAAAGAACACCTTGCCTACTGTGAAGCATGGCGGGGGGTCAATCATGCTTTGGGGCTGTTTTGCTTCTGCAGGTACAGGGAAGCTTCAGCGTGTGCAAGGTACCATGAATTCTCTTCAGTACCAGGAGATATTGGATGACAATGTGATGCAGTCCGTCACAAACCTGAGGCTTGGGAGACGTTGGACCTTTCAACAGGACAATGATCCCAAGCATACCTCGAAGTCCACTAGAGCATGGTTGCAGATTAAAGGCTGGAACATTTTGGAGTGACCATCGCAGTCACCTGACTTAAATCCGATTGAGAACCTCTGGTGGGACTTAAAGAAAGCAGTTGCAGTGCGCAAGCCTAAGAATGTGACTGAACTGGAGGCTTTTGCCCATGACGAATGGGCGAAGATACCCGTAGATCGCTGCAAGACACTTGTTTAAAAGCTGTTATAACTGTAAAAGGATGTTGTACTAAGATTGAATGTCACTTGGGGGTTGAATAAAACTGATAATGATGTGAGCACAGAAAAGACATTTGTGGTTATTTCATTATAAATGTTATGTTATATTTGTCTGACCTACACGTGCCTCTTTGATTTAATTGTAAGCAAGATAACTGAATGATCAAAATCAATGTCAAACTGGCCAAAACACTCAATTTCAGTGGGGGTTGAGTAATTTTGAACACAACTGTATATATGTATATATATGTGTGTATGTGTATATATATATATATATATATATATATATATATATATAATATATATATATATAATATATATATATATAGTAAGCACTGCCCATGTAAACAAGTTCAGCTTTATCAATGAACTTGCTGTTGCTAAGCTGCCTCTTTATAATACATTTATGGCTGTTGTGGGGATGATGTAATTTTAAAGAATTTTTTAATAAACGTGAAGTTTTATTAAGAAGAGCAGACTGCACCATTTCAGTGGAGACGCTCATCCTTATCTCTATATGCCTCATGCCGATTCTCAATCGGAGCGCCGATCTTTTGGACGACGTCCCACGTGGCATGGAATCATTTATTGTTTTTTTTCTACAACATAACTCATGTATCTCTTTTTAACATTTTTCATCTTCTTGTCACTTTCATCCTGCTTTAGAATTTGACATTAAGAATCACTGTCTGCATTGTACCAGGTCTGTTACCAGTACAGGAACGAAAACCTCTGACCTGATCTCCTACAGATTGTACAGCAAGTATATGCATGTGACTGTGTCAAATACTTACATAAAACTTATACTGAGCAACACCTTGATTCAGACTTTTATTCACTATGTCAAGGACTTCAATTAAGTTGGTCTGATGCAACAGGTCCAACTGGAAGAAATGTTATCAGTTATATACTTGCAATTTCCTGTCAAAGACAATAAGCTAGCAGGCCTGATCAGATTTGGAGTGGGGTTTTTTTCTATTCTAATTATATATATATATAAATGTAAAATACTTTATAAATAAATAAATATATATATATACACAGAGGGGCCCAACAAATTGTATACACACTTCAACAGTTGTTCTCTATACCCTTTTTAAAAAAACATATTGAATTGTGGCAGCAATGTGTAGTATTATATTTATTTTAAAGATATCAGTAGTGGCACCATTGTTGATATCATCATGTGACCGTCAGGAGAAAGTAAAAAAAAAAATGGCGGAGGCACACTCGTCTTTCAAGCAACGCAAAACCATTTTGAATTCGTATAGTAAATTTAAAAAACGTGTGTGAAGTTCAGCGACAATGGCGATGTGAGTTTGGAACAGAACCACCTACACGACAAACAATCTCACGGATTCATGATAAGTTTGAAACCGATGCCACTGTGTGTGATGTGCACAAGCAAAGATCTGGGAGGTGTCGCACAGCAAAAAGTCCTGCTTCCATGTCGCCACCTTTTTAACATTCATTTATTGTATTCTGAATATATTATGATTTTTTCTGTGTGATTGTTTCTTGAAGGTAACTGTGGCTATTATTCAGATGAACAATCCTCCTTGTGAAGCGCTGATCCCAATTTTTCTTGTATCCAGTTTTTACTGCTTAGTGAGTCACATTTTTGGGGTAAATAGTGAGATCACATTTTCATATATCTGGTTGTTTTGCTATCCTGTTTTATAGTCTTTCTGTATTCTCAAGTTAATTCTGTATTTAGTGTTGTCCTGTACATGTCAGATATTTAATGGTGTTTCTGCTTCTTTCCACATACTTCATAAATTTATTCACCCTCAACCCCTCAGCTCTCCTGGATATGTTCGCATAAACATATTATGTAAATTCAAACTAATAAAAATGATAATTGTTGCCAGATGCATTTCCATTGTAAGACAAAGAATGGCGTGTTAGTTGAGGAAGTAGTTTGGTGATGATTTGATGGTCTGATTTACCTTGTGGAGTATCTCTGCAGAACTTGCAATCCTCTCTGTGTTTTTTTCTTACTAACATATTGAAACTTTGGCAAGAAATCCTGGACATGGCAACCTGCATCTGTACTCTTGATGCGCACACTTCCAAATCAACATGCAGTAACATAAAGATTGAGGGCAGAGACACAATGGTGATGAAAGGATATGAGAATAAAGTCTTAAGTTAGGCTGGGGTCAGATGAGCGCACTGACTGCGCACAGTAACAGACGTACTTTTTAACAGATGAGATTGTGGTTACATTGTATCAGTTAATTTTGACTGATGTTGAGAAAAAGAAAAAAAAGCTGTATGCAGTTGTTTCTCTACGTCTGTCTTTTTCACGTTGATGCCATTTTGGCATCCGTTGCAACATGCGTTGCGCGCGCATGAAAAAGTGCGTGTAGCGTTCTGTGTGAGTGATGGGGAGATGTCAGACGCAGCGCATTTGCAACGTCCAGCACCTTGACACGCAAAATGGCTTTTCATATCCTTTTTAAATTTTTATCATTTTTCATATTATTTTTATTTCCCATAATTCCCTTGTTTGTTCAACGTCCGTCAAAAACAACTGACCGTGTGGTGTCTACAGCATCTTCCGTCAGAACCTACGTCCGTTGTGCACGCACGCAGATCTGCGCTCAGAATGACATTAGCCTAAAGGGTGACGTGATGAAGGTACCAGGGAAACAGAGAAGATTAGAACAATACCAGAAAACAAAAGGAGATAGAGAAAGGACACTGGGAGAAAAAGTATTAGAGAGTTTGAGAAAGGGATAGCGTTTAAGGATGTGTTAAGCGATAAAGAGGCATTCAAACTCGCACACTTAAAACACAGGTAAAAACACATGTATTGATGCACACTGCACACATACATATAAACCCTTGCCTTCACAATCGCACAGATGGTCCATGCAGATACACACCTCCTTCAATCAATCAATAAAATCATCCTGTATCAGCTATATACACAGATCGGTGGTAGATTTAGGGCCGGGTGCTGAGAATTTGTGTGTCTCTGTTGTGTCTCTTCCAAGTCCAACTCAGTTTGTGCTTCTGCCCCATTATTTTCACCTCCTGTTGTGCCATTATCCTAATCATTGTAACGTCATTGTGTTGGTCACAATTGGTGCTGACAGTGTTAACTTTCTGTGGGGCCTATTTTGGGGCATGGGCCTTGTGCTACAGCTCATATGTTAATCCGATCAGGTCACCAACATACCACACAAATACACTACTGTAACCACACATGGTGACATCATACATAAAATTACTGTAAAACCCATGCTATATGGGATGAGATAAAATATAGAATACCATGGTTTACCAATACATGAGATTACATATGAAAGAAAGAGCCATCTGTGATCAGGTAATGGAATTAGCTGATTTAGTGAACAGGATTGCTTCTTATTTAACAGCTGGAACGTTTATAGTAGTTATTTTATTTTTGTATATATCTTGTTTTCTCAGAAAAATGCTAGCGCTTCAACGTTACTTACCAGAATGGCAACAATGGGCAGAAACCAGAGAACTCATTGACATTAAAAGGGACATTCTTTGCAGTAGTGAGATTAAAAGGGTTTCATTGAAAAATAAAATTGCACCTCTATTCTGGATCGGTAGGTATTATGGAGCCTCTAAAAAGTAAATGTGGTGTGAGCCTTTAACCAATAGCTTCTTATTATTGGCTCTATATTAGCTCAACTCTTAAAGGGATACTCTAGGCAACATGACCACCTAAGCTTTTTTTAGGTGGTCATGATGCCCTGAGTATGCCCTTGTCTTTCCCCCCTCCCTCCGCTCAGCCGATCGGCTGAAACAGCTGAGAGATGCGGAGGAGTTTACTCCGCCCTCCCAGCTGTCAGTCAGCAGAGCGGGATTTATATTTCCTGCTTCTGCCGACTATTGCAGAGTAGGAGACGTCATCACGTTTTCAGCGCAATGACATCTCCAACTCGCCGCAGTAGCTCGCGGCAGCGGCTAATTAGTGTTGCGCGCATCCTCTTGCGCGTAACACTAATCAAAGAAGAGGAACCTGCTGATTGGCTGGCTTACGTGAGAGGCGCGCATGTGCACTTCTCACGTAAACCATTAGCCAGTTCAAGCTCTAACAGGACGGGAGCGGAAGAGGAGGGAGGGGAGTATAAAAAAAAAATGACGCCGTTGGAAACAAGTGGTTTTTAGGGTAAGTATTACAGTAAAAAAAATATATGCTGAATAACTAGGTAGGGAATAGGTATATTTTAATGTAAAAAAAAGGGGGGATTTTTAGCCTAGAGTGTTCCTTTAATAGGGGGGAGCCAAGCCACTAATTTATCCTGGCAAGAACACCATGAGCCACCGCTGTTATCTTCTGGAGCTCCATAGAACTCCATGAAGAGTGAGCCCTGCATGAGCACAGATAAGTAGGCCGGTGATGATTCAGCGGAAACTATTTGTTACCATTTTCTTCTAGCATATGGCAAAAGGAGGCAGTGAATCACGTCATCCTCGGAATTGAGGTACCAGACGTGTTTTATTTTTAAGTGTGGACACTAGAGCTGCCATTTTTTCTTCTTTGAAGATTGTCTCAAGATAAGAATAATGAGTGTCCGTGGAATCGCTCGCTATTCTGTGGCTGCCAGCAAATGAATGCTTTCCATACAAAGTAGCAGCCGAGCTGCAAGCTACGTTTGGGCTTAAAATATAAAGCCCCCTCTCATTAACACTAATGGCTCGGTTGGAGCAGGGCCCATTATGTTTTTACTATTAATTTTCCTCTAGCGCTGGATTCAAAGGAAATATTTCTGTGTACATATCTTCTGTTATCGATTGAATACATAAGGTAGATGTGAGCTCTAATAAACTTTGCTCTTTCTGTAACACATTAACGAATACAAAGCTCCAGTGCTATCCTCACAGTGGTACCAATGGCATCACCTGTGACAGCGTTTCAAAGTCCATTCAGCTCTGCATGCTACATCATCTCATTTGGCAGAAGGTAAGGAGGCTGTATCGAGACAGGGATAGCAATGAATTAAATTATTTAAAATGCTTGATTTCTAGATTATTATTCAACAGAGATCTTCGAGGTAATACAGCAGACTAGACATGTGCACAGCACAAAATTTCGTTTTGAACTAATGGATTAGTACTAAAATGCAATTTATTTAGTTGCTAAAGAAATTCGTTTTCAGTTCTTTAGTATGAAAACTAATTTCATTCATCCGAAAACCAGTGGATACAATTACTATTGTAGTGGCTCCTCAGAGGGCTGAGATCGCTGCTTGTTACAGTATCTCTCACTTTCAGCACAATGTGGGCCATATTACATAGTTGGTGCCAACTTAACCAGAGCTGTTGTAAACTTCCCAGAGCCATTATAGCTTATGTAGGTTTTCAGTTTACAACAGCTCTGGTTAAGTTAGCACCAAGTATGTAATACTGCCCCGTGTCAGGCAAAGCTGTTACAGTAACTGACTGCCGCTCATCACAGCGCTCAGAGTTTCAGTAAAACGAGTAAATATTTTTATATATAAGAGGTTAGAACAATATTATTTCCTTGTTTTACTGAAACTCTGAGCGCTGTTACAGTCAGTTACTGTAACAGCTGAGCCTGATACATTCACGGTTATTCAGAGACCATGAAAAGCAGGAGAATGACTGGAGAATGAAAAATTCTAGGTCAAAATAGCCGATTTGGAAAGTGAGATGAAAGGGAGAATTTTTCTGGTTTGGATATTTTGACCTAGAATTTTTCATTCTCCAGTCATTCTCCTGCTTTTCACGCTCTCTGAATAACCCTGATTGCACTGAGAGATAATTTAACAAGCAGCCGATCTCAGCACTCACAGCCACTGGATTTAAAGGGCTAAAAAAAAAAAGGCTCCTCTCTGTATAATGTTTAGAACATCCTCCTGCATTAATTAATACCCCTCTCTGTATAATGTATACAACATCCACCTGCATTAATAAATACCCCTCTCTGTATAATGTATACAACATCCACCTGCATTAATAAATACCCCTCTCTGTATAATATATAGAACATCCTCCTGAATTAATTAATGTCCCTCTCAGTATAGAACATCCTCCTCAATTTATACCTTTCTCTGTATAATGTATATAACATCCTCCTGCATTAATACCCCTCTCTGTATAATGTATAGAACATCCTCCTGCATTAATTAATGCCCCTCTCTGTATAGAACATCCTACTGCATTGGCATGTGGAGGGTGCAGAACTTTGGATGTTGCGATGTTGCGCTCTTCATTGCTGGTCTCCTTCACTCATCAATGTAATATCACAAAAAGGACTGAAACTAAAATGTAGTGCATCTTATTTTAGTTTCTTTCGTTTTTTGTACTGAGCAGTTTCGTTTCTCTTGAGTCATACGAAAACTAAATTATCCCAAAATTCGGACTAAATCGTTTTAGTACTAAAACGAATGCACAGGTCTACAGCAGACCTTTAAAATGCCTCTCTCCAGCTACTTCTATATATGTCACTGTACCTCTCCCTCCTTTTTCTCTTACAGAGCAGAATCAATGAGAATTAGGGATAGACCAAATGTAATTAGAGGTTCAGGTTACTATTGTCTCCTGTGTTCAATACTTCCTCTCTATATATTTTGCACTTTTGCTACCTGTATTTATTAAGAGGGGGGGGACTTCTAGTGATATACCACTTCTATTGAGGCCCTTCTATGAGCCCTATGACAATCTTTGCACATACGTTTGCGCTGGCGCAAAAACGCATTAATGCGAGGGGCAAAACCCTTTGTGCTGAATGTCGTATTACAATGTCAGCGCAACAAACGCGCGTATACGTCTACCGCGGGTGAACCTGCGCGAGCTTACTGTACGTTGCGCGTCCTATACTTAACATTGTGAGCGCAAATGCGTTTGTGCGCTGGTACACGGATGGTATTACAATCTATGCGCAGTTTGTAACGCACAGCCTTTGCGCGCATAATTTTAGCAACTCCTAAAAGCTGGTGTTAATGGCAAATTCTATCAACCTGGCCGAAACCAAATACACCAGCCCCCAAGTTACACATTCTACACATACCAAAACAATAAATTTGAGAACTTGTGTGTGCATTTTTTATTGATGCAGCATATATGCGCAGATTGACTTTGACAGGCACAAAAACTTAACGTGAGACAATTGTGGTTCTTAATTCTGATTGGCTGAATCGCGTGAAAAAAACAGTCCACACACTGATTTCTGCGCACAACGTTGCTGCTCGTCTGTTTTACGCGCCTTATTGCTCGACGGATGAAAAAATGAGCGAGGATTGTAATTCCAGCGGTGATTTATGCACGTTAACGTTTAACACTTCGCGCAAAAATTCACACTTTGCTGAGTGTTTATTGCGAAGATTGTAATAGGGCCCTATATTTTTTTTTAAATTCTTTAATTTTAGGTAAATATCATATAATTATGAAATGTCGGGAATACAGTAGGAAAGACAGTCACACAGGACCAACATAGTTATCAGCAATAGCAATTACAAGTAAAACACTAAAATGTAAATATTGACGTACTGAAGACATAAGGTGCGGGTAACACAAACGTTGTAAAGGTAGTCCCCAGTTATAGGCATCAAGTTCCGGAAAGGAGGGTGAGAAATTAAGTGGGAAAAAAAAATTATAGGAAATTATACAAGAAGAGGGAGGTGGTCGCCTGTCATTGGATTTGGCATTCCCAGCTCGTCCCTGTGTCCCCAGAAGAAGCAGAGGGCCGTGGAAGGGGCCACACGGCCAGTTCTCCCCAGGGCCAAACAAGGCAGCAGAGCCATGGTGCCTGTCAAGGTGGTGTGTCCAAGGCAGGCCCATGCCCCTGCTCCCTCTCCAAACGATCAGGGTATTTTTTGTTATTTCATTTTTATATTCTTTACTTAGTTTACATAAGAGATAATTAAAATGTGATTTTTTTTTTTTTATTATATTCCTCCAAGGGTATATATCGATCACCACCCTCTTTTTTCCTATATGTGCATTTAGGTTCAGAAATGGGGAAGGTGTCTCTTATATTAGTTTATCCTCTGATATATTTCTGGGAAATATCTCATTCTATATTTTGCTTCTGTTACATTATTTGCTAAACATATTGAAAAAGAGGAACAATGTTATTGTTATGAAGGTGGTTTGCAATAACGCACATGGTGGAATTGCAAAAATATTAAAACCTTGTATTTGGCCACAGCAGCAGTCATTAAAGATGTCTGTGAAACAAAGTTACCTCTTCAGCCAGAACATTATTTATTGTTTATGTTTACAGAAAGTGTGCTAAAACCCTGTTATGATGTATTGTATCATGTTTTGGTTTGTTCACTGTTTACCATTACACATAATTGGTTGTCAACAAAATCAGCCTTCCATGATGAAGTGTTTCGTTACAGTTACAAGTATTTATAAAGTGCCAACAAATTCCTTAGCGCTGTACAATGGGAGACACAGAATAACAAATATACACACGTTACACACACAAAACAGAAGGACAGGGGACCCTGCTCGAGAGCTTACAATCTAATGTAAGTTCTCCAGGGTCCCTAGATGGGAAACAATGGCTCAGGAAGCATCTAGGTGCCCAAACACATTGACCCTTTGGTTTTTTTAATCAAAGAATGAATTTTAATACCGTGGAATTATTCAAATCAAGACCAGCCTCATCATGTGATTCTCCATAGCTGTATGAATGCAAAGTATTCCTAAAAATTCAACTTTTTCTCCTTCACCTTTCGAATCCACCTTCTGACTGCCAATAGAAGACTCTGTTAACGTGGTTTTTCTTTGACTTTTTTTGTGTTCTACCTCGAATGAATAGCATTATAAATCTTAATAAATGCCAAAACAGAAAAAAATAAAATATGGGTGGGGAAGGAAAGTAAAAAGGTTCATTTGTTAATGCCTCCTGTCCCCACCCTGGTATCTCTACATACAACTATTTTCAGCTTTGACTGTAAAAAAAAAAAGCTATTTTATGTACTGCGCTACAGTCTCGGCCTTCTTCTGGCAGCCGGCACAGGGTGCAGAAAGCAGCGCGTTACCTGCCCATGATGAGCTGCAGGATTAGCGTGCATGCTGCCAACCAGATACCTCTCAATATAGAAGCATTGAGAGGCATCAGCAGGGTTGTGAGATTGGCCATGTTTTCCTGGATACATACAGGGTTATTCAAAGAGCTTCGAATTGCTGGAGAGAGGTAGCCAAACAGTGAAATTCAGCGTACGGTTACCTTTCCTGGCCATTCGGCTATCCAGAGAGCAGGCAGTTCGCCAAATGTTGGCGAATTGCCTGCACATACTGTGCCTGTTCGAGGACAGTGAAATCCCCATGAAAAAGCACTGCTTTGTCTATTCAGAGAACACAAAACAGCAGTGAAAAGTTGCCGAAATGCCCTGCCGTTCAGTGGTTTAATTCGACAGGTTTATTCAGGCGAATCCCATAGGCTTCAATGTTAAAAATATTCCCGTTTTAATTCAATATCTAATAAACCATTTATTATAATATTCTGCAGTAAAAAGTTTCTTTATCTTTTTTTAGGATCTTTTAGACATTTTTCGGGATTTGTTTGCGAAGATTATTTTTTCCTTTTTTTTTCTTTCTGTAACAGCCCTTTTTATTATCATTCCCTGGACCTCCTATGTGAATTTCAGACATTTTCGTTCTATAGTTTCTTTGCAAACAGTATTTCACTTTTCAAACATTCAAGCGTACTGTTTTTTTTTTTCCACTCCATTCGTCTGCAGTGTCTGTTTTTTCCGGTAGCTGCTCTGCTTTCTGATCGGCTCCTGTTTGGGTTTCTCTGGCGTGTTCGGCGGGGGTTAATCCATATGTTTTTGCGGGTTTCGTTGTGCGTTCACTGGGTTTCGCGGCGGCTTTTCCCTTGCTGAATACACCGCAGGGTCGCCGAAATGGATTCGCCAAATTGCCCCGAATTGAAGAGAACGAAAAGTCACCGAACGTGCGGTGACTTTTCTATTCTCTTTGAATAACCCTGATTATGTATTCTTGCTGATGGGCATTGCATGAAAAAATGCACCCCTGCACTATGTAGAACTCATGTGCTGCAGGTGAGAAACCAAAAAGTAATCCCAGGTGACCTGCCTTGATTTCTTTCCTGCAGCATATGAATTATACATGTTGTTGTCTGCAGGATTTTTTCCTGTGCTCCCCTCTGCATAAAATAGCAATATGTGTGCAATAACATGGTTATTCAGAGAAAGGTGAAAGTCAGGAGAAGTATCTGGAGAAGAGAACAACCTAGACCAAATAGCTGATCGGAAAGGGAGATAACTTGGAGAATTTGTTTGGTTCGGCTATTTTGACCTAGAATTTTAAATTCTCCAGTCATTCTCCTGATTTCCCCCTTCTCTGAATAATCCTGATGGTCAATCTGGCAACACTAGGCATTTGTGAATCTGCTGGATGAATGATTAATCTTCATGGTGGTGAAAGCATCTCTTTCAATTTTCACTGGGACTCGTGTCCTTCCCAACACCTGAAAGATCCCTACCAAAATATCCTATTCTGTGTATGTAAATGACAAGTCCTATGTTGCATCACATGTAATGCCATATCATATCCTTCCATTTTTACCAGTAGTCTAATCCTTAAATAATACCTTAACAGTTTCCTTTTATTGTTTTGCATCACCAGTGATATAGTCCCACAGTACACCAAACCTCCATACATATGTCTCAAAACCTACCAATTTTAAAAAAAATACATATATATATATATATTTAAAATTTACAAATAGCATTAAAAGACATGCAGAAAGAGCTCTGGTCATCTTAGGTAACATGTGTCCTTAGAATACCAGAATCTTAATGTATGTTCCAACTGCAATGTGCGACAACTTATAAAGATCTGGAGACCAGAAAAAGATGTAATTACTGTATTATTTGAAGCCTTTTTGATCTCTATAATAACATACAGTCTACTTGTCTTCAGGCTACATGAATTATTTTATTACTTTAGCCAGCTCTTCAAAACATTGTAATGGTTGGCGTCTAACCCTATCCTATATGTGTAAACAATTTCCTAAAAAAAAAAAATATAAAAAAAGGGAGAGATCTAGATGAGCATGTTATAAATCTTTCGATATCTAAGTTTTATTAACTGTCAGGCGTATTCCTTTCCGTAACCTACAGATTACATAAAATGGCTGATACCAATGAGATCACCATGAACATCCTTCTCTTGGGGAAGACCAAAAGTGGTAAGAGTTCACTTGGAAACAGTCTGCTGGGAAGCTATGAGTTTGAAAGTCAATTTTTCCCATACTCTTTGACCACGGAATGCCGGCTCTGTCGAATTCGTATACCTCAGTTTGCACGACGTATGGGGAAAGAACTGTGCCTCAAATTACAAGTGTTGGACACCCCAGGATCTCCACACAGCAGCCTAACACAAGAAGAAGTGAAATACAAGATAAAGAGAGCCCTTTCTCAGCAATTTGCAGAAGGGTTACACATGGCCTTACTTGTCCTCAGGGCCGACATACCACTTTGCGAAGAAGATAACCAGCACACTGTCAAATTAGCCGAGGTAATTCATGTAATAAGATGAGTAATTTGTATCGTTAATGTTCTCTCCGTAATTTTTTTTATTTTGTATGTCTTTACCAATTTTGTTTTAGAAGCTGATGGATAAAGATAAATCAGGACGCATTGTAATAAGGCAAGTGAACGCCTTCCAGCTCATTACATGGCCCTCCGGCACTAAAGAGCTTAATCTTTAATCTCACATCACGATATCTTCCTTCCATAAATTTGGAGTGAAAAAAAACTGTTAATTGATACCAGATGAAACCGCTAATATCACTTGGTGTTTCTTTGCTTCCAGCAAGGCCAGCCTAGGTTAGACTATTCACACACATTCTGTCAAGACTTATTAGACCCTTAGATGGAAACAACATTGTTGGAAATGTCAAGGGCCAAATGATTGTGTTTTTATGAGCATTTCCTAGATCTCTGATATTTCTATATATAAATGTTGGTATGCACAGCGGCTCCATCGCAGGATTCTACTTGAACCTGCATATTATGTATAATCCGGCTCCTCTCTCCAATAAGTGGAAGGCAAGTCCAGTGCCCTTCTACTAGCATTACATGATACAAGTCTATGTGTAGTCCTAGAAGTTCCATAAAGTCTAGGAGAGGAAATCAGAATGCTGCCCCACTGCCAGTAGTCTTAAGTAGCTCCCTACAGATAGAAGCCATGGCGCTAATATAGTGGCATATTCATAATTGAGCTGGTAGTAGAGAGCCACTGAGACTTAGAGGCTCCAAACCACCACCTTGGACATAACTGGGAGTCAGTGGTGCTCTCTGAAACCAGACTCCATCTCCATCTTGACATCTATAGGGGAGTTGATAATGTACAGTATCAATTTTTCTTGTCACTGTAGCCAGTCTTGGACTGACCATAGAGTAGTTTCGGCAAGTGCCACTCAAGGATCACTGTTGGCCTATGGATCTTTGGGAGTTAACAAAGCTCTCGTTGGAGGTGTGTTCTCTTTCTTTTACAATTTGTTAATTACATTCATGTACAAGTGCAATAACGAAGGTCAACAACAGATCTGCCAACCTTGGCAGGTCCAAGATCAGGAGGGAGGTAGCGTGACCATTACTTGATTTACAACAACTAGAAAAAATGTTGCATGTTCAACTCCAATTCCCATCAGGAGGAGATACGCAGCTCCAGCAGCCAGCCCTGGAAGTTCTGTAATTTAAAACGTGCTCAACCCTGTGTAGTGCCTACAGTAAGAGATTTTTGGTTCACTTACAGTAGTCAAAGTATAAACCCACCGGTCATGGAGCTGATGTAACGCTCCATGCTTCAAACCCCAAGAGACTTTATGTTCATTTATATCGTGTGTTTTTAAATATATTTTACATCGTTTGGTTTTAGTTTAATTTAGTTTAGTGTAAAATGGCGTAACTTTGGTTTTAAAAAATACTTCTATTCCTGTAGGTAAATGTGTTTTTGTGTAAAACAGTAAATAAGCTTTACTGCTGTGTAATTTATGCACCAGGGCTTTTCCCATTATCTAGCTGCATGTTTAATTCAAGGGATCTCTGATAGTGTGTGTTTAATCTGATATGTTAGAACAATGGATATACAAATGTTGTGTGAGCTGAAGGCTAAGAGAATGTAAAGAATGTTTATTGTAAATAACTGACTTAATGTAATTAGTATGGGTATGCAAATTATGACTGTTGGACTTCAGCATAAATGGTGGCGTTTGGTTCATTAAAAAGTCAGAAAACTCTCAGAGCTCAGAGAGAGAGGATCCTGTTTTAAAGCATACAGCCGCACCTGGTGTCTTTATTACAAACTACGCTACACTCCACACTCACCCTCAGAAGGGAGAGAGCGGCCTTCTGGAGATTCCTAACGGCTCCAGGGCAGAGGAACAGAAGCAGGCAGGTCAAGCTGCTCGAGGCGCTGAGGACAGCGCTCCCAGTAGCCAGGCTGACCGCAACGAAGGGGTGTCTGGAGAGCCAGGACAGACGGAAGGGAACGGTTCCTTCACACCACCCTTCACGTCAAGGCAAATTTCATGGGCGAGTTTAAAATAAAAATGTGCAAAACCAACAAAGAAATGTGAAAATTACTTTCTGTGAAAAAAATTATAAACCCTCAAGTGCCTTGTAGGAGAAAACATCTCAAAACAAATAGTGCCGACGTCGTATCTCCCTATATTTAATGTGTGCAACTAAAAAGTGCTACAATATAGCATGTAGGAGATTTTTTTTTTTTAATTTAAAAGTTTTTATTGATTTTTCAACAGTACAGTTATAAATGGTAAAGCAGTACTTCAATGAACAATCAGTACATGTAAGAAAACAAAAAGAAACAAACATACATTTGTCGCTGCTGCGATTGTCAACATTAAAATGTAACCTAACAGTTATTCTAGGTGTGAGCTAAATTCCCTCTCACTCTAGGTCGTTTACCTCGCCAGACAAATTTAGAGAGTACAGATTGTAGATTCGAGAGATAGCTTTGCGGCAATGCTATTGGGAGGGCACGGAAGAGATAAAGCAGTTTTGGCAATAGAGACATTTTAAGCACGGCAATTCGACCCGCCCAGGACACCTCTACTTTAGACCAATTCATACATAGATTTCTAAATTGTGTAAGCATAGGTTGATAGTTATTAGTAAATAGTTCTGCTCTAGAAAATGCTATTTTAACTCCCAGTTATGTGATGTGTGATTTCCTCCAGTCATAGGGGTAGGCAAGTTGTAAGGGGCGAAGAGTCTCTTGGGGAATCGCAAACGACAACGCTTGCGATTTCTTCAGATTAATTTTATGAAAAGAGGCTTTACCATAACTGTCTAGAATCTCGTGAAGGGCGGGTAGAGACGATGATGGTTCTGTCAGCGTCAATAGTATATCGTCCGCAAAGAGGCTCACTTTGCTCTGTGTGGGACCTATGTGTATGCCTTGGACTTCTGAGGCTTGCCGATTGGCTTGGGCTAGTGGTTCAAGAGCCAACGCATAAAGTAGGGGTGATAACGGGCATCCCTGCCTTGTACCATTAGAGATATTAATGGGGTCGGATGTGAAGCCAGCATTCAAGACCTGTGCAGTGGGATATGTATATAGGCCCCCCACCGCCTTAATCAAAGCGACTGGGAAATTAAATTTTAACAATACATGATTCAAGTAGGACCAATTAAGCCGGTCAAAGGCTTTTTCTGCGTCTAATGATAGTAGTAAGGTAGGTTGGGACGTTTGGACTACATGGTCAACGAGGGTAAGTACCTTCAGGGTGTTATCTGGGCCTTGTCTATTTTTTATGAAGCCTACTTGGTCGTCAACCACCAAGAATGGCAGTATGTCGGATATTCGAATAGCCATTATCTTCGCGTATAACTTGGTGTCGACATTAAGAAGTGATATAGGTCGATATTGCGAGCAGTGAAGGGAAGGAAGTAGCGTTTTAGGGATTGTTACAATATGCGCTGCTAACCACTCCCGAGGTGGTTGGCCCGATTCAAAGATTGATTGAAAAAATTTTAACAGATGGGGTTGGAGATCTGGAAAACATTTATAATACTTCGCTGTGAACCCGACTGGGCCAGGAGCCTTGCCATTAGGTAAACTCATTAGGTAAACTTATTAGTGCCGATGTTAGCTCAATAGAGGTTATGGGTCTGGTTAGCTCGTCTTGAAGGTTATCACACAGCTGTGGAAGGTGGAGGGAATTTAAAAAGGGAAATATGTCCTGCAGGGAAGGTTGATGTACTTCGGATTCTGCAGAAAGGTTGTACAAGGAGGCGTAATACCGTGCAAAGCATTCAGCTATTTGTCTTGGTTGGTGTTTGGGCTGCCCCTCCCGATCTAGTATCTGTGGTATTCGTGATTTACCCATTTTGGCCTTCAGTTTGTTAGCCAGCATTCTGCTTACCTTGTTACTGTAAATATAGCATCTCGCCTTAAGTCTACGTGACACCCACGTGTAATCCAGCTTGTCTAACTCGATCAATTGTCTACGAAGGTCTGTAATTTGAGACAGGGAGGCCTCCGTGCGAAGTCATTTGTGGGATTCGTCGGCTAATGTGATTTGGTGTAGCAGGGATAGTCTATGATCCGTATGTTGTTTTTTAAGGCGCGCCCCCACTTAATTAGAATACCCCTCACTACCGCTTTGTGAGCTTGCCACAATACTCCTGATATCACTGCAGACGAGTTCTCCCTAAAATAGTTACTTAAGGCAGCTTGTATTTCTGCTCTGATCTCAGGTCGGGATAATAACGATTCATTCAATCGCCATGGGGCTCTACCACACAAATCATAAGCATCTGCAATACACAATATAGTTGGAGCATGATCCGACCACGTTATTGGTCCAATATAGCAGTCTCGGACTTGGGTCAGGGTATCTCCTTTTATAAACCTATAGTCTATTCGAGAATATACGTTATGGGCCGTGGAAAAAAAGGAGTGACCCATTTCTCCTGGGTGTAACAATCACCAGATATCAAAAAGTTGGTGCGTTGCAAATAAGTTCGCATATCTGGTGCGAGCCGTTCTCACTCGCTTTGAGGCTCGGGATGGTAAATCAAGGGACATGTTGAAATCTCCACAAACAATCTGCCAGTTAGGATCTTTTGCATTCGGGAAAAAACCTTGTTGAAAAAGGGAAGTTGAGAGTCGTTCGGGCTATACACATTGACGATGGTGTAAATGATATGGTTCAAGGAGCACATCAATATAATAAATCTTCCATTGGGATCAACCACTTTGTGAATCAGGCTAAAGGCGAGACGGTTCTGAATTAAAATGGAAACTCCTCTAGTTTTCGTTGGGGAAGTTGCATGAAATTGTGTAGTGTATTGTGGTAAACATAGTCGGGGATACGCCGAGTGTTTGAAATGCGTCTCTTGGAGGCAAATTATATCCGGTTTCTCAGTGTTAATGTCCATGTATAGGGAGTGTCTCTTGTGAGGGATATTTAGTCCCTTCACATTCAGCGAGAATATTTTCATGGTATGAGACTTACTATGTGGGAGAAGAACAGACATTACAGGGGAGCCGCTGGTTCATTGAAACCCATGGAACCTCTTCGGGACAGTCAGGAAGGTGGCGTGCTCCAACACTGTCGAGGGAGACCTCCGTAGGAATATATCCGGACCCCAGAAACGACGATCCAGGTATTCGTAATTCTGTCAAAAGCAAGCAGCGACAAACAAAACATAAAAAGAAAAAAAACACAAACAAAAGGGGAACTCTTCAGTGACCCAATTATGTACATCAACAGTTCCCTCCTGAAGCTGGTAAAAACATCCAGCTCGCCCGGTTTCAACAGGGGGAGGTATGGGGGAACAAATTGTGCCCAGATCCAGGACAGAGGGGGTGCCGAGCGCACATTGTCCCCAGGCAGTCTGATCCCGGCTCAAGACTCCTCGTGGCTCCTTTTAAAGGAAGAGTAGACGTAGCTCATGCGGCACACCTCCACTTCGACTTCATGCTATCATTTCCCAGTGATCACTCGATGCCATTCTGGCGAAACTTTTGCTGGGGTTGGTTGGGCCTCTTGGGTTGGCGTGCAATCACCAGTGAGATTCCATTCTCGCTATCATAGTAATATCAGTCATGACATGAAGAGTGTTTTGTCTCCATACGAGTAGTTTGGTCGGATATCCCCATCTATTACGGCAAATTGTGTTCTCTCAAGATTGTTGTGACAGGTGCAATTTCCCGTCTTTTAGCCATGGTTGCTGCAGAGAGGTCTGGAAAAAACGAGATGGATAAGTATGGCTCAGGCAGCTTTCCTATCTTTCTGACCTCAGACATCAGCTCTTCCTTGACACGAAAGAAATGGACTCTGACTAATGCATCTCGAGGTATCGTGGAGGCCATATTTTTTGGTTTAGGAAGTCTGTGCACTCTATCCAGCTGCAAATCCCGGGCAGGCGTTGATGGGAGAAGTGACTGAAAAAGACTTGTGACATAAGCATTTAGATCCTCAGCTTTAACGGATTCTGGAATACCTCTGAGTCTTATGTTATTTCTTCTAGAACGATCTTCCAGGTCAGCCATTTTCCGTTGCATTGATTCCTGTGTCGTTTTAAGTGATTTGTAGGCATCCACCAGTTCATTATGAGCGAGGCATAAATCATCTGTTTTCGCTTCCAGTTGGTCAGTGCGGTCACCGAGATCACGTATCGTATATCTTTGTGAAGTTCTGTCACTATAGATTTAAAATCTTCCTGTAACGAGTCCCTTAACTCCCCCAACATGGCTCTGAGTTGTTGTTCAGATGCCGGATGAGAGGTCGGTGGGATCGAGGGAGAGGTCTCTCCAGCCACATCGCGCTGCCGAGGGGAGCACGCACCCTGGGAGCCGCCATCTTGTGAGGCCTTCCCTTTCCGCACTGATTCCGGGAGCTCCAAGCAGCGTTGTGCCTTCGGAGGAGCCTTTGGTGGGGCCATCGCTAGTGTCCCTGAATGTTAAGGAGCTTACCCCATGATTTTGACGGGATTCCACTGGGTATGCGAGCCGGAGGATTGGAATTATGCCGGCGGGGAGATGGAGCTCAGCTCACTCGCATCCTCCTCGCATGGTTTCCGGACACGCCCCCCACTACGCATGTAGGAGATTTAAAGTGTAAAAGACAACAAGCAGCAACTGGGCCGACATCCAAAATGCCCAAAGCAAGGTCTCCTGTCAATTTCAACAAGGAGACAAACCTATTAGAGGCAAACCGGACAATGTGGTCAGGACGAGCCGCAATATTCTATATACAGTATAATATTGTAGCACTTTCTTAGTTGCACACATTAAATATTGGGAGTATAAGAAGTTAGCACTATTTGTTTGAGATGTTTTCTCCTTATGCGATACTTTAGGGTTTATCATTTTTTTCTCACAGAAAGTATTTCTCACGTTTGTTTGTTATTGGTTTTGCAAATTTCTATTTCTTACTCACCCGCGAGATTTGCCTTGACCATGGGTGGGTTTATGCTGGCAACGGTTACTGTAAGTATACAAAAATATCATTTATTGTAGGCATTATACAGGGTTGAGCACTTGACATTTTTTCTTCATAACGTGATTTATGACATTGCTGACATGTCTATTACAACCAAAAGTGGTGTGCCATAGTGGGACGTGAGTCAAGGTGACAGTAGAAATAGTGACCTGTTGTACTGCTGAGCAAGCAATTAGGTCTCCTCATAGATGGGAGCTGCATTAGCCCTTATGTTAGGAATTAATAGTCCTGATTTTAAATCTTTCAGCACCACGAATGCCACTAGACAGGTCTAGGGTTGTTCTGTGATCGGGAGAACTGGGGAAACCGTATGGCATATGGTGAGCCCGTAAGACTACAAAAGGATGAGGCACTCCAATGCTTGGCATCTAGTCTGCACCACTATCCAGATCTCTATATATAAATGCGTTTGTAACACTTCTGTCGCCGTCTGCGCTCGCACCAATCACAGCTGCTCTCTCAGCCCTCCCTCTTGGCAGTTATAAAAACTCCTCCCGCCGACGAGTGGAATCTGTGGGTGCACGCGCACCCATCAACAATAGACTGCCCTCCGGGCAGGCTTAACACCTACTAAAAATATGCTAAATTTAAAAAAAAGGAAAAATCTGTCCAAGTAAAAGACGATCTTATGGGAAACAATTATATTTATATATGTATGTACCCCGGCCCTACCACTACCAGCCTCCATGAGCCAGGGACCTCTATATTCCTCCTAATAAAATAGGTCACCCTTTAAACCTGTACCACAAGCAACATTATGTCTTAATCCCAGGTTTCCACTCCCACTTCTGGGTGTCTAAACATGCTTCAGAAAGTAAATTGTCTCCCCATATTTGATTATAATACTAGAGGCGCATTCGGTTAAGCAGCAGTTGCTGAGCTGTTGCTTGGCTTGACTTCCTGATTCTACTGGTCAGAAGCCATCAGCTTCAAGCCTACTGATGCAGCTACTCTGAAGCCAAGTTAGCCGTGCTGAGGCTGGATATGAAGGCAGTCCGCAGGTCCTTCTTAGCTGTTAATTTGTAGTGAATTTGGTTTTGCATTCTACTATCTCCTGGTTCTTTTCATTCTTGGCATCACCCATTGCTTCCCGCTCACTTCTGTACACCTTAACTGAACCAAACATTAACTAAATATTAGAGAAGAGCACAGCATTCCTAATTTCATTAAACTGATTTACTTAACGCGAACAAAATATTTTTTACAAAACACTAAACAGGAAGATTAATAATGCATATAGATGCCTCATTTTAAATTATTGTGTAGCACTAGTGACAAAGGCTCCTGAAAGTCTGATGTTGTATGCCAGAGCTAAAGTGTATTAGGTTTCACACGTTTCTACAGTTTGGTCAAAAAAGAAAACATACTCTCTTAAAATCGTGAAACATGAGACACACTTAGATTTTCTGGAAAGAATCACCTATTTCTTTGTAAAAGTGGCACTGAAAAGTCAGCACAAAACCAAAGACCTCTTCCCGCTTTCTCATCCTTTATCCAGAGTAGGATATGAGACCTTGCATGGCTCAGATCTTGCTTCCTCAAATAAAATATGATTTTTACGTAAGTTCATTAGGCATTTTGAGAAAAAGCATGCTACTCCTGTCAAACGTCTGCTGTATAAAACACTTCAGTAAGTTAGCAAACATTGTTTTTGTTTAAGTTTGTGGAAATGAAAATGGTCCAAGCCAGTTGAAGCAATTCCTGCCATTTTTAGGGTTAGAAAACAGATTTAAGGAGATTTAAAGGGAAAGTCATTTTACTACTTTGAATATAAGAAAGCATTTTAGCCTCTTTACATCTTGTTTTGTAATGCAGTCATTAAACGGTTAAAGTGAACCTATCTACTCCCCTACAGGTGATAGCACAGGAGAGCAGGATGTGCCATGATATTGTGGAAAGCTTACGCATTGTATGACCAGATCTTCTAACTAAACCCACATCAGCATAAATAGCTTTTAGGGACATTCCAATCCCATCCCCAGGATCGGGACTCAATTCCTGGAAAATGCCATAATAGAGTATCGGGTTTTTCAAGCCAATCGGAGAGTCTTAGACCTGCCAGGCAGCGAGACTCCCAGTTGCACAGATAGGGTGACAAAGCCCCGACCATGCATCATGGCATCTTCCATGCTGGTTTGTGGGTCATGGAGCAGGCAGGGAAATTGCTATGAGCCATTTTGCTGGGGCGCGAGCGCCTTTGTGCTCACATGCTGCATCTACCCTGCCCACTGCAGGAGTTGTGATCAAGCAGTGAAAACACTGCTGTGAAAGCCACTCTGATTGGGACATCCCTAATAGTGTAAAAGCCATTTTGTAATTGAGTGTGCTGCTCTTGTATGTAATATATATATTTTATACATATATGCTGCCTGGCCAAAAACCAAAAAGTCACCATGCATCCTATAATAAGCCTGTTATGATCTGGGGTTGCGTCAATTGGCGAGGTCTAGGTTCAGAAACGTTATATTACTTATGTCAGCTGACTCCCTGAATATACAGAATGAGCAGGCATTTTCTTCCCTGATGGCACAGACCTATGCCAAGATGACAATGCCAGGATGCATCAGGCTCAAATTGTGCAGGAGTGATTCAGGGAGCACGAGACATCATTTTCACACATGGATTGTCCACCACACAGTCCAGACCTTAACCCCATTGAGAATCGTTGGGATGTGCTGGAGAAGACTTTACACAGCGCTGCGACTCTCCCATCATCAATACAAGATCTTGGAGACAAATACAGCTCTAGACAGAAATAAATGTTGTAACATTGCATAAGCTTTTCGAAACAATGCTATAGCGAATGCGTCTTGCAACCACAGCAGAAGGCCATCCAATGAAACATTAAAGTGACTATATATACATATACAGTCAGGTCCAGAAATATTGAGACATCGACACAATTCTAACATCTTTGGCTCTATACACCACCACAATGGAGTTGGAATGAAACAAACACAATGTGCTTTAACTGCAGACTGTCAGCTTTAATTTGAGGGTATGTACATCCAACTCAGGTGAACGGTGTAGGACTTACAGCAGTTTGCAGATGTGCCTCCCACTTGTTAAGGGACCAAAAGTAATGGGACAATTGGCTTCTCAGCTCTTCCATGGCCAGGTGTGTGATATTCCCTCATTACCCCAATTACAATGTGCAGATAAAAGGCCCAGAGTTCATTTCAAGTGTGCTATTTGCATTTGGAATCTGTTGCTGTCAACTCTCAAGATGAGATCCAAAGACCTGTCACTATCAGCGAAGCAAGCCATCATCAGGCTGAAGAAACAAAACAAACCCATCAGAGAGATAGCAAGCACATTAGGCGTGGCCAAAACAACCGTTTGGAACATTCTCAAAAGAAGGAACGCACCGGTGAGCTCAGCAACACCGGAAGACCACGGAAAAAACAACTGTGGTGGGTGACCGAATTCTTTCCCTGGTGAAGAAAACACCCTTCACAACAGTTGGCCAGATCTGGAACACTCTCCAGGAGGTAGGTGTATGTGTGTCAAAGTCAACAATCAAGAGAAGACCACACCAGAGTGAATACAGAGGGTTCACCACAAGATGTAAACCATTGGTGAGCCTCAAAAACAGGAAGGCCAGATTAGAGTTTGCCAAACAACACCTAACAAAGCCTTCACAGTTCTGGAACAAGATCCTATGGACAGATGACAGATCACACACCTGGCCATGGAACTGCTGAGAAGCCAATTGTCCCATTACCTTTGGTCCCTTAACAAGTGGGAGGCACATCTGCAAACTGCTGTAAGTCCTATACCGTTCACCTGAGTTGGATGTACATACCCTCCAATTAAAGCTGACAGTCTGCAGTTAAAGCACATTGTGTTTGTTTCATTCCAACTCCATTGTATAGAGCCAAAAGATGTTAGAATTGTGTCGATGTCCCAATATTTCTGGACCTGACTGTGTGTGTGTGTGTGTGTGTATACACATATATACACACACAGTATGTTGTTAGATCTGTAATGCAGAGGTCTTCTTACTACATGTGTTATCCATGCTTATATTGCAATTTCAGACAAGATTATAAATCACCAACTCAACTTTTTCTGTCAATACAGGATCTCCTAGGACCCAACTGGATATATTTCACCACTGTCATATTTACCCACGGAGACCAGCTACATGAGGCCCAAATAAAAGAAGATGAATATATTAGGTCAGCACCTAAAACTGTATCATCCCTTTTGGAAAAAGTGCACAACAGATACATATTTAGGGATCCTTTGGATAGAACACTGAGAGGTGAACGAGCAATCTTAGCAAGTCGCTTATTGGATTATGTGAGGCAGAACAGCTACCAGACATTACAGACTGTATAATAAAGCCCTTAATTGGTGTTTGTGGTATGACGGTTTGAGATGGCAGCTAGGGAATATTAAACCCACATTCTATTGTACATCCCGCTCTATGTAGGTTATTTAAAACACTTAAGTTGCAGGCTTTCTGAAGTTTATTCTGAAAATATTTATACTGTATATGGCGATAAGCGAAAGCTAGCAGCTTAGACTTATTTAAAAAGACCAATTGTGAAAACGATATGAACAGATCCTTCACATGTATCTTTAAATAAAATCAAGAAAAGAAAAAAAACGGAAAATGATTGCGTTACCTAGTAGATGCATTTTTAGAAGAGAAACACTCCAAGGATTTTCTTTCTACGAAGAAAAACAGTATTAATGCTATCAACATTTTCTGCCAAAAGCCCCTCAAACAATTCAAAAAGGAAAAGAGCCCATGTTTAGAATAAAATGACCTCTAGTTCCACTTCATTCCATTTATTAAGGTTACGTTGTTTATAATTTTTGCCAAAACAATGGCATACTTTTTGAAGGCAATTCTTGTATAATGCACACATTCCATAGAACAACTGACTGGCTTGTACAGGTTTCCTCAAAGCAGAGGTCAGCAGCCTTGGCCCTCCAGATGTATAGGAACTACATCTTCCATAATGCTCAGTCATTAGATTTGCAGAGTCTAATGGTAAATGTAGTTCCAAAATATCTGAAGGGCCAAAGTTGCTGTCCCCTGACCTAGAGTATAGCTGGGTTCACACCCAAGCGTTTTTCATAAGCGCGTAATATGCACGTTGACGCGCACACGTGAAAAATGCGCATTGCAGCGCATTCACACTGCAGTCTATGGCTGCGAACGCGCTGCAATACCCCCCAAAGAAGCTCCTGTACTTCTTTCGGCGTAGGACATTTTACAGTGCATTCCTACGCGCTGTAAAACGCCCAGGTGTGAACGGGCCCCATAGGAAATCATGGGATTGCAGTGTTTAGGCGGAGGAACGCGCTGTAAAACGCCCAGGTGTGAACGGGGTCTAACTGTATTTGCTGTGCTCATGCAAAACCACAAGTAGTTCAAAGCTGCACAATCACTACGATCAAACATATTTGCATTATTTATTTTATCAATGCCAAGCTACACCTCCTTCCAATTTAATGCCAGGTTTCATCTGTTGCCACAGAACCCGCCTTCATTATGGTTCCTTCACTTGTGGTCTCACCCTCTATATTATACCTTTCAGAATTTAGAATAGGGATGCACCGAAATAAAAATTCTGGCCATAACTGAAAGTTTAAAAAGTATTTGGGGGAAAAAACGAAAATGATCCCAACATTTTTAATTTTGTATAAATCGTAGCAACCCCAGCTTATTATTACACTATATAGCAATAGGACCCTGCATGACCATGAGACTGGGAAACACTGCTACCGTGCTACATTGTAACCGTTATTGTAAATCAAACTCTGGTAAGGGGAGCAGCAGGATTACGAGACATTTATACATTTCTCAGTATACAGCACAGAATGGAATCAATACCAGGGTTATAAAACCAATATACTATGAAGTGATTACTTGGTACAAATGAGTTAATGATTACTATTGAGTCAGCGGATCTTTACACACTGTATAGTAATGGGTTAGATATGTATAGCAAGGGGTTAATAAACTAACATAATGTGTTAATAAGGTCTGTGTAGCAATGGGCAACTCACAGGGCATAGTTTATATCCCAGCATGGGTTAATGGGCAACTCAACAGGGCACAGATTATATTCCAGCATGGGTTAATGGCAACTCAACAGGGCACAGTTTATATCCCAGCCATAGGTTAATGGCAACTCACCTGGCAAAGTTTATATCCCAGCCATAGGTGTACTGTTCTGCCAAGAACTGCTGCATCCTGTTCTATGAGTCAGCGACTCCATGAGCTGCTCAGAGCAGTTGATTTTGTATCACTGAATTAACAAATGACTCAAAGAACAGTTCTAAACGGATCTGAGTCATTGTAACATTGCAGGGCAGAGCCAGCAGAAGCGATTCACTTACTCTAGGATCAGATTACACGTGCAGCTACTGATTCACAGGCAGTCCACCTGGAGGCTCCAGCGATAATTGCATGCTGCATTTTCAGTTTTATTTATAGTCTGCCAGCTTCTTTAATTCGGCAGAAAATGCCATTTTTAGCAGCCGGAATTTCAGTGCATCCCTAATTTAGAAGGACTAAAATATCTTCATCCCAACAAATGGATCTGCTCAACATACTAACAAAAAGGCTTGCCTGCAGAAAACACATCTAAAAGTGCCATGACCTGCAAAAGGGTAATTGTGAGGTGTTTTAGACCATTGACTTGAAATGTCACTTTAAGATAGGGTAGCAAATGCGATAAACAGTATTGTTAGTGGCAAAATCACCATTAATGTTCTCTAAACAGAAAATCCAAAGTATGAACCACCTTAGTAAGGGTGATCCAAGAAGTAGCAGAGATCTATTGAAATTCTAATCCCTGATTTTATTTGGTACAACCAGGGTTTTCTGGGTTGCATGCAGCCACCACACATTTGATTTAGCCCTGCGTTTCATGACATGTGACTATAAAAAACACCCATGCATCAAAATATATACACAGATGTAGGCTTCTTCAGACACTTCCCACTTCTTGGAGCAAAGCTGAAAGTAATTGTTGCATCTCCAACATCCTAACGGATGATTAAATACAGTATATGTGCAGGTCAGTAATACAGGATAAGATGAAGAAGAGAACATTTGGCCAATTCTTTCCAGCGAGACTGATGCTTTTGGGAGTGACAGCTTAAAGAAGTTTCATATTGGGCAACCTCTAAATAGTTGTACGGTCCGATTATAAATGTATCAGCGGACTGTTCCCAAATAAAGCATTCCATAAGACATGGTGCTGAATAAAGTATAATCAGCTGCAAGTATTAGGTCAAACACAAAATGACAAACGCTCAATAGGTTACAAATCTTTATTAAGAACAAGTATCTGTGACTTGATCAGGGCACAGCTACATAAACGCAACCAAATTAGTTCTTCGTTTGATCCCGTCCCAAAAGGACAGCGTTTATTTAATACTGCTTTTGGCCATTGTTTGGGATTTGCAAACCCCTTTCCCAATGACTTCAAATGCTGCTCCTTTGTACGTTGCCACACACTGCTCGTTGGTAAGGAGGTCTGGCTGAATCTGCTCCCAGGTCTTCTTCTTTGGGTTTAGTTCTTTATCAGGTTCACCTTCAAAAGAATAAAAGAAATTGGTTTCTGATTTTTAACGGAAATAAAGGAAGAATGTTCCCTGGGCCAGCTTTAGTAAATGCTGTATAAACGAGAGGGATTGCATAATAACAAGAACGCTTAATGGATTCACATAGGTGTTATGCTATAGAAATATGCAGATACATTACTGCGGTTGTATTGCATATGTGTCTCTTGTGCATGTGACATAAACACTGTAAAGCTTCGCTACATTCACAATGCAATCTGTAGGACACCAGCCATTAAACGAAATGACATACAGTAAGTGTGCAATTTAGCCAACAGATCTGCAAACACTGAGTTTGGTATTGTGCCGACTGTACCGCTACCTTATAAAGAGAAAGTTCAGACTGGGATTATCGATTTCAAAAGCTTTTTTTTTTACACCATATGAAAACTTTGCTATTCACTTACCAGCAAAAAAGTAAAAAAAAGCCACCTACAATACTTTACTACCGGCAAAATAAATAAAAATTAAGACGAGCCATCACAAAAAGCAACATGCCTTTACCATCCCCTATGAATATACTCTGGAAACGCTATGTGCAAGCCATTTTTTTTTCTTCAGACGAGAGAAGATGGGGGGTGTGGGGTGTGTGTGTAAAAAAATAAATAATAAATAACACAAAAAAAAAAACAAAAAAAAAAAAACAGCTGCTTGAAGCATTCTACTGGTGTTTGCCAGAAAGATTTTAGCAGGTTTCTATTCAAATTGTACCATTCCTGCAGGAAAGTGACCAGGTGGAGGAAAAAGGCAACGTGTAAAGCCAAAACTGCATTTAGTTCATAGATGAATCAACAATTTCTGCTTATTTTCGCATAAGCAATTTCATTTTAAGAAAGAAAATAGAAGGAAAAAAAAATGTTACTTTGAGAAACCTATAATTTACATTTTAATGCAATAAAGTCAGTGAGCTGCTGACAAGTGGTACTAAAAGGACGGAGATGTGGAGCCTGTTCTGGAGAACAGTGTGTTTCATCAACCAGCTATAGAGGAAGCAGATGCAATAAACTACTGACCAAAAAATGAAAGGTTTCCTGTGCCTTGCTTACAGCGCATTAGAAGTCCTGTTTTATATTTAAAGGAACTGGAGCAGCCAATAAAGCAACACCTGCAAGGCCCATATGGTCAGCTATAAAAAAAACACAAAAGAAAAACCCGGGAAGTGGCAGCCTATAGGACAGATGTGTTCACATGGGCTCAATAGCCGACTTGGTAGCAATATATAAAAGCGATGTAAAATCCAAGGAAAGAAATAACATCACTTTAGAATTAAATAACAAAGCAGCCAAAATTGCATTTTGGAAGACTTCATTGCTGTGTAAACAGCTTCAAAAGAACAACGTGAAGCACAGACTATCCTATGTGTGCCTTATACATTGATTTTAGTATGCACGTCTTGTACATGTACGCAAATATATGTTCGAATGAATGTGTATTGTATGCGTTGCTAATTTTGACAGCAAATTTTGATTCAGTTTTAGGCCCGTGTCAGACGAACGCAGTTATCACGTCCGTGTCGCCGCACAGTTTAATGTCCGTTGTAGCATAGAATTATGATCAATAGAGACACACACACACACACACACACCGAAATGCGCACGCACAACGCACGTGGCAAACGGTCGCAAGTTAAGCTAGGGCCAGATGAGCGTGTTTTCTATGGACTGTGCGCCCGTGCAGTATGGACGCACTTTTTGACGGAAGACGCAGTAGTGACCACACAGTCCGTTGTGACTGAAGTTATTTTTGACGGATGTAGCAGGGAAAATAAATTTAAATGAAAAAACATTTTGTCCGTCAAAAATGCTGGACGTATAAAGGCAGTCCGTCTGACCACGTTCTATCACTCACACACAAAGCTATGCGGACGTTGCGGACGCAGCGCACTCCGCACGTCCGTCCTAGCGGTTCAACGTTCTTGCTAACCTGCGTCCGTTTGCCGCGTCCGTATTGCGTCCGCACTTCTGTGCGGACGTACTTTGTGTGTGGGCCTTCATTGGTCATGATTATCTGCTACCACGGACGTACTAAAGTGCGGCTACACTGACGTCAATACTGTGTTCGTCTGACCCCAGTCTTAGGCAAGAATGTAAAACGGCTAGACGGACGCGCAGAGTGCGCCACGTCCACGTAGCGTTCTGTGTGAGTGATATGTCAGACGCAGCGCATTTGCGACGTCCAGCACCTTGACGCACAAAATGGCTTTTTATATATCCTTTTCAAATTTTTATAATTTTTCATATTAATTTTATTTCCCATAGTTCCCTTTTTTCCCTACGTCAACAAAAACGGACTGTGTGGTGTCTACAGTATCTTCTGTCAGTAAGTCTGTCCATTATGCACACACGCAGAGTGCACTCAGACTGCGTTCATCTGACATTAGCCTAAGACTTCGTCTTTTGACTAAAATAGATTTTAATTTGTCAAATTTTAGTCAACTGAATGGTTTTAATTTTAGTCTAGTTTTAGTTGACTATAATCTACTGTAAATTTAGTCGATTAAAATCTAATGTGTTTAGTTATAGTGTAATTAATGCATCACTTCAGCATTTCTCATTCTATACTCCTGGAGCAAACATCTATTAAGCTGTTATTTATGGTATTAAGGTCTGAACATGCAATACAGGCACAGATATAACTGTTATAAGTAGGGATGCACCAATACCACTTTTTTTTAAGACCGAGTACCGTGCCGATACTTTTTTTCAAGTACTCACCGATACCGAGTACCGATAATTTTATTTTATGTCATGTGACCGCTTTTCAATAACAGACCTCATATGGAGCTTGCCCCCCAGCTCACATGGATATGCCCCCAGCTCTCATGGATATGCCCACAACTATCATGGATATGCCCACAGCTATCACGCTGGGGAAGCTGGCCGCGTGCATGAAAAGCACGCGGCCAGCGTTGCCCTCCGGCGGCAGCAATACTCACCCGTCTGAAGGTCCGGTCGCGCTGCTGTGATGCGATCACGTGGCCGCCGGGAGCCTCTGACGCTGCCGGCGGAGGGGAACGCTGGCCGAGTGCTTTTCATGCACGCGGCCAGCTTCCCCGGCCCCACGGATACCGGCAAGCCGGCCCAGCACTGGCTTCCGGTATCGGGGGGGGGGGGTGTATCGGGCCATTTGCACGAGTACCAAGTACTCGTGCAAACGGCAGTATCGGCACCGATACTAGTATTGGTGCATCCCTAGTTATAAGTAACATTTATCTTAAAATCCAGTTTCCATTTTGACAGCAAATGGATTTAGTTTTAGTCTTATTTTGACTAAAATGTCGTTTAATTTTAGTCATCTGAATTATTTTAATTTTAGTCATTAACATGTTATAACAGTCGATTAAAACTAGACAAAATTAACACGGATTGTATGTTAACTTTTCTTCATGTTTTCTCTGTGATAACCAAGCCTTACAACATAACAGCTGTCACTGGGTGAAGCTCCATGTTTACAGGTGAGGCTAGTATAAGGCGTTATCAGACTTCGTGATTCTGGTAGTGGGGTCATTGACCTGCTGGATGTCATTCTGCATTATGTAAATGGCTCTCTGGGGCTTGTGTTGCAGGCAATCACTATACTGGTGTTATGTGCCTCTTGTTTCTTTACTATGAATATCAACCCATGATTTTTCTATATAATAATGCATTCATTAAGCAGAGATTACCTGGAAAGCCCTGGCAGGCGACTCTGTCCCCAGGAACGGCCCCACTTGGAGGATCCAAGATTTCCACTTTGTCTGGAGAACTGGCACACATGACCATGGCTTGCGATAGGACTCCTCTCATTTTGGCAGGTTTCAAGTTACAAAGCAGCACAGCCATGCGATTCTGCATCTACAAAAGAAAAATATAGATTACATAATTACAGAAAATGTATACACAACTAAAGGGCACCTACGGTCTACAATATTCATCCGTTACTTATGGATAAAAATCAACCATTGCTGGAAAGAGCTTTGCATTCAACGCATGTTTTTTTTTGCATGAATAATATGAATGCTGATGGACTTTTGCGCAATAAAGGAAAAAGGGAATCTTTTGCCAGTACTCTCCACACAGAGAACCTTTCTGCCAATAATTACAAATTAAATTTTACTTTGTTGACGCAGGCAAGGTTTAATGCACAACTTCAAACACCATGGAGTGAGGTTACATCAGTCAGGTGGCAGAGGTGCCAAGGTCTGATGTGTTTTGCCAGCCAGTCCTTTGGGTGTCCAGCACGCTGATCATATTACCCCTGGAGTTCTAAACACCAAAGTACAAATGAGAGAATGGATACACTGTACACAAAATGACGACTGGTAAAAAAAAAACCAACAAAACAAAAAAAAACACAGCTTCTGCTTGTTACAAACAAACAGCACATTGACAGCCAAGTTACATAGGCTGACAAAAAAGTCTGCATACATCAGGTTCAGCCTTTCACACATCACCTACTGCTGTTGATCCAAAGGCAAAAAACCCAGTCTGAAGCACTCGCCCATATGCAACATGCTGGGAAAAAATTCCTTCTTGACCCCAGAACAGCGGTCAGATTTCTACCTGGATCCATGCGACCTATGCCATGTGACAAGAAAAGTACTTAGATGAGGCTTGCCTAGATGTAACATGTATTGTAGCTGCTCTCTATTATTTTGGCATATATTATGGCTTACGAAAGGGTCATGGCAAATGAACAATCAAAATCATATATACGAAACACTGTGGTAATAACCAGGTAAATCGGTGTTAAGAGATTTCATCTAGCAGTCTGCTTATGATGGAAAATACAGTACTTTTAGCTCTATTGTATAGTACACTCTTAGCTCTATGTGTGCAATAGAAACAATTCTCTCGATTTCTATTCCTGTGGTGGTTCATTATGATGCTTTAACCAAGTTATTTGCATTCTTTGAGGATAGTTCAGATTTTTACAGGGGTCAAGTCAAGGAGGAACGCAGTTCCTCCACTATTTTGGCAGAGGGAACTTCGTTCCCATTGGTCACACACACACTACAAAGCTTGTATTCAGGTGTTCAACCATAGGTTTGCCTGTTAAATCACAAATATAGGATTCATAATACATTTTTGGTAAAATCTACATAGATCTGATATATTTATGCATACGAGTGTGTGATTGTGTTAAGTGATAATTTTGGGACAGAAAATCTGGGTGGGTTCCCATGCTTCTTTTAGGTTTTGGCCCCTGGATTTGTAATTCTGAGAGGTCATGGACAAACAGGTGATTAAGGGGAAAAAAAACGCGTTTTTACACATGTGTACATCCACTGATATTTGGGTGTATATAGAATGTCCCACGTCGATCAAGGATTAGTCAGGAATCTATCTCCCTTTAAAGTCAATATGACACCAAGTCCTGCCCTGTCAGGCCACTGGGACCATGTGGGGACCCGTACCCATGGCAACCCACTGGCAATCACTAAGGGGTCCACCTTGCGTTCACAGGTAACGGTTTACACCCAATGGGCTATGCAGTTAATGCTGCAGACATGCGTCTGGACAGATTGGCATAACAATGGTTGTATCGTTCGATACTGAATATAGAATTACTTTGATGGAGTGTGGGGAGGGCAAAATACCTAATTGGGACATCCCTAATAAATATATAAATGCACAATGATGCCAGGCCTTTGGACCTTTAAAACTTCACTTTCATGGTTTCATGTAAAGAATTTTGTGGTCCTGAGGAAAGTCCCCAAGAGGAACTGAAATGTTGACTTTAATATGGAGCCGTAAATGTTAAGTATTAAATGAAACCCTGGAGACCTGGCATCACTTTTTTTATGTTGAGGCCCTCTGCCAAGCACCACCACACATATAGGAAGTAAATATTTGTGGACCAGGAGTGCAAGATCATTTCACTTGTTAAATATATGTATACATACAATGGTGGAAGTGGGAAAACAGTACCTTGTTCACACAAAGAAATGCTCACATTACAGGAAATGGCAAATTAATAAAAATCTACAAACCCCTTACATGAAAGAGTAATAAAATTTTGCACGTATACATGCGTCCAAATTTTTATTGAGAAAAATAAATAAATAATAGATTAGCTGTAGAAAACAAATATTCTAGGAATAGTTCCATTAAAAACTCAGATTATTGGCTGTTGTATTTATCTACCTGTAAAACCTAGATAAATTATGACCCATGTCTCCAACAAAACCTGAGAGTGCAGAGGGTTTCTACTGGTGTCGCAATTAAAGTGACCTACTCTATGTTTTTATGATAAAAATGACACCCGAACCACCCATTGAGTCGATTCAGCATCAAGCTCCCAAAAAATGAGGTGTAAAGAAATTGGCTGTAAAAATGTGCAAGCCTGAAAATGTAATCCCATCTTATACAAGCACATTGTTATGATCTACCGAGGAAGCTGCACGATTTCCCTTTACTATCCACAACCAGAAATGATCATATAAACCATCTGACACACATAAAGAAAGTGTTAAACTGAAAACACCATGCTCAACATGTGCCCAAATCGAGTCAATCAAGCAATGTTAAATTTTTCAGCATATGTTCAAAAGAGGGGAAAAACCCTCGAAGCCAAAATACACACACAGCAGGTTTGGTTAATATTGATCCAGCCATTCATCGCACTAGCGCGGGCCTTCCTGCCAGAAATAAGATATGGCAGGAGTTTTATTATATGGACAAAACAAATGTCCAAAACATCTGAGTGAAAGACAAGTCTTCCTTTCTGTGAAATTCAATCTGTTCATGATGGCTCACAGCAGGAATATTTCCCTTTACATTATTATATTCTGAAAGAACAATGTGCAGCACTTATCTATTTGCTTTCCAGATGACACAGAAAGTAGATGGTAAATTTATATGAACACAAAAAAAGGAAGTAATGCAAAAATACATTAAATATTGTAAGGAGATGTACTTCTCTATTTGGAGTATATGAGTGCGATACGAAAGTTAGAAATTAGCACATTCGAGATAATCTAGGTTTGTGTTTGTACCTATTTACAGGTACTTTGTTTTGCTTTGTGTGTTTTTTTTTTATTCATATAGTATTTATTGATGTTCACTTGGTTAAGACCCACCCATGAGATTTGCCTTAATGTGCTGGCGGTGGGCTTGATGCTTCAATGGACATTCAAGTAGACTGGGGGGGGGATCTTTTTTTCTTGGTGTATAGGATTCTGAGAGTAGGGGATACAATTTGTCTGTAGAATACCGTCAGAATGTCTGCTGTAGTTTCTGTGCTGCCAAGGAGTGGTGGGATTGTGCACGAACAAATTCTTCTGGTGTTGATGCACCGTGTGGTGTCTATGTGTAAAGTAACCCTGTAGTGGACAGGTTCAATTCCCCAACAATGTCTCATCAGGCACTGGATATCGTATAAATCATAAAGAGGAGATATTTCAAACTGCTACTTTGTTCCAGTGCTGCCATGTTTATTCTATGTGAGCGTCTCTGAACGAGGGTCATCACGCAGAATTGTGCCCTTGAAATGCTGACTGGTGAGAGTTACCAGCTTTTAGGAGAGAGTTTAGGTCGGTCCTGTACAACGGTTCTTCCACCTCGTAGCTGTCAAGTCACTGTCTGCATGACCCCAGAAGTAACAGAATTTCTGACAGGAAATTACTCAATTTGCCGACTGGGTGGAGTAGAGGTAACATCACCGCTCTGCGTGGAGAGAGCCTGTGGAGTCATGGGTTCGATCCCGACGAGCACCTCTCCAGTAAGTGTCCTTGGGCAAGACACCTAACGGTACATACTCGTCACCCAGGACATACTTGAAAACGAGAGAAATCTCAATGTATCCTTTCTGGTAAAATCCTTTCTCAAAAAAAAAAAAAAAATCACTGTATAAAGTGTTGGCGAGAAACAAATGCATGTATATTCGAGAGGGATTGGCTGGTCAGACGAGCGCAACATGTTTTAGAAATAGCAAGTTCACTTTAAAGAACTACAGCTTGGCATGTATTTTTTTTAATTAAAAAGTTATTTTATATTTTTCTTTATACAGTTCCTGTTTATTAAAGATGCTTGTCGTCATACAAACTACCTGATAGACAAAACAATAACTGTAGAATGATGTGGACAAACAGGTGATTTTTCTCCAACACAGGGTTATTCAAAGAGGTGAAAAGCAGGAGAATGACTGGATAATGGAAAATTCTAGGTCAAAATATCCAAACCAGAAAATTTCTCCCATTCATCTCACTTTCCAAAACGGCTGTTTTGACCTAGAATTTTTCATTCTCCTGGTTTTCACCTCTTTGAATAACCCTGAAAATATTCATTATAGACAAGACGGAGATCCCAGCATATTAGTAAGAAAAAAGAAAAAAAAAATTCAACAAGAGTTTATAAAAATCCCCCCCCCGGGTATAAAATCTGTGCTGAAATCCAAGATGCCTGAAAATCTGAACACTTACAATGGTGAGTAAGATCTCGCAAGAGCGAGGCTGCATGTACCAGAACCGCATTATAATTTACATATGCCAGTAGCCGCTCGCTGGAATGTAGCCTGCTGGCAAATTAGAGCATTCTGCTAGCTGGCGCCAGCCATCACATATCACCCAGTAAGCCAGCCCAGTACCGGCTTCCGGTATCGGTAAGAGTATCAAGGGCATTTGGGTTAGTACAAGTACTCATACAAATGCTTAGTATCTGCGCTTCCCTAGCTATGTGTATGACATGACTTTCATGCTTACACTTCCCATTCCCAAGCCATTTCATTATTATATGCAAATCACAATACAGAACATTTCTAGCCCCATTCATGTCAGATAAGGCTGGGTGCACACTAACGTTTTCTTCTGCCCACAGTACGCTCGATTAAAAACGCACTTACTGGCGTCTGTCGCAGCGCTGTGATGCTGCGGCGGGGCCGGTCACATGCTTGTGCGCGCGTAGCATGCGTCCACCTAGAGATCCTCACCGTCGATGCGCTAGAATGCGCGTTGACAGGGCTGCAAAGTGCGATCCTTTATAGGAGGATCGCGCTTTGCAGCGCTGAAGGGCGGGGCAGGGCAGGTGGGCTTTGAGTGGTAAGGAACGTCAATTCTCGTGGATGTTCCTTCCACTTTTGAGTGCGCTCGTGTGCACCCGGCTAAGGGGTATGTGTCGGACGCCGCTACTCGGAGGGAGTAGATCCGCCGTAGGTGCCGGGGTTGCTCTGCAGTGAGCAGCAGTAGCGAGCCGGCTTCAGGTTCCTTGCTGGAATCTAGCGAGTCAGCCAGGAAGAAAAAAAACTAGCAGATAGTCCCTCTACCCAAATACTCGTCGAGACGTAGTACAGGTTAAGCAGGTTGATTTTATTTAGAACAGCACAAACACGGTACATTTATACATTACAGTCCCATTGTTCTCTCCTATGCCCGCCCTCAGACATCCCGGCGCCAGTTTTGCCACTGCCTCTAGCCCGAGCACTTTTCGTATCCTTAACATGGCACCATGTTTTCAGGGCCCTTCTGACGAAAAAGCACTCTGGTGGCATATACAGGGGCTGAGCGGTGCAGGGTGAAAGGAATGTCGGCTGTGTTTGGTCTCGGTTGGTGGCAGTTGTATCAGGGTTGCGCTGGGCAGATAAACCACAATGGCTGGGCAAGGCAGGGGTGGCAAAGAACTTAACATTAGGATCAAACAAGCATAAATTGTATAAATGAATTTTAACCTTGAACCAACAAACTTAACTTTTTAGGTGCACATAAATTAATAGGGACGGCTGTTCTATCACAAGCTCCATAGCCGCTCTAATTTTGGGACCGTCGGAGAGGTTCCCGATGGCGCTTCTTCAAACTCACCTCACACCAGGCAACCCTCCCTGGGGACCTAATGTCCAAAAAGAACCCTGGTGGGCGTAAAGGGGGCTCCAGGGCAGGCGGTTGAACAGGAGTAGGGTTTTGGTAGCTTGCCAGCGGTAATTCGCGATCTCCTGGGGAGCCTCCTGCCTTACACAATAGGAGGCAAGCCGGGGTACACTTAGCAGCAACACTATTAACATATTTTGTTTGTACAGTTGGCACTGGTACAAGCTGGACACAAAGGGGAACGAGTTATTAATCAGCACAGGAGATATACAGACAAATTTCTGCGTGGTTACTAGCAGGATCGGTGCAGGGGAAAAACATGATTAAATAGAAGTCTAGAAACAGTTTTACACTAAATCTAACGGGAATTTGTTCATATAAATAAAGGGTAAACGAAATATAACAAAATAAGAATGAAATTAAACTAAATAAATCCTGTGGCGGCCGATCCGTCGTCACAGGGTACTCCACCTTTTTGATGTAAACCAAGGTTTCCCAAACTTGTCCTCAGGACATGCTGTCAGGCCAGGTTTGCAAGATAGCTGAAGTAAAGGTGCCTGTGAGCGAGTCCTGGAGGCAACTGCGCATTCAGTTCCTCAGCTGCAAATGCTAAGTTAGCAACTTGGCACTGAACGCGGTGCTGCAGTTCGGCGCTCAGCACTGTTAGCACTTGCAGCTCAGTAGAGAGGTGCTGCAGAGTAGCTAAATGTGACTTGGGAAAGATGGCCGCCTCCACAGAGCAAATAATCCAATAAGGAAATTTTCAGTTTGAAGTTTTGGTGGACTAAAACACCAAATATTTATTGGAACATGGTAAACATGAACACTAAAGTGATAATAAAATGGACAACAGTGGATATTGCAGAAACAGCACCTTTCATGAAGCAATCCTCTGCCCTTTCGCTTCCATATTCACAGCGAAAGCGTTCAGTGAGCCTGCTGCAGCAAACTGAACTGCTGCAAAGGAGCAACTCGGCAGCTGCTGAGGAACTGAACAGGCCTCAGGTTTGAGAATTCTGTTCTAGACTAAAATAAATACACCGAATTATCAAGGTTTTTCTCCCTCATGACAGAGTTGAATTTATCGCACTTAAAACAACTCCTGGTATGCATTGTAAAGAGTGAAATTACACAAAGTGATTATGGGCCTGCAGGAAGTTTTTTCAGGGCTACAGCTTCCTTGCTTTTTGGACAGGTCAATACTAGACATGTGCACAGTACAAAATTTCGTTTTGAACTAATGGATTAGTCCTAAAATACAATTTATTTAGTTGCTAAAGAAATTCGTTTTCAGTTCTTTTAGTATGAAAACTAATTTCATTCATCCGAAAACCAGTGGATACAATTACTATGGTAGTGGTCCTTCTCTGTATAGAACATCCTCCTCAATTTATACCTTTCTCTGTATAATGTATACAAACATCCTCCTGCATTAATACCCCTCTCTTATAATGTATAGAACATCCTCGCATTAATTAATACCCCTCTCTGTATAATGTATAGAACATCCTCCTGCATTAATTAATACCCTCTCTCTGTATAATGTATATAATATCCTCCTGCATTGATTAATGCCCCTCTCTGTATAGAACATCCTTATGCATTGGCATGTGGAGGGTGCAGAACTTCGGAATGCAATGCTTATCCAGCACAGGAGAGGGAACTTTTACTTAAACTTTGTATCTCTGTGGGGGAGACACAGGAATAAAAAAGCAGGGGAGAGGGAAAATATTAATGTAAATCGGTCTGAAAGCTCAGAAGAGATGACTGGTGCAAATTGATTTTTATAATAAAATAAAGCACTTTAAATCCAGGGAAAACATTCAAATAAGTCACACTGAAGGCTCATAAATAATGACAGAGTAACTGTGAGAGCTGGATACTAAATGTATCAGACATAAAAAAAACTTTATAACACGCAGCACTGGGAGAGGAGAGGGACGTTATATAAAACGTGTATTATAGATGAGGAAAGGGGGATAGTGCTCCTGGATAATATAAAATTTATCAGACCTAAGCCCCTATTATGCAGAGCGGGAGGGGAGATAACACACATTTTATAAAGTCCCTCTCTTCTACCAGCGCTGCTTGTTATAAAGGAGTTTTTACTATCCAGCCCTCCTGTTATTAGCTTTCAGTGTGATTTGAATGTTTTCCTTCTCCACCTGCTTTTATCATCTTGTCTACTTAACCCTTGCATGTCTATGAAGCAAAGGTTTCCTCTCCTGTGCTGGCTGTCTGTGCTGCGAGTGAGTATTCTGGAGCTTTATCACTGTCAGATTTTTGGGTAGGGGTCGGCAACGATTAGGCATACAAACCTTTTCTGTAGCTTTGCGATGTTGCGCTCTTCATTGCTGGTCTCCTTCACTCAATGTAATATCACAAAAAGGACTGAAACTAAAATGTAGTGCATTTTATTTTAGTTTCTTTCGTTTTTTGTACTGAGCAGTTTCGTATCTCGAGTCATACTAAAACGAAATTATCCCAAAATTCGGACTAAATCGTTTTAGTACTAAAATGAATGCACAGGTCTAGTCAATACTACTATATAAACCAAGGTAAAATGTGAAAATGTGTTTAGTGAGTCCATATCACACAGCAAGCACATGCCAGTGACACTGGCTTTTAAATATGATCATGTCTTATGAAGCAGCGCAATGCTGGAACAGTTCGTGTTCAGGAAGACTTATGAAAATGAAAACAAAAAGAAAAAAGCTTTTGTCAGTATTCATTATACATGTAATTGCAATAAAATGTCCTCTTCCTGGATACGTTCACTTTATTCTCCTTGATAGATACCTTACCTACAGTTTTTGTTTTCTTCCTAGCAATGATGAAGATGTACGACTGTAATGTAATTGACCAGATGTTTTATTTTTCTATTATTGTTTTTCTATATAAGTTAAAGCCACATGATTCATATCAAGCCTGGGTTTTTATTTCCCAGGTGCATCTAGTTATTTATGTATGCATTTATTTTAAAGCTCGAGCGAAGCATCACAGGCAATTATCTAATTACTTGAATTACTTGGCAGCGCGCAGATCTCTGCTTTACTCAAAGGAATATTGATCAGCAGTTTGTAACGTTCCCAAGGTTAGGATTAATCTTGGCACCGAGGACATTGTCGTAAAAGACTGGTCCTGATGGATGTGAGGGGGGGGGGGGGGAACGACACAAAATAGCCTCCGAATGAGATCCTATTTGTTTAAATGATTTGCAAATCAGGGGAATAGAGCAAAACAGGAATGTACACGAGACATGGGGCTTTATACGCCACTGGCTAACGCGACTCAGATTTTCTACAAGAGTAGCACTTTGCATAGGGTAGTGTCGGCTGGCACCCATGCGTTAGCCAACATTTTTTTTAAGATTACCAAACCCAATACTGAAAAGTGGGATCTGGCGTAACTCTGCATTTGCGGAGTAAAGAACTCTGTCATAAGAGGCTGTCACATTTAAGTGCTCCTAACTCCTTAATGGTTTCATGACTTATACTGCCCTCTAGTGTCATTAATGACTTGGTATGCCAGATACATGTGTTGGGGATCTCATGGAATCTACTTTTATTCAGAATAAGAGTGGATTTCCAGGAAGGAGTAATTATCTCAGGTAGATTACAGCTATGGCTCACTATTTTAGCTCCTTTCTAAATTTAGTTTTTTAAATCTCATTGGTCAATCATATTTTCTGCACGGCTGGACGCGATGCCAAGAAACAGTGTTAAGAAAGAAAAAAAAAAAAAAGCACTCCCTACACAGTAACAGGACGTCTCACCCTCGGTAGATCCAAGAATACCAATAATGTGTACAATTATTATTTATAAAGCAACAATTTATTCCGTTGTACAATGTTAAGACAAAACAAACATAAAAGTAAAAAATAAGGAAAGAAGACCCCACTCAAGAGTTTACAATCTAAGAGGAGAGTGGAGACACACAGTGGTGAGGGTAAATAGCCAAGTATGAGAAGTAATTTGATGCACAGGGGCTATTTGGGATAAAGATCAGGAACGCTGCAATGAGGGATTGGCTGCTTAATGCATTTTAGAGAGGTCTTGGAAGATCGGTGTACTGACTGGAAAATGTGTTTAATATTAATAACAGGGGCTACAGCAACGGTTTAGTCATATAGGGCTTTTATCAAGCTTGATAAAAGTCTGAAACTTTGCCATCGCCATGGTCATCAATAAAAGACCGTGACAGAGCGTCGAACGCCAACAGCCCAAGACTGTAGAATCAATAAGTGCATCAGTGGCAAGCACATGTGACAAAACATACTGTGCATGTGACCATCAGCTCTGAAACCAAGCTAGAACCGTGTTGGAGATAGCTCGCCAACTCCTCAGATATCAAGTGAGGATATTAAGCTCAGCAAACAAGTGATGAGATATTGCACTGATCTTTATGGGCCAACATATCCACAGCTTGATAACCTACCGAAAGGGAGCATGGCGGTAGCTGCGTTTTCCAACAGTATATTCTCTAAATTTAGTCCAAGCGTGTGCCGATTGACAGAAATCCTGTTTTGGTTTAGGACCATATTTCGAAAAAACTAAAATACATGCCAGATGCGGCGCCATTGCTTTCATGTCTAGGTGGGCATCAGATACATCTAGACATATTTGGGACAAAGAAGGCCAAGTGACTGCGGTTTCTGTACATATGGTGAAAGGGACACGTGAGGTACTTGAGGCCAAACAGGGGACTAATGAAAGGACAAGCCATTGAGTTGATGCCGACTTTATGTGATCTCCAGGATTTGGGCCAAGGTTTCTTTAACATTTCTGTTAACGGTATGTTTTTATGTAAAATGCTCTGGTTTGAGCAGAAAGGTTGGGGTGGCACCCATGTAATGAACTTCCTAAATCAGGGATCAGCAACCTTGGACCTCCAAATGTTTTGGGACTACATATCCCATGAGGCTTAGGCAATTTAGCGAGTGACTGAACATCATTGGAGATATTGTTCCAAAAACATCTGAAGTGCCAAGGTTACTGACCTCGGTCCTAAATGCTTGTGTGGCCGGTCAATTCTGTTACTTCGATGCTATGCAGGGACTGAGCCACCACAGTTGGCCTGACACCTGGTGCGGTGATCGTGTGTATTTCCTGTCTTCTACATCATGCATTTCTATTATACGGACTTGGCTCAGTCGGTAGCATTGATGGAATTTGTTCAGCATTTGATTAGGTTCCAGGCTTTTGTTATTCTTCAATCACTCCTGAGCCTTGAAGCTTTTGGCAGTCAGTTAATATGGTTGCAGGGTTATGAGAATGTAGGAATTACAATTAGATTTATTTACAAGTCGCAAACAAATTCATCAGCAATGTACAACAACCGGTAGGAGAAAAACCATACAATTAATAAAGTTTGATGCATGAGAAACAAGAGGAAGAGAGGTTGTGTATATGTTTAGTATAGAGAACACAAGCCATTAGGTTCCTACTCAAAGTTCCCCAAATCATACCTCCAGGCTGTGAGCATCTAGTGCACAACCTACAGTGAAATCTTCTCCATAAAAAGGCAATTGGAGCAGCTCCTAACTATTAATTATAGTGAATAAGTAAAAAATAAATGGTAGAAAAGAACAAAAATAGTCCTCACGCTTGCAATAGTGAACAGAAGGTCTTCAATCCTGGAATATCCTATAAAGACAAATAAGGAACATGCATTCCGCAGTATGTAATGCCTTAAACATCTTAATTTCCAATGAAAATTCACGCACTCGTTAGGGAGCCTAAATAAAGCCGACTCTAAGCTACAATCGCAATAGGATGTTAGGTTAATAATAAACCTCACCAACTCCAGGCCTCCAATCCCATCTTGTGTTGCGGTCCGTCCAAACTTCAATCCTAGCTCCTAAAAAATCTCCACAATTGGGGTGCTCAAGGAAAGCGAAGGACCCAAAATAGGGATAAAAAGCCTCCAGGCTAAATTTATTAAAATACTAAAACAGCACAACGCGTTTCGACTAACAGTCTTCATCCAGGTGCATAACCATAATGGCAGAAATAAGACTTTATATACTTATACCCCTGAGATGGCAATTATAACCACCTGGGAGAAGATTAGAGCAGAAATTATTCATTAATACATCCTGCTTCCATATTTTCCACTGCACAAGTCACGGAAAACATGAGTGACGTAATTTCCGTTCCGGCAAGGTGCGCAATATCCTTGACGGCTCCAAGTCGTCTTTTGCCCAGCAGCTAAACTACATAAATTGCAAAATTCCCATCCATGTGTCAGGACAAAATCAAATGGCACGCTGACCACAGTCACTTCTCTACAATATCTAGGTATGTAGTTAGACCCAAATCTATCCTTTGGCCCCCACATCGAAAAACTCACTTTACCCTAAACTAGGTGCCGTGTACAGAAACAAATCCTGCCTGAGCCCCGCGGTAAGAAAGCAGATTGTATTTAATAGCTGGCATAAGCATTTGTTGTACAGAGATATAGTGTATGCAGCTGCCCCACAAACACACCTTCATAAACTTACATTGTAGAACTCATTCTGCCGCTTTGTGCTACAATGTAACTACATGACCCACCATTGTGACATGTTAAAAGAGCTAAACTGTCCGTCGCTGGAATCTAGACGCACCCTTCACCTTTCCAACCTGGTTTTTAAGAGCTTTTCTGGAAAGCTACCACCCTACCTGAATAGACTGCTTCGCCTATCAGTTCCCTCATCCTATAACCTCCGATCCAGGACCTGCACCTTACTTGCAGTGCCACAATGCAAAAAATGTGGCTCGATCCTCATTTTCCTTGAGAGCACCGCAATTATGGAATAACCCTGACGCCATCAAATCCTGCCCCAAAGTCAGTCAAGAGCTCTCTAATAACATACCTAGATACAGAATGCACCTGTAAACATGTAACAGGTCTTACAGATTTATTTTCTGTTAATCTGTATATTTGTGGTTTTTTTTATATCTTGCATTTATTACTTTGTATTTCTGGAACAACTGTAAACTTTTCAATGTTCTTGAACTCAGGACATACTTGAAACAAGAGAAATCTCATTGTATCCTTCCTGGTAAAATTCTTTGCAAATAAATTTAGCTCCCTAATGAGTGAGTGAATTTTCATTGGAAATTAAGAGGTTTAAATAAAGCATTACATACTGCGCAATGCATGTTCCTTATTTGTCTTTATATGATATTCCAGGGTTGAAGACCTTCTGTTCAATATTGCAAGCGTGAGGACTAGATTTGTTCTTTCCTACCAAAATCCCGTGTATTACCTTGCAGCTGTTTTTGGTTTTTTATTAGAAGTGCCAATATACACCTTCCATAACACTTTCTCAAGAAAAAAACACAAAAAAAACCACACATGGTAAAGGTGCTTTTTTCTGTGGGGAGAAGGCCTAACTTTTAAGATTAAATATTTGATAACTGTTAAAAAGTTTTGTTGAAATGGCTTTAAAATGTACAGTCCAGGAAAAGCTGTTGACCGCAAAAGTTTTTTCTTTACTTCTGTGGTTTTTCTAATCTACAGTATTTAACAGTTTAGTGTACCCATTGTACAGCGCTACAGCACTTGTTAGCACTTTATAACTACTTGCAACTATAATGAGATTGAGCAGGTAATGTTTAGATAAGGCAGCAGGTGGTGTATGGTGTTCGCTACCTGAGATAAGCGATGATAGCTGAATGAGATGACAAGGAGCTTAAAAAAGACTTCTAAATCTACCCCCCCCCCCACTCGGTGATGTCCTTTGAATACATCTCACACAATACAATGAGATTTGAGACAGTGACTCCATTAGATGGCCAAAAGCCTCACACAGTGAGGAACAAGTGATGGAAAGATACTGTGGGGGGGGGCAGTTTACAACACAAAAGATCACACAAGGGACGCACCCAGTGTCAGAGTAAAATATTTTCTTATCTAAACATACAAGAGAAAAACAAAGCGCATGTAAGATATCAACAACATGAAATAAACACCGTAAGAACATTTCATTTTTTGGTGGCAATGGCCCTTGAAGGAAGGAAAACAAAATGCTTACAGCCCATGACTATGATCACTGGCATTTAATAGGCTTCCCTCAACTATCTGGGAATACTGTTCTAGAATTGTATAAATTTATCATAATTAACTCCCTTTGTTGAAAGACTGCCCTACAATGACAACATGCACACGCAAGTAGGACAGCAAGCGGCTTCGTATTTGACCATTTCCTTCACTACTGGTCATGTCATGCTTACAAAGTATGGTGTACACACGACTATGGTACTGTACCATGTGACCCCCCACCCCTGCTTATAAAATACCTGCTCAATTGGAATATGCTTCACGAGGCCGCTGACAACAGTACGTGGTGCAGCTTCTCCCACATCCACCTCCTCTACATACAAGGAGTCAGCATCTGGATGTTTCTTGGCAGAGACGATGCGCCCAACACGGAGATCCAAGCGAGAGACATCCACCGCTCTCGCATCGTCTTCAGCGGCTACCAGTTTCTTCTCTTTCTTCTCTCCTGTATATATGAGAAACAAATATCTTCAATTGTCAATTACACTAACCAACTGATTTTTGTCAAACCAGTTTTGAAGTACAAAAGCATTGTATCGAGAACTATCCTGTGGGTGACCGACTAACCCCAAAACAGTACTGTGAAAGTCAAAGGACGGACTGAATGTAGGATATAAAGATGGTCACAAAAAAAAAAAAAAAAAAATCTAATTCGTAACTATAGAATAAAAGACATCTATAAATAAAATGAAAGCAGCACTACGGTCTTTTTAAAATGCTTTAGTCTTTCAGATTCCCATAAAACATGTTCAATGTAGCACTCCATTCTTCATGGACTTTCGTCCTGACAAAAGGCCATGAAGAATGAACTGAAAGGTTGAACATGCTTTATGGAAAACTGAAAGACTAAAGCATTTAAATAAGACCAGAGTGCTGCTTTCATTTTTATATGTACTGCTGAGCAAAGCACTGGCAAGAGATTTATTGGCATGAGTGTAGGAGTTCATCGGAATAAATGTATGTATATTGTGACAGAGTGCACAGGTTGGGTAACAGAATGTCTGTGAGAGTAATTGAGGTAAGGTATTTAGGAACCAGAATCCTGCATGCCCTCTATCCTCTCGCACACTTTAAGAACAGGTAAATTCCCAGGCTGCCGACTCCTAGACAGAAGGGTTTTAACACTTTCACTGCGGTGGACGCGCTCAGCGCGTCCGCCCGCAGTATCGTTCCATGCGGAGGACGTGCTGAGCGAGTCCTCCCTTTGGGGCCAGCGATCGGCCGGATTCCGAGCGATCACTGTGCCCCCCGGTGCGGGCTGACATCCTCGATGTCAGCCCAGCACCCGGAACCGCCGCCGGCACAATTACATGCCATCACGGCGGCGCGATGACATCTAATTCAGGCGCCCCCCCCCACATGTGCGGAGGAGGCGCCTGAAAGGGAGGGGGGTCTCTCCCTCCCGATCGCCGGGTGCACTGGGTTAAGCCAGGCACCGTTTGGAAGGGCACCGCCTGTCCTTCCTAACGGTACCTGGCATTAACCCCATGGGGGCCGGATCACGAATCGGCGCCGAAAAGCGCCGGTTCGTGATCCTTTCCCGGAGCTGGCCGACATCTTGGATGTCGGCTAAGCCTCCGGGAACTCCCCCTGAGGACTGGCGTCATCGTGCATAGCACGATGACGCCAGTCCTGGAGTTAACCCCTAACTGCCACCAATGGTGGAGATAGGGGGTTCCAATGAACCCCCTATCTCCCGATCCGTGGCAGCTAGGGGTTAATGTTTGGCACTGTTGGATCGGCCAGAGCATGGCCGTTCCAACGATACCAAACATGACTATGAAAAAAAGTATTTTTTTTAAAAATAAAAATTAAATAATTTTTTTTTAAAAAAACAAACAAGTTCTTTTTCTTTTTTTTTTTGTTTGTTAATGCAGCAATATTTTTCCCATTTCAATTATAATGTGAACAATGATGCTGCACTAACGATTTTTGTATGCGGTGCGTTTGTTAAAAATCGTGTACTTTTCCCCAAAAAAAATGTAACGAGACCCCATTTCTAAATTTTTTTAACACGCGCACCCCATACAAAATAGAACCGCAATTGCTCGCATGTTAAAATGTGGAAAAAAAAAAACACTTTACACGTTGTAAATTATTGAAAATTCATATTTTATTGCATTTTTTTGTTAGAATATACAGACAGGACATGACGTATACATATAATAATGACATATTATGAATCTGCCGAGTCTGACGGAAAGAACGATATATAATATGTCTGGGTCATATACTAAAATAAGCCTTCAAAACACGTTTAAACAAGATGAGCGAAACAGGTAAAAATTAGCTCAGCACAGAGGCGTGAAACGCCTCAGCAGCGAAAGGGTTAATCAGACTGCTGAGAGCAGGGCAGGGAGCAGTAACACTTCAAGGAAATGCTGCGATTTTCTTAGGTTACCTTGATAGTCAGAATCCCTGCATGTATAGCAATTTGAGCTAGGATTTGATTTTTAGGTTTTGTTTAAATCACCTGCAATAGTGACGTTTGTTCATGATTGAATAAATACCTCAATTGCACACCTTCAAGTCTGTGGCTGTTAATACCCTAGAGCAGTGGTTACCAACCGCGGGTCCTCTGGTACCCCAAACAGGCCAGGTTTTAAGGATTACTTAAAAGGAAGACTGAATTCTGCAATCAGTGAGCAGAAAATCATATCACCTGTGCTGGGATTCAGATATCTGATTAACCTGGCCTGTTGGGGTACCTGAGGAAAGCGGTTGGGAACCACTGCCCTAGAGGACCATGTTGTTTGGCTGGAACCAAGTATCCTGATTGGTGGTTGTATCATATATACATATATTTTGTGTGTGTATACAGACATACACAGTACTGTGCAAAAAATTTAGGCATATGTGAAAAAATTCCGTAAAGCAAGAATACTTCACAAATAGAAATGTTAATAGTTTAGGTTTATCAATTAAAATAGAAAGTTAATTAACAGAAGAGTGATATAATCAAATCAATATGTGGTGTGACCACCCTTTGCCTGCAAAACAGCATCTAGGTACAACTTGCACACAATTTTTGAAGGGACTCAGCAGGTAGGTTGTTCCAAACATCTTTGAGAACAGATCTTCTGTGAATTTAAGCTCCCTCAAATCCTTCTGTTTTCTGCAGAATAAATTTGTGGCCAATAAGGTGCTTCCTTGATGGTATTGCATGATGGATAAGTATCTGCCTGTATTTCTCAGCATTGGAGGACACCATTAAGTCTGACTTGAACTAAATCTCCAACTCCATTTGCAGAAATTCAACCCCAAACTCACGAAGAACCTCCACCATGCTTTATTGCTGCCTGCAAACACTCATTGTACCGCTCTACAGCCCTTTGGACAAACTGCTTCCTGCTACAGCCAAATAAAATTTTGACTCCTAAATCCAGAGCAGCTGCTGCCATATTATTACACCCAGTTCCTAGGTTTTCCTGCATAGTTTCCTTGTTCCTACATTGGAGGTGTGGCTTTTTGGCTGCAATTCTTCCATGGGGAAAAAAAATAATTTTTTGTTAGGGTCCTGAGGACGAGTAACGGCACTAGTGGCCTGCTCTATGGTGGAGCCCACACAGCTCTCACAAGGTTTTAGCTTGATTGTGCCATTACAGGGATGACTGCTCCTTGTGAGACCCGAGCGAGCCCCTCTCGAGTAGGCCACTAGTGCGGTCGCTCGTCATCAGGACTCTCACAAACCTCTTAACACTTCCATGACCAGTCTTCTCCAAACAGATGGCCGGGTGTACCGGGCTCTTACTGGTTTCCACCAGTTCTTTGCTGATGGCACTGCTGGACATCTTCTGATGTTGAAGAGAAGCAAGCAGGAGGTGTCACCTGCTGCATTAAGTTTCCTTGGCTGACCAATGAGTCTACAATTCTCAACACTGCCCATTTATTTGGGCTTCTTCAAAATAGCTTGAAAACCCAGTCTGCTTTGCCTTGGAGAGACCTTGCTGATGCATTATAACTACCTTGTGTCTTGCCATGTGTATGACCGGTGACATGAACCGGTCTTCCAATCTCATATTAGTAGCAGAGTTTGGCTGTACGTCACCCAGTTTTTAGCCTTCTACACAGCTGATCAGTTCATGTCTGTGTTTCAATCTACATACGAAATTGATGATCACTAACCAATTATACCAAGCAGGTGCTAATCATACACCTAATCCTACATTATCCTGCAAGTGTACAAACTGTGCAAGTGTAACAATTGATGTTGGTTTGAAGCCAAAGGGTAGTTACAAGAAATGTTGATTTGATTTAGATTTTTCTTCTGTGCGCTCTCTTTGCATTTTGTAAATTGATACAAAACAACATATTTTTTTGTTTTTAAATTTGAATTTTTATTTTATCAAAGAAGTCTTTGTACAATCAGACAGGGAAAAATACAGGCCTCGCAGGGCCACAGATAGTCCTCTACTAAGCACATCATATTAAAAATTACAAAAAAAGAAGAAGGGTCAGCTAGGAAAAATAAGCTCTGCGAAAAATCAAAACCGTCCTCAAGAGGCAACCCAAAAAAATGGGGGAACAAAACCATTCACGAAAGAAATAGACAAGTGTCCTCAGTGGCTTAAACGACTAAATGAGAATCTAAAGTCCTCAAAACTGTCTCAAAGAGAGAGAGGAAGGGGGGGGGGAATATTGCATTGTGGGGGTGGGGGGGGGGTCACAAAATGTGGTCAGGCCTGAAATCAAGAAGAAAAGCCGATATACAGGCTGAAGCAGACTGTATCGAGCAGGAAGCACGGGTGTTCAACTCCTACAGGTCCATTTTCCCCTCGAAGGGTCCGTCCGATTAACAGTCCCCAGAGCGCTCCATCCATGGCCGGGCACCTCCGCGGGACCAGGGCCGACTTCGCATCTCCTCCGCAGGTGGATCCTCAGAACGCATCAGCTCCTCGGCAGGGTTCAGCGTCATAATTTTGGGGACCTCCAGCATGACCTTCGACTCGGCAGAGGCCTGCACACCCCCTCCACACTGAGCAACAGTCACCTCCGCGTGGAGAGGGATAGCCGGCAGCTCGGCGTCCAGACCTTCCCCGACACAGTCACTCCCACAGTCTCCTCGTGGCTCTCTAGCTTCCACCGCAGCAGGGACAGGCATGCAGCCGACAGATAAGGCCTCCGTCTGCCAACCATCCATCGGCGCCATGCACCGCTTGTCAGCGGGCTTTCTTCGTCCAAAGACCACAGCTCCATACATGCCTCGAGGTCCTCCAGCACGGCTCCCAAGCTCCTGGTGGGGGAGCTAGCTGCCCCGCCCGGTCCACACCATCCCCTGCCTTCTCTGCTATGGGGACAGCCGCCTCAGGTGGAAGATGGGGGCCCTCCATCTCCGCAACCCGCAGCAGGCGCATACCCGGGTGAGGGGGCCGTGCGTGAGCCAGGCCACGCATAAGCTGAGGTCTAGGCCTCAAGATGGCCGACAGTGAACAGAGGCCCTATACTCTGCTAGACTCCGGAGGGGGAGTCCTCCGCCCGGTGGCTGGCATTGCAGGGACTCCTGTAGAGGGTAAGTCATGGGGAAATCTAGGCAGAAATCCCAGATATCAGCGGGATCTATGAGAGCTCTCTGGAAACGTGTCTGCTCCCTCATGCGGCTGGCCACGCCCCCTCCACATGTAACCATTTTAAATGTGACGTGACAGTGGAATACAGCGAGATAATTTGCAAAGTCAAGACCAGCTAGAAAAAAAGTGGCAATGTAGCAGTCTCTGTCTTGTGCAGGGGTTCAGTATCCCTTATTCAAAATGCTTTAAAAAGTAAAAAAAAAATTATACAGACATGATGCTACAGGACAAAATGCCACATCTGACCTCAAGTAAATGGGGACCTAACAATTTAAATTTATAGTGTGTTTGTTATGAATTGTGTACAGACTTTAGTCCCAGCCCCACTTACGGTATATGCAATCCTAAATATTAAAAAAAAAACTTCTAAAAAAAGACATTTATGCAACCAATCTAGAAAATAAACTCAACCAGTATTTCATTTTCAGTTACCCAGATTAGATAAATCCTTGGAGCCAGTCAAAATTTGCAAAATTTGTTCTGTGTGCTTCCAGACTAGCTCCAAAACAAACATGGTAGATGTTTGGCGCACTCTCGAGGAAGTACAACAATGCCTAGTTGCATGTGCTACACGTCACCAGAACAGTAACAGTGGGACACCAGCATTGGGTGCATTGTCTTGATCTCCCAGCAATGTAACACTATCACAAGCACTGATTGGCACTGGATAGCTGACTAACCACTGGGGACAATTAATTTTAAAAGCATTTTTACTTTACAGCATTTCTTCAAACCTCTCTGAAACTTTTGCGCAGTGCTGTACACGTACACACACAAGTCTACAAGTCACAAGTTGGGAGACAAGTCTAAAATGAACACGTCTGCTAGACTACTCCACCTCTCACAAATTGCCCCTTTTTGTTATTCTCTGCACTGGCTCCCTTTCTTTAGAATTCAAATTAACGGTCCTCATGTACAAAGCCATACATAACCGTGATCCGCTCTAGTTAGGTATGATATTATCCATCCCTCACTCTCACCTTCAGCTTTTACTGAGCTGCCCCCCCCCCCAAGGCCGGATTAAGATCTCCATGGGCCTGGAGCTGAAGATTTTGGTGGCTTTTTTTGGAATGTAGTGAAATGAAAACATATATTTTAGGTTATTTAATAATGCAGATACAGTACATCTAACCAGGCAAATACCGTGAGTACATTTCCATTCAGATTTCAATCATTTACAGTGCGTAAAATTAGTTTTCACATTTTATCATCCAAACCTTTGTGGGTATATATTCTATTAGGGAATTCATATTAAAAAAAAATTAACTGGGGACCTGTTACTGCATTTTTCTGAGAAAATATCCAATTTTAACAAAACAAAATCAAATATTTCCCTTGTGTTTGAGGATGGTGTTTTATGAATAATAGGACTATGGATAAAACACTGACCTTGCTCACAGCGTGAGAAATGAAAAGGTGAGAAATAGCAATGGTATTGCTCATTTTATACATGACAAATGGACAATGCCATCGATTTGGAACTACAGAGTGTTTTGTTTTTTCTTTTAGATTTTACATTGGTATCAATGCAAAGGCCAGACTCTGACCTGTCCAATAACACCTCACTTGACCTTGTGAGGTGTAAAGATTAGTGATGCAGGGTTCTAAAGTCCCCCCAGCGCTCTTCGCTGCAGTGCGGCAGTTTAGTTTTTTAATGCAACAATTCGTAACAACAGTTTGTGCCATCACCTCCACACTTGTTGGTGACAGGAGAAATTAGATGGTGAGTTAATGCATCATCGTTCACTTTATAATTGAAAAGGGAAAAATATTGCTGTGTTAGAAAGAAAAAAATAAATAGGTATTTTTGTTACATAAAATATGGTCATGTTTGGTATCATTGGAAAGGTCATGCCTTTCCAGTGATACCTCATATGACCCTGTATCTGCTATAGAGTTGGAGATACAGGGGTCCAACTGCCCATCAATGCAGACATTCTTATCCTTTCTCTGGGCCTATTCTGGGGCATGGGCCTGGAGCTGCTGCTCCATCAGCCCCTATGTTAATCCAGCCCTGCCCCCATCTAAGGAACTCCCTCCCATCACACATATGTGCAGCACTATAAAACATGTTGGCGCTTTATAACTGCTTTCTCTGTGTCCTGGAGAAGGTCAAGAGGGGGTTATTTTATAATCCACCTGCATAGCAGGATCCTCAAACGTCTCTGACCAAATGTAGGCATTTTGTTTCTTTATAAAGCACTGCACAGAGGTTTCTATTTATTTTTTTTTAAATACATATTAGAGGTGAAAAATGGGTAACAGAAATTCTAACGAGGTAAAAAAAATATTGCTCTAGATTTCCATATCCAAAATCCCTTTTCATTGTGAATTAGCATTCAGACACAAACATGAGTCAAGTTTAATTTGTGGGTGAAAAGGGAAATTGATAAAAATAATAAAGCAAAATAGAGCTGGTCTGGTTCCAATTTCTGGATAATTGACTCATTTCGAGGTAAACCTTTCCAATTTCTAAACGCCAAAAAGGGAAGAACAGCCTCCAAAAATGTATTCGTGCGAGAGTTGAGACCTTAGATTGCAGTGAGAGTTGGACAGTAAAAACGCCATTTGCTAAATGATCCAACCCTTCCGAAAAATTGATTAGCCTTATTTTTGATTTAGAGTAGCGGAAGGAAAGAAGAGTGCAATTCTGCGCTAATCAAGGCATGAAAACTATGTCAAGAGTTCACGGATACGCCTGGCCTGCCAAGCCCACGATATTTTAACTGTACGAAACCAAAACAGCTCCAAGAACCGAAGCCCTGTTTCCCTACGTCGGATTTTGTTACAAAAGATATGAACGACTATCTTTAAATAACTTCGAGACGACCCGCCACCCTCCCCATTGCTCACATGGGAATTTATAAAAACGGTCCGAGTCTGTGCCCTTGGGCATCGTTATTGACATGGAAATATCTCCCGATACTTTTAGTAGCCAAAAAAATTAAACTGGTCCTCAAAAGGATCGAAAATCACTAGCTTATTAGACAAAAGGCTAGAGGTTTTAAGCAGTGTTTGTCATGGGCTTCTGCCAAAGCAGAATTGTTTCCGTGCCGTATTATAGGTTGCGAGGTAACTTAATACATAGTCCGGCGTGTGTGCTATCGCCTAGATGAGGATACCGGTTGCTGTGGGGTCTCTGGTGCTTTTGAAACACTACCTGCAACAATCAGCAGGCAATCGCACACATCTGTCACAACCAATTTTATACGTTTTGAGGACAAAACAGATTAGAAGCGTAAAAGTCAGAATGGATTGTGCTGTTCCAGTAAGTGACATGCAATAACTTTTTTTAAGTAGATGAAGGGAATCCGCTTCAATATGAATGTGTGTTATTGTTTGTGCGACTTGCAGCAATGGATATAGAAACAATAAAGCTTAAATGTGAAAATTGTGTGCTAATGGCTTCATGCAACTTGCTTAGAAAAGCGTGGACAGACGATATTCTATGACTATTGGAAAAAAAAAATCTGGGGTCTACAGATCTCATGGGTTCATTTACTTGGGCTCCTGTACCTTCATGCAGATTTCTGGGTCATTATAAAAGGCATCCGGTACCATAGCCGACTAATCGTATTTGGTTCTTTTTTTCATTGGGTTTTATTTTTTTTAATTAAAAAGAAGAACTCCGCAAAATCTGCCAATTCCACCTTAAACATGCTGCAACCAGAATTTGGGGACAGAGGTATGCAGGCAATATTTCAGGGTATGCATGAAGTGGAAATAGGCTGGAAGATGGCCGCCATTATAAGCCAGGCGACCATCTTGTGCAGAATATTGGTTCACTTGAAAATAACTAGGCAGGTTTTTAGCTGAAACTAGAATGAAGTATACGTAGAAATTTAGGAATGTGTTAGATTAGCAGAAAAAGTAATTAGAGTCTGAGAAAGGTCTAGGCGGTTGCTGGCACGGAAGGGCAGAATGAGGAGTAGATACACCAAGGTCGCTGAGGCCCACTGAGAGACAAAGGAGCATAGAAATCAGACCAGGTGTTAGCTGCAAATGATCGCAGGCGCTAGGGAGGAGGGCGCAGCCCGGAATAGGAGAAGCAACTAATTATGATTTACTGAAACTAATATAAAGTTTGCCAATTTACGGCCAAGTAATGGAATGTCTTTGTATTAGGTTAAGGGAGGTATTAACCCACGTGGGGTGGGATAGTGTCATCGGGAGGTGGGCTAATTGGGATGTACCTAATTATGTATTTGGGGTATAAAACCTCAGGTCACTGTGTAATCGATGCTCATTCTTTGCGATTGAATCCTGTTTGAGCATCTGTTGTGATATCACAATAAGGTTTGCCTTTCCTGAAGAGACTCGTGTTCAGACAATCCTTGCTCGTGTCCGGTCCGGCCTCGTCCCGAGTGAACCTAGCAGATTCCAGTTACATTTCTTGGGGGCTCGATAGCCGGGATACGAGGCCCTTTGCCGGCACGGCAATGACTGCTGGACACTGTAGCGGTTGACTGCAGGTGTGAGTGATCCCGCTGGTTGGGCGTCCGTTGAAGGTGAGCTGACATCTGCAGGCGCCAAGCAGGATTTCCTGTTCAGTGGACCTCATCTCGACTAAAACAGACCCCCGGCCCGGGAAGCTGGGACACCCCTGAGTCTGAGGAAACAGCGAACAGCGCGGCGATAGGTAAAGTGTCTTCTATGTTTGTATGTCTAATGGAAATACCGGTATAAAGGGAAAAATCCAACCGTAGTTGGATAAGGAAACCCGCGGCCACGGTTTCGTTGGCATACCGAACCCGCCGCCAAAAGCATGGACAAGCAAAGGAGCCAGAGTGGCTAGCGCGTGTCTGGACCCGGGGGATCGGATGTTAACTAAAGGGTAGAGTCTGTATGTGAGGGAGAGGGGAGCCGCGTGGAGTTGCGTAGTCGTAGTCAGTGTTTGTAAATAGAGCTTCACCACGTGGACAAAAGGAAAGGAGGAGAGATTTCTGTGACTGGGCTGAGAGCCCTGAGTCAGTGCTAGTGTGTACGTCGTGTAGTGAAGAGGGCTCATTGGGGCCAGCGGTAGCTGCAGAGATAGTGGTGCCGGGTGGGTAGATTACACATAGGCAAATTGGAATTGCAGACGGAAATGTAGTTATAGAACGGGGTGCACATAGTCACAAGCAGTCAAGAGTTAGAGTTCAATTAACGGGGTATAAGGAGCCAAAAGGAGGGACGGTGTGCCCTCGGCTCGTAGAAAGAGTTGAATTGTTTATGTATTGTTTTGTGCTGAAAGTATCTGGTACAGTATGGGTTGTGAATGATTGCTGAGAGTGTTGTGAGTGATCGAGCGCCTACTCGCCTAGCGAGAAAGCAAACTTGAGAGGGGACTCCCAAGGTACGTTTCCGGCTCAGGCGACTGCAGTCCGGCTACTGACGGACAAATGAACTGTTGGCTGAAGTACCAGACAGTAAATTTCAAGTGTTTTTGCTAACAAGTAATATCTGTATCGTAAAAAGGTTACTGCTCTTAAGAGTAACGGGTCATCCAAGCCCAACAAGGTGAAGAAGGGTGAGACGCCCTTAGGGTATATGGTGCGGAATTTTGAAGCACTATATATAACATAGGATTATGGTGTAGAGTTAACTAAAGGGAAATTAACAGGAATGTGTATATTTGTATGGCCATTGCTAGTTCCAGACTGGCCAGAGCAGGGGTCAATGGACCCGGAGTTAATACAGAGAGTGTATTCCCAGGTAACCGGGAGATATAGTTATCCTGAACAATATCTGTATATAGATATATGGAGGTACTGTGCGAGAGATAAAAGCTATTTTGTTACAAGTTAAATAGAACAAAGGAAAAAGTATGCCCTCAAATAAATCTAAATATGAAAAATAAGTATATATATATATATATATATATATAGTGTTTTAATATACCAGTAAAATAAATAAAGATAATTTACAAGTTCTGTGTGTGGATTATGTAATGATCTGCAGGAGTCTGAGCCCCCACTTCCCCCTGGGCCAGAAGAAAATGAGATGATCAATAGATCAGATGGTAATCTAGAAGGTTTTAAAAAAAAATAATTACAGTGCTGTATAATTTGTGTATGTAATTCGGACTGATCATTCGGATGTGATATCTGTACTGTTCTGTGTGAGTATGAAGTCAGAGAATGTTATTAATAAATAGTGTGTGCTGTATGATCGAATGATATATGGTAGAATGTTTTTGTCTGATTGTGCTTATAATTGATCTATCAAACTGTTCAATTAAAAGTAAAGTGTGATAAGTAATTAATTTAGAGTGTGTAATGGCTGAGAGGTAGTGAGATTCTCCGTACTCGCCCCACACTGTCTGCTAGGGAGGAGGGGGAAGAAGGGGAGTCGGCTTTTTGCTCTCTGATGGACAAAGAAAGTAACCTTTTATGTGTGTGTGCAGCTAATTTAAGTTAACTATAGAGAATAAAGATTACTATGTTTAGCTAATTTTGAATGTGTGCTGCAATAGAATGTATGAAGTCTGTCGAGTGCAAGATATAGGTTTATATTTTGTGTTGATATATTTGTATAATCTAGGCTCACTGCAATTGTAAAGGGTCATCCAGACGTGGACCCCTTGCTTGATGTGCCTAGAGGGGTGTCAGCTATACCCTCCTGACGAGGCCCAATAAGGCCGAAACGATCGTCGGGGGTTGCTGCACCTCTCGTGCAGGGATGACGTCCTTGGCAATCAGCACTGGCCACCCTTTCTGGGTGAGAGCAGGCTGATTTGCATATGGAAAATTCATCCCTGTAATGGCACAATCAAGCGAAAACCTTGTTTGTGAGACCTGAGCGGGCACCCACCATAGAGCAGGCCATTTGTGCTGTTGCTCGTTCTCAGGACCCTCACAGACTCCCCCCTTGTTAATCTAGGCTATATGTGAGAAAGTTTTATATTGTCTAGTATTGTTGTCCATTTGTTTCAAGCAATATTGTGTAATGTGTTGATATTATTGTAAAAACTCTAGTTTTGTTCACAGAGCTAGAATTAAATAAAAAAAAGGGAGTTCTGGTTTTTATATTGTTACAGAGTGTAACAATAATAAGTATTTATAATACAACATGTATTTTATGAAGTAAATTTAAAGTATATAATAATATACAATATTGTCTACCAAAATATAATAAAATTAACAAATTGAATAGAAATATATAAAACGGTTAGAAGATATTAAAAAGAAATAATTCGAGAAATAATTAAAGTAAATAGTTTTATACTGTTTTATGTTCTATATAGTTAAGATATAGCAAAATTATGATTAATAATTCAATTAATATATTTCTATTTAATTTCTGATGAGATAGTTATTCTATTGTTATAAGAGTATTTTAAATGATTACTGATTTTATTTTTTATTTTTTTCTGATGTGGTATTAAGAGTCCGTTTTGGCTACGGGAGAGAGATCTCTGTAAATATTGTTTATACAATGAGTATATGTATATGCCCGAAAGTTCTATCCAGCTCCTGGGGCGGGATATCCTTTGCAAATTGCAAGCCCAAATTAAATTTTTTCCCGGGTGACATGCTCGATTAGACCTGCCTGAGAGTGGCAGCTCTGCACGGCAGCACAGCCCAGCCAGCCGGCACACCCAACCCGTAAAAATTGCAGTAATTATGCCAAGAGAAGAAGAATGGCGTACAGCACCAACTCTACCGGCTGCCTCGGACCCGCACACACTACTCCTTGGAATTCCTGGGGTGTGGGTGGAGGAAAACCCGCCCGAACTGGCTGTAAATATCCCTCCAGTGTATGTCGATTTAAAACCTGGTGCAACGCCTGTGGCTTTAAGCCAATATCACATTCCATAGAAAGCCAAACAAAATATACAGACACCATACAATTTATTGGCATTAATTCCCGGAGACACAAAATATTACACGGTGCTTGATTTAAAAGAGGTTTTTTGATTTTTTTTTGCATCCGTCTGGTTCCGGCAAGCCAGCCCCTTTTATTTTTCAGTGGGAGGAATCTACAATGGATGCGCGCTCAGCCAGGATTTCCTATCTTTCAACGCTTAGCCAGACAAAGTCGTTTTACTACAATATGTAGATGAATCAGGGTGGATAAAAATCAATGATTTTTTTTTTAAAAAAAAACGGATTTTTTTGATTTAAATCTGATTTTTTTAAATAAATGCTTTTTGAGGAAAATATATTACCATCCAAAGGTTATTCCATCATGAAATAAAGATTCGTTTTTTAATTATGTAGAATAAGGCTGTATGTTTAATTTTTTTGGTAAATAAATTCCATTAATCCATTCACAATGTCATGCTCTTCCAGAGGTTTTTGTAAGAGTATTGGGCAGTTTCTCTGCCTACAAGATATTATCACAGATGCTTGGTTTACTTTTGCAGTTCTCAAAACTGAATTTGACTCAGCAGAGATCACATGCCTCTTCTTCACAGCAAAAATGTGATAACCTGAACAAAGTTGAGAAAAACACCTAATCCTAACTTCTACAAACCTATGAATACAGAATCAACTCCTTCAGTGCTAAATTTCAAGAAGTTCAGTGAATAGAATAGAAACAATATTTTTCTGATTGTTTGGAGTGGAATAGATCTGCACAAGAAGAAAGTGAAACTAAGTGTGAGGAAGAAGTGGCAAGCAGACAAGCAGTACTACAAAATGAAAGTGAAACTTTCTGAGCACAATACTGCACAGCCACAGACAGACAAGTCTTTGGATCTTTTTGTGTGTATGACCTGAGGTTTATCACATTCTTTCCTTGAAGGAAAAAAACCTATAATGGCAGCAGGCCGTAAAAGAGATCCAATTTGGCAATTTTTTAATGAAGTTCCTCTACCTACGGTAGCCGCTGCGGGATAGAGATGGCAGCTGCTCTTTAAAAATTATGATTTAAATCGAGTTGATTTAAATCAAGCCTTTTTATTAGTGATTTAAATCATGATTTAAATCGACTTGATTTAAATCAAATCCACCCTGAGATGAATTATTACTGGCTTCTCCCACAGAAAAAGACTGTCTCTCTGCCACATCTGCTGTGCCATGCAGGTTACAGAGTGTCCAAAAAGAATGCACACATATGTAAACAGACTGTGAAATATTTAGGTTTTCAATTAACAGGTACCAAGCGTGCACGGGGCAGAGAGAAAAGAAACAGTATGTCGAATACCACAACCAAAGACAAGAAGACAAGTCCGTGAATTCCTGGGAGCTGCAGGCTTCTGCCGCCTGTGGATCCCCAACTTTGCAGACATTGCTAAACCCCTCCATCAAGCCACAAAGGGGGGAGAGTATGACCCCTTTCTCCGGGAAAAAAAAAGCAAACAGCAGCTTTCCTGAAATTAAAGATTTTATTAATGGAAGCTCCAGCACTGGGACTGCCAAATCACAGCAAGCCCTTCCAGCTATACGTGTATGAACACAATCGAACAGCTACAGGAGTGCTGATTCAGAACTTTGGCTCCTGGCCAAGGCTTGTGGCCTATCTCTCCAAGCAACTTGACCCTGTGGCCTACCCCCATGCCTGAAAGCTGTGGCAGCCACCGCAATACTGATAGCAGAAGCGGACAAGCTGACCCTTGGACAAGTGCTTTATGTCAAGGTGCCCCATGCTGTCAAAGCCCTGCTGGATGTAAAAGGAAGCTACTGGTTCAGCAACAGCCGGATGATGAAGTACCAAGCTATGATGTGTGAGAATCCACAGGTTCATTTGGACCTCATCGCTACCTTGAACCCTGCTACTTTACTGCCTGACTGCGAAGAGGATCCAGATCATGAATGCCTCCAAGTCATGGAAGAAGTGTTCAGTAGCAGGCCAGATTTGAAAAACGTACCCCTAGACAAATACGATCTACAGTTGTTCACTGATGATAGCAGCTACATGGATGATGGGAAGAAAGTCTCCGGCTATGCAGTCGTCTCCACAGAAGAAATTATTGAAGCAACTCCTCTACCAGGTCATACATCTGCACAAATGGCGCAACGACTACGAACGATTAGAAGTTCATCATGATTATATCCAATGGCTCTTCCCAACCCGGTCCCAAGGACGAAATTTCTACTCCACTCCTCTGAACCCTCCAGAGACACGTCTTATGATTAACACCTCAGAAGTTCAGCACAGACACAGTATACAAAATGATGCTGAAATTCTTCGGTGTAAAATTAATAGGGGAGTATGGAGAAGATAGAAGATACAAAAGAAACCGAAGTTGAACGAGCAGAAAATGCGAGAGAATGAACCGCAAAGACTTTGATGTCCAAACTGTGCCAAGAGATGCCATTAGGCTGGTTGGATGTGCTGCCGATAGTCCTATTGCACATTAGGTGCAGGCCAACCCCCCAATTGAAGCCAAGTCCGTACAAACTCATGTTTGGACGGCCTACCCCTCTGATTAATGGACTAAGGGGGACCTTCGGGCATTGGGGGAAACTAAATTAAATGATCAGGTTGTACTGTTAGGTAAATCAATGCAGAAATTGCCGGAAATGTTTTTTCTGTTTTTGAAATTCCGGTGGGGAGGGATTGGGTTTATGTGACGGTGAAAAGAATTGCCCAAGGGATTTTGACATTTGGGGCACTTGTGGTACTGATTTTATATCTCGCAAATTTGATTTATGGACTCTCATATGGAGTATGCCCCAGGTGCCCGAGCACCACCGAGAAAGTGGATATCTCCCACATCTGGAATGGTACGCACCCGGTGATGGAGAACCGTACCATGTGGAGACAAAAACGAGAGGCGCTATCTGGAACCCAGCTAAAAGGACATTTACTTGTGCAATTTAAATATGACTATGCTAAAAAGTCTGGGCAAACCACATGTTGGGTGTGTAGTAGATTGCACCCAGAGACAATTTATATACTATTCGTCTCTGTCCCAATGAATTTGAGTATGTTTGCATCAGAAAATGTCACAGTACAGGCAGTCGATACATCGAGGGAGAAACCAGAACCATTCAGTTCCGGGCACCCCATAATAGGACCAGTGTACCAACCAGAGTGGTGTTTTCAATTAGGCCCAGATAAGGAGATAAATAATGGGGGTGGGTTATGTAACTCAAGTCAGTTCAGTTGGACATTATACATTTACATATTACCACAAAGGAGCAGTCAAATTTTCTATACATACGATGTAGAAAGCTCACAAGCGAACAGGAGGAGGTGATTGCGAATGTGACGAATGGGAGGCAGAGTGCAATGGATATGATAAAACGACTGAGACAACTGATGATAGAAATATCAAAGGGAACACTACATTTGTCACCATTTATAGTGAAAGGCGGGTACCAGGTGTGCTGTGAAAGAGTGTGTTACACATGGGTACCACCTACAGTAACGGGAATGTGTTATTTGGCTAAATTGATCCCAATCCAGAGGGTAAGGGGAGAAGACACTAATTCAGACACAACACTTCACCCTAGGTATCCACTGGTGTTTGAAAGACAGAAGAGCGAGCTATTCAAGAAAGCGGATCGAATATGGGCATGGCTGCCTGCATGGACTGGATGGGGAAGAGAGTTGATGGTAAGAATGAACAGTTATGCCAGTCTGATGGACAAGATTTTGAATAAGCCTAGTATGGATATTCAGTTACTGAATCTGGAAGTACGGGAGATACGAAAGGTACAAATGATACATGATATGGCACTGGAACAGATCAGTGCGGCCCTGAATGGATTGTGTGAGAGGACGATGTATTATGAATGTTGCTATTATGCAAGAGAGCACTGACACCCACACAGACACAAAAGATACCACTGATTATCCCACAAGACATGTTCCCAATGAAAATAGGTCCCCTGAAGTATGAGGAACTTGAGGATAATACTAGTGGGGTGTAATGGCTACAAGTCTCAGGAGAAGAGCCTGAGGCTTGAGCCAAGGGGGAATGAAGTGGAAATAGGCTGGAAGATGGCCGCCATTATAAGCCAGGCGACCATCTTGTTCAGAAAATTGGTTCACTTGAACATAAGTAGGCAGGTTTTTAGCTGAAACTAGAATGAAGTATACGTAGAAACTTAGGAATGTGTTAGATTAGCAGAAAAAGTAATTAGAGTCTGAGAAAGGTCTAGGCGGTTGCTGGCACGGAAGGGCAGAATGAGTAGATACACCAAGGTCGCTGAGGCCCACTGAGAGACAAAAGAGCATAGAGATCAGACCAGGTGTTAGCTGCAAATGATCGCAGGCGCTAGGGAGGAGGGCGCAGCCCGGAATAGGAGAAGCAACTAATTAGGATTTACTGAAACTAATATAAAGTTTGCCAATTTACGGCCAAGTAATGGAATGTCTTTGTATTAGGTTAAGGGAGGTATTAACCCACGTGGGGTGGGATAGTGTCATCGGGAGGTGGGCTAATTGGGATGTACCTAATTATGTATTTGGGGTATAAAACCTCAGGTCACTGTGTAATCGATGCTCATTCTTTGCAATTGAATCCTGTTTGAGCATCTGTTGTGATATCACAATAAAGTTTGCCTTTCCTGAAGAGACTTGTGTTCAGACAATCCTTGCTCGTGTCCGGTCCGGCCTTGTCCCGAGTGAACCTAGCAGATTCCGGTTACATGCACACATACAGCATTTATTATCCATAAACTAAAATGGTCAGTGGTAATGCGTTTATAACAAACCAGACTGGAAACACCCAAGAACAGTAGCAGTCTTAAAACGGTAGACAAACCATGCCAAATTATCTAGTCTTCCCTCCCTCTGAGCATTCCTATTTTTGGAGATAAGTTAAATTATGACAGTGAAGTATTTATATTGGAGGCCTTTTGTAGAGGACAGGGAGTCTAGGTTTCAAATTTAAAACTCAAGAAGAAGAGCCATTTCTGTGTTTAGGAGGTGCGACAGTTTTTGAGGATTCCACATCACCAGTGGTTCTGTGACTGACCAATAAGTAGTCATTAAGACTACTAAAAGTCTAATTTTTTTTGGATTAATAGGGATTCGAGCATAAGTGATACCTCTGTGTATTCTGTACCGTTTGGCTAGCTTGCATCGCAACCTTGTCTAATGGGATTTGTGCATGTAACAATCTTCTTTTCTGACCTTCCAGTAAGGCCTCGGTTATCTGTAGGAATTCCTAAAGAGCAACTAAAGGATTAGTAGAGAGTTTTATGCAAACTATCAGGGTTACTCAGAGAGGTGAAACTCTGGAGAATAACTGGAGAAGTGAAAATTCTAGGTCAAAATTGCCAAACCAGAAAAATTCTCCTAGTTATCTCACTTTCCAAATCGGCTATTTGGTCTAGATTGCTCATTCTCCTGGTTTTTCACTTCTCTCTGAATAACCCCCTAGGTTTTAAGTTCTTGAACATAGAAAGCATCTGGCAATCTGGAAAAGGTACGGATGCTGCAGGGTAACCTTTTTATAATGGTTTAAGGGATGCCAAAGGGTTAAAACCAGAGGTGTTTTTACCCTTTGGGTTAAAAACGTGCATATATCCAGCCCTGGTTTTCATAGCTCTGGCTGAAGTGACATGCAGCCTGCCTCCGCATGATACGTGACCATGCATGCACGTGGGGGTATGGACAAACCAGACAATCCAATGAAAGCCATCGGTGGGACCTAGTAACCAAACGTCCCTGAGCCTGGGCTCACACCCACCCTTTACTCAAAATGCTGGATCATCTCCCCAAGTCACCCTAACTGGAAAAAGAAGACAACTCAGCAGTGTGACCACTCAGATAAGATTGAGTAATCCTCCCTTTAACTGGGCCGTCTAACAGTTTTGAACATTATCTAAAAATCAATCCAACATGTTAAAAACAAGAAATTACCTCTTTTTATAGCCATTATTTATCTTATTTTAAATAAGAGTACAAAGATTCCTCCATGCTGGTCCAAATGCATGTTGTTTACTTGCAAGCAAAGTGCCTGTGGCTCAGATGCCAAAAATGAACCCTGACACACCTGAGAACTATAATAACTTGCATTGTACTGCACAGCAGATGCTCGAGTCCATGCAGGAACTTCACTGGTAAGAAATGGCCATTCCATTAGGGTGTGCACCCTTTGAACATTTATTAAGTACATATCTATGCTTGGATAATTTTGGACAGGAGAGTTATTTTTAGTTCGGAATAACCAATGTTTATGCTGTGATAAATTGCATGAATATTGACTGCATCATGAACCAGATAAGGAACACACAAAATATCCATGAAGGCGGTCAAAGATGAACCTGTCACCCACCATTAGGGTGTGCCTGGGAACACTCTTATGCTGGTAAATAAAGCAAAGGCCTTTCGTTCAGGAGGGTCTCTTTTAAATAGGAATAGCCCATTAAATGTAGGAAATAATGCATGGAAATGAAGAAAAGGCTTATTATAAACACCCTACACCAATTTAGTGACTGTTCAGAAACCACTAAAACATACCTTTATGAAAAGTATGTTACCCGATGTTGGGCTCTTTACTTGAAACCCACCTGAGCTTGTTGGCTAACGTTAGTCATTACAATCAATGAGTGCAACTTTACAATTGAAACACATGCATTCCAGATGGTATTTTGGATTCTTTTCCAGAGGAAATTAAGAGTTGCAAGTGAAATTTAAATACATGTCACCCATGACTGTAGAACAAAATGATTACAATTATTATTTTTTTTAAATCCGGTGCAGAGAAATAGTAATTGCTATCAAAGAATTTTCTGTTCTGCTTTGTGGTTTTTAAATTTGGAGCAACCAAAATAAATTTCGATATTTATTAAAGGTCAAAATTAATCACTTTTTGAGCAGATCTGTTAAATACTAATCTCTCACTATGGCACAGATGTACCATGTGAATGATGTGGTTCTCTTTGTTAGACACGTATAAAATAACCTAGCACAAACAGAGCACATAACTTATAGCTAGGGCTATGCAATTAATCGCAATCGCAAAACAATCGCGATTTAAGCACATGCAATTTCTAAATCGCATAAGGCTGCAATTTTATCTATTCATTTTATTGGCTCCCTGTGAGCTTCCGGCGGCATGGAGCTTTGGGCGCTCACAGGGGGAACCACGTGTACAGCCGCGTTCTCGCGGCTCGCCACGTGGTTCCCCCAGGCGAGCGCCCAAGCTCCATGCCGCCGGAAGCTCACAGGGAGCCGAACACGCGGCGCAAAGAGGTGAGCTGGGGCAGTATATCCATGTGCGTGCTGGGGCAGTATATCCATGTGCGTGCTGGGGCAGTATATCCATGTGCGTGCTGGGGCAGTATATCCATGTGCGTGCTGGGGCAGTATATCCACGTGCGTGCTGGGGCAGTATATCCATGTGCGTGCTGGGGCAGTATATCCATGTGCGTGCTGGGGCAGTATATCCATGTGCGTGCTGGGGCAGTATATCCATGTGCGTGCTGGGGCAGTATATCCATGTGCTAATCGCACATAAAATCTCAATATTCATTCAAAAAATAAAAAATAAATCGCTATATGATTATTTTGTCCCTATTGCACAGCCCTACTTATCGCTAACTTATTTATCTTTGCAAATTGTATAAATTAAGGGTGAACTAATTCCCAATTTATCCTAACAGGGAGGACAGACCGTTTTATAACAGTAATGAAATTTCCCAATTATAAGACAACATGTGTAGGGACGATGGCACACGATACCCCATGCACTGTAATCTGTGCAACAAAGTTGTTGGATGGTGCGTGGGACATCTCCCGATCTGCTAACGCACTTTAAAGAATCTACCTGAAGATCGATATCTTTGAGTAATATGTGGGAATAACAAAAAACAGGAATTCTAGCGAATACAAAAGCTCATGTTTTTTGCTTTAAACATCTGAAAGTGCTCATTGCAAGGCACATAAAAAAAAGAAGTATGCGTCTTTTAATTGCATTTGAACAGCTCCGCATAACTGCAGTGAATCTGGGTTCCATAAAATGCCTTGCCCTTAGGGTACCTTGTCAGATTTAGCCCAAATTCTATTTCCACGTGAAAATGAATACTTCCTCTGGAAGCAAATTCCAGAGTCTGATCACTCTCCAGATACAAAAAAAAAAAGAAAAGGAAATTGCCATTAATCAAAATATCTTTCTTCAGCTAGTTTTAACTTTGGACTTCTTGGATTGCCAATTTCAGTGTTCACAGACCAAGTATCTGCGGTTTATTAGGTCTGATGTGTGTCCCACAAGACAAGCTCTGGCAAGAAAAAAATTTGGCCGGCAAGTGAATGTTTAAATTACAAGAGGACCTCAAATGATGAGCAAACGTGTGCGTAAAGAATTAGAATTGCTGAGTGTATTTAGCAGAGGATTACACTCATTTAAACATTTAAAGGCTGAATAATCCGTATGGTTTACCAGCACTTAATGAGGAACGGATCATCAACAGAAAAACAATCACTGCAAGACACATCATTTCTTTACCTTTCTTTTCTGGCCTTTCCTTCTTTTTTTTCTCTTCTGTCTTGGGTGCTGGAGGGGAGGTTTCTGCTGGAGGGGCTGACTTCACTGTAGTTGGTTGGACAGCAGGTTCAGAGGTAGAATTGGATCCATTGGAGGCACTTGATGGAACGGCAACTTGCTTTACTAACATTTACAAAAAAGTGACATTTTACAGTTGTTAGCCTGATGTGTAAGAGTGGTTCTCATCTCATTTCACGCGTAGAACAAGTAGCACAGGGATGTTAACAATCGAAGTCCAGATTACTCCGAACAACGAGCATCACAGCATTCAGTCTCAGGTGCAGAATTGAAATGTACCATCTGGGCTCCCAAACAATAATATAGGGCTAATAGAAATTCATATAAGCATCAGTGATATTTGTGCCCACCGACACAAACCTCAGACTCCAAATTTATGCAAATCTACAAAGAAACATAGCCTTTGCTTCAAAACGCTTACAGTTGCTATAACAGGCAAATGTACAAACAGAAATCCTGCACCGCATCGATTTATCCATACAGTGTGTTGCCCAAGAGCAGCCCTACTAATAGCATGTCAAGCTAAATCCAAGTTAACACCTGGGATTGTAAAAACTTTATTGTAACAAAACATACCGTAAAGTTTCAGACCTCCCCAGATTTTGTCACGTTTTGTTCTTGTGTTACAAAAGAGGATTTTTGCATACAGTAACTGGGCTGCACTTCAACTTTTACAATTTGTGTGAGAGTATATAATATTTGTCATACATTTGTCGAGCCCTGAGGGATACGTAAACATACGAAAATATAGGGGCGGATGTGGGCCAACATTTTGAATATGTTATTTAAGCAAATTAAATTATTTTTAACCCCTCACTGCCCATGGACGAGCAATGTGGACCGCAATCTGCGGCTCGTGACGGCACCCGTCTGCCTCACTGGTGTTAAGCCGCCCCACAATGGGCGACGCCCACCTGCCATTAAGGGGTTAAGGTCAAGGGTCAGCAACCTCAACCCTCCTGATGTTTTCAAATTACATCTTCCACAATGTTCAGCCAAACTAATGAGCGGCTGAGAAATCTCTTTCAAAACATACGGAGGGTCAAGGTTGCTGACCCCTTATCTAAAGTAATCTAATATTCTAGAAATTAGAAATAGAAAATATTGGTCCACAACTGTACCTATATTCCACTTTTCCATGTTAACATTAGGGGAGAGAAGACTACTGCAATGCAATCATCAAAAGATGATAGAATGCTGGGTTTACGTTCTAGTCCAGTGATGGCACACTTGGTATCTGAAGATTTCAGACAAACATTAAGGCCGGGGGCACACTAGGCGTTTTCTATAACGCACTAGCATGCGTTAATGCACGGCCCCCCCGACGCCCACCTGCCCCCCTCAACAAGGCTGCAAAGTGCGATCCTCCTATGGAGGATTGCGCTTTGCAGCCCCGTCGGCGAGCATCCTAGCGCATCGACAGTGATGATCTCTAGGAGCACACATGCTACGCGCGCACTAAGTGCGCGCAAGCATGTGACCGGCTCCATCCACAGCATCACAACGCTGCGACGGGCGCCGGTAACGTGCGCTAGTGCGCACAAGCATGTGACCGGCTCCATCCACAGCATCACAACGCTGCGACGGGCGCCGGTAACGTGCGCTAGTGCGCACAAGAAGACGCCTAGTGTGCCCCCAGCCTAAGACTGAACATCATGGGACATGTTCAGAAACTGGGTGCCGTTGTTTACAAAACCTTTCTAGTCTAATTATGGCTAGATTCCAAGTCAGGGGTCAATCAGAGCCGCTTCATACCTACAACAGCCTTAAAAAGCATACGGAGTAAGTTTACAAAAGCTCTGGTTAAGTTTCCATCCGACATGGAATCTAGTTCCCAAATACAGTGCACAATAGCTTATTTTCCTTGTTTCCTTACATCTCTAAACATTCTGTGCCCCTGCTTTACAAATGAAGAGGTATTGGAAGGAAGATTAAATTACCTCCATTTTTGATCTCGGTTTTTACAAGCTGTTCTTTCAGAGCGTCAATTTCTTTTTTAAGTTTTGCATTTTCCACACGAAGTTTCTTCTCCTCGCGCAGAGATGCCTGCAAAACTGAAATCCATGAATAGAAGTTAAAAAATTGATTCTTTCATGGGTAGGTGGAGTTAAATATTCAGATCGATATTCTGAAATATTTTTAGAGACACAATTATGCCATGCTTTTTAATTATTTTACATTTTTTGTTCTGAAAAAAAGTACCTGATCAAACACATTTTCATGTTTTACAACTATACATTATTTGACATTAAATCAGCACAGAAGGGGATTACATGCTTGTAACCAAGTGAGATTCACAGAAATAAAAAAGCAAAACAAACAGCGCTAAATACACACAATACGGTTCTTAAATAATTCAAACAGTATAAAGTGAAATTACTTTGTTGATAGGGGACTGGAGTCGAGAGGCACCTAACAACGTGCTATCCTTTGTGTTTCCTGTGATCATTAAAGTGATACTTTAGAAACCAAATGTGCGGAAAGTTTTCCTTCGAAAGGTTTAACTCAATGATTATAGCATAATTTCAGGGAAAAAAAAGTTTAAAAAGATCAATGCAAAAATATAAATTGAGGCTTTCTGTGATCTGGACTGAAAATCCTGCAGTTTAATAAGGCTATTTAAATATTCAGAAAGAAAAGAAAAATAAAAAAAAAATTGGCTTACTGGCTTTCTCCTTGAGAAGAGCAACTTGCTGTTTGAGGTATACGATTACTTGATCTGCCTCAGAAGCCCTCTGCTCCAGCCGGTTCATTACTGTGCTGTTGGTGGCCATCCTTCCTAATGATCTGGCTAAAAGCCTAAAAAGGTGAAAAGACAATTAAAGAGAGACACTACCTCTTACATAAGCTGTAACTAGATTACTTGTGCATTACAAATAAAAGCACTTTATAAAAACACATGCTGTTTGTTTTTTTTTACATTAAATTTCTTCAAAAGAAAAAGTTTTTTTTTTTTATCCGCTTCCATTTTGTGTATTCGTCCCCTGATGCAACATTTACCAATATCTCTGCAAAGGTTTTACTGCACACAAAGGCTAGGCTCAGAGTAAAAAAACCTTTTTACTCTGAACCTAGCCTTCTATGTGCAGCCTTATTTACCACAGAACACGCGAGAACCTCATTGGAGAACGCAGGACACCTTGAGGGTACCGGTGGGTGACTACCCTATAAAGGAACACCAGGCGGTGGTCAAGTGGCTCTGCAAGCAGTAACGAGTGACGTAATGGCAGAACTGAGTATTATGATGGGCTTATAGGAATTTAAAATTTTGTGAGAGAAGTCTAAGCAGGCAGGGGCAGTTTGTCCATTGTCTATGCAGTGTTACGCTATGCAGATTCTTTATATTGTAGTGCACCCTAGATTTTCGTTAAGATAAAAAGAAGACGTATGTCTTTTTTCAGCCTAATTTTCAGAATACATACATTTTTAAGCAGAAGAATATAGAATTAAACCCCCTTGAATTTGTCAAGCCCTGAACTAGAAAAAAAAAACACTACCCACAAATACATTGTACAAATAGATGTGTGTACAAATAGATGTGTGTCAACCATTGAGAAGGAAGAATCTTCAAGGGACATTCTAAGGTTAAACTTGGGGGATGTTTGGAGACAAATCGGATTAAATATTAACCCCTCCAGAGATCCCCCCCACGTCATGCTAGAGCGTCCATTAGTACTCATCCTCTAACACTGGGCATTCTTGGTGCTGGCCTGCATCCAGCAGCCGTTGTTACTCCTAACATTGAAGTGCCAATGAAGGCCGGCCCGTTCAACCACCCAGCCAGCATGTGAGCGCTTTGAGCCACTAGCTAGTCCATGTACAGATCTGTGGTAAATCCTAGAAAGCTGACAGCCTCCCCCTCATCACTTCAGAAGCTGAAACATTCCTAGTTCAGCCACCTATGAACATTTAAAAATTCATTCAATGGTCATGGTGGCTGGAGTATCCCTTTACGTTGTGTGTTTGGATAGAGCGTGTTTTACAAGGGGGCACACTGCACTGAGGCCCTGCATTATAGAACATGAAACAAGAGACATCCGTAGTCATTACAGTCCAAATCAGAGGTAAAACATGGAAGTCCAAGCCAAAAAACATAATTTGTTTTCATGTTGATGAAGCTTTGCATAGCGATTTGTTTTCTTCAGAGCATGTATCCTGTCATTTCCAGCAATTATGGCCAAATGAGGATGCCTGTGATGCAATCTGCCTAACAAAGGAATTTAAAATTCTCTACTACATAGCAGATGTTAACCAATTCTTTATCCAGTGAGTGCATAGAACAATGTGAGGAATAAAACTGAGGCAGGGTGTGGTATTTTAGAAGGTTTACTCTGAATTATCATTAAATGCATCTTTTCTTTGATCCCTATTAGTGTAATAAAGGATGCAGAGGCACGAAGTCAGGTGTAACCTGGGGATCCAATCATCACATAGGGTACACGTGTCTCCACATACATCTTCCTTTACCATGTGTTATAGCAGTGTTTCTCAAACCTGTCCTTGGGACCCTCAACCAGGCCAGATTTTGCAGATCACCTTGGGGAAATACAGACTGAATCCTGCAATCACTGAGTAGCAAATCATATCACCTGTGCTTCACTTAACTGGAAAACCTGTTGAGGCAGAGGGTCCTGAGGACAGGTTTGGGAAACACGGTTATAGGAACCAAGGTCTAGGAGGACCCTTGGCCATCGTTGTGGCCGATTAGATCTGTATTTCTATCTATATAAGGGTCTGCCTGTGTATATGTGTCTATGTGCCTGTTTATACCTATCTCCTCCATATAGAGTCATATTCATATTTGTGTCTGAGCATTTGGGAAGCGTATCCCTGTGATCACAGCTGTTGAGGGTGAGTGCTAAAATGTAATTAAAATGGTTAGCTTTCTCACCTGGAGGGAGGATATAACACGTAGCTGTAAAATGGAATGTCTTTTGTGAACTGACATATCGTGTAGCCTGTTAGTCGCACCTTGGGAGCCAGACCGGCACCAAGATTTAAGCCCTAGCTTCAAAGACAGGAAGCACATCCTTGATCCATAAGGGAGGGGGGGTCTGGGGGGGGGGAAGATGAACACCTTTGGGCAATTAAAGATTAACGACGAAGCGTACTGAGCATGCTCCGGAGAGAGGAATTCTGGGGATTGTAGGCAAAGGCTCTGCCAGCTAGGAGGCTGAACTTAGAAAAACTACAGCCCTATATATAGGTCTGAATCAAGCATGGCTCAGGGCTGATCACTTGGGGCACATTCGAAAGATGACTGATCTGTCCATGCTTCTATCTCCAGGCTCCAGGAGTCGCCGATGCTAGCTTACTGATTAGCTTTTTGTTAGTAACGCTCTGTGCTTAACCCCTTTTCTTTTATTTGCTTTGTACTGTGTAATTAATTGATTTATTCTATCTATAATTTTTCCTGTAACAAATGTACTGTGATATATATATATATATATCTTTGTTCTATATCATAAATAAACCTAACCTATAAATTCTGCTTCTGGCTGATGAGATCCACGCTAAGAGATTGGAGTAATTGTTTTAAGCTCGGGTAGATAAGAAATTGTGAGTTGCGGTCATCGAGGACAGCAGGGATTGTGGGGTATGCAGTCACTGTCCGAGTCTAGGTTAGGAACATAGAAAAATGTCGGCAGATAAGAACCTTTCAGCCCATCTAGTCTGCCCAATTACATGGATACTTTACCTTAATTTATCTTTTGTTTAGGATAGGCTTATGCCTATCCCATGCCTGCTTAAATTCAATTACTGTTTTGGCCTTTACCACTTCAACTGGAAGGCTGTTCCATGTATCCACCACCCTCTCAGTAAAATAATGCTTCCTGATGTTACTTTTAAACCTTTGCCCCTCTAATCTAAGACTATGTCCTCTTATTTTGCTACTTTGTTTCCTTTTAAATATACTCCCTTCCTCTACCTTGTGGATTCCCTTTACGTATTTAAATGTTTCTATCATATCTCCTCTGTCTCGTCTTTTTTCCAAGCTGTACATGTTAAGATCATTAAGCCTTTCCTGGTAACTTTTCTCCTTCAAGCCGTACACCATTTTAGTAGCCCTTCTCTGAACTCTCTCTAAGATGTCTATATCCTTCTGGAGATACGGTCTCCAGTACTGCACACAGTACTCCAAGTGAGGTCTCACCAGTGCTCTGTACAGTGGCATCAGCACTTCCCTTTTCCTACTGCTAATACCTCTCCCTACACAACCAAGCATTCTGCTAGCATTTCCTGCTGCTCTATTACATTGACTACTTACCCTTAGATCCTCTGCAATAATAACCCCTAAATCTCTATCCTCAGATGTTGAGGTTAGGACTGCATCAAATATTCTATATTCAGCCCTTGGGTTTTTATGTCCCAGGTGCAATATCTTGCACTTATCCACATTAAAACTCAATTGCCACAGCTACGACCATTTTTTTAGTTTACCTAAAATCATTTGTCATTTGGCTGATCCCTCCAGGAACGTCAACCCTGTTGCAAATCTTTGTGTCATTAGCAAAAAGACATACTTTTCCATTAATACCTTCTGCAATATCACTAATAAAAATATTAAAGAGAATGGGTCCAAGTACTGACCCCTGAGGTACCCCACTGGTAACAAGACCTTGCGCTGAATAAACTCCATTTACCACAACCCTCTGTTGCCGGTCACTCAGCCACTGCCTAATCCATTCAACGATATTGGAATCCAAGCTCAAAGATTGCAATTTATTGATAAGCCTTCTATGCGGAACAGTATCAAAAGCCTTACTGAAATCTAAATAAGCAATGTCTACTGCACCACCTATGTCTATTTTTACCCAATCAAAAAAAATCAATAAGATTAGTTTGGCATGATCTCCCTGAGGTAAACCCATGTTGTTTCTGATCCTGTAATCTATGTGTTTTTAGATGTTCAACAATCTTTTCCTTTAACATGGTTTCCATTAATTTCCCCACTACTGACGTAAGACTAACTGGCCTATAGTTCCCCGATTCCTCCCTACTACCCTTCTTGTAAATGAGCACAACATTTGCTAATTTCCAGTCTTCTGGGACGACTCCCGTTAACAGATTTATTTAACCAATCCTTGTTAACGGTTTTGCTATTACACCACTGAGCTCTTTTAATAATTTAGGGTGGATCCCATCAGGCCCCATTGACTTATTTGTCTTTACTTTAAACAGCTGCTGTAGAACCTCCTCCTCTGTAAACTCCTATGTAAACGTCTCTTTAGTGTTTCCTCCTGAGGTCCCTTTCCTTCCTTTTCTTCTGCAAAGACTGAACAAGAATATTCATTGAGGCAGTCAGCGAGACTTTTATCCTCTTCTACATACCTTCCTTACTTTGTTTTTAACCCCTTAAGGACGGGAGTAATTTTACAACTTTGGCGCTCTTTCGGAAGTGAAGTTTGCTGAAGTTTTTGCTCATCATGTTTAAACGCAGTTTTAAGTCACATATTATTATACCACCCAGACAAATTATATATTGTTCTTTCCGGCAGACTCGGAAGATTAATAATATATCATAATTATATATAAAAGTCATGTCCTGCCAGAATGCTATAACAAAATATGTAAAAAAATGTGAATTTAATAAAATTTCAATCATCCACAGTGTATAAAGTGGGGTTTTTTTCACATTTTATTATCCGATCCTTTGCGGTTATATTCTATGGGGTAGACTTGGGAACCCTTTTTTTTTTTTTTTTTTGGGTGGGGGGGGAAATTACGTGATTTTAGCTAAACCCCCCCAAAAAAAATCATTGGTGAAGCATCATTCTTCACATTATAATTGAAATGTGAACAATAATGCTGCATCAAAAAAAAAAAAAAAAGCACGTTTTTAATTTTTTAATTAATTAATTGTTTTTTTATTTTTATACACTTTTATTTAACTTTTTTCATTGTCATGTTTGATATCGTTGGAAGGGCCATGCTCAGACCTTTCCATCGATATCAGGCATGACCCCCTAGCTGCCACCGATCAGGAGATAAAGGGGTTCAAAGAACCCCCCTATCTCCTGCAAGGGATTTCCATAGGAAATCCCTTTGCAGCTAGGGGCTTCCCCAGTTAACTGACATCATCGCGCATGGCGCGATGAGTCAGTTGACGCGGGGGGGGGACCCAGAGGTGGGGGCTGCCATCCAAGATGGCGGCCCCCACCGGAAATAGGCCGCGATCGGGCACAAATTTGTGCCCGGTCGCGACCTGGCAACTCATGGGTTAACCCCAATACATCGCTGGAAAGGTCAGGCTGTGACCCTTCCAGCGATGCTGGCCACAGCCTTGTAGCCCCTGGCGATGGGGAGATAGAGGGATCCGAAGGATCCCACCCCTCCCCTCCAGGCGCTTCCCCCTGCTCCGGCGGGGGGGGGGGGGGAAACGACGCCTGAAACTGACGTCATCGCACCCCCGGCGCGATGACGTCAGTGCGCCGGAGGAGGAAACCCTGCCGATCTGACTCCGTGGGAATCAGAGCAGCGAGGGAGCCGCCGGAGGAGGGGAGTATCTCCTGGGGGGGCTGAAAACGCAGAGGACGTACATTTAAGTCCTGCGGCACCAAAGCCCGCCTAATGCAGGGCGTAAATGTACGTCCTGCTGCGTTAAGGGGTTAATCTAACTAACCCTTGGTTTTATTTTTATTTTCTCGTTTATGTATCTAAAAAATGTTTTGTCCCCCATTTTTACTGAATGAGCTATTTTCTCTGCTGCGTGTGCTTTGGAAGCTCTTATAAATTGCTTTGCCTCTTTCTGCCTAATCTTAGAGTGAAGAAGATAGGCAAACCTATGAGTTTTTTTTTATAATTATTGAATGCTATCTTTTTGTTCTTCACTATTTTGGCCACTTCTGCAGCGTACCACAGTGCTTTCTTCCCTTTTTTGTTTTTGCTAACAAGCCGAATGCAATTGCCTGTGGCCTTCAATAATGCTTCCTTTAAATAATCCCATTTCTCCTGGACTCACTTTAAACTCCTCCAGTCTGATAATGACTCCTTCACACAATATCAGTTTTTTTAAAGTCTAAAACTTTTGTTTTTGTGTGGTGCGGCTCCATCCCTGTTCTTATATTAAACCACACTGACTGGTGATCACTAGATCCCAAATTTTCACCTACAACAACGTCTGATACCAAACCTCCATTTGTGAGTATTAAATCCAATATGGCCTCTTTACGGGTCGGCTCCTCAACTACTTGTGTTAGAGATAATACCAGTAAGGAGTTTAGAATATTTGTACTCCTGGTGCACCCAGCTATTTTGGTTTTCCAATTCACATCAGGAAGATTAAAGTCCCCCATGATTGCCATTTTGGCTATTTCCTTAAACAACAGATTATCTAGCTCTTCTACTTGTCCAGGGGGTCTATAGATCACACCTAAACGAGCTACTGTATGATTGCCAAATGTTAGCGTAACCCAAACTGACTATGTTCACCTCGCTCACTTTTATTTGGCTTGTTTTTATGTTGGTTTTCACATACAGGGCCACTCCTCCTTTCCTACCTTCTCTGTCTTTTCTATATACAGAGTACCCCGGTATTGTTATGTCCCAGTTATTTTTCTCACTGAACCATGTCTCAGTAACCGCCACTAAATATACCTTTTCAGCTGCCATCATGGGTAGGCAGATAGTGCGGTTGCTTAGCCCTGCGTCTCCTGCTGCGACGTGCATAGTGTCCATGAGGACTGGTGGCAGCGTAACTAATAGAATAGGAAAGTGAGCCCAGGGATTGTGGGAGACGTAGTCATTACCCGCTTCAAGAGAAGACTTGTACTGCGTTGCAATCCTGGGATCATTATATAGCGCTCTGCGCCCCTGTTGCGAGAGAGAAGTGTGTAGAGACAGATAGTGGGTGGCGTAACCTGGCGTCTTTCGCAGCAGCGCACGTAGTGGTCGTGACTAGCTTTAGCTTCCTCCTTCAGGTCCTAGAACTCCAACACAGGAGAACAGCATAGCATCATATGCATATTTTGCAATGTCCCCAATATCATGGACAACACCGATCGTACTGCGTCACGCATGATGGTTTCTTGCAACAGCAACATATTTATGCCCCAGGTGTTAAAACAGAAATCCTTCCCCAGCATCTTGGTGGGCTACAACAGAAATCCCTCCCCGGCATCTTGGTGTCTGGGACATAATTGGATTAGGGACAGATAATTGAAATAACTGGACACTAGGGGAGGCACCGATACCATTTTTCTTCAAAGACAAAATCGTGCGTTTTTCGTGTCGCTCAATATGAATGGGGCCTATGTTAGATTTGGCCATTTGACAGGACATGGATATTTCACTTCTTCAACTATCCTCATATCAGTAAATGTCCTAGAGTGCCACGGTGTCACTAAGTGCTGGCACACGCAGAAGGTGATGCCCATGGGTATATTTAGGCTTTATGTGGTCCTAGGCCAGCGCTGGGTGATTTCTTCAATGCTGGTGTCAGACGAGTGTAGTATTCACGTCTGTGATGGCACCTAAAAGTACGTCCGTGATAGCATGAAAGAAAGCCCATCGGAGCCCGACACACGAAGTACGCCCGCACTGAACTGCGGACGCACAACGGCCGCGGTCCATGGACGCAAGAACGTACAACCCCTAGAACGGCCGCACAAAGTGCGCTGCGTCCGCAACGTCTGCATAGCTGTGTGTGAGTGATGGAACGTGGTCAGACGGACTGCATTTATACGTCCAGCATTTTCCAGGGACAAAATGGTTTTGCTTTTTAAATTTAATTTCCCTGCTACATCCGTCAAAATATACGTCAGTGAACAAAACGGACTGTGTGGCCACTACTGCGTCTTCCGTACTAACGTACGTCCGTACTGCAAGGAAGCACAGTCCGTAGAAATCACGTTTGTCTGACCCTAGCCTTAGAGAGGCAGCACACGAGCATACTGTACTGCCCTTTTTACAGACGCACTTTTTGACGGAAGATAGTGGGAGTACTGCATAAAGTGCGTCTGTAACGTCGGATGTCTCCATGCCCTAGGATAATACATGGCAGCATTGTTTCTACGTCCGTTTAGCTTTTTCACCTCAATGTTATTTTTGCCTCCGTTGCTACATGTGTTGCCTGTCCATGAACAAGTGCGCAGGTGCTTTATGTGGTGTATTTAACGGACTCCTTTTTAAAGCTACGACAGACAGCAAACAGCGCGGTCAGACGGACGTAAAGTGTTTGCTTGTGTGCCGCCAGCCTAAATTGAGGTCTCCGGATGTTTTAATTTACAGAGTAACGTCTGAGCATTAGCAGAGGACATCCACCAGGTTCCATAGGAGAAGGCCGAACCTGTTGGCATTTCTCTGCCAAAGCACAGACTGAAGCGCAGTCAATTAACACATCAAAAAACCTTGATTTTTGGAGTAAAATTGAGGTCGACCCCGATTAAATCATGCTAAATCTAGGAAATTGCCCAGCCCTACTCTAGGCACTCCAAATTCTGCTGCTCCCTATATCAAATAAATATGAACAAAACATGAAATATATACAAATATTCACAACCTATTGGTGACATTTACGTCAATAAAAAGGTATTTTAGAAAAAAGAGCTAAGTGTTTTATTCCCACTAGGTGATTTCATAACATTGGTTACAGTTTAGAGACTCTGCTGGGATGATTTGCAGCTCTGTCATGTACTTGTGCATCCCAAATATATTGATTCCCTAAAACAAGGGACAATAGGAGAAAAGACGCTGCCTCCCTGTAATCTGATGCCAGAGGCCTAGGCCTAGCTGTTACGGACAAATACTCCCTTGGTGACACTACACAAGATGCAAGATGTAGCAAGGTTGGGAAAATAAAGACCGGTACCTTAGATATATTCATATTCTACAAAATATGTTCTAGATGATGCTATAAAAGAGTATTAGTTTAGAAATATTCTTCTGCAGTTTATTGAAGACCATCCAAACTTTTCACCTGGCAATAAATAATACCTCATATGATATTTTACTATAAACACAACAGCTGAAAGACATTACTAATCATCTTACATCAAATGGTGAGAGCTTATTTCCGGGATGAAATCATGTAATAGCTAGCCCTTCAGGGCACTGTGGAAGCTAACTCGTTCACCGCTGACTAGTATGGAAATCTCTCCCTGTCATAGTTAACACCCATTACATAACAGGAGCTGGAAGAGATATAGATAGATAGATATATATACACACACACACACACACACACACACCAGGGATCTCATACTCTGCCCCCCTGCCCAAATGTTTATTGCCAACAATTCCCAGATTTATTTGAATGCACTAGATGACCAGAGAATCAAGGAAGGGGCCAGAGTTTGAGATCTCTGATACAGAGCTATATCACATGGTTCTGAATAGCAGGTTTACATCTGAATAGCAGGTTTACATGTTGGCAGAGATGGGAAAGTCCAGTGACCAGGTAGTTGCAGGGACCTGGAACTTCGGTTCTGGCCACGGAACATATGGAATTAGCAGACACAGGTTTAGAAATGTTTTGCTGGCTTCTCAAAATGCCTGGTTAGACCCTGGGTATTCATACGCTCTCCTAGCATTGTCATTTATTAAGCATGGCCCATTAGACAAATGTATACAGCTAAGGCTAGGGTCAGACTGAGGCAGTGCGAACGCGCGTTCTGGCGCACATAATCACCGCCGCACTAGCAGCAGATGACGGGCAATGACAGCCAATATACGAAGTACGGTCGCACAAAAGTCCGGCCGCGCAACGCAAGTGGAAAATGAACGCATTTTTTCGAGAACGTTAAACCGCTGGTACTGACGTACAGAGTGCGCTGCGGCCGCATAGCAGCGTGTGTGCGTGATTAGGAGATGTCAGACGCTGCTAGTGTGCGGCCAACATAACGTTCAAACAGCCGGATTTCCCTAGACTTCTTTTTACCCCATCGTCATGAAATACGTCCAGAATTGCGCATCGTCTGACCACTTAAGCGTATTCTGTGAAAAAATGCGTGCGCACGCATCGACGTACATTTTGACGGTGGCCGCAGAAAATGCGCTCATCTGTCCCTAGCCTAACTTGGGGGCAAAGGCAATAATTGACGATGTGACTTGATCATCATGTTGGGAATAATGACATTGCTTGGTATCTTTACATCACAGACCAGGTCAGAGCCACAGATGGATGGCAAAAGGTTAGGAAATCTCTTTCCATGACACTTTGCTTTATGAGAATGTAGATCCCCGGCTGTTACACCCAAGATGCTTTAGGTACATTTAGAATTAGCAAAGTGGTCCATTAATACAACATTTCTTATCATCCTTAAATTATCAGCAGGGATTCGCTCTAAAGCCTTGCCCTACTGCTCATGTCTACTTCAATAAACAAGTCTAGTAACAGAAATAATGCATCAATTTAGAGGTTATTCACATCAAACTTGCCACAGAATTGCACCAAACGGTGAATTGCAACATTCGATGCAATTAAGGTGCTGGTAGTCTATTCACCAAGCTGTCAATTTGCCAAATACAGGCAAATTGACGGCAAAATACGTTGCATTTGCCGGCAGCAAAATTACCCCATATAGAAGTAATGGTTCGTCTATTCACAGAAAGTCAAAGTGCACCAGTGTCGGTGAAATGACTCGATTCAGTTCACCAGGTTTAATTAACCAAATACCATAGGACTTAATGTAAAACATTGTTTTTAAAGTTTTTTTTCCCCATTTTCAGCAAAAAAAAAGTTTTTATTTTTTGGAACTCCTTTCTTGTATCTTGACAAAATTTTTGTTTCCTGATTTTTTTTAAAAGGTGTTTTTCCTCAGTAACCGACATTTTTTTTAAAGGACCTTTATTATTATTTAAGCACCTTTTATTGGAGAATAGACTGTTTATTTTTTGTAGTTCAGTGGAATTCGCCAAGGCCACTTCGGCACACGAGTGACATTCTCCAACTTTTTCGTGGGGCTTCAGCGACCATTTGGTGAATAGTGAGTTCACCGAAACGGAATCACTGAAGTGCACCTTACTGTGCAGCACTGAAATTTCAGAGACGAGTGACTTAGGTCTTTGGAGATCTCTTTATGCACAATACTATTCTGTTTCACACACAATAGGATCAGGTTATACGTGGAGAGAAGATCTGTGCGATCTAAAAATATACAAGGGTAATAACCCTTCATCGAAAGCGATGTAAAAATGAATGAGAGGAATGCCTGGGACATCTTTATGGTTCAAAGGGTTAAAATGGCAACATCTGAAGGATATGCTGGACCAGAGAATCAATCTGCTGGTATTGGAACCCAGGAGTCTAGTTTGCTACACATATATACTGTACAGGGGTGTAGACTTTGTATGCTGCTCAAATAGGCCACATTTTTTCTGTATTATCCAACATCAAGATTTCAATAGTTAACCTCTCTGGCGCTCCGATTCCAACATGTTTTATATGTCAGAATCGGTATAATTAACCTGGCCCCCTAGCAGTATTAGTATGGCTCGAGGTTTTGGTTGTTTTTTTGCTGTTCTGTTCAGCCAAGAAATTCTATCAGGATATATGGCATTAATAGAAAGGCAGAAGGCTTGTGTGTAAAACAAAGATTAGTTGAAACAAAGGGATGTCGATCAAACATGTCAATTTCTGTGAGACCTGATGCAGTTGGTCCTAGACTATATGTGGGGTTCCTATGTGCACTACCAGAATATCCCTTTAAGTTGATTGAGACCCTTCGATGTGAAGGTATTCCTTTAGGCTGGCGGCACACTAGCAAACATTTTGCGTCCGTTTGACCGTACTGTTTGCAGTCCGTTGTACCTTTATAAAAGGAGTCCATTAAACACACCACACAAAGCACCTGCGCACTTGTTCATGGACGGGAAAAGCATAAAGCCACGGACGCAAAAAATAACATTGATGTGAAAAAGCTAAACGGACGCAGAAACAACGCCACCATGTATTTTCCTAGGGTGTGGAGACAGACATTACGGACGCACTTTACGCAGTACTCACAATATCTGCGGTGAAAAAGTGTGTCCGTAATGGACGCAGTACAGTATGCTCGTTTGCCGCCTCCCTTATAATGGCAAGTGTTACACCTTGCTGAGGTGGCAGTAAAAAAGGTACTTCATACGCCAGAAGACAAGCACAAAAGTAGCGTAAGTGGGTAAGTTATAGGTTACTCATTAGAAGAAACGGTTCAAAATCCAGTGATTTAAAAGTAGAAAGTGAATATATGATGCATTCAACAAAGACATTAAAAGGTAGAGTTTGACAAAAACAGGAACCGGGAAGTCATTGGCTCGTACAATTTTACCCCAGATAATAAATTCTAGATTATGCTAAGAAAATTTATAAACTGAAAGTACCTGGCTCCCACAAGTGTGGAATATTCACTTTTTTTCCTACTGTATCTTATATTTGTAACCCAATTACATAGGAAGCTTCAGGACGACAAAAAGTAGAACGCATGAATGGAAACAAAATACTGGGCATTGAGTGACAAACATTCACAAGACTAAACACTGAACAAGCAATACTACAACCCCAAAAAAAAGCAAAAAGAAAAAAAAAAAAAAGCATAAAATAAACTTGACCACATCAAATGGATTTTTTCCACACCAACATGAGCTGTAAACATCATAGATTCAGGTAGAACACCCCCCCCCCCCTCCCCATGTAACTAGTCCTTAAAGCCCTGGATATATTTGCCTGCATTTCAGATTTACTCTGCAGCGCTAAGTGATTTCTCAGCTGTGTGACATCTAGACCAGAGATTCAGAGGAAAAGGGGGTTTCAGTTACCTCAAAATGAAGTGCAGATAGTTAGAATCCTGATAAAGTGGAAAAGACAGCAACGTACCGAAAAAACTAATCTCCGTGGTGGCTTGCAGCAACTGTATGCTGTCACTCAAACAGTCACATTCCACTGACTGCAATGTGTCCTTAACACGTGTCTCCAGTTGGCGGGGGGGGGGGGGGGGGGGAGCTTTCTGTGCCAGGATGGGCTTGGGATAGGGCTCATCTACACTTTATTTACCAATTAAGACCCTGCGCCAACTACTACTTTGAACTTCTATGTGAATTGCATTATTTCTAACAGGCGTTTAGCAGGTGATTTTTGGTACCAGAAGCAGAGTCTCATTTGACAATTAAATCGAATGCAAGTCTGCGGATTCATCTCTAAGGCTGGGTTCACACCACGGCGTAGCGCAGCGTCGCGCAATGCGCGCGGTTTTTTACACGCGTTCGCGTATACAAAAAAACACGAACGTGCGTTGCAGCGCGTTCGCGGCTATGATATGGCCGCGAACGCGCGGCTATATGCCGAAAAGAAGCTCCCGGACTTCTTTTTGCGTCGGCCGTTTTAAAGCGCATTCCTGCGCGCTTTAAAATGCTTAGGTGCGACATGCCCACATAGGCAATCATGGGATTTCATGTTTAAGCGTTTTACAGCGCGCAGGAGCGCGCTGTAAAACGCTTAGGTGTGAACCCAGCCTAATAATATGAATAAGTGGCTAATGGGAAAACATCATGAAAAAACCCACTATCAGGTTCATTTATGAGATCCACACTTGATACATTGAGGGCACATTGTGGCTTCGATTACACCCTGTTCCAAATTATGCAAATTCTATTTCAGTGTAACAAAGATTAAATATTTAGTTTTTCAGTTTAACTCATGGATGGCATTGTGTCTCAGGGCTCTTTTGATCACTGAAAACAATCTCGGACACCTGTGATAATTAGATAATGCCAAGTGAGCCCAATTAAAAAGGAAAAACTACTAAAAAGGAGGATGCTCCACATTATTAAGCAGAGCACCATTTTCAAGCAATATGGGGAGGAAAAAGGATCGCTCTTCTGCCGAAAAGAGTGAAATAGTTCAATGCCTTGGCGAGGTATGAAAACATTAGATATTTCACGAAAATAGTGCGATGATCACACTTAATTTAAGAGATTTGTGGCTGATTCAGAGCACAGACGGGTTTGTGCAGATAAAGGAAGACATTGAGGAAGATTTCTGCTATATCCATGCATCGGATCAAGAGAGCAGCTGCTAAAATACCATTACATAGCAGCAAACAGATATTTGAAGCTGCTGGTGCCTTTGGAGTCCCACGGACAACAAGGTGTAGAGTCCTCCAGAGTCTTGCAACTGTCCATAAACCTTCCATTCGGGCACCACTAACCAATGCTCACAAGCAGAAACGGCTGCATTGGGCAGAAAAATACATGACTAATTTTCAAGCAGTCCTGTTCACTGATGAGTGCCGTGCAACCCTGGATGGTCCAGATGGATGGAGTAGTGGATGGTTGGTGGACGGCCACCCTGTTCCAACAAGGCTGCGACGCCAGCAAGGCGGTGGTGGAGTTAGGTTTTGGGCCGGAATCATGGGAAGAGAGCTGGTCAGCCCCTTTAGGGTCCCCGAAGGTGTAAAGATGACCTCTGCAAAGTAGGTGGAGTTCCTGACTGACCACTTCCTTCCCTGGTACAGAAGGAAGAACTATGCTTTCCGTAATAAAATCATCTTCATGCATGACAATGCACCATCTCATGCTGCAAAGAATACCTCTTTATCAATGGCTGCTATGGGGATAAAAGGAGAGAAAGACATGGTGTGGCCTCCATCCTCCCCTGACCTCAATCCTATTGAGAACCTTTGGAGCATCCTCAAGCAAACGATCTATGAGGGTGGGAGGCAGTTTACATCCAAACAGCAGCTCTGGGAGGCTATTCTGACATCTTGCAAACAAATTCAAACAGAAACTGTCCAAAAACTCACAAGTTCAATGGACGCAAGACTTGTGAAGCTGCTATCAAATAAGGGGTCCTATGTTAAAATGTAACGTGACCTGTTAAAATGTTTAAAAGTTAAAATGTTGTTCAAAAGGTTGATTGAAATAGCTTTTGATTTCAGTAAATATGCTGCAAACACAAGAAATGTCAATTTTCAGTTCTTTACAACCTATAAAGTGTTTTGAAACCAACTGCGTAATAATTTGGAATAGTGCATTGTAAGTTTTTTATTTTGAAAAAAATACTGTTCATTAGGTTTGTTCAATAAAATTTGAATTGTACTCTTAATAGTTGATAACATGAGAATTATGCTGACTGTTTACATCAATTATTTAGGTAAATGAGAAAAATATCATTTGCATACCAATTTGGAACAGGGTGTATTTATTCATGCATTTCTTTCATACAAAGGAGCTATGAGGCATAACGTTTTCCCCTACATAGAACTTCAAATATTGAATGATTTGAGCAACCCCAATTGCCTAATCATAAACAGGTCCATGATTTGTAGATTTATGAAATTAACTGGGATATTGAAGGATCCGTGCTATTGAGAGTTTGGAAGACTGGGTTCCAGACATATGTAGATTACGTACAGTACACCCATGGTCACTATGTACAGTCTGATATCCCATAAGAGGATGGATATTGCATTGGTCTACATCTACAGGATAAAAGACCCTTTGGAGATATCGCTACTTGTACTCAGCCTTATCTAGTGACACACACCCTCATCTTTCAACTTCCATGGGTGGAGAAAACTGGGAGCAATCGTGCCGCAATTGGTACTCCGTGGTGATGGCGTCCTGCTGGCAGTGAATGGCACAGACCAAGTGAGAATAACTCAATTGTTTCAATTATAACGAAAAGGATTCCCTGTCAAATAAGCCCAGCTTGCAGTGGGAATTACTGGTTCACGTTAATGCTATAGGAGTAAGATAGTTTGCTGTCTGTGAAATTGTGCTTGAAAGAACAGTGTGTCCGGGTTTTTGAGCCGCAGGGTAGCTTGCTGATTTAGCAACAGCAGGATAACATGTGGCAAGATCTAGAATACTAGAAGTTCCACTTCATAGAGCAAGACAGTATTAATTGGGTTTTGGAGGCATGAGAAAGTATATGTGTCCTGCCCGAAGCTAAGACGGGACAGCTGCAGCGCCAACTGACAAGCTGAAGCAAAAAAGCAATAGGCAGCACTGACTTGTCAAATACAACAGACGTGCATGTCATGATCCTAAAAATAACCTGAGAACCTTATTATCACTGACTCTTAAACAACATCCAGCAGGCCCAAAGTAACAAACGGCATGCAATCACAGCTCTTCCGATGTGCACGTCACATCAAGGATGAACAATGAGCGGTGCCAGGATAAGAGACAGACACATGCTGCCTTCCAGATCTGGCTCACACATGGTCCACTTTATAGGAGTTGCAAGCCACCAAGAGCAGACAGCTTTATGATGTGCAACTCAAAGAACCCCCCCCCTTTGGGATTGTATCTGCTCAAGTTCCATCAGCAATGGAATAGCTGGAGGAATTATTCATACATTAAAACGGTCAACCGGCTGGGTGGAGTAGAGGGAACATCACTGCTCTGCGTGGAGAGAGCCTGTGGAGTCATGGGTTCGATCCCAACAAGCACCTCTCCAGTAAGTGTCCTTGGGCAAGACACCTAACAGTACATACTCGCCACCCAGGACATACTTGAAAACGAGAGAAATCTCAATGTATCCTTCCTGGTAAAATCCTTTCTCCAAAAAACAAAACAAAAACAAGGTTCATATACCAGCTTGAAATTTAAATGGATCATCTACCACCCTAACTACAATTATGGTTGTATGACACAGAACCATCTAAATCAGTGTTTCCCAAACCGATCCTCGGGAGGCCAGATTTTGCAGATGACCTTGTGGAAATGCAGACTGAATCCGGCAATCGCTGAGCAGCAAATCATATCACCTGTGCTTCACATATCTGGAAAACCTGGTCTATCAGCGGGTCCTGAGGACAGGTTTTGGACACACTGATATAAATGGTGGATGCAATGTCTTGACAGGGCTCAAAAAACAAACTTAGAAGCCAACAACTCATTCTTAAAAGCGCTTTTTGGGAGTCAATTCTTGAAGGATTGGGCCGAGTTAGTGCAATTATGGTATCTATGAGGCAGTTCTTCAGCAAACTATGGAAAACAAAGCTAATAATGATGACCAATATGTATTAGGTCCTCATTAAAAGATAGAAAAATTGGCTTGTTTCCATTTTCCCCATTGGAAAATTAAGCTGTAAATAAGAAAATGCAATTTGGCGTCAGATCAGTCTTAAAAGTATAGATCTGAGTTTACGGAATTCTAGAGCTTAGAAAAATAAAGTGTTAATTTCATACAGAAAAAAAAAGGTGTACCGTGTTAAATACATGGCTACCAATATGGCACCATTCACTTATATCAAAATAAATGGAGCTCAAACAAGATTTCTGAAACAATCCAGCTGCTGCACACAGCTAATGGTTTCACTGTTCCGGTTATTTTTTGTTTTGACTCACACATCTTTCTGTATATTTTTATGAAGAGTAATTCTACCGTTAAAACACTAAATGAAAAAATGTACCCCCGCCTTACTTTTTTTGCCTGGCCTGAAATAATAATTGGGCAGATGCTGACATTAAGTTTGGGTGAACACATTGGCCTTTTCTCCGTCAGCGCCAGGCTGCTCATTCCAGTCAGCTCACCCCTTCCAAATTGTGGAAGTCGCCAATAGCTTTTTCGCAACATGTCTTTGGCACGCTGTGCACATTGCACATCACTTTGAACTTGCAGACTATGGTACACGTACCGCAGCACCTGCGCAGAATGCTCGCTGCTGTGAGACAGGATGATGTCAAGACGCAGAGCATGCTGACATCTTGATCGACAAGCGGGATAAACAAATCCCATCTGCCTGGTGACGGCTGTGCCAGCAGAGGAAAGTCCTCCACTTCACACAGCAGTATCTGACAAACTGGACTGCAGGGAAGGGGGGGGTGACACTCCACACAGCCTGACAACTTTAATAAGCTAGGATGTGTAGAGTGTCCCCTTAACCACTTCGCTGCGGAGGACGCGCTCAGCGCGTCCTGCCGCAGGAAGGGTTGGCTGCGGAAGACGCGCTGAGCGCGTCCTCCCGAAGCAGCCTGCAATCGGCCGATCGCTGTGCCCCCCGGTGCGGGCTGACATCTTGGATGTCAATACGGGACCGCCGCGGGCACAATAGATGTCAACGCAGCGGCGCAATGACATCTATTTCAGGCACCCCCCCCCACGTGTGCGGAGGAGGCGGTCCTTCGGACCTCCCTCCCGATCGCCGGGGAGCAGGGAGTTAATACAGGCACCGCTTGGAAGGGCACAGCCTGCCCTTCCAAACGGTGGCTGTCATTAACCCCTGGGGAGCCGGATCACGAATCAGCGCCGGTTCGTGATCCTTTCCCGGAGCTGGCCGACATCTTGGATGTCGGCCAAGCCTCCGGGAACTACCCGAGGACTGGCGTCATCGTGCATAGCACGATGACGCCAGTCCTGGAGTTAACCCCTAGCTGCCACCAATGGTGGAGATAGGGGGTTCCAATGAACCCCCCTATCTCCCGATCCGTGGCAGCTAGGGGTTAAAGTTTGGTACTGTTGGATCGGCCAGAGCATGGCCGTTCCACCGATACCAAACATGACTATGAAAAAGAGTTTAAAAAAAAAAATTAAAAAAGAAATATATATTTAAAAAAAATTATATAAAAAAAATAAACAAGTTTTTTTTCTTTTTTTTGGTTTGTTAATGCAGCAATATTGTTCTCATTTCAATTATAATGTGAACAATGATGCTGCACTAACGATTTTTGTATGCGGTGCGTTTGTTAAAAATCGCGTAATTTTCCCCAAAAAAAAAATGTAACGAGACCCCATTTCTAATTTTTTTAACAAGCGCACCCCATACAAAATATAAGCGCAATTTCTCGCATGTTAAAATGTGAAAAAAAACCACTTTACACGTTGTAAATTATTGAAAATTCATATTTTATTGCATTTTTTGTTATAATATACAGACAGGTCATGACGTATACATATAATAATGACATATTATGAATCTGCCGAGTCTGACGGAAAGAATGATATATAATATGTCTGGGTCATATACTAAAATAAGCCTTCAAAACGCGTTTAAACATGATGAGCAAAACCGGTAAAAATGACCTCAGCACAGAGGCGGGAAATGCCTCAGCAGCGAAAGGGTTAAACCGTCAATAACGCTTTGTTAAAATGATCGGCACAAACCAGGGAGCTGATTACACACTTTCCGTTATGTGGTCAGTAAATCTATATAGCATTGAGCAGGGGTGGGCAATTACGGCCCTCCAGATGTTTTGAAACTACATTTCCCTTGAGGCTCTACAAACCTAATGAGCAGCCAAACATCACGGGAAATGTAGTTTCAAAACATCTGGGAGGGCCGTATTTGCCCACCCCTGGCTTTGAGAATAGTCTGGAAAATCAGAAGCCAGTGGTAACAATCTATGAGCCAGTGTATATTCCTCTTCAATATGTAAAGCTTGGATTTCACAACGTTTTCACTAACACAACGTTGCAGCATTGAAAGTCAGCATAATTAACAAATGGTAAAAATCACCAGCTATCCAGAGAAGAATAAAACTCCATGGCAAACATCAGTAGCCCTGTTATTCATCCATAAAATGAGCAAAATAGGGCCAGTCTCCATTTAGTGTTGTTCGGTCTTTGTTTTCAACACCAGTGAATATACTTTGGTGGTTTAACCCCTTAACGTATTTATGATGGAACAGTTTCATCATTGGTCCTTGACTTTAACCCCTTAAGGACCAAGTGTCTTTAAAGCGATGATTTCCAATGTGCACCAATAGAAACTGTAGCAAAAACAACGCTAGACAGCTTTGAAAATTTCAGTGAAATTATGCTAATCTACCACAGGAACTTTGATGGAACGAAAGGCGAAAACTACAGAACGGTGGTGGAAGATCCCTTACTAGTGAATTCCCCCTAATTTCACATACTGTAGATACTCAAGTATACTTCTAGATTTGTGACCAAAAGATTACCTTAAAATTGGAGAGGTCGCGATATATTAGAGACATCTGCATCGCGTGTAAAAAAATAAAAATTGACTTGCTCAGGGATCCCAAGTCTCCCGGAAGTACTGGTAGTCTCCCTGAAGTGAATACAGGCTCCCTGACGCCCACAAACACTTTAGGAACTCCTGAATTCAGGAGAGGTGGGATCCATTACGGCCAGAGGGCACGCTCAGTTTAAGCCAATTATTCAAGATTGGCTTTAAACCGAACATGCACCCTTACTCTGCGCAGCACGCAAGGAGGTGTAGTTTTGACCTCTGGCTCCAGCAGGCTCATCCACCGCGTCATCCGCCAATAGCCAGCCCCACCCCGTTGTTGCCCCATCCTGACGTCACTGCAGATGTGCTGCGCGATTCTCCTCACATTCTGAATGTATGTATATACTTTTGCTCCTCGCGTTATATTCGAGTCTTGAGTCTGCTCTTATTTTCATAATAAATCTCTATCCCTCGCGTTATAGTCGGGTCGCGCTAGACTCGTTTATCCATGGTAGTTGTCTGAAGTAAAACCACAGTCTTTCAAGAAATAATGTCAGTTCGCGAAGAACACCTTAGGCCGGGGTCAGACAAGCGTCTTTGAGAGTGGAAGGAACGTTCGTGAGAGTGGACGTTACTTCCACTCTGATGCCCGTCTGGCCACTTCGCTGAGCGCAGTTAGTGCGCTCAGCAAGGCTCAATCCTCCTATGGAAGATCGAGCTTTGCAGCCCCATCGAACGTGCGTCGTAGCACTTCGACGGGGGAGGCTTTCAAAACGTCCACAGCATGACCGCTGTAGCACGTGCAATTTGTGCGCACGCTACAGCGTGTGCCCCGACAAAGCGTCACAAGGCCGCAATGGACACCGGGAGGCACTTCTGTACAGGCGCACAGTGCGCTCGTCTGACCCTGGCCTAAAACTTCAAATAGGACCGTGACAGATTCTCATTGCATGGCGTCAGCAATGCTCTGAGGCTCTTCACAGATGTTATAGACGGCAAAGTACAAATCGCTTTTACAATAAAAAGTGTATGAAAGGGATCAAATAAAAAGAATGTTAACTAGTAATAAAAATTCTTGCAGCTGGTAATTCCTTCCCCACAGGCTGGAAGGTGTACTGTAATCAACGAGCCAGCCTGGAAATACAGATAATGTCTCAAGACTGATCCAAGATTATACATTTGATTTTATTCCATATTTTACCAGAATACTCGAGAATGATTTAGAAAACAGAGCAAGTCTGCAGGCCGAGTCCAAAAGGTAAGAGAAAACTCATTTCCCTGCATATTTCTCTCCAGTTACAGGCTACACGTGATAAAACATTCTAAATACAGTTTTCCAGTAATAAAACACTGCACTAGAATAATTAGTTTGATATTTTACATCATAAAACACTAAAGAATGCAAAGAAATATAAAAAGGTGACAACCTCAAGGGCAAACACCATCTGTATGGAACATAGGCTTGCAGTAGACTGCAGAGTCGGACGGTGCCAAAACAAAATAGAAGAAAAAAATTGTTGATTTTAGGATCATGGATAGCCCTAAATTCTTTGGCTTGTAATTTTTGACATTTTACAGTATACCTGTCTTGCCCAACATGGGCTTATTTGACAGGGAACCACTCACTATATATGAATTAGCTTTTAAGCCAACACATGAGAATTTTATTTCTTACCGAAAATTATTTTTCCATAGTCGTAGCGGCATTACCGTTGGGTTCTTCTTCCTTATTTGGACCAAATGAGGAAGAACCCAACGGAACCGCTGCTCGACGTATGGAAAATATGGATTAATCCCCTATCAAAGTTTTGCTCATAATGATTGATCCACCCTGAAAATTTTCAGAATAAAATCAAATACTGAAAATACGGTGAATTCTCTAGTGAACGGTCACAGTAGTTCACAGTACTTTCACCCTGTGAGGACTGTCTAGTACAGGGATGGCAAACCTTTTTGAGCCCGAGTGCCCAAACTGGGTCGCTGAACCAACTCAAAGTGCCAAACCCGCAAATAGACCTGAATACAGATTTTAGAAAAACACACTTCATACGACTGAACTAATTATGTGCTTAAGTCTTAGAAGAAAAATACAGTATAAGAAGTTGGATATATTGCCCCCCAGCTCGCATTTAATATATTGCCAATCGGTCTCCCCTCTGCCAGGCGCCTCCGAGTGCTCTTACTCCCAGCGGCTGCCGGCAAAGGATGTAGCCCAGCCGCTCGCCTGGGAACCACACACAAGCTGCGGTCTCGCGAGATCCTTTGCCGCAGCGAGGAAGAAGAGCACTCGGAGGGGCACTAAGGCAAGTTAGCCTATTGCTCGCGTGCTGTCAGACGGCCCCCACATGCCAGCTGTGGCACGCATGTCATCAGTTCGCCATCAATGGTCTAGAACGTTGTCCTCACTCTGCGTCTTTCCAGCACGCCTCTCGCAGTCTTGCCCTGCCTTCGCCATGGCCATTCCATGCAATGATATCAGAATGCGCATCATTTTGCAGACGGCCATCAACAATTCTGACACTGAATGCTCGTTCCGTGCTTCTTTTAGTAGCCCAGCGCGGCACCATGCTGTAGATGCAGAAGACCACATGTCATTCTGGCGTCACACACGCACATTCTGGTGCACAAAACTGATGCAAGACCAAGCAAAGGCCTTTTTACCCTTTAAACCTTGGCCAGAGAGGTGCTCCTTGCCTCATTGTGGTTTTCCTTGTCCTAATAGCTACTATTTAGTTATGATTGCTTTCCTGTGTACTGACCGGATTGCTCTCTTGACCTCCTGTGTTACCAAATCCCTTTTTATACTCTGCATGTAGGGGTTATCCCTAGCGCCACAACACCTGTGGGTCTATTCCAAGAAAGGTGAAAATCAGGAGAATTAGCAGAAGAGAACAATTTAGACCAAATAACCGATTTTGAAAGTCCGATAAATAGGAGAATTTTTCTGGTTTGGCTATTTTGACCTAGAATTTTCACTTTTTCCATTCTCCTGAGTTTCACCTTTTCACCAGACCTGCTAGTTTCTGCCCAAGTTATATAGTCTAGATTTCAGATTTCCACTATTGTTCCAGTCAAAATTATCCAGTGTTTTCATCAGTTTTTATTGGAGTTCAATGAGATCACATTAAAAATCACTGAAGTACATTCATTAGTGTTGCAAACAATGTTGATTGTAGAATTGAGACAGTTTATGGAAGAATAACATAGGTACTATTGTTCTCCATGAACTGAAGCAACTTCGCTGAATTTTCCTTTTGTTGATAGTGAAGTTCATAGTTGCAACTATTATTTTTTTTACAGTTGTTTGCAACTACAGTGAACTTGTTTCCGTGAAAAACAGTTAAACAATTAATCATACCTGTAATTTAACAGATTTTTGAACAGTCACTAGATTAAAGTACAGAGCCAAACAGTATTTTCTTTTTACATCAAAGTAAGAGGCCGACAGTGATAATGTATATATTTATCAATTTACATGATAGTGTTTGACACTTTGAATACGAGAAACAATTTCCCTGCTGCAGAAACTCCTTAGGTTTCCAATGTGGTTGTAATAAATTAAATTTGCGGTTTGAAGATACAGCCAGCACCCCGCAAAAAAACACTATATATTAAATAGTTCCACATTTCCAGTGAACAGATATGTATGGCAGCGTATGGGACGTATAGACTGCGTGGGCTAGAGGGGACTAGTAAAGGGCTAGTGACATGGAGTGTGCAGGGGGTTACATAACAGAGCTTGCTATAATGTGTTTTGTTTTGTTTTTTTTTTAATTCCCAGAAAATATTTGTGGCTTTTCAATCAACTTCTCCGTAAACCTGATAAGCAAATAAAAACGTGTAGTCAATTTGAGCGGTAATCAAAGTAAACAAAGCCAGGTGTCCCCAACATAAACCATGAAGCTATGACAAAACAAACAGCTTGTCAGAAAAGCTGCCAAAGTCTGAATGAGTGGAGGCTGGCAATTATACAGGGGTCTACCACAGGAAAAATCCCAGAAACCTTATCCTGACGTTAACAAATCCGCATACTAGATTGTTTTCAGGTTTTATTTTTGGTATCCTGACCTATAATGCAGGACAGAAAGCCCATTACCATTACCGCTCAGAGAGCATTTTTTGCATCATACAGCATGGATAGCAAACTCCAGACATGGCCCTCCAGATGTATATGAACTACAACTCCCATAATTCTCTGGCTAACTAGTGAATTGAAAGATTTGAGTTAGAATTGAATGGCATAAACATCGGGGAGCCTGGAGTCGAGAGATCTGGCATATTTTGTCAATAAGTACATGGTTTTATTTAGATTAGCGATGTTCAAACTCCGACCCCCCAGATGTTCCTGAACTACAACTCCGAGAAATCTCTGACTGCATTAGATGGATGGAGAAGCATGGGAGTTGCAGTTCTTGGACATCTGGGGGGCCGAAGTAAGGACATCCCTGATCTAGATGAAGTGTGTGTATGGACTGTCACCAGATATGGTTACTAAAAGGTGTTCCGGTTGAGTAGCCCAAATCTGGATTGGATGGGATGAAAATAAGCACAAAGACTCAGCAAGGAGTGTGGGGAGGGGGTATTTCTATTTAATTTTAAGCCAGAAATGTATGGTTTATACGAACATGACTTAAAAAGGGCATTCTAGGCTCCTTTACCATTTAAATGGAATTAAAGCAGTCAGGGTGAGCCGCTGAGCCCCCCTCATTTGGCCCTATGGGCTGTGACAGGCTTTAAAAACAGAGGCTTCTCTCACTTGGAAGGCTGTCAAATGTCCTCCAAAAGGACAGGTTTGCTGGGTTACAATCAGTTTTGCACAGGAGATCAGTTGGGAGGGGTTCACTGTTTTTTGTCATACTATACATAATTTAGAACATCGAAATGTGGGCAAGCGTTTTCATAGTTTGCCTACAATAATTCTACCTCAGCTGATAAAATTTGTGTAGTGTTTCCCAGTTCTGGAACGCAAGTACCCCCTAACACATACAGGGTTATTCAAAGAATCAAAAAAAATCACTGCACGTTTGGTGACTTTTCGTTCTCTTCAATTCGGTGCGATTTGGCGATCCCATTTCGGCGACTCTGCGGTGTATTCGGCAAGCACCACAGGGCCGTCGTAGTGAAGGGAAAAGCCACCGCAAACCCGGCGAACACTCACCAAAACCCGCAAAAACATCTGGATTAACCCCGAACACAGAGAAACCCAAGCAGCCGCCGGAAAAAGAAGACACAGCAGGCGAATGGAGTGAAAAATTAAAAACACAGTACGCTTGAATGTTTGAAAAGTGAAACGCTGTTTGCAAAGAAACTACAGAACGAAAAAGGTCTGAAATATACATAGAAGATCCAATGAATGATAATAAAAAGGGCGGTTACAGAAAAGAGAGAAAACAATTTAACCCCTTAGTGACCGGGCGGTTTTACACAAATCCGTCCTTTAGTGACGTTTCTGCGCTGTTAGGGTTTAGGTCAAATTTTCCTCTTACTCGTTTATTCAACCCACACATATTATACACCCTTTTTCCCGCCATTAAATGGACTTTCTAGAAATACCATTATTTCCATCATATCCAATAATTTACTATAAAAAAAATATGAAATATGATGAAAAAAATGGTAAAAACACACTTTTTTGTAATTTAATCCCCTAAAGCTATAACCACCAATAAAGACCCCGGCTAAATAGTTTCCAAATTTTATCCCGAGAATAGAAATACCCAATTTTTACATGTTTTTACCGTTTAACCCTTTCACTGCTGAGCCAGTTCACCTATGTGCGCTGCGCTCATTCTGACCATTTTGTGATAATTATTTTGAGATGTCAGCCTAGGTCCTATTTAATTAAACCCCCCCAGACAAAAAATTTATTATTTTTTTTTAAAAAAAAAACACATTTTTTTATTTTATTAAAATTTTTTATTATTTTTTTTATTATTTTTTTTAAACCAAACCTGGTCATGTTTGGTATCATTTGAAAGGCCATGATCAGGCCTTTCAAATGATGTCAAATATGACCATCTAGCTGACATGGATCGGGAGATAATTATCTCTACATGGCAGCTAGATGGTTAACTGGCCCACTGACATCCTCACACATATGGTGAGGTTGTCAGTGGGTGGGGGGGGGGACCTGGAGGCTAGGCTGACATCCAAGATGTCAGCCCCCCTCCAGATTCGAATCGCGTTTTGGCGCCAATTCGCGCTAATATGCGATCCGGCGGCGAAACGGTTAATGCTATACACCGCTGAAAAAGGGAGACTCTCCCCTTTTCAGCGGTGCAAACAGCATTTTGCTAGCTTCAATGGTTGGGGAGATAGAGGGCTCCGAAGGAGCCCCCCCTCCCCTCCATTGAATTACATGGGGGCACCTTCTGATGACGTCACCACGCAGCGTGGCGACGTCATCAGCCTCGCCTGCCCATGTAAATCACATGGGCAGGCTTCCTCCCTGCCAGATCGCCGTGGGATCCGACTAGGGAGGCGAGTATCGGCCGGAGGGGGATTTGGCGCCGCTGACGTACCCTGTACGTCCGCGGGTCTAAGGGAGACCCGAGGACAGGACGTACAGGGTACCTCAGGGGTCATTAAGGGGTTAAAAACAAACCGGGGGGGGGGGAATTGGCAAAAAAAATCCTAAAAAAAAAAAAATCTATAACTAAAGAGACTTTTTACTGCAGAATATTATGATAAACGGATTAGATATTGTATTAACCCCTTAGTGACCGGGCGGTTTTACACAAATCCGTCCTTTAGTGACCGCTGCTGTTTTTACGTTTCTGCGCTGTTAGTGTTTGGGTCAAATTTTCCTCTAAGGCTAGGGTCAGACGAGCGCATTTTGTACGGACTGTGCGTCCGTGCAGTAGACGTACTTTCTGACTGAGGACAAGGTAGTGGCCACACAGTCCGTTTTTTTCACTGACGTATTTTTTGACTGATGTAGCAGGGAAAATAAATTACAATGAAAAAACATTCTGTCCGTCAAAAATGCTGGACGTATAAATGCAGTCCATCGGACCACGCTCCATCACTCACACACAAAGCTATGCGGACGTTGCAGATGTGGTGCACTCCGCACGTCCGTTCTAGCAGTATTACGTTCTTGCCTAACCTGCGTCCGTTTGCAGGGTCCGTCAGCCTCCGCACTTCTGTGCGGACGTACTTCGTGTGTGGGACTCCATTTAACACGATTGTATGTAGGGCTGTGCAATATTGACAAAATAATCAAATTGCGATTTCTTGAATGAATATTGCGATTGCGATTTTGCCAATTGTTTTTGCTTTTTCAAACATGCTACATACATTCTAAATGTATTCAGTATTCAGCATATGGATACACTGCCCCAGCACATGGATACACTGCCCCAGCACATGGATACACTGCCCCAGCACATGGATACACTGCCCCAGCACATGGATACACTGCCCCAGCACATGGATACACTGCCCCAGCACATGGATACACTGCCCCAGCACATGGATACACTGCCCCAGCACATGGATACACTGCCCCAGCACATGGATACACTGCCCCAGCACATGGATACACTGCCCCAGCACATGGATACACTGCCCCAGCACATGGATACACTGCCCCAGCACATGGATACACTGCCCCAGCACATGGATACACTGCCCCAGCACATGGATACACTGCCCCAGCACATGGATACACTGCCCCAGCTCATGGATACACTGCCCCAGCTCATGGATACACTGCCCCAGCTCATGGATACACTGCCCCAGCTCATGGATACACTGCCCCAGCTCATGGATACACTGCCCCAGCTCATGGATACACTGCCCCAGCTCATGGATACACTGCCCCAGCTCATGGATACACTGCCCCAGCTCATGGATAGCCTGCCCCAGCTCATGGATAGCCTGCCCCAGCTCATGGATAGCCTGCCCCAGCTCATGGATAGCCTGCCCCAGCTCATGGATAGCCTGCCCCAGCTCATGGATACACTGCCCCAGCTCATGGATACACTGCCCCAGCTCATGGATACACTGCCCCAGCTCATGGATACACTGCCCCAGCTCATGGATACACTGCCCTAGCTCATGGATACACTGCCCTAGCTCATGGATACACTGCCCCAGCACACCTCTGTGCGCCATGTGTTCGGCTCCCTGTTAACTTCCGGCGGCATGGAGCTTGGGCGCTCGCATGGGGGAACCATGTGACGAGCCGCGAGAACGCGGCTCGTCACATGGTTCCTCCTGCGAGCACCCAAAGCACCATGTCGCCGGAAGTTAACAGGGAACCGAAAATTGCAGCCTTATGCGATTTAGAAATTGCAGGGTCGGAAATCGCGATTCGATTGCGATTGCAATTAATTGCACAGCCCTAATTGTATGCTATCACGGACGTACTTATGTGCAGCAACACGGACATTAACACTGCGTTCGCCTGAACCCAGCCTTACTCGTTTATTCAACCCACACATATTATACACTGTTTTTCCCGCCATTAAATGGACTTTCTAAAAATACCATTATTTCCATCATATCGAATAATTTACTATTTAAAAAAAAAAAAAATGAAATATGAAAAAAATGGTAAAAACACCTTTCGTAATTTAATCCCCAAAATCTACAACCACCAAAAAAGACCTTGGCTAAATAGTTTCAAAATATTGTCCCGAGAATAGAAATACCCAATTTTTACATGTTTTTGCTTTTTAACCCCTTCACTGCTGAGCCAGTTCACCTATGTGCGCTGAGCTCATACTGTTTTATGCTAATTATTTTTAGATGACAGCCTAGGTACTAATTAACTAAACCCCCGCCAGGACAAATTTTTTTATTTTTTTTTTAAATATAATTTTTTTTAAAGTTTTATTTTTACACCAAACCTGGTCATGTTTGGTATCATGGGATGCCACAGATCAGGAGATAAAGGGATTCAAAGGATCCCCCCCCATCTCCACATGGCAGCTAGGGGTTAACTGGCCCACTGACATACTCACACATATGGTGAGGATGTCAGTGGGTGGGGGTGACCTGGAGGCTTGGCTGACATCCAGCCCCCTCCAGGTTTGAATCGCGATTCGGCGCAGATTTGCACCGAATTGCGATCCGGCAGTGAAACCGTTAATGCAGTACACCGCTGAAAAGGGGAGACTCAATTTGCATCTATATTCAATGGTTGGGGAGATAGAGGGCTCCGAATGAGCCCCCCCTCCCCTCCATTGATTTCAATGGGGGTGCCTGCAGATGATATCACCACGCAGCGTGGTGACGTCATCGAGCTTGCCGGCCCATGTAAATCACGGGGGCAGGCTTCCTCCCTGCCAGATCTGCGAGGGAGGTAAGTATCGGGCGGGAGGGAGGTTAGGCGCCGCTGACGTACTATGTACGTCTGCGGGTCTAAGGGAGACCCGTGGGCAGGACATACATAGCACGTCAGCGGTTCCTAAGTGTTTAAAACGTGAATATTTTTTACATTGAAGCCTATGGGATTCGCCTGAATAAATCTGTCGTATGAAACCACTGAACAGCAGGGCAATTTGGCAACTTTTCACTGCTGGTTTTTGTTCTCTGAATAGACAAAGCATTGCTTCTCTATGGGGATTTCACTGCCCTCGAACAGGCACCGTATGTTTTTGTTTTTTTGGAGAAAGGATTTTACCAGGAACGATACATTGAGATTTCTCTCGTTTTCAAGTATGTCCTGTGCAGGCAATTCGCCAATATTTGGTGTACTGCCTGCTCTCTGGATAGCCGAATGACCAGGAAAGGTAACCGTATGCTGAATTTCACTGTTCGGTTACCTTTCAGCCACAATTCAGATCTCTTTGAATAACCCTGTTAGTGATTGCAGGATTCGGTCTGCATTTCCCCGAGCAGAAAATCATATCACTTGTCCTGTTCTTCAGATATGTGGCAAACATGGCCTGTTAGAGGGACTTTAGGACCAGGGTTGGGAACCACTGAACTAGAGCAATAACTTGCAAAGTAGATGCAATAATTTGTTCTGATTTTGGGAATACATAAACTTTTTTCCCCAGCAGTGCAAAGGTTCAGCTGGCAGGCCGGCAGTGATAGATTGCGTGTCTAGGCCATGGAATGCAGCGTCCTGGCTGCATACATAGTCAAGGAAACACTGTATAAAATATTTTTACTAACAACAGAAAGATAAGTGGACCATTAGCTGATGCAATGGAACTTTACATATCTAGTGTTCATGATTCACTGATGGCCGTGTTTGAGCAAACTGTCATAATGCCATATATTAAATTGATAACTTACATGTATCAACAGCGCCTTTCGGCAGAAATCTTCTGCAGCAGCTTGGATCTATAAGCAGATGAAATAGGTAGCTTTCATAACCTTTAAATATAAAACCACATGGAGATAAATATCTTTTTTGGAGCGTTTCTTAAAAAAAAAGTTGAAATTAGGGTTGCACCGATGTACGGTCTTTAAAAAGTGGTATAAGTACCGAATCAATACTTTTTTCCCCCCAGGTAATCACCGATGTAGAGTACCGATACTTTAATGTAATGTGACCGCTTTCCAATATAAGCTTTTTGCTGAAAGCCTGTCCAGTTTATATTAAAATTGAAATGTATGGCAGACACCCTGCACACACACACACACACACACCTCACTGCTAGCGGAATGCATTAAGAGCATTTCGCTAGCATTCCCCCTCGTGGTCCGAGCTCCGGCTCGCCATGGTACTTCAAGCGGTCGCCGGGCTGTGACAAGGCCTGCAGCCGTGATCTCGCAGAAATTGTTAGATCATGGCTGGAGGCCGCGTCACAACCCGGCGACCTCTCGGAGGACCAAGTGACGGGGCCATATCGCGCTCGGACCACGTGGACAGTCGGAGGGGGAATGCCAGCGAAAGCTCATAATACATTTTGCTAGCAGCCCCTCGGATACCAGCAAGCCAGCCTAGTGCTGGCTTCCAGGTATCGGGGCATTTGCACCTGTACAAAGTACTGGTGCAAATGCCAGCATCGGCACCTGCACCTGTACAAAGTACTGGTGCAAATGCCAGCATCGGCACCTGCACCTGTACAAAGTACTGGTGCAAATGCCAGCATCGGCACCTGCACCTGTACAAAGTACTGGTGCAAATGCCAGCATCGGCACCTGCACCTGTACAAAGTACTGGTGCAAATGCCAGCATCGGCACCTGCACCTGTACAAAGTACTGGTGCAAATGCCAGCATCGGCACCTGCACCTGTACAAAGTACTGGTGCAAATGCCAGCATCGGCACCGGTACTACAGGATGTCCATAAAGTCTCCTTACAATTTCAAAAATGTATTACAAAAGGCAAATAAAGAGACAGATCAGTGAAAATTATTACAAAATGAGATGTATAAAAGTTTTTTTTTGCCTCATTTAATACAACTCTATATGGGCACCATTAGTTGCATGAAGCACATCAAGACAGTACTTGATTTCTTGCCATGTTCGCTGTAACATACCCTCATCAATGGTGGCAATGGCATCAGTGATCCTCTGCTTTAAATGTATGTGTGGTACAGGATCATGTGCAATTGAATCATTGGTCCGTTTTTCTTCGGCAAGACATCAATTACTGTAAAGGTTTACCTTGACTGAATACGTGGCACCACAACTACAGGACCATCAACCAACCATCATTTTCCAGCAAGATGGCACAACAAAGAAAGGGGAATAGCTAGAAATGGCCGCCATCTTGCATGATTTTTATACGGAATAATACTAACTACCTTTATAATCATCTTGCACAGATTCTAATATTCCAAAGATTTTCTGCTGAAGCAATTAAGACTTGGCATCTCTATTTACAGTAGCTGGATTCTAAGAGACCTGATTTAAACGTACGAGGTCATGCAGGCCTTGAGCCTGGACCAAGAGCGAACAAAAGGAATTAGTCTTCACAGCTGCATCCTTATCTAGCGAGAGGTGCCACCATGGCTGCGAGAAGGTACACCAGATCTCATGCCTCCCTTCTAAATCAAGTTTGTGTCCAACTTGTTTATTAAATGTGTAATTGCAATATGGTCATTGTCTTCGAGATGGCGGGAGGGGTCATTTGGTCAGGGGATGTACCTTTTTACGATTCAATGTATAATTAAGAATTGTATCTTTGATGAGAAGCTTCACTTGAGATTTTGGAGTCCATTCTGCTTAAGTCTGGTACCATAATAAAGAACGCCTTAACTGCCAATTGACTCCCGTCCGGAGCGACATTGTCCACACTATGTCGACCTTTCCCGAATAAAATCAACAGATTGCCGGTTACACCGGCACATTGGGGACTGCATGTTCGTGGGATCGTAAATAAAACATTTTCAGACCGTTGGATTGGAAGGGGTGGCCCAATTCCCTGGCCCCCTTGTTCACTAGATATCACTCCCCTCGACTTCTTTCTATGGGTTATGTTAAAGATAGTGTATCGAACAAAGGTACGGGACCATCACTAATCTAAAGTAGAGGATCACTGATGCCATTGCCACCATTGATGAGGGTATGCTACAGCCAACATGGCAAGAAATCGAGTACCGTCTTGATGTGCTTCATGCAACTAACGGTGCCCATTAGGGCTGTAACTAACGATTATTTTCATAATCAATTAGTTGGCCGATTATTTTTTCAATTAAAAATCGATTCATTGGGTAATATATAAATATATGCAAATTGCATATTTTTCGCACACAAGGTACATGAGCAGCTGTTCACCGTGATTGATTGCTGTGTGTTCAGCTTTAACTCATGTCTGCTTTCTCCCCAAACAAATGCTGCTACAAGTGCTCAGATATAGATGATGATGTCAACACAAAATCAGGATGAGAAAGGGGCGCGCTCCATGCAGCCTGACCACTTTAGCTTATTAGTGTCCCTTTACAATAATTTCATGAACAAACTGAGCGGGAGGAGGGTCCGGAGGTGGAAAAGAGTGAGTTTGCGTCATCCACTTGACCCGAGTAAGAGAGGGATTGGGTTTGGGCAAAAAGACCAGACCCAAGTATGGGAGGGAGTTTGTGCGAAGGGACCGAAAGGGAGCAAATGGCAGCTCCAGGCCAAAGAGGGGGTGACAGGCAAGTTGAGGTGGTGGCACAGGACGAAGCAGAATCTGATGTTATATCGTTTAACTCCGTCTGACTCTAAACAGTGAGTGCTATTAGAAAAATCGATTAATCGACAGCTGATTAAATCGATGAGTAGTTGTCAACTATTTTCATTATCGATTAGTTGTCGATTAATTGTTATTTCAGCCCTAGTGCCCATATAGAGGTGTATTAAATGAGGCAAAAAAAACCCCCTTAAATATATACGTCTCATTTTGTAATAATTTTCACTTTTCTGTCTTTTCATTTTCCTTTGTAATAAATTTTTGAAATTGTAAAGAGACTTTATGGACACTCTGTAGTATCTGTGCATCCCTAAATGAAGTAGATAAAAAAGGTGTCATTACAACCTAAAATATATTCAAGAATGAAAACAAATACGTATCTGGTCAGCGCGTAAAGAACGCAATGGATGTCGGGCGGTTCTTATAATAACGTCCTCGATATGGATGGGATATATAGCAGGTAAAAAAAAAGACAAAAACACTAGATTGGTGCAGTATGTCTCACACAAGATATATAACCACAATACTCGATATGTATTAACTCACAGAGCAAGAGCCCCAACACTGGCTCTGAGTGGGAATAAGCCTGCGGGTTGTTTTTTTCTGAAATATTCTCAGGTAACCCACTCCTTATTGTCGAAGATTCTTCACAAGATGTTCAGTGCAGAAATGTGGAAGCAGGAATAAAACAAATCTCTGTGTGTATCTGAAATATTGTGATTTCAATATGAATCTCTTCACAAATGACAACTCACATTTGATGGAGCCTTTTCCTGGCTCAAGGTAAACGCCTATGGATTTAGTAGGTCAAATCCAAAAAAACCATATGGAATGCAGGAACTCGTTCTATAAAATTTATTTTAAAATAAACAATGTTAAAACAAAAATAAAAGGTCCAGGACGCGTTTCGCCGCTCAACTACGGCTTCATCAGCTGGTATCAATAGATTAGAACTTCCATGCATGTTAATATAGTCTCCAAAATCGGAAAACAAGTGTCTCCACGTGTCTCCAATTAGCGGTGGCGTGCGTTTCATGTCTCGCTCTAAAAGCTCTCCATGTTCTACGGGGATGTAGCCATTTTGCGCAGGCGCAGTGCATCACTTCCGCGTTCCATGATGCGTTCCATTCACTCTGTATGCTAGCAGTTTCTTTGCATCTTTTCTCAGCATATGTCCCCAAACGATTGGGTGGAGAGGGCGATAGATTACAATCATATTATCCCCAGTGTTTAGAGTGAGGAAGCCATACTCCAATAAAACTTAGTATCAAATAGATATTAAATACCGATTCTATCGTAGAATTATGCGGCCAATTTATATCTCAAAGCAGCCAATTGATGAAAAATACATTATAGCCTCAATTTTTTATTTATAATACAAATCGATTACAAAAGAAATTTCTGGCACTAGAAAAGAAGATTTATTGATTATTGAATTCAAAATATTTCCGAGATGGAAAAAATAAATATAATAATATATATTTTTTAAGGTGTTCCAATGGACACCTTTTTTATATTATGAATAAAATAGACTTTCTATTTATAGTGCATACTGAATACACGCTAATTATTAATAAGGGGTATAATGTTATGAATAATTGATCCAAAGCCATATGGCGATTAAGTAAAAGTCGATTTAATTTGTGGACAAAGGAAGATATATATAATATGACATAAATTATAATCCTTTGGGGATTTAATAACAAAATAATAGGTGAGGTGTAAAAAGTGAATGGAAAAAAGTTGAGTGGCGAAACGTGTCCTGGACCTTTTATTTTTGTTTTAACATTGTTTATTTTAAAATAAATTTTATAGAACGAGTTCCTGCATTCCATATGGTTTTTTTGGATTTGACCTACTAAATCCATAAGCGTTTACCTTGAGCCAGGAAAAGGCTCCATCAAATGTGAGTTGTCATTTGTGAAGAGATTCATATTGAAATCACAATATTTCAGATACAGAGATTTGTTTTATTTCTGCTTCCACATTTCTGCACTGAACAACTTGTGAAGAATCTTCGACAATAAGGAGTGAGTTACCTGAGAATATTTCAGAAAAAAACAACCCGCAGGCTTATTCCCACTCAGAGCCAGTGTTGGGGCTCTTGCTCTGTGAGTTAATATATAACCACAATACTCGATATGTATCTTGTGTGAGACATACCGCACCAATCTAGTGTTTTTGTCTTTTTTTACCTTCTATATATCCCATCCATATCGAGGACGTTATTGTAAGAACCGCCCGACATCCATTGCGTTCTTTACGTGCTGACCAGATACGTATTTGTTTTCATTGTTCTATTCTTGGTTTGGGGGAAACCACTAATTAACTGGTCTAGCTGGGTATTGGGTGGTGGCACGCTAGTTTTGGGCACTTACCATTGTTCCTTTTGTGTTAAATATATTCAAGAGTTCTCAAAGCACCTTCAGAAACCTACCATGGGCTAGCAGCTAGGTAGGGGATATTTAACTCTGCAGTTAGATTTTTTTTTGTCATTTCAATTCAGCGAGTAAAAACAATTTCTAAACTATGCTGTACGTTCAGATAATCCTATTTAAAAAAGGACTGAGGGCTTATGTACACTCCTGAACGAAATAAGGGCATTTTGCTTAGCAGCCAGGTCGCTGTTTCTGTGTGTATGGTGGTACGTTATAGTGACTTAGCTGGTCAGTATAGCCCTGGGGTTCAGGTCACTAGGGAGCAGTCTCTGGACTTATTTAAAAAGGAAAAACTCACTAAAGACTCGATGTAACTTATGAAAATGCCAAGGTTAATCTGGATATCCCTTATTCAGTGTCTGAGAAAGGGCAATACAGCAAGGCCGTGAACCAGGGTCCAACCTGCTTGATCTACAATGAATCAGACCCTCGCTGCCTGTTAAGGCTGGGACTACACAGGCGCACTAAGTGTATCTGTAGTGACCCCCATCCCAGCGTCTGTCTTAGCATTATGACAGCTGAACTGGGAGGACAACATGATGTAACGTGCGTACATTCGTTTACAGTACTACAGAACTGGTTAGCGCTTTTTAAATACTTGTAACTCTAGCATCGCAGCTACAACAGACGGCAAACGGGTCTACAAAGCGCAATGCTCCATAGGTTTGTGCTTTGTAGGGCTGAGCGCACAGCGACGTGGCCACATGGGTGTCCGAGCAGAAATAACATCCGTTCCTCAATGCTCATGTGGCACGGCCTAAGTGCGTACATTGTAACTACCCCCCAGTGTGTCTGTGGTAGTGTTTCAATGGATCAGCTGGGAGGACCGCACAATGTAACAAAAGGACGTGGACTTTACCTCTTGGTCGACCACTACAAGGAAAGTCAGATGTGTCTACAAAGCGTAAGTCTCCATAGGAGACCCGAGCTTTGTGTGCAGAGTGTAGTGGCAACATGGGCGTCCAAGCGGAGAGAACATTGGTTCTCACAAACTCTCTCTGTGCCTGTGTTGTCCCAGCCTAAAATGTATCTGCACCAGCTAGACTCCCTTTCCCTGCCATTTCCCATCAGGAGTGGATAATATCACTGTTCTGAAACAGTAGGCAGCAGAGGATTTCAAAATCCAGGCTGTCGGTGACACTGGTTGGGGTGGAGTAAACTCTTCCACTTCACCCCTCGTTTCTGCCAGATCAGGACGGGGGGGGGGGGGTGTGTGAACAACACTACCACTCTACACATCTTCACCACTTAAGGCCAGGTGCACACGATCGCACTCAGAGTGGAAGGAACGTCTGTGAGAGTTGATGTTCCTTCCACTCGACGCCCGCCTGCCCCCTCCCCAGCGCTGCAAAGCGCGACCCTCCTATGATGGATCGTGCTTTGCAGCCCGTTGACGCGCATCCAAGCTCATCGATGGGGAGGCTTTCTAGGCGGACGCTTGCTGCGTGCGCACAAGCGTGTGACCTGCCCCGTTTGCATCATCACATGGCTGCGCAGGGCACTGGTAAGTGCGTGTGCACGGGCGCACTAAGTACGCTCGTGTGCACCCAGCCTAAAGATAAAAGTGGTCAGGAGGAGTAGAATGTTCCTTTAAACAATAAGAAGGGAATAATTTAGGAGCCAGTGGCAAAATTGTGCTACTGTGGCAAACTGGATTTGTCAAGTGTTGCACTAAGACTAAGCTATGCACACATACACGTGCTTTACAGGATTCCGGAGTCTGGTTCGCACTGTAAACCTATGCAAATTTGGCTCCTGAGGAATAAAAGCATCTACTATGATCATGATATTCCAGCATTTTGCTTGGATGGTCACTGAACTATTGCCAGGTTACCCAGGATTGTGCCAGGGAAGTGTGTCGACCAAAAGTGACATTACATAGAGATGGAATATACAAGCATAGAGAATGGCTGAGCATTGTAGTCTGAGCAGCTGTTGGCTTTCACAGAAAATATGTTAGAGAATGAGAGCCTGTCCTGCTGTCGTCTTTTCAGACCCAGGCAGCTGAGGCACCATATGTTTCAGCAATTGGAAATTTGGGGATCTCATCCTGCTCCAGACATTGACTACAAAATGTGTGTTCCTATAAAGAGTGCCATAACAGCCCTCGACCGAAGGCATATCACAATGGGGATCCAACACCATGTAGGCAGGGTTGCCACAGCAGCCATATTTTCTGGGCCAAGTCACTTCTACATGCTAATGGGCAGCGCATTTCCCTGCTGCTGCATATGGATTCTCCATACTGCAGGGGAGCACTGTTACACGCCTCATTAGCAGGTCCAGCCTACATGGGAGTGAAAAAAAAATACAGATCTGGAAACCAAGTCCTGAGGCTTGAGCGAGAATTAAGCGCAAATCACATTCAGTAAACGGCAAGTTACAGCATTTATAAATTTCGCTAATTTTGATAAAGTGCACCTGTCATACACATCGCATTCTGAGCTCATCTGTAAGGGAATAACATTTATTTTGCAAACACTAAAGTTGAAGATTGTATAATTCCACGCCAATATTTTGCTGTCACCAACACCAATGGCATGCTGGGAGAGTGACATCTGTGAGCGCAAGAATCGTCCTACAGGACAGTCCTCTGCTCACTCCAGGCAGCGGATTGATTGATGCCGTGCAGAGGTCACCAGTTAAAACTAAACACACAGCACTGTAAACCCCAAAGGGCGCAATCCCCCAAGCAGAATGGTGGAAGGAAAAGCTAGCGGGATGTCAAAGGAGGAGATATTCCACTGATCTTTAGGAACCTGGAGACAAACAGCCTCTGATGGGCCAGGGGACACCGCCTGAGAGTGCAGCTGGACATCACAGATCCCTTTAAAGCTGAGTGTGCACTTTAGCTTTTAGAAAGTAATGTAATATCAGATGGGACAGTCAGCAGGACGCAATGAGAGCTGGAAAGCTAACCAACACAGCTGTGCCTGTGAATCTCTCTAGGCTTTGTGAGGTTATGGGAATAAATGGGCTTTCCATGAAGGGAGCTGCCACCAACAGCACGTGACCAGACGGGTACAGGCAGCACCTTGGTGTAAAGCAGGCTGGCAATGTGCAGGAGAGCAGAGTGCTCATTGAACTGGAAGCTAGGGGAGATTAACTGGGGAAACGGCGAGATATAGGGCAGAATAGCTAACCAGAGGCCACTACTATTCCCCTGCCAGGTCTCTGTGGACTGCTGGTGCTCTGGCTGCGCACACTATGCTCTCTCCATGTGACCTATACTGCAAGGAAGGAACTGGCAAGTTCTTCAGCAGAGGAGCCTCGGCCGGGACCTGTAGCTATCAGAGCCGCTGCAGCCTGTCCTCCAGTGCGTTCCAGCCCTCGTGTCCCCTGCCCGGCCACGCAATCACGGCCTTACCGCTTCCTGGGTAGCAGCTACTTCCCAACATACAGAAAGGCAGGATGACGTCACCGCGGCGACGTAAGTGTGTAGGTCACATGGTACAAGACCTACAGGAAGTAGTAGGGCGGGGCATACAAACAGCTGAGCGAAGGAAGGATATTGTATTGAGGAGTATGTGGTCTTGCGGCTCCATAGGGACTGGAGCGAATGATCAGCTTTCCTGACAAGTGCTGCTGAGAGGCGGAAGGGGTTAATATCAGTGCGCTTTATGGAATCTAAAGCAGGGGGATTGAGCTCTGGCCCGGAGATGTTTCTAAACTACAACTCCCGTGATTCTCTGACATCTAAAGCGTTTATACAATTATGGGAATCGTAGTCCTTTAACGTATGATGGCTGGAGTTTGCCATCCACATATTCTAAACCTCTATATGGGTTTATTCACCAAATAACAAGTAAGGAAACCAGCACAGCCGGATGCGGATTTTTCAGAATTTGAATTTTTTTCTCCTCCACCTCATGACTTGGTTTTCACTTTGCTTTTTATTGAATCCTCAGGAGCAGACCCCTCTATTTGGTGTACGTTTACAGATAAAACACAATAGCAGAGCAGCACAGCTCTGTCCACAGGTTAATTTGCTTTGATCACTTTGGATCGCTGGATGACAACAATTTTTGTGGTTATTTTTCGAAAGGGATTTTCAGTGTTAGGTTATAAGAGAGGATATAGAAAAAACTAACAGGCCTATTCAGAAAGCGGTGAAAACCTTGAGAATGGCTGGAGAATTGAAAATTCTAGGTCAAAATAGTCAAACCTGAAAAATACTCTCATTTATCTCACTTTCCAAATTGGCTATTTGGTCTAGATTGTTCATTCTCCTGGCAATTCTCAAGGTTTTCACCTCTCTCTGAATAACCCTGTATGTGTTGTGTTGCCTAATGACCAGACCCCCCCCCCCCCCATACCTCTGACTCTGTGGTTTGACCATTCATTAATGCCTGTAACTAGGTAAGGGCTCCACAGCAAGAAGCTCCAGTATCGTGGCTTTCAGTCCACCCTTTCCTGTCCTATGATACCTATGTTAGGGATAGTACCTTACAAAGCTACACCAAACATAATGCCCCATGCACTCATTCAGTGTTACATTTTCAGGGTTATTCAAAGAGATCCGAATTGTGGCCAAAAGGTAACCGAACAGTGAAATTCAGCGTACCTTTCCTGGCCATTCGGCTGTCCAGAGACCAGGCAGTTCGCCAAATGTTGGCGAATTGCCTGCACATACGGTGCCTGTTCATTGCCTGTTCGAGGGCAGTGAATCCCCATAGAAAAGCAATGCTTCGTCTATTCAGAGAACAAAAACCAGCAGAGAAAAGTTGCCGAAATGCCCTGCTGTTCAGTGGTTTCATTCGACAGGTTTATTCAGGCGAATCCCATAGTCTTCAATGTTAAAAATATTCCCGTTTTAACTCGATATCTAATAAACCGTTTATTATAATATTCTGCAGTAAAAAGTCTCTGTATAGATTTTTTAGGATCTATTCGAGATTTATTGCGAAAATCTTTTTTTTTGTAACAGCCCTTTTTATTATCGACATTTTCGTTCTGTAGTTTCTTTGCAAACAGAGTTTCACTTTTCAAACATTCAAGCGTACTCAGGGCCGGCCCAAGCCACTGTGCTGCCTGGAGCGAAGGATGAAATGCTGCCCCCACCAAAAAAGAAACACATGACATGTATGAGTGTATCACAGAGCTCAACAGCAATAAAACTCAGTAACGTGTGGAGTGTATTACAAAAGCCCCACAGCATTAAAACTCTCAGTAATGTACCTTTTTAATTCTACTAAAAAGGTGGAAAAAAAAACTAGATCTAGAAACCCTTCATCACCGTGGTATATCTGCATTTTATGCCAACAAAGTTCTTATGCCGCACTTACATATGAAGGATTTTGTTTCACCTTTAGTGAAATTTGAAGAGCCTAAGATTATATCAAACCCTGTGTTGTGTATTGCTATAATTCTATTGAACAGCTGTATCCATTGTATATTATGTATACCACAGTATATATCACCACCATCTAAACTTTACACAGAGACCCATTATTTTTTGCAGTAGACGAGCAATTGTATCATTTTTACATAAACTGCGCCTAAGGGATCCCATCTACACTGCCATATACAGTGGCAAGAAAAAGTATGTGAACCCTTTGGGATTACGTGAAGTTTTGCATGAATTGGTCATAAAATGTGCTCTGATCTTCATCTAAGTCACAACAATTTGAAAAACACAGTCTGCTTAAAATAATGGAACACAAACATATGTTTTCATGTTTTTATTGAACAGAACATGTAAACATTCACAGTGCAGGGTGGATAAAGTATGTGAACCTTTGTACTTAATAACTGGTTGACCCTCCTTTGGCAGCAATAACCTCAACCAAACGTTTCCTGTAGTTGCAGATCAGACCTGCACAACGATCTGGAGTAATTTTGGACCACTCCTCTTCACAAAACTGTTCAAGTGTAGCAATATTCTTGGGATGTCTGGTGTGAATCGCTCTCTTAAGGTCATGCCACAGCATTTCAATCAGGTTGAGGTCAGGACTCTGACTGGGCCACTCCAGAAGGTGTATTTTGTTTTGTTGAAGCCATTCTTTTGTTGAATTACTTGTATGCTTTGGGTCATTGTCCTGTTGCATCACCCATCCTCTGCGGAGCTTCAGTTGGCGGACAGATGGTCTTATGTTTTCCTGCAAAATGTCTTGATGAACTCTGGAATTCATTTTCCATCAATGACAACAATCCGTCCAGGCCCTGAGGCAGCAAAGCAGCCCCAAACCATGATGCTCCCTCCGCCATGTTTTACAGTGGGGATGAGGTTTTGATGTTGGTGTGCTGTGCCTTTTTTTCTTCACACATAGTGTTGTGTGTTTTTTCCAAACAACTCAATTTTGGTTTCATCTGTCCACAGAATATTTTGCCAGTAGTGCTGTGGAACATCCAGGTGCTCTTTTGCAAACTTCAAACGTGCTGCAATATTCTTTTTGGACAGCAATGGCTTCCTGCGTGGTGTCCTCCCATGTACTCCATTCTTGTTTAATGTTTTCCTTATTGTAGATGTGTCAACAAAAATGTTAGCATGTGCCAGAGATTTCTGTAAGTCTTTAGCTGACGCTCTAGGATTCTTCTTTACCTCATTAAGCATTCTGCGCTGTGCTCTTGCAGTCATCTTTACAGGACGACCACACCTAGGGAGAGTAGCAACAGTGCTGAACTTTCTCCATTTGTAGACAATCTGTCTTACCGTGGACACATGAACATCGAGGCTTTTGGAGATACTTTTGTAACCCTTTCCAGCTTCATGCAAGTCAACAATTCTTGATCGTAGGTCTTCTGAAAGCTCTTTTCTGCGAGGCATGGTTCACATCAGGCAGTGATTCTTGAAACCAGTAAACCCAAAACTGGTGTGTATTTTTAAAGGGCAGGACAGCTTTCAGCAACACATCCAATAATATCACACTGATTGGACTCAAGGTTGGCTCACTCCTGTCTCCAATTAGCTCTTGGAGAAGTCATTAGGCTAGGGGCTCACATACTTTTTCCACCTTGCACTGTGAATGTTTACATGTAATGTTCAATAAACACATGAAAACATATAATGTTTGTGTTGTATTATTTTAAGCAGACTGTGTTTTTCAAATTGTTGTGACTTAGATGAAGATCAGAGCACATTTTATGACCAATTGATGCAAAACTCAACGTAATCCCAAAGGGTTCACATACTTTTTCTTGCCACTGTAATTAATTCACCCCCAAGCAGACCCATATAATTAATCCCCCCCGCAGGCCCATATAATCCCCTCCCCGCAGTCCTATACAATCCCCCCCACAGTCCCATATAATTCCCCCCCCCACAGTCCCATATAATTCCCCCCCTCCCGGGCAGGCCCATGTAATTAATTATCCCTTACATACAAGAAGCAGGGACTGACCGTGTTGCCCCCGTTCAGCAGAGCGGCTGGCTGGTATAATGATTTCGACTAACACGGTGGATGTGGAGTCGCCATCCTCGCTGAACCTGCAGAGCACAGCACTCCGCAGTGTTATCACTCACCACCGGATTCTGAATTCGGCATTTCCTCGCAGTTGATGTAGGAGCAGCTCCTGGGCGCCATGGGAATCAGGCAAGCGGTGAGTCGGAGAGAGTTCCCGCGGTTACTCCACGTCCATCTGATACATGTGACGTCTCCACGTCACACTCAGGCGCGGCCCATTTGTCAGAAGCATGGCGCCTGTGCGCTGAGTCGCTCGCTCATTCCCCTCCAGACCAACTCACACCATGGCTACCACAAAACAGGCAGCCGTGGCAGCAGACATTGCAAGGGCCGCACATCAGTGTCCATGTGCGGACATGGCCTGGTACTGAGAGGCCTGGGCAGTGGCGGCGGGAGGCGGGAGGCCGGCAAGAGTATCGCTGCCTGGTCTGCTGAAAGTGGCGGGCTCCGTCTGCCGCCTCGCTCGAATCCAGGGTGTGGGCGTGAGCCTGCTCACGTGAAGGGGGCGGGAGCCACTCATTCTGCATGAAGGGGCGGGTGCCGCCTGGCATCTTGATGCCTTGTGCAGGGTGGGAGCTCCACGCCGCAGCCCTGGACAGGGCGGCAAAACGCCGCCCCTGACAAAGGGCCGCCTGGCGCTGTTGCTCCACCCTGCTCCATGGACGGGCCGGCCCTGAGTGTACTGGCTTTTTCTTTTCACTCCATTCGTCTGTGGTGTCGGGTTTTTCCGGCGGCTGCTCTGCGCTGTGATCAGCGGCTGCTCAGGTTTCTCAGGTGTGTTCGGCGGTGTTAATCCAGATGTTTTTGCGGGTTTCGGTGCACGTTCGCCGGGTTTTGCTGTGAGTGTTCGTTGGGTTTGCGACAGATTTTCCCTGCACTACGACGGCCCTGTGATGCTTGCTGAATACACCGCAGGGTCGCTGAAATGGCACCGAATTGAAGAGAACGAAAAGTCACCGAACGTGCGGTCACTTTTTGATTCTCTTTGAATAACCCTGTAAGTATTGCATCTCTCTGAATTGGCCAGTCTAAGCCCTACAGATTTAAGGGTCTATTGACAAAGCACCGAAATTGCATGCAAATTTAGTGCTTTGCTTTTCGGCGCACTTCAGGAATTCCATTTAGCCAAAAATACACAGGGTTATTCAAAGACAATCGAAAAGTCACCGCATGTTCGGTGACTTCGTGCTCTTCAATTCGGTGCCATTCGGCAATCCCATTTCGGCGACCCTGTGGTGTATTCAGCAAGCACCACAGGGCTGTCAAAGCGCAGGGAAAAGCTGCCGTAAAACCCAACGAAAAGTCACCGCAGAAACTCGGCGAATGCACGCCGAAAAAACATCTGGATTAACCCATCGAAGAGGCTGGAAAAACCCGAGCAGGAGCCGATCACATGCAGCGCAGCTGCCGGAAAAAGCCGACACCGCAGATGAGTGGAGTGAATAAATTAGAAAAACTGTTTGCTTGAATGTTTGAAAGTGAAACGCTGTTTGCAAAGAAACTACTGAGCGAAAATGTCTGAAATTTACATATGAGGTCCAAGGAATGATAATAAAAAGGGCTGTTACAGAAAAAATAAGTTAACTTAAAAAAAAATCCAGAAAAATGCTTAAAATATCCTAAAATAAATCTATAAATAGACTCTTTACTGCAGAATTTTATAATTAATGGTTTATTAGATATTGAATTAAAACGGGAATATTTTTAACATTGAAACCTATGGGATTCGCCTGAATAAACCTGCCGAATGAAACCACCGAATGGCAGGGCATTAAGCGAACCTTTCACTGCTGGTTTGTGCTCTCTGAATAGCCGAAGCAGTGCTTTTTCATGGGGATTTCACTGCCCTCGAACAGGCACCGAACAGGCACCGTATGTGCAGGCAATTCGCCAAGATTTGGTGAATTGCCTGTTCTCTGGATAGCCGAATGGCCAAGAAAGGTACCCGAACGCTGATTTTCAGCGTTCTGTTCCCTTTTGGCAGCAATTTGGATCTCTTTGAATAACCCTGACAGTGTTTTCGCAATTTTTATTATTATCGTTTTTATAGCTCAACAAATTCCGCAGCGCTTTACAAGATCAGTGTACAAGGAGTTGATACATTAGAATTCCACACATGAAATTCATGAATGATATGGCCTGATTCAGGGGACCCCGTTCCCAAGGGAATTTACAATTTATGAGAAGTACAAGTATTTTTGTGAGGTAGGAACATCCATATGGTTAAGTGTCTTCCCCTAGGACACTTGCTGGTGGCATCTTCTGATTGGTATCAAGTAGTCTTTCCATGATTGTTGATCAGTGACCTGGTGGTTAGGTTGAACTTGCTTCTCGTAAAGTCGAGACTTGCTTCTCCACAGTTGTATTGGAGGGAGGTGCTGAACAGGATTTGGCTTCTCCATAGTTAAAGGGCAGAGATGTTACTACTGGACTCCACAGACAATATTGTGTAGTGCAAGTATGTACTCACCTACATCCTCCTACTCCGGCCCTGAGCTCCAGCGGTGATCGTCCTCCAGCTGTCGTAGGCTGCTCGGCCGTCCTCCAGGCTCAGGCGAGCCCCTGGCTCGGCTGAGCCTTCAAGGCCCAGCCGAGTGGCTCGCCTGAGCCTTCAAGGCCCAGCCGAGTGGCTCGCCTGAGCCTTCAAGGCCCAGCCGAGCGGCTCGCCTGAGCCTTCAAGGCCCAGCCGAGCCGGGGGCTCGCCCGAGCCTGGAGGATGGCCAAGCAGCCTGTGACAGCCGGAGGACGGTCACCGCTGGAGCTCAGGGCTGAAGTAGGAGGATGTAGGTGAGTAATTGCCTACACTTACTCACCTACATCGGCCCCGAGTCCTCGACTGGTGGCAGTCCTCCTGCATCCAGTGCCTGCTCTCTGTGTCGGTCGCTGGTATGACGTCACGAAAGCCTTTGACCTAGGGTCAAAGGCTTCCGTGACGTCATACCGGCGACCAACGAAGAGAGGACACTGGATGCAGGAGGACTGCTACCGGTGGAGGCATCCAGGCTCAGGCGAGCCCCCAGCCGGGGGCTTTTCTGAGCCTGGAGGACGGCCGAGCAGCCTGCGACAGCCGGAGGACTGTCACCGCTGGAGCTCAGGGCTGAAGTAGGAGGATGTAGGTGAGTATGTGTAGGCAACTAGGCAGCTTGGCCGGCCTCCAGGCTGAGCAGGTGGCTCGGCTGGCCTCCAGACTCAGGTGAGCCCCCGGCTCAGCCCGGGCCTCCAAAGGGAAATTTTCGGCCGATTGTTTTCGGCTGAATTTCCATTTCGGCCAAAACGGAAAACACCGTTTTCAGCCGATAATGTTCGGTGGCCGAAATTTCGGAGCATCCCTACCCTTTAGGGATAACTAGATCATGCTACCAGCCAGCCACCATGCCGTAATGGAACAATCTACTCATCCTTACCACTTTAGGTTTTTAAAGTGGTCAGGATGTAGGAAGTACCATTCTTCCAGCTCTGGTCTGGAGAAATCACTGGGTGACGTGGAGTGCTTTTCTCCACCTACACCAGCGTCAACATCAGCCAGCATTTTCAATTTCCCAGCTGATAATCACCAGATCGGTCACTAGTGAAGTCAGCATTATATGGGTTTTTGTGTGGGCCTCTCTCATACCGCCCACAATAGCAAGCCTTCTCAGAGAGGCAGGGGATGAATTGGATTTTCGCACATTACTGTGAGTATTATTGCGGTGGAGCTCTGTGATACAGTAAAGTGCGGTATGTATGAGCTTGAGCTTTATTGCTCTCTAGCTCTGTAATGTGCAGTGTCGCCCATCAGGCGGGGGTTAACGCCGGCAAGGTGTACTGGTATGCCTCGCAGACAGGTACTGTTGTAGGCCTGTAATTGGGCCTGCCCTGAGTTCAGGCCGTCCCTCTGCAGCCAAAGGCGCACGGCGGTTGCAAGGAGGGGCCAAGGCAGCCCATTGAATTCAGCGGGGCGTATCTGTATGCCCCATGTCTTCAAGGCCCACCTGCCTCGCGGACATCATAGAACGTCCCGCGGTATTTATTGAAAAATAACACACCCCTTTTTTTTTTCCTTGAGTGTTCCTTAACACAAGGGTCTCATCTCAAATTACCCGAGGGTCACTGGACAAGTTTTCATATCCAACAGGAGCCGCATGCTAAATTTCTAACTTTTTTTTTATTTTTATTAAACCGTTTATTCTTTTCATTTGCAGCAAAAAGTTTTTTTATTTATTTTTTGTTCCTAAGCAATGGCATTGTCCATTTGTCAAGTATAAAATGAGCAATACCACTGCGGTTACTCACCTCATTTCTCACGCTGCGAGCAAGGACAGTGGTGTTTAATACATACAGGGTTATTCAGAGAGTGGTGAAAAGCAGGAGAATGACTGGAGAAGGGAAAATTCTAGGTCAAAATAGCCAAACCAGAAAAAATTCTCCCCTTTATCTCACTTTCCAAATCGGCTATTTGGTCTAGATTGCTCTCTTCTCCTGAGTTTCACCTTTCTCTGAATAACCCTGAGTGTCACCACTGCTCAATGATCAGTGCATAAAGAAAGAATGAGCCAAAGAGGGACACACTGGTGCACCAATTAAAAACACTTTATTTTACCATCATTATAATATGAAAAAAACAAGTTTTGGCTCCCGACTGCGTCTTGAAAAAGGCTGAGATTGGTTTTAAATCACGGTATAGTAAACTCATGTTTTTATTTTTTCTCCAGCCATTACGTCCCCCTTCTTTGGCTCTGAATATTTTTGGGGCTGCTGCACACTGACATAAGCAGCTTTTGTACTGTATGTGCTATAGCAGCAGGATTAGGGTTCCCACTTCCCACCTGTCCAGTTTTGACCGGACTGTCCGGTTTTGGAGTCATGTGTCTGGGTTTGACGCCCTCTGCCACCCGGACACATGGCTCTGGGGTGCCGGCACAAGTCCCTGCTTCATACTTACATTTCCTGCGTTCCCCCGGCGCCGCGGTCCTCTCCTCCGTCTATTTTTCTCATTTTGGAGATGCACCGTCCACTGTGGGAGGGGTTGGGTGGTGCGTCGGTGACGTGTCGTCCTCCCTGCCTCCTCTCATGAGCCACTGTCAGACGAGCAGGCGCAACGGCTCATGTGACGAACGTTCATGTTCACGCTCCTGCCGGCGTGCATTAGCGTGCGACTCCCTAGTCCCCAGCAACGAGACGTGCTGCTGACGGTGCTGTGTGATCTTGCTCGTGGATTGAACTACTACTCCGTCTCCAGGCCAGCTCTCCATTCCGACCGGACCAATCTTCAAGCTGCATTGTGCAAGCAACTCAGTGTGAGTGAGGGGCGCAGGCTCGCAGCATCAGCGGCTCAGTCAGTCAGTGTGCCTGCCAGCCCAGCTGCGAGTGTGACAGGACTCCGTCCATTCCGATTCCTGGGCAAGCATTAAGGTGAAATAAAATTATATTGCTGAAAAGTGTAAAAAAAATTCCCCCCTCTCCTATATTCCAGTGTCTTGTGCCATATAAAATACCCGTCTGCCAGTGCCATACCATTGTGCCATAAGCCCATACCAGTCTGCAATGTATAATACCAGTGTGCCATGCCAGAGTGCCAGCCATACCAGTCTGCCATGTATAATACCAGTGTGCTGGGAGTCTTATTGCAGTGGATTCTGATGCACTCATACACACAGTACATTGCATTGCTGGGAGTTTTATTGCTGTGGATTTTGATACGTTGACACACATACCGCACATTGTGCCATGCATAATACCAGTGTGCCAGCCATACTGCGTGTCATAATATATACGCTACAAAAAAAATGGCCGCCCAAACCCAACACTAGTGGCAGTGGGGTATTTTGGCCTAGGCCAACAAGGCCTAGGCCTAGGGCGGCACTTTCCATGGGGCGGCGGCCCGCACTGGTGGCCCCACCCCTAAATTTTTTTATTTTTTTTACTTTTGCAAAGTATTTTGCCAGGAAGGATACATTGAGATTTCACTAATTTTCAAGTATGTCCTGGATAGGCACTTTCCAGGGGGCAGCAAAAAACCTCACCACTAAAAGGGTTACTCACAGAGCACCGAAATGACGCCAACATGTTGGTGTTCTGTAGCTCCCTGCACTTCGGGGAATAAAATTTCCCCACCCTGCAGTGAATTCACCATTCACCGCAGTGTCCCCAAAGTGCATGGAGTCGGCCACTGAATGCTGCCACCGCAAACCCATGGCCTGCTATTTTCAAAAGAACTACTGAACGAAAATGTCTGGAATTTACATATAAGATCCTATGATTGATAATAAAAAGTTCTGTTACAGAAAAAAGAAAAACCGCTATTAAAAAAAAGGGGGGGGAACTTTGCTGAAAAATGACTAAAGGGTACTAAAAAAAATCAAAGACTTTTTACTGCAGATTAAAATAATAAATGGTTTATTAGATATTGCATAAAAACGGGAATATTTTTAACATTGAAACCTATGGGGTTTGCCTGAATAAACCTGCTGATTGAAACCACCGAACATCCGGGCATTTCACTGCAATTTCTCTGCTGTTTGGTGTTCTCTGAATTACCATTACTTCTCTATGGGGATTTGCAATGCCTTCAAACAGCACTGTACTTGCTGGCAGTTCACCAAACTTGTGTGTGAGCATATCACAGAGCAGTGGTGTACTTAGGGGAGTGGCGGAGGGCGGGCCACCCCAGGTACCAGTGATTATTTGGGTGTCATTAGGGGGTACTAGGAGGTGCCACTGTCACTGTTTGTCAGCTTTGAGCTGTGTTCTCAAACAACGAGCAGCGGAGCAGGGCGTTTGCATACAGAATAAAATCGAATAGAATAAAAATCCCCCTCTCCTCCCTCCATAGCTCCTCCCCTGCCCCACAGCAGCTCTAGGAGAGGGGTGGGGGATGTGATTTGTGTGCAGAGAGAGAAGATGACAGTAAATGGCAGGTAAAGGGGGGGTATCAGCAGAATATGAAGCCCTGTCTGCTTACTGCTGTTTAAAGTGGACCTTTCCTTTACCAGTACTGCAGTGATAGAAATTTGTCATTGAGCTGCCTGGCTCCTGGTGAGGCTGCGTGCGTGCAGGTCACGCGGTCCAGCCAGTCAGGTGGTACTGAGTTTATTAATTTTTTTCTGTACCACCTGACTGGCTGAACCACGTGACACGCACGCAGTTGCCTGCCCTTTCATGAACACGGACTCTCACTCTATTCTGGACTGAACACCCACCGGAAGGGAATCAATGCCATGGTGCACCCTCTGGCAGTGGCACCCCACTGCTGACAAGATGGCTCCACGCACAGACACAGCCACGATCCTGAGTCCGTACACAGTCCCTGCTGACTCTGCACACAGCCCTACCGCAGACGGAGGCCGGTAAATATAGAATAAATAATTGCTGTGTGCTCATATTCACTCGGTTTGCTGGGAGTCTTATTGCAGTGGATTCTGATGCACTTATACACACAGTACATTGCATTGCTGGGAGTTTTATTGCTGTGGATTTTGATACGTTGACACACATACCGCACATTGCATTGCTGGGAGTTTTATTGCTGTGGATTCTATGATACACACTGCACATTACTGTGAGTTTTATTGCTGTGCAGTTCTGATATGCTCATACACAGTGCCCATTTCTGTGGGTTTATTGCTGTGCAGCTCTGTGATACACTCATATGCAGTGCAGGTTTCTGTGGATTTTATTGTTCAACCAATTAGAGCGGCTGTGATCGAGTATACTTGACATGCGTGGCTGTTCTTTGTAAAAATGCTTGAATTTAAACATTTCATAATTTTATTTATCGCAATAGGTACATTTGAAATGGTAAACAAAATATACAAGTAGGCACTTGGTATCCACTTTTAATATAAAGAGAGGAAAAGGCGGAGCTCTAAGAGGAAAAGGTGGAGCTTAAAGAGGAAGGGTGGGGATTAACCAGGAAGAGGTGTGTCCTTGACAGGAAGGGGTGTGTCAAATTTAAATTAGGGGGTGCATGAGTTTAGTCAGGCCTAGGGCAGCACAAAACCTAAATACACCACTAACTAGTGTTTGGTTTTGGTTTGAAGGAAAGGTGGTAACCCTAAGCAGGATGCACTGGCAGATTTGACCTGTCTGCATCATAACAGGAGCTTTAGGTTACATATTTGCCGGTGTTGTGTCGGATCTGGTTCCTCGTCGAGAGCTTTTCCAAGCAGCCTTCGTATGAGGTTTTATACAAATTATGTACATTTTTACAGTGCAAAAACAAAGTATGTTTTTAATAAATATGGCAGAACATTAAATAGGCTTAAACAAAACGACCCTTTAAACTGGTATATAGAATAAAAAAAAAAGAACAGGTCCTTATGCCTAAATTAACCAAATAATTATTTAAATATAGTTTACATCAACCGTTTCTCGGTGTAAAATATATATTTTTTCATACAAAACGTCTCCGCAAGAAATAAACCCCAAAAACTGGAGTGTCAAATGGGCAAGAAATGGGTGCTTGGAACAGCTCTCGACGAGGAACCAGATCCGACACAACACCCGGTGCTATTCGGAAGCGGCATGCTATAAACACAGCCAGGCACAACTAATCAATCACTCCCCTTGGAGGCGCGGCGCACTGCACAGTGCAGCATCGATCCTACTGACTGGAAGCCCCGCCTTACTACTTCCTGTAGCATCCCATACCATGTGATCTGTACCAATCACGTGACAGCAGTGCCGTCATCACGCCTTCAGCTGGGAAGTAGCTGCAGTGATGCTGACAGGGTGAGAGAAGCCACCGGGTTCTGGCCACACAGAAACTCCTGGGTGAGCCGGGGCTGGGGACAGAGGCACCGCTCGAAGGGCTGTGACCCTACTCCGTCGGAGTGCCCCCTATAACAGGAGTGCTGGCACACAATCAAGTGAACACGTTTCCCATTCACATTGTGTTGAAGCATTGTCTTCATACATTCAATTCATAACATGACGTATATATACATTTATTATGCTGAATGTATGGCTGGCTAAAGCTCTATCACCTGCTTGCACAGACTCCCTGTAGATCTTTAGTCCCCTCCATTGATAATGTAGACACTAGTCTGTCATGTGGCTGGTGTCCTGTGGAGGGATCAATGCTCTCCTGAAACATTCTAGAGATTGGAGCAATTGTTGCTAATTCTTGTTGTAATCTACACATAGCTACTGCTGCTTCGGTTACTTTGCTTTCCCTTGGAATCAGAATATAAGGGTCTGTTCACTAAGCACCGAACTGTGAATTTCACCATTCGTTCCCGTTTCGTGGCAGTTCCTCTATTTACAAATCTGTCATTTCTCCAAATACAGGCGAATTGACGGCAAAATACTGTGCAGTTTGGCGACAGCAAAATTGTCCCATAGAGAAGTAAATGGTTCATCTATTCACAGAACACTGAAGTGTCAAATATTTTGCTCCCCACTATATCCTATGGGCATTCCACTCTCATTCACTAGAAAAAAATTATCCCACTTAGGCTAGGGTCAAACGAAAGTATTTTTACACGCGAACGTAAAAAAGTGCGTCCGAACGCATTGATGTATTTTTTCACGGAATATGCGAAAACGGTCATACGATGCGCATTTTCGTGCGTGATGTTTTACGAATCCAAACCAGGAAACTTTTTGCATCTGGACGTTATGTTGGCCGGACATGAGCAGGGTCTGACGTCTCCAAATCACACACACACACACCGCTAGCGGGCGCAGCGCACTCTGTACATCCGTACTAGCGGTTCTGCGTTCTCGAAAAAATGCGTTCATTTTCCACTTGCGTTGCGCGGCCGGACTTTCGTGCGACCGTACTTCGTATATTGACTGTCATTGCCCGTCATTTGCTGCTAGTGCGGCCGTGATTAAGTGCGCCAGAACGCACGTTAAAAGTGCGCTGGTCTGACCCCAGCCTTAATTTTAGAACTGCCTGTGTACTAGGAAAGCATGTCTGGTCAAATGTATTTGATATAACAAATAGTTCAGACTAAGTCCAATCATTCCTCCCATTATACTCTATGGTCATTCCACAGAAAACCGCTATAATCCCAGGTAATTTCAGTGTTCCCGTCTGCTACAGTAACTGGGGAAATACCTGCGATAAGGTTTAATTTGCAACTTCTCACAGGTTTCCCCGAAAATGCTATTTTGCTTTCGATTATTCTCTATGCGCATTCCGTCACCGTTGTTCTAATGGGCGTTCCGCTCCTTCCTATTGTTCTCTGGGCATTCTGCTCCTTTCCATTGTTCTCTATGGGCATTCTGCTCCTTCCCGTTGTTCTATGGGTGTTCGCTCCTTCCCGTTGTTCTCTGGGTGTTCCTCTCCTTCCCGTTGTTCTCTGGGCGTTCCGCTCCTTCCCGTTGTTCTCTGGGCGTTCCGCTCCTTCCCGTTGTTCTCTGGGTGTTCCGCTCCGTCCCCGTTGTTCTCTATGGGCGTTCCGCTCCGTCCCCGTAGTTCTCTGATGGGCGTTCCGCTCCGTCCCCGTAGTTCTCTGATGGGCGTTTCCGCTCCGTCCCTGTAGTTCTCTGATGGGCGTTCCGCTCCGTCCCCGTAGTTCTCTGATGGGCGTTCCGCTCCGTCCCCCTTGTTCTCTGATGGGCGTTCCGCTCCGTCCCTGTAGTTCTCTGATGGGCGTTCCGCTCCGTCCCCCTTGTTCTCTGATGGGCGTTCCGCTCCGTCCCCCTTGTTCTCTGATGGGCGTTCCGCTCCGTCCCCCTTGTTCTCTGATGGGCATTCCGCTCCGTCCCCCTTGTTCTCTGATGGGCGTTCCGCTCCGTCCCCCTTGTTCTCTGATGGGCGTTCCGCTCCGTCCCCCTTGTTCTCTGATGGGCGTTCCGCTCCGTCCCCCTTGTTCTCTGATGGGCGTTCCGCTCCGTCCCCCTTGTTCTCTGATGGGCGTTCCGCTCCGTCCCCCTTGTTCTCTGATGGGCGTTCCGCTCCGTCCCCCTTGTTCTCTGATGGGCGTTCCGCTCCGTCCCCCTTGTTCTCTGATGGGCGTTCCGCTCCGTCCCCCTTGTTCTCTGATGGGCGTTCCGCTCCGTCCCCCTTGTTCTCTGATGGACGTTCCGCTCCGTCCCCCTTGTTCTCTGATGGGCGTTCCGCTCCGTCCCCCTTGTTCTCTGATGGGCGTTCCGCTCCGTCCCCCTTGTTCTCCGATGGGCGTTCTGCTCCGTCCCCCTTGTTCTCCGATGGGCGTTCCGCTCCGTCCCCCTTGTTCTCGATGGGCGTTCCGCTCCGTCCCCCTTTTCTCTGATGGGCGTTCCGCTCCGTCCCCCTTGTTCTCTGATGGGCGTTCCGCTCCGTCCCCCTTGTTCTCTGATGGGCGTTCCGCTCCGTCCCCCTTGTTCTCTGATGGGCGTTCCGCTCCGTCCCCCTTGTTCTCTTATGGGCGTTCCGCTCCGTCCCCCTTGTTCTCTGATGGGCGTTCCACTATCTTGTTAAAGTCTATGGGCATTACTTTCTGTTATTCCTTTTAGGCGAAGGGTCAGATGAGCACACTATGTGCGCCCGTACTGACGTGCCTTCTGGCGTCCGTCGCAGCGTTGCGATGGGGCTAGCCACACGCTGGTGCATGCACACAAATTGCATGCGGGACCGCAGACGTGCTGCGGCCGGCTTGCAAGCCTTTCCATCAAAGCAATAGGACACGCGTTCGGGCCTGAAAAGCCCGATCCTCCATAGGGGGATCGAGCCTTGCAGCGCTGAGCGCACTAACTGCGCTGAGCGAGGTGGCCAGACGGGTGTCAGTGTGGAAAGAACGTCCACTCTCATGGACGGACGTTCCTTCTGTTCTTGAAAATGCTCTTCTGACCCCAGCCTTGGTAAGTCCCTATTTTAATACATTTTTGTTGATTTAAACACTTGGGGGAATAGCTTAGGAGGGGCTGCACACATCTAGTGCACTGTATTCAGCAAGTTATAACAGTTTCCAGTAACGCTATAATGAAGCATGTTTAGATCGAGTGCAGCCTTCTTGGGTTTTGTTAGCTTAGTCTTGATTTATGTTTGCGGCTATACTGCTTTTTTATTTTTTTTTACATAGGCTGAAAAAAGACGTGCGTCCATAGGGTTCAGCCTCTCTTACATCACCTATTGCTGTTGATCCAAAAGAAAGCAAAAAACCCAGTACTGGTTTGGTTACCACTGAAATCTAAAAAGCATATTCCTACCACCATGACTACATAACCTTAAAGGAACACTCTACTCAAAAAATCCCCCCCCCCCGTTTGTTTATCCTAACCTATCCCTTAATAAATCTTTAGGTTTTTTTTTTTTTTTTTGTAACTGTGATACTTACCCTAAAATCCTCTTGTTTCCAGCGGCGTCTTTTTTTTTTTTTTTTTTTTTTATACTTACCCCCCTCCTCTTCCGCTCCCGTCCTTCTTGCTGCATCTTGGCTTCTGGTTTACGTGAGAAGCGCGCATGCGTGCCTCTCACATAAGCCAGCCAATCGGCAGGCTTCCTCCCGGCTCCCTCTGAGGATTAGTGTTGCGCGCAAGAGGATGCGCGCAACACTAACCCTCAGAGGGAGCCGCCAGCTTCTGCGGTGAGTAGGAGACGTCATCGCGCTGAAAGCGCGATGACGTCTCCTACTCGGCAAAAGTCGGCAGAAGCGGGAAATATGATTCCCGCTCTGCTGACTGACAGCTGGGAGGGCGGAGTAAACTTCTCTCTGTTTTCAGCATTTACAGCTGAACCGCTGAGCGGAGGGAGGGGGGACAGAGGGCAGGATACTCCGGGCATCATGACTACCTAAAATAGCTTAGGTGGTCATGTTGCTTAGAGTATCCCTTTAATTGAGCATGGTGAAAGACTCTTGCCCCTTTTAATTATCCATTGTAACACCTCTTCATAATGGAGGTTCCCCTCTGCCTTGAAATCTGTCAGTGTCTGGCTATTGACAGCCATGTTTTTTTTTCCTTCAGCAAATGCAGCAGGCAACGTGTGGTGAGTCTGCTAGCACAAGTAATGCTTTTCAGCCAGAAGGAATTGATTGGCTGCATATATTGAAGCTAATCTGTGCCCACCTTGCACCACCAATACAAGTATATAATTAGACACCTGGCATCCAGCTACTTCTGTAGCTGGTTAGCTGGCACCAGAAGAGAAGCAAATGACAGGGCAATAAAAGGTAAGTATTATATACATTACTTTTTAATTAAAAATGGGATGAGGCAGACGGGATTTAATAGTTAACCCCTGCTTTTTATTTACGCTATAGCTGTCCATATGGATCATTTCAGAGTGCTCTCAACATTGTATATTTAACAAGTCCTCTTGTGCCAAGACACAATTGTACCTTGGTCTTGCTTAACAGGACACTGTAGCAACCACGACAACATTGCAAATCAGGGCTATCTAAGGTTGGGGTCAGACGAGCGTAGTGTTCACGTCCGTGATTGCGCCTAAAAGTACGTCCGTGATAGCATGACAGCCCATTGGAGCCCCACACACGAAGTACGTCCGCACTGAACTGCGGACGCACAACGGCCGCGGCCCACGGACGCAAGGCAGGCAAGAACGTACAACCGCTAGAACGGCCGTACAAAGTGCGCTGCGTCCGCAACGTCCGCATAGCTTTGTGTGTGAGTGATGGAACGTGGTCAGACGGACTGCATTTATACGTCCAGCATTTTTCACGGACAAAATGGTTTTGCTTTTTATTTTATTTTCCCGCCTACATCCGTCAAAATATACATCAGTGAATAAACGGACTGTGTGGCCACTACTGCGTCTTCCGTACTGACGTACGTCCGTGTGCACGGATGTACAGTCCGTAGAAATCACGCTCGTCTGACCCTAGCCTTACTCACGCCCCCCCCAAATGTTGGTTGCTTACAATTCCCAGAATTCATACAATTGAACAGATGGGTAGGGAATCATGGGAGTTGTAGTTCAGAAGTGTCTGGGGTGCTGGAGTTAGACAGCACTGCTGTAATTGATCATGTGGAGCTGAATGAAGCTGCCTCCAACCCCTGGTTTGGGGGTTTAGGTTGGGAATGCACAGAAAAATGTAAGACCTTCTTCCTCTTCCTCCACAGCTCCCAGCCGACTTGACAGAATGCCTCCTCTAAAAGATGCTCAACTAGGAGCCTTCACCTTCTTCGCCTCTGCCCTCCCTCATGATGTATGCGGCAGTAACGGGCTTCCTCTCACACCCAACTCCATCAAAATCCTGGGAAGATTTCAAATTCTTAAGACTAGTGTTCATCCGAGACTTTGCCAATATGTGGACATTGCCCGCGGCAAACACGGTAAGGCACAAACTGGAATTTTCATTGCTTTTTTTTTTTTATTCAAGGCAAGATAACATACATGTGGCAATAAGGTAATGCAGTTTGTCATAGTAAAATGTAGTACAGGTGATTTGCATCAAATAACTGTGATCATCAAAGCAAGGAAACGTATATAGAAAATATATCATCGAATAAGTGCAGTCATCAGAGCAAAGCAGTAGTCATGTGAAAAATAGCATCAAAGTGAAGCATTTGTCAAAGCAAGAAAACATACTTATTGAGCGCAACGCCTCAGCAGAGTAAGTGCTGGGTATTCCGTACATATTTTCTTTCCAAGGTAGGTCAAAATAACAGCGATACATGTACTGTTTATTGCATCTAGTTTGGCAGCACCATTGCTGCGACCCGCCCCGATTTCATCGGGTCAGGCATCAGCAATCCGGGTGTCAGCCCCTCGAGCAGCTCGGTGAACCAACAACTGTCCCCTGGGTGTGGTTTGTGATCCTCCCTCCCCCCTCCCCCTCCCCCTCCCCCCCCCCCCCCTGTGACAGCCAGTTAATAGATGTGGTTCATGGCTCTTTGGTCCTACGTTACATCGTCCCTTCAGGTGTCTTCATGTGCCGAAGTAGCAGGGGAGCAGTTGATCTGTGTACTGTGTGTGGGGGTTTCTATCTCCTCTGCCTAGAGACAGGGGCCGCAAAATCAGATAAGGGAGTGTATGAGGAGGCCCTTGTAACAATGAGTGGGGTGGGGGGGGAGTCTTACTCCTGAGGCGCACTGAGGTGGTTTAATAGGTGAGGTGAGGAAGGAGAAGGAAGGCGACAACGCGGGAGATGCTGTTGTAAGGTGGGTATGCGATGGTGCATGCCGAGAGGGAGAGAAGAGCGGTGTGAGGTGGTGGATAAGAGAAGGTAAACAAAAGAAGTAGAGAAAGAGAAGAGAGGGAAGAGAAGAGAGAGAAGAGGAAAAAAAAAAAAGGGAGGGGGGAGGGGGAGTGTATAGGTAATTATTATTATTATTATTCTTTATTTATAAAGCGCCAGCATATTCCGCAGCGCTGTACAATAAGCACAGTATAGACAGGGTTACAATACATTGAACAACATTTGACAAACAGTACAGGAGGAGATGAGGGCCCTATTCCCGTAGGAACTCACAATCTGGGAGGGTTGGGGTTGGAAACAGGAGGAGAGGACTGTAAGGTTAGAGTGATTGATGATTGCGTCAGTGAGTTGGGTGGTAGGCTTCCCTAAATAGGAACGTTTTAAGGGAGCGTTTGAAGAAAGAGAAGTTAGGGGAAAGTCTGACAGTACGAGGGAGAGCGTTCCAGAGAGTGGGGCTGCGCGTGAGAAATCCTGCAGTCTATCATGGGAAGAGGTGATGCGGTGAGAAGCTAGGCGCAGGTCACTGTTTGACCTTAGGGAGCGGGCTGGGGTGTATTTGGTGATTAGTGAGGACAGGTAGTGGGGAGCTGAGTTAGTGAGGGTTTTGTAGGTAAGGATAAGGATTTTGAACTTAATTCTGCAGTGGATGGGGAGCCAGTGAAGGGACTCGCAGAGGGGAGCGGCAGAGACAGAGCGGCGGGTGAGGTGAATTAGTCTGGCGGAGGCGTTCAGGATGGATTGTAGGGGGGAGAGGCGGGACAGAGGGAGGCCAGATAAGAGATTATTGCAATAGTCGAGTCGGGAGATTACCAGGGCGTGTATGAGTTGTTTTGTGGCGACAGCAGTAAGAAATGGCGAATTCTGGAAATATTACGCAGTTGGTATCGGCAGGAGGAGGAAAGAGACTTGATGTGGGGGATGAAGGAAAGAGCAGAGTCAAGTGTAACTCCAAGACAGCGAACGTGGTTTGATGGGGAAATGGTGATACCCTCCACCGTGATAGAGAAGTCAGGAGGTGGGGAGGCATTGGAGGGAGGAATAAGTAGGAGTTCAGTCTTCGACATGTTGATCTTTAGGTGGTGGGAGGCCATCCAGGAGGAGATGCCAGATAAACAGTCACTGACTTTTGAAAGGACAGGGGGAGAGAGATCAGGGGTAGAGAGGTAGATCTGAGTGTCATCAGCGTAGAGGTGGTAATTGAAGCCAAAGCTGTTGATGATTTTGCCCAGGGAGGAGGTGTAGATGGAAAAGAGCAGAGGACCAAGGACAGAGCCTTGAGGTACACCAACAGATAGAGGCAATGAGGAGGAGGAGTTACCAGCAAAGGACACACAGAAGGACCTGTGTGGAGGGGTTGGCAATATATGCCGTCTTATCTCCAATAGAAGCAAGGAACCCTCACTCTCAGAAACCCCCACTCTCATGCCGAGTCGGGTGGGCGCAGGCCGGTACAGCGGACCCTTCGACTCTCTGTCCAGCTAGATATGTCGGACCCGCGAGGTAGCAGGTCGTGATATATTGTCGTGTTTCGTTACTAAGGCTCGGTTCGTCCGCGGCATTGCGGTGTAGTCAGGTATGTGCACCAGTGTTGCCATTTACGCGAGTGCTTTTCCATGGCATCTGTCATTCTAGCAGCCAGGTCTTCTTGTGTTCTCACCTCCTCCATTCTGGCCAACCATTCCCGATAAGCAGGGGTGTGTGCCGACTTCCAGAAGCGAGCCACCAGGAGTCTCGCCGTCAGCAATATCGGCAGCACGACCGATTTCTTCATTGCTTTTACCAAACATTGTGTATGTGTCAGGAGGAACACCGCAGGTGTAAATGGCAGATCAAGGTCAGCAACATCCTTCACCGTATCTCTAATCTGGCACCAGAAAGGTGCGAGGGCCGTACACTCCCACCACATGTGTAGGTATGTGCCCGAGGGGGCATCACACCTCCAACAATTCGTCATGAGCCTCAGGCCCATGCGGAAGAGAAGCGTGGGCGTGCAGTACCAAAGTGCTATGAGTTTGTACGAGGCGGATTGCAGGCGTGCCTGCATGGACCCTCGATGGATAAGCTCATATGAGTCCCTCCACTGCTCCTCCTCAATGGTGATATCAAGCATCCGCTCCCATGTTTCCTCAAATTTCGGGGTTTCCGGCGATGGGTGTGTCTGCAGCATGCGGTAGACCACCGAGATGCCATGAGATAACGGTCGTCTCGACTGACAAAGCATCTCAAAGGTGGTGAGGGGTCGAGTCAAACGATGACGTGCCGGTAATGAGAGTAGGTAGTGCGTGATCTGTGAGTAATTAAACCTCTCCAGTATCGTCGGGGCCACCGTTGGGGTAGGCCTATCCCAAGGGGGATTCAGATTCTGTCCCACAATGAAGTGGGTAGCTCTGGGGACCCTCGTAGGCTCTAGTCTTCTACGTAATCCAGGTTGCAACCCAACCTGGAAATCCGGGTTATGCAGCAGCGGTAGCATAGGCGAGGGGTAAGAGGAAAAGGCGCATCGTCGGGTCACTAAAGCCCACACCCTCAGAGTAGCTCCTATGAACGGATGGCGTGACGTAGACGTGGTCCGCCTGGCCGGTGCTATCCAGGGTAGAGCTGCGAGGTCGTGGTGTGAAGCGGCTCCCTCCAGGTCCTGCCAGAGCGCCTGTCGTCCCCCTGTAGACCACTCCACCACCCGAACCAGGTGGGCAGCTTGGTAGTAGGAAGCCCAGTCCGGTAGTGCGAGACCCCCCGCCGATTTCGGGCGCGACATGGTGCGGTTATTGATCCGCGCTCTCGAGGATCCCCAGACAAAGCGGGAGCTAGAGGAGCGGATCTGGCGGAGGAAGGCGGTCGGTATGTGTACGGGCAGCGTCTGGAAGAGGTAAAGCAGCCTCGGCAGGACATTCATCTTAAGTATACAGATTTTTCCGAACCAAGACACCTTCAGTGGTTTCCATCGCACCAGATCACGGTGTATGTCAGCCCACAAAGGTAGGAAGTTCTCTTTAAAAAGGTCTTGCGGACTTTTCGTCAGCCACAGTCCTAAATATTTCATTCTCGTGGCACACCACGTAAAGGGGTGGATGCGACGAATTGCGCGCTCCGTCGCCGCGTCTGCCGTTAGATTCAAGATTTCAGACTTGTCCATATTCAGCTTGAGGTTTGCTAATCGGCCGTATACCTCAAACTCCGTCACGATCTCCGGGAGGGTCCGTAGTGGATCCAACACATAAAATAACAGGTCGTCTGCATAGGCCGAGACTTTATGCGAATGTCGTAGGCCCTCCCATCCCGGGATGGCTGCATTACTCTGTATTGACTCTAGGAATGGTTCCAACGTCAGGGCAAAGAGGAGGGGGGACAGGGGGCACCCCTGCCTGGTCCCATTCCGGATCTGAAACGTCTCGGAGAATACGTCATTAACCCGGACTTTGGCGTTGGGTTCACTATACAGGGCTGTTATCCACCGGATGAACTCCGCCGGTATATTCATGGCTCGCAAGGTTGAGTACATGAAGGGCCAGGATACCCGATCGAACGCCTTTTCGGCGTCCGTCGATAAAAGCAGTAGTGGTATGTCTGATCGTTGAGCCATCTGAATCACATTCAGCGTCCAGATGGTGCCGTCCCTTGCTTCCCTAGTCGGTATGAATCCCACCTGGTCCTTCCCCACAAGAGCTGGGAGAACCAATTTAAGGCGACCCGCGAGGGTGGCGGCGAAGATTTTCAAATCGCTATTGAGAAGTGAGATGGGTCTGAAACTGGAGCACAATTGAGGATCCTTCCCTTCCTTAGGGAGCACCGCTATTGTGGCGGACATCGTATGTGGGTGGAGCTTGTCATGTGAGAGTAGGGCGTTAAAGGTTCTCACCATTTGTGGTATCAAGGTTTTCCCAAGCTTTTTATAATACAGGGCCGGAAATCCATCCGGTCCCGGGGCTTTACCATTCTTCTGGGATTTAATTGTTTGCGCCAATTCCTCGGCCGTGATGGGAAGACCGAGCGGTGTACTCTGCTCTGTGGTGAGGCGGTTTGGAACCCTGCTCGTGAGGTAGTTCTCAAGGAGGTGCTCCGGTGGCGGGCCAGCTTCATCTACCGAATGGTATAGGTTTGAGTAGTAGTCCCTGAACGACTGAGCTATATGCAGTGGGTCTAGTGTCAGCAAGCCCGTGTTCGTGCGTACCGACGGTACGTACACCTGGTTCCGTCTTTGTTGCAGGAGGCGCGATAGCAGGCGTCCCGGCTTGTCTTCATTCATCGCAAAGAAACAGCGCGTTTGAAGCATAGCTCTTTGAATCCTGGGGTTAAGCGCGTTCGCCAGTTGTGTGCGATGCTGCAGCAATCTAGCGTACGTGCCCACTGCCCCGGTCGCCTGATGTTCCAGTTCGAGGGTCCTTATGTTGCTGTGCAGTGTGTCTAGTTCCTCTTTAAAGGCCCTCTTTTTCTCCGTGGCGATAGATATCAGTTTGCCCCGTATCACCGCTTTGTGCGCCTCCCACACTGTGGGTGCAGGAACGTCTGTCCCTCCGTTATCTTCGAAGTAGTTTCAGATCGACTGCTCGACCTCCGCCATTACCATGGCATCCGAGAGCAGCGACGTGTTTAGCTGCCAGCAACGCTCACGAGGTCTTTGAAGCGGAGACCTCATCGTGAGCACAATAGGGGCGTGGTCTGACCACGTAGTTGCCTGAATCTCCGACCTTCGGGCCAGAGGTAGATCATATTGGGGTACAAAAAAATAGTCCAATCTGGTGTAGGAGTCGTGTACCGTCGAGTAGTATGTGTAATCCCGATCCAGCGGGTGATGTGCTCTCCATACATCTACCAGGCGTAAGTTCCTCAAGGAGTGATGTATCCGGCGTAGAATTCTTCTGGGTGTTCTGTGAGACGCGTTAGACGAGTCCTCAATCGGATTTAAAGGAATGTTAAGATCCCCTCCCAGTATCAGCACACCCTCTGAGAACTCCTCCAGAGAGCGTAGTGCTTTAGCCAAGTATTGGTGCTGGTTCGTATTAGGTAGGTAGAGATTCGCAAATGTATAGACCGCTCCAGCAATTTCGCCCTTCACAAACAGGCACCTTCCATCCCCTTGGGAGTGTGTTTCTCGGTGTATGAAGGGGAGGGAGCCTGCGAACAATATCGCCGTCCCTTTCGATTTAGAATCGGGGTTGTGATCGTAAAATCCCGTCGGGTATCTGCGGTCTCGTAGTGATGGAGGAGATAGAGAGCAGAAATGAGTCTCTTGTAAGAATGCCACCGATGTCTTTAGCGCAGCCAAGTCTCGGAGTAACCGTCTCCTTTTCTCCGGTTTATTAAGGCCGCGGACATTGTAACTTACGACTCTGAGATCTACCGGTGCCAGCCCCCCAGCTCGGCCACCCGATCCCGACGTCCCGGTTGTATAGGAGTATATATATATATATAACGAAGAAAGAGAGAGGAGAGAAGAGGGGGGGGGAGGAGGCAGGGGCCGGGAGAAAAGAGCGGTGGGAAAGGGAGCACTCTCGCCTCGGTTCGTATGAGGGAAGGGGGGGGGAAGACGGGGGGGGGACTGTCCAGCGGTGATGGGGGGGAAATCAGCTTGAGTAGGTGCGTAAGGAAGGTCAGTGGTATGTAGGTGTCTCTCTTGAGGTAGGAGAGACGGTCAGGTTCCCACTACTGGAAGTGGGTCTAAATTGGGGTTGGAGGCACAGGTCGTGTGAGGTGAGAATCCCAACCCTCTGTTGTGGGCCAGGAATCTCTAGGCTCACATCGACTGACAATTGTGCCCTGCCCTGGGGGGTCGTGGGGGGTACCACGTGATTCACCAAGATGCCCCAAGGGGCAAAAGGAGTTCAGGAAACAAAAATTTTGTTTCAGAAAAACAGAAAAATAAGAAATATGTAAGGAGCTGGCTATAGTCCAGTCCCCTCCGACTTAAAAACAACGGATAACAATGTATAACCACCGTATTATGCAAACATAAGCACAGGTAATACAGCATGAACAACTTAATACAGCCGCCTCGCAGCATGGCAATCCCACCCACTCGGATCCACCCAGCATTATATATATGAAGCTAATCCCTCTTTCTATCGCCGGGCGTACTCCGGTTCATCCAGTATGACCATGCCCCCTCCTTGAACACACCGCCGCGCTCTGCCACCTTGGTGGCCCATCGCGCGCTCGGTAGCAATCTCCGTTAACCTCCCATGTATCTAAGGGAAATCGTTCGCTGGCCGACCCGCATAGCCTCCAACGATGCGCAGGCGCCAACATCACTAGCTGCGGCTGGATCCCACATGGGAGGCCTATCCAGTTTCGACCGAGGTCAGCATCCCTCCCTATCACTTGGAGATTCTCCCGGCGTTTCCCGCCTCCCAACATGTCAAGGGTCCCCAGGCCCGAGTCGTAGCGAAAACCACTCGCGCAGCGCGTGCGCGGTTCGACTTGCAGTTAGTGGGTTCAAAACGCTATTCTAGAGTTCGTTGTGGCGTTCTTCCTTGTCATATGTTAGTCTCAATCCCCTTTGGGGAGATGGGTATGTTCAGCTGTGTGAGTAACTCCCCTCGATCCAAGGTGGGGAAGCGGTGGCCTGGGTCAGCGTGAGCGTCAGGGATAAACACATGGCACAGATATCATTAGCTGCGTCTCACAATCCCCGCCACAATCTCAGCCACGAGGTCTCGTCCCCTCATTCAGCCCAGTGGCTGGGTCCCGGAGCTGGCCACACAGGCCTGCGTGAAAGCCAGGCAACAGTGGCCCTCGTTTGGGAGACCGGGCTATAGGGCCGAAGTGTCAGATACAGGTCTATTCTGCGAGAGCCATGACAGTGACGGGCAAGGTCGAGTGCCACTACTGTAGCGGCGATGGCGCTGCTATTGGTCCGGGATGGCGGCCACTCTCGCTCCTCCGGGTCGACGGCGCTGTGGTTGGCGTTGCTGTCTGGGCGCTCGACCTCCCGGCTCCTCTCGCTCCCAGTCCGGAATTTCTAATGGTGCTATGTGTAAGGCCTCCAGGAAGTCAGGCACATCCTTAGGGCAATAGATAGCGTGTTGCACTCCATCAAGGCGGACCATCAGGGAGAAAGGAAAGCCCCAGCGGTAAGGAACATTGCGGTGGCGTAGGGTTTGCGTAATTGGGCGAAGATGGCGGCGCGCCGCGAGGGTGAAGGCCGACAGGTCATTAAATAGTTCGAGTTGCTGCCCCTCAAAATCCCAAGTTCTAGTATTGCGTACTCGCTGCATAATCCCCTCTTTCAGCCTAAAATTCGAAAAGCAGCAGATCACGTCTCGCGGGGGTTCTCCCTGTTGTGGTCGTGGGTGCAGGGCTCTGTGGGTGCGGGGCAGATCACGTGCAGGCCGGATTTCGCGCCCCGAGATCGCAGTGAAGAGCCGGCCGAGTACCTCATCTAAGTTCTCCGGCTGATCTGGTTCCCACAATCCGCGTATCCGGATATTGGCTCTCCGGCCCCGGTTGTCCAGATCATCCACCAGGCGCCGGAGGCCGGAGAAGCCATGTGCCGCGTCATTCGTCGAGGGTGCTTGGACTGGGGCTGTGTTTTCTAGGTGAGTCACTCTGGATGACAGGGCCGCAACCTCCCCTCTCACCTCCTCCACGTCGTGTTGGAAGGAGCCACGGAGATCCGTGAGCATCTCAGCCAGGTCAGACTTGGTGGGCATGCCGGCCAGGAGGGACTCCAACCGGCGCTCAAGCCTCGTGATGGCCGCCGTCGGATCCTGTGAGGAGGCAGGTGCTGCAGCGTCCGCCATCTTAGGTGGTGTGGTGCTCGGCATAGACCGCGGCGTCGATACCAGAAATTCGTCCAACGGGCGGACCGCCGCACGGGTATGCTTGGCCGGTGTCTTCTGGCTGTTGGTGGAGCCCTTTGTGCGTACCATATTAGGGTGGAAACAGTGGAAATTAAGCTTGTAGTCGGAGGGTAACTCGGAGAGCCCTCAGTGTGCGGCCATCTTGGTTCACGGTCCGGCCACGCCCCGCAAAAATGCTTTTTAAAGGAAAGGTTTACTGTAAACACAGCAGGCCTGATGTCAAAAGGCAATGTCATCTTAAGCTGTCTTGCCTGAGAAGTTGTGTTTTCACCCCAGCAGAGGGGATAAAACCTTTTTTTTAGCTGTGATTAGCACAAAAACGGCACAAGTGTTTGCAGTATGCTTGCATTTAGAACAGGGTTTCTCGACTCCAGTCCTCAGGACTAGGGATGAGCTGTTCGGTTCGGAGTTCGACCCGAACTTAGCCTGTTCGATTAGATCGCGAACATTTCCGGGTGTTCGCCGCATGTTCGACCACAATAGACCACAGTGCATTTTCCCACTGGCCTGAAGCTCGTAATTGGCTACAGCCTTGCACCTGACCACAGATCTGGTGCAAGACAGGTTCAACACTATGCCAATCACGGCTCAGAGTCCTGATTGGGCAAATTTTGCCCAATCATGGGCTCACAGAGCTAAGTCCCGCAGCACACTATATAACGTTTCCACGCGCCGATTCTGCATGCATTTCAGAGGAGATTTCAGAGGAGATAGTTGTGTGTTGTTACTGTCGGTCTGCCACACTACTGGGGGGTCTCATTTCTACCAAATATCAGGGAATTTAGGTGATGTGTGTCTTGTCACTGTGCCAGCAAATCTTTTTGGGGCTCACTAATTTCTTTAAAACATTTGTGAATTGAGGTGATCTGTGTCTTGTCACACAACCAGTACCACGCAGTATTTTGGGGCTCACTAAATTCCCTAAAACATTTGTGAATTGAGGTGATCTGTCTCTTGTCACTGGCTGCCAGCTATCAGTGTGTCTCACTGAGTTATACCAGAGTTGAATCAGAGTTCTGTATATATTAATCTATATATCATTCACCATGTCTGAAAGAACAAAAAGGACAGGCAGACGCTCCCAGACACAGATAAGAGGGCAAGCAGCCACTGTGTCGGGAGGCTGTGCCTCTGGTCGTCGTGGACGTGGTGCATCCTCTGCAGGGGCACGCTTGTCCTTTCTAACTGGTGCTGGCCGTCTTAAGCAGCAGCAACATACAGGGGACTTGGTGGATTGGCTAACCAGGCCATCCTCATCCTCCGAGTCCTCTGCCAGCCGGGCTTCTCTTGCTTTACAGTCCACCTCAGCTGCCAAAGCATCTAATGCAGCCTCCATGTCCACAGCTACTCCTGCCGTAGCCTCGCTATCACACACGGAGTCAGCTGAATTGTTTGACTACAATGAGAGTGACATGCTGCTTGAGGATGAGCAGCAAGTACAGTGCTCTGATTCAATCTCTGAGGTTGAGGAAGGGAGTATAATCAACCTAGAGGAAGGGGGTGCCAGTGATGACACACAAATAACTGGCACTCATGTTGCCCCAGCAGCTGCAGCATACTGCCAAGTTGGCTCCAGTGATGAGGAGATAGGGGGTGATGATGACAATGATGAGGTCACTGACTCCACCTGGGTGCCTGATCGAACAGAGGAATTAAGTGAGGAAGAGGGGGAGGAGGAGGCACAGCAAACACGAGGCACAACATCCTCTGTGACCAACCGTAGCACTAGCCAGTCCAAGGCATCACATGTCAGAGCTGCTCCGGTGCAGAGCGCTGTTGTCTCAAAGAACACACACAGGAACTCTGTTGTCTGGGAGTTCTTTAAGAAATGTGCAGTAGAGTGCAGCGTTGCTATTTGTAATCTGTCAGATGAGGCTTAAGCGTGGCAAAGATACCGGACACTTGGGTACCACGTGCTTGAGGCGACATATGAACAACTGCCACACATCCCGTTGGTGCAAAACTTTGCGTAGGTCCTCCTCCTCCTCATCTGTCTCTACCCCCACTGTATGTCCTGCCATGTCATTGCCTACAACCTCCACCGACAGGGATGATGCTACAGTAATCGATGTACCAGCTCCTTCCTCACAATGTGACATCATCCCAGCAGCTGAAGATTTACGCAGTCAGATTACGTTGCCGCAGCTGCTGCAGCGAAAGAAAAAATATAGTCCCAACCATCCCCAAGCACAGCGTCTAAATGCCAGCTTAGCAAAATTACTCGCATTGCAGCTGCTGCCTTTCCAGCTGGTGGACTCTGCTCCCTTCCGTGAATTTGCTGAATGTGCTGTACCACAGTGGCAGGTTCCAAAACGCCATTACTTTAGACGCAAGGCCATTCCAGCACTATACCAGCACGTGGAAGACAATGTTATCCAGTCATTGGGAAAGGCAGTCAGCAACAAGGTGCTTGTGACTTTAGACACGTGGTCCAGCAAGCATGGACAGGGTCGTTACATTTCCTTCACGGCACACTGGGTAACTCTGATCTCAGCTGGGAGGGATCCAAGACGGGGCTCTGTGCTGGAGCTTGTTCATCCACCACGCCTCCAGAAAGCTGCTTGTATGAGGTCTGTCTGCTCCACCACCCCTTTCTCCTCCGAAGTGGCAACTAAACCGACGCCTGACAGGGTCTACGCAATGGCTCAAGCAAAAAGATGCAATACTGTACTTGAGCTGGTTTGTTTAGGGGACAGGAGCCACACCGGGCCAGAAATTCTGTCAGTTCTGCAGGGGCAGGTGCAGAGATGGTTAACACCACACCAGCTTGAGCTGGGAATGATCGTCTGTGATAATGGCAGCAACCTTCTCTCCGCCCTACGCAAGGGTAAATTGACGCATGTACCATGCCTAGCACACGTCCTAAATCTGGTGGTACAGAGTTTCCTAACCAAGTACCCAGGGCTGCCAGAGCTTCTCATCCAGGCCAGAAAAGTCTGCAGTCACTTCAGACGGTCATTCCCAGCAAGCGTTCGCCTGGCAGAAATTCAAAGAGAATTCCACCTTCCCACAAACCGTCTCATCTGTGACATGCCCACCAGGTGGAACTCGACATTAGCAATGCTGCAGCGTCTGCACAAGCAGCAGGGGGCCATCAACGAGTACCTGTGTGAGTATGGCACAAGGACAGGTTCAGGTCAACTTGGTTTCCCCCCCGCAGTGGCTGATGATCAAGGATGCATGCACTGTACTGTCACCATTTGAGGAGGCAACGAGGATGGTGAGCAGGGACAGTGCATGCATCAGTGACACAATTCCTTTAGTGTTCCTGCTGGAGCACACTCTGCGGGGAATTATAGATGTGGCTCTAGAGGCAGAGCAGTGGGAGGAAGAGGAGGCCTTCCCTAGCTCTCAAGGCCCCAGTCTTTACGCAGACAGCATTCCTGCGGGTCCTACTCAGATCAGACAGGAGGAGGCAGAATATTTAAGTAGTGGGGGCATTGAAGGTGGGGATTCCTCAAGGGAGGGTTTCGTGTGCCCGGAAACACAAGGGCTAGTGCGTGGCTGGGAGGAGGAAGTGCACGATACGGTCATCCTCATTGACCAGGAAGACTCGGCAGCTAATGCCACCTCCAACCTACGCTGCATGGGCTCCCTAATGATGCAAAGCCTGCTAAAGGACCCCAGGATTCGTGCTATCAGGGAGAGGGATCATTACTGGTTGGCAACCCTTCTTGATCCACGATACAAGGGTAAAGTTGCAGAGCTCATCCTGCCCGCACAGAGGGAGCACAGGATGAAAAAACTTGAGGACGCTCTAAAGCGACACTTGTGTAACACCTTTCCAGGCACTGGTAGATTACCAAGTGCTGACACACGTGCTTCTGAGGCTGCGGGTGATCAGAGGAATAGTGGTGAAGGCCAGGGCCGCTTGACTGATGCATCTTTAAATTTTTTTAGTCCTCGACGCCCAGGGACGTCAAATGTAGGCACCCATTGCCAGCGTCTTCACCATATGGTGCAGGACTACCTAGGGGCAAGGGCAGACCTGGATACCTTTCCAGTAGATGATCCACTGGCTTACTGGGTGTTGAGATTGGATCACTGGCCAGAATTTAGCCAATATGCTATGCAGCTACTAGGTTGCCCTTCATCTAGTGTGCTTTCTGAAAGGACGTTCAGTGCCGCTGGAGGTTTTGTCACAGACAAAAGAGTGCGTCTGTCCACCGACTCTGTAGACCGGCTGACATTTATAAAAATGAATCCGTCCTGGATCAGCAGTTATCAATCCCCTGATGCTGACTTAACGGAATAGATCGGGGATGTCTTCTGCATGCTCAAAACCTCCAGCACTGAACTCTTCCACAATACCACAAAAGAAACATAGAAACATAGAAAAATGTCGGCAGATAAGAACCTTTCGGCCCATCTAGTCTGCCCAATTACATGGATACTTAACCTGGATTTATCTTTTGTTTAGGATAGCCTTATGCCTATCCCATGCTTGCTTAAATTCAATTACTGTTTTGGCCTCAACCACTTCAACTGGAAGGCTGTTCCATGTATCCACCACCCTCTCAGTAAAATAATGCTTCCTGATGTTACTTTTAAACCTTTGCCCCTCTAATCTAAGACTATATCCTCTTGTTTTGCTACTTTGTTTCCGTTTAAATATACTCCCTTCCTCTACCTTGTGGTTACGGTGTGAATGCACTTCCTGCCATGAAAGGCACAATATTTGGCTGCACTGACGCCTGTGCCAGATTTATATCACTTTAATTTTTTGAACAGCAGGGTCCAACCCTGCACTCTTCCACAATACCACAGAGGGGTTACTGTATGATGATACTTGCTGGCCTGGCACCAAAAGCACAATATCTGGGTGCACTGACACCCATTACCAGATAAAAACTTTTCAATATAGGACCACATGGTCCACCCCTGCACTCTTCCACAATACCACAGAGGGGTTACTGTATTATGATGGCACTTGCAGGCCTGGCACCAAAAGCACAATATTTGGGTGCACTGCCACTGACGCCTGTATCAGATTCATATCCTCAGAGGGGTTACGGTGTGACGGCACTGTTGGGGATGCTAAAGGACCAATTTTGAAGCACCTATTGTTACTTTCATCCAAAGCCTGCATAAGTTTCACAATCATTTAGCCAAAAAAATCACTAAACTTTTTCTACGTGTCCGAAAATGTCTCCTCTTTTCATACAGACTGCCTCCCCAAGCAGTTGTTTATGGATAGATTTAAGGAAAAGCATTTACCGGCATTTGAAATGTCATTTTTTTTGTTTTTAAGTGTTTCTATACATCCTAGAAATCCGCCACTTCACGGGCAGGTTATGGGGACCTCCTAGGCACGATATTTGAAGGAATTTTTTGTTTTTATTTTTAACCCTTATTTCATGGAAAACTCACTGTCCCTTTTAAAAACATTTTTGTTTTTAAACTTTTTGTCCTTGTTTCCTGTCCCCCAGGGCACTACCCGGACCCCCATACACCTTTTATGGCAATTATCTAGCATATATGCCCTCTTGGAGGGCACTCTAAAAACCAAATTTTCAGCCCCATTGACTTGCATTGAGTTCGGGTTCGGAACCGAACATTTGGGAAGTTCGGGTTCGGGCCCGAACCGAACTCGGGGGGTGTTCGGCTCATCCCTACTCAGGACCCACTACAGGCCAGATTTTGCACATCACCTTGGGGAAATGCAGACTGAATACTGCAATCACTGAGCATCTAATTAGATCACCTGTGCTCTGCTTCGGATATCCCACAAACGAGGCCTGTTAGTGGGTCCTGAGGATACGAGTTGAGAAACACTGATTTAGAGTACAGACAGCTTTTGTACTGGCTGTGTATTGGGCAGAACATGCATTTAAATGTGCTTTGACCCATTTACGCAGAACAAAACACAATTTTGTGGACCATTTGTGTCATAATAGAAACATAGAAAAATGTCGGCAGATAAGAACCTTTCGGCCCATCTAGTCTGCCCAATTACATGGATACTTTACCTGGATTTATCTTTTGTTTAGGATAGCTTTATGCCTATCCCATGCCTGCTTAAATTCAATCACTGTTTTGGCCTCTACCACTTCAACTGGAAGGCTGTTCCATGTATCCACCACCCTCTCAGTAAAATAATGCTTCCTGATGTTACTTTTAAACCTTTGCCCCTCTAATCTAAGACTATGTCCTCTTGTTTTGCTACTTTGTTTCCTTTTAAATATACTCCCTTCCTCTACCTTGTGGATTCCCTTTACGTATTTAAATGTTTCTATCATATCTCCTCTGTCTCGTCTTTTTTCCAAGCTATACATAAGCTGACATAACCTGTCATTTTTCTGCTTCAGTGAACCTCTAAACGTTGATTTTGAAAACTCTAATAGTGCCAACAACTTGTAAAGGAAACCTATTACAGGTTGAACACCCCTTATCTGGAGTGCTCGGAACTTCGGATTTCGGATTCTTCCTGATTTCAGAATCCGGAAGAATCCAATATTTGACAGTAAAGAGATTGGTGCAGGGAGTCGCGATCCCTTGCCACCAGCATTTACACACAATGGGAGCACTGCGTCGGGTTACTCTACGGACATGCTGCTCAGAGTGTGACTGACTCGCTCGTGCACTCAGCCCGCTGACTCGCTCGCGCACTCAGCCCGCTGACTCGCTCGCGCACTCAGCCCGCTGACTCGCTCGCGCACTCAGCCCGCTGACTCGCTCGCGCACTCAGCCCGCTGACTCGCTCGCGCACTCAGCCCGCCGACTTGCTCGCGCACAACAACGGTTATGGTGGAGGACAAAAAATGAGATAAAAAGCCTCCACGCTATAATGGTTACGTTTATTATTGCAGAAGCCACTTGCACATCACAGCAATTCAAAGAACTGCATCCCAGAGCTTATTTACTCTACGGGTCCAAGCATCCACTGCAACTGGTCATGCCTAGCTCCTAACTGATAACCGTCCAATAAACCCGAAACAGCGCTGTCCTAGGAGTGGCTTTGACCAGTTGCATAAACCTGATCTCTGCTAAAAAAAAAAAACCATAGTATGGCGTGGCATTGATTTAAGGGTTCTGTGTAAAAACAGACACAGGATGCAATAAAAGTGAGACAGAGGTCATTTGCATATCCTACCCAGAGTTCCTTGCTGCATATGGGGAATGTAGAACAGGGGCTCTGGGATGCAGTTCTTTGAACTGTGATGTGCAGATGGCTTCTGCAATAATAAACGTAACCTATGTATAGATTTATTACACAGACCTCAGACCAGACTAATATATATATATATAATATATATATATATATTAGGGCTGCGGAAAGTAACGATTAATCCATCGATTTTTAATCGTTAATTTCGTTGGTCGATTTAAATATATTTAAATCGACCGCTGCTGCGTGCTTTGTGCCGCATGTTTGGCTCCCTAGGAGTGTCCGAAGGCATGGAGCTTGGCTTCTTGCGAGATCGCGGCTGGTCACGTGGTTTCCCCCAGACGAGCGGTCATGCTCCATGCCTTCGGACACTCATACGGATCCAAACACTCAGCGCAAAGCACGCGGCGGCATAGGTGAGAGCTGGGGGCAATATATGCATGCGTGAGCTGGGGGCAAATATATCCATGTGTGAGCTGGGGGCAAATATATCCATGCGTGAGCTGGGGGGCAAATATATCAACTTACGTCAGTGCTACAGTTTGAACTTTAAGGCATGACACGGAGGCTCCTATTTGCAGTCTATTTCTTACTTTATTAAACAGCAGCAAGAAGTAGACAGAAAAGTACATATCCATATATAAACTTTGACAAGAAAAAACGACAGTACCAACATGGTACGTCCTGAAACACCCCATTCCATAACGCAGTATGGACTGTCCTGAGTTAACATAAATTCCCCCCTGGCATCCATTAAACCTCTTTCTTGCTGCTCAGCGGACAGTTAAGTATACAAATTTTTGTCCCAGCCTCCCTGCGCTTAAGGGAGTCTGGGACGCTGTATTTATATGCTTGTTAATGTATTTATCCAAGCTGTGTTTATTTAATATGTGTCAGCGTTTTGGCCGTTGGGTTTAGGATCTGTAACTGGGTGTTACAATCCTGTCTTTACACCTCCCAAGGCCTGCACTGTTAATCACCGAGTTTCTCCTCATGCGTTAGGCTCCGCCTCCTATCTCGTGGGGTTTTCGTGGGCTTTAGGCGGCGGCCATTTCAAATAGAAAAGACTTGCTTTTAAAAATCATGTCACTCTCCAAGCACAACTCGCGCTCCGGTCAGCACGATTCCGACTCCGAGGGTGAGGTGATGCACATCTCTACCCTCGCTGATCGGCATGGCTTACCCCTGCGCCCCCAGTGGGAAGACCCTGAGACAAGGCTGGAGGCTCTGGAGGCTTCAATCACCCGAATGCAGTCGGCGGTCACCTGTATGTCTGAGTCCTTCTCCCGCGCCTGGGCTGACCGTAATGTACCCTCGAATTCATATGCTCCCCATTATTTTATGCCTCCCATACCTGTAAACCCCTGCCCTACAGTTTCCTCTGGGACACTTACCCCTGCTCACTCCATGTGTTCCCATGGTCCTGCTTTTAATTTGGCCTCACATCCTCCTCAATTAAATATTAATCGAGCCAAGAGCTCTCAGGCTCTAAACAGACCCCAAAGCTTTCATGCTCACAGTGAGACCGCGCCTGACAATCTGAGCGCCACAGGGGCTGGCAACCCCGTTCAACTGCCTGAACCCCATTACATCCCCGCACAAAAACGAGCCCTTGACCGCGGGGCGTGTAAAGCAGTATGTTTGCCCAAGCAACAAAAAACGGGCACCTCTCTGTTACCGGCTTATCCGCTTTCAGATGAGGATGATGGGGATAAGGCTTATGACTATGAGGAGCCTTTTGAAATCCATGCGCCCGCTTACGATGCGCAGTTGGAGGAGGATGTTATACCACCTATTTTCCCGGGGGCCACTCCACGATAAAGCATTTACGACCCACAGGGTAACCCCCTGTTTCACCCCCCAAACCATATCCCACCCGCGCTCTACAGAGTGGTATCCACTGCCTCATGTGGCTAAGTGGATTGATGAAAATTTCAGGGCTCCCCTAGACCGTCCCTCCAGAGCAACTATGAGGGCTGAGTGTCCCCGACCTACCACCGCAGGCAAAGTCTGCCTTACCCCGGTGGTAGACGAATATTTTGAAAAATTCCTGGGAGGAAAAGGATGGACAGTAAAAAAGGGCATTGACAATGCTCTGCGCATGATACAGGACAAAGTCCTTGATATGTCAGGTCCCTTAACACGCCTTTTTGAAATGGTGGAAGATGCAAAGCTCTCTGGTAACCCCCTAGAACCTGAGGATGTTGGGGGATGGTTACAACGCACTATGTGTTTGTTCGGGAACGCTAATGCGGCAGTAGCGGCAGAACGCCGTAAAGCAATCCTGATCAAAATGGACCCGCAGTTCACCACCTTAGCCCCTAAAGACCTAGGTAGTGAGGCGCAGGGTTTTCTGTTTGGGGACCGTTTCATCAAAGAGATGGGAACGTATGCGAACACTTTTAACAACATGGAAAAGAATGAGGCTACAATGAAGAAGGTCTTCAATCCCACTCGAGTTTTTGGCAGGGCCGGCAGATACAGAGGGCGCCCTGCCGGCCGCGGAGCCAATCCTTATGCCACTTCCCGTACTGGGAACTTGCCCTCACTATCTGCTCCAAAGTCCAGAGCATCAGCATTCACAGGATCCTTTTTCCCATCACAAGCTCGACCCTGGCAGGGACGCGGGTTTAGAGGGACGAGAGGCAGAGGATATTTCCATCGTCCAGCAGATAATCCCTATACCACATCCCACGATCCCAATCGCGGGGCACTTGCGTCATTTCCTGCACAACTGGGACGCACTCACACAGGACACATGGGTCCTCAACACGGTACAGGGGTTCACTGTGGATTTCACCGACACGCCATACCAGTTGTCACCACCACACCCGCTATCACTGTTTTCGACACTTCACGAATTAGTACACACAGAGGTACAAAACCTCCTACAGAAAGGGGCAATAGAAACATCTCCTACTCCCACACCGCGCTTTGTAAGCAACCTCTTCGTAGTTGCAAAGAAAGGGGGCGGTTACCGCCCAGTCATCAACCTGAAAGAGTTGAATGGTTGGGTGGTATACCGCCATTTCAAAATGGAAGGAATTCATACAATGAAAGAGTTGTTGATTCCAGGGTATTGGCTTGTCAAATTGGATCTCAAAGATGCCTATTTGACAATTCAGATTCGAGAAGACTTCAGGGACTTTCTCGCATTCCCCTGGAATGGCAAAATGTGGAGGTTCACCTGTCTCCCATTCGGTCTATCATCAGCCCCATGGTGTTTCACGAAAATCATGAAACCAGTGGTAGCTCAGTTGCTATCAAAAGGAGTGCGCTTAGTGATCTACCTAGACGACATCCTCATGTCGCAGTCACACTCCACCATACAGCTACATCTCCGAGGGACCATTCAGCTGTTACAAGATCTCGGTTTCCTGATCAACATGGAAAAATCTATCCTGGTTCCATCACAAAAACTGGAGTTTTTGGGCTTCATTCTCGATTCTGTACTCCAGACTCTGAGCCTCCCAAACTCGAAGGTCCTTTCCCTCCGGAAGGAAGTCCGCTCACTACTTCACCATCGCGTCACTTCACTGAGACAGATTGCACGAGTCATAGGACTTATGTCAGCGACACGACACGCAATATTTCCAGCCCCCCTGATTTTCAGAGCCCTCCAGAGATTGAAGGCCTGTTTTCTCCGGTCCGGCTCTTCATACAACAGGATAGTGGAGATCACGGAGGATGCAACCACCGATCTCCAATGGTGGATTACGGATTTGCATCTTTGGAACGGGAGTCCTCTTCATTTTCCAATTCATACACTCACGATAGAATCAGACGCCAGTCGTCTAGGTTGGGGAGCTCAATGCGGTTGACTGGAGACGGGAGGACGTTGGTCTCAGGAGGAGACATTACTACGTATCAACGTCCTGGAATTGCTAGCAGCATTCTTTGCTCTCCGGTGCTTTGTGAAAGGAACCGATCATCAATCCATCCTCCTTCGCTTGAACAACTTTCCGGCTGTGCGATACATCAGCCTAGGGGGACCTGGCTCAGTTCAGTTGACGTTCATGGCACACAAACTTTGGGATTTCTGTTTCCAACATCACCTCCATGTGACGGCGCAGTTCATTCCAGGGCTCTCGAATGTGGTCGCGGACTGGAACTCACGGCATTGGCACGACGCAGGAGATTGGTCGCTCCACTCTTCAGTCTTCTCAATGCTCTCTCAGCTGTGGGGTCCCTTCCACACGGATTTGTTTGCCTCCCGGCTGAATGCAAAGCTGCCGACGTTCTTCAGCTGGCGTCAAGACCCAGACGCGGCGGCGACGGATGCGTTCCTTCAAGATTGGGGACCGGGACGCCCATATGTGTTCCCTCCATTTGCATTAATACAGAGAGTGCTGAATGTAGTACGAACGCAGCACATCACCTTGGTTCTGGTGACTCTGTTCTGGCCGTCTCAAGCATGGTTCTCATCCGTCCTGGACGTTGTGATAGACTATCCCCGCTTGATTCCATCCTTCGAAAACGTATTACTGGACCCGGATCACAGACCCCACCCATTGATCATCAGGTCAACTGCAGCTCATGGCCTGGGTGCTTTGGGGATCGATGGATCGACGAGCGGCTTATCAAGCTCTGCTGCCTCGTTGCTCCAGCAATCCTGGGCTCCAGGAACTAGAGTATACGCCTCCTGTTGGACAAGATGGTCTAGCTGGTGTCTTGAACGGGCTCAGGATCCCTTTTCAGCACCTCTGACGCATGTCCTAAATTTCTTGTCTTCTGTTTTTGACTCGGGCACAGCTTACCGTTCTCTTAATGTGTTGAGATCAGCTATGTCGGCTGGACATGTTGGTTTCGACGGCGTTCCTCTTGGACGACATCCCTTAGATTGTTGGCTTCTACGAGGAGCCCGTTTTGCTCGTCCTCCACGTCCTCGATATGTGGTGACATGGGATGTTACTGTGGTGTTACATTTCCTCCTCGCTTGGCCAGATAATCATGGCTTATTGTTGCACCGACCTTCGGCTAAGTTGTTGATGTTACTGTGCTTGGTCTCGTGTAAAAGAGTGGGAGATGTGAGAGCGTTAGACTTTGGAGTTCGCTCTTTTCTACCGGAAGGCGTAAGATTTAATATCTCCCGTCGTACCAAGACGTCCATTTCGCAGGCATTTTTTCCGTCTTTTCCCTCACAACCGTGGTTACGTCCGGTTAGATGTTTACAGGAATACAAGGAACGTACTCTGCCCTTTAGACGTATGGAGGAAGTGGCTCCCTTGTTTATTTCTTTCAAACCCCCCTTCCTCCGAGTTACCTCACCCACTCTGGCTAGATGGATTTGTTGGCTGTTGGACTTTGCGGGGATTGACACCTCCCAATTCGGGGCGCACTCCGTTAGAAGCGCCATTGCTTCCAAAGCAGTTTCCTCTGGCTGTCGTTTGAAGGACTTGTTACGTTCCGCGGACTGGTCGCGGGAGTCCACTTTCAGGGAGTTTTACTTTAAACCCGTATCACATTGGTCGTCCGATGTTTTTGATGTTTAGATTTCCTCTAGCTTCGAACTTACAAATAGGAGCCTCCGTGTCATGCCTTAAAATTACATAATTTTCCTATTCCATAACGGAAAGTTTGAATTTTATTAATGACACGGAGGCGAGTATTTCCCTCCCATTTCTCTCTCCCTTTTGTATATTGTTCTGTTATGTTATTGTCGTATATTAATAAACAAAAACATGGACTCTGTGTCATCTTTATTCAGTTACTATGATTACTTATCTGTACACTGTGTGTTTATTCAATAAAAATATTTATTTGTTCCTATGGGTTCTGAAATCTTTTCAGCGCTAGTACCGCGTGTCTTGAGTGTTGCACGCAGTTACTGTTATTATTCTAACACATCCTTCGTGTTATTATTCTAACACATCCTTCGTGTTTTGTGTTTTCTTACAGCCACTGTCCCTGTTTAAGTTTGGATTCTTTCGATTCCTTTCCTCCTGGATTGTTCGTCTTCAACTCCGCAATGAAAAGATTTCAAGTGTCGTTTTTCTGTTTTCGGATTCTTCGTAGTTTTTTCAAGAAAGAGGTTTAACCCCTTAAGGACGCAGGGCGTACCATGCCGTCCTGCACCACGTGGGCTTTAATGCCGCAGGACGGCATGGTACGCCCCGCGGTGTTTCCTGCTTCTGGGCGCGAAAAACGGCCCGCCTCCCTTCCCACAATGCTGATCGCTGGCTGGGGGTCTGTCTGACACCCGGGCAGACCCTCCCAGCTGGCGATCGGCATTGTGGGAAGGGAGGCGGGCCGTTTACCTCGTGGAAAAGCGAAGGCAGCCAATCCGGCGCCTGGAGCTGTCAGTTGCAGCGGTGACAAGCTGTCACCTCTGCAACTGTCAGAATGTCTCAGCCAATGAGGTTGCATTGGCTGAGACATTGTCTCTGCCCCTTTCTCCTGCTCCTCATTGCGATCTGAGGAGCAGAGAGAGAGAGACAGAGCAGAGAGGAGCAGAGGAAAAAAAAGAAAAAACTACCTAAAACTACCTAAAACCCCAGGCACTGTACCCCACACCCCAGGCAGTGTACCCCACCTGGCACTACCCCCTGGCACTACCCCACCTGGCTGTACCCCACCTGGCTGTACCCCACCTGGCTGTACCCCACCTGGCTGTACCCCTGGCTGTACCCCACCTGGCACTACCCCACCTGGCTGTACCCCACCTGGCACTACCCCACCTGGCTGTACCCCACCTGGCACTACCCCACCTGGCTGTACCCCACCTGGCACTACCCACCTGGCAGTGTACCCCACCTGGCAGTGTACCCCACCTGGCAGTATATCCCACCTGGCACTGTACCCCACTGGCACTGTACCCCCCAGGCACCTACTGGCACTGTACCCCCCAGGCACTGTACCCCCAGGCACTACCTACTGGCACTGTACCCTCCTGGCAGTGTACCCCACCTGGCACTGTACCCCCACTGGCACTGTACCCACCTGTCACTGTACCCCAGGCACCTACTGGCACTGTACCCACCTGGCAGTGTACCCCACCTGGCAGTGTACCCACCTGGCACTGTACCCCACCTGGCACTGTACCCCCCCTGGCAGTGTACCCACCTGGCACTGTACCCACCTGGCAGTGTACCCCACCTGGCAGTGTATCCCACCTGGCACTGTACCCCACTGGCACTGTACCCACCTGGCACTGTACCCCCAGGCACCTACTGGCACTGTACCCCCCAGGCACTACCTACTGGCACTGTACCCTCCTGGCAGTGTACCCCACCTGGCAGTGTACCCCACCTGGCACTGTACCCCACCTGGCAGTGTACCCCCCTGGCAGTGTATCCCACCTGGCACTGTACCCCACTGGCACTGTACCCACCTGGCACTGTACCCCCAGGCACCTACTGGCACTGTACCCTCCTGGCACAGTACCCCCTGGCTGAAAAAAAAAACCAGGCACAGTACCCCCTGGCTGAAAAAAAAAATCCCCAGGCACAGTACCCCCTGGCTGAAAAAAAAAAAACTGAAAAAAAAAAACCCCAGGTACAGTACCTCCTGGCTGGCACTGTACTCTCCAGACTGGCACTGTACCCTCCTGGCACAGTACCCCCTGGCTGAAAAAATAACTGAAAAAAACCTGACTGGAAAAAAACCTGAAAAAAAACCCAGGCACTGTACCCCCTGGCCTGCAGTGTACCCCTGATTGAGAACCCGCATTGGCATACGACCCTTTGGCATTTCTGACTACCCGCATTGGCATACGACCCCCTGGCATTTCTGACTACCCGCATTGGCATACGACCCCTGGCATTTCTGACTACCCACATTGGCATACGACCCCTGGCATTTCTGACTACCCGCATTGGCATACGACGACCTTGGCATTCCTGACTACTCTTGTCTAGATAGATAGAAGTACCGGCCACTACAAGGACCGGAAGGGCTTAGTTTAGGTGTTCTAATATTTTATTTGTGTACTTGACCCCATCAGTTCCCCGACCTCCCATAAAAATGTCCTCCCCGCTTTTATTCCCCAGAAGAGGCATATGAGATCCTGGCCGCCTCTGAGAGCGACGCTCTCGCCGACAGTGACACCCTCACAGCCTCTGATATAGAGCCCCTTAGTGAACCCTCCAGTGATGGTGACCCCCACCATCTACTGGGAGGCACGAGAGCATTTGGGTACCCCCAAATATGGCTGCCCCAGAAATACCCCCATTTCTGGCGACTCCTGGCATCACAGTAAGGGTAGAGGACTGTGAGCCAGTGAGCTTTTTTAAACCTGTTTATGTCGGACGATGTATTCGAGATGGTGGTTGAGCAAACCAACCTGTTTGCCAACCAGTATCTTGATGCGCATCCGGATTCACATCGCCACAGACGTAACAAGTGGCACCCAACGGATGTGATAGAGTTAAAAAAATTTTGGGCTCTAACCCTCGTAATGGGAATAGTGAAGAAGCCAAGTATCCGGTCTTACTGGCACAAAAACCCCATCCTGGCTACTCCACTATTCCCAAGGGTTATGAAGAGGGATAGATACGAAAATCTCATGCGATTCCTCCATTTTAATGATAACGCACTGTGCCCACCAAGAAACGACCCAATGCATGACCGCCTCTATAAAATTCGGCCCCTGATCAGTCTTATATCTGCCAAATTCACCGATAATTATGTTCCCGACCAAAATATATCTGTAGACGAGTCCCTTATGAAATTCAAAGGCAGACTGCTCTTCAAGCAGTATATCCCAAGCAAGCGATCCCGGTATGGCGTCAAATTTTATAAATTGTGTGAGTCCACAACAGGCTACACCTGGGCGTTTAGAATATACGAAGGGAAAGATAGCCACCTTGACCCCCCAGGATGCCCCGATTGTATTGGCACCAGTGGAAAAATTGTGTGGGATCTGGTCTATCCCCTATTCAACAAGGGCTATCATTTATGGGTCGATAACTATTACACCAGTATCGACCTATTTAAAAATTTATATTGTTTCGAGACCCTTGCGTGTGGCACAGTGCGGAAGAATCGCAGAGGTTTTCCCCAAATCCTGACAGCAGGCAAAAAAGTAGAGGCTCCTCTTCATCTCTACGTCAGGAAGAAGTGCTAGCCCTTCGGTTCACCGATAAGAAGGATGTATACATGTTATCTACAGTGCATGACGAAAGTACAGTGCCAGTGCCTGTGAGAGGGAGGACTGAGCCACTGGAAAAGCCGAAGTGCATTGTAGATTACAGCAAGTTTATGGGGGGAGTAGACTTGGCTGATCAATGTATACAGCCTTATCTGGTGAACCGAAAGACTAGGGCATGGTACAAGAAGATTGCCATCTATTTGACCGAGATAGCAATTTTTAATGCGTACGTGCTCTACAAGCAGGCAGCAGTACAAAAGCCATATCCCTTCCTAGAATTCATGCTTGAGATCATATCCCAACTTATCCTAACCCCGGCCCCCGTTACATCCGCTTTGGAATCAGGAGATCTCCAAAGATTAAGCGGCAGACACTTTCCTTCCCGAGTCCCTCCCACCCGCTGTAAAAAAGTCCCCCCAGAAAAAGTGTCGTGTCTGCCGCAAGAAAGGAATCCGAAAGGATTCTAGTTATTATTGCCCTACCTGCCCATCTCTACCTGGCCTCTGCATAACCGAGTGCTTCAAAATTTATCATACCGAGCTAAATTACTAAATCCCCTTTTCTGCTTTGTCCCGATTACCCTTTGCTGCCTGTACCGACTCATTGGCTTGTATACCGACTACCCTTTGTTTGCTGCCTGTACCGACTCATTGGCTTGTTATACCGACTACTCTTTGTTTGCTGCCTGTACCGACTCATTGGCTTGTTTATACCGACTACTCTTTGTTTGCTGCCTGTACCGACTCATTGGCTTGTTATACCGACTACTCTTTGTTTGCTGCCTGTACCGACTCATTGGCTTGTTATATAATGACTACTCTGACTTCTGGAATACCCTGAATTTGGCCTGTCCCTGTTTACGTTAAGCCCAGCTATTCTAAAGTGGCTGCACCAAACAACTCAAAATACTAATTTAGAATCATTGGCGCGTCATCTTTGGAGCAATATTCTTTCTTGGCGTGCCATGTTCTCTCAAAGTCGACATAAATCCTGAAAATCACTTGTCAAATTACCAAAAAACTAAATAAAAATGCTACATATGGGGTACCGTTGAATTCGTAACACATTGCCGAACACAAATATCAATGTTATAGGCCAGTAAAAGGTTGACCGAGCAGGATATTAGCAGCAAAATTACAGTTTTCGTGTAAAACAAATGCAAAACACAATCTTGAAAACTAAGTGTGGCCAGGGTTTGTGACCAAGTGTCTACTATACAAAACTGGACATACCCCATTTTCAACACTCTGGGTTGTCTACTTCTCAAAATGATATGCCATGATGGGGTACTTCTCAAACCTGGGCTGCCATACCCTCTCAAATTCAACCTAGGCCCAGCAAACCAATCTGGCAATTTCAAGTCTGAAATGGGCAAACTCTACATTTGACCGTGTAACTTTCCAAAAAGTAAATAAAAATGCAACATGGGGGTACTGTTGAATTCGTAACACATTGCCGAACACAAATATCAATGTTATAGGCCAGTAAAAGGTTGACCGAGCAGGATATTAGCAGCAAAATGACAGTTTTCGTGTAAAACAAATGCAAAACACAATCTTGAAAACTAAGTGTGGCCAGGGTTTGTGACCAAGTGGCTACTATACAAAACTGGACATACCCCATTTTCAACACTCTGGGTTGTCTACTTCTCAAAATGATATGCCATGTTGGGGTACTTTTTATACCTGGGCTGCCATACCCTCTCAAATTCAACCTAGGCCCAGCAAACCAATCTGGCAAATTCTTAAAACCTGAAATGGGCAAACTCGTGTAACTTTCCAAAAAGTAAATAAAAATGCACATGGGGGTACTGTTGAATTCGTAACACATTGCCGAACACAAATATCAATGTTATAGGCCAGTAAAAGGTTGACCGAGCAGGATATTAGCAGCAAAATGACAGTTTTCGTGTAAAACAAATGCAAAACACAATCTTGAAAACTAAGTGTGGCCAGGGTTTGTGACCAAGTGGCTACTATAAAAAAACTGGACATACCCCATTTTCAACACTCTGGGTTGTCTACTTCTCAAAATGATATGCCATGATGGGGTACTTCTCAAACCTGGGCTGCCATACCCTCTCAAATTCAACCTAGGCCCAGAAAACCAATCTGGCAAACTCTACACTTGATCGTGTAACTTTCCAAAAAGTAAATAAAAATGCAACATGGGGGTACTGTTGAACTCGTAACACATTGCCGAACACAAATATCAATGTTATAGGCCAGTAAAAGGTTGACCGAGCAGGATATTAGCAGCAAAATGACAGTTTTCGTGTAAAACAAATGCAAAACACAATCTTGAAAACTAAGTGTGGCCAGGGTTTGTGACCAAGTGGCTACTATACAAAACTGGACATACCCCATTTTCAACACTCTGGGTTGTCTACTTCTCAAAATGATATGCCATGTTGGGGTACTTTTTATACCTGGGCTGCCATACCCTCTCAAATTCAACCTAGGCCCAGCAAACCAATCTGGCAAATTTCAAGTTGTAAAACCTGAAATGGGCAAACTCTACATTTGACCGTGTAACTTTCCAAAAAGTTAAAAATGCTATATGGGGTACCGTTGATTCGTAACACATTGCCGAACACAAATATCAATGTTATAGGCCAGTAAAAGGTTGACCGAGCAGGATATTAGCAGCAAAATGACAGTTTTCGTGTAAAACAAATGCAAAACACAATCTTGAAAACTAAGTGTGGCCAGGGTTTGTGACCAAGTGGCTACTATAACAAAACTGGACATACCCCATTTTCAACACTCTGGGTTGTCTACTTCTCAAAATGATATGCCATGTTGGGGTACTTTTCATACCTGGGCTGCCATAACCCTCTCAAATTCAACCTAGGCCCAGCAAACCAATCTGGCAAACTCTACATTTGATCGTGTAACTTTCCAAAAAGCAAATTAAAATGCTAAATGGGGGTACCGTTGAACTCGTAACACATTGCCGACCAGAAATATGAGTTTTTTAGGCCAGTAAAATGTCGAGGGAGCATGATATTAGCAGCAAAATAACAGTTTTTGTGTGAAAAATGCAAAAACACAAAACTGAGACCAAGTTTTGCGACTAAGAGACTACTATAAAAAAACAAAACGTACACCATTTGGAATAGCCTGGGTTGTCTACTTTTCAAAATGGTATGACATGTTGGGGTACTTTTCATACCTGGGCTGCCATAACCTCTCAAAGTCAACATAGGGCCAGGAAACCAATCTGGCAAATTTCAAGTTGTAAAACGTGAAATGGGCAAACTCTATATTTGACCCTGTAACTTTCCAAAACCTCCTAAAACCTCTACATGGGGGTACCGTTGAACTCGTAAGACCTTGCCGACCAGAAATATGAGTTTTTTAGGCCAGTAAAATGTCGAGGGAGCATGATATCATCGGTAAAAGAACAGTTTTTGTGTGAAAAATGCAAAACACAAACATGAAGACCAAGTTTGCGACTAAGAGACTACTATAAAAAACAAAACGTACACCATTTGGAATAGCCTGGGTTGTCTACTTTTCAAAATGGTATGACATGTTGGGGTACTTTTCATACCTGGGCTGCCATAACCTCTCAAAGTCAACATAGGGCCAGGAAACCAATCTGGCAAATTTCAAGTTGTAAAACGTGAAATGGGCAAACTCTATATTTGACCCTGTAACTTTCCAAAACCTCCTAAAACCTCTACATGGGGGGTACCGTTGAACTCGTAAGACCTTGCCGACCAGAATATGAGTTTTTTAGGCCAGTAAAATGTCGAGGGAGCATGATATCATCGGTAAAAGAACAGTTTTTGTGTGAAAAATGCAAAACACAAACATGAAGACCAAGTTTGCGACTAAGAGACTACTATAAAAAAACAAAACGTACACCATTTGGAATAGCCTGGGTTGTCTACTTTTCAAAATGGTATGACATGTTGGGGTACTTTTCATACCTGGGCTGCCATAACCTCTCAAAGTCAACATAGGGCCAGGAAACCAATCTGGCAAATTTCAAGTTGTAAAACGTGAAATGGGCAAACTCTATATTTGACCCTGTAACTTTCCAAAACCTCCTAAAACCTCTACATGGGGGGTACCGTTGAACTCGTAAGACCTTGCCGACCAGAAATATGAGTTTTTTAGGCCAGTAAAATGTCGAGGGAGCATGATATCATCGGTAAAAGAACAGTTTTTGTGTGAAAAATGCAAAACACAAACATGAAGACCAAGTTTGCGACTAAGAGACTACTATAAAAAAACAAAACGTACACCATTTGGAATAGCCTGGGTTGTCTACTTTTCAAAATGGTATGACATGTTGGGGTACTTTTCATACCTGGGCTGCCATAACCTCTCAAAGTCAACATAGGGCCAGGAAACCAATCTGGCAAATTTCAAGTTGTAAAACGTGAAATGGGCAAACTCTATATTTGACCCTGTAACTTTCCAAAACCTCCTAAAACCTCTACATGGGGGGTACCGTTTAACTCGTAAGACCTTGCCGACCAGAAATATATGTATTTTATTTCATTTAATGCTAAGCGTACAATGTCATTCACACTAAAAATACAATGGAGAACTTTGAAAATTGCAAAATTTCCTTTTTTCTCATAGTTTTTAGGTTTTTTTTCATACTATAATATATTTTTATATATAAAATCTTTGATGGAAGATGAAAGCCCTATTTCTCTCCTGAACAAAATGATATATAAATAAGGGTGGGTACACTTAATATGTAAGAGGTAAATTATGGTTGAACAGCGAATAGCTGAAATTCTACTTTTAGAAGTGTTCAAAAGTGTTCCAAACTTGTAAAATTACTCCCGTCCTTAAGGGGTTAATGGACGCCAGGGGAGAACTTTATGTTAACTCAGGACAGTCCATACTGCATTATGGAATGGGGTGTTTCAGGACGTACCATGTTGGTACTGTCGTTTTTTCTTGTCAAAGTTTTTATATATGGATATGTACTTTTCTGTCTACTTCTTGCTGCTGTTTAATAAAGTAAGAAAGAGACTGCAAATACTCGCCTCCGTGTCATTAATAAAATTCAAACTTTCCGTTATGGAATAGGAAAATTTTGTAATTTAAGACGTATTTGTGTGAACTGTGAAGTAAAGTCATGGATTGTGAAAACTAACCAGTGTCGGGTGATTGTAGTCAGGGCTTGACAAATTTTCTTTGAATCTAGGTGCCAGGTACAAAAGTTAGGAGCCAACGTTTCGGCGAGTATTCGCCTTTATCAAGGTATACCTTGATAAAGGTGAATCCTTGCCGAAACGTTGGGAACCTTGCCTCTGCATCTGGGAGTTGGTTTGTACTGACCCAAATTATGATTTTAGCTGCTTCTATTTATTTATCACTTTGTTACCTGGTGCTTTTTGCTGTTAGGTATTTTTTGTGCATGTGGTCTTTTGGCTACTTTTTTGAGCCTAGAAGTACAGACGGTTGCTTCTAGTATCATTATCAGCCGCTCTGATTATATATATATATATATATTTGTGTTCAAAATTATTCAACCCCCAATGCTGTAAAGGGTTTTAGGGAATTTAGTGTACATTTGTAATTGTATTCAGAATGAAATCCTACAAGGACTTTTTAAAGAACCATATGCAACTAAAATGACATCAATTGGTTTTGTAATACAGTAGTAAATGTTTCTTTTGTGAATTCTTCATTGACACAATTATTCAACCCCTTAAAGACTACCACTCTGAAGAACAGAGGTTCATTCATGTGTTTTCAATCAGGTATTGAAAATACCTGTGGATGTCACGGAGCAGCAATAAAGCATAATAAGCACCAATTAGGCAGCTTTAAAATGACTCTGATACTCAGCTCCTTCTAGACATTTACTGGTGTGGTTACAAACATGGTGAAGTCAAGAGAATGGTCCAGGAAGACAAGAGAAGAGGTGATTACTCTTCACAGGAAGGGCAATGGCTATAAGAAGATTGCAAAGATGTTAAACATACCAAGAGAGACCATAGGAAGCATCATTCGCAAATTCAAGGCAAAGGGCACTGTTAAAATGCTACCTGGTCGTGGCAGAAAGAAGTTGCTGACTTCGACTGCTGTGCGCTTCCTGAAGCGTAGAGTGGAGAAAAGTCCCCGTGTGACTGCTGAGGAACTGAGAAAAGATTTGTCAGATGTGGGTACTGAAGTTTCAGCTCAGACAATAAGGAGCACACTGCGTAATGAAGGCCTCCATGCCAGAACTCCCAGGCGCACCCCCTTGCTGTCTCCAAAGAATAAGAAGAGTCGACTGCAGTATGCCAAAAGTCATGTGGACAAACCACAGAGGTTTTGGGATAGTGTTCTGTGGACTGATGAAACAAAATTAGAACTGTTTGGGCCCATGGATCAACGCTATGTTTGGAGGTGGAAGAACAAGGCCTATGAAAAAAAGAACACCTTGCCTACTGTGAAGCATGGCGGGGGGTCAATCATGCTTTGGGGCGGTTTTGCTTCTGCAGGTACAGGGAAGCTTCAGCGTGTGCAAGGTACCATGAATTCTCTTCAGTACCAGGAGATATTGGATGACAATGTGATGCAGTCCGTCACAAACCTGAGGCTTGGGAGACGTTGGACCTTTCAACAGGACAATGATCCCAAGCATACCTCCAAGTCCACTAGAGCATGGTTGCAGATTAAAGGCTGGAACATTTTGGAGTGGCCATCGCAGTCACCTGACTTAAATCCGATTGAGAACCTCTGGTGGGACTTAAAGAAAGCAGTTGCAGTGCGCAAGCCTAAGAATGTGACTGAACTGGAGGCTTTTGCCCATGACGAATGGGCGAAGATACCCGTAGATCGCTGCAAGACACTTGTGTCAAGCTATGCTTCACGTTTAAAAGCTGTTACAACTGTAAAAGGATGTTGTACTAAGTACTAAGATTGAATGTCACTTGGGGGTTGAATAAAACTGATAATGATGTGAGCACAGAAAAGACATTTGTGGTTATTTCATTATAAATGTTATGTTATATTTGTCTGACCTACACGTGCCTCTTTGATTTAATTGTAAGCAAGATGATCAAAATCAATGTCAAACTGGCCAAAACCCTCAATTTCAGTGGGGGTTGAATAATTTTGAACACAACTGTATTTACCTATTATATTATTTGTGTTAACATCTGTAAATTGTGACGTTGTTTTATTTGTTTACTTATTTTCTTTGCTCTGTTATTGGACACCCTATGTACCCCCTGCGCGCACACACACACACACACACACACACACACACACACACACACCCTCATATATAAATACATATCAGGGCTGGATATATTTACATTAAAAGGAGACGGGAGGAAAACATTGAAGCCAACTAGATGTTTTTAGATGCCAAAGACTGCTTTTAGATTGGTGTAAAACTGGAAATTTAGGAGCCAGGAGTAAAATTCTAGGAGCCAGTGGCTACCAGGCTCCTGGCTTTGTCGAGCCCTGTTGTACTGTATATAGTATTTACCACTGACTAATGCAGAGTTGCAATGCAAGCAGATAAGCTAAAAGTAGTTGGATCTGTATGTGCGTTATAATTAATTAGGGATGCACCGATACCACTTTTTTAAGATCGAGTACCGATACTTTTTAAAAAAATACTCCCCGATAGCGAGTACCGATACTTTTAATTTATGTCATGTGACCGCTTTCCAATAAGAACAGACCTCATATAAAAATGCCCCCAGCTCACATGTATATATCACCCCCGATATATATATATACAGAATGCCCCCAGCTCATGTGGAGATTGCCCCCATTGGACGCTGGGGAAGCTGACCGCGTGCATGAAAAGCACGATCCCCTCCGGCTGCTGCAATACTCACCTGCTTCTGAAGGTCCGGACGCGCTGCTGTGGCGCGATCACGTGGCCGCCGTCGCTTCTGTGACGCTGCCTCCAGCAGCCTCTCGGCAAGCCGGCCCAGCGCTGGCTTCTGGTATCGGGGAGGTGTATTGGGCCATTTGCATGAGTACTAAGTACTTGTGCAAACGGCAGTATCGGCACCTATACTGATACTAGTATCGGTGCATCCCTATAATTAATCGATTAATCGAACACGAAAATTGTAATCATTACCAGCCCTATGTATCCGACATACATATCAGACCTCAGACCAAACGCTGGGGAAGCTGGCCGGATGCATTTAAAGCATTTGCCCAGCGTTCCCCTCCGGCTGACCGCATCACTTTATCCAGCGGTGGGTCCGGTCGCAGAGCTGTGAAATTATCACGCGGCTGCCGGGCAGTGGAAGCAATAACGCAGCCTTTTGCGAGATCTCGGCTGGAGGCAGCGTCACACGCGTGATCGCGTTACAGCCCTGCGACTGGACCCACCGCTGGGTAAAGTAATGCGGCCAGCCGGAGGGGAACGCTGGTCAAATGCTTTTAATGCATCCGGCCAGCTTCCCCAGCCCCGCGGATACCGGCAAGCCGGCCCAGCGCTGGCTTCCGGTATGGGGGGGAGGTATCGGGCCATTTGCACGAGTACCAAGAACTCGTGCGAACGGCAGTATCGGCCCTGATACTGATACTAGTATCGGTGCATCCCTAATTAAAGCCAAAGCTGTTAATGATTTTGACCAGGGAGGAGGTATAGATAGATAAGACCTAGGACTGAGCCTTGAGGTACACCCAGGGCCGTCTTTAACGGGGGCAAAAGGGGCAGGTGCCCCGGGCCCAGTCACTTGAGGGGCCCAAAGCAGCTGCCCCTTGTGCCTTGCTGCAGCGACCGCCGCCAAAAATGACTTGTTAATTCTTAATTGTTGTCCTTAGGCTCAGCTCCGGACCGGTATGAAGCCGGATGCTCTCGCCATCTGACTGTATCACGGAGGGGCCGGGCTGGCAGCCGCTGCAGTGTGCGTGGCTTCCTTCCAGCAGACACAAGGCTGGGAACGGCACTGACGCTGTTGGCGCCGCCCTCTTCACGTACCACGTGATGCGGGGCATCGCACATGCGCAGAACGCACGTCTCACTGGTGGTGGCTGCAGCCTGCACACAAGTTCGCCGGAGAAGGCTGGCAGGCACTCGAGCACAAGCAGTGAAGAGCCAACACAGGCCAACGTGTCGTGCGACCCAGTACGGCCGATATTAGGTGCTGCTGCAAGTGGCTAAAGGTGGCTCGGACTTATGGTTAACTGACACTGCGCACATCGGCTAAAGGTCAGTTCAGTTCTGGGGTCAATACATAAAGTTAACAGTCCATGTTAGTTCACAGCTGAGATAAAGGCTAAAAGTTAGGACAAACAGTTGAGGATCAAGGCTTAAAGCCGAGAGGAAGGTTGTCACAGAGAAATGACCAACACAAAGAATAGACTATGACCCGTGTGATGAAGGTCCAATTTCAAAAGCTAAGACTGGAGCTAGCCACTTGTCAGTTTGGTGGAGGAGATAAGTCTGATGGGAACTGGCAATTCAGATGTTCAGAAAATACCATATGAATGCCAGCGGTATGATCACATGATGGACTTCTGCTTATGTATGCTAGTTTCAGTAGCAGGGCTAGTGTGTGTTGATGGTGTGTGCGCAGAAATGTGGTGTGTCTGCCAGTTAATTGCTCCTGCTTTTGATATTGCCAGCATGTTTCATGGCCAGGGACGGACTGACCATTAGGGCCAAAGGCATAACTAGAAACCTCGGGGCCCAGGTGCAGGAACCATGATGCCCCCCCTCCTGTCAACATGCAATGGTCCCCTCCAGGTCCACAAGACAGGACTCCAGTGTAGCCGCCAACGTGTCGCCCGGCCCAAACTAGCTGCCAACACGTCCCCATGTAACCGGAGTCAGACAGGTTCACTTCATTAACGGCGCCGGACCAGACACAAGCAAGGATTGTCCAAACACGAGTCTCTTCAGGAAAGGCAAACGTTTATTGTGTCGTCACACAAGTGCTCACACAGGATTGAATCTCTAAAAGTGAGCCCCTCTTTCACCCCGTGCAAGGGGTCTTATACTCAAACATACGTAATTAGGTACATCCCAATTAGCCCACCTCCCGCTGACACTTTATTCCACCCCACGTGGGTTAATACCTCCCATCATTAGCATGAACACAAAGAACATTCCACATTTAACTATAAATTGATACACTTCATGTTAGTTTGACAGTCTGTGATTTGTTTGTGCTGTCTTTCTCCGGCCAGCGCCTCCCTCCCTGTTGGCTTTGTTTATTCAGATAGCCAGGGACCTAGTCTGTTTTCTATGTTCTCTTTGTTCCTCGGCACATCGCACTGACCTTGCTTCATTCATAAATCTTTCTGTCTCTCTGTGCCAAAAGCTGGCCGGATCCTGCCTGGATTTCTTGTTAGCTTTTCTAATCTACCACACATTCCTTACATTCTACGTGAGCTCAGCTCTTCTCTTCTAAATGAAATCTATTCTATTTACTTGGTGAACCAATATTCTGAACAAGATGGCTGCCTGGCTCATATTGGCAACCATCTTCCAGCCTGATTCTCCTTCATTCCCCCCTTGGCTCAAGTGTCAGTATCTTTTTCCTGGCACTTGTAGCCATTACACTCCACTATTCTGAAATTCTGAATATTGGGGGGGCTTCCCATTCGCTGGGAACATTCCCTGCGGAATTATCAGTGGTATCTTCTGTGTTTGTGTGGGTGTCAGTGCTGCCTTGCATAGTGGCCACATGCATAGCCCTATGCGGTAAATCAGTATCCCTATGATCAAGACCACCACTACCATGAGTATCATGGATCCAATCTGTGAGATAAATCTCAGGATTGATCCAAACCATTCTCCCATTGCTCCAAACCCACGGAGCGGATTCCAGCCTTCGGCAGCAATCCTCCTAGCTGAACCCTGCAACTGTGCTACCTTCTCTTGGTGATCTTGAATTACCTGGTAATAATCTGGGACTTCGTGTGTAGTGTTTCTGATGAAGGTGCAACATTCATAGTGCATTGTCATCTCACATAATCCATTCAAAGCCGCACTGATCTGCTAAGTGCCATATCATGTATCATCTGCACCTTCCGTATCTCTCGCATTTCCAGATTCAGCAGCTGGATATCCATACTGGTTCTATTCAAAATCTCATCCATGAGATTAACATAGCTATTCAATCTCCTCATTATCTCTCCTCCCCATCCAGTCCATGCTGGCAACCATGTCCATATTCGATCCATCTTTGCAAACAACTCTCTCTTCGGTCTTTCAAACACCAGTGGGTACCTAGGGTGCAGTTCTGTGTCTGTGTTTGTGTCTTCTCCCCTTAATCTCTGTATTGGGACCAGTTTAGCCAAATAACACATTCCTGTTATTGTTGGTGGAACCCATGTGTAACACACTCTCCCACAACACACCTGGTATCCCTCTTCTAACATGAATGGTGATAGGTGTAGTGTTCCCTTTGCTAATTCCAACATCATTCGTCTCATTCGTCTTGTCGTCTCCAGTACACTCTGCATCCCTCCAGACTCATCTTCAATTACTCTCTCTTGTTTACTCGTGAGTTTTCTGCACTGTATGTATAGATAATTTGAGTGTCCCTCTGTGTCAATTGTGTATATATATGATGTCCAATTGAATTTGCTTGAGTAACACCCTTCCTTCTTATGTGTGTCTTTATCTGGCCCTATTTGGAAACACCATTCTGGAGGATAAATGTACCCTATTATGGGGTACCCAGCTTCATACATTTCTGGTTGTTCTCTGGGTGGCCGAAAAGAATGTATTGTGATATTCCCTGATGCAAACATACTCAGATTCATTGGAACAGAAGCAAATGGGATATGGATTGTCTCTGGGTGCATTCTGCTGCACACCCAACATGCTTCCTGCCCAGATTTCTTAGCGTAGTCATATTTAAATTGCACAAGCAAATGTCCTCTTGGCAATATCTCGGATGATACTTCTCGCTTTTGTCTCCACATGGTACGGTTCTCCATCACCGGGTGCGTACCATTCCAGATATGGGAAATATCCACTTTCCCCGCGGTGTTTGTACAATTGGGGCATGCTCCACGTGAGAGTCCATAAATCAAATTAGCAAGGTATAAAATCAACACCACAAATGCCCCGAGTGTTAGAATTCCTTGGGCAATTCTTTTCACAGTCACATAAACCCAATCCCTCCCCACCGGAATTTCAAAAGTAAAGAACATTTCTGGATGATCAAGGGTGGGGGCCGGGCCCCTAAAAAGCACCCTGTGGTTATCCCCCGTTGGCAGGTGGTCAGGGCCTGTGCCCATCAAAACACCCATCTCCGCTGGCGGGTGGTCAGGGCCTGTGCCCATCAAAACACCCACTTGTTGATCCTCTGAATCATCAGGGTTAGGATCATTTAGGTGCTCATGGCTGTGGTCTTTGTCAGCTTCAGCCTCAACGGATTGGTCTTGTCGGTAACGACCTTCCATGCTGGCTCAGGACTAGCTGCGGCTGCTTTTACTCTGGAGTGATGTATCCACGGGACCACCTCGGCAACCTTTACTGCTGTAGGGGTTGATAACAGGACAAGATAAGGACCTCTCCATTTTGGACCCAGTGGATCATTTTTCCACTCTTTTACCCATACTGAGTCACCCGGACAATACTTATGCAGTGAAGGATATAGAAAATGCGGTATATTATCCCCCACCCATGTATTTAATTTCTGCATTGATTTACCCAGCATTACTACCTGATCATTTAGTTTAGTTTCTCCCAATGCCCGAAGGTCCCCCCTTAGTCCATTAATCAGAGGGGTTGGCCGTCCAAACATAAGTTCGTACGGACTTAACTTCAATTGGGGGGTTGGTCTGCACCTAATGTGCAAAAGGACTATCGGCAGCAAGTCCAACCAGCCTAATGACGTCTCTTGGCACAGTTTGGACATCAAAGTCTTTAGGGTACGGTTCATTCTTTCAACTTTTCCCGAACTTTGGGGCCTGTAGGCGGTGTGTAGCTTCCAGGTGATGCCCAGCAGCCGGGCAAGTTGTTGCAAACAGTTCTGGATAAATGCAGGGCCATTGTCCGACCCTATCTCGAGTGGAAGTCCGTAACGTGGTATTATCTCTTTCATCAGGCTTTTTACCACTTCTGTTGTCTTTTCAGTTCTTGTTGGGAAAGCTTCCACCCATCCTGTCAATGTGCACACCATCACTAGTAAATATTTGTATCCTTTGCAAGGTGGCAATACTGTAAAGTCTATTTGTAATGACGCCATTGGGGATAGCCCGATTGGCTGTTTCCCTGGGGGTTGAGATGGGCCTGTTCTCGGGTTGTTTTTGGCACATGTTACACACTGCTGAGCTATTGCTTTGCAGATTGCTGACAATCCTGGTACGTAGAAATGTGGCTCCAACTGTTGCTCCATCATTTCTCTCCCTCCATGGGTACTTGCGTGAAGTGCTCTTACGATTTCAGGAGCCAGTGTTGCTGGTAGGACCATTCGTCCATTCTCCATCTGGAACCATCCATCTTCTCCATATCCTCCGGGTTCTTCTGTCAGCCACTTCTTTTCTTTTTCTGAGTACACAGGTGTCCATTCACTCAGTGGCGCCGGTAGAAGTGCAGCTACCACTGGTTTTGGTTTGTATCGTGCCAATTCTCCATGATTTCCCCAGATGAATTCTTCTTTTGGGAAATAGTATCGCCATGCGAAGAACAATAAATCTTGTCTGTCTTGTGAATCTCTTACTGCTGGTATGAAAAAGTTCATTGCACTTTTCTTCATTCTTGGCAGTCTGTTCTTGATAAGGATCTCCTTGAGGAAGAACCTCACCAGTGGGACTTGATATTCTTCTGCTCCCAATTCTCCCAGACTGTGCAGTATTCGTGTGATTCGTAGATTATTGTGAGGATTGTTTGTCAAATTTTCAAATCGTGACGCGAAATTTTCTGCTCGTTCAACTTCAGTTGTTTCTTTGTCTTCCTCCTCCCCCACTATTTTTACGCCGAAGAATTTCAGCATCATCTTGTAAGCTCTGCGTAATCTTTGCTGAACTTCTGAGGTGTTGATCATTAGGCGTGTTTCTTGCGGATTGAGAGGAGTAGAGTAGAAATTTCGGCCTTGTGTCCGAGTTGGAAAAAGCCATTGGATATAATCATGATTGAGTTCTAACAGTTCATAATCATCTTGCCATTTGTGCAATATTATTTCAATGAACTCGCCGTGGGGTTCAAACTTTTTCAAATTCATGTAGAACTCGTAATTTGGCATGGAAGATTGAGGCTCTTGCTTGCAGATTAGTACTTTAGCTCGAGCTTCTGCTTCTGTTGGTGGTGGCGGTTTTGCAGCTGCTTTTGCGGCCTGGTCCGCGCGTCTGTTACCTTTCGGAATTTCATCACGGCCTTTTTGATGGCCACGACAGTGCATGATGCTCACAGCACTTGGTTTCCACACTGCTTCCAGGAGGGCCGTGATTTCTGCAGCATATTTAATTTGTTGTCCTGAAGACGTGAGTAGGCCTCTTTCTTTGTAGAGTGCACCATGTGCATGGACTGTCATGAAGGCGTATTTGGAATCTGTATAGATATTTACTCTTTTGCCTTCAGAAATTTCAAGGGCTCTGGTTAAGGCTGTTATTTCAGCTAGTTGTGCCGATGTATGGCCTGGCAGTGGCTTTGCTTCAATAATTTCTTCTGTTGAGACTACTGCATAGCCGGAGACTTTCTTCCCATCATCCATGTAGCTGCTACCATCAGTGAATAGCTGTAGATCGTATTTGTCTAGGGGTACGTCTTTCAAATCTGGCCTGCTACTGAACACTTCTTCCATGACTTGGAGGCATTCATGATTTGGATCCTCTTCACAGTCAGGTAGTAAAGTAGCAGGGTTCAAGGTAGCGATGAGGTCCAAATGAACCCGTGGATTTTCACACATCATGGCTTGGTACTTCGTCATCCGGCTGTTGCTGAACCAGTAGCCTCCTTTGACATCCAGCAGAGCCTTGACAGCGTGGGGCACCTTGACATGAAGAACTTGTCCAAGGGTCAGCTTGTCTGCTTCTGCTATCAGCATTGCGGTGGCAGCCACTGCTTTCAGGCATGGGGGTAGGCCGCAGGCCACAGGGTCGAGTTGCTTGGAGAGGTAGGCCACAGGCCTCAGCCATGAGCCAAAGGTCTGGACCAATACTCCTGTTGCTGTTTGGTTGTGTTCATGTACGAACAGCTGGAAAGGCTTGCTATGATCTGGCAGACCCAGCGCAGGAGCTTCCATCAGCAGAGTCTTTAATTTCAGGAACGCTGCTGTTTGCTCTTCTTCCCAATGGAAGGGGTCTAGTTCTCCCCCCTTGGTGGCTTGATGAAGCGGCTTGGCAATATCTGCGAAGTTGGGGATCCACAGGCGGCAGAAGCCTGCGGCTCCCAGGAACTCACGGACTTGTCTCCTGGTCTTTGGTTGGGGTATGCGGCACACTGCTTCTTTTCTTTCTGCCCCCAGTGCACGTTTGGTACCTGTTAACTGGAAGCCCAGGTATTTTACACTCTGTTTACATATTTGTGCTTTCTTTTTAGAAACTCTGTAACCTGCTTGGCTTAGTAGGTGTAGCAAGGCTTTTGTGGCGGATAAACAGTCTTTTTCTGTGGGAGAAGCCAGCAATAAATCATCAACATATTGGAGTAACACTACTTTGTCTGGCTGAGCGTTGAAGGCGAGGAGATCTTGGCTGAGCGCGCACCCAAAAATCGTGGGTGAATTTTTGAAACCTTGAGGGAGGCGCGTCCACGTCATTTGATGACGCGCCCCCGTGGTAGACTCTTCCCACTGAAATGCAAAAAGGGGCTGGCTTGCCGGAGCCAGGCGGATGCAAAAGAAAGCGTCTTTTAAATCAAGCACTGTGTAATATTTGTATCTCCGGGAATTAACGCCAACAAATTGTATGGATTTGGAACCACAGGGTGTAGTGTTACTGTGGCCTCGTTGACAGCTCGTAAATCTTGGACAGGGCGGTACTCTTGTGTGCCTTCTTTCAATACTGGCAGTAGGGGTGTGTTCCATGGTGACACGCAGAATTTTAATATGCCGTTATCTTTAAGTCTCTGTAAATGTATCTGTATATTCTGCTTGGCTTTTTGTGGGATATGATATTGTCTTAGGGCCACAGGCGTTGCGCCGGGCTTTAATTCCACATATACCGGGGGTATGTTTATGGCAAGTCCTGGCGGATTTTCCTCCGCCCACACCCCAGGAATTTCGAGGAGTAGTGCATGCGGGTCCGGCGCGGCAGGCAGAGTAGGTGCCGTGCGCCATTCTTCCTCCCTTGGCATAACTACTGCAATTTTCACAGATTGTGGATTGTGCGGACTGGCTGGATTATGCTGCCGAATAGAGCCGCCACTCTCGGGCAGGTCTAATTGAGCGTGACCCCCGGGAAGGAACGTAATTTGGGCTTGCAATTTGCACAGGATATCCCGCCCCAGGAGTTGGATGGGACATTCGGGCATATACAAAAATTCATGTTCAACATTATGCCCACCCACACTACATTTTCTAGAAGCAAGAAAAGGATATTTAGCAGACACCCCCATTGCTCCCATTATATCAACCTCATTTCCCATTGGGGGTGCAATTTGTTTAGTTACAACAGAATATTCGGCACCGGTATCAACCATAAAAACCTCATCTTTATTTCCCACTCTCATTGTGACCGTGGGCTCGTGGCTACCGAGCGGGATGGGCCCAGGTCCCCGTCAATATGCATCCTGCCCTTCAAATGATGTCCCCGCCAGTCCCACAAACCCCGCTCCATTCCCCTCACTTCTCTCATACCTTCCGTCTGTTACCTGGCCGTTAGGGGCTTGACCTCCCGCCTCCCCAACTTCACCCTGTCCCCAAATTTAGCCAAAAATGCAGTACAGTCGTTTTTCCAGTGACCTTCACCCCGGCACCACGCGCACTGATTGGGTCCTAGGGGTTCCCTAGGGGCTCCCCTACCTCTTCCTCGAGCCCCCCTACCCCTTGCCCTCCCTCTGTCCGGGCCACCTCGTCCTCCACCATTCCCCATGTATCCAACCACCCCGGTATGTCCCTTCTGTTTCTTTATCTCTTCTAGATCCCGGTTATGATACACCTTATTAGCGATCTCAACTAACTCGCTAATACCTTTTCCCAAAAACCCATCTATTCTCTGTATTTTGTTCCGTATATCCCTCTGTGACTGACCCACAAACGAAGAGTTAATTAACCTCTGATTCTCCGTCGCTTCAGGATCAATAGGACTATACATCCTGTACGCATCCAGCAACCTCTCTAGAAACGCACTTGGGGATTCCTTAACCTCCTGCACCACATCTGCTATTTTTCCCATATTTGTGGGCTTCTTCCCTCCCGCTTTAACACCCATAATTACAGCGGTTCTGTATGTCTGCAGATGGGCAACTCCTTCAACTGTATTGTACGGCCATTTAGGATCTGTTTTGGGGTAGTGTTCCTCTGCCCATGCTTCTGGATGTGGCTTAGCATCTGCTACGGCTTGAGCGAGTAAAATCTTTTGCGCGCTACTATTTATTCGGGCTCTCTCCTTTGTGGTGAACATTGTTAACATTAATTGCTGACAATCTGCCCATGTGGGGTTATGTGTAAGCATAACTGACTCTATCATACAGGCCACTGCTGTGGGATTTGTGGAATACAGTGGTGTGTGTGTTTTCCAATTAAAAAGATCCGTTGTCGTGAATGGGACGTATGTGTATTGCATTGGCCCTGGATTCCCATCCGCTAAGGGGGGGCCTGGCACTTCTCGCAAAGGCAACTGCAAAGCACTTTTGTTGGGATTGTGTTGGTACAGATCCCGGGGTCTATGTATATTATTCGCTGCGCGTGTGGTGACTCCCTGTTTCTCTTCCTCTTCGTTATCATCACCACTCCCGTGGGGCACTAACTTATATATGCTCCCATCGGGCATCTCAATCTTCTCTGGTGGAGCCTCTCCATCCCCTCCACCCACTGCACCCTGCTCTTCCTCCGCAGGCGCACGGGACGGAGCAGAGGGAGCTGACTGAGACATAGCAGCTGCTGCCTGCTCCCCCCTCTCCGCCCGCGCAATCGCGGCATTCAGAGCCTCCCTAGCTGCCCCATAACATGATGGGTAGGACGGGGGCAGACATCACTCTCTTCCGGTTGATCTAACACCGGTCTCCCTCTCTCTCCATTATTCTGGGGGTCCTGCTTCTTATTTCTCCCCGCTATCATTATAAAATGACTCTTGTTTTTAATGCAATATCTCCATATATCTATATACGGGTATTGTTCAGGATGTCCGTACTGCTCTGTAACCTGGGAGTGTACCTTCTGTACCAACTCCGGGTCCATTGACCCCTGCTCTGGCCATCCTGGGACTAATATCGGCCACACAACTGTACACATTACTTTTAATTTCTCTTTTGTCAATTCTACACCATAGTCATGGGTTTTATATAATGCATCGAAATTTCGCACCATATACTCTAGGGGCGTCTCCCCCTTCTTTACCTTCTTGGGCTTTGATGACCCGTTACCCATTGTCACTCCTGAAAACAGTACTTTTTGCTATACAGATATATTATTTCAACAACAGTTAAAATCTACAGTCTGATACTTCAATCAACAGTCCTTTCGTGTCTGAGGCGCTTCCCCCTTCAGTAGCCGACTGCAGTCGCCTGAGCCGAAAACGTACGTTCGGGGTCCAATCTCGTATTTGCTTCCTCGCGGAGCGAGTAGGCGCACGTTCACTCACAGCACTCGAGTCAGTTCACTCACAGCACATTCCGTATCAGATACTTTCAGCACAATACAGAACATATATCATTTCAACTCTTTCTATTAGCCGAGGGTGTATTCCCTCCTTTGTGGCTCCTTATACCCCGTAATTTGAACTCTAACTCTTGACTGCGTGTGACTATGTGCACCCCGTTCCTTGTCTACACTTCCGTCTGCAATTCCAATCTGCTTTATGGATAATCTACCCACTCAGCACCACTAACTCTGCAGCTACCGTTGGCTCCACTATGAGCCCTTTCCCACTACACGGCGTACACACTAGGCACTGACTCAGGCTCTCAGCCCAGTCACAGAAAAAATCCTCCTCCTTTCCCGTTTACCCACGTGGTGAAGCTCTGTTTACAAACACTAACTGACTTATGCAACTCCACGTGGCTACCTCCTCCCTCTCTTACAGAACTACACTTTGATTGGCATTCAATTCCTCCGAATCCAGACACCCGCTAGCCACTCTGGCTCCTCAGCAATGTCAGTGCTATCAGCGGCGGGCTAGATATGCCAATAGGATGGTGGCCATCGCATCCTCTTATCCGTCTATCTCAGTCGGACGTTTCCCTTAGATACCGGTATCTCCTTCAGACATACAAAACATAGAAGACACGTTACCTATCGCCGGCGCTGCTCGCTGTTTCCCAGACTCGTGGTGTCCCAGTTCCCGGGCCGGGGGTCCGTTTGGGACGAGACGAGGTCCACTGAACAGGAAATCCTGCTTGGCGCCTGCAGATGTCAGCTCACCTTCAACGGACGCCCAACCAGCGGGATTCTCGTGCACCTGCAGTCAATATCGACGCACTGTGTTCAGCAGCCGTTGCCTGTGTCTTGGCAAGGGCCCGTATCCCGGCTATCGAGCCCCCAAGAAATGTAACCGGAGTCAGACAGGTTCACTTCATTAACGGCGCCGGACCAGACACAAGCAAGGATTGTCCAAACACGAGTCTCTTCAGGAAAGGCAAACGTTTATTGTGTCGTCACACAAGTGCTCACACAGGATTGAATCTCTAAAAGTGAGCCCCTCTTTCACCCCGTGCAAGGGGTCTTATACTCAAACATACGTAATTAGGTACATCCCAATTAGCCCACCTCCCGCTGACACTTTATTCCACCCCACGTGGGTTAATACCTCCATGAACACAAAGAACATTCCACATTTAACTATAAATTGATACACTTCATGTTAGTTTGACAGTCTGTGATTTGTTTGTGCTGTCTTTCTCCGGCCAGCGCCTCCCTCCCTGTTGGCTTTGTTTATTCAGATAGCCAGGGACCTAGTCTGTTTTCTATGTTCTCTTTGTTCCTCGGCACATCGCACTGACCTTGCTTCATTCATAAATCTTTCTGTCTCTCTGTGCCAAGAGCTGGCCGGATCCTGCCTGGATTTCTTGTTAGCTTTTCTAATCTACCACACATTCCTTACATTCTACGTGAGCTCAGCTCTTCTCTTCTAAATGAAATCTATTCTATTTACTTGGTGAACCAATATTCTGAACAAGATGGCTGCCTGGCTCATATTGGCAACCATCTTCCAGCCTGATTCTCCTTCACCCAAGCCCAAACTAGCCGCCAATGTGTCCCCAGGCCCAAATTGGCCACCAACGCGTCCCCAGGCCCGTTGCAGCAGCAGCACGCAGGACTGGAGCCGAGTTACTGCTGTCAGAACAAAGTTCAAGTACGAACTGTGACAGTGCCGCTGGGTCTGGAAGGATTCCCTGCACAGGTCAGGATAAACCTACACGGATTGAAACCCACTGACACTAGCTACACAGACAAAAACATGGCAGTCCTTACAGTCCCAAAGAAAGTATATTTTATATAAAGGTTAAGGTGTAATGCTTTGATACTGAAGAGTGTGTGTGTGTTATGGACAACCTTAAACAAACTCTGTCATGATGACCTTACACATTCATTGCAAATGCTTAGTGGGAAATCACTCCTTATGCCCCGTTATGTGACTGCTGCTAGTCTATGAGAGGAAGCAGCAGGCGGCTGACACGTTCCAGCCAATCCTGGTCCTCAGCACATCCAGCGCAGCGCTGCCCAGTGACAAACACAACAAAGTGTGATTATATGTAGAATAACTGGAAAAGAGGAGCCCGCTTCAATGAGGTTACAATCTGTGGGGAAATAGGATTCTGCTTCCAACCCAAGAGCTTACAATCGCTAAGATTCAACCCCTTTCAAGAGGCACTTAGTGAATTATCCAGGAGCACAAATCATCAGAAGACATGTGGAAGAGAGCCAGACAAGGAAACCTACTCTTTCACATGCATTGAGTGTGGTGTGCGTGTGTGATCTGCATTCTATGTTGTATTCATGATAAAGAGCAGGAAAATAGATAACACATAATTATAGTAACTCGCATAAAATGTTTATTATGAAAAATCACAGCGCTCTCCTATCCTCTGAACTGTTACAGGGGTCGGCAACCTTGGCTCTACAGATGTTTTGGAACTACATCTCCCATGATGGAGAGCAAAATTATGCAGTGGGCGGGCTTTCGGGGGGCCCCAAAAAATGTTTGCCCAGGGTCCAATCAATATTAAAGACAGGCCTGGGTACATCAACTGATAAAGGCATTGAAGATGAAGAGTTACCAGAAAATGACAGAGATGGACCTGTTAGTCAGATAAGAGTCAATCCAAGAGAGCACAGCGTCATAGAGACCATAAGAGCTGAGCGTCTGTAGAAGGAGGGAGTGATCGACAGTGTCAGAAGCAGCCAAGAGGTCAAGCAAGAGGAGCATAGAATATTGGCTGTGGTTTTTAGCAATCAGGAGGTCATTGGTGACTATGGTGAGGGCAGTTTCCGTTGAGTGTACGGAACGGAAGCCTGATTGCAGGGGATCGAGTAGGGAATTAGAGGACAGGAAGCGGGAGAGGGGATTGAAAACTAGTTTTTCCAAGAGCTTAAAGGTTAACGGAAGCATGGATACAGGATAAGTGGAATGAGAATTGGATTTGAGGGTCTCTTTAGTATAAGGGCAACCTGTTCGTGTTTGAAGGTGGATGGGAAGGAGCCTGTGGGGGGAGAGAGGCTGAAGATGAGTGTCAGAGCAGGGGTGAGGGAGGAGGAGAGTTGAGGTATTAGGCCCGCGTCAGACAAAAGCAGTGATCACGTCCGAGTCGCCGCACAGTTTAACGTCCGTCGTAGCATAGAATCATGAGCAATAGAGACCCACACACGAAGTACGTGCGCACCGAACTACGCACGCACCACGCAGATGGCAACAGATGCAATTTGCAAGAATGTAAAACTGCTGCGTTTGTGTTGACACGAAGTCAGACGCAGCGCATTTGCGACATCCAGCACCTCAATGCACAAAATAGCTTTTCATACCATTTTCAAATTTTTATCATTTTTCATATTCATTTTGTTTCCCATAATTCCCTTTTTTTTCTACGTCTGTCAGCAAAAACGGACCGTGTGGTGTCTACAGTATCTTTCGTCAGTATGTCCGTCCGTTGTGCACACACACAGAGTGCACTCTGACTGCGTTCATCTGACAGCCTTAGATGTGAAGGAATGGAGTCGAGCGGGTACGTAGTAAGATGTGAGGCTGGGAGGAAGCGGCAGAGGGTAGCCAAGGGTTCATACCTTAAAGCGCTGCGAAAACTGTTGGCGCTATATAAATGACAATAATAATAATACCTGACAAAACTCAAGGTATAAGCTGCATACATGTAACATTTGGGATCACCATCATTTGTCCCACATTAAGCTTTCTTCAAGGGTGTTTGCGTCACTCAGGGAGGTGCCTAAAGACACTACGCCCTGAGACCCCTTTGCAGGAAGTCAAGATCTTACTATCTCTGGCATGGGGATCCCACCTCTTCCGAATCCGGGAGCTTCAGATGCGTTTGTGGGTGACAGGGAGCCCGCATTCACTTCAGGGAGATTTGGGATCCCTGTTAATGGTAGTTCAGATAACAAAGATACCAGTGAATTCTGCGTTCTATTATCCAGGGTTTGCTCTCTTTTTTGTTCCTTCTCTCGACCTGTGTCAGTGATTTCTCCTCACGAATTGAGTTCTTGCATTGATCCTTAAGACCATTGCCATGTCCACCCCTTGGTGGATCATCACAGGCAAGCATTTGGCTGGTACTGGTGCACTTTGAAGAAGGCTGCTTGGATACACTAAAAGGATACGAAGAAATCTACACCAATTTTTTCTTTTCTTTTTGAGAAAGTATTTTACCAGGAAGGATACATTGAGATTTCTCTCCTTTTCATGTATGTCCTGGGTGGCGAGTATGTACCGTTGGGTGTCATCCTTGTCGGAAAGATGCAAAAAAATTACAGTTCTACAGCTCAGAGAAAGCAAAGTTCAGTCCAATGTGTAAAAAATAAAAAAGTTACTGGGTTACAGTGGTTCTGGGATTAGTGATCTATATTTTGTAGGTGTGACGTATCCATATTCAACATTCCTTACTGTATTTTTTTATTTTTTCCCACCTTCATATCATGGTCCAGTTTTGGGCCACACACACCTTGGTCCAATCTATAACTTTCATACTCCTGTTCTTCATTTCCTTGGGACGCACAAACTTTTTGTAACGGAGGAATAAAAATATTTCACATTTAAACTGTTTTCTAATTGTATTTCCAGCTGCACAAGTCTTCATCACCTTTACAACACTGTCTGTGGATTTAATGTACACTGACAACAGTCTTTATTGCTGGCTCAGTAAGCTATTGCTCGGCCTCCGTTGTATTTTCATTTCTGTCCTCGCTCTAGATCTGAAACCTCACTGTGGATTATCATGGGCTGAGGAGAGAAGGAGCCTTGGCGGGAATAGATTTTCCTTCTGGTTTAGCTCCAATCAGGCAGTTGCTTTAGTGCAGTTGTCAATAGATAGTAAGTAGGGTTTGTATTATTTATGTTGTTTTTTCACCTGTTCCTTATCTGAAGCTTTTTGCGATGGAAAAACCAATCACGTGGTGTTTCAAAGTGAAAGAAATACATTTATAAATTGTTAATCTGTTTTTTTCAACCAGCAATAGATTAATTTAGTGGTTCGTAAAGTACTCATTGATGCATCAAGCCTGGCATTTTAGCATCAGAAATTAGTTGCCTATTTCCTGCCTACATGGAGTTAAAGGGGGATGCTCTACCCATCCTGACCTCTATAGCTTTTTAAAGTGGTCAGGCTGCATGGCATCCCTTCCTTCCCGTTTTCTAGATATGCCAGTGTAAGGAGGAGCTTCCTCCACCTACACTTTTGCCAAGGGCCATTTAGAGATTTATAACATCAGTTGAGGGCCAAACACAATTAACAACTTAAAATTTAGCCAGCTATAATTAGGAAGAAACTATAATTATTTTTGTATTGTTTTTTTTATATATATATATATAGGTTTATTATTGCAGAAGCCACCTGCACATCACAGCAATTCGATGAATTGCATCCCAGAGCTCCTGTTCCACATTCCCCATATGCAGCAAGGAATTCTGGGTAGGATATGCAAATGACATCTGTCTCACCTTTATGCATCCTGGGTCTGTTATTAAACAGAACCCTAAAATCAATGCTATGCCACACTGTGACTTTGTAGCAAAGATAAGGTTTATGCAACTGGTCAAAGCCACTCCTAGTGGGAGGCCTTTTATCTCCCTTTTTGTCCTCCACTACAATAAATAGAGATATATATATATATATATCTCTATATCAGTGTTAGTCCAGATGCCAAAATCACGATTATAGCTTCAATATAACTGACGAAGAGAGGATCACTCTCGAAAGCTTGTACTTTAAATGTAGCGTCCAATAAAAAAGGTATCACTACAGACTGCTATACTCGTGATATATATATATATATATAACAGGGCTCAAAATTTCCATTCCCCAGCTACTAGCCAGGCCTTAAGAGTTACTTGCCACTAGTTTCCCCACCTAACCCCTTATCCTGCCCTGCCTCTGCATTCCCACTCGCCCTCATGTAATTTCCACTTGCCAAATGCGAGCAGGCGAGTGGAAATTTTGAGGCCTGTAATATATATATAATTTTCTTTTCTTCTATCTTTTACTTTAGGTTTGATCTGAAAGATAAATAGATTTTTCTTATTTTGTGCTCTTAAAATAAAAATTTTAAAAAGAAATATGGGGGAAATAATGAATTTCACCCTCCCCTTTCCCCATTTAATTTATTTCACGCTCGTTCCCTCATTTAATTGATTTCACCCTCCTTCCCCCATTTAATTTATTTCACACACCCCTCCCCATTTAATTAATTTCACACACCCCTCCCCATTTAATTCATTTTACACACCCCATCCCATTTAATTCATTTAACCCTTCCCCATTTAATTAAAAATATATATATAATTTGTATGGGACGTATAATAAAACGTGACTTCAAATCGCGTTTAAACATGATGAGAAAAACCTGTAAAAATGAGCTCCGCACACAGGGGTGAGATGGTCCAGCAGTGACAGGGTTAATTAATTTCACCCTCCCCCTTTTATTTCACCCCACCATCTTCTTTAATTCATTTCACCCCCACGGTGCTATATTTTTGTCTGAAGCGTGCCGGATCCTCCTCTTATGCGGTGTCCGGAAGATGAGGGGTGCAGCGTGAATGAAGATCCGGCGTGCAGCAATAAGTGAGGGAAGCGAGGATAATCACCGCCCCCCCCCTCATTCAACTACTCTCTGCACGTCGAGTTCAAGTAAAAGGGCCCTGAGAGAGGGGCATTTAAACACCCCCCTGAGGGGCTCCAAGGGCCAGACCAAGTAATTCTACGGGCCTTAGAAGTTTCCCACCCCTGACCTACACAAACCCCTGCAGGCAGACAGGATTTGAATATCCGCAGTCTCTGATTATGACAGCACGCTCTGCGTGTTCCGAATGCTTGCAGCAGCAAGCATTTTGCGAGACTGGAGCTGTTGTATTGGTTCTGTGCATGCAGCTCCCATCATTCTACGTAGGTGCTACAGAATTTGTGTAGAAAAGCATGTGCAATTTGTGTTGTGCAAGTTGCTTAACCCGTTAGTGACCGGGCGGTTTTACACAAATCCGTTCATTGTATCTGCTGCTGTTTTTACGTTTCTGCACTGTTAGTGTTTAGGTCAAATTTTCCTCTTACTCGTTTATGCAACCCTCACATATTATACACCGTTTTTCCCGCCATTAATCTCCCTGACGGTTATCCCGAGTGTGTTAAATTTCACCGCTGAGAGCGGTAACCCCGAGACACACTCGGGCTGGATACATCACCTCTCCCTGCGCTCCCTCGCTGATCTCTGTAGTTTCCTCCGGCGATCGCGGGTTTTTACTTCCTGGATTCCTTCTCGCGAGGAAGGAACCAGGAAGTATAAGGTCGCGGTCGCCGGAGGAGGCAGCTGGGGACATCGAGGGAGCACAGGGAGAGGTGATGTATCCAGCGGCATCTCGATTGTTGCTCGGGGTTACCACTTTCAACATAGGAATTTAACCCCGAGCCACACTCGGGAATACCGCTGGGGGGGAGCAAAAAAATAAAAAATAGACTGCTTTTAAACACGGTTTTTCACAAAAATTAGACCGCCAGGGAGGTTAAATGGACTTTATAAAAATACCATTATTTCCATCATCATATCCTATAATTTACTATAAAAAAAAATGAAATATGATGAAAAAATTGTAAAAACACATTTTCGTAATTTAATCCCCAAAATCTACAAGCGCCAAAAAAGACCCCGGCTAAATAGTTTCAGAATTTTGTCCCGAGAATAGAAATACCCAATTTTTACATTTTTTGCTTTTTAACCCCTTCACTGCTGAGCCAGTTCACCTATGCGCTGAGCTCATTCTGACCGTTTTTTGCTCATTATTTTTAGATGACAGCCTAGGTCCTATTTAACTAACCCCCCCCCCCCGACAAGTTTATTATTTTTTTTCTATTATTTTTTTTAACACCAAACCTAGTCATGTTTGGTATCAGGCCTTTCCAATGATGTCCAACATGACCCTCTAGCTGCCACGGTTCGGGAGATAGGGGGATCCTTTGGATCTCCTTATCCCCATCTCCCCTTGGCAGCTAGGGGGTTAACTGGCCCACTGATATCCTCACACATTCGGTGGGGATGTCAGTGGATGGGGGGTGACCTGGAGGCTTGGCTGACATCCAAGATGTCAGCCACCTCCAGGTTTAAGTCGCGACTGAGCGCTGATTGGCGCCGAGTCGCGATCCGGCAGCGAAACTGTTAACTTTATACATCGCTGAAAAGGGGAGACTCTCGGTTTCTAAATGCCATGGTTGGAGAGATAGAAGGCATACTTGAAAACGAAAGAAATCTCAATGTATCCTTCCTGGTAAAATCCTTTATAAATAAATAAATAAAGGAGCCCCCCCTCCACTTCCTGGTTTTCAATGCAGGCGCCGGGGGGCCTAGCTGGCCCCTTTAAAGCAGAGGGGCAGGCTTCCACCCTGCCAGAACTCCGTTGGAGCCAGCGAAAGAGGTACCGTATATACTCGGGTATAAGCTGACCCGTGTATAAGCCGACCCCCTTACTTTTTCCCAAAAAAACTGTGAAAACGTATTGACTCGCGTATAAGCCTAAGTGGGAAATGTAGCAGCCACTGGTAAATTTCAAAACTAAAAATAGATACCAAAAAAAAAAAAATACCAATGAGGCATCAGTAGGTTAAATGTTTTTCAATATTTATTTCAAATAAAAACAGTAAACTGTAAAAAAATGGATATTGCCCTTGCTCTCACATGGATATTGCCCCAGCTCACACATGGATATTGCCCCAGCTCATGGATATTGCCCCAGCTCACACATGGATATTGCCCCAGCTCACACATGGATATGCCCCAGCTCACACATGGATATTGCCCCAGCTCACACATGGATATTGCCCCAGCTCACACATGGATATGCCCCAGCTCACACATGGATTTGCCCCAGCTCATGGATTTGCCCCAGCTCATAGATATGCCCCAGCTCATGGATATGCCCCAGCTCACACATGGATTTGCCCCAGCTCACACATGGATTTGCCCCAGCTCACACATGGATTTGCCCCAGCTCATGGATTTGCCCCAGCTCATGGATTTGCCCCAGCTCATGGATATGCCCCAGCTCATGGATATGCCCCAGCTCATGGATATGCCCCAGCTCACACATGGATTTGCCCCAGCTCACACATGGATTTGCCCCTCCTGGATATGCCCCAGCTCATGGATATGCCCCAGCTCACACATGGATTTGCCCCAGCTCACACATGGATTTGCCCCAGCTCATGGATTTGCCCCAGCTCTCACCTGGATATTGCCCCAGCGGCAGCCAGCTCTCACATGGATACTTGCCCCAGCTCCGGATCCAACAGGGGTTGAGGGGGCCCAGATGCCGGGCAGCGGGAGTGCCTGCCCGGTCCTGAACAGCGTGAGTCCGTCCGTGTTGAAGGGGATGCGGCTGCGTGCGTGCGCAGGTCACGCGGTCCGGCCAGTCAGGTGGTACAGAGACTCAGTACCACCTGATTAGCCGGACCACGTGACCGGCTGCGCCTGCACGCAGCCGCATCCCCTTCAACACGGACGGACTCACGCTGTTGACTCGCGTATAAGCCGAATCACGTTTTTTTGACACAAAATCTGAGTAAAAAAACTCGGCTTATACGCGAGTATATACGGTAAGTATCGGGCGGGATGCAGGTTAGGAGCCGCTGACGTACTATGTACGCCCGCGGGTCTAAGGGAGACCCGTGGGCAGGACGTACATGGTATGTCAGCGGTCATTAAGGGGTTAAAGTATGCAAATGGATTAAATGGCTTAATGTGCAGGGTCTTCTTCATTTCAGTAGCCTTGAGCTGAAGGACCGGGCAGCCCAGCATTGAGGGAGAAAAAGGAGTATTTTTGGATGTATAAGAATATACTTTTGTCTAAAATCGTTAAGCCAGAAATTGGGGTTGTTTTATACACGGGAGTAACTGTACAAGATGTGGGTCTGTTCGGATTGTTACCATGCTCAGGTCACACTACCACACTTGCTTCAGTGGCCGCAGACCAGAATGTGATTCCACAGCAGTAACTGGCGTTACACTGGTGAACCCTGTGGTTGCACTGCAAAACCGACAATACCTTCCCTGTGCAAACAGGCTTCCTCCAATCACGAGCCTTAGGTAACAGGAGTCACAGACATCTGAAGCTGAACAAACCAATTGCAATTCTGAAAGCATTCTGTTGGAGGCAGTAGTGCGTAGGCATTGTGCAGATGTGACAACACCGGTATTTTGAGTACTCACCCATGAAAATGACAGAAAATAAAAAGTCTGGAACTAAGGCCCATGTCAGACGAACGCAGTTATCACGTCCGTCGTAGCATAGAATCCTGAGCAACAGAGACACACGCACGAAGTATGTGCGCACCGCAAACGGACGCAGTTAGGCAAGAACGTAAAACAGCTAGACGGACGCGCAGAGTGCGCCACGTCCGTGTAGCGTTCTGTGTGAGTGATGAGATGTCAGACGCAGTGCATTTGCAACGTCCAGCACCTTGACGCACAAAATGGCTTTTCATATCCTTTTCACATTTTTAGAATTTTTCATATTAATTTTATTTCCCATAATTCATTTTTTTTTTCTACGTCAGTCAACAAAAAAGGATCATGTGGTATCTACAGTATCTTCCGTCAGTACGTCCGTCGGTTGTGCACGCAGGCAGAGTGTGCTCTGACTGCGTTCGTCTGACATTAGCCTTAGAGTGATGAAGAAGAAAGTAGTGATGTAATAGAGGCTGAAGAAAGTGATATGCCCAAAGCTGAGTGTGATGCATAATATATCTATGTACTGTAACCGGAATCTGCTAGGTTCACTCGGGACGAGGCTGGACCGGACACGAGCAAGGATTGTCTGAACACGAGTCTCTTCAGGAAAGGCAAACTTTATTGTGATATCACAACAGATGCTCAAACAGGATTCAATCGCAAAGAATGAGCCCCGATTCCACAGTGACATGAAATCTTATACCTCAAATACATAATTAGGTACATCCCAATTAGCCCACCTCCCGATGACACACTCCCACCCCACGTGGGTTAATACCTCCCTTAACTTAATACAAAGACATTCCATTAAATTGGCAAGCTTCATGTTAGTCTGACAGTTCGTGATTTGCTGCCGAACTCAATCCGGGCCGTGCCCACCTCCCTAAAGGCTATGTTTATTTGTTACAGATAAAACATGGTCTGGTTTCTACGCTCTCTTTGTCTCTCTGCAGGCCTCAGTGACCTTGCTGTATCCATTTGTCATCCTGTCTCTCCGTGCCAAGAGCAGGCCGGATCTTCCCTCATTTTAATTGCTTCTCTGTTAATCTACCACATCCCTAAGATTCTATGTAAGCGTCATTCTAGTGTCTACTGAAATCTACCTAGTTATTTGCAAGTGAACCAATATTCTGAACAAGATGGCCGCTTGGCTCATAATAGCGACCATCTTCCAGCCTGATTCCACTTCAGTACTATGTACCTTTTTATGTACCAGTATCTTAAAAATATTACCTAATTACTAAATATGCCTTTAGTATTTGAATGCTTTGAAAAAAAGTTAAATGTGTTATGTTTAAAATATTGCTTTCCTAATCTTGGGTTAGAAAAGTAGGGGATGTCTTATACGTGGAAAACCTAAGTGCAGAAAAGGGGGCGGGTCCCTTTTTTAATGGGGTTTTTTTCCCCCATAATTCATCCCTATATTCTTGCATGAGATGGCTTTTTGTGTTGCGTGCCCTGCTGAACTGTGGGAGGAGGAAGCCATGATTTGAGATCTGCTTACAGGGACAATGGGAAAATTAGACACGTGCTAGCCAACAAGACTGCAACTAGCCAAGTTGAATTCCATTATTTGGCAAGTCTGTCAAGTGTTTTGATGAGGGTATTTAAGATTGCAGACTCATTTTAAAAAGGAATAACTCCTTAAAAGAAGGAGACAGTAGATGTAAATTAAGAAAATGCTTAAGTTCATACACCTCCTAAAGCAGGGATGTCAGAATCCGATTTCCCCCAGATCGAATGTCCGGAGAGTGATGGGAGTTGTAGTTCTGAAGGGGAAGGGGGGGCGCGCAAAGTTTGACATCCCTGCTCCAGAGTCTCTCTGATAACTCAAATAATGGAGATTTCAGATTTTTTAAATGCACGGGTTTTGTGTTCTTATCAAAACACGTAGTAACTGTGTTATTTAAACTAGGGCTGAAGCAACTAATCGATAATGAAAATAGTTGTCAACTAATTGGTTGTCGATCAATCGATTTGTGTACAGCATACACTGTTTAGATTCAGACTGTGTTAAACGTTTTAACCTCAGATTGTGCTTCGTCCTATGCCACCACCTCAACCTGCCTGTCACCCCCTCTGGTTTGGAGCTGCCATTCTCTCCCTTTCATCTGGTCCCTTCGTACAAACTCCCTCCCACACGCAGGTCCAGTCTTTTGCCCAAACCCAGTTCCTCTCACACAGGGGTCAAGTCCCTTGCCAAAACTCACTCCCACCTCCGGACATTCCTCCCACTCAGTTTGTTCATGAAATTATTGTAAAGGGACACTCTAATAAGCTAAAGTGGTCAGGCTGCATGGTGTGCCCCCCCCCTTCTCACCCTGATTTTGTGCTGACATCATCATGTCTGTCTGAGCGCTTGTAGCTGCTTTCGTTTGGGGAGAAAGCAGACATGGGCTTAAACTGCGCACACCGCATCAATCCATCACTGTGACCAAGTGCTCATGTACCTTGCGTGCCAAAAGTATGCAATTTGCGTATGTTTTTATTTTTCGAAAAAATAATCGGCCAGCTAATCGATTTTATAAAAAATAATCGTAATTTAAACGTCCAGGAGGGTTCCTTTATCTTTTTCGTCTATTGTGAACATTGACAATTCAAAATAGTGCAATGCTTGTGAGTTGCTTTGGCAGCTTTGCTTTTGTGATATCTCAACTTACAGCTCCAACTGCTTTACAGCTGTATATACATACATACAGAAAAAATGGCGTTGCGCCCGTACTCACCAGAGCGGCTGCAACAGCCAGGAGTAACAGCCCAGTTCATCTATAAAACATAACAAGAAAAAATAAAGATGTCATCTGCGCTCGTTTCTATACAATTCCATGTGCAACAAAACCCTATCGGAGATTTTAGTTTGCTCGAATGGCCATTGAAGCTCACTAGCCACATCAAGGCACCTCTTTGCAGAATGACTCCTAACCAATGTACCAAAAGCTGCTCATTTTTTTCCCATCCATTTTTTCTTTCTGTATGTATGTGTGTATATTATGCTGTAACACCAGTTTGTCATTTTTGCTGCTGTTTCTTTTTCCATGTTTTTGTTTTCAACCCCAAATGGGGAAGTGTTTGGTGCGTGTATAAATAAAACCCACCATCTTTCTGCCTCTCCTTAGCTGAAAAGCTGCAGGAGGGGCATGCAGTTGTTCAGAGGAGCAGCTTTTGGTACACTGGTTAGGACTCACTCTACAAAGAGGTGCCTTGATGGGGCGAGTGAGCGTACGCTTCAGTGGCCATTCAAGCAAACTAAAACCTCTGATAGTGTTTTGTTGCACATGGAATTGTATAGAAACGAGCCCAGATGACACCTTTTTTTTTTCTTGTACTCTGATCACAGCTGTAAAATATAACATTTCATAGGGATTACTTAGAACGCGGAATGATGGTTTTTATGTTAAATACCTACTAAATAAGCTAATGCTGTATGGATCATGATGGGGTAATTTTTAATTGGACATTCACCATGAACACATTAACTGTTTGATCATGGTGTGTGATTTCCCCCCCCCACCTTTCAAAGTGGAGGGGCCCATCTCCTGGTTGTCTGTCAATCAATTTCTGCTGGACAGCCTTCCGGGACTTTGACCAGACCTTTTGCGGCAAAAAAAGCAGAGACACTGTCAGCCTGGAAAAGACGAGGAGGGGCTGTGATGCTGGAGCAAAGGGGTGATTTTTTTTTGTACACTCCATGATAAATCCTAGGATTGGGGGTGGGGTGTTAATAGTTGGCTTATAGTGTCCCTGTATAAGGACACTATACCAATGTGACCACTCAATGTAATTTGAGTGGTCACACTGCTCTGAGCACTCAGTTTGTTCGGGTGAGATGTCTGACAATGATCTGGCTCCTGGCCTTTAAAAGGTTAAAGAGCAGGGTGTTTTTCTAGGGACATGTGCATTACTTCAAACATCGCAAGCCTCTCGAATTGCATCTTGACAAGATCAGCTCAGAAACACTTGCTCTCATCCAGCTCTCGTTGCTTTTCCTCTGCCTTGAGGAGCTTAAAATTATGAGCTGTTTAAAAGTAATAATAGGGATAGAGGAGTGTTTCCATATCCCAGCAATAAATACTTTTTACAGGCAGTGTACAGGACCTGCAGATCTGAGCTTGCCGGCATTTAAATCTTCCATTCCGTCAGGGAGACGTGATGGTGACCATTACAGATGCTCTCTGGTTTCATAAAGACAAGATATGCGTATCGTAGCAACTAGGACCTGTTAAACCGTCTCCTGCCCGCCCCATCATCACGCCTGGATTTTTCTGCTGCGGAGCTTTGGGTGAAAGTCCTGGGTTGCAGTTGTTAAATCGTTATGTTCGACAGTGATATTAAAACTTTATTTCTTACATAAAAACACTTTTTAGACTTAACGTTTCGTAAAAGTTACAAAACATTAACTTGAACCTTTTTTGATTATTTTTATTTAAGCTACAGGCAAATCTCATTCATGCAGGTAGAAAAAAACTGCATTCAGAAGAAGCCAGACCAGACTCCGTTTGAGACTGGTTAAAATATGCTGCATTATTATTTTTTTATTATTTTTTTTGGAAAGGCACACAACTTTATAATAAAAATAATACTTTTTAAAAAACCAAAGTTTTAATTTGATAACGCCTTCACCGCCTAATTAAATACAGCCGCACACTAGCTCCACTAGCCTCTTTCATGCCCCTTCTTACAGCCTTTGATTGGTGCAAAGGGGTAGTGTCCCTGCCCTTGGCATTTCATTGCTGTACGCTCTACTTCATTCCCTCACTTCAAGTGTCCCATTGTATGTGGCCAAATGGGAGGAAGCCCTTCAGATCCATTTAGTTGATGAATGCTGGCAGAAAGTTTTCACACTGACCAGCACATGTTCCATAGCCACACATACACACTGCTTTTTAAACTTTTGGCGCAATGCTATAGAATTCCTTCCCACGTTGCCAAATTTGCTGGGCACGCTGATGGCAACTGTGAAAAATGTCATGCCCCTAATGCTGACCTGCTGCACATGTACCAGCTAGATGGAGTAGAGTTAACCTAGGTTCGAATGCCGGCCAGAGCACTTCTCCAGTAAGTGCCCTTGGGCAAGACACCTACTACTTAATATCGGCTGTGGAGTCCAGTGGTAACGTCTCTGCTCTTCTCCGACCATGGAGAAGCAAGTCAAAATCCCATTCAGCACATCCCTCCAATACGACCGTCTAGAAATCACGACTTTACAAAAAGTGGGTTCAACCTAACTACCAGGTAGCTGCTCTACGATCATGAAATGTCAACTCGGTCCCACTCAGAAGACGCCACCAGCGAGTGTCCTTGGACAAGACCCCCAATGATATGGATGTGCCTACGTCACAAAATATATTTGTAATTCTCCTAGAACATGGTCCTGAATCAGGCCATGTGTGGTATTCTAATGTATCCACTTCTTGTACACTTATCTTGTAAAGCGCTACGGAATTTCTGGCGCTATGTAAAGGATAATAATCATGTGGTGGTTATGTCCCATGTTTCAACCTTACTGGCAGCAGTTACATGCCAAAATTGTCAAAACTGATTAGGTTGACTTTGGGTTTACCCTGGAGGCAATGCTCCTCCATCACACCCATCTGTGATCGGGGATACTCATAAGTCAGGTGAACCTCCTGAGGGTGGAAAATGCTTGTGGTCATGTCCCTCAATGTCTCTCAAAGAAAAACAGAAAGAAAATAGACCAATAGTGCAGAATAGTAAACAATTCAGTTCCCCTCCTCCTAAGTAAAGCAGGAACTCACATTTATTAGAGCCACACTTGGTCCTGACTCTAGCGACCTACACCGAAAAAGAAGGGTAGCGCCACCCTCTATCTGGCCAGAGGCCCATAATCATAGACCCGGGACCAAGTGTGGTCCCCAATCAACTATACTACCACTTTTTCTTATGTTTTACCCCGCATTTGCCCATTCATTAAACTGTGGGGGTGTTTTTCTTCCCCTCACGCCATTGATACCATCACCGTTACCTTATTGACTTTTTCTGGCACAGGCTTCTTTGTAGCCATTGTCTGACATTGCTACTTTTTATTTGCACCTTTTTATGTGCTTGATGTTCTTGAATTGCCTTTAGGAGGACCATTGCTTTATTCTAACCACCGTGTAATATCACATTCATTGATTCTGTCATTACTTCATTATTGGCACACAGCAAACTTACAGCCCTCGTTTGCTAATTTCACTCATTATTGCATTGTTAGATGCACTTTATGGATTCTTCTTCTGCATATTCTGCTAGCATTTCCTGCTGCTCTATTACATTGTCTACTTACCCTTAGATCCTCTGCAATAATAACCCTAAATCCCCACCCTTGAGGTTAGGACTGTATCAAATATTCTATATTCAGCCCTTGGGTTTTTACGCCCCAGGTGTATTATCTTGCACTTATCCACATTAAAACTCAATTGCCACAGCTCCGACCATTTTTAAGTTTACCCAAATCCTTTGTCATTTGGCTGATCCCTCCAGGAACATCAAACCTGTTGCAAATCGTTGTCTCATCATCAAAAAGACACACTTTCCCATTAATACTTTTTGCAATATCACCAATAAAAATATTAAAGAGAATGGGTCCAAGTACTGGCCCCTGAGGTACCCCACTGGTAACAAGACCTTGCCCCGAATAAACTCCATTGACCACAATCGTCTGTTGCCTGTCACTCAGCCACTGCCAAATCCATTCAACAATATTGGAATCCAAGCTCAAAAATTGCAATTTATTGATAAGCCTTCTATGCGGAACAGTATCAAAAGCCTTACTGAAATGTAAATAAGCAATGTCTACTGCACCACCTGTGTCTATTATTTTTGTTACCCACTAGATGCAGAGTTGCTACCAACAAGCCCAACTCATATTTTGGTCAAATTGCACTTATCAGCAGCGTCTTGAGTAATTGCATAAGGATACATCGACTGATCTTAGATTATTTGTTTAAGCCGTTCGCAATACTTGCAAATTCAACTGATTCTAACTGATTAGCATTTTTCAGAAGCAACCCTGCATTTAGTGAATACAGCCTTGTTTCTGAGCATTTGCACTGCAATGGAGTCCTCTAGGGCCCTGGAGTGGATGTTGCCATTTAAATGTAAGAACTAAACTCGCTGTCTTAGGCTAGGGACAGATGAGCGCATTTTCTGCGGCCACCGTCAAAATGTACGTCGATGCGTGCCCACGCATTTTTTCACGGAATACGCTTAAGTGGTCAGACGATGCGCAATTCTGGACGTATTTCATGACGATGGGGTGAAAAGAAGTCTAGGGAAATCCGGCTGTTTGAACGTTATGTTGGCCGCACACTAGCAGCGTCTGACATCTCCTAATCACGCACACACGCCGCTAGCGGACGCAGCGCACTCTGTACGTCAGTACCAGCGGTTTAACGTTCTCGAAAAAATGCGTTCATTTTCCACTTGCGTTGCGCGGCCGGACTTTTGTGCGACCGTACTTCGTATATTGGCTGTCATTGCCCGGCATCTGCTGCTAGTGCGGCCGTGATTATGTGCGCCAGAACGCGCGTTCGCACTGCCTCAGTCTGACCCTAGCCTTAGAGGTAGCCTGGTAGCAGTTAGGGATAGACCGATATATCGGTTTTGCTGATTATCGGCTGCCGATATTCAGAGAATTACTATCGGTATCAGCATTTTATTTGCCGATAATTGGACAAGTTGGCTCACTGCAGCTGCGACACGCAAGATCCCACAGAACTGTGCAAATCGGGGGCTTCTCCCACATCAGGCTGTAAGCCCTCACTGCAGAACGACCCCTGTTCACTGACCGTATTGCGCATGAGCGTGATGGCAACAGAAATGGGGCTTCCATCCCATCTGGCAGGAAATTCCCTATACAGGAGATGCAGAGTCTATTTCCTACAGCAGGGGCCAGCAACCTGGGACCTCCAGATACTTTGGATCTGCATTTTCCATGAGGCTCCAAGAACCTAATGAGAAGCTGAGCAACGTGGCAGATGTAATTCCAATATTACAAAGTCAGCGCTACAAAGTCAATATTACAAAGTCAGCGCTAACTTAACTTAACCAGAGCTGTTGTAAATTTACCAGAGCCATTCTAGTCTATTGGGTTGTTAAGTTTACAACAGCTCTGGTTAAGTTAGCACCAACTTTGTAATATAACCCTTGGAGGGCCAAGGTTGCTGAACCCCTTACATACAGGGTCATATAAAGGATCTTTAAGAAAGCCAAAGACATGGTCTTATTGTTTGTAAAAACAAAAGCTTAAAAAAAAAATCTTACTATTTTGAAAAAATGAAGTGGATGTGGTGCAGTGTTTAAATGTTAAACACATTGAGTTCATGGCATCATGTCAGATTTGTGCTGTGTGTTTTTTCCACAACTTCACAGAATATCGGCACCAAATATTGACTATCAGCCTGGAAAGCTGCCGATAATCGGTATCGCCCATGAAAAAATATCGGTCTATCTCTAGTAGCAGTAATAGGTTACAGCTAGAGGTATATTCTGCTTGCAAACAGCTGCGGTTTATAAAGTAAACCTTAAAGTGTACCTGTCGCCTGTTGATATAGATTTTAACCCTTCAGGGACCGGGCGATTTTACACAAATCCGTCCTTTAGTGACCGCTGCTGTTTTTACATTTCTGCGCTGTTCGTGCTTAGGTCAAATTTTCCTCTTACTCGCTTATGCAACCCACACATATTATATACCGTTTTTCCCGCCATTAAATGGACTTTCTAAAAATACCATTATTTCCATCATATCCTACAATTTACTTTCGAAAAAATTGAAATATGATGGAAAAAAACACTTTTTCGTAATTTAATCCCCAAAATCTACACCCACCAAAAAAGACCCCAGCTAAATAGTTTCAGAATTTTGTCCCGAGAATAGAAATACCCATGTTTTTGTTTTTTAACCCCTTCATTGCTGAGCCAGTTCACCTATATGCGCTGAGCTCATTCTGTTTTATGCTCATTATTTTTAGATGACAGCCTAGGTCCTATTTAACTAACCCCCAGACAATTTTTATTTTTTTAAAAACCCAATTTGTTTTAAAAAAAAAATATTTAGTTTTTTAGCTTTTTCTTACACCGAACCTAGTCATGTTTGGTATCATTGGAAAGGCCATGATCAGGCCTTTCCAATGATGTCTAATATGACCCTCTAGCTGCCACGGATAGGGGGATCCTTTGGATCCCGTTATCTCCCCTTGGCAGCTAGGGGGTTAACTGGCCCACTGACATCCTCACACATATGGTGGAGATGTCAGTGGGTGGGGGGGGGGTGACCTGGAGGCTTGGCTGACATCCAAGATGTCAGCCCCCTCCAGGTTTGAATCACGATTTGGCGCAAATTTGCACCGAATCGCGATCCGGCAGTGAAATAGTTAATGCTGCACACCGCTGAAAAGGGGAGACTCTCCCCTTTCCAGCGGTGAAACTTGCAGCGCTCTATCTTCAATGGTTGGAGATAGAGGGGGGGCTCCTTCAGTGCCCTCTCCCCTCCATTGATTTCAATGGGGAGCCTGCTGATGATATCACCACGCAGCATGGTGACATCATCGAGGTCGCCGGCCCCTGTAAAACACAGGGGCAGGCTTCCTCCCTGCCAGATCTGCGAGGGACCCAGCGAGGGAGGTAAGTATTGGGCGGGAGGGAGGGTAGGAGCCGCTGACATACTATGTACGTCCGCGGGTCTAAGGGAGACCCGTAGGCAGGATGTACATGGTACGTCAGCGGTCCCTAAGGGGTTAATGTGTTTTGTTGTAGCTAGGGTTGCACCGATACCGATACTAGTATCGGTATCGGGCCGATACTGGGTACTGTAGGAGTAAGGCCGAAACGATCGTCGGGGGTTGCTGCACCTCTCGTGCAGGGATGACGTCCTTGGCAATCAGCACTGGCCACCCTTTTTGGGTGAGAGCAGGCTGATTTGCATATGGAGCATTCATCCCTGTAATGGCACATACAAGCTAAAACCTTGTGAGACCTGAGCGGGCCCCCACCGTAGAGCAGGCCACTAGTGCTGTTGCTCGTCCTCAGGATCCTCACACCCCCCCTTTTCTCACTGTAGGAGTACTTGGTACTCGTGCAGTACCCCCCGATATTTTTCCCGATACCGGAAGCCGGCATTGAGCCGGCTTGCCGGCATCCGAGGGGCTGCGGCAGCTGTCCGAATGCTCTATCGGCATTCGGACAGCCGCCCCTGGAGATCTCCGCGACGATACTTTATAACGAGCGCGCGCGCGGAAACTTTCCCGGCGTCGCTCAGGAAGGTAAGTATAAACACAGTGAGCAGCTGCAGGGCCTGTCCGAATGCCGATAGAGCATTCGGACAGGCCCTGCAGCTGCTCTCCGCGACGATACTTACCTTCCTGAGCGAGGCCGGGAAAGTTTCCGCGCGCGCGCTCGTTGGAAGGACCCCAGCCGCGATCACATGGTCCCACGTGGTCGCAGCTGGGGTCCTTCCAACGAGCGCACGCGCGGAGACAATCCCAGCGTCGCTCAGGAAGGTAAGTATCGTCGCTGGGGGGCATACCCATGTGTGAGCTGTGGGGGCATATCCATGAGCTGGGGGGCATACCCATGTGTGAGCTGGGGCATATCCATGTGTGAGCTGGGGCAAATCCATGTGTGAGCTGGGGCATATCCATGAGTGAGCTGGGGGCAGATCCATGAATGAGCTGGGGGCAAATCCATGAGTGAGCTGGGGGCAAATCCATGAGTGAGCTGGGGGCAAATCCATGTGTGAGCTGGGGGCATATCCTTGTGTGAGCTGGGGCATATCCTTGTGTGAGCTGGGGCAAATCCATGTGTGAGCTGGGGCAAATCCATGTGTGAGCTGGGGCATATCCTTGTGTGAGCTGGGGGCATATCCTTGTGTGAGCTGGGGGCATATCCTTGTGTGAGCTGGGGCATATCCATGTGTGAGCTGGGGGCAGTATCCATGTGTGAGCTGGGGGCAGTATCCATGTGTGAGCTGGGGGCATATCCATGTGTGAGCTGGGGGCAGTATCCATGAGTGAGCTGGGGGCAAATCCATGTGTGAGCTGGGGGCATATCCTTGAGCTGGGGCATATCCATGAGTGAGCTGGGGCAAATCCATGTGTGAGCTGGGGGCAGTATCCATGTGTGAGCTGGGGGCAGTATCCATGTGTGAGCTGGGGGCAGTATCCATGTGTGAGCTGGGGGCAGTATCCATGTGTGAGCTGGGGCATATCCATGTGTGATCTGGGGGCAGTATCCATGTGTGAGCAGGGGCAATATCCATAAGCTGGGGCATATCTATGTGTGAGCTGGGGCAGTATGAATATATATATATCTTGGGGGGGATATACATGTGAACTGGGGGCATTTTTATATGGTCTGTTCTTATTGGAAAGCGCCACATGACATTAAAGAAAAGTATCGGTACTCGGTATCGGTGAGTACTTTTAAAAAGTATCGGTACTCGTACTCGGTCTTAAAAAAGTGGTATCGGTGCATCCCTAGTTGTAGCCTAATTAAACCAGTAAACCTTTTCCCTTCCTTCAACCGCTCCGTTAAGACATTCCTATTTAGTGAGTCCTCCCCCCCGGACTCACTAATACACCTCACTGCCCCAACTAGTCCATCACTCTCACCTTGCAGTCCTCTCCTCCTGATTCCACCCCCAACCTTTCTAGATTGTAAAATTCCCATGGGATTAGGGCCCTCGTTTCCTCCTGTACTAGTATTTCAAATGTTGTTCAGTCTCAATGTATTGTAACCCTTTCTACACTGTGCCCTCTGTTCAGCGCTGTGGAATATGCCGGCGCTATACGAATAAAGTATAATAATATCCTCTGGTGATGTCCTTTGAATACATCCCACACAATACAATGATTTGAGATGGTTGATCGACCCATTCACGCCACATACATTACCACACAGTGCGGAGCAAGTGATGCAAAGACACTGGGGGGGGGGCTGTTTACAACACAAAAGATCACAGCATAGAAACGCCCAGTGAGACATAAAACGTAATATATTTCCATACATACAAGAGAAAAACAAATCCCATATAAGATATCAGCAACATAAAATTACATTAATTGTTGGTGTTAGTGGCAGTTGGGGCTGGGGGTTTCTCCTGCTGTGTGCAGTCATAAATCACTCCTCATGGAAACACATCGGGCTAGATTACATATAGGTAAGCGTTAAAGTCCAGCTAAGTGACTGTAACGCATGCCCCCCCCCCGATTACCTTCCTAACACTAAAAATGGTAAAAATCCATTAGCGATTGCGCAAGCTTACTGTAGTTTGCTCTTCCCATGTTTAAGCTGAGGGTGCACAATTAGTAATTGGTGTTGGGTTAAGTAAGGCATTACAAAGTTCTAACACTAATTACCGCAGCGATGGGCAAAGCAGATTTTTATCATCACCCAAAAGCTGGTGCTAACGGATTCCGCTTTTGCAGAATCATTTGGTATCACCTAACCCCCCCATAAATCAGATACTATGCTCTCATCCCGCTGCGAGAATGGTGGCCCAATCTGCTGCTTCCTACCTTCAGGAGCAGAGTGAGACTGGGAACAAATAGTCACCAGTCTCCCTCCGCGATCAATCCACGGCGCTTTGCAAGAACGAGATTACGGATGTCTTGCGGCATGGCAGCGCAACCCTCCATGGAGTCCAGGGGTGTGGGAATTATATCGCCCGACGCCCGGGACATGAAGATCCGGGCGAGTAGTTTTTTTTTAGATGCAGTCCGGCGGGCTAGAAGCCCGCCGGACTGCGGACTGACGCCCCCGATACCGGAAGCCGGCATTGAGCCGGCTTGCCGGCATCCGAGGGGCTTGGGCGGCTGTTCGATTGCTTTATCGGCATTCGGACAGCCGCCCCTGGAGCTCTCCGGCATACTTACCTTCCCAAGCGGCACCGTGAAAGTTTCCGCGCTTCCGCTCGTTGAAGGACCCAGCCGCGATCACATGGGAGTCCCACGTGATCGCGGCTAGGGTCCTTCAACGAGCGCACGCGCAAAGACTTTCCTGGCGCCGCTCAGGAAGATAAGTATGCCGGAGAGCTCCAGGGGCGGCTGTCCGAATGCCGATAAAGCATTCGAACAGCCACCCCATGTCTGGTCTGGGGTCTGAGCTGGGGCATTTATCCATGAGAGCTTGGGGGCATATATCCATAAGAGCTTGGGGGGCAAATATCCGAGAGCTTGGGGGGCAGTATCCATGAGCTGGGGCATATATCCATGAGAGGTGGGGGCCAAATATCCATGAGCTGGGGCATATATCCATGAGAGGTGGGGGGCAAATATCCATGAGCTGGGGCATACAGTTGTGTTCAAAATTATTCAATCCCCACTGAAATTGAGTGTTTTGGCCAGTTTGACATTGATTTTGATCATTCAGTCATCTTGCTTACAATTAAATCAAAGAGGCACGTGTAGGTCAGACAAATATAACATAACATTTATAATGAAATAACCACAAATGTCTTTTCTGTGCTCACATCATTATCAGTTTTATTCAACCCCCAAGTGACATTCAATCTTAGTACTTAGTACAACATCCTTTTACAGTTATAACAGCTTTTAAACGTGAAGCATAGCTTGACACAAGTGTCTTGCAGCGATCTACGGGTATCTTCGCCCATTAGTCATGGGCAAAAGCCTCCAGTTCAGTCACATTCTTAGGCTTGCGCACTGCAACTGCTTTCTTTAAGTCCCACCAGAGGTTCTCAAACGGATTTAAGTCAGGTGACTGCGATGGCCACTCCAAAATGTTCCAGCCTTTAATCTGCAACCATGCTCTAGTGGACTTGGAGGTATGCTTGGGATCATTGTCCTGTTGAAAGGTCCAACGTCTCCCAAGCCTCAGGTTTGTGACGGACTGCATCACATTGTCATCCAATATCTCCTGGTACTGAAGAGAATTCATGGTACCTTGCACACGCTGAAGCTTCCCTGTACCTGCAGAAGCAAAACAGCCCCAAAGCATGATTGACCCCCCGCCATGCTTCACAGTAGGCAAGGTGTTCTTTTCTTTATAGGCCTTGTTCTTCCTCCTCCAAACATAGCGTTGATCCATGGGCCCAAACAGTTCTAATTTTGTTTCATCAGTCCACAGAACACTATCCCAAAACTTCTGTGGTTTGTCCACATGACTTTTGGCATACTGCAGTCGACTCTTCTTATTCTTTGGAGACAGCAAGGGGGTGCGCTTGGGAGTTCTGGCATGCAGACCTTCGTTACGCAGTGTGCGCCGTATTGTCTGAGCTGAAACTTCAGTACCCACATCTGACAAATCTTTTCTCAGTTCCTCAGCAGTCACACGGGGACTTTTCTCCACTCTACGCTTCAGGTAGAGCACAGCAGTTGAAGTCAGCATCTTCTTTTTGCCACGACCAGGTAGCGTTTCAACAGTGCCCTTTGCCTTGAATTTGCGAATGATGCTTCCTATGGTCTCTCTTGGTATGTTTAACATCTTTGCAATCTTCTTATACCCATTGACACCAGTAAATGTCTAGAAGGAGCGGAGTATCACAGTCATTTTAAAGCTGCCTAATTGGTGCTTATTATGCTTTATTGCTGCTCCGTGACATCCACAGGTGTTTTCAATACCTGATTGAAAACACTTGAATGAACCTCTGTTCTTCAAAGTGGTAGTCCTTAAGGGGTTGAATAATTGTGTCAATGAAGAATTCACAAAATAAACATTTACTACTGTATTACAAAACCATTTGATGTCATTTTAGTTGCATATGGTTCTTTAAAAAGTCCTTGTAGGATTTCATTCTGAATACAATTACAAATGTACCCTAAATCCCTAAAACCCTTTACAGCATTGGGGGTTGAATAATTTTGAACACAACTGTATATCCATGAGAGGTGGGGGGCAGTATCCATGAGCTGGGGCACATATCCATGAGAGCTTGGGGGCAGTATCCATGAGCTGGGGAGCAATATCCATGAGCTGGGGAGCAATATCCATGAGCTGGGGCAGTATATCCATGAGCTGGGGCAGTATATCCATGAGCTGGGGCAGTATATCCATGTGCTGGGGGCAGTATATCCATGAGAGCTTGGGGAGCAATATCCATGAGAGCTTGGGGGCAATATCCATGAGAGCTTGGGGGCAGTATCCATGAGCTGGGGCAGCATATCCATGAGCTGGGGCAGCATATCCATGAGCTGGGGCAGCATATCCACGAGCTGGGGCGGCATATCCACGAGCTGGGGCGGCATATCCACGAGCTGGGGCGGCATATCCACGAGCTGGGGCGGCATATCCACGAGCTGGGGCGGCATATCCATGACCTGGGGCGGCATATCCATGAGCGGGGGCAGTATCCATGAGCTGGGGGCAGTATCCATGTGCTGGGGCAATAGCCATGTGCTGGGGGCAATATCCATGTACTGGCGGCAATATCCATATATCTCGGGGGAGGGATATATACATGTGAGCTGGGGGCATTTTTATGAAGTCTGTTCTTATTGGAAAGTGGTCACATGACATAAAATAAACGTATTGGTGAGTACTTGAAAAAAGTATCTGTACTCGTACTCGGTCTTAAAAAAGTGGTATCGGTGCATCCCTAATATATACATACATACAACAAAATAGTGTTTAAATAAAGGTCTTTATTCATCACATGTATCTGACGCTGCCTTTATAGGCTGTTCTGAATAAAGACCTCTATTTAAACACTATTTTGTTGAAATTATCAGGACAAGTTGATCGTCCTGAGGGACAAGTAGATTGGACTACTACTTAGTCCGTTGGACAAGTAGATTTTTTTTAAATTTCCACACCCCTGGAGTCCTATGGACTCCAGGAGGTGGTACTCGTGGTGGCGCAGAAGCCCTTTACATTTGCATTAACATATATCAAAGATAGAAAAGAAAATATTTAATGGTTTTTAGATTTAAGCTCCCGAATTACACGAGGAGTATATAAACACACACTTGGCTAAGACCAGCTCTGGTTGTCAGTGTCAAACGGTTTGATAAAGACTGTCTGTCCCTTCAGAGGAATTGTAGATAAGCCCTGGCCTTTCTTTAAATATAATGTATTTTTTACCTGATAGATCACTCTGTGAATAACAATGTGTTTTCTGCTGTCTAGCTTTTACATGAAAATCCATGATATTAATTGTATTTGCCATGTGTCTTGCTTCACTAATATGCACATATAGTAAACGTGGCAGTGTGTGGATATATTATACACTGGGGCTAAGGGTGTTAATAATTTAGGGAGGCCTGTTTTTTTGGTTTTTTTTTCTTGGGGCCAGAGAGGACTTAGTCAGGAGGGAGTTGTCCTTGTAGTTCTCTGGACAGTAAATCTCTCCCAGCCAGGCTTTTTCATCTCAACATACGATGTCCAGTCTTGGCATTGCACTTTGCAGAGAATCTTGGGAAACGTAGTCTCTCCGAACATCTGCAGTGCCAAAGTTAGCCTTTGCTGCTCTCGTGTCTGGTTCTTCTCAGAACTGATATCCTGTCAGAAGTAACACATGCAAACTCAGAGCTTGTAAACCCGCTTGTTATTTTGCAAACACAGAATATATACGGTGAGAAATTCTTTATATTTCTGTGGCCGTTGGGATCTTTTAAAAAGTAATGCGTCTGGGCCGTTGTGTAAACCATGTCCAGTGTATGTTAAAACGACGCTCCCTGCCGCCGCGGGTTTCAGCTTTCTGGGAGTCAAATCCAGAAGAATTCCACTAGTAAAAACATTTAATTGGACCATATTTTCGCCAGGACCCTGGTGTGAGCTAGCGACACACAGCTTTCTCATGGAGACTGAGGATTTTTTCTGCTGCAACACGAGGTTTACCATGCTAGGCTTACTTCACTTCATCTGCCTTAGGAATGTCTTGAAAATGCAAACACACAAAATCACATGACGCTTGCCTTCAAGCACAGAAAAAACGTAACATAAGGCACCATCTCTTTGCAATTGAGTGTAGAATGGAGTGAGATGAGCATATAAATGTTATCCGACATAACAGGTTATTCACTGATGCCTATTGTTGCATTGACAGAGCTGACGAAATTCAGGGAAATACAGTGGATTAAGTACGTTAAAACTACAGTAAATCCACTATTTAGTGAACGTCTCAATGTAGTGTTCAATGTGGTTTACACCATAGTTTCTGCCACTGTAGGGTCCTATTCTGAATCGGGCACTGACTGAGGAAGCGATTTATCGCAAAACGCGTCTCAGTACCGCTTTGCATTGTATTTTATGGAAATAAATTGATTTTATTTATGGTCCTGCTGCTGTTCCTTTTTACCGAAGTAACTACACGGGCAATCCACCAAAGGAGGATCCGGTACCTCCATTTATACCGGCAGCCTACAGATCTGGTGTCCGAGGGGTGACACCGTACCACGTGAGTGTTCCCTTCATCTACTATTGTTTATTAATTGGTTCTATGGGCTACCCCATGGTTTGGTTTATGTTTATGCTTGCTTCGAGGTAAGACTTGCTTAAAGGAAGCCACAGGGAAAGAACTCTGCCCTACTGTAAAGAACTCTGCCCTACTTAAAAGAACTCTGCCCTACTTAATGTCAGTTCTTAATTTCTCCCAATAAAGCACAAGACACTGGTCATATTGGGTTAAGCAGACTAACTGGCCACTTGAGCAGACCCCTTATAATAGTACCGGCTGGGTGGAGTAGAGGTAATGTCACTGCTCTGCATGGAGAGAGCCTGTGGAGTCATGGGTTCGATCCCAGCGAGCAACCTCTCCAGTAAGTGTCCTTGGCAAGACACCTAACGGTACAGACTCGCCACCCAGGACATACTTGAAAACAAGAGAAATCTTAATGTGTCCTTCCTGGTAAAATCCTTTCTCAAAAAAAAATAAAAAAAATAACTAGCTGCAGTCATACAGAGCAAGGGTCCTTGTTTGGGGAGATTTCAGAGGAGCAGTGGCAATCTGGGGGTACCGTTTGATAGCTCTGGCACCTATGGTGTCACAGTCCAAAAAGTGCACAGATCCGCAGGCAGGGGCCGGAGCGGCAGCGTGGGGAAGTTACCCCAGGTGATGCCGCATCACCGCTGCAGCCTGGGGCCAAGAAAGGCTCAGAAACTCTGGTTCCCGATGGAGCTCCCTTCCTCAAAATCACCCCAACTGCAGCTCCCATGAGGGGGGACCCTAACCCCAAAAGATCGCCCTGCTGGGGCAAAGGGTTTTCTGGGCGCCGGAGCTTAGGCTAGTGACAGAAGAGCGTACAATGTGTGACCGTACTGACTTGGCTAGCGGCGTCCGTCGCAGTGTTGTAATGCTGCGACGAGGCTGGCCACAAGCAAGACAGCGCCCATGCTGGTAGCCTCCAACGCCCATCGTAGAGCTCGACTGGGCTGCAAAGCGCGATGCTCCATAGGATTTGAACACCCTGTCTAAACCTGGGAAAAATGTCTGAATTTGTTTTTGCTGTCTTCCTATCCCTGCTTATCCCTGCTTATCCCTGCTTACCGCAATTTACCGCGCATCTGCAAGAAATAAAATTACACTTTGTTTCATGGGTGGATAAATCTTCATAAGTATTACATCTGATGACATGTGAGCAATTTATATTGAACTCCTTAAACTTCAATGAGTGAATATTTCTTTTAGCATAATCTAGTATTTTGATTTTGTATTTTGGAAGTCGGGCCACCATGACCTCATAAGTCAAAATGGTCATTGTGGTCAGTGTGCATGGCTTCTGTGACAGCTCTTTAAAGGTAGAGGTCTCACTTCCCTCCTGAACGTTGATGATTATGGCTGCAGGGTAGCATTCTGGGCTTTGGAGAAAAAGTTCAATCAATATGCGATTTAAGAGTGTCTGGAAGATGGCAGAAGGGAAAAATGGTGAATTTCGACACCAATGCAAAGGCCACAGTGTTTTGGCAAAATCAATACTTTAAAACAATGGGCTATAAATATGTTCACAAAAGCTGGTTTATAGGTTATAATTTTGATAGAGCCGCCGGTCCAATTTCAGTTGTGCAGTATTTGAGAATGGCCTAAATAGACTCCAATCCAATACCACACAACCCAAGGCCAGACCGGTTGCTCGGTCGCAAATGTGAGGCCTTCGGACCTTGGGATTCACTCGTGGAGTCTTCAATGCCTGCTAAAGGGTCATAGAACAGACAGAGAAGACACTGCAAGTGAGCACAGAGGCGCTTAGGCTCCAGCAGGTAGATTTACAGTATCTTCCTGCCTTCTCCATGACTCACGAGCAGATACGGCAGACACTGCGAGGTTGGTGGCGGAAGTCTCACTCTGGCTGGTCAAAGACACTGGGATCAGACCAGCTTCACAATTCTGATTCCCAATCCCAGAAAAGTGTCACTATCTGGTTACTATGCATCCTAAAGACCGGATTGGGATATTTCTAGCTGTTTTTGTGTTTTTTTTTTTTCTTTTTTCTCTGATGGTTTGCATATCTCTCTTCTTTCACTGCAAATGCACTAATGGCTACAGATCATCTGAACAATATTTACTTTTTACATTTTAGAGAGGCTGGTGGTGGTCGCAGAACACTATGAGAAAAGTGTCCAAGACTTGCTCCGGGAGACGAAGCCAGTGAGGTACAGTTACATCTTCTTGTAACACTTTGTAGAGGTATTTGGCTTACAAATAATCAATTCTGTATGGTAAAACAAGTGTTTCCCTAATTTACAGCCATTATTTTAGTACCTCTAGTGATTTATTCCTCTTCAAAAGGAAAATGTTAAATGCACAAAAAGTGTACGTTTTCAAGAATTAAAACCCTACCAGATTAAAAAATATTTGTAATATGGTCATGTTGCACTACCCACGAAGTCCTTTTAACGACCCCTTATCTGCCATACTCTGTCTGAGCCATTGTTAGCTCTGAAACATAATATTTCCAAGACAACCTGATTAATACTGGATAGCAATCTTGTTGCCCCCTTGTAACGGAGTGACTGTACCCTAACTGAGTACCTCCATCATCAGGCTCTCTTCCCTGTAAAACAGTCGCCGGAGCAATCTTCCCCCAACAGCCCACCCAAACTTTAAACACAGTTTAACTAAGGATGTAGACTGTTCATGAATACATCAGATAACCTCAACAGATCAAATAACTGGACAGGGAATGTGACCTTTAAACCTTGGACAATAGGACCTTCAGGAAGGAGAGGGAGGGGAGCGGTTAAAACAGGAATATCTTCTTATAGAGAGAATGTACACTATACAGGGAGCGGGTAGTAATAGAGAGGTCTACGCAATACAGAGAGAGGTTAGATAATACAGGGAATATACACAGTACACACAACAGGAGACTCTACAATAAATGCATATGGGAATAACACAGACATACAAAATCTTTAGCTGGGGGATGTTTAAAACTGTGAAAAACCAAATATATTTAATATATGTATAAGATCCACCAGTTACCCAATAGTCTCTACCTCGGGCTATAGTCGCTGGGCAGGAGGCTAGCCCACAGTCCCCTTCAGATTCCCCAGAGACGGTAGGTTCCGTCACACCCCTCTTTTCCAATCTGCTGCCTAGACCTTATTGGTGTGTGGTGTGTGTGTGTGTCCCATTTTTTATGAAAGTTAGATATACACTGCAGTAGATTTTTTTTTTAAATGAATGTAGGTTTGTGGGTGTGAACCTTTTTAAATGAACAGTTTTCCTCCTGCCCCATGTTTCTGGTTAGAATAGACCACATATTTTTTTAACAAAATGGTACTTCGTACAATCAGTGAACTAGACGACTGTCATGCATTTTTTTGTCTGAGGTTACAGAATGCTAGTTTTCAGCTTTGCGGGCCAGACAACTGCATTTTGAGCTGGTAGAGTGCTTCCCAGGGATGTTACTTCACTTAAATGGACATGCATGCTTTGCTAGGGTGTTTTTAAAAATGTGCAATGCCTTTTGAATGAGTTAATAGTGTCATTCAGCAGGTACAAAAAACCAAGTAAATATATTTTTTCTTAATTACCTGAATTTCTTTCTTGGCATTTTCCACGTCCACCACAGGAGGCACTTTAAGCTAACCAATCAGTGTGTATACCTAGGTATAGATAAAAAACGCACGGAGCATGTGCAACTGAGTTGCACCTCCTTCCACCTGCACTGTGAGCTGAGGGGAGGGCGGGGCTGACCTTTCACCCCCAGCTACTGCTGAGACAGCCAAGGAAAGAAATCAATACACACAGGGAGAAGAAGAGCCAGCAGAGAGGGACAACAAAGAAAAAGCAAAGAGACGCAGCAAGAAACGGTAAAGAGAGAAAGACTGCAAGATAAAGCATAGCAAGTACAAGAAAAGGTGCCATGAGAGGGAGTGACTGTGTGAGGGAGTTTGAGTGAGACAATGAGTATGCAAACCATGAAAGAGCTCAAGCGAGCGTGTCAGTGGGTGAATGTGTCTTGTTTTCAGAGTTGCAGAGATGGCTATTATTCAGTTCCTCAGTCTGAGGACCTGAGCATGCACAGGGTTTCAAATGCTCAGCTTGTGCTAGTTCATGTGACGCTTTGATGGGTGGAGTAGTGACTGGGAAGGAGGCGGGGAATATTCAGGAAGTGAAAGTACACCCCTAGCTCAGGCCCGGATTAAGATCGATGGGCCTGGAGCTGAAGATTTTGGTGGCTTTTTTGGAATTTAGTGAAATGAAAACATATTTTTGGTTCTTTAATGGTGCGGATATGGATATATCTAACCAGGCAGATACTGTGTGATTAATTTTCCATTCAGATTTCAATCATTTAAATAGTGCAAAAAAATTTTCCCCCATTTTATCATCCAAACCTTTGTGGTTATATATTCTATAGGGAATTCTTGTTAAAAAAAGGTGTGAAATGTTACTGCATTTTTCTGAGAAAATCTACAATTTTAGCCAAACCATGAAAAAATGGTCAGGTTTGGTATTAATGCAAAGGCCAGGCTCTGCCCTGTCCAATGAAACCTCACTTGACCTTGTGAGGTGTAAAGATTAGTGACGCAGGGGTCCAAAGTTCTACGCAGTGCTTTTCACTGCAGTGCGGCGGTTTAGGTTTTTGATGTAACAATTCGTAACAAAGGATTGTACCATCACCCAACACCTCCACACTTGTTGGTGACATGACAAATGTGATGGTTAGTTAGTGCAGCATCATTGTTTACTTTATATTTGGTCTTGTGTTAATATCTTGCATTTTACTATTTTGTATTTCTGTAACCACTCAATGTTCTTGAACCCAGGACATACTTGAAAACGAGAGAAATCTCAATGTATCCTTCCTGGTAAAATCCTTTTATAAAAATAATTGAAAAGTGAAAAATATTAGTGTTGGAAAGAAAAAGTAAATATTTATTAGTTTATTTGTTTTACTGAAAGCCTGGTCATGTTTGGTATCATTGGAAAGGCCATGCTCTGGCCTTTCCAGCGATACCTCACTTGACCCTATAGCTGCTATGGAGTTGGAGATACATGGGTCAAAATTAGGGCTGAAACAACTAATCGATTAATCGACAACTAATTGATGATTAAAATAGTCAACTATTTCCATTATCGATTGATCAATGTCGATTAATCGTCCTGTGTACAGCACACACTGTTTAGAGTCAGACTGAGTTCAACGTAAATAACCTCCGCTTCGGAGCGGATTGGAGAAGTGCCGCTGCTTTACTAGGTATGATTTCGTTGTATAACACACAGGAGTAGTACAGCGAGAGGAGGCTCAGCAGTCACACTGGGACTTTTCTCCACTCTACGCTTCAGGTAGCGCACAGCAGTCGAAGTCAGCATCTTCTTTCTGCCACGACCAGGTAGCGTTTCAACAGTGCCCTTCCTATGGTCTCTCTTGAGGTTTGGGCTCCCACCCTAAGAGGACCCAAGGCGATACTCCTTGAGCCTGGAATTGAGAGGCTCTACAACTGGTGAGTGTGACCAATTGTAATTTAATCCTCCACTTGTATTGCACAGAGTTACGCTATGGGAGTGCCGTCTCCCGATCTTCTCTGCTTTATCTAGTAACCACCATAGATGAAAGGAGGGACGTGCCACCCTATATTTGGCCGCAAGCTATTTTCCTTGAGCCTGGATTTCCCTTAGGCTCTAATAAATGTGAGTGATATATTCATTTTATTAAATTACTTCATCCCAGTATGACCATCTGCACTATTATTGCCTTTAATTCTCTCTGAGGGACACCTTTAAAGAGAAGATTCGATATCTACACCACAGAGAAGATTGTTGCACTTGACTTCAATCAACAACACTCCTTGAGTATTAAACCATTGCACTTTTTTTACACTGTTTTTTGCACAAATTGACTTAATAATAATTTTTTTAAAAAAAGGATTTTTTCGTACTCTTTTACCCCATCTGTTTGGTATTTTAAAGGACATTTCTTGCATTTTAAAGGACACTTTTTATACCTTAAAGGACACCTTTCACATTTTACCTCTATTTAATCAGTTGTTCATTTAATCAACTGCTCACTGTTTTATGCGCCGTATGGTCTTGTTTATCCTTTTATGATTTCGTTGTAGGGCTATGTCAGACAAAACCAGTTTGTTTTTATTCCGTTTACAACAGTAGCAGAACTATAACACAAACCATAGGATACTGCCACTGGAGCTGTATGCCTGTGTTTAATCCTTACTTGAAGCTGGAGTCCTGTGACACCATTCCACCCTCCCTGCCACCCCCTCTTTGGTCGGGAACTGCCATTCCCTCCCTTTGGTCTGGTCCCTTTCCCCAAACTCACTCCCACACTCAGATCCGGTCTTTTGTCCATACCCACTCCCTCTCACACTCAGGTCAAGTCATTTGAGCAAAGTCACTCCCTTCCACCTCCAGTCCCTCCTCCCACTCAAGTTTGTTCACGAAATTATTTAAAAGGGACTCTCTACGCACCTGACCACTTTAGCTTATTAACCCTTTCACTGCTGAGGCATTTCACCGCTGTGTGCTGAGCTCATTTTTCGCTCATCCTGTTTAAACGCGATTTGAAGCAACATTTTATTCAATGACCCAGACATATTCTATATCGTTCTTTCCGGCAGAGTCCGCAGATTCATAATATATCATTTTTATATGTATACGTCATGTCCTGCCTGTATATTATGACAAAAAATGCAATACAAATTGAATTTTTAATCACCTGCAGTGTGGAAGTGTTTTTTTCACATTTTATCACATGAGCGTTTGCGGTTATGTTTTCTATGCGGTGCGCTTGTACAAAAATTAGAAATGGGGACTTGTTACATTTTGTAGGGGGAATTACGTGATTTTTAGCAGAAGCCCCCCTTAGAAAAAAATCATTAGTGCAGCATCATTGTTCACATTATAATTGAAATGTGAACAATATTGCTGCATTAATAAAAACAACACACAAGAAAAACACTTTATTTTTTTTACTTTGTACCTAGTCATGTTTGGTATCATTCGAATGGCCATGTTCAGGCCTTTCAAATGACACCCTCCATGACGCCCGGTTCTGGAGATATCGGGGTTCACAGGAACCCCCTATCTCCACCAGGGGATTTCCTTGGGAAATCCCCAGGCAGCTAGGGGTTCCCCGGCTATCTGACGTCATCACGCTATGCGTGATAACGTCGGGCAGCGAGGGGGGACCCAGGGGTGGAGCTGCCATCCAAGATGGCGGCCCCCACTGGAGCTATGCCGCACAAGTGCCACCTGGCGCTTGAGGGGTTAAAGTCAGGCACCGCTTAAAAGGGAAGACTCTCCCCTTTTAAGCGGTGCTTGGCTTTTGGCGCTGCTCCTTCCCGATCGGGAGGGAGAGGGACCAGAACGGATCCCCCCCTCCCTTCCAGGCTATCTCCCGGGGATATTGCCGGGGGGTCGCCTGGAAATGACGTCATCGCACATGACGCGATGACGTTATTTACGTCGGGAGGAGCTTGACTTCAGCGTCAGAGGATGCTGAAATCAGAACGCCACGGGACCCCGGACAGAGAGGTGAGTATCTCCGTCGGGGGTCCCGCACAGCTGATGACGTGTGGGGCACGTCCTCAGCATGTAACGTGCATCAATGAGGACGTGTCCTACACGTCGTCAGCAGTGAAGGGGTTAACCCAGATTTCATGCTGACATCGTCATCTATGACCAAGTGCTTGTAGCAGAGTTTATTTGAGAAAGCAAACATGAGCTTAAGCTGCGCACGCAGCATCAACCCATCCCACTGACCAAGCACTCGCATACCTTGTGTGAAAAGTACGCAATTTGCGTATGTACGTGTGAAAGTTACGTACACTACACAAATTGCTTATTTTTTTTTACATAAAATTCCTTTAAAGTAAACAATTTTTTTTTCTTTTTCCGATGAATCGACTAATCGAAATAATAATCGGCCAACTAATCGATTATGAGAATAATCGTTAGTTGCAGCTCTAGTCAAAATGCAGACATAGTTGGCCTTCCTCTGGGCCTATTCTGAGGCATGGGCCTGGAGCTGCTGCTCCATCTGCCCCTATGTTAATCCGGCCCTGCCCTAGCTGAGGGGTGTGGTCAGAGAAAATGAAATGGCAGAGTTTAACCCTTTCGCTGCGGAGGACGCGCTCAGCGCGTCCACCCGCAGGTAGGGTTGCTTGCGGAGGACGCGCTGAGCACGCCCTCCCTTTGCGGCATCCTCGATGTCAGCCCAGCACCCGGGACCGCCGCCGGCACCATTAGATGTCATTGCGGCGGCGCGATGACATCTAATTCAGGCCCCCCCGCGTGTGCGGAGGAGGCGCCTGAAAGGGAGGGGGGGAGGTCCATCGGACCTCTCTCCCTCCCGATCGCCGGGGTGCACCGGTTTAATCCAGGCACCGTTTGGAAGGGTACAGCCTGCCCTTCCAAACGGTGGCTGTCATTAACCCCTGGGGTTCCTCTCCCGGAGCTGGCCGACATCTTGGATGTCGGCCAAGCCTCCGGGAACTCCCCCTGAGGACTAGCGTCATCGTGCATAGCACGATGACGCCTGTCCTGGAGTTAACCCCTAGCTGCCAGCAATGGTGGAGATAGGGGGTTCCAATGAACCCCCTATCTCCCGATCCGTGGCAGCTAGGGGTTAATGTTTGATATGGTTGGATCGGCCAGAGCATGGCCTTTCCAACGATACCAAACTTGTCCATGTAAAAAGTTTTTTAAAAAATAAAACAAAAATAAAAAAATATTTTAAAAAAAAATTATAAAAAAAAAAATAAACAAGTTTTTTTTTTGGCTTTGTTAATTATCATATATTAAAATAAGGCTTCAAAACGCGTTTAAACATGATGAGCAAAACCGGTAAAAATGACCTCAGCACAGAGGTGTGAAAAGCCTCAGCAGCGAGAGGTTAAAGCAAGAAAATAAAAAAATTTGTTTACACATTTTCAAAACTTTTATTTATTTATTCTACTTTGTCTATAGGTATAAAAAAAAATATCCAATTTTTTTTTTCCTAATACATGCATATCCCTTTAACCCCTTAAGGACCTAGGACGTACCATGTACGTCATTGCAGCGGGTCTCTCTTAGACCCGCTGACGTACATGGTACGTCCTGCCGTTTTTTGAGCGCTGGAAGCGATCGGATCGCTTCCAGCAGCTCAAACGCCATTGCAGGCTGCCTGGGAGTCCAGGGAGCCGTGCAATGGCGGTTAGAAGTGCCGGGGCACCATGTGATCGCTCCCCGGGAGCGATCACATCCGGTTTTACCGGAGAGGTGCCCGGCACTTCTACAGAGCGCTGGAAGCGATCGGTATCGCTTCCAGCTGCTCTGAGTATATTACAAGGATGCCTCGACATCGAGGCATCCTTGTAATATGCTTACCTGCCGCCGGTCCGTCCGTGATCGCTCCCCCCGAGCGATCACTTCCGGTAGCGGCAGGAAGTACTGAGTGCCACGAGGTATCGTGGCACTCAGTACAAAAACGATCACATCAGTGATCAGGTGCTCTGCTGGGTGCCTCGAGGGATCAAGGCACCCAGCAGAGTAAAAAAAAGTTAAAAAAAAGTGGAAAAAAAAGTGAAAAAAAAGTAAAATAAAAATAAATAAAATGACGGTTAGGGTTAGGGGTAGGGTTAGGGTTAGGGGTAGGGTTAGGGGTAGGGTTAGGGGTAGGGTTAGGGGTAGGGTTAGGGGTAGGGTTCTAAGGGCAGGGTCATCTTGGGGCTGAGTGGGATGTTCCTAGCCTGCCTCATCAGAGAGGCAGGCTAGCAACATCCAATCAGAAGTTAGAAAAAATCAAAATAAAATTTCTAATTTGTCAGGTCAGGTCAATATTTTGTAAATATTGGCTCTGACCTCTTGATTCTCCCTCCCTCTCCTCACTTGTGTTTTGGTGAGCGAGAGAGAGAGATCAGATTTGACAGGTTAGAGATTTTAGTGAGATTTAGTGAGATTAGAAAAATTGAGGCAGATTTAGAGAGATTTTAGGGAGATTTAGAAGAATTGAGGCAGGTTTAGAGGGATTTAGAGAGATTTAGGGGTTTATTTGTATTTTCTTGTGAAACCCAACGGTTCTTCTAAGAACCAACAATCCGCTTATATATATATAATAATTATAAAATTTTATAATCTATTATATATAATGTCTGAGAGGGTGTACAGCGCCGAGGAGGCATATGCCATCCTGGCGTCAGAATCTGAGGCATCTGCGTCAGACTCAGACCCTCATTTCGACCCCGCTAATTGCTCAGAGACGTCGCTAGATACATTATCTACGCTGGCTGATGTATCTAGTGATGTTTCTGATGCAGATCCTGGGTCACCACCTGCCAGCAGGAGACGCACAGCTCCAGCTGAGGAGTGGGTAGTGCCTCATCGCCAGAGGCCAGATATCCCTCCTTTCACGGCAAATCCTGGCATCAATATTGATGTTGCAGGATTTACCGCCACACAGTTTTTGCAGGTGTTTATGGGGGATGATTTGTTGGGCCACATCGTGGCCCAATCAAATCTGTATGCCCATCAGCATTGTGCTGCGAAGCCAGACTCCTACTTGGCAAGGCAGCAATGGACCCCGCTAGATGTGCCAGAATTTCTGAAATTCTGGGCACTTACTATGCTGAGGGCATCATAAAGAAGCCCTCAATTCGCTCCTACTGGAGCAGTAGCCCCATCTGCTCTACCCCCATTTACCCCCAATCAATGTCACGTAGAAGGTATGAAAACCTTTTGCGTTTCATGCACTTCAGTGACAACAGCCTGTGCCCCCTAGAGAGCATCCCCAGTTTGACAGGCACCAGACTTTTACATTTTATTCGTACATTTTTATGTTCTACAATTGGTGCTGTATTTTGCCAAAATCTTTGCACACCTATGCATGGGGGGCATGGGTGTACTCAGGAGATCTTGCAGAAAACAACCTGGAGAGTTTTCATGCAGTAACAAACAACAGTGTCTCCTAAATCACAGTCCAAAACTACTGTGGGCGTAAAATCTGAAAATTGAAAAATTACACCACACACCTTCTCAAATGTTTTGGGCTAAAACCGTTGCATCCATGGCATCAAAGCACTCCATATGCAATACCTTGGGGTGTCAACATAACAAACATAAACAATTTTCTGGCAATAATTCAAACTGGGTATGCGGTAGACCCAAAACCAAAGATAGGCCTAGCTGAAGAAATAATCTCAATTTCAACTCTAATGACAAAGTCATAAAAATTGTATTTGAACCTTCCCAAAATCCTGGCAAACCTATGCATGGGGGGCATGGGTGTACTCAGGAGACCTTGCAGAAAACAACCTGGAGAGTTTTCATGCAGTAACAAACAACAGTGTCTCCTAAATCACAGTCCAAAACTGATGTGGGTGTGAAAATGAAAAATGACCACCAAACTGTATCCAATTTGTTTGGAGCAAACGGATGCATCCATAGCATAAAAACACTCCATTTACAATACTTTGGGGTGTTAGCTTACCAAATATATGCACGTTCATAAAACTGGGGTATGTAAAAAGGCCCCTAAAAAGAAGATAAGCAAAGAAGATACTGTTTGTCAAATTAGAAAATTGACAAGCACATGTCAAAGATTGGCGTAGCACCCCAAAACAACAGAACAAATCTATATATGGGTGGTATCAATTTACTCAGAAGATGTTGCTGAACATATTTTGGGGTGTTTTTGGCAGTAACCCATAACTGGATTTGACAATTCATGCCTAAAGTACAATGTGTGTGAAAAAATAACACAAAAAGTGACTACCTGAAAGTTTGACATAGAGCTAGTGCATGGAAAGTGTTAAAATACAACTCTTTGAAGCACCCCAGGGTGTGCCCTTTCTAAAAATATATGGTTTGATGGGGGTAAATTACTTTGGCCGGCTTCAAAAATGTCCCAAATAGGACATGGGTGCATGATGACGAAATGTGAAAATTCCAAGTTGGAAAACTGAAATGCGCACCCCCCAAATAAGGCCTATTAGCCCCCAAATGACCCGACATACCTATACATGGGTGGTATCAATTTACTCAGAAGATGTTGCTGAACATATTTTGGGGTGTTTTTGGCAGTAACCCATAACTGGATTTGACAATTCATGCCTAAAGTACAATGTGTGTGAAAAAATAACACAAAAAGTGACTACCTGAAAGTTTGACATAGAGCTAGTGCATGGAAAGTGTTAAAATACAACTCTTTGAAGCACCCCAGGGTGTGCCCTTTCTAAAAATATATGGTTTGATGGGGGTAAATTACTTTGGCCGGCTTCAAAAATGTCCCAAATAGGACATGGGTGCATGATGACGAAATGTGAAAATTCCAAGTTGGAAAACTGAAATGCGCACCCCCCAAATAAGGCCTATTAGCCCCCAAATGACCCGACATACCTATACATGGGTGGCATCAATTTACTCAGAAGATGTTGCTGAACATATTTTGGGGTGTTTTTTGGCAGTAACCCATAACTGGATTTGACAATTCATGCCTAAAGTACAATGTGTGTGAAAAAATAACACAAAAAGTGACTACCTGAAAGTTTGACATAGAGCTAGTGCATGGAAAGTGTTAAAATACAACTCTTTGAAGCACCCCAGGGTGTGCCCTTTCTAAAAAATATGGTTTGATGGGGGTAAATTACTTTGGCCGGCTTCAAAAATGTCCCAAATAGGACATGGGTGCATGATGACGAAATGTGAAAATTCCAAGTTGGAAAACTGAAATGCGCACCCCCCAAATAAGGCCTATTAGCCCCCAAATGACCCGACATACCTATACATGGGTGGTATCAATTTACTCAGAAGATGTTGCTGAACATATTTTGGGGTGTTTTTGGCAGTAACCCATAACTGGATTTGACAATTCATGCCTAAAGTACAATGTGTGTGAAAAAATAACACAAAAAGTGACTACCTGAAAGTTTGACATAGAGCTAGTGCATGGAAAGTGTTAAAATACAACTCTTTGAAGCACCCCAGGGTGTGCCCTTTCTAAAAATATATGGTTTGATGGGGGTAAATTACTTTGGCCGGCTTCAAAAATGTCCCAAATAGGACATGGGTGCATGATGACGAAATGTGAAAATTCCAAGTTGGAAAACTGAAATGTGCACCCCCCAAATAAGGCCTTTTAGCCCCCAAATGACCCGACATACCTATACTTGGGTGGTATCAATTTACTCAGAAGATGTTGCTGAACATATTTTGGGGTGCTTTTTGGCAGTAAACCTTAAAGTTCACAGTACATGTATTCTTAAATTGCGTTCAAAAAAAAAAATCACCAAATTTTTTTTTTTCCTCAAACTTTGGCATAGATTTGTGGTAAAATGGTTTGCATGGAAAGAGTCAAAATACCCCAAGTTTAATACCTTGATTTGTGTACTTTAAAAAATATGTATATGTGGAGGGTTATTCAGGAATTAGTGACAGATATCAGTGTTACAATGTCACTATCACTAGTTTTGAAAATAAACTCTTTGGAAATGGCAAAGTGCTACTTGCACTTATTGTTGCATAAAATAAGGAAAAAAGCGAGGAATATGTAAACATTGGGTATTGCTAAACTCAGGACTAAATTTAGAAACTACCAAGGAATTAATTTTTTTTGACGGTTGTTGATACATAAGAAATTTTGGGGGTCAAAGTTCGAAAAAGTGGTGTTTTTTTCAATTTTTGTGTCATATTTCACAATATTTTTTATAGTAAATTATATGAAATGATGAAAAAATTGTATTTTTATAAAGTCCATTTAGTGACGAGAAAAACAGTGTAAAATATGTGTGGGTTACATAAACGAGTAAGAGGAAAATTTGACGTAAACACTAAGAGCGCAGAAACGTAAAAACAGCAGCGGTCACGAACGGACGGATTTGTGTAAAACCGCCCGGTCACTAAGGGGTTAAGAGTGCTTAATTCATTCAACTCTGAGCATCTGCTGTCTAGATCAGCCCTCAGTATGGTCAAAAGAAACCTAAAGTAGAAAAAAATCCCTGAAAAACCCAAACCTGTCGCACTTGTCTATGTAACCAGGAAGTTTCCTGGACAAAACCAAAGAGGAGTTCACTTTTTTTCCAAGGGTTTAAATGTGACAAGAGTTTTAAAGTACTAAAGAAGTTGGGGGTAGGGACCCATGTACAGAACATCGTGTATAGCATTCATATCATCTCATAACAAATATAATAACATTGCTAGTTTTGCACTTTTTGTGATCTTTCTGTAAATCCAAAATAGAATGTTGCTTGCTACAGAGCTCTCTTCTGACATTTATAAGAGCCTTGTTAGAGATGAGTTTGAGCCTTGGAATTGGCTTGTATCTTAAAAATCTCAACAGCCCACTATAAAATAAAAACAACTTGTAAAACACCTTAACATGAGCATGAATCTGTGAATATAGGCTCTTACATTTTTGTATGTTTGTAAAGGAAATATTGGTCCCAAAGGACTGAATAATTGATACATTGTTTATATTTAAAGTACAAACCTTTTTTTTAATTTCTTTATTGAAATGAAAACTAGTGCCAGGCTTGGCAGTCAAGACTCCATTTAGATCTCCCTTGTAATAGAGGTCATCTGTTCTGTTATCCACCCAGGTCCTTGTGATATTTAGTAACATGTCTGTTGTGCGTTCCTTCACATAAGCATACAAAGGCGTATGTTGTGTCGGCTTTGTTTCTCCAGGCAGAATGTTGCATTGTCTTATCATTGCTATGTGACTTTCCTAAATCAGTTTATTATGACTCAAGTGTGGTTTTATTATGTTTGAAAAAAATTATCCCTGGGTGGAAAAATATATAACGCATACATTGTACTGCAGCCAGATTCTTAAATTCTTTGAATCGAGGGGCTAAAGCAGTCTGTTATATTAATTGTCATGGAATTCACATTAACTTGAAAACAGCAAAAACATTCTTCTACCTTCCATGATCTTTACTTGAGTTTGTGTGGGCTTGGGATAATAAAAAGTGTGCATGTATGCGTTCAAGCCAACCCAACCTCAAGTACGTGGCATGCCAAGCTGCGAGACCACAGTTTTGATATCCACCACGGCATCTTCCCCGCCTGGTCACAGGGAAGACACTGCGGTGGTGCGCAAAGAAGCTGTGCACACAGTCTTCAGAAATCTCTGTAACATCGCCCATACATAGGCGAGTCTAAACTGTTTGAGGCCTTAGGTGAAAATTCAACTAAAGGCTCCATTTACACTCTTAACAGTAAATAAAAAATAATTAACTTTATATACTTTCTTTTTGTGGGGACAGAGATGGTGTCAAATGGGGAGGTGGAAGAATAAGAATGAAACAGCATCAGCAGTAAGAAGTGGAAGGAGAGCAGCAGGGGGTGTGAGATGGGAGACCTAAAGCAGCAGTGCAAAGCTAGAGCAACAAGAAGAGCTGAAATGAGTAGAGAGTATTGGGGGGTATATCAGGGGGCCACTGCAGCCATAACTGTGCCCCCTGGTGAGGCAACACTGTCTTGGGAGGATTACTTTAAGTTCCTGACTAGTGGTGTCATCCCCTATCTGGTGTCCCGTAGGCGCAGTTCAAACCCCACATTTTTTGGAAATGGATCGCTGCACCATGGGTGAGAGCCAGGAGCATTACACACGGTTAGCATATTGTGTGACGCTCTGTAATGTTGTATTCTGGGTCACCGTTCTCGATCTCTATCTGCCCCAGCAGAGGTGGCTCTAGACTTTGGGGGCTTAGGCGAAACTCAAGTTACACCACAAAGGATCACAGACGAGGCTAATCGCTTCATGATGGCTTCGACATTGTTTATCAGGTACTTTTATTAAAAATTTTTTTTTAAAAAAAATAGTATAGTACCTTGTATACAGTGAGTGCAAACATTTTCATTATTTGTATTGCGGCACGGCGTGAGATTGGATACCTCCGCCCCAAAGTTTTCAAACACACAGATAAGAAAAATATTTATTCTTCCAATGCGTCCTCACCAGACATTGAACAGGCAAGGTTCAGCAAACTAGCATCTTTAATTAGTTGGCATGTGGTGTCGATGTGTCTTTCTCGGTGTACAAGCTGGCGTTCATGTCACATGACCTGCTAGGGCCAAGTGGAGAAGGTGATGGGGTGGAGCCGACTACTGACGGGAGCAGACGCATATTGCTGGGCTCTCCTTGCTATTTTTTTTTTTTTTGGCCTCCCCCTGTCTATTTTGAGACCCACCATGGGAGTACTATTATTTATTTAGTTTACAACAGTATCCGATCTATCACACAGACCGTGGGATACTGCCTCTAGGTAGGTTGTGGCTGTAACGTCATTGTTTGATCTGTACTTGGAGCTGGAATCCTGTGCCACCACCCCATCCTCCCTCTCTCCGGTCCCTTTCCCCGCAAACTCCCAGCCAAACTCAGGTCCAGTCTCTCGCCCAAATTCACTCCCTTAATCTCGAGCCCCCCCACACTCAATTTGGTCATAAAATCATTTTGAAGGGACACAATACTCTCCCTGACCCTTTAGCTTATTAACATAGTCGGGCTGCATGGAGTGGCCCTCACCTTCTCATTCTGATTTGTGTGCTGACCTTATGTCTGAGCGCTCATAGCCGTGATCATTCAGGGAGAAAGCCATTATATAAGATACATAATCTGTGTGTGTACGTACAAAAGTTAAGTACACTACACAAGTTGCAAAGCAAAAATGTAAAAAAAAAATATTATCCAATGAATTGATTAATCGAAAAAAATAATCCTGAAAATAATCGTTATTTGCAGCCTTACTCTTAACACTACTATTCACCTGCAATGTACTAAAATACCTATATAATCCATTGCTTTCCTTTTTCAGTCATCATTGGGTTAAGTTTTTGCACAGATCATGATGTGTTGTTTTGTGGTATTTTTCGATACAGTGGAAAACATTTTGACATGTTTAACTTTTAACTACGTGTGCCTCCATTATTGGTACTCAAGCGAAATAAACATTAATCTAAATAAATACAAGGCACATGTGTTTAAGATTGGCTCTGCAACCGTTATCCAGAATGCATTAGCGATACATCTTATTTGAGGCCACCTGCTGAAAGCATATCCCATGAAATCAGACATTCCTATGATTGGATCCCTGCAAGCATCACCTGGCTGCTCTTAAAATAAGAAATCATTCTGGTTTCCTCTATGCGCTTTCTCAGAACATGGTGGTCTGCAGCCCCCTATTACACTTGCAAATAGAAACCGCTAAGTTAGGGCAGATGTGACTGCTATGAAACCGCTCATGCTATATTAAATGGGTATTAAAGAAAGCCTTCTCTTCCGCTCGTTTTATACATATCACACAGTATATTGAAAATGCATAGAAGACCCACAAGAGTTAAACGCTGCACTCTATCCGCTCCAATCCCTCCTCATCTATCCACTATTTGACCTCTCCTGTAGCTTATCATCCTCTTTAAAAGCAATACTGGGGGCTATCAGACATGTCCTTGGTCATGGTAGATAGACCAATTGAACATACCAACCAACAAATGTGCGTTCCTTTCCATTTCAATTGATTTTATCAGACGATGCCGGGACGATCCGGTACAAGTTTACATGAAAAAGATGCATTGTATAGTTAAACTTCCGTGCTTTGGGGAAACATGTAAAAAGATATATTGTATTGTATAACCGGCATGTGTAGGGGAAACGTGAAAATATAGATTGTATAGGAAAACCACGGTTCGTGAAGCCCATAGGATTCATGGAAAAAATATTCTCGTTTTTTTTATTCAATCGTTTATTTTTTTAATCCGCAGCAAAAAGCCTTTTTATTGATTGATATTTTAGGATTTTTTTCGGTACTTTTCTGGATTTTGTTAGGCAAATTGTTTTGTTCCGTTTTTAAAATCTAAAAACGAGGACATTTTTCAGTTCTTTTTCCTTTTTTTTGGGGAGCAAGCTTCAGCGTTGCTCTCCCTGGTGCTAAAACATTTTCAGCATCAGGGAAAAAGGTGGGGTTTAATCCAACCCCCCCCTGCAGCCTTGCGAGTTTTTACTCTTTCCTTTTTCCACTACGAGCCACTACACTACACTACATTTCCACTACAGATGCTTCCAGTGGACGACCCTGAATGGCTGATGGTGTTGTCTGTAGTCAGGCGACCAAGTCGGTCGCCCGACTACAGACCCAGTGGATGGCCAGCCTAACCATTTGGCACTTGGCTGACGACCCGACCTGGTATTAACCCCAGGTATCTGGCTCATGAACAATCCTGGTATTAACCACAGGTATCTGGGTCATGAGCAATCCTGGTATTAACCGCAGGTAGGGATGCACTGATACTAGTATAGGTATCGGTGCTGATACTGGGCTCTGCACGAGTACTTAGTACTCCTGCAGATGTCCTTGATACCTAAACCGATACCGGAGGCCAGTGCTGGGCTGGCTTGCCTGCCGGCATCCATGGGGCAGCCGTTCCCTCCGAGCGCTCTTCCTCCTTCAGTGTCTGCCGGCAAAGGGTTGCAGCCCGGCGGCTCGCCTGGGATCCACCAGCCGAAATCGCGCTGAGTTCACGAGATCACATGAACTCCGGGATCTCCCGAGACCACGGCTTGTGCGTGATTCCCAATGAGTGGCCGGGCTGCAACCTTTGCTGGTTGACGCTCGAAGGAGGAAGAGCACTCGGAGTCTGGCAATCTAGGAGAGCTGGGGGCAATCTGTTCCATGTGAGCTGGGGGCAATATATAAATATATGAGCTGGGGGAATATATATTTGAGCTGGGGCAATATATATATGTATGTATGTGCTGGGGGACATTTTATATGAGGTCTGTTCTTATTGAAATGTGGTCACATGACATAAAATAAAAGTATCAGTACTCCGTATTGGTACTCCGTCTTAAAAAAGTGGTATCGGTGGATCCCTAACCCCAGGTATCGGGGTCATGAGCAATCCTGGTATTAACCATCTGTATCTGGTATCTAGTTAGATTTGGCATTCACCTCTGGTACTGCTTGTCTGTGTATAGAAATAGGTAGAAATCCGGCCACTTAAAGGACCAGCAGTGTAGCCTAGCTTGCCTGTGTACAGGGATAAGACATTAAATCTAGGGGATACGGGACAGCATCTCGGTTGTAATAGAGATGTTAAAGGCGAGCTGCAAATGGGAAAACGGCTGGCATACAAGTTTTCCATTTGCGTCTTACCTTTAACGTCAGAGTTTTGATCTGGCCCAAGTCTCATAAGGGTTCAGCTTGACGGTGCCAGTGCAGAGAATGCTATTCCATATGCAAATCAGACGATCACCCAGAAAGGGTGGCCAGAGCTGAAATGACAAGCCGGTTGTCTCTGCACAAGAGATGCTAAATAAACACCTAAAACTTTCGTAAATATGCTGCTTTCTTGCTATAAAAGTAATCTCGAGGCTTTTTCTGATAATGTACAGTGAGGTGCTGCCACCAAGTGCCTGATTCTGGATGTTTCCCCCCCTGGACTGTATTCAGTGTGTTACTGGTTTTCTTCCAATCTGTTGGGATAAAATATTTTGTAACTAAATAGAAAACCTTGACACTTAAGCGAACCTCTCTGTATAATGGACAGGTGCAGCTGTGCCTAAAGTAAAATATATAATATTGGACATATTAATATTAAAGGGACATTACCACTTCCATAAACTGTAACTAGATTACTTGTGCTTTACAAATTAAACCACTTTATAAAAAACATACTGCTGGGTTTTTTCTTTGAAGTTGTTGCATGTAAAAAGAAAATATAAAATTAGGTTTTTTATCTACGGGTTCCCTTTCTTTTTTTTTTTTTTCCCCATGATGCAACATTTACCAAAAGCTTTACTTTGTGGCTCTTGTTTATTCAATCCAAAATATTTAACCGTTAAGGCTAGGGTCAGACTAGCGAATTTTTAACGTGCGTTTAGGCGCACTTAATCACGGCCGCACTAGCAGAAAATGACGGGCAATGACGGCCAATATACGAAGTACGGCCGCACGAAAGTCCGGCTGCGCAACGCAAGTGGAAAATTAACGCATTTTTTCGAGAACGCAGAACCGCTAGTACGGACGTACAGAGTGCGCTGCGTCCACTAGCGGCGTGTGTGCGTGATTTGGAGACATCAGACGCTGCTCATGTCCGGCCAACATAACGTCCAGACACCCAAAGTTTCCTGGTTTGGATCCGTAAAAAATCACGCACAACAATGCGCATCGTATGACCGTTTTCGCGCATTCCATGAAAAAATACGTCAATGCGTTTGGACGCACTTTTTTTACGTTTGCTTGTAAAAATGCTTTCGTTTGACCCTAGCCTAAGACTGTTGTTCGCTAGGCTAACTGAGATAATAGATGGCAGCTGAATGAGATATGACAGGGAGCTTAAAAGACTTCTAATCTACCCCGTGGTGATGTCCTTTGAATACATCCCAGATAATAAAATGATGTGTGTTGATGACTGACCCATAGACTTGATTACATGGCCATTGCCACGCATTGCGGGCCAAGAGAGGTAAAGATCCTGTGGGGGGTAGTTTACAACAAAAATATCACACAATGGATGCACTCAGTGACACATATAAATAATTTTTTAACTAAACATACAAGAGAAAAACAAAGCACATGTAAGAAATCAGCAACATGAAATAAACACAATAAGAACATTTCATTTCTTGGAGGTAGTGGCCCCTTAAGAGTCTTGTGCTTAAGACTTAGGGGATAAATTTATTTTCTGATTTAAAAGCATGATTTTCTATTCAATTAACCACTTCGCTGCTAAGGATGCGCTCAGCGCGTCCAGCCAAGCGGGGATTTGGCTGCTGTGGACACGCTGAGCAATTCCTATCTTAGCAGCGGCGATCGGCTGGTATTTCACTAGAGGTGCCTTGACGTTCGGCGGTGAGCTTACGCTCAAATGGCCATTCAAGTAAACCAAAGCCTCTAATTGTGTTTTGTTTCACATGGCGTTGTAGGAATAAGCGCAGATGACACCTTTTTTTCTTACTATATAACTATAACAAATGCCATTTATGAGATCAATATGATAGCGGAAGACATGGGACATGTGTCATTTTAAAGCTTATGAATAGGGCTTTCATTTGCTATAAAACATCGCACAATTGTAAAAGTTCATAAAATCACAAATTTTGAAAACAAAAAAAGGCTGAGTTTTTGGAAAAACAGATATATTTTTTTTATTTTCAAAAAAAATTCACACTTAAAGGTATATGTCTTGTAGCTAGTCTGTCCAAATTTCATGATGGTATGTCAATGCTATCATACAAAAATTTAATTCTCGTGTTGGCAGCAGTGACATGGAATTAAGTTGACTTAGCCCCAAAAATAGAAAAACATTTCTATACCTAATGATAAAGAACCTCTTATTTTTTTTCTTGGCTAGCAAGTTGTATGGTGTTGTCATCTCCCGTGGGGTTAGCCAGTCAGTCCAAATTTCAAGATGGTATCTCAGTGGTATAAAAAAAATATATATTTCTTGTTGGTAGTTACAAAGAATTAAACCCCTCAAGTCTACAGTTTACATTGATAAAATTATGTGGAAAACTGAAATGAAGCCAAAAAAATAACAAGATTTTTACAGAGCACAAGAGAGAGAGTTGTGTGTAGATGGGGCATGTTATCTTGGTAAAGGAACTGTGCAAAACATGCAAGACCAGACCTGACGTGCTTGTGTTTTTTTATTCATGTACCCTACTTCCACCGTTTTACCTTTCAGACAGCTTAGTTGTGGTCTGGCTCTCTGTGTGTGCACTTCAGTTCATTTGGTGGTGTATATATTTTATTTATATTATAATTATTATATTTTAATATTGTTTTTGAGTTTTATTGCTGTAGAGCTCTGTGATATGCTCATACAACCCTCGTATTACTGTGAGTTTTATTGCTGTGGAGCTCTGTGATACAGTAATGTTCGGTGTGTAGGAGTGAGTTTTATTGTTGTGGAGGTCTGTAATGTGCAGTGTGTACAAGTGTACCATGAAGACCAGTTGACAACTATTTTCATTATCGATTAATCTGTTGGATGATTAATTGACCTGTGTACAGTACATACTGTTTAGGATCCGACTGAATTAATAACCTCAGAAGCTACTTCAAAGCTAATTGGAGAAGACACGTTGGCTGCTTTATTCGCTATGATTTAGTTGCAAGGTTATGTTAGACATAACCAGTTTGTTTTTATTCAGTTTACAACAGCAGCCAAACTATAGCACAGACCCTGAGGTGTTGCCACTGGGTGGAGGAGCTGTACAGCCAGTCTTTTATCCTTACTTGGAGCCGGAGTCCTGTGCCACCTCCCCCACCCTCCCTCTCTCCAGTTCGGAGCAGCCATCATTCCCTTTGGTCCGGTCCCTTCCCCCAAACTCCCTCCCACACTCCGGCCCGGTCTCTTGCCAAAACTCCCTCTCATACTTGGGTCTGATCCCTTGCCCAAAAGCATTCCTCACACCTCTGATCCCTTCCCTCACTCAGTTTGTTCATGAAGTTATTTTAAAGCAGGGTTTCCCAAACCTGTCCTCGGGACCCTCAACCATGCTGGATTTTGCAGATCACCTTAGGGAAATGCAGACTGAATCCTGCAATCACTCAGCAGCAAATCATATCACCTGTGCTGTGCTTCAGATATCTGGAAAAACTGGCCTGTCAGTGGGTCCTGTGGACAGGTTTAGGAAACACTGCTTTAGAGTGACACTGCATGCACTCTGACCACTTTAGCTTATTATAGTGGTCAGGCTGAGTAGAGTGCCTCCCCTTCTCACTACGCTTTTGTGCTGACGTCATCATGTGCGCTTGGAGCAGAGTTCTTTTGGGGAGAAAGCAGACTTGGCTTGAGCTCCACATGCAGCATCAATCCATCACTCTGACCAGTGTGTGAAATGTATGCATGTAACGAGAGATGCAAATTGTATCTGTATAAATCAGTTACACACATTATGCAAAGGGCTTGTGCTCCCGCTAGGCAACCGAAAAGGTCACACTGCCGCCTAGGGGCGCAGCCAGCCCCAACCCAGGTTCCCTTCATGTACCCATTCCTCAAAGTGCGGCTTGTGTAGCCAGAAGTGGGCAGCTCACAAAGCTGACATTGTCGGCTCACTGACTCCCTCTAGTGGTGCCGAAGGTGGGCGTCTTATGGTGATGCACAGGTGCCACCAGATGACGTGAGGGGGCCACCAGAGGCAGATGAAAGAAAGGCACAGAAGAAAGTGCACAAAAGAAATAGGGAAAGAAAGAGGCACAGAAGAAAGAAAAGGGGATAGAAAGAGGCAGAGGAAAGAAATACACAGACAAATCCCGGACCTGACCAGTGGAGGAGTAAGATGGACACTGAGCAAACGTATGCGGCCTTCGTGCACAGTGTGAGTGTGTGTGTCCTGCATTTCAACAGTTAACAATTTCTTCTAGGGGGGGCGCAAGTAACTGGTGTTGCCTAGGGCGCGAAATAGTCTAGCATCGGCCCTGATTTTGCAAATTGCGTAAGAAAAAAAGGGGGGGATTAGGTAGGGGTTGATTTTTACATACATGGTTATTAAGAGAGAGGTGAAAACCAGGAGAATGACTGGTGAAGTGAAAATTCTAGGTCAAAATAGCCGATTTGGAAAGTGAGCTAAATGAGAGAATTTTTCTGGTTTGGCTATTTTGAGCTAGAATTTTCACTTCTCCAGCCACTCTCCTGAGTTTCGCCTCTCACTGAATAACCCCGATAGTGTTCCTTTTAGATAAGTTTTAAAAAAATACTTTTTCGATTAATCGGATAAAAGCAAAAAAATCAGCCAACTAATCGATTATGAAAATATTCGTTAGTTGCAGCCCTATATACAGTCATGGCCGACATTGTTGGCACCCCAGAAATTTTTCCAGAAAATCAAGTATTTCTCACAGAAAAGTATTGCAGTAACACATGTTTTGCTATACACATGTTTATTCCCTTTGTGTGTATTGGAACAAAACAAAAAAAGGGAGGATAAAAAGCAAATTGGACATAATGTCACACAAAACTCCAAAAATGGGCTGGACAAAATTCTTGGCACCCTTTACTTAATATTTGGTTGCACACCCTTTGGAAAAAAAATAACTGAAATCAGTCGCTTCCTATAACCATCAATAAGCTTCTTACACCTCTCACCCGGAATTTTGGACCACTCTTCCTTTGCAAACTGCTCCAGGTCTCTCTTATTGGAAGGGCGCCTTTTCCCAACAGCAATTTTAAGATCTCTCCACAGGTGTTCAATGGGATTTAGATCTGGACTCCTTGCTGGTCACTTCAGAACTCTCCAGCGCTTTGTTGCCATCCATTTCTGGGTGCTTTTTGACGTATGTTTGGGGTCATTGTCCTGCTGGAAGACCCAAGATCTCGGACGCAAACCCAGCTTTCTGACACTGGGCTCTACAGTGCGACCCAAAATCCTTTGGTAATCCTCAGATTTCATGATGCCTTGCACACATTCAAGGCACCCAGTGCCAGAGGCAGCAAAGCAACCCCAAAACATCATTGAACCTCCACCATGTTTCACTGTAGGTACTGTGTTCTTTTCTTTGTAGGCCTCATTCTGTTTTCGGTAAGCCGTAGAATGATGTGCTTTACCAAAAAGCTCTATCTTGGTCTCATCTGTCCACAAGACGTTTTCCCAGAAGGATTTTGGCTTACTCAAGTACATTTTGGCAAACTGTAGTCTTGCTTTTTTATGTCTCTGTGTCAGCAGTGGGGTCCTCCTGGGTCTCCTGCCATAGCATTTCATTTAAATGTCGATGGATAGTTCATTTCATTTAAATGTCGACAGATAGTTCGCGCTGACACTGATGCTCCCTGAGCCTGCAGGACAGCTTGAATTTCTTTGGAACTTGTTTGGGGCTGCTTATCCACCATCCGGACTATCCTGCGTTGCAACCTTTCATCAATTTTTCTCTTCCGTCCACGCCCAGAGAGATTTGCTACAGTGCCATGGGTTGCAAACTTCTTGATAATGTTGCGCACTGTGGACAAAGGCAAATCTAGATCTCTGGAGATGGACTTGTAACCTTGAGATTGTTGATATTTTTCCACAATTTTGGTTCTCAAGTCCTCAGACAGTTCTCTTCTCCTCTTTCTGTTGTCCATGCTTAGTGTGGCACACACAGACACACAATGCAAAGACTAAGTGAACTTCTCTCCTTTTTATATTTCCCACACCTGTTACTTGCCCCAGGTGAGTTTACAGGAGCATCACATGCTTGAAACAATCTTATTTATCCACAATTTTTTAAGGGTGCCAAGAATTTTGTCCAGCCCATTTTTGGAGTTTTGTGTGACATTATGTCCAATTTGCTTTTTTTCTCCCTTTTTTTCTTTTGTTCCAGTACATACAAAGGGAATAAACATGTGTATAGCAAAACATGTGTTACTGCAATACTTTTCTGTGAGAAATACTTGATTTTCTGGAAAAAGTTCTGGGGTGCCAACAATTTCGGCCATGACTGTATTATTAAACCTACATCAATTGGTAATCCTCGTGTTACATTTGTGCAAATGGCAATAAAAGCCTCCCAAATCATTTTTACAGCATACAGATCCATTATAATATGAACATAAGCAGAAAGAGAGGGAAAGAAAACGAGCCTGTGGAGACATTGGTTTGATTCCAGCAAGAGCACCTCTCCAGTAAGTGTCCTTGGGCAAGACACCGAACGGTACGTACTTGCCACCCAGGACATACTTGAAAACAAGAGAAATCTCAATGTATCCTTCCTGGTAAAATCCTTTTTCAAAAAAAAAATCTAGTAACATTCAATGCTTGCCATGTTCAGATAATGTTCTAACCCACAGGTAGATATCCTCCTGATTAGGACATCTAAGTGACCAAACCCTATCCAATGTATTCTTGATCATAGGCTAAGTGTATGCATCAAAGACAGATAGATGGAGTAATAAGTAAATTCCTCATTCATACCCTCGTGGTATAAGAAACCCAGTTTAAAGATCCATCATCCTTCCTTTTTAAGTAAGATCTCATACGGATTTGCCTTACGTGGTCCTAATGTTGCTTTTTCAGACCCATGAATCGAAGTCCTGTTGCTGAATTTTGATGATAGAGCAAGAATGCCTGGCCACAGGGGTATCTTTAGCCAACTCAACTGCCAGAATATGTTTCAGTATTTGCACCTTTAGAGGACATGTGGTCTTACCATCATAATGTTTTGAGCATGGGCTTATTGGCAAATATGCAATACAACAGGGGTTGTCTAAGTGCTCTGGCAACCAGACTGTAACCAGAGTCTCGGCACTGTAAACTGATGGAAATGACTGCACCAAGCTATCCAAGGTTTTGGCAATGGCGTGTCGGGCTAGAGGCTGATACAGGTAAAATAATTTTAAGGTGCGGTCCTGTGCAAGCATCGGCCAGTGTCTTACAGATCGGTCTAAGCCATCCTGCATCATAATTGCCAATCAAATGAACATTCTTATATTCAGGCTTCTTGTTATCAGGTAATAAATAACCTCTTCCTGGTAGTCGAAAGGGCTCAATGATGAGCCTTCTTCAGGACTCTTCGGATAGCTTTTTTCTTTGAAATCATTCCACTACAACTGCCCTTTTAAAAGTCTGCAATGATATCCAAGCTGGCATGGAACAAGCAGACCTCAAACAAGATTTTGCCAAGGCTTTTGACACAGCAGACCATGGCATCCTATTACGAAAGCTAAAAAACTCTGGTATTGGTGATCGCACGCTAACCTAGTTTCAATCGTATGTATCCGACCGATCACAACGTGTCCATTTCTGGCAGCTCCTCCCTCCCCCTCCCTGCCACTTGCGGTGTACCCCAAGGCACAATACTTGGCCCCCTACGATATTCATAAATGATCTGCCCAATGTCTGCAAAGCCTCAACTGTGCACATGTACGCAGATGACACCGTTATCTATACCAGCAAACCAGATCTCCTGCAGCTGCAGGCCGTGCTGCAAGAACAATTCAGAGGTAGAAAAGTGGATCAAAGATGATAAACGTTTTCTAAATACTGACAAAACTGTAACAATGCTCTTTGGAACAGCACCTAAACGACATAAATTGCAAAATCCCCATCTATGTGTGGGGACAAGATCAAATGACACGCTGACCACATTCACTTCTCCTCTCAAATATCTAGGTATGTGGTTAGACCCAAATCTATCTTTTGGCCCCCACATTGAAAAACTCTCATCTAAATTTTACCCCAAACTAGGTGCCCTGTACAGAAACAAATCCTGCCTGAGCCCCGCGATAAGAAAACAGATTGTACAACAAATGCTTATGCTGGCTATTGAATACTGAGATGTAGTGTATGCAGCTGCCCCTCAAACGCACCTCCAGAAACGTACTACATTGTATAACTCATTCTGCCCACCATTGTGACATGTTAAAAGAGCTAAACTGGCCATCGCTGGAATCTAGACGCACCCTTCACCTTTCCAACCTGGTGTTTAAGAGCTTTTCTGAGAAGCTACCACCCTACCTGAATAGACTGCTTCCCCTAGCAGTTCCCTCATCCTATAACCTCCGATCCAGGACCTGCACCTTACTTGCAATACCACATTTTCCTACAGAGTACCACAATTATGGAATAGCCTCCCAGACATCATCAAATCTTCCCCCAGTATTACGTCACTCGAGCTCCCTATTAACATACCTCAATACAGAATGCACTTGTGAAAATGTTACATAGTGACTATATTTCTTAAATATTTATTTTCTGTGTTAATCTGTATATTTGTGTTATATGTTTGTAATATCTTGCATTTATTACTTTGTATTTCTGTAACAACTGTGAAGTTTCAATGTTCTTGAATCCAGGATATACTTGAAAACGAGAGAAATCTCAATGTATCCTACCTGGTAAAATCCTTTATAAAATAAATAAATAAAAGAGTGCGTAAAGCATCTGCTTTACTTTTATACGTGTGCAACGTGTTCCAAGTCGTTCTTATTCTAAGGTATTGACCGAAAGGAATACCCCATTTCAAGGGCAGAGGGTGATAGCTGCTCCATGTCAATAAATCCTTAGTTGCTGTTGGCTTTCTGTGTGTTTCTTGATCATCACATCCAAAAAAAATAGTTTACTCATGTTGTATTTGATGTAAATTCTGTGATTCACTTCGTCTGCATTCAAATAAGCTACAAAACCACCAAAGGAAGATTCAGTTCCTGACTAAACAACCAGCACGTGATCGATATACCTTTTCCAAAGCAAGCTAGAGGGCTGGAAGCTAGACATTGATGGACCAAATCTAGATCCGCACAGGGAGAAACTCTGAAAACCAAAAAAGTAACATATAGTAATACCTTCCAACAGGAATATAAACACGCTAGGTATACAATTTACTCACAAACCTAAACTGATTGCAGTCACATTAAAGAATGTCTTGTCAGCTTCTCGTCATGATATTAGATACTTGTCATCTCCTCCTATACCATGTATTTGACACCCAATCCCATCGGCTACATGTGAACTTGGTGTCCCTGGTGATATGCCTTATTTCTTTTTAATCTTATAAGTGCAATAAATGTTGTGGGTTTTTTTTTTGTCCTGCCTATCTGCACCATCAGTGTGTTATCTCTTTTTGAGGTCCTTAATGTCCCATTAAATCTGGGATTGGATGTCCTTTATATACATGGTATTGGAGGAGATGACAAGCATCTAATGTCATGGATAGAAGCTGACAACACATTTTTTGATGTGACTGCAATCAATTTATGTTTGTGAGTGCTTTGTATACCTTGCGTGTTTATATTCTTTTTGGGAGGTATTACCCTGTAAATTGCTTTATTGATGGACCAACCACTATCAATTCATAGCCTAAAAAGATATCGGCATAAGGCTGGCCGTCCACTGGTACCGTATTTGTGTGATATCGCCTGAAGTTGTCCAAACGATCCTACAACATACAGATGAATCAGCCCTCTTCCACTGATTCCAACCACCATCAGACGACTTCAGATGATTTTATGCATTTACAACAGCTAGGCGATCCTTTCATTTGTGATTGATTTTATCTGACGATGCTGGGACGATCTGGTACAAGAGAATTGACAACCCATAGGAAGTCAATGGAAAAAATATTCTCATTTATATTTATATTTTATTTATACTCAACTGTTTTTTTTTTAATCCAAAGCAAAAAGCCTATTTATTGATTGATATTTTAGGATTTTTTAGTTATTTTTCTGGATTTTTTTTTAGGCGACCTCCTGGGTTACGATCCTTTCTTTTTAAAAGACTAGGCTTTTTTTCACTAGCATCCTTTAGTTTTTTTTTTTCTCTCTGTGAGCCGGCTTCAGCATTGCTCTCCCTGGTGCCGAAACCTATTTCTGCACCAAGGAGAGGCGTGGTTAACCCACCCCCCCTTGCATCCTGGCATTTTTTTTTCACTACGAGCCGGTTGTGCTGGACGGGGCAGTCCTTGATGCTGAAACTCCGTTGTAGGCTGGGGGTCAGACGAGCGCACTGATTGCACATAGTAACAGATGCACTTTATAACGGATGAGATTGTGGTTACACTGCAGGGGTGTGGAAATTTTAAAAAAAAATCTACTTGTCCAACGGACTAAGTGGTAGCCCAATCTACTTGTCCCTCAGGACGATCTACTTGTCCTGATAAGAAAAAATATTTCAACAAAATACTGTTTAGAGGTCTTTATTCATAACAGTGTGCACATAATTTGAGTTAGAATGCAAGCTGTATTAATTAAATACATATAAAATTACTGCTAATTTAATCTGAATAGTATCATGCCCAGATACATATATCTACGCTGTCCTCCAACCCTAAACGGCTCTGGTCCACCTTCAACACCCTCCTCTACCCACCTGCACCTCCCCCCTCAGCTGCCTTCAGCGCTCAAGACCTGGCAGACTACTTCCTCAGTAAAAACTTTAACTATCAGAAGCAACATCCCAACACAAGATAGTATCTGCCACCTCCACTCCCACAGGTCCCATCTGCCACCCTCTGCCGCTTCCTCCCAACCACTGAGGAGGAGTCAATTCCTTATTGTCCTCCTCACATCTCACCACGTGCCCGCTCGACCCCATTCCCTCACATCTAATTCCTCCCTCTCCTCCTCCCTCACCCCTGCTCTCACACACATCTTCAACCTATCTCTCTCCACTGGCTCCTTCCATCCGCCTTCAAACACGCGCTAGTTACCCCTTTACTAAAGAAACCATCCCTAGATCCCAACTCTCCATCCAACTACCGTCCTGTATCCCTGCTTTCCTTTACCTCTAAGCTCTTAGAAAAAACTAGTCTTCAACCGCCCTCCCATCTTCCTGTCCTCCAATTCCCTACTTGACCCCCTGCAATCTGGCTTCCGTCCCCTACACTCAACTGAAACTGCCCTCACCAAAGTCACCAACGACCTCCTAACTGCTAAAAAACACGGCCACTATTCTATTCTCATCCTGCTTGACCTCTCGGCTGCTTTTGACACTGTTGACCACCCCTCCTTCTACTGACCCTCAACTCTCTGGGTCTCGGTGACACTGCACTTGCTTGGATTGACTCCTATTTATCCAACAGGTCCTTCTGTGTGTCCTTTGCTGGTAACTCCTCCTCCTCATTGCCTCTATCTGTTGGTGTACCTCAAGGCTCTGTCCTTGGTCCTCTGCTCTTTTCCATCTACACCTCCTCCCTGGGCAAAATCATCAACAGCTTTGGCTTTAATTACCACCTCTACGCTGATGACACTCAGATCTACCTCTCTACCCCTGATCTCTCTCCCCTGTCCTTTCCAAAGTCAGTGACTGTTTATCTGGCATCTCCTCCTGGATGGCCTCCCACCACCTAAAGATCAACATGTCAAAACTGAGCTCCTACTTATTCCTCCCTCTAATGCCGCCCCACCTCCTGACTTCTCGATCACGGTGGAGGGTATCACCATCTCCCCATCAAACCAAGTTCGCTGTCTTGGAGTTACACTTGACTCTGCTCTTTCCTTCATCCCCCACATCAAGTCTCTTTCCTCCTCCTGCCGATACCAACTGCGTAATATTTACAGAATTCGGCCACTTCTTACCGCTGTCGCCACAAAACAACTCATACACGCCCTGGTAATCTCCCGACTCGACTATTGCAATAATCTCTTATCTGGCCTCCCTCTGCCACCTCTCCCCCCTACAATCCATCCTGAACGCCTCCGCCAGGCTAATTCACCTCACCCGCCGCTCTGTCTCTGCCGCTCCCCTCTGCGAGTCCTTCACTGCTCCCCATCCACTGCAGAATTAAGTTCAAAATCCTTATCCTTACCTACAAAAGCCTCACTAACTCAGCTCCCCACTACCTGTCCTCACTAATCACCAAATACACCCCAGCCCGCTCCCTAAGGTCAAACAGTGACCTGCGCCTAGCTTCACCCCGCATCACCTCTTCCCATGATAGACTGCAGGATTTCTCACGCGCAGCCCCCACTCTCTGGAACGCTCTCCCTCGTACTGTCAGACTTTCCCCTAACTTCTCTTCCTTCAAACACTCCCTTAAAACATTCCTATTTAGGGAAGCCTACCACCCAACTCACTGACGCAACCATCAATCACTCTCACCTTACAGTCCTCTCCTCCTGTTTCCAACCCCAACCCTCCCAGATTGTGAGTTCCTACGGGAATAGGGCCCTCATCTCCTCCTGTACTGTTTGTCAAATGTTGTTCAATGTATTGTAACCCTGTCTATACTGTGCTTATTGTACAGCGCTGCGGAATATGCTGGCGCTTTATAAATAAAGAATAATAATAATAATAATATAGAGACCAGAACATGCCCACTCAAGATACATATACAGAGACCTCAGCCCAAATCATGCCCACAGATATATATATCAGACCAGATCATGCCCACAGATATAGACCTCAGACCAGATAATGCCCATATCGTGCAGCATGCCTTTATATTGCACGCTGCATACCTTGCCCATATGATGCAGCCTGCCTTTTATATTGCACGCTGTGTAACGTGCCCTTATGATGCAGCCTGCCTTTGTATTGCACACTGCATACCCTGCCCTCGGGATACAGTTATGCTTCACACAATACACAGGGCTCAGATGCTGCAGGGAAGAGCTTGCGCGTCCCATGGGTGGAAGTGGGGGAGGGAAGCGCTGGCCATGCTATTGATGATGTCATCCTTGTTACATTGTATCGTGTCTGGCAGCTTGATACTAATGATTTGACGTCAGCAGAGAGACTGCAGGTGCGTTAAAGTGAAAGGGGGGTGTACACAGCATGTCAGTGCAGAGAGAAAGGGGGTGTATGATTTTTTTTTATTGAATGGATATCATTGTATGAAAAGCAGCGGCTGCGAGGTGAGGGCATGTGTCACCAATGATTGTGTGTGTAAGAGCGGCGTGAGGCTGCTACCACTAAGCTCCCCTTCCTCTCTGACACTATGTAGGTGGGAGGGATTGCGCCGCTCAGTGAGAGAGAGAGGAAGGAACGTCCATGAGCGTGGGCGTTCCTTCCACTCTTAAGAGCTTAGCGGCAGCAGCCTCACGCCACTCTTACACACACAATCATTGGTGACACATGCCCTCACCTCGCAGCCGCTGCTTTTCACACAATGATTTCCATGTATCCATTCAAGACAAAAAAATCATACACCCGCCTTCCTCTCTGACGCAATGTAGGTGGGAGGGATCGCGCCGCTCAGTGAGAGAGAGAGAGGACGGAACGTCCGTGAGAGTGGGCGTTCCTTCCGCTCTCTGTGCTTAGTGTACAAAGCGCGATCCTCCTATGGAGGATCGCGCTTTGTATCTCGACGACGCTTGTGTGCCGGGAGCAGTCCGGCGTGCTTCTTGCCCGCCGGAACGCATCTCAAAAAAATCTACTCGTCCGGCGCCCGGATCTTCATGTCCTGGGCGTTGGGCGATATAATTCCCACACCCCTGCACTGTATCAGTTAGTTTTGACCGATGTTGAGAAAAAGAAAAGCTGTAGAGGTTTCTTTACGTCCGTGTAGCTTTTTCACGTCCATGCCATTTTGGCGTCCGTTGCAACATGCGTTGCGCGAGCATGAAAACGTGCGCACGTGCTTTGTGTGTTGCTCTCTATTGACTCCTTGAAAATCTACAACGGACATGAAAAGTGCGCTCGTCTGACCCCAGCCCTAGTGTCAAAGACAGTTTTTTTGTTATTTTTTTTTCTCCCGGCAACGGGGTTTTCTGTTTTTTTTTTATCCCTCACCTGGCGGCCTGTCTATCAGCTGATCTGGTTGTCCACAGATGCTTCCAGTGGACGACCCTGATCGGTCGATGTTGTCGTCCGTAGTCAAGTGACCAAGTCGGTCGACAGTCAGAGCACAAGGTGATCCCATGGCCACTCCCAACTTTTGGAATGTAACCTGTTCTATCAAATAAAAAGTAGTTGTGGATCAACACAAAATCCAACAAATCATTTAGAAATTCAGTCCTACTCTGATCAGTGAAACCACGTTTTATCAAAAAATGATCGATCATATTCATAAGATGTGAGGAATGCTACTATAGAGTGTTAACATCCAAGGTACAAAGTAAACAACCTTAAGGCAATTCCAGTTAATTTACAAGTTCAAGTAATTTTTTTTATGTCACACAAGTAAGATGGAAGGGCTTTTACTATAACACACAGCACAAGGTCCAATATGAACTGGCATTTTGGGTTAGGTTGTCATGACCAGACCATAGGTCTACCAGGCGGTGGAATTACCCCTTTATGTATCTTATGTAGACAATAGATGCCTGCAACTTTGCATTGATCTGCCCACACAAATTCTTATTCTGCCTTGGAAATCTAACCATTGGATAAAGCTGACCATAATATTGTATTTAATTCCGGCAGAAATGTTGTGGTAGGACCTGATTGTAATTTAGCATGCGTTCCTTCATCCTTCAAAATCATTAAAGCCATGTCTTTATAATGTATTACTACCACGATAACGACATTTCCTCTCTTGACTGACATTTAATTACAATATTCTTATTATCCTGCAATTCCTTAAGGGCCTGTCATTCAGATCTTGATAAATTATCGGAAACATGTGATACCATATCTTTCATGTCAATTTCAAGGCATATTAACTAGCAAAACATATGCAAATGACTAAACTGGGGCATTTGCAGGGTAAATTGACTTTTCAACTGCATAGGTGTGTACCTTGTTCTTTCCAATTCACCCACACCATTGTCTTCCAACAGATCCACTAAATCATCATGACTAGTCATATCTGATTCATCAAGCTCATATTTCACTGCGTCAGCTAGATCATAGGAAGAATCAACTTTTCTTCCAAAGTAGCTAAAAACAGTGGCATCACTAGGGTTGGTGTCACCCGGTGCGGTAACTTATGGTGTCACCCCCCCCCCCCGAGTTTTACGGATTTTGTTTAACTACTCTTACTCCTAAATCAGTACTCCCATATAACACTGAATGCTCATACACACAGCGCACATTACTGTGAGGTTTATTGCTGTGGAGCTCTCTCATATGCTCACACAACTTTTTGCCAACTGCCAGCAAGTACAATGCCTGTTCGAAGGCAGTGAAAGCACACATGGATATATATTGCCCCCAGCAGCTCTGGATATATTGCCCCCAGCAGCTCACCCATGGATATATATTGGCCCCAGCTCACATATGGATATATTGCCCCAGTTCACAATTATATATTGCCCCCAGCAGCTCACCCATGGACCTATATTGCCCCAGCTCACCTATGGATATATTGCGCCTCAGCTCACCTATGGATATATTGTGCCTCAGCTCACACATGGATATATTGCCCCAGACCAGCTCACACATGGATATATTGCCCCAGACCAGCTCACACATGGATAGATTGCCCCAGACCAGCTCACACATGGATAGATTGCCCCAGCTCTCATGGATATGACCCCAACACACATGGATACTGCCCCCAGCACACATGGATACTGCCCCCAGCACACATGGATAATGCCCCAGCTCACATGGATATGCCCCAGCTCCTCTCATGGATATTGCCCCAGCTCCTCTCATGGATATTGCCCCAGCTCCTCTCATGGATATTGCCCCAGCTCCTCTCATGGATATTGCCCCAGCTCCTCTCCTGGATTTTGCCCCAGCTCCTCTCATGGCTGTGCCCCCAGCTCCTCTCATTGATATTGCCCCAGCTCATGGATATGCCCCAGCTAATGGATAATGCCCCAGCTCATGGATATGCCCCAGCTCATGGATATGCCCCAGCTCATGGATAATGCCCCAGCTCATGGATAATGCCCCAGCTCATGGATATTGCCCCAGCTCATGGATATGCCCCAGGGGCTCATGGATATACTGCCCCAGCTCATGGATACTGCCCCAGCTCATGGATATGCCCCAGCTCATGGATACTGCCCCAGCTCATGGATATGCCCCAGCTCATGGATACTGCCCCAGCACATGGATATGCCCCAGCTCATGGATACTGCCCCAGCTCATGGATTTGCCCCAGCAGCTCATGGATATGCCCCAGCTCATGGATACTGCCCCAACTCATGGATATGCCCCAGCAGCTCATGGATAATGCCCCCAGCTCATTGATAATGCCCCAGCAGCTCATGGATACTGCCCCAGCTCATGGATTTGCCCCAGCTCATGGATACTGCCCCAGCTCATGTATATACTGCCCCAGCTCATGTATATACTGCCCCAGCTCATGGATATGCCCCAGCAGCTCATGGATACTGCCCCAACTCATGGATATGCCCCAGCTCATGGATATGCCCCAGCTCATGGATACTGCCCCAGCTCATGGATACTGCCCCAGCTCATGGATACTGCCCCAGCACATGGATACTGCCCCAGCTCATGGATAATGCCCCTGCTCATGGATATTGCCCCAGCACATGGATATTGCCCCAGCACATGGATTTGCCCCAGCAGCACATGGATATGCCCCAGCAGCACATGGATATGCCCCAGCAGCACATGGATATGCCCCAGCAGCTCATGGATATGCCCCAGCAGCTCATGGATATGCCCCACCTCATGGATAATGGCCCAGCACATAGATATGCCCCAGCTCACCTCCTGGCCGCGTGTTCGCTCCCTCTGAGCGGGGGGCGGGTGTCACCTGGTGCGGGCCGCACCTCCCGCTCCCACGTAGCGACGCCACTGGCTAAAAACTCTATAATAACAAATAAGGAAATCCTATTAAGAGGAATTTAGCATATTATTGACACGTGTCGTCCTTTAGATTGGACTTTATTAAGAATTGTATCATATTATTCACAAAGTACCATGTCAAGAATGAGATGTATTAGATGGTGTCCGAACTTCCTATTTATTTCCTCATTTGTTTTCTACTGACACACACGTCTTTTGATGTAGTGACTGGCAAACTGTTTTCTGTGTATGATTAGGCTATGCAATCACAAACTATGCCAAAACAGCAAATGTAATAATGCAACATATTTTGTCTTTTGTAGCTCATCGAAGATACTGCATCTTGCCTACGAGGCTCTACAAGGATTAGAATACATGAACTGTCATAGAATGGTCCACCGAGCTCTGGCACCTCAGAACATTTTGCTAGATGGAGAGGTGAGACTTTACTCAAAGATTCTGTGTGTCTGGGTCTCGGTCTTGGGCTGATTCAGGCTTTCTAAAAGGGGGATTTCTTCTGCCTCAAAGGTTTGTCAATCAGCCTATGCTGAACAGCCTTCTGGGGCTTAGCTTGGCTTTGCATAGGTCTTTCCAGTAGCCCAGCCATTGCCTCTTAATGCATCGGAAGCATTCAGCGCTCTGACGGCTCCAATGGAAGAAGCAAACTGTCGGGAATATTTGAACCCTCTGTTTTTACATCCAAGTGGTCCTTTAAGATAAACATAAAAGCAGGACTTCACTGTCTATGTATTCCATTGTTACGCCACCAGACTGATCCACCCACACTGATAACGCCCAGAATTCCTGATCATATCAAATCACTTGCTTCCATTATAAAACCACTGAAGGCTTGCATAGGTTATACACATAAAAACAGACTCGCTTTCCATTCCCAACCATGGCATCAGTGTGTCAGTATGAAGCCTCATTTCATGCATAAAAAATGGTCTTCAGTGCTATAACTTCCATATATCCACGTCAACCAAACCAGGCAAACTCTGTGTGGGTCATAACATGGTGCTATTATACAGCCTTCTGCTTTTTCTCAACTCCGAAACAAAATGTAGTTGAACAGAGGTGAGGGCACAGAGACGGAGCTGTCATGTAGCATGTACACGATATGGGGGGGGGGGTTGGGTTATATCAGCACATATCTTGTAAACCGCTTTTTATTGCAAATTCCGATCACAGAGCAGGTCACAGCATCCTTGTATTATTTATTTTATTATGATTTGACATTCCTTAGGTTGTAAACTCTCAAGCAGGGTTTTCTCTGCTACTCTTCCATATGTGTGATGTGTATGTATATTTGTTATTCTGTCTCTCCCTTTGTACAGCGCTAGGGAACTTGTTGGCGCTTTTTAAATGTTTGTAACTGTAACGCCCATTAACGTGTGCATGTCAAGGCTGTGTGACCCCAACTTCCTGCGTTACCTTCTTGTTAAATCCTTTTGCTGTGGTGTATGCACATACAATCACTAATTCAGGCATGTGATTATTTTCAGGGTCACGTGAAACTTTCTAAATTTGGACTTTATCACATAACAGATCACGGAGCAGATGTAGATTTCCCTATTGGGTAAGGAACGTCTCCATTTTCTCTGTATTATCATGACCAGTCAGAAGGTGGCACCACTAGCCCACTGCATCTGTGGGAGTCTAAGGGATTTTTCATTAAATCCCAAAGGGCAGGTTTTAATAGTTATAAACATTGGCCATGTTTGTTTCTACCTTTTTATTTTTGTACAGAATGGCCCGCTAACCAGCAGGGCAACTGACTCTGGATCTTGTGTCGATACAACTGCTTCATGGAAATACAGCGCCCGATCCCTTTGTACCTTGCCAGTACTTGATTTATCACATATGGGGGAGGGGGAACTAATTTCTCACAGGTCAATTTAACCACCATATTGTCTGTGATTTAGATTCCCTGGCTTTGAATCCACGCATGAGAGCTTCCTGTTAGAAGAACGCTCTATACTGACACTATAATGTTATTTATGTGTCATCCCAATTCTTTTTGAACTTACATGTGCTTTCTATTGGTTCAGCACTCTTATTCTCCAAAGGCTTCAAAGACACTGACTTATTAAAACTGTCAATGTATTAAAATATATACAAAAGCGGGGGCGTGTCCTGACCTGAGACGAAGATGGCCGCATAAGAACCGAGCTCCTGAGTCCCCTCCGACATTCAGCTCCCTTTAACAGCAGTTTCTGGTCATGGTGCGCGGCAAATCGAAGCAGCACACACCTAAGACCCCTGCACAACGATCGACCTATGCCACGGGCCCATTGGACGCGTTCATTACCCCGAACCACTCTGCCACGCTAACCCCACCGCGTGCTAAAATGGCGGACAGACCCTCTTCGCCACACATGCCTCCGGACTCCGCCGAGGCCATCCAATGCTTGGAGCGCCTAATCTCAGCCCTCCCCACAAAAGCAGATCTCTCGGATCTTGTGGCGGACCTGAAAGAGAGATTCGCCGGAGACATTGGAGTGATATGGACGGACGTCGCGGCCCTGACATCCAGGGTGAGCCTCCTGGAGGATGATATGAATCGCCCCCCAGTTCCTGCACCTCCCCCGGTGGACTTTGGCGAGCTGCGGCGCCGTGTCAATGACCTGGATAATCGAGGCAGACGACATAACATACGGGTTCGTGGCCTGGCGGAGGTTGAGGGCCCGGAAGACCTCCGCACCGTGCTAAACGAGGCCTTCTGTATGGTGTTGGGCTGGCCCACTACTGAGGTGATCCCGATGGATAGATTACATAGGGCCTTGCGACCGCGCCCGCCACCCACTTCTCCCCCCAGAGATATCATATGTTGCCTCCTGAATTATTCCCTAAAAGAACGGATTATGGTGGAATCCAGATCGTCCCGTTTTTGGAAATTTAAGGGTAGCAACCTGGAATTTTTCCAAGATTTATCGCCCTTTACACTATCGGCCAGACGATGCCTCCAACCGGTAGGTCACGCCTTACGCCAAGCCAACGTACCATACCGCTGGAGCTTTCCCTTTGCCCTAACAACTTTGAAAAACGGCACACGTCACACCATCTGTCACCCATCTGATGTCCCTGGCTTCATGACTGCTATGGAACTACCGGCAACCGTTGTCCGCAACTGGGAGCTGGAGGAACGCCGACCTGCACCACAGAGTCAGATGCAGCCTAGGCGCCGGAGATCCTGGAGCCGACGACGGCGACACTCTGGAGATAGAGCGCCGGCTCGGATGGACCCGGTGGAAGATATCCCGTGAGTACCTTGTGCACAGACACTGATCGGTTCCACTTATCTCCCGAGATTTTCCTCCCCCACTATTTTTGGCGACCTTATGACCGACCTTCTTACTATGGATGTCTGCCACCCGCCTCTGGGATGCTTGTCACCTGGCGCCATTCACTTTCACATCTATGCCGGACTGCCCAAGAGCCCGTAGACAGCGATGTACTCTGTTCGACATGTGTCTGGTCGCCACATGAACACTATGACCCTGAGGAATGGACGCCTATTAAGTTTTTTGTCTGCCACCGATCACGCCCGGGAGTGACTGGCTAGATGCACCTCTGATGTAGCACGACTCTCACGCTGTTTTGCCCGGTTTTGGAGATACTATATGGACCCTAAAAACACGGAGGTAGTAATTTATATTTATGTTATGCCGTTTTCCGTTTATTTTACTACGCACATGGGTTACATGCTTCAATCACCCATGCGTGGATATGACACTTTCACCTTGTGACCTTTGCATGGACTCATTCTCAACCCACAGTTTGATGTTTACTTGTTTTATTATGGTTGCATTGTTCGGTTACCTGTTGTATAATGTTAAGTTTAGTGATATCTAGCCGGCTGGCGGATAACTGGGAGATGGATGCAGTTAATTTTTGTGCCCTACCGTTGGGTGGGGTGATGTGCGTTTACATGGGCTGGGGAACGGTTGGTTTCTCACACATTTAATTTTTGTGATTTTTGTCCTTTGCCGTTGGATGAAGTACTGTACGCTTAATGTTTTGCACTCTTAATTTTTACGCCCTACCGTCTGGCGGGGCACGATACACTTCTTGCCTTGCACACCCAATTTTGGAACCCTACCACGAGCTGGGGTGCGGTTGGTTTTTTTTTTTTCTCCACTTAATTTTCGTACTCTGCCGCTGGGTGGGGTGTAATATGATTAATGTTTCGCACTCTTAACTTTTGTGCCCTACCGTCTGACGGGGCACAATCCGCTTATTGCCCCGCTCACTCAATTTTTTGGAACCCTACCATGGGCTGGGGTATGGTTGGTTTCTTGCACACTTAATTTTTGTACTCTACCGCTGGGTGGGGTAATCTATGTTTACTATTTCGCACTCTTAATTTTTGCGCCCTACCGCCTGGCGGGGCATGACACATTTATTGTGGGTTGGGATGTCGCTGGCTTCCTGCACATTTCGTTTTTGAACTCTGCCGTTGGGTGGGTTAATGCATGTTTAAATGTTTCACACTTTAATTTTTGCGCCTTGCCGGCTGGTGGGGTATGATACACTTCTGGCCTCGCACACTCATTTTTGACCCCTACCATGGGCTGGGGTGGGGTTGATTTCTTGCACATATAAATGTTTGTGCACTGCCGTTGAGTGGGGTAATGTATGTTTACTGTGTCGCACCCTTAATTTTTGCGTCCAGCCATCTGGTGGGACACGTTACACTTATTGCTTCGTACACTCTATTTTTGCACCTTACCGTGGACCGGGGTATGACAGGTTTCTGCCCGTTTATTATATTGCTTGCCGAAGTACTACTGTCTCGCATGCTTTATTTCCGTACATTAATGCCCCGAGGGATAATGTATGTATTTGCCTAACGTACTTGCTTACTGCCTCAAACACTCAATTTTTATTTTTTTGTTTTGTTTTGTTTGTGCCCCGCCAACGAAGTGGGAAATGTATATATGTATATATACGTCTTTACTACTACTCGTGATCTGTTTTTTTTTTTTTGGAGTCGGAGGGGACTCTTTTATAGAGCTTCCTATTCTGTTTTTGTTTTTCTCCCTTTTTCTTTACACTATATAATTTGTGCCGCTGCATTCCCTGTAGCGGATTGCTCTGCCTCTTCTTTGGTCAGGAGTGGATTGGGAGCCTGACTCCCGTACCCTCGAGGACTAGACGCCACTCTTTTAGGGGTGCTAATCAGCTCCAAACTCGTTTGGAGCCAACTAGGCCTCCCCCTGAGGCATCCTACACCTCATTCTGTTATCTCGGTTCTTTTTTTTTTTAATTTTTTATTTAGAGATTTATACATAACAAGAAATTCACAAAATCAAACGTAGAAAAAGACAGCCGTCTAGGGCTGGCCAAACTAACTACGGTCAGCCAGTCAGATAATGTAAGATGCAAGTAGTAACAGGTCAATAAGGGAATAATAAAAACAAAAAGCAAGAAGTCCCAACCTCAGTGAAGGAAGAAAACACAAAAGAAACACATAAGCATGTAGGACTATCAACGTAAATGCCATAAATTGTCCTGATAAATTATACTCAGACCTTATCTATAGACCAGTGACACGTAAACAGAGAAGTAAAAAGCTGGGGGGGGGGGTAAACAATATCGCTCAGGTCTCAGTCTGGCTGAAGTTCCGGAGGGTCCGGCGAGATGCCCGCCGCTTCAAGGTCGGACCAGGCGGTTTCAGGATCAGTGATGGTGTAGGGGACATTATTATGTGTCACCACCAATGCTCCCGCCAAGCCCCACCGATAACGGATCCCCCTCCGACGAAGAACCGCAGTCACAGGACGGAACCGCCTGCGAGCAAGCAGAGTCTGGAATGGAAGGTCGTGATACAAAGCCAACGTGGAGCCCTCAAATTTCACTGGATCTCTTGCGCCAGGAGCAGACATAAGCTTGACCTTAAATGCTACGTCACGAAAGGCCACCACGACATCACGGGGTGTCCCCTTCGAAAGCGCCGCAGGTTTCCGAACCCTGAATACCGATCCGATCACATCTGGATTGTCAGGAGGGAGTCCCGCCATCCGAAGGGCCAAAGGAGACACATAAGCTGGGAGTTCATCCGACGACACAGAGTCCGGGATGCCTCTGACCCTGACGTTACGACGGCGGTGTCTTGTTTCCAGCATCTTCACAGAGCGGGATAAAAGCTCGACCTGGGATCTTAGACCAGCGACCTGTCCCAACAGGTGAGTATGTTCCGATAGCACTGTAGAGGTCGTCGCCTGCACTGCTGTCACCTGCGCACAGATTGTTGCAACCTCCTCCCGAACCGCCGCCACTTCAGGTTTCCACACCCCCCGGATCTCCCGGAGTTCGTCCAGGATCCTCCGAAGGTCTCTTTTCATAAGAGGAAGATCATCATCATCCTCCTCCTGCCGACTTTCCTCAGGCTGTGTCATACGGGTTTCAAGTGAGGTCGCTCTCGTTTGTTGCGGTTGGGCACCCGGTCTCAAAACGTCCTGTCGTAATGAAGCCACACTACTTCTGGCTGAAAGCTGGTGTTCCTCGGCCAAATCCCCGTCAGAGAGGCCACCAGCAGTAAGTGAGGCACTCAAAGACGCCGTCAGCGCTGCTTTTCGTTTCTTTTGCGCCCTTTTTTTTGCTGCTGCAGATAGTGGTTGGGAGTCTGGTGTCCGAGATTGTGGGGAGATCCAGTTCATCGCAGAGCTACCACCCGAGTGCCAGGGGTCCTCTTCATCTTCCGAAAAGTCATAGCCCGGGGGAGGGAGGAGGAGATCGCATCTCCCTTCGAAGTGGACCCACCTCTCATGGAGTCCCGAATGTCCCTCTGTCTGGACCGCAGCTTCTGTGAGCGACCGGTGGGCATGTCACCAAAAGCGCAGGCACAAGGAAGAAGAGCGGTAAAAGGTCTCAGAAATCTCCTTCCAGGCTTCTAAAATGGCCGCTAGTACTAGGCCCCGATTGTGCCACGGGGGTTAATCCGCTCCGGAGCGTTAATTTCGGGGGTAAGGCAAACTCACCGAGTCCCCCAGTGCCCCCAGAGACCATAGAGCGTTTCTCAAGTGCGAGCAAGCGGCGGAAATAACTTTTAAAAACCGTGTTTATCACGGAGCTCCTTCAACATGCAGCCGCTCGCTTCCTCGGCTAGCTCCGCCCCCTATCTTGGTTCTAACCCTTTATCTACTTCTTTTTCCTCTCCCCCCCTTTTATTTTTTTTTGTCCTATTGCCTTCCCATACCCCCTACCCCTTTATTCTCTCCCCCTGCAGTTGCCATGGATGCACCCGGGGGGTTCGCCTCGCGGCCCTTACACCTCCTCACGTACAATGCTAAAGGTCTCAACGTTCCAGAGAAACGCGGCCGACTCTTACGAGAGGCCTCGACCTTGAGGATGTCGGTACTCTTCCTACAGGAGACACATTTCCAACAGGGATTGGCCCCGGTTCTACGCGATTTTCGTTTTCCCATGGGATATTTCAGCGATTATCAGGGTGGCAAAAGCCGGGGAGTGGCTATCCTTTTCGCCCGGGATGTCCCCTTTGTCCTGACGGACGTGTTGATGGACCCAGAGGGGCGATTCTTGTTCGTTAAAGGTACAATTGCAGACTTCCGTTACACGTTCGCTTCGGTGTACCTCCCTAACGCTGCACAGCATCGGTGCCTGACGTCTATTATGCACCAATTAGAGACTTTTATGGATGGTACTTTTGTCGTTGCAGGGGATATTAACCTCCCCTTGGACCAAAGATTGGATACTTACATGGGTCGCTCTTCGATTCTTCCAAATGCCATACATCAAGTAAGACGTACATTAGACGATTTCCGTCTGGTAGATGTCTGGCGAGCTTTCCACGCCGGCGAGCGTGATTACACCTTTTCCCCTGTCCATAGCACACACCCCGCCTGGATTACATATTCGTGCATTATCATCGAGTGGATCTAGTTGAGGCATCGACAATCGAAGCCCAGACTTGGTCAGACCATGCTCCAGTAACGGCTACACTGACCTCCCCTCTTTATCGCCCGTCGGAACGACAGTGGAGACTAAATCTATCTCTCCTTGCGGATCCGAGCTTTGTAACTGACGTAGACTCCCACCTCAAGACTTATTTTGAGACGAATGGTGACTCGGAGGTCTCCGAACCAACGGTTTGGGAGGCCCTCAAAGCTGTGGTGCGAGGCCTTTTTATTAGCAAAGCCACGGCCCTGAAACGCCTCCGTTCCGAACATGTGAAACAACTTATCAGAGATATTCGCGACTTAGAGATCCGACACAACACTCTTACTATGCCCTCCGATTTACCGGAACTTCTGGCTAAACGCCGAGAATTGAATGATCTGCTTGATGCTGATGTTAAGTTTGAGGCCCAAAAGGTCCGCTGTAGCTTTGCCCTTAAGGTAAACAAACCTGGCCGTCTCTTGGTCCGGATTCTCCGACGCAGGCAGAACGCTTCTTATATTGCAAAAATCCACTCGCAGAATGGGACGGTTCACGTGCTCCCTGAGTCTATTTTACTTGAGTTCCAGCGTTATTACCAGAACCTCTACGACTTGGCTGGGAGCTCGAATACCAGACCCCCCCTCGCCACGATTCAGGACTACCTGCGGGATAGACTCCCGCGTTTACTCTCTGAATGTTCGGCAACCGCCCTAGAGGACCCCATTAGTGTGGAGGAGATTCACACGGTCTTGAAGGCACTTAAGACCCATAAGAGCCCTGGACCTGACTGCCTTCCGGCAGAATATTATCGAGCTTTCTCGCCCACGCTGGTACCCCGCCTTCTTAAACAGTTCGATGCAGTCCGCTCCTCCCTCCACCCTCACACCTTGTCTGCCACAATTTCGGTTATTTTGAAACCGAATAAAGACGCATCAGACCCTCGTAGTTATCGGCCGATCTCGCTTCTTAATGCGGATCTGAAGATCATGACCAAGATTATGGCAAACCGACTGACTCCTCTGTTGCCATCCCTGATCCATCCGGACCAGGTAGGATTTGTGCCGGGACGTGAGGCCCGTGACGCAACTACCCGCGCTTTGGGGGCTATTGGAGTAGCGAGAAAGTCCGGCGAGGGCCTTCTCCTGCTCTCCACAGATGCGGAGAAGGCCTTCGACAGAGTGAGCTGGGATTTTGTGTTCTCGGTGTTGAGAGGCCTGGGGGTGGGACCCTTTTTCATGCAATGCTTGACGGCTCTTTATGATGCTCCCACAGCGCGCGTCAGGGTCAACGGGGCCTTGTCGGCACCACTGACCGTGAAGAATGGGACTCGACAGGGTTGCCCCTTATCGCCCCTGCTTTTCGCCCTCTCACTCGAACCACTTCTTGTAGCTATCCATCGCAATTCGGATATTGCAGGGATTCAGGGGCATGTCTCCGAACATAAACTATCGGCATATGCAGACGACCTGCTCTTTTTTCTCACGAATGTAGACTCCTCCCTGCCGGCCGTCATGTCGGAATTAGACTCTTATGGCTCCGTCGCGGGTCTTAAAATCAACCATGACAGATCAGAATTATTTGGGGTTTCCCTTGAAGCTACTACTTTGGAGTCCATACGCACTAATTATCCGTTTCGACACTGTCCTACTTCTCTCCGATATCTTGGTACCTGGCTCGCGACCTCCTCTGGTCGACTTTTTGACTTGAACGTTAACGGTATCCTACGCTCGTTTCGTTCAGATTTGTCTGACTGGACGAGTAAATACCTTTCCTGGCTGGACCGAGTGGCAGTGTTGAAGATGAATTTATTGCCGTGTCTCTTGTACCTCTTTCACGCGCTTCCTATTGCAATCCCAGCATCGTTTTTCCAGACGTTCCGGAAGGAATTTCTGCAATTTATATGGCCGAAGGGTCGACCCTGGGTTGGGTTCGCAGTGTTGTGTCGACCGAAATCCAGAGGAGGCTTAGCTCTCCCCGATGTGAAACAGTATTACATAGCTTGCCACTTGCTTAGAGTTATTGATTGGTCGGCTTCCGAGCCGAATAAGTGATGTCTTGACCTGGAGCGTGTTCTTTCTGGTGCTCCTTTGTGGGCGGGACCATGGTTTCCACCGATTGCTCGTCATGGAGCCCCATCGGACCCAGACCCAGTCGTAGTTACACTTCGTATATGGCACAGAAGTAAATTGGCTTATGGCTTGTCTACGGCTCTCTCCACTCTCTTGCCTTTGAATCACAATCCGAAGCTTCCGGCCGGAGTCTTACCTTCTTTGTGCATTCGACTAACGGGCTCAAGGAGACTACGAGCCTTGGAATTTCCCTGTTATGCAGATGTTTGAGGAGGGGGACCCCCCCGTCATTTTTGGAAAGATTTAACTATCTGCAGATTAGGACGTACCTCCGTGACCTCAACTGTGGATACAGTTTACATAGGCAGCTCACGCCGTTCGAACGCTTCTGTCAAATGGGACTCACCCTTGATCACGGGGTGTCCACTTTGTATAGCCTGCTTCAAGCATCGGACACGACCGACCCCCCCCCCTCCCTTTACGTCGAGATGGGAAGCGGACCTGGAAGTTTCCATCACGGATGCACAGTGGGCTATGACCTATTATCCTGGTACATAAAGGGTTCTGTGCTTCAAGGACTCAGGAGACTTCTTATAATATCCTGACGTACTGGTACAGGACTCCCTCGCTCTTACACCACATTTACCCGGATGTCACTCCCACCTGCTGGCGATGTGATACTGACGTGGGTACGTACCTACATATTTGGTGGTCCTGCCCACGATTGCTTGGGTTCTGGAAACTGGTCCACTCTGCTATCCACCAGGTGACTGATACGAATCTTCCATTCACCGCAGGATGCTTCCTGCTTTTCCACATTCCTCTTCCTATTGGGACCCTGAAGCGGTCGGTACTACTCCTCATGATGTTAGCGGCTCCGGCATTGATCCCAGTACACTGGCGATCCTCGGAGGTGCCGACGCTTCGATCGTGGCTCCAACGGGTCGAGACTTTCCGCTCCATTGACCTTCTAGAGGCTACGACCCGGGGCGTGGAGGCTGACCTGGGACTGAAGTGGTTCCATTGAGACACTTATGCGGCTACCACACGCCGTGCTTTGCAGGAGGTTTGAGGTTCTGGCTGGTGGGGCGACCTCCCCTGGACGTGAGAGTTGTACACTTTTCCCTCTTCTTTTCCTACCTTCCCCCCTTTTTTTTTTTTTTTTACTTTCTTTCTCTTTCCCTCTCTTCTTTCACTCACTCTCCTTCTCTTTCTCATACTCTCTCCTTTCCTTTTCCTTTCTCGTTTTTTCTTTGCCTCTCTCTCCTTTCCTTTCTCTCGCAGCCATGGAGACGCAGATGACGACGGTTGCTTTCCACAGGAGGAGGTGGCACACGCCTTGGGAGATTTACGCCTCTGACGAGAGGTTCCCGCGACTGTATAATTTTTTACCTTTCTTCGCTCCTACTTGATGCCGAAATCTGGGCTGACATAACTGCTTGGTTATGCGGAATGTGTTTTCACCACTTTGATCTCAATGCTAATACCTCGTTGGTGCGCAGCTGTGGTTGTATATGTTTCCTTTTCAGATTTTTATGACATCTTTGATCTTGTATTCTGTATACCTGTTTTGGTATCTTGTATTATCTGTCTTTACTTTTTACAATAAAAATTTTGAATTCCAAAAAAAAAATATATACAAAAGCAAACTTGATTTTTGCATGCCTTTTTAAGGTTGCACCATCTTCGGTAAAGCACCAGCTTCTTCAGTGAGCTCTGCCCAAACCAGGAAGAGGCACAGCCAATCGGGATTCTCCCTGTTGTTTCTATGGCAATGCCAGACTAAGTAGTCACTTTCTAATGTGAAGTGCAGTCATCAGAGTTATTTAATGAATAACACAGTTTTGTGAACAGAGGATCCTGATCATCAATTACTAACCGTACGGCAAAAATCTACAGTGACTCTGCCATGATAAGAGGAAATGCCTGGATTGTGCTACGTGGAGTTGTAGATCTTAAATTCCTTTGGTTTGTTACCAATCATTCTGTTTCAGTAATGACCATATTCTTTCCCCCTGTTTAGGTACCCATCATATCTTGCCCCAGAAGTGATTGCCAAAGGAATCCTGAAGCCAACAGATCCCACTCAGTATGAGAGACCCCTGCCTTCGGGTCCTAAGTCAGACATTTGGTCTCTGGGTGTAATACTATTCGAGCTTTGTATGGTATGTAACAGGTTCTTTTGCGTCGTACCCTCACAGTCCCGATTTCCCAAATGTAAGCTTATTGTTCACCTCTAGCTGTTAATGCTGCTACTTGTGATGCATGTACAAAAGGAAAAGAGAATTTGGGCACATACAGAGCTGAAGCAGCTGTAATGAAACCATCCAGTTTGTATGCAACATTAACCCTTTCACTGCTGAGGACGTGTGGGGAAAGTCCTCATTGACTCCTAAGGAAAGATAGGGGTGGAGATAGGGGGTTCCTTTGAACCACGATATCACCCCAACACGATATCTCCCCACTGTTGGCAGCTAGAGGGTCATGTTTGTTATCAGTAGAAAGGCCAGAGCATGGCCTTTCCAATGATACAAACATGACCATGTTTAAAGTAAAGAAGAAAAATTAGACCCGAAATGGCTCAGCAGTGAAGGGGTTAAAGAGCCATCACAATTCACGGTTTCACCATGTATCAATCCCAGTGTGACTAGACAAAGGACAAACCAATAGAGATGTGCATTCGTTTCGGAAAAATTTGGAATGAAATTTGATAATTCGTATTCGGAAGCACTTCCGAATAACGAATCGATATGAATTCGAAACGAAACGGTATATAATGAATTTATTTCGTTTTACACTGTGTCATCCTCATAAAAGAAAAATTTGAATAACTGATATCAACTATCGAATTTGAAATGAACTATCAAATTGATATCAACTATCGAATTGATCTTCACTTACAATACAAGTAATAGTCAGCAAAGGACTTTATGAAACAAATAAATTTTGTTTCACTGATTAATTTGACTCAAATACAAAATCTGTGACACAGCTTAAAATTTAACCCTAGCTTTTCTTTTAACAGCAAAATTTGATTAATTGGGGTTTTATCTAGTGATCCAAAATTTCAAATCGATTCGAAATTTCAAATCGAAACGAAACTGGTTTCCAAAATTCCGAAAATGAAAGCTTTAAAAACGTAACTAAACAAAACAAATCTTTCAGCCATGCACATCCCTACAAGCCAACAATAATAGCATATATCACGTTCACGTTACTATGTGCAAGTAGGAAGATGACCGTGTGGAAGCACATACGTTTACTGCAAGGAGTTAAACAAAACAACAAACCCCTCAATAATGTTAAGAAATCATCATCATTCAATATTCTGCCGTGGAATTATTAAATAAAACTCTATTTTAGTAGAATACATGGCTAAATCTAAAAATTTAGCTAAACACAAGCTACGTAAATACAGTTTTATTACCTTCTTTTCTAGATCGATACTTCTTTTGGGCAAACCCTTTCACTGCCAAGAGGTTGGCCAAACGAACCACTTGCAGAAACTAGGATTCTGGGGATTTTGAAAGAAAAATAAATCCTCTAAGTTACCCATTATCCCTATAGATAGCTAGCAGGCAAACACTCACAGTGCCTGGGTCAGTGATGTGGGTGGATTTAGCATCTGACATAGACAGGGCTCTTTCTCTGGGTAATCTTACCTCCTGCAAGGCGGTCTGCATGACTCTTTAAATTTCTGCAGCTGACCATACTGTTGAGATGCTTTAGGCTTAAATGAGTTTTAAAGCACATTTGCAAACAAATATCATTGGCTGTAAACAAAATGTATTTGGAAAAGTAGTTTAGAGGCTGTAATCATATATACACCAAATTGGCCCCCTCAGGGAGACCCTGCAAATCATTTATACGCAGCTGTGGTAGAGAAGGGGTTAAATTATATGTTTAAAGTGCACCTGTCATGCCAAAATGGGCTTATTTGACAGGGAATCGCTCTCTGTGTGTTACCAAAATAAAACAAGAAAAATGCAAACACGTATAGAAGATTAAATTGGGTTATTTGCTGTCAAAGACTCTCTGTCCCACGCGTCCGGTGTAATGCCAGGCTGGGGGGGGGGGGGGGCGGGGGACGGTTGTGAGCAGAAAAGATGTTGTATATGACAGCCCTCCATGCACCCGATTGCAGGTCCATGTGTTGACTGACAAGTCCGTACGCGGATTTTGCTTTTGAGGACCAATCACACATCACTACATAATATTCCTCTTACATATCTGCCCAAACAGAGGACACATGGTGGTACCCACGATGGAGCAGGGTAAGTACAGTCTGAGGTACCACATTGATCTTTAAGAGCAATGTGATATCCACCCACTGATGCAAGATGAACCTGGCCGGTACAGGTCACTTGCAATATTTTTGATTTGTACATTTCAAATTCTAAATCGCTTTCTCTATTGTAGGTGTTTGGGCTACTGCTATCTGACACGGTACCCTTGCCTATTTATACTTTTTGACCATTTTCAACTAGAATTGCTTCTCTTTTTGTGTTTGTTTGTGACAATTTGTCTATAGTAAAGTTAACCCCTTTCTTGCCACTTGTGTTGCACTGCGTGCAAATTGTTGTTCATATTACTGTTTGGGTTACGGCCTATTCGAGTGGTCTATTGAGCCCCGCCTCGTTCCGTTTTTTCGTTTACTAATATGAGACTGATATTTGTGATCAGTCACTGCAGGACTCACGTCTTTGTGTAACCAGTTCTTTACTAGTAGTAGTTTCAAAAAGGCTTATAGCAGTAGAACATATGTAGTCAATGACATAAATTTCCTCACGAATCTGAGGGGTATATTGTTATAACGCCCAGTCTTAATTCTCAACAGCATGCACGGTTTTGTGTTAACACTGTTATAGGATGTGTGGGGGTATAGCTCAAATGGAGGTTACCTTCCCTGGGGAAAAAAGGTAGTTCAGGCAGCAAAAGTTCTTTTTAAATCTGTGCAGCAGTTTTCTCTCTAGCAAGTGGTGAGCTTATCTCAGCCACCTCACCAAACAAAAGTACTTTCAGCAACCTTTTAACTCACGCACATTCAACTTGTAGTTCTCTCAGAATGCTGTCGGAGTCCCAGGCCAGAGCACCATCATGTTTCAGCCTCCCCTTTTATCTCACCTGGATAAGCAACAAATAAACAATTAACTATCCAGGGGAGAGACACAAAACCCGAGCTGGATTATTCAGACCCAAAGTCAGCTCGAAAACCCGGTCTGGGTTCCGCTAGTCCTGTACATAGGACGGAAAACAAGGGGAAATATATTGCCCCTCGATGACTTTCCCTTTCCTTATGTCGCAGATGTCACAATCACATTCCAGTTTCGAGGCTCCCCCTTTGCATTGTTCTGTTTGTAACTTCAAACGTAACTTGGGTCCTAATGATTTATTATAAAATTTCTAATAAAGGCTTCATTCTCTCACATAAAACACATATCCAACTGAATAGTACTATTTAATACTCTGGACAACAAGTTATTCCATGATACACTAGGAATATGTGGGTGTATGTGTATATATCTGTATGTTTATGTGCTGCGTGGAAACTTTCTTGTTGAGTACAGGTCCTACAACCTTTTTTTTCTTCTCTTGTCTCCTAGGGGAGGAAGCTATTCCAGAGACTGGACATATCTGAAAAACTCAAACTAATACTCACACTAGGTATGTAGCAATTTACCAAATTTATGGATTTTTCATTAAAAAAAATTAAACAAAAAAGCCAGATGTTTTATTGGCGTAGTAACACTTTACATAATTACATAACAAGAGCCAGATTCCAAACACAATGTGAATTTGACCAAATATCTGGTAACATAGAAACTTTATAGCCTTAAATGACTTGGAGATGTTTTCCCAGAGCTCTGGTTACATTGACACTAGGCTTGCATTCTGACCTCTACTTCTTACATTTTTAATCGTTTGTTAATCATCAGAAATATAGGGCCCTATCGTAGGCGGGACACCAATAGCTGTATGTTCTGAAGTTATTTATTTTTACATTTCAAGTTTTTATTTTGAAATAATGTCAGCATATAACAAATTGAGAAAGAGTAGGAAACGGCCACGCAGTGCCACAATAAGACATCAAGAGGACCACATGAAAAAGTGATATGGCCGCTCGTGGCCACAGAATGACATCCAAAAAGTCTGCGTGCGAAAGATAACAAACAGAGTTGGCTAAAGACATCTAATACAATAAAAAAGGGGGAAGGGGAAAACAAAAAATAGGGGGGGTGAGGTGGGGGGAGGAGACGGCAAAGGACAGAACTGTGCCTACCCTGGCAGGTTCCCTGTCGGTTACAGAACAGCAGGGGGGGGAGCCAAAGGCGGTATATGGCACCAGGCCCGGGTACTCGGGGGCCAAGCTGGGCTCCAGGCCACTGTTGCACCCCCCGAGACGTCCCGGATATGCCAAAAGAAAAACAAAAACAAAAAGAAGATAAAAAGGGAAGGTATAATGAAGGGGGGGGGGGCGCAACAGAAAGACTAACACAGAAAGTCCGCAATGCAAGCAGCAGAAAAATATCAAAAAACGGAAATAAGGAAAAGTCCAAAACAAAAATGGGAGGGTAAGAAAAAAAAAGTCAGCTTCGAGTGTCTCTGTGAGGTAAAATAGCCATCCCCAGCCAGGGTACATCAGCAAAAAAAAGACTTCAAAAGCAGCTGGGATAGGCTAATAGACCATAGAGCAAACAAAGGAGAAATGTCTCACAGGGAAAAGTAAAAGTGTCCAACATCATCAGCTGCTTAGCCAGCGTCCCGGAATAGCTGCCGTCGCGGGGCAGCCAGGGTAAGCCAGAGCAGATGAGAAGAACTGTGGGTCAAATAAGCCGTCACCTGCATCATCACTCCCGCAGCTGGCGTCTTGAAATGGCAACATGCGCCGATCGGTCAGGGCAACACAGCACAAGTCAGGCCAAAGGGGGGTGCTACTTAAGGCCCGACAGACGCTCGACCACCTCATAGACATGGTCTGCTCCACACTCAACGGGAGGGGGGGTCCAGCTCAGCCGACCCGACGGACTCCTCCACTGCCCAGCATCCATCCACGTTGCGCAAAACACCCGCTGCCAGGCCCAGGGCCGCCCCTGGGTATAACATCTGCGGCATAACCGAGGCACACAACGCAGTAAGGCACTCCTCTTTATCTTCAGAAAGCTCCAGCACCACCACGGCCACGAGCTCCCGCGGGTTACCTGCCTCCTTCATGGGACCATCTGGGACTATGGGGAGTAGAATCTCTGCAGGCTCTCTTTCTGGAGATGCTTCCACTCCCCTGCAGCGCCGCAGAGCGGCCATCATCAGGCGCCACGTGCCCCTCGTAAGTGGGCCAGAGTCCTCCTCCCCCAACAGCTCCAAACAGGCCTCCAAGCCTGAAATCAGACCCATCTTCATGTCGGGGTGGGGGTGGACATCACAGAGCTGGGCCTCATCGACCTCTTCCGCCTCGCAGATGTCCAAGGCTGCCCCGGGATGGGGGCCCTCCATCCCAGCACCACGCAATAGGCACCCGCCCAGCGGCAATCCTCTTCGGCACATACACTCTGTTCCAAATTAGTATGCAAATGATATTTTTCTCATTTACCTAAATAATTGATGTAAACAACAGTCAGCATAATTCTCATGTTATCAACTATTAAGAGTACAATTCAAATTTTATTGAACAAACCTCCTAATGAGAACAGTATTTTTTTTTTCAAAATAAAAGACCTACAATGCACTGTTCCAAATTATTACGCACAGTTTCAAAACACTTTATAGGTTGTAAAGAACTGAAAATTGTCGTTTGTTGTGTTTGCAGCATATTTACTGAAATCAAAAGCTATTTCAATCAAACTTTGAACAACATTTTAACTTTTTAAACATTTTAACAAGTCACGTTACATTTTAACATAGGACCCCTTATTTGATAGCAACTTCACAAGTCTTGCATCCATTGAACTTGTGAGTTTTTGGACTGTTTCTGCTTGAATTTGTTTGCAAGATGTCAGAATAGCCTCCCAGAGCTGCTGTTTGGATGTAAACTGCCTCCCACCCTCATAGATCTTTTGCTTGAGGATGCTCCAAAGGTTCTCAATAGGATTGAGGTCAGGGGAGGATGGAGGCCACACCATGTCTTTCTCTCCTTTTATCCCCATAGCAGCCATTGATGCAGAGGTATTCTTTGCAGCATGAGATGGTGCATTGTCATGCATGAAGATGATTTTATTACGGAAAGCATAGTTCTACCTTCTGTACCAGGGAAGGAAGTGGTCTGTCAGGAACTCCACATACTTTGCAGAGGTCATCTTTACACCTTCGGGGACCCTAAAGGGGCTGACCAGCTCTCTTCCCATGATTCCGGCCCAAAACATGACTCCTCCACCGCCTTGCTGGCGTCGCAGCCTTGTTGGAACAGGGTGGCCGTCCACCAACCATCCACTACTCCATCCACCTGGACCATCCAGGGTTGCACGGCACTCATCAGTGAACAGGACTGTTTGAGAATTAGTCTTCATGTATTTTTCTGCCAATGCAGCAGTTTCTGCTTGTGAGCATTGGTTAGTGGTGGCTGAATGGAAGGTTTATGCACAGTTGCAAGACTATGGAGGACTCTACACCTTGATGTCCGTGGGACTCCAGAGGCACCAGCAGCTTCAAATATCTGTTTGCTGCTATGTAATGGTATTTTAGCAGCTGCTCTCTTGATCCGATGCATGGATCTGGCAGAAATCTTCCTCAATGTGCCTTTATCTGCACGAACCAGTCTGTGCTCTGAGTCAGCCACAAATCTCTTAATAGTGCGACGATCACGCTTAAGTTTGTGAAATATCTAAATGTTTTCATACCTCGTCCAAGGCATTGAACTATTTCACACTTTTTGGTGGCAGAGGGATTCTTTTTCCTCCCCATATTGCTTGAAAATGGTGCTCTGCTTAATAATTTGGAACATCCTCCTTTAGTAGTTTTTCCTTTAATTGGGCTCACCTGGCAATCTAATTATCACAGGTGTCCGAGATTGTTTTCATTGATCAAAAGAGCCCTGAGACACAATGCCATACATGAGTTAAACTGAAAACCAAAATATTTAATCTTGGTGACACTGAAATATAATTTGCATAATAATTTGGAACAGGGTGTAAGGGCGCCTCGAGGCCGAGGCCCGACAAGGCCGCAGAGTAGGCCTCAAAATGGTCGGCCGCGCGCCGCCTCAGACAATCGGCCATCTAAGCTCTTCTTGGCTCCGGAGAGGGGCAATCCGGGCTCCGGAGCCTGCACACCCGATGGCAAGCCTATCTGGAAGGTCGCAGAAGGCAATTGTGACGGATCCCGCTACTCGGGGAGAGTAGATCCGCCGTCAGCGCCGAGTACACCTCGTAGGTCGGTAGTGTGGTAGCGAGGTGCCGCTGGTGCTCGTAGGATACCCGAGGTTGCAGCGCTGTAGAGAGGTCCTTGGAGCGTCCCGGTTCCCAAAGCCCTGTTATCCCCAATTACTAGCCGAGGCAGGAGTAAAGGTTCAAACAAGAGTGATTTATTTTGCATGGGGAACACAGGTGTATTTATGAGGGAAAAAGGCATTGTTCTCCCCTGGCCCGCCCTCAGCCCTCCCGGGGTGATTTCTGCCACTGCCTTGAGCCATTGTCCAATTTCTCTTTGTTAACCTGGGGCCCCCCCTGCTGTGCGCAGCCCTTATCTTGGGGCTCGGCGCCAACAGGGGAACAACAGGGAAAATCACATTGGGGTACTTATAAAAATAAGGGCTAACGAACTTTTAATAACACAAATAAATAAACACTTGAAATGTTGTACTGCGCTACAGCGTAGTGGTGGCTGTCCCGTCACATATCTCCCCCAAGTTACCAGTTGGCAGACCCGGTGAGACCCTCTGCGGGTCCACTTGGGGATGTCCACGGACCCCACCCTAGGTCTCAAGTTCAGTCTGGCGGGATAGCCCATCCGCATTGGCATTTTGCTTACCAGGACGGTATTGGATAGTAAAGTTGAAGGGCTGTAGGGCCAGGCTCCACCGCAGGAGCCTGCCGTTGTCTCCGGCCACCCGGTTCAGCCATACCAGGGGGTTGTGGTCTGTGAGGACCGTGAAGGAGCGCCCATACAAATAGGGTTGGAGTTTCTTCAGTGCCCATACCAGGGCAAGGCACTCCTTCTCGATTGCCGCATAGGCAACCTCCCTGGGTAGAAGTTTCCAGCTGATGTAGGCAACCGGGTGGTCATGCCCATCTTCACCGACCTGGCTCAGCACCGCTCCCAGTCCGAACATAGAAGCGTCTGTGTGGACGACGAAACGTTTAGTTGAATCCGGAGCGGTCAACATGGGGGCCTCCACCAGGGCTCGCTTGAGCTGCTGTAAGATTTCCTCACACTCAGGGGACCACAGTACCTGTCGGAAGGTTCTTACGGGTCAAGTCAGTCAGGGGTTTGGCAATGGCGCTGTAGTTGGGGACGAAGTGGCGGTAGTACCCCGCCGTACCTAGAAATGCTAACACCTGGGTCTTAGAAACATAGAAAAATGTCGGCAGATAAGAACCTTTCGGCCCATCTAGTCTGCCCAATTACATGGATACTTTACCTGGATTTATCTTTTGTTTAGGATAGCCTTATGCCTATCCCATGCCTGCTTAAATTCAATTACTGTTTTGGCCTCTACCACTTCTACTGGAAGACTGTTCCATGTATCCACCACCCTCTCAGTAAAATAATGCTTCCTGATGTTACTTTTAAACCTTTGCCCCTCTAATCTAAGACTATGTCCTCTTGTTTTGCTATTTTGTTTCCTTTTAAATATACTCCCTTCCTCTACCTTGTGGATTCCCTTTACGTATTTAAATGTTTCTATCATATCTCCTCTGTCTCGTCTTTTTTCCAAGCTGTACATGTTAAGATCATTAAGCCTTTCCTGGTAACTTTTCTCCTTCAAGCCGTACACCATTTTAGTAGCCCTTCTCTGAACTCTCTCTAAGATGTCTATATCCTTCTGGAGATACGGTCTCCAGTACGGCACACAGTACTCCAAGTGAGGTTTCACCAGTGCTCTGTACAGTGGCATGAGCACTTCCCTTTTCCTACTGCTAATACCTCTCTCTACACAACCAAGCATTCTGCTAGCATTTCCTGCTGCTCTATTACATTGACTACTTACCCTTAGATCCTCTGAAATAATGACCCCCTAAATCCCTTTCCTCAGATGTTGAGGTTAGGACTGTATCAAATATTCTATATTCAGCCCTTGGGTTTTTACGTCCCAGGTGCATTATCTTGCACTTATCCACATTAAAACTCAATTGCCACAACTCCGACCATTTTTTTAGTTTACCTAAATCATTTGTCATTTGGCTGATCCCTCCAGGAACGTCAACCCTGTTGCAAATCTTTGTGTCATCAGCAAAAAGACCTACTTTTCCATTAATACCTTCTGTAATATCACTAATAAAAATATTAAAGAGAATGGGTCCCTGAGGTACCCCACTGGTAACAAGACCTTCAGCCGAATAAACTCCATTTACCACAACCCTCTGTTGTCTGTCACTCAGCCACTGCCTAATCCATTCAACAATATTGGAATCCAAGCTCAAAGATTGCAATTTATTGATAAGCCTTCTATGCGGAACAGTATCAAAAGCCTTACTGAAATCTAAATAAGCAAGGTCTACTGCACCACCTGTGTCTATTATTTTTGTTACCCAATCAATAAAATTAGTTTGGCATGATCTCCCTGAGGTAAACCCATGTTGTTTCTGATCCTGTAATCTATGTTTTTTTAGATGTTACATAGTTACATAGTTATATAGGCTGAAAAAAGACATGCGTCCATCGGGTTCAGCCTCTCCCACATAACCTACTGCTGTTGATCCAAAAGAAGGCAAAAAACCCAGTCTGAATGCTTGCCAATATGCAACATACTGGGAAAAAATTCCTTCTTGACCCCAGAATGGCAGTCAGATTTCTCCTTGGATCAAGAAGCTTTTACCCACATATTAAATATTATAACCCTTAATATTCTGTGTCTGCAGGAAGTCATCCAGTCGTTTTTTAAAAGTCTGTACAGACTCTGACCCAACCACCTCAACAGGCAGAGAATTCCACAGCTTTATTGTTCTCACCGTAAAATAACCCTTCCTATGCTTTAAGCTAAATTTTCTTTCTTCCAGTCTATATGAATGACCCCTTGTCCTATGTATAGTCCTGTTAATGAATAGGCTATCAGACAATGGTTGATAATGGCCCCGTATATATTTATATAAGGTTATCAGATCCCCTCTAAGGCGCCTTTTCTCTAAACTAAACAGGTTTAAGCTTGTTAGTCTTTCCTCATAACTTAACCCTTCCATCCCCCTTATTAATTTAGTTGCCCGTCTCTGCACTTTTTCTAGCGATATAATATCTTTTTTTAAGACAGGTGCCCAAAATTGCACGGCATATTCAAGGTGCGGCCTGACCATTGATTTATACAGAGGCAAAATTATGTTTTCATCCTGTGAGTGAACTCCCCTTTTAATGCATGCCAGTACTTTGCTGGCCTTGGCGGCTGCTGTTTGACATTGCACATTGTTACTTAGTTTGAAGTCTATGATTATTCCCAAATCCTTCTCCTGCTTGGATTTCCCTAACTCCGTACCATTTAGGGTATACATTGCTTGTGTGTTCTTCACTCCAAAGTGCATAACTTTACATTTATCTAGATTAAATTTCATCTGCCATTTAAGTGCCCAGTCCCCCAATCTATCTAAATCCCTCTGCAGCGAAGTAACATCCTGCTCACATTGTATTACTTTTCCTAGCTTTGTTCAACAATCCTTTCCTTTAACATGGTTTCCATTAATTTCCCCACTACTGACGTAAGACTAACTGGCCTATAGTTCCCCGATTCCTCCCTACTACCCTTCTTGTAAATGGGCACAACATTTGCCAATTTCCAGTCTTCTGGGTCGACTCCCGTTAACAGATTTATTTAACCAATCCTTGTTAACGGTTTTGCTATTACACCACTGAGCTCTTAATAATTTAGGGTGGATCCCATCAGGCCCCATTGACTTATTTGTCTTTACTTTAGACAGCAGCTGTAGAACCTCCTCCTCTGTAAACTCATATGTAAACGTTTTAGTGTTTCCTCCTAACTGAGGTCCCTTTCCTTCCTTTTCTTCTGCAAAGACTGAACAAAAATATTCATTGAGGCAGTCAGCGAGACTTTTATCCTCTTCTACATACCTTCCTTACTTTGTTTTTAATCTAACTAATCCTTGTTTTACTTTTCTTTTCTCGTTTATGTATCTAAAAAATGTTTTGTCCCCCTTTTTTACTGACTGAGCTATTTTCTCTTCTGCGTGTGCTTATAAATTGCTTTGCCTCTTTCTGCCTAATTTTATAGGTTTGCCTATCTTCTTCACTCTGAGTTTTTTTATAATTATTGAATGCTATCTTTTTGTTCTTCACTATGTTGGCCACTTCTGCAGAGTACCACAGTGGTTTCTTCCCTTTTTTGTTTTTGCTAACAAGCCAAATGCAATTTCCTTTGGCCTTCAATAATGCTTCCTTTAAATAATCCCATTTCTCCTGGACACCCTTTAAACTCCTCCAGTCTGATAATGACTCCTTCACACAAAATCTCATTTTAGAAAAATCTGTTTTTTTAAAGTCTAAAACTTTTGTTTTTGTGTGGTGCGGCTCCATCCCTGTTCTTATATTAAACCACACTGACTGGTGATCACTAGATCCCAAATTTTCACCTACAACAACGTCCGATACCAAACCTCCATTTGTGAGTATTAAATCCAATATGGCCTCTTTACGGGTCGGCTCCTCAACTACTTGTGTTAGAGATAATCCCAGTAAGGAGTTTAGAATATTTGTACTCCTGATGCACCCAGCTATTTTGGTTTTCCAGTTCACATCAGGAAGATTAAAGTCCCCCATGATAATAACTCCCCCCTTCATTGCCATTTTGGCTATTTCCTCAACCAGCAGATTATCTAGCTCTTCTACTTGTCCAGGGGGTCTATAGATCACACCTACACGAGCTACTGTATGATTGCCAAATGTTAGCGTAACCCAAACTGACTCTATGTTCACCTCGCTCACTTTTATTTGGTTCGTTTTTATGTTGTTTTTCACATACAGGGCCACTCCTCCTCCTTTCCTACCTTCTCTGTCTTTTCTATATAAAGAGTACCCCGGTATTGTTATGTCCCAGTTATTTTTCTCACTGAACCATGTCTCAGTAACCGCCACTAAATCTACTTTTTCAGCTGCCATCATTGGCTCCAGTTCATTGATTTTATTGACTAAACTGCGAGCAATTATAGACACGACTCTGAGCTTGTCATTTTTTATCCCGCATGTTGCTTGCACCCTCCGATTTAGTTTTGGGGGACAATCGGGCAGATTGTTTTTTACCCTTTTGTCCCCCCCTCCTAGTTTAAATATTCCTTTGTGAAACCTTTGAACTTCTCACTGAGAACATATGTTCCCCTATGAATAAGATGCAAACCATCTTTTTTATACAGTTCCTTTCTGCTCCAATTAGAGCTATCATGGGACACAAAGCCAAATCCTTGCTCCCGACACCATTCCCGAAGCCACAAATTGAATTCCCTATTGCGCATCTGCCTATCTTGAATGTTATGCACAGGCAAAACTTCAGAGAATGACACAGTGGACGCAATCTGCTGTATTTCACCTCCAAGAACACAAAAATCTTCCTTAATCTCAGAAACCTCATTGCTAGCCAAGTCATTTGTCCCTAGATGGACTAGAACGTCCACTTCCCCTTGCTGCTTTGCTTGTTTGACAATATTGAGAATACGTCTCTTGTCTCTACGAGCAGTAGCCCCAGGAAGACATCTCACCAAACCACTACTCTCCAGCTCAACACCTCTTATGATAGAATCACCCAGCAACAATTGCCTTTTATCAAGTCCCACCTTTTCATTTTTGTCCTTGGTTGCAGTCCTGCATACCTTAGGCATAGTGGATGGTGGTTCCTCAACTATGGTGTCTGAGCCTACATCTGTTTTACCACTACACTCTGAAAGTGCCTCAAAAGAATTAAGAAGAGCCACAGATTGGTACGGGGTGTGGGCCACTGGGCAACAGCTTCAACCTTGGCAGGTTCCGAGCGCTGCCTTCCGCAGCCCACCCGGTGGCCCAAGTACTGGACCTCGGACATGCCAACGTGGCACTTGTCTGGTTTGACTGTCAGACCTGCGGTGCCAAGGCGGTCCAGTACTGCCCGTAAGTGCTGTAAGTGGTCCTCCCAGGTGTTACTAAAGATGGCTATGTCATCTAGGTAGGCGCTGGTAAAGTCCTGCATCCCCTCTAGCAGACGGTCCACCATGCATTGGAACTTGGCCGGGGCATTCTTCATCCCGAATGGCATGACCCGAAATTGGTACGGGCCTAACGGAGTGATGAATGCCGATTTCGGCCCACCTTCCTCGGCAAGGGGAATCTGCCAGTACCACTTACACAAGTCAATGGTGGTGAGGAAGTGACCCTGGGCAATGCAGTCCAGGAGCTCGTCTACCCGGGGCATGGGGTAGGCGTCGGTAACGGTGTGCTCATTGAGCCTTCTGTAATCTACACAGAACCTGGTAGTGCCATCCTTCTTGGGTACTAGAACCACCGGGGAGGCCCATGGGCTCTCGGATGGTTCTATTACCCCTAGATCCAGCATCTCGCGGATCTCCTTCTGCATCCCGTCTCTCACTGCATCGGGGATTCGGTACGCCGTCTGCCGCAAGGGGGTTTGACTCTGGGTATTGACCCGATGCAGACCTACAGAGGTGTAGCTGGGACGGGACGAGAACAGGTCTCGGTGCTCCCGTAGCTCCTGCTGAGCCTGTTCCCTGTGGCGTGGACTGAGTCCCTCGCCGAGCCGGACATCAGCTATCCCCTGGGCGCTCGGATCCCCAGGCAGTACCGGCAGAGGGAGATCCTCCAGATCCCCCGCGTCCGGTGCGCAGATGGCAGCTACTGCCTCTTCTCTTTCATGAAATGGTTTCAGCATGTTCACATGAAAGGTTCTTTGGATCCTTTCATCCGAACATCTGGCTGCGATGAAGGTGGTATCACAGATCTTCTCTATAATTTTGTAGGGTCCCTCCCAGGCTGCCTGCAACTTATTTTGTTTGACCGGCCGGAGCGCTAACACTTTCTGCCCTAGCTGGAAGGTGCGGTCCCTAGCCGACCGGTCATACCACCTCTTCTGCTTGGTTTGGGCCGCTTGGAGATTGTCCCGTACCAGGGCGGTCAATTCCTGCAGCCGGTCCCTAAACTCAAGCATATAATCTATGGCCGAGGTCACCTCCTCGGCCAGAGCACCTTCCCAGTGCTCCCGGAGCAAGTCCAAAGGGCCTCGGACTCTCCGGCCGTACAACAGCTCAAAGGGAGAGAAGCCAGTGGCTTCCTGGGGTACCTCTCTGTACGCGAACAACAGATGGGGCAAGTGGCGTTCCCAGTCCTTATGAGACATGGTAAAGGTGCGAAGGAGTTGCTTCAGGGTCCCGTTAAACCGCTCGCAGAGCCCGTTGGTTTGCGGGTGGTAAGGGGAACTGTACAGGGGTTTAATCCTGCACAGTCTCCAGAGCTGCTGGGTCACCTCGGCCGTAAATTGCGTGCCCTGGTCAGACAAGATTTCCTGGGGAAATCCGACCCTGGAGAATATCTGTAGCAGAGCTCCAGCAACGGTCTCTGCGTGGATATCTCGGAGGGCCACTGCCTCGGGGTACCTGGTGGCGTAGTCTACTACGGTCAAGATATACTTCTTGCCCGTAGTACTAGGCACCGCCAGGGGTCCTATCAGATCCACTGCCACCCGTCTAAAGGGTTCTCCCACTATGGGTAGGGGTCTCAGAGTTGCTTTCCGGGTGTCCCACCTCTTCCCTACCCACTGGCATACCTCACAGGTCCGGCAATAGTCCCTAACATCCCCGGATAACCCGGGCCAGAAGAAGCTCTGAGTCAGGCGGTGCAGCGTCCGCCTGTGCCCCAGATGGCCTGCAAGGGGAATATCATGCCCAATCTTCAACAGATCGTGCCGATATTTCCCCGGCACTACCAGTTGCCTATGGGGTACCTGGTCCACTCCCCTCCTCGCTCCCCTGGAGGTCCTATACAACTTCCCCTGGGCCCAGGCAAATCTCACTTCCCCTACCCCTCCCGGCTCCCGCCCAGCCTGTTGTCGGTAAGGGGCAAGGGTGACGTCTTCCCTGGTGGCTTGGGCAAAGTCTGTTGCGGAATCCCAGGTCAGGGAGGGGGTATTGTCGGGGCCAAGGGTTGGGCTGGTCTCACTTACCGCGGTCCCCTCGGAGTCTGTGTGCGGAGCCTTCCTTGCTTAATGGCGGGTGGTGACGGGGCATACCCCGCCAGGGTGGGTGTCCTCAAAAGTAGAGGTCAGCAGACCAAGGTCGTTGCCGAGTAGTACTTCGGTTGGTAGGTCTTTCATGATCCCTACTTCCACGTCCCGGGCATCCGTGCCACAATCGAGATGGACGCGGGCCGTAGGGATCCGGTAAACATGGCCGCCGGCGACTCGGACGGCCACCGAGTAGCCTGTGGAGGCAGCCGGGGTAAGGGTTGCGCCGGTGTCCCGCAGGCCGTTGGCACTCCGTCCATTCACCCGGACCTTTTGGCGATGGTGCTGCCGGTTATCTTGGGCAGTTGCTTGAATCGGGTCTGCTTAATGTAGGATGCCCCAGTCTTCGTCCGGAATCGCTGTGGGTTCTGGCTCCGGCTCATGTTGGCAACAATATGCCGTAGCTCTGCCCGGAGGGTGTGCTGGGCGATGCGGGGCAAGACGGTTGGCAGTCAGTGGACAGCGGTCCCGGATATGTCCGATTTGGTTGCGCCCATAGCACCGGGGACCGGTCCGAGGAACCGGGGTGTGGATTGTCGGTGGCCGGGGTGCTCTCTCGGTGGGTGCGGTACGAGGCTGGGGTGCTGGATGGAACTGGGGCGGTGGGGGCCGGATGTCAGGAGGAGGTACTCGCCTGGCGACCTGGTATTCATCAGCGCGGCGAGTAGCTTCGGGCAGGGTAAGGGGACGTCGGTCTCACACCCAATCCCGGACCTCTGGAGGTGAATAGTTATAGAACTGCTCCAGCAAGAGCAGTTGGATGATCTGGTCTGGGTGGGTGGCTTGGCATCCCTGGATCCAGCTGCGGACGGCCTGTTGCATGCGGTGCCCCCATTCTGCGTAGGAGTCATGGGTCCCTTTCTTTAGAGCTCGGAACCGGACTCGATACGCCTCGGGGGTGAGCGCATAGCGGGCCAGCAGGTGTTCCTTGACTCGCTCGTACACCATGCAGTCCTCATCCGCCACAGCCCGGTAGGCTTCAGCCGCTCTGCCCGTCAACTTACTCGCCAGTAGAGGTACCCAATCTCGGGCCGCTACCTCTTGCAGGGCACATTGTCTTTCAAAATCTTGCAGGAAGCCGTCAATATCTTCGCTACCCTCTGGGAAGAGTTTGAAGGCGGCAAAGGGAATCTTTTGCTTGTGGGGTCCGGTGCTGCCCTGGGGAGTCAGAGACCCACCGGACCGTTACTGCATTTCTGCTTGGCGGAGTCTGTCCATATCTGCCAAGACCCTGCCGATGATGTCGGCGGAGGGGTCTGTTCCATACAGGGCCACACGCCACTGTACCTCTCGCCGCCATTCTGAGGTCTCGGAGCCCTCGGAGGGAGCCATACAAGCACGGTCGTCCTCCATCAATTTGCTGATGATGACCGCCTTTGGTTTACCCCCGGGGATCTTGCCTCTGGCTTTCAGCAATTCTTTAAGGACCGTGCGCTTCAGACCCTCGTAGTGCTGGGCCATACGGGGTTACGGCCGTTACTTGGGGTGTCCGCCTCTCGTACCCAGGGGTGTCTGAATCTCCCCCCGGATGGCGGCCGCTCCGGATGCTAGGCGTGTTGCGGTGGCTGAGACCGGGGTCAAGCCAGTGGCTGTATTTCCCCCTGCTTGTCTGGTCTCAGCCGATCCCACCAGGCTGCCAGCCAATGTGACGGATCCCGCTACTCGGGTGAGTAGATCCGCCGTCAGCGCCGAGTACACCTGGAGGTCGGTAGTGTGGTAGCGAGGTGCCGCTGGTGCTCGTAGGATACCCCGAGGTTGCAGCGCTGTAGAGAGGTCCTTGGAGCGTCCCGGTTCCCAAAGCCCTGTTATCCCCACTTACTAGCCGAGGCAGGAGTAAAGGTTCAAACAAGAGTGATTTATTTTGCATGGGGAACACAGGTGTATTTATGAGGGAAAAAGGCATTGTTCTCCCCTGGCCCGCCCTCAGCCCTCCCGGGGTGATTTCTGCCACTGCCTCGAGCCATTGCCCAATTTCTCTTTGTTAACCTGGGGCCCTCCCTGCTATGCGCAGCCCTTATCTTGGGGCTCGGCGCCAGCTCGTCTGGTGAAGTTTCCGTGGCTCTGAATGAGCGGGGAACAGGGGAACAACAGGGAAAATCACATTGGGGTACTTATAAAAATAAGGGCTAACAAACTTTTAATAACACACAAATAAATAAACACTTGAACTGTTGTACTGCGCTACAATGTAGTGGCGGCCGTCCCGTCACAGCAATCAACAAAATAGGGTCGCCCCAAATACCCCTTTCAGCAGGCGGCAGACGGAGCCGCAGTCAAACACATCCTCTCTCCTTCACGGTCAGCCACGCCACCCCGTGAAGTTATTTCTAGCAGTGAATAATACTGCTTGGTTGGTCCTGCTGGTATGGCAAGTCAAGTTGTGGCAATCCTTATTGCCAAAGAAGAGGTTATGAAGGTAGTGGGAAGGCTCTTTTGGTATTCCCTATCTTTTTAGAATGGCCGGGTAGCTAGTGCAAACCTATTAACGCAATAAATTCCGGTTCGTGTTGGATAGAATGTATTTCTGCTGATTAGAGTCAAAACTAGCATGTTATGCTGTAAATGTGATGGGTGAATCCAGGTATGGACAGGGAGCATTAGGGATAATTTACTGTATATTTCTTCCTATTTTCACACACATCATACTTTCACGGCAATACCAGAATCACAAAAATAGAAGCTCTTACCGTTAAAGTGCTATAAGAATCGCCAGTAGTTTGTGCAGTGTCCGGCCAGCAAGAGTGGAAGGGGGGCACTGGCATTCAGGGTTTGCAGGCCACAGCCTCTCAACCCCATTCTTCATGGCTAAATGCAGTGTGAGGTGCATGGGGCTGTCTATACACACAGCATTGCAGGAGAAAGGCGTCTATGGGGCTGATTTGCTTATTTATATAGTAATTAAAAGGGCTGTATTAATATCAAATGAATGTTTGATATTAATACAAACATTAAAGTAAGGTATACTGTGAAAGTAAAGTTGTGTCCGCTTTACTTTCACAGTATACCTTACTTTGGTTTGGTCATATAGATATCTGTCCATTTCTACTGTAAAATCTGCCAGCACTTCCCTGAGTGTCAGTATTGCTTGGTGTGCGCTATACACAGTATTGAGGCACATATTTACAGCAGCCTCTTCTTTTCCCCTTGACTTGGAATACCAAGTAGAGTGGTGATAATTGCACGAGGCGTCCTAGTGGCTTCTGCTCCTATTGCTACGTGTAGACACATCGTTTTCTATACTGAAGAATATGCATGCTACCAGTTTATTAACGAGTTTGTGTCACTCTGTACTACTTTTACATTTCCTAATATAACCTTAAATTTTTTTTATAGAGAAGTACTTATGTTTGTGTTTTTCTTTATTTTCCTTTTTTTTATGCATTCTATTTATGTTCTTGACTTCTGTTCCCTCAGGCTGTGTCGATGACATTGTGACCGTACTTGCTGAGGAGCATGGATGCGTGGATGTCATCAAGGTGTGTCATACGTTCTATTTAAGTATATTGTCTCTGATATTGGCAGCCCTTATAAAAGGCATTTTCTATATATGTATAGGACACTGAATATTTGAAATGTACTTCCTGATGTAATATTTAGTTTTTTGTTTTTTTATGAATGGTTTCTGGTTATTTCGGTCCTAATTACCTGATTTAGTAAACCGGGTTTATTTATTTATTTATACAGTATTTTACCAGGAAGGATACATACAGATCATTGATATCATTGAGGTTTGTGTAGTGCATATTAGGGGAGCACACTGACAAGTGGAGAAAACGCATATATTGGGGAAGACAAAAATCATTTGTTTTCTCTCTCTGCATATTCTATTAAATTTGGGGAAATATTAGTGTCCATTAAACACGTTTTCCTTGTTATCCCCTCCCTAACATACTATGCACGAATTTAAAGAATGTTTAACTGCTTTTAAAGATTTCTTTTAATTTATAAAATATTGCACGCCTTGTTTCCTTTATTCTAAGCAGTACTTGGCTAGCTTTACCTGTGTATTGGGGGTTCTCATATAGGAATGTATTTTTGCAGGGTCTCCCTGAAACCACGTTAGCCTTATTAAGGAAATGTCTCACCTTTCATCCATCGAAAAGGTGAGTGATTTACAGTATGAAAATGGGATTTTACAAACTATTGAGCTTAATTCAATACATCATATCAAAACAAGAATCTCTTATTTGGATTAATTGGGTACTTCCTGTTTTTAAAGGAATAGTCTGCAGACTTCTCTGTCCTGATAGAAACACATGCGCTGTTCCTATGAGCCAACGTACACGTGGCTCCTGCGAGAGACAGAGCAGTGCATGGTCTTCACATACAAATAAAACACATGAAGATCTTTAGATATGAAGGAAATAGGAGTAACAGTTTTCCTGCTGATCTGCTTCTGAGCCTGGTTATTGCCTGCTTTGTACCCTGCAGATGGAGTTTCCCCTCTAGCATTAGCATCATCATCTGTTCCTCTTTCTGACATTACAAACATTACAAGCCAAAATACTGTCTAAAGTTATGAGATGCAAGAAACCAGGTGCCACAAAATGTTCTTGCTCCCCAAGAAACTTTATGGACAAGGTGATCGGACGCTCTCTGGTCATGTTTTTATTGGTGGTGGCATAGGACAGAGAAGGCAACCCTTGGCCTTACTAAGGTTTTTTATATGAACTATAAATTAAAATGTATAGTAGTACTGACTATATAAATGATTTGCAAGAAAACGTTATCCTTTCCTTTTTATCACTCGCGTGTGCATCTGTAATTTATTTATTTATAAAGTATTTTACCAGGAAGGATACATTGAGATTTCTCTCGTTTTCAAGTATGTCCTGGGTTCAAGAACATTGAAATTTTACTGTCGTTACAGAAATACAAAGTAATAAAATGCAAGATATTAAAAACACAGCACAAATATACAGATTAACAGAAAATAAATATGTAGGAAATATATTCACTGTTACATGTTTACAAACAGGGTAATTACTATTCGAAGTCCCTCTAATTAACTGAGGATAAATCAAATTGATTCACACCTGAATGCTGTCTGCTGCTAGGCTGCTCTGCTAATAATGCTGCTGTTTTATCCCATGCAGACCAACCGCTGGCGACTTGCTACATGACAGTGTGTTCAGTGAAATTTCCTCTTTGTATGTGCCTTTTCGCCAACCTGCCAGTCTTTTCTCATCTACTCTGAGATGTGCTGACTTAATCTTGCCCGAAGACATCAGCCTCCTGTGTAATGGTACGTTGACCTTTTCTGTGAACGGCCAAGGGTCAGGCAGGAATGACAGAGGCAATAAAATTCATTGTCACGGACCGTTTTTTACCAAAAGTAATCATAGCTTTTTTGCTGTACTGTCGTTTTTAGATGTAGACAGTGACTTCCTAGAAGAACGATCAATTGAAGAAGTTTACTATCTTTGGTGTCTGGCCGGAGGAGACTTGGAAAAAGAGCTGATGAGCAAAGGAATCATACTCTCAAAACCACCGGTCTGCACGCTCCCCAAGTAAGCAGAAAACCTTTATTTGCTCTTGAACTCTTTATGATTTGAGGGTTGGTGAACACAACCTGTCCTATACCAATCGAACAAGTACTTATATATGATTTGATTCATTTGCATTAAATCCTTTTTATAGCATTTGTCTCCTTCTACATATACTTAAAAACGTTGCATTTGTAAGTATGTGATCACTCAGTCCCACATGTCTTGTCGTTAAAGCTTTCTGCTTGAAGATGGAGAGAGTTTTGGCCAAGGACGAGACAGAAGTTTTCTTTTGGATGATACCACAGTGACATTATCACTCTGCCAGCTCAGAAATGTAAGAAAAATTAACATTTTTTTTTATCTGGGGGTTTCACCTGTATGAATGTGCCAAAATGTGTGTATACCAAGGCTCAAAATTTCAGGTCCTGAGCTACTAGCCAGGCCTTATAAGTTACTCGCCATCCGTTAACCTTCCTAACCCAGTCCCATACTGCACATTTTCCTTGCAGTGGTAGAGCAGTGACCCTATGTAATGTATATATGACCCTGAAGGGGTGTCTAGGTCCAAAGATGAAATGCTGCCGCCCCCCCCCCCATCAAACTATTACCACAATACACAACCATGCTTATCACAGAGCTTCACAGCAATAAATCTCACAGTAATGTGCGGTGTGTATGAGCGTATCACAGACCTCCACAGCAATAAATCTCACAGTAATGTGTGGTGTGTATGAGCGTATCACAGAACTCCACAGCAATAAATCTCACAGTAATGTGTGGTGTATATGAGCGTATCACAGAGCTCCACAGCAATAAAAGACACAGTAACGTGCGCTATGTAAGCGCTTGTCACGGAGCTCCAGAGGAATAAAACTCAGTGGTGTGTATGAGCGTATCACAGAACTCTACAGTGCAGCAGCATTGTTCACTTTATAATTGAAAAGTGAACAAAAGTGCTGCATTAGGAAAATAAAATGAAATTAGAAAAAAAAGGGATTTTAAATTTATTTTATTCTTACACGAACCCTGGTCATCTTTGGTATCATTTTAAAGGCCACATTCTGGCCTTTCAAATGACACCTCACATGGCCCTTTAGCGTTAATGGGTCCAGAATGGTCCATCAATGGGTTTATAGGGAATAGACATTCTCAGCCCAGCAGAAGGGGAACACCCACATCTGAGGTCATCAGGCCCACGTGAGATGCTGTCGGTAGGTGGGGGCTATGTCCCCCAGGTGGAGCTGACATCCAAGATAATGGGAGAAGACCGCAATCTGCGCCACACTGGTGCTGATCAGCGGAACTTCCACCATGTGCTGCAGACATCCTCCACATCCTAGCGGAGGAGTGGCTGCCCTTCCGGTAGGTGCCGGTAAGGAGTACCGACAGAAAAAAGCCCTGGAGAGTGCTAGTGTCGGCATCGAGTCGACACTACCACCTGGAAGGGAATGCCAGTGTCGGCTCCATGTCGACACTATCATTTTAATTACAGCTCAATTTTCACTCACCCGCTTCCAAATTGCGAGAGGGTAAGTGGAAATCCTTGGCTCTGTACAGTGTAAACTAGTGGTTCCCAACCGTGGTCCTCAAGTACCCCTAACAGGCCAGATTTTACAGATCTCTTTGGGGAAATGCAGACTGAATCCTGCAATCACTGAGCAGCAAATCATATCACCTGTCCTGTGCTTCAGCTATCTGGAAAACCTGACCTGTTTGGGGGTACTTGAGGACCGCGGTTGGGAACCACTGGTGTATACAATGATCTACTTCTAGGAATTCAATAGTTAGGAAAGTTCCATTGTAACGCACCATAGCTTTATACTGTTCTTTCAGGCGTAGTTTCTGCTGAAGTTGTCTAGCATAGTTTTCTATGGGGAATTTGCCACAGTTACTTGGTATATATTTGACTAGTTTCTGCCATAATTTCAACCGTAATTGTCCAAAGTTGTTTCAAGTAACGTTCACTGGAGATGTTTTTTCACTAGTGTTGCAAGCAGAGGAACAATTCTGCATGGAGAATAGCTGTAGTTTTCACCCTTTCTACAAAAATAATAGTGGTTCAACCTTATTTTCTATTGTTTGCAACAATTTCGACCAATTTTGATGCATTTTGCATTTCTGGATAGCTGAATTTCAGTGTAATTGCAACAGTGGTGAATTTTACCATTGTTTGTAACCACAGTGCACTTCGGTGTAACAACGTGTTTGCTGAATAACCCCCTGTAGTCTAGATTGGTTGGCTTCATTTTACAGATCAGCTATTATAGCTATAATTTATGGTTCATAGGGGGCACTTCAGATTTTGGGAATTATTCATATCGGTCTGAATGAGTAAGATGTGTTTGCAAAGCACATTTGGCAACACATGCAGTTAAACCTCCAATGAGTCTTCTCAATGATTCCGCTATCCTTGATATTTTGTTATCGCCTCCTCCAATTTGTATGTTGTTCTTATGTTGCAGAGACTAAAAGATGTTCCAGGAGAAGCATTTTATCCACTTCTGGGAGAAGAGTGAGTACATTAACATAGATTCATATTTAAGAAACCTCGGATATTGAACTCCTTGGAATATTTATTGTAAATGTTAAATCATTAGACCCTTTTATACGCTTTGCATAGGTGACATGTCTCAAAGGGCTTCTTAAATTGCTCTCAATCAGGGCCGGATTTACATCTTAGGAGACTGTAGGCACAAAGATGTGCCCTTAAACCCCCCCCCCCCCCCCGTGGCAAAATTACTTTAATTTCTTGTTTTGGGGCAAACAAAAAAAGAAAATTTTAAAAAACTCTGTGCTCATAACAAAAGAGCGGGCAGGATCTGTTCTTAAAATGGAGCATAATGTTAGGGCTCGAGTTAGCCCTAAAGCAAGCACAAATAGAAAATAAGGTTAGGGCAAATTAGTACAAACAATCAAGAAAGCGCCTGTGCACGTCCCGTAACACACCAGTTGAGTACTACTATTCATGGTTAGGCGACGTGCACAGGCGCTTTCTTGATTGTTTGTACTAATTTGCCGTATTCTCTCTTGTTTTTTTTTTTTTAGGGTGAGCCCTTGTGAGATATAGCTGCCGCGCGTTTTCTGTATATTGCGAACTACTTCTGTGCCACTTTAGTGCCCCATGTTGTATTCTGTTAAAGGTTAGGGTTAGTTTGCTAAGCCTAACCGTAATTGTTCACCCTAGCTATGGAGTATGATGCTCCATTTCAGCCAAGAGCAATCAAAATTCTGGGCACCAAATATTGCTGCAGTTGAGGGTCTTTTTTAAGACGTGACTTTTTTAACACATCATTCTTTGATCCTGCTTAATTTTCGTTAGTTTTTCAATAGGATATTAAAACTTGCTTTGTTTGGAACAAAAAAAAAGGAGGGCATGTTTTTTCTTTACTTTTTTTTCGTTGATCTTGTTGGGTGTAAAGAATGGAGATACAGGTGTCTAAAAGACCCCCCCCCCCCACACTAAGCTGCAAAGCTCGTGTTTTAGATGAACCAATGTGTAATAACGCATTATGTCATAAATTCCACATGAGAAATGAGAAGGTGAGTTATTGCAGTAGCAATGTTTGCTTTATAAATAAAAGCACATAATGCCACTCACTGCCTTAGAACAGTGAAAAAAGTAAATTTTGCATTAAATTTTTTCCCAAAAAATAATTGTTACATATTACGTGGCCATATTTGATTTCGCTGGAAAGACAAGACTCTGCGCTTTCCAATGACTCCTCACATGACCTTGTCTGGTGTAAAAAAAAAAAAAAAATCTGAGATGCAGGGTTCCAAAGTCCCCCCTGTCTCTCTTCACTGTAAGTTGTTAACGAAGCAATGCATTGTGCCATCACCTCCACATTTGCTGGCAGTGTGGGAAAGGAGAAGGGAGTTAGTTCAGCATCATTGTTCACTTTACAAATGTAATGAACAATAGAGTGTTAGAAAAGAAAAAGAGAAAAAATATTTATTATATTTTTACATAAAGCTGGTCATACTCTGCCCTTTCCAAAGATACCTTCTATGTCCCTCTAGCCTGCTGGACCCCAGAGATATAGGGGTCTAAATGATTGTAAATGATAAAAAAAGTGTTACTTTTTTACAGAGCAAGCACCCCTTTGTGGCAGGCACCTGTAGGCACATGCCCACTCTGCCCAGTTATAAATCCAGCCCTGCTCTCAAACAATTAGTTCATTGCTCGGATTATACTCCTCATAATAATTTGAAAATGGTTAATTTCTTGTTATGATTGAGCTACGTCTATTCTCATACAGCTTTAATCTTTCTGGTGGGTTTTCAGGGAAAGAAGAGACATACCATTTTCATGGTTTCGCTTTACCTGGTGAAAGCCATGGTCTATTTAAGGTACAACCTAACTTGTCTCAGTGTGGAGCATAATGTCCCTCTAAACTTTTAAGGGGACTCATTTCCAGCAAATTGCATTCACTCAGTACTTTATTTAATTCCAATTTAGCACATTTCTTTGCCCTGAACAGGCACTGATACCATACGTAGGAAGTAACAATGTTGCTAATTGTACGTTGGTCTGTTCTGCTACAACTTTGCTGACAGTGAAAAGGTTCCATATTGTTCTCCTGGACAATCTCGGGGTTAGTGACATGCTACTGGTACTTCTAAGGGTCTAACATATTGTGTCCAAAATCTTTCAGCCAGTCCAGTGTGCCTCATTCAGGTAGTAACAGTGAGCTGTCCACGTCGGCCCTTCCTCTGATTATCCGAGAGAGAGACACCGAATACCAACTCAACAGGATTGTTTTATTTGACAGGCTTATAAAGGTAAGGATTACCATTTGTTCCATCCTCTGAAAGCATCAAAGATAGAGCGGAATCACTGGCATAACTCTGCAATTGGGAATTTAAATTACTATTCAACAGCTTATGTGTGTGTATGTATATAGTGTGCCGAAACCAGCATGCTGTTAGGACTGATGAGGGGAAAAGAGGACAAAAATAGCGATTCAGAGAAAACCTAACCTTACCAGGCACTGCCATTCCCTGTTAATTCAATCCCTGAACCTCAGACTTTCTATCCAGTCTGAGCAGCAGGATCTCTTTACCGACTAGGTGTAAAGAGGGAATCCTAATAGCTGGCCTATATGCAACTTTAGAACCGAAAGAAAAACCCTAGTGACTAGCATAGCACAAAAAAATGGGGTAATCCAGGCGCCCAGAATCAAAGGTAGCCTTTGAAGTTCGTATATCAAACGCTGGTAGAGGTTGATGTGCTCCAGCAGGAGAGATACCTGAAATAGCTGGTTAACGTCCCTCACAACCGAAGGCTCCCCTAATAAAACCTATTTACTGGTTCGGTCTGCTTTGGACCATGTTATTGATGTAGCATTAGCACATAGATGGGTGAGGACAAGGTGACCTGGTAAACACTTCAAGTCACTCTAAGGCTAGGGTCAGACTGAGGCAGTGCGAACGCGCGTGCAGCCGCACATAATCACGGCCGTGCTAGCAGCAGATGCCGGGCAATGACGGCCAATATACGAAGTACGGTCGCACAAAAGTGCGGCCGCGCAACGCAAGCGGCAAACAAACGCATTTTTTCGAGAACGTGAAACCACTAGTACGGACGTACAGAGTGCGCTGCGTCCGCTAGCGGCGTGTGTGAGCGGCGTGTGTGTGTGATTGGGAGACGTCAGACGCCGCTAATGTCCGGCCAACATAACGTCCAGACCCAAAAAGTGTTTTATTGATGATCCGTTCAAAATCACGGATGAAACTGCGCATCGTATGACCGCTATTGCGTATTCCGTGAAAAAATACGTCCATTCGTTCGAACGCACTTTTTCACGGACAATGTGAAAAATGCGTTAGTCTGACCCTAGCCTTAATATAGTTCTAAATCTTTGTTATCGTGATGACATTTCACTGAAATATTGATCTAATACAAACCTCTACATTTATATGAAGGCCTTTTAGCATGGTTCTCAATTATGGAGAACACCGATTCATGAAAACACGAAGAATGGACGCATGACCTAGTGCCCTGCTCTACTGTCAATTTATTTTTATCCCAAACCATGATTACTGTGAAATGCAGCAGACGCCTGTTGTAAAGCTTATTGTTACTTATTTTGACACTTTAGCTTCAAATAATGATGTACATTATACGTTTCTGTATTTTCTTTGCATTTCATAATATTGTACACTTTTTATATCAAAAGGCCTCTATAAGAAAACCAACATTGCAATTTTTGCTACTTGTTTTATATATTTGGAACTGTAAGCACAACCTGCTGGCAAATCTCATATTAAAATTTTAGTTTGTGCAGTTTGTGTTCATCTGCTCAATCCACACTGTACTTTTCATCTAGGCCTATCCATACAAAAAAAATTTAATCTGGAAAGAAGCTCGAGTAGACATCCCGCCGCTTTTGAGGGGGTTAACATGGGCTGCACTTTTAGGTGTAGAGGTAAGGCCACTCATAACCGTATCGCTTGTATTAGTTGACACGGAAAATGAAAACATTATAATAAATCCTCTCTCTATACATTTTTAACACCCCCAGATTAAAAACTTAGCTTTCACTTGTTTGTTCTCTCCAGGGTGCCATCCAGGAAAAATATGACGCAACCGATAAAGATACACCAATACCCACAGATCGCCAGGTGAGCATTATTGTGGTTTTATCATTATATTCTTTAATATTTGAGGCTTGGTTGTGGAAGTTCTACAGGGGTGATGAAATAGTGTTGAAAATAATTCCTCGAGAAGGGGGTGGGTCCTAGTGGCGCAGTCTCCTTTTGGAGTAATCAATATACAAACTTGTAATACATACAGTAAATAATGTGCCTAATAATAAATAGATAGGTACGGTGTTCCCACTATTCCAAGAAGTGCACGGTCAGAACGACCACTAAAGTGCTGACAAAGGTAATCTATGTGCAATGGTGTCACCGTGCAATTGAGCAAAATTGCATATGCTGCAGAATAACCGCTAAAGTGCTAATGCAATCACGAGTCACAGAAAGAGCAAATGCAAATATAAGTGCATATATAAGTGCATATAAAAGTGCATATGAAGGTCCTTGAGGCAACTGTTATAACCAAGTCCTGCTTTCCAAATCAATAGTGAAAGCAAAAAAACAGTCCAAACGACCGTATATTCTATATTGGAGATAATGTGGTCTGATTGGGTCTCCACGTAGACAGTCCAGAGGTGTACGTAAGGTCTTGATGCAATATCTTCACCTAAGTCCTGTGTGGACTCCCAATTCCCAAAAAATGGGAAAAAGAAGGGAAAGAGGAAAAGAAAAGGGAACAAAAAGGAAAAATAATAGTGCAATGTTGTCTGATAGTCAAGTGCCCATAGACAAGGGAACACTTACACTTTTAAGAGCCTCGTATACCGGCTCTAGTGTGAAGTGCCTTGGGCCTGATTGAGGATAGCCTCTGCCCTTCTTTGGACCTTGTTTGAGGGTAGCCTCTGCCCTTCTTTGGAGCTTGCTTGATTGTCTCAGGTACAGAAAGACAGAGAGAGACATCCTCATAGCGTAGCTTGTAGCCAATAACTTAGATAAGGTAGGTGTAGTTATTGTCTACAAGCTACGCTATGAGGATGTCTCTCTCTGTCTTTCTGTACCTGAGACAATCAAGCAAGCTTTAAAGAAGGGCAGAGGCTACCTGATTACCTTTGTCAGCACGTTAGTGGTCGTTCTGACCGTGCACTTCTTGGAATAGTGGGAACACCGTACCTATCTATTTATTATTAGGCACATTATTTACTGTATGTATTACAAGTTTGTACATTGATTACTCCAAAAGGAGACTGCGCCACTAGGACCCACCCCCTTCTCCTGTTGTACGTTCACACATTTCTGTCGCGGTTTTGTGTTCAAATCCCAGTTGGCTGCACAACACAAATACATTCACCTACTAACCATTAGCGCCTCCATTGTATCCCCCCCTTTTTTTGAAAATAATTCCTCCCCAGCACAGTTTTATAAATAATACCAAACATTGACAATTATTTTGAAATTGCAATTCACATTACAGGAAATCATAATTTCTCCTTATAAAACTTAGTTTTAACGTAAGTGGACTGCTAGCTAGAGATTGTACTTCAAATAGGCAAAATAGACCTTCTCCTAAAGCCTCCTTCAAACAGGGCCTTGCAGTTCAATATTCATACTGACCTTCCACACAAATACACTTCTTCATTCGCTTTCTCCCATCTACAAAAAGCTGAGTGGGCTTGCCTTAATACAGTTTTTAGGGGTTAATTACTGTTATATATATATATAATATGAAAAATTGGGGTCCTTGCTAACAAACACATACTCCATAGCTTGTTCTTAGCAGTTTCCATATCATAAAGCTGATGTGGCTTATACAATCAGGTGGTAGAACAATTTAATGTGCCTGTTTGGCAAGTTTCCAGTAAGTTGGGTAACTAGGTGTACATGTCATGATTAGTTTGGCACTAGCGAGCATGTTATTCTTTTAATGCTTATAATATGCTTAAGGCATATGAATAATACAAATGATATCCTTTCATCCTAATAGGTGATCTCTTGCTATCGACGCTTCCACTTCTGATTTCAATGCAGGACTCAGAGGCTCATATTAGCATTTCCTTCTTTATTGCCCCAACAGCAGCAAAGAAAAAAACATTCACTAAATAAAATGTATCCAAACCCATCCCCACATCCTCCCAAACAACCTGAACCCGCGCTAATCCCACTGTATGGAAGTCCTCTCTGGGAGCCGCACCTCATCTTTCTTTGCTGCTCCCCCCCCCCCCCCGCGCAGTGTTCCTAGTTTATGCCCAGTGTGGTGTCTTTGAGTGTACAAGCTCCGCACTAGTCGGTTTCTCGGTCCTCAAACATCTCCCTTATTTCGGTCTTTCCACCCTCTACATAAGCCAGTGGATTCTGCTACTCTTGCCATATGGCTTTGCTAGCTTATGGAGTTGGCGATGTGGACATCCCTGCTTTGGGACTCCCTCAGTACATGCTTTCATGCTGTGGCTTCCAAAGTGGTGGCAGTGTGTTATCGTTTGGAGGACTTTAGGAAAGTGACTGACTGGTTGCGAGAATCTACTTTTAGGACTTTTTTTCGTATTCAAAATTTTTATTTTGAAGATAGTCAGCAGCGAGTCATACAAGAAAATAAGAAACGGTCTCGCGGGGCCAAACAATAAACATCACTGAATAGTAAGTTAGGGGGGAGGTGGACAGACACACCAAAAAGTGCTCCGGGACCACAAAAAAAAAAAAAAAATGGGGGGGGGGGGGGAAATGGAAAAGTTGGCAAAGGCCAAATGTGTGACTGTCCTGGCACACTCCCGAAGGTCCAAGGTACCGTAGGAGGCCATGGACATGTGCGGGTTACAAAGGCCGGGGTACTCGAGGGCCAAGTGCGGCAGACAGAGCCATGGTGGCCGTCACAGTGGCACACCCCAAGTTGCCCCAACGCCAAAAAAATGTAAAAAATAAAAGGGGGGGGGAAGAGGGTCTGCAGCACGAGGAGGTGTGTAGAAAAATAAAAAAGCATGGGAAAGGGTGGGGGGAAAAAAGGGTGTGAAATGGGGTCATCAAAATAGCATACTCTGCTAAATAACTGTGTGAGAAGTAACATAGATAAGTGTCCACAAATGTCATCAGGGGGGTAAACATTGCTAGGGAAACTAAGAAAACAGCTTTGTGGTAAAATATGAATCCTCTTGGGGGGGCAGAAACACAGCTAGTGTACTCTTCAGGAGGAAAGGGAAAAATTCCACATTAGAGGTGGTGAATAATACAGGGGAAGGGGGTGAAGGCAACATCAATATATGTACGGTTCGTGTCCACTGTGAACTATAAAAGTCTCGTCTCAAAGAGAAAATACTTCGCTAGGGGGAAAAAAATCAAAAGAAAGTCCCACACGGGCAAAAAGCATAAATAAAAGCATAGTTCACAGTGTAAAATATGAACTCGATTTTGGGACACTGTGGGCACAGTGGGGAAAAAAAGGGGTACATTCTCAACAAACCAATGCGAAATATCTCGAGTGTTCAGCGGAAAAGGGAACAGTGAGAACCAAGGGCAGAAGGCAGTCCAGCGAGGTCGGGTACTGGGCCAAGCTTTTAGGACTTTTTATGTCAAGACTATTTCTCCGTGAACGAACGCTGTGGTGGAGCAGCGTTGAACAAATATGAGCCTCCGAGTCCTGCATTAAAATTTGTACATTTTCCTAGTTTTCCGATGGAAAGTTAAAATTGTCATAATGACTCTGAGGCGAGTATTTCCCTTTCCCTCTCTTTGGGTTTGTTTACATTTGTTTGTTCTGTTTTATTAACCCCTTCCTGCCGCAGCACCTTCTATGCTGGTTAAGTATCCATGTAATTGGGCAGACTAGATGGGCCGAAAGGTTCTTATCTGCCGACATTTTTCTATGTTTCTATGCTGTCCTTGCGGCAGGTTGGCTTTGAAGCCGCAGGGCATACATGTACGCCCCACTGATTTCAATGGACCTCCTTGACCCCTCCCTGCAGCCATTGGCTGCAAAGAGATGGCCCCCCCTGTAGCCAATGGTGGGTTGGCTGCAGGGCGGGTCGAAATCAGCAGCACCTGTCAGCGAGGCATACCTATACATCTCGCCGGCTTTAACCACAGCCCGACGGGTGACACCCACTCGTCCTTTAGGGGTTAATAAAGTTTTGGTGCACTTTGTTCATTTGACTTTGTGTTTTCTGTATTGCGTATTTCTGTTTCTGCCGGTGTGTTATGTTGGGTATGCCGGTGCCTGAATTGCTGCTTCCCGGAGATGACTTGGGGTTGCTTGTGGGGGTGGGCTTGTATACGTTTTTTTTTTCTAGTTAACTTTTTTTTCTTTGCTACTGTTGGCCCAGTAAAGGAGGAAATGCAAATACTTGCCTCTGAGTCATTATTAAAGTTTCTGTCAGGAAACCAGGAAAATTTACAAATTCTATAAAATCTTAAAAGCACTCCAGGTCTGGTGTCTTTGGTATAGCTGTGGCAATATCTGTAATTCAAAATTGTAAAGCAGTCCAATCTTATGATGTTGGCATATATTGTGTTATCATGACCCAACATTGATATGCAAACCTTCTTTCCATTAAGATTATGGTTGGTCACACCAGAGATTTTTTTCAATATTAATTATGGACAGTATTTTTTTGGGATTTGATTAAATCAGTACTCTCCATTCTATTCGATTTCACGTGTTTTTGGTTTTGTTTAAAAAATGCTTGGCTTTTTGCAACAGAATTACTGTGTTGCATATGTGGTGGGGGGTTGTAAGAACTAGTCAGGTTACCGTTTCATATTAAAAACGCTGTATATGACTGAAATGACAACGTTTATTTTGATATTAATTACAAACTTTACGTTCTCTCTTTTCAAATATTTTTCATAGATCGAAGTTGACATCCCTCGTTGCCATCAGTATGATGAACTTCTCTCCTCTCCAGAGGGACATGCAAAATTCAGAAGAGTGCTGAAGGCTTGGGTGGTCTCTCACCCTAATCTTGTCTACTGGCAAGGTAGTGCATGATCAGTACACAAGCATGTATCCCATGGCTTGTATCAACTGCTTACAAAACATGCAGGACCACATCTAGCAGTGTTTTTCAACAATTTAATATGATGGGCTGATTTTTTTTATAGTGATAAAACTGAGTTACCTATTGATTTAATCCCAAATTTCCTGATGGCCTAAACGATTAAACGGCCATGACCTGGGACACAGCTTTTTGATTGGTAAATAGTCTTGGCATTTCAATGAACATATTTTGTGAAGCAGGGAGTGAGAACCTTTGGTACTGTCATTTTATAAACTCTTATTCAAATAAAAATAGCAATGTAGATGGTAGTTAATCCGCGAGATACTTATGCACAGCACAGGGTGCTCTTGGCTCCTTGAGTAGCTCACTCATTGACCAATATAGGAAATAATCACATAGAAGCCAGTCACTTAAAAGCAACAAATTTATTTGGATATCAGCGATATTTCAGCTGCACAGCAGTTTTTCCTACGTTTTTGCTTGAGCCGCAACGATGCTCATCTGCAAATAGTCCGTCTGACTTCATTTTGATTTTCTAGTTTTATGAGCTTGGTACATCATTTTCTAAATTTGGTGAGTTGTTGCTGTTTGCCCGTCAGTCTACCTTTTCTTTATTCTGCCCAGGAACCAAAATGTGTTAAATAGTTGTACAATCCTGTCGCTGACCCTGCTTTTTCAGTGATGGGAAGAATGCTAGTTAAGGTCTATTAATATGGGATTAGTGAAGCCAGAAAGTCACAAGACTGCTGTGTTTTCTGTAGACAAGGTTTTGATTGCTTCATTTCTCGTGGGAAATTGCATGCAAGGTGCCTCCTGCAATGGGTCATTTCTCTATACCGAGAATCTAATTTATTTCAGTGACATTAAAGATAAATTTATTACTGAGCGGTGTGATTTCTTCAATTTAATATCCGAATACTATTCAGATATTACCAATTCTATAAACTCCAATGCCATTGTGCTCCCTGCTCTGTTTTAAAAATTATAGCATTTAATTTCCATGAGAGCTACAGACAAGGCCTCAATCTATGTTGACCACCTTTGACTGAAACCTAGGTGTTCTTGCTCTATTTTATGACATCATTGATCCCTGATAATAGAGGTAGAATACATTATATTGGCAAAAAGCCAGAAAAATACAATGTTAATTACATTTTACTGTTAACTTGGAATTTACCTTTTTTTTATGACGTGTGCTCTAAATATAACTGGAGCGGAGTTTACAGAACATAGACATAATGCGGTTTGTGTCAAACTCTGTTAATGACATCTACAGGTACTTTTCTCTTCACTGACCAGTAATATTCTTCGTTCTAGTCTTGAACCTTTCAGGATACTATTTAAAATACTCATGTTCAAAGGATTTAAAAGCTACCCCTCCTCACGTGTCTTTCCTACACCACAAGTACATCACGTCTAGATCACTCTGGTCCTCAGGTGACCTCCACCTGCACCATCATGTTGTGCCCCCAAGACTCAAGAGCGGTCCCAGTCCTGTGGAATAACCAAACTCGCGCTATCAGACTCTCCCTTACTCGTCGACCCTTCAATAAATCTCTCAAAACCCATCTCTTCAGATTAGCGTATCACATTCCTAACTAATCCCTTTCCACGTCACTATAGCTTGTTCCACAACAATGCTCGCTGCTATTTCTGACTTTTCTGATACAACCACTAGTAAAATGTTACTCCTTTCATTTTGCTTCATCTCAACTCCCATGGATTGTAAACTCCTCTGAGCATTGTATTTTTCTCTGGTTCCCAAGTTTGTCATTTTTTTTTTTTAGGTAAAAGCAACACTCCTTCTCTGAAAGCTCTGTGTAAGGTGTTAACACTATAGAAATAATAATAAATTATAGTCACCAATCCCTCTCTTTTTAACTCCATCAGAAGCCAAACTGACAAAAGACATCGAGTAGTGAAGTTTTGCTTTATTGCAACAACAGGTCAAAAGCCTCAAAAACATTGTTTACTCAAATGTTTTGCTGTTTTTCTGTTTACTACTTTTTCCTATATCCTCCTTGTTCCTAAATCTTTGCTGCTTGTTCGGATTAACATTCATTTAAGGCAGGGTGGACTCTGTCTCCAGTCATATTTACAGCAGTTTGCCACATTTAAGAGATTCGAAGATGGTGACATATACAGGGTTATTCAGAGAGAGGTGAAAAGCAGGAGAATGATTGGAGAAGTGAAAAATTCTAGGTCAAAATAGCAAAACCAGAAAAATTCTCCCATTTATCTGACTTTCCAAATCGGCTATTTTGACCTACAGGCTTATTCAAAGAGAATCGAAAAGTCACCACACGTTCGGTGACTTTTCGTTCTCGTCAATTTGGTTCGATTCGGCGACCCTGCAGCGTATTCAGCAAGCCCCACAGGGCCGTCGTAGTGCAGGGAAAAGCCACCGCAAACCCGACGAAAACTCACCGCAAAACCCAGCGAAGGCACACCGAAACCTGCAAAAACATCTGGATTAACCCTGCCGAACACGCCGGAGAAACCCGAGCAGGAGCCGATCGCAGAGCAGCCGCCGGAAAAACCTGACACCGCAGACGAATGAAGTGAGAAAAAAAAAAAGTACGCTTGAATGTTTGAAAAGTGAAATGCTGTTTGCAAAGAAACTACAGAACGAAAATGTCTGAAATTTACATATAAGATCCAATAAATGATAATAAAAAGGGCTGTTACAGAAAAAAGAATGATTAAAATAATCACGAAAAATGCATAAAAGATCCTAAAAAATCTATACATAGACTTTTTACTGCAGAATATTATAATCAACGGTTTATTAGATATTGGATTAAAACGGGAATATTTTTAACATTGAAGCCTATGGGATTCTCCTGAATAAACCTGTCGAATGAAACCATCAAACAGCAGGGCAATTCGGTAACTTTTCACTGCTAGTTTTTGTTCTCTGAATAGACGAAGCAGTGCTTATCTGTGGGGATTTCACTGCCCCTGAACAGGCACCGAACAGGCACCGTATGTGCAGGCAATTCGCCAACTTTTGGCGAACTGCCTGCTCTCTGAAATGGCCGAATGGCCAGGAAAGGTAACTGAATGCTGAATTTCAGCGTTCGGTTACCTTTTGCCACCAATTTGGATCTCTTTGAATAACCCTGACAGAGTAGTGAAGTTTTGCTTTATTGCAACAACAGGTCAAAAGCCTCAAAAACATTGTTTACTCAAATGTTTTGCTGTTTTTCTGTTTACTACTTTTTCCTATATCCTCCTTGTTCGGATTAACATTCATTTAAGGCAGGGTGGACTCTGTCTCCAGTCATATTTACAGCAGTTTGCCACATTTAAGAGATTTGAAGTTGGTGACATATACAGGGTTATTCAGAGAGAGGTGAAAAGCAGGAGAATGTCTGGAGAAGTGAAAATTCTAGGTCAAAATAGCCAAACCAGAAAAATTCTCCCATTTATCTCACTTTCCAAATCGGCTATTTTGATCTAGACTTTTTCATTCTCCAATCATTCTCCTGCTTTTCACCTCTCTCTGAATAACCCTGCTAGTATATAAATAGCCAAATGAACATTAAGTGATACGACCGGCGGTTATTTATTTATTTTTACGATAACCGTCTTTTCTCTCTTCAGGCTTGGATTCTTTATGTGCTCCATTCCTCTATTTGAATTTTAACAATGAAGGTAAGAGTTGCAATTAAATTGTATTTCCTCCTGGTTACGGTCTGCTTGGAAGCCAGGCATTCTAAAAAAACACTTCCTATATTCATTAGCAATCGTTCCTGGACGCCATTGCTGCTTGGATCGTCTTTCTGTTTCCTGCCTGGCCTGCTCAATCAGTTGTGTTGTGATATCGGGAACAACCATAACAACTCTGCTGGTTTAGATAAACATCAGTTGTTGTTACATGTACTTATTTAAACATTGGGCAAATGTTTTGATTAAAATGTGATGGTTGAAAGCACATATTTTATTTCAAAGCTGGATTCGTGCAGTAGTTCCTTGGCATGTAGACTTCATTGTCCCTTTGTGTAAGGTGTCAATACGGTTCTACATGTTACCTGCAGTTTCTTTCCTTTTTCACAATACTCAGGGCCAGCAAACTTGTAGTTCCTATTAAACAATCCACAAGGGGTGTTTTGTTACGGCGGTGTTACGCATCATCCTTTGTACCATAAGTGATGTATAGCTATACCCCCTCTATAGTCATTTTAATGTAGAAACTGGATAAAGAATGAAAATCCAACAGACTGTTCTTACATGCATATAGTGCTTCAGAAGGATTCATAAATCATTTTCTTTGTCTCTCCAGCCCTGGCCTATGCCTGTATGTCTGCTTTTATACCCAAGTACCTGTACAACTTCTTTCTGAAGGACAATTCCCATGTCATTCAAGGTACAGTATGCTTAAAAATGACTGCTAACTCTCTGCTAATGCTAACAATTAACCCCATGAACTGATTTCGCACTCGCCGAAGTAGTAATTGTATGTATAATCTGATAATTGGTTCCAGGCCAATAGAAACCTGCAAGAAACAATTCTAAACAAATGTTTCAATAGAAGAACAAATTATGGCTATATGTATTTGGTTCAAGTTTCTTACTAAGCAATAGAATAACTGTGGAGTGGACTAGAGGTAACATCACTGCTCTATAGCTGTGGAGAGAGACTGTGGAGACACAGGTTCGATCCTGGCAAGAGCACCTCTCCAGGAAGTGTCCTTGGGCAAGACACCTAACGGTACATACTCGCCACCCAGGACATACTTGAAAATTTGCGAAATCTCAATGTATCCTTCCTGGTAAAATCCTTTCTCAAAAGGAAAAAAAAAACCTGTTGTAAGTAAAATTATGAAAATCCTGAATTTTGAATTTAAATTATAAAGAAAAAAGTTAAGAAAATTCTGATCATCTCATCTAAAGTCAAAGGTACACCAGGCAGTGTGATTACCTGATCTTATCTGAGTGGTCACATTGTCTTGACCTCCTTGGTCCCTCTCCCCTTCGTGGGCAAAGACTCAGAAGGGGCTTAGTTGAACCTAGAACCCGAGCACGGCTTCCAGGGTTTCAGGACCTTCGGATACTAATTTCCAGTATTGAGATCCATTGGTTGGTTTGGCAGGAGTATCCAGCCGCCCCCCCCCCCTCTGGTCATGTGACATGATGCTGCTGGCAGCATAGCACATCATGCAGGGCTCGGGGAGACCGATGTTGGATTTAGGCAAGGTTTTTTTAAAGAACCTAAAGTGTTATAGCAAAAGAGGGAGTCAGGAGTGGGTAATGTTCAACCCACTCCAGCTATAACCCTATAGTAATAACCCTTAAGTTTACACAGACAATTAGAAAAAGCTTATTGCCATTAAAATTGAAAGCATCATGGAGCTGCCTTCTTTCTTAAAAAGTAACCCTACCGAAGAGCTGCAGGCTATCAACATCTGTAGATTTAAGGGGTTATTCAACGAGAGCCGACTTGGCCACCGAATTGCACCGAACTGTGAATTTCCCCATACGGTGCCATTTCCTGGCAATTCGGTTATTCAAAAAGCTGTCAATTCGCCAAATATTGATGTATTGCCAGCGAAATACGGAACAATTTGGCGGCAGTGAACTCCCCATAGAGAAGTAATGGTTAATCTATTCAGAGAACGCCGAACAACTGTGAAAAGTTGTCGAAATGCCCTGATTTTCGGTGGTTTCATACGACCGGTTTAAACAGGCAAATCCCATTGGTTTCAATGTAAAAAAAATTACCCATTTTTATAAATTTTTTATTCAACCGTCTATTCTTTTCATTTGCAGCAGAAATCCTCTTTTTAGTTTGTAGAATTTTTTGGGGCATTTCTCAGGATTTGTTCGGCAACGTTTTTGATCCCTATTTTTATGCCATTTTTTATTCTGTAACAGAACTTTTTATTGTTATTCATAGGACCTTATATATTATTTTCATGCATTATTTTCGTTTTAAAACGCCTTTTAAAAGTTGCGGGTCCCCCCGCGTTCGGCAACTAGTCGGCTTTCTTCAGCAGTTTGAGGATGAGTTCGGCGGTCTGTTCGGGGGAGTCGTTGGTTGCTTTTGGCGAGTTTATTGGTGGCATTTGGCAGATCGATTCGGGGACCCTGCGTTGGATGCGTATTTCCTAGTGGCAGGGTCAGCGAATTGAGCTCGCCAAAGTGCCCTGAATGAAGGCGCACGGAAATTTCAGTGCTCTTTCAATAACCCCTATAGTGTTCAGGATGTGTAATTTCATAGGTATGTGTTTTGCCGCGGTATATCTTGCTGCTGAGCACTGATGTGTGTAAAATCCCTTGACTAACCTACACACCGCTCACAAACTGAATTCTCCATAAATGAGACCTATAGGGTTATTCAGAGAGAGGTGAAAACCGGGAGAATGATTGGAGAGGTGAAAATTCTAGGTCAAAATAGCCAAACAAGAAAAATTCTCCCATTTATCTCACTTTCCAAATCGGCTATTTGGTCTAGATTGTTCATTCACCTGGCGATTCTCCTGGTTTTCCCCTCTCTCTGAATAATCCTGTATGTGTCATTAATCGGCAATAATTTTGCTTTATTCAAATTGGCATCATTCAAGACGAGTCCTAGCATGATTACTGGCAACATTTCTTTCATTGAAACCGTAGTATGAACCATAGCACAGATTGTGTCCAAGAGCATGTTTTGCTTTCATCAGTATCACCTTCTCTTATTTCACCTGTATTTGTCTTGAAGCCCCCTATTGTAAATCTTGAGAAACGTAGTCTGTGCCAAATGAGTCACTGAGAGACAAAACGATAGGATTAGATGAAACGGGTAGCTATGTTCAGCAGACGTTCATTAGCACAGAGGATGTATTATTTTTCAGGAGAAATTAATTTGCATTTATATTCTCAAAAATGTAGATCACTTTTTCCGATAACCTTTGTTTTTAGTATCCATATTTGGTTAGCATTTGAGTAAACGTTTTCTGCTGCTGGGAAAATAAAAAACATTGGCCTGCAACAGCACATATCTAATGACTTGCCTCATTGCACCCTAAAGTGAGCATGTTACATGTGAAAGTATCTGTCATATCAATCATTTATTGAGCTGCCTTCTAAAAAAGGTTCTCATAGGGAATTTAAAGCAAAATACATTTGCTTTTTCCTGGTTCTTACATCATTTCAGTCAAGGACATTAAAATCTTCCTCCATACGTTATTCTTATTTAAATTGTGCTGTGTTGTCATTTTTATTTGGGCTCCAGAACATACCTATAAAGCTTTAGCACCTGGACATGATGTCTTAAGTGCTAACACTTACAGGGTTATGCAGAGATAGGTGAAAAGAAGGAGAATGACTGGAGAATGGAAAATTCTAGGTCAAAATAGCCGATTTGGAAAGTGAGATGAATGGGAGAATTTTTCTGGTTTGGCTATTTTGACCTAGAATTTTCTAGGGATGCACCGATACCACTTTTTTAAGACCGAGTACGAGTACCGATACTTTTTAAAAGTACTCACCGATACCGAGTACCGATACTTTTATTTAATATCATGTGACGCTTTCCAATAGGAACAGACCTCATATAAAAATTTATATGAGATTGACCGCAGCTCACATGGATTTGCACCAGGTCTCATGGATTTGCCCCCAGGTCTCATGGATTTGCCCTCAGGTCTCATGGATTTGCCCCCAGGTCTCATGGATTGGCCCCCAGGTCTCATGGATTTGCCCCCAGGTCTCATGGATTTGCCCCCAGGTCTCATGGATTTGTCCCCCAGGTCTCATGGATTTGCCCCCAGGTCTCATGGATTGGCCCCCAGGTCTCATGGATTGGCCCCCAGGTCTCATGGATTTGCCCCCAGGTCTCATGGATTGGCCCCCAGGTCTCATGGATTTGCCCCCAGGTCTCATGGATTGGCCCCCAGGTCTCATGGATTTGCCCCCAGGTCTCATGGATTGGCCCCCAGGTCTCATGGATTGGCCCCCAGGTCTCATGGATTGGCCCCCAGGTCTCATGGATTTGCCCCCAGGTCTCATGGATTTGCCCCCAGGTCTCATGGATTTGGCCCCCAGGTCTCATGGAATTGGCCCCCAGGTCTCATGGATTGGCCCCCAGGTCTCATGGATTTGCCCCCAGGTCTCATGGATTTGCCCCCAGGTCTCATGGATTGGCCCCCAGGTCTCATGGATTGGCCCCCAGGTCTCATGGATTTGCCCCCAGGTCTCATGGATTTGTCCCCCAGGTCTCATGGATTTGCCCCCAGGTCTCATGGATTGGCCCCCAGGTCTCATGGATTTGCCCCCAGGTCTCATGGATATTGCTCCCAGGTCTCATGGATTGGCCCCCAGGTCTCATGGATTTGCCCCCAGGTCTCATGGATTTGGCCCCCAGGTCTCATGGATTTGCCCCCAGGTCTCATGGATTTGGCCCCCAGGTCTCATGGATTTGGCCCCCAGGTCTCATGGATTTGGCCCCCAGGTCTCATGGATTGGCCCGCAGCTCTCATCGATTTACCCCCCGCTCGAACGCTGGGGAAGCTGGCCGCGTGCATGTAAAGCACGCGGCCAGCGTTCCCCTCCGGCGCGCCAAATACTCACCCTTCCTGAAGTTCCGGTCTCTGGGCAGTGATGCGGTCACGTGGCCGCCGGGCGCATCTGTGACGCTGCCTCCAGCCGAGAGGCCGCGTCACAGGAGCGCCCGGCGGCCACGTGACCGCATCACTGCCCAGAGACCGGAACTTCAGGAAGGGTGAGTATTTGGCGCGCCGGAGGGGAACGCTGGCCGCGTGCTTTTCATGCACGCGGCCAGCTTCCCCAGCCCCGCGGATACCGGCAAGCCGGCCCAGCGCCGGCTTCCGGTATCGGCGGGATGTATCGGGCCGTTTGCACGAGTAACAAGTACTCGTGCAAACGGCAATATCGGCCCCGATACCGATACTAGTATCGGTATCGGTGCATCCCTAGAATTTTCCATTCTCCCGTCATTCTCCTGCTTTTCACCGCTCTCTGAATAACCCTGCAAATAAAACTGCAGCTGGGCAGCTTGTGTACCCCTTGATGAGGCTCACTTTCCACATACTTTTGTTTCTCCAGCCAACCCCCCCCCCCTTTTTTTATTTATCTTCCACCTCATTTTTCTCTCTGCTAATGCTGATAGGGCAGCAGCCCTCTGAGATAGTGTTAACACAATCCGGAGCTATGCTGTATCGTTGCAAATGAAATTATTTTGTTGCACACTAATTTTATTTGCATTTGGGCTTCAGAACATACCCCTAATTATTCAGCATCCTGGACATGATGCCTCAGGTGTCAACACATTTTAAAACCAGCTGGAGAAGGCGTCAAAATCACATCTCCCCAGCTGATTATGCATGGAGTGTAGAGCTGCAGTAACTCCTTTTGGCCAACGGATGGCGACATCTGCCTGCAAAATAGGATATTACCGTATGGAATACACTGGGGATATCCCACATATTTCTTACTGTATAATTATAAATTATTTTCCAGAAAACCACAGGTTTGTGACAGTGGTTTTCTGGAAATTTCCTTGGTAATGAAGGGTTTAAAGACCGTGTATAAATTGTACAAGCCAAGTGACTAGCAAAAGCCTAAACTGCCCACAAATTTGAAAGAAATTCCTCCATCCATCATTTTTTCAGCATACAGGTTTATGCTGACGGCAATATAATCCAGAAAAATAAATGAGAAGCACACAATTTATATAAGACTTTAATTATATTGTTTAAAGAAACATATATTCCCTTCACAATTAATAAATATATACCCCATATCAAGACATCTTTCTAGAATTAGGAATGATACATGGCATGCAAAACACAGGATAAATAGAACAATACATATATACATTTCTTAATAAATGACATCAGACTGTAAGCAGATACACACCAATTTCCCCCAATGTTTTGGCTGTTCGCCTTTATTAAGAACCCCATTGGGTAGAGTTGGTGACGAAAGAAAAAAGGAATGGCGGTCTCACTGCAGGATTTAACATGGTTGGTTTAATAGGAAACAAGGAGATCCAATGTGTCACCTCGATACAGGAGCATTTATCAGTAAGTGTCAGTATTTCTGAGCAGACGCGGCCATCTTGGAATTACATTTATCAAACCCTCCTATTAAAGCGGCCATATCAGATCATGCAGTGTGACTGGCCACTAACCTTGTGACTAATAGCCATACCTTGCTGTGTGGATCTGTGGTGATTGATTCCGAGGCATCTGCCCCTACAGACCTGCTTATTCCATTTGGTTGGGGGGGGGGTGCTTGACTTGACATGTATCTGCTTATAGTCTGTCATTTAGGAGGTGGAACACTTATTTATATATTATTATGGTCATGCTGTTATTTGCATGTGATGCAGTAACTGTTAAAGTGGTTCAGTCACCAGAAATAACCTTTCTACACCTTTTCGGTGCATGTCTTTGCTTAATTTCGTTCCTATCACCTGTTTATCACTATTGAACATGTCAGGCACCGAGCATCTTCAAGTATTCAAAGTACAACTTTGTTTCCCGCACAGTGAAATGCTGGGAGCTTTCTGAAACGGCAAAATGTGATTGGCTGCTGATATGATGTTCTCGCTGCAGCTTTTTTGTTTATATCTGTAACTGCTGCTGAGGGTTTGATACTTGTAATTCCAAGATGGCCGCCTCTGCTCAGAAACACTGACATAAGGGGCAATTACCGATGACCTAACTAAAGCCTGATTAGGCTCAAATATCCGTTCGTTTTTGCTTTCAAATGATTTATAGAAAGAGCGATTAGGTGTCTGCACAACTTTAATTTGTTTGAGGGTGTCCAGTAAGTAGTTGAGGGCTGGCACCAAATCTTCTAGAATGAGCATAGTTTAACCCCACATACACACATCCATTGTAACAATTTACATACCTTGAATATTCCTGTAGTACATGTTAACCTGTCTCCACACATCATAGTATACACGCACACACACTCCTTTCTGTCAGGTCTGGGGTTGGGTGTACATACATTTTGAATATCTAGAATAGCACCGTTCAGTCATGCTTTTTCTAATTGCTGTAATTAAGCCCAGGGTTTGAGCGACACATTCTCTGCTCTCGTTGCCTTGATGTAACTCCATGTGCAGACTGTTATTATGGCAATGCCGGAGAAGCCGAGCACGTCCTGAGTGCCTGTTAATAGTGCCACTCTGACAGAGGTCGGCAAGAACCATCATTTATTTCAGACCCAGGCTGCTAATCGTCTCAAATAGGTACGCCATGCGGAACGATTTCCTTCTGCAAAGAAAGCATTCTCCCTTTGCTTATTTTGTCAAAAGCAGGCGCTGAAAGAAATGATGGCAGATAATCCATGTAACTTCCTGCCGCACAACATGAATCCCCATGTAAGACTTTGAGATGAAATTCTACAACCCGCAGGATAAATCCCACACATACACCTGGAATCAAATGAAAGATGATCTTCATTATGAAACATGGAGACATTAACTTTCTGCATAATCTACCTTTTTTTTAATAAGTATGAGATGAAGATAAATTAATTTCTACTGATGTGTCTTTATTCAGTTTGTATCTGTATTTGCATTATTGTCATGGTTTTATATGCTGGTGGCATAATGGGATCGTGAACCTATCAGATCCATCAATGGTTTCTTGCTGAATTTGACTATGCAATACTGGAAATGGATAAGATTGTCACCATGGAGAAAGTGTATTTCATGACCAAATCAATAGACGTGAAGCAATTATATTATGAATTACATTATTTTAGTTTTATTGGTTCACTGGAGGATAATTCTCTGGAATAGGCTCGTTGGTGTATAACTGTCAGTTTAATAAAGTTGCATTTATGCTGTATTCTCACAAACCTAATAAAACACTTATCAACACAGAATGGACAGGTGCCCAATTATATAAAATTATAGATATGAGTGCGTGTGCCTTTATATCAGTGTTTCCCAATCCTGTCCTCGGGACCCTCAACCAGGCCAGGTTTTGAGGATCACCTTGGGGAAATGCAGACTGAATCCTGCAATCACTATCACCTGTGCTGTGCTTCAGATATCTGGAAAACCTGGCGAGGCGGAGGGTCCTGAGGACAGGTTTGGGGAAACACTGCTTTATCTCAATGACTTGTGAGACATGAGTGTATATAATCAGTTTGGTGGTCTGTTAAGGAGTAAGAGGGTTTTTAATCTGACCCTGTTGGTGTACCAGTAATCTAAATTCTGGTAGACCTATTGCAGCAGCTTCTCAATTCACAGATATCACGTGATCGGCAGGAGGATGGAGTGTTCAATCCAATGACACTTATACTTCACACACGGAGGGCTGAATTAGTGTCCACCTGTTTAAGACACTCCGGTCACTGTGACCACAAAATAACACTGAATGGTCACTGTGTCTAGACCAGGACTGTCACATTCTGGTCCCCCAGAGTTTTCTGAACTACATCTCCTGTGATTTGCTGGGCATTAAATTTAAAGAATTCTGGGAATTGTAGACATGACTAGACAGAGTTTGACATCCCTGGCCTACAGAGACCCTGTAAGATTAAGTAAGGTATTAGGGTTTGAATTAGACATTGGAGATATAAATACCATTATTGGTTCATTGTTTTATGTTTGGAGACATTCAGGGATTGCGTGCGAGTTAGGATTTAGATGCAATCTGCCTACAAGGTGCATTTGTCATGTATCTCCAGTTGTTCTTGCCCAAATAAAGAGATCTTTCTTTTGGGTTGACTACAGTATCGGTTAATGTGTCTATGGTTTAAGGTGACATTGTTAAAATGAACCTACATTAACCAGTGATATCTAAACAAGCTCATCAGCACATCCAAAATGTCACGGTCATTTGAAAATGACTGTAAGGAAACGGGCAGAAATCGTGCACTTGACCACTCAATGCAACAAAAATAGTATTGCAGAAAGCATAATGTTATGCAAATGTCACAGGGCAGACATGGCTGAATTTAATCCGAGATCTGATTATAAAGAGTCATGTTGTTTGGTTGTTTTAAAATATTCCATGACTCTATAAAAAGAAATGCCGGTTTATTAGGGCTGAAAAAAATAATCCATAATGACAATAGTTGACAACTATTTTCATGTTCGATTAATCGGCTTGTGTACAGCTCACACTGTTTAACGTAAGGCTGAGTTAAACGTTAATAACCTCAGATGCTACTTCACAGCTGATGGAAGTGCCGGCTGCTTTGCACAGTATGATTTAGTTGTAGGGTTATGTTAGACATAACCAGTTTGTTTTTATTTAGTTTACGACAGTAGTAATACTATAGCACAGGGCTCAAAATTTAAAGTCCCGAGCTACTAGCCAAGCCTTAAGTGTTACTCGCCAGTTTCCCCACCTAAACCCTACCCTGCCTTTAACCCCGCCCACAAACACACCACCTTAAATTATCTTATGAAATGACACTGTTAAATGTATTATTCAGAATAAAGATACAAAAATTAAATAACAACATTAATACCCAGATATCAGAACCCAGATAAATTTAATACAGACCCAGATACAGGCATACCCAGAAATCAGACCCCAGATACAGGCATACCCAAAAATCAAACCTCAGCCATCTTGGATTCCGGCCGTCATCTTGGATTCCCCGGCGGTCCTAAAAAAAAAAAAACGTCCGTTGCCAGACTATGCAGTGCAGGCAGCACAAAATAATTTATCATGCTGCCTGCCTCTGCATTTCCACCACTCAATTTCCACTCGCCAAATACGAGCAGGCGAGTGGAAATTTTGAGGCCTCCTATAGCACATCCCTGGGTGCTGCCACTTGGTGGAGGAGCTGCACCGGAGGTGTTTTTTCCTTACTAGGAGCCAGGGTCCTGTGCCACCAACCCACCCTCCCTGCCTCCCTCTCTCTGATCTGGAGTTGCCATCTCTCTCTTTGGTCTGGTCCCTTCTCCCAAACTCCATCGCACTTTCAGGTCTGGTCTCTGTCCAAACTCACTCCCTCCACTCTCCGCCCCCCCCCCCATGTTTATGATATTATTTTAAAAGGACACTCTATGTGCCCTGGCGACTTTAGCTTATTAAAATAGTCAAGCTGCGTGGAGTACCCCCTACCCATTCTCACCCAGCGTTTGTGCTGACATTATTTATCATGTCTATCAAAGTGCTCAGAGCAGCATTGGTTCTCGGTGAAACAATAGCCTCAATCCATCACTCTTAGCAGGCACTCACGTACCTTGTTTTGTTACCCAAGTTATGCGAGATATGCAGTTTGTTAGGTACAATATTTATTTATTTAGAAAGTATTTTACCAGGAAGGATACATTGAGATTTCTCTCGTTTTCAAGTATGTCCTGGGTGCACATGAAAAAAGGGGGTAAAGGGAGGGACGGATATTTACATAGTGCTCCTTTTAAGTAAACAAAAACTGTACTTTGTTTGTTTTTTCAATTAGTCGGCTAAAAAAAAAATCTGCCAACTAATCAATTATGAAAATAATTATTTGCAGCCCTACAGTTTATACAGAATGCCGGCTCACACCCGAGCGCCTACGTTAGCGCACGCCACGAGAGCCAGAGCGCTTATACCTCTTTGATCATAACTGTCTGCAACGTTATTGTTATTTCAGAGTATCTGACAGTGTTCTCCCAGATGATTGCGTTTCATGACCCTGAACTGAGCAACCATCTCAACGAGATTGGCTTCATTCCAGATGTGAGTACCTGAGGCAACTGTAAATGCCGTCTGTCGGAGTTAAAAGGACATGAGGGAGAGGAGCGCTCATAATTTGCAGCTTTGCAAATCTTCCTGGCAGTTAAAATATGTAAATTGGGATCTTGCTCGTTTTGATGAGAGTGATTGCGGAGGAGGGCTTTATTTTTTTCTATTTAAGAAAAAAAACACACAAATACACTGCAGGTACTGATTACTCAGAGGCACGGAAATAGTCGTTACGTGTTTCATGTGTATATGTATATATATATATATATATAAATAAATATTAACCAAATTACTCTTCAACATGGAAGGGTCATACACAAAATCTGCTGCTAATTATTGGTGCTCCTTTTTTTATTCTGTTCTATACTTCTATACTGCCTGTTGGTACGTTTTCCATATTGTACGTTATCTGCTGGATACCATAGTATGTCTTGATTGAATCAAATATATTTTTATTTTATTCTATTCACCGTTGCAACTGTAGTCCTAGTTCCTAGTATTAAGGAATCACCAATTATCTAAATTGAATAAACTTTTTTTTCTCTATTTGATCGATTTATTCTGCAATATTTCCTTCACTTTCAAAAATGTGTTGTCCTCAGGTAGTTGATTGAGCCAAGAATATGAAGCCAATCTTAGTATAATCTGAATATTTTCTTTAGTCAGGATTTTATTGCGCTGCTTAACCCTTTCAGTACAAAGCGATTTTAAAGAGAAAATAAATACCTGACAGGAACCAGGCGTTTAATTATACAGTAAGGAATATTTGGGGATATTCCTAATGTATTCCTTACTGTAATAACCAATTTGACAGGTAGATGTCGCCATCTGTTGGTCAAAAAGGAGTTACTGCAGCGCTATTCTCCATGTAGTATCAGCTGGGGAGATGTGATTTGGACACATTCTCCAGCTGGTTCTAAAATGTGTTGGCACCTGAGGCATTATGCCCAGAATGCTGAAAAAGTAAGGGTATGTTTTGGGACACAAATGCAAACAAAATTAGTTTGCAGCAAATGAATTTCATTTGCAGATCTCAGAGGGCTGCTGTGTCTGTCTTTCCCCCAGCCTGTCCTCTTGGCAGTAGCAGAGAGAAAAATAAGGTGGAAGACAAAAAAAAACTAGGGGTGGGGACCTGGAGAAATAAAAATAATGTGGAAGTTGAGCCTCACCAAGGTGTACACAAGCTATAAACCATTCAATAAGGCTGACATGGACTCCAGGTCTCACGATATAGCTCTGTCCGTAAAGGAAATTAATAATTGATGTACTTGCTGTTTGCCTTTATTATTTCTGGCATCCAGATCTCCTTCCAAGACTCTCTGTACAGGTAGAATAACCAATTTCAGTCTGATATTATATAATTTCTAAGGATGTAGAACCTATAAAATGAGATTGTGCTAATATAGTATCCATCTCAAATTTATTATTTTAGTCTCTAATTTACACATTTCTTTTTAATTTTAAATAGAGTAAGATGTTTGCTGAAGCTTCTTTATTAAAGGCGTGCTCTAGCCACATGACCTATTAATTGATTTTAAGTAGTCAGTGTTCAGGGTATCCTTACACCCCCTTTCTTCCACTCCATCAAGCAGACAGCATTCCAGAGTCGCTTGCTTAATGCAGCCTTCCAGGCTTTAGGTCCAGGCCATACAGCTCTGTCCATTGCTTCCCAGCCATTGCCTCTCGCTCCATAAGCCTTCGGAAACATTGGATTGGAGAGGATGTGTTTAGCCCATTGACTCCCTGCTTCAAGAAAGAAGCAGTTTGTCAGAGCAGAGAGTTGCCGAGGGAGACCCTAGCACTGGATTAAAGGTAGCTGTTTGCTTATACTGTAAGGTAAAATAATAGGAGCCTCGGCCACATGCCAGGGGAAAAAAAACAAGCTCGCTGTTAATTAGGGATGCACTGGTGCCAATGCCGATACTGCCATTTGCACGGGTACTTTGTACTCGTGCAAATGCCCTGATACCCAGAAGTCAGAACTGGGATGGCTTTGTTGGTATCCGAGGAGCTGTGGCAGCTGTCTGAATGCATTAAAAGCATTTGGCCAGTGTTTCCTTCCGGGCGGCCGCTAGGCTGGGAAGGCTTCAAACACTCCCTTAAGACTTTCCTATTTAGGGAAGCCTACCACCCGACTCCCTTACGCAACCAGTCCATCACTCTTACCTTGCAGTCATCTCCTCCTGTTTCCAACCCCAACCCTTCTCGATTGTGAGTTCCCACGGGAATACGGCCCTTGTTTCCTCCTGTACTGGTTGTCAAAATGTTGTTCAATGTATTGTAACCCTGTCAATGCTGTGCCTGTTGTACAGCGCTGCGCCATATACTAGTGCTTTATAAATAAGAAGGCTGTGACGCGGCCTGCAGCCGTGATCTTGCGGGAATCAGAGTGCATCACAGCCTGGTGGTCGCCCGCTGGATCTCGGCCGGCCGGAGAGGAACGCCGGCCGAATGCATTCGGACAGATGCCCCGGTGTATGTTTGAGGTCTGTGAGTATACATGTAGCTGAGTGGGTATGCACATATGAGGTCTGAGTGGATATATATATATATATGTGTTATCAGCTGGGGGAAGAAGCACTCCGTCTCAAGAATAGAACAATGGGAATAGTGTTGCCCAGGTGCTGCACACCAAAGGAGGCATATGCAGAAAAACTGAGATGTGGGCGCACTCTGGGTCTTCTAAAAAGTAGAATTTATTGGATATACATTAAAAACCAACGTTTCGGCTCCTTTTGATAAAGACTCTGAGGAGCCGAAACGTTGGTTTTTAATGTATATCCAATAAATTCTACTTTTTAGAAGACCCAGAGTGCGCCCACATCTCTGATTTTCTATATCTATATATATATAAGGGCTGCAACTAACGATTATTTGCATAATCTATTAGTTGGTCGATTAATCGAAAAAATAATCGATTCATCAGATTAAGATAATTTTAAAAAATTTACATAAAAGGAAAATTATGTAAAAAAAATAAATACGCAACCAATTTGCATAGTGTATATTACTTTCGTAGGTATATACGCAAATTGCATACTTTTCAAACACAAGTTACACGAGCACCTGGTCAGAGTGATGGATTGATGCTGCGTATGCAGCATAAGCCCATGTCTGCTTTCTCCACAAACAAATGCTATTGCAAGTGCTCTGATAGACATGTCAGCATGAAAGCAGGGTGAGAAGGGGGGCACTCCACACATCCTGACCACTTTAAAGCTAAAGTGGTCAGGATGCTTAGTGTCCCTTTTATAATAATTTCATGAAAAAACTGAGCGGGAGTAGGGTCCGGAGGTGGAAGGGTGTGAGTTTGGGCAAGGGACTTGACCCGAGTATGCGAGGGAGTGGGTTTGGGCAAAAGACCGGACCTGAGTGTGGGAGAGAGTTTGTAAAAAGGAACCAAATAGGGGGTGGCAGGCAGGTTGGGGATAGTGGCACAGGACTCCAGCTTCAAGTAAGTATAAAACACCAGCGGTATAGTGACCTTACCTAGTGACAGTATTCCAGGGATTGTGTTACAGCGCTGCTAGAGTTGTAAACTGAATATAATCAATCTGGTTATGTCTGATATAAGCCTAGAACTAAATCATAACGAGTAAAGCAGCGTCACGTCTTCTGCAGTCAGCTCTGAAGCAGTCAGATGTTATAACGTTTAGCTGAGTCGGACTCTAAACAGTGTGTGCTGTACACATACCGATTTAATCAACTAACTAATTAGTTGTCAATTATTTTCATTATCGATTATTCTCATTATCGATTAGTTGTTGATTAATTGATTAGTTGTTTCAGCCCTAATATATATTTATATAGCTATATATTCCTTTGGAAGGACTGTGAAACTGGTGTGCTCCTATGGTTTAATGAGGGCTGGTTAAAGTGGATTCAGAGAATGCCATGGGCTTGCCATGCCCATGGTGAATGCCCACAGGGATTTCATTAAAATTATGTGTGCATGTTTTTGGCAAACCACGATGATGGGTTGATAATGTGGGCATGATTCTTGCTTTTTGCCATGCATGTAGCAAATTATCCTGTTGCTGTTTTTGTTCTTTGTCACAAACTACCTTGTCCTCATGTTAAGTCCTTACTATGTTGCTAAATAGCTTCCTATTGTTTTGGAATGAGGGGCAGGCTTTAATTTGTTTGTTTGAATTGTATTTTATTGCCACGCAGATACAAGAGATCAATGTTAAAATGACATGTTCCAAGGTCTTTCCACTGGCTTGAACTCAGTGTCCAATCTCTTTAAGAATCCGTTTTCTATATAGAAATCTATATATTTCGCAGTTCCATATTCAGTAGTATTTCACATATACATTTTCCTTTACTCAAACTATTTCCATCCCTGTTCATGGGGACTGCACATATACACCTCGTTCACAAGGTTTCCGAATGTCATGGTGTTTTTTGTGGATTGAAGCCAATTGAAAAAAGCAGAAATTATTGCTGTTTTTAGTTTTAAAGCCAAACATATTTACACATTTTCCTGTCCTTGCATGGCCCATTTCCCTGATATCACATCTGTAAAAATAGAACTATAAAGATTCGCTCTCACAGTATAAGGAGGGCTGTTTAAATCCATTAATGGAAAAACCTGCTCATATGGAATATCCAGGTAGTCGGCTGACCTCATTTTTTTGGGCACATAACATTGCTAAACCTAGACCTGACCAACTGACTCAACCCCAGATCATAACTGGCTTGTACAGTAGGTAGTGTATTTATTTAATTTTTGCAAGGCGGTGAATAATATAGAACACATAAGTCGATGCTTGCTGCGGTGCTAGCGGCGAAAGACGCATCATATATGTCGCCATAGTTTTTAATTTTGAAAATGTATTTAGTCCAGTGCTTTACTCTCATCATATCAGGTGGCATTATACATTTTGTAATCTGCCCCACTATTTACAAAGAACACACCAGGAAAATTCTTAGAATTCCTAATCAATAAATTACTGTCACTCATACTGGTGGTATACAGCAGAGGGGAGTGATAACGGTCATGTCCTTCATGACAGTCCACCACTTGCTCCTTACAGCCGATTGACTGTGGACACACTACTCAATGTACTGACGTCACAACTGATAAACCTCATAAAGAAATGACTTACACTCTGTGACGTATAACAAGATGACTGTGTTGCACTCTGTAAAGAGATCAATACTGTACCACGGGTGCTCCCTGGAAAAGCAGCCACCCTCAATAGCTTAGAAGATACTACAACAAGAAAGGACCAGATGCACACCAATAAAAATTAAATGTAATTTTATTGAGAAAAAAGGAAAAACACAATACTATTGTAGCGCTCACTCCCGGAGGAGCCGCTGAAAATTGAACCACGGGTCAGTCTCCCCGCACTAGGGAATAAATATACTCCAACACCGTTGTGAGTTTTTATAATTTAAATAGTTTACTAAATAATAAGCAGATGTTGAGACACGGTATTCACAGGTATTTTACAGTACTTTCGTATCGCGGTAAAAACGCGTTGCGGAAAAGAACCGAAACACGAGGCGTCGTATTTCGGAAAATAAAATATTCGTAACCGAACAGAAAAGAAATGCAGTTGCACGAATATTCGAAAAAGAGACACGTAGCGGAACCCAAGAATACAATCTCTTCGTATTACGATAAACGCGCAGCGGAAAAGAGAAAAATATATACGGAACGTATCTTTAACCCCTGTTCCGATACGTAACAAAAGTGAGTCCTGCACAGGTTAAGTCCCAGAATGTAAAAGGTGTGTATGTGTGTGTATGGTACCCGGGTACTGTTCAACTGGCCAGTGAATTTACTTAAGGAATGTCTTCGACTAGTCAAGTTGGGGCCCTGTGGACTTTAAAGAGAAAACAGCAGCGGGTCCTTTAATCACAAAACAGCCTTGGAGGCCTCTCACCCATCCGACGATTGCTTTAGGCTCCGCTGACCCAGGACGTCTCTCCGCTCCATTTTGACTGGGGATACCAGCGGCCGGATCCGTTGTCTGACTTTCTGCAGCTTGTCCAGCTCACCGCCTGCTCTCCGTACCCGATCAACTCGCGGTGACTCCTCACTCGAGGTCTTCGGTTCCTCCGGTCTGCAGCAATTCCTGGATTCTGGCAAGTCTCCTTCTCCTCAGGTTGAGTGACCCAATAAGGACTGACAGGTCTCACTCAGGCTCTGGCCTAGGCCCTCTCGCGATGTCTTCAGTGCGTCTGCTTTCTCTCGTTCCCTGGCGCGCTCTCGCGCGTTCTCCACGAGGTGGAGGATGTAAGTGTCCAGTCCCCACCCACTTCCTGTCTCCTTGCAAAGCATGCCGGGAAATGTAGTCCCAATGTCCAGTGTCTCTAATCGCGACTGTCTCCATCTTGTGGCCAAAAATAGGTAATGCCACAGCAAGATTTTAACACAGCGCTACACTATCAAAATGAAATAAACAGATAATCCTGATAATAAGCCACCAGTACACATAAGTTGCCAAAAACACTGTCATGCAGTTACAAAAGCATATGAATCTTGCAAACAGAGTATAAGAAATAGACTCACTGTAAAAACAAAACTTAACACAATGTGGCATCAAAGAAATATATCAGTTTAGGCAATATCAGTATCCTAAATGTATGAAACCACTCATAAATACCTCAAAATAAATCAAAGAAAAACGCAAGGGAAGATATCACAGGAGTCACTGAGGACAAGCGCAGGACTCAAGACCAGGTACCCCCAACGTTTCGGCGTATCGCCTTTATCAAGGGTTGTGCAATCTTCCCTTGCGTTTTTCTTTGATTTTATTTTGTGTTTTTCCTTTTTTCTCCATAAAATTACATTTATTTTTATTGGTGTGCATCTGGTCCTTTCTTGTTGTATTACACTCTGTGACGCCCATGGGGGAGTAAGATGGCAGCACCCATCAGTGGAACCGCAAACCTGAGCAATATTACATCGATCTTTATGATCGATTGTCATGCTCCCTGTCAAGGACAGAACCATGCCTGCACATGAAGGCCGCAACCTCAAACTGCATCACTGACTCCAAGCCTGATTGATTCCGTTTCTACCCTCACTCAACTGAATCCCATGAAGCACTGGTTGCCTCAATAAAGAGCAGCCACTCCCTCCAACCAGTGCGTCGGCATTGTTGTGCCCTTACTCTTAGAGTAAACGCCTATCTTTGCTCCTGCTACTTGCTATCTACCTGCCAAAGACTCTTGTATATTGACCTGACTACGCTACCTGGATTACCCCTTTTGTACTATGCCTGGATTCCCCTTGTGCCCCTTCAGCTGCCTGCTGCACCCCTGTGTTTACCACCCCAAGGTACCTTCCAAGTTCATTGTGTCCCCCAAGGTATCCTGGTACCTTCAGTTTCCTCATGTCCCTTTCAAGTGTCATAGACCCGGTCACGTACCGGGAAACCACTAGAAATTTAAAACCTTATCTCCCCTTGTAAAACGTCCCCCCCCCCCGTGCGTTTTCCCCTGGATTGTAACATTACCCTGTTATTTCCCTCATGCACCAAGCGAAGAAGCAGCCACCGCCCAAGCTTCCCAGGGACCCCGGGCAGTTGCACAGTGGCGATCGCCCCCTTTTGGTGTTATCTGGGTGATTTTTGGACTACTTGTGTTTGAGACTCTGGGCTTCCAGGAATACTCGAACTGTCTTGCTTTGCCACCGGGAAGCCCCTGAATTCCCTGATTTAATGTACCCCTTTGCTGTATATGTGAATACTGTGTTTTTCCGAGCGCCAGAATGTCTAGCACCCTCCATTGTTCTTGTTAATCATGTTAAGTTTATCTGATAGTTTGTATATAAAAGGATCTGCATCTCTATACCAATATAGATGCTGTTTTTGCTGATCCTGAAACCTGTATTGCCTGGTTCTTGGGAGTAGCCCTGCTATAAACGCTATACTTTCCCCACTATTTCGCTAGCGATGACGCAAGGTGGATAATATCAGTCCACATGCTATTCATATCAAGAACTAAGCAGTGACTGAAGACCATTGTAGAGGTGTGTATGCTTATAGTCGCACTAATTTATACATAAATCTATTTCGTACACATACCATCAGCACATTAATGAGCCATGACATGCCACCAAGGTGTAATGGCCCCGTATCTTAAACGAGTTGAGCTGATAACATTTTTTTTAGAGATCTAATATTTTCTCCACATTTCCAGGAAAAATAGAATTATCCGAATGAGACGCATAGTGTGGCGGAAGCTGAGGGCGCGCTGATTGTGTGTGTGATGTGAAATATCATTCCCCGCTTTAACAATATATTTCTAGTCCTGAGGCAAAGGGCATCCGTCCAGCCTCTGAATTATGTGAATGCACATATGTTACAGCAATTTTGCCTTCGAATGCCTGGTGCGGATTGTCGCCACGGGGGTAAAACAAAACACTAATATAAAAGAGGGATGCGTTTGTCTTGGGACGTGATGGCCTGCGTCTGGTCACAGTAACATATGAGCTAGCTGATAACAGGACCCAGACCTGATTTTCGTGTTTGAGCTGTAATCCTGTATTGGTAAACCCTGATTAATCTTTCATCGCCCTAACGCGGCGTCTCGCAGCAGGAAGGATTGTGTTCCCTGGCAACCTTCCATTCGCTCAGGGTCAGTAAGAAACCTTCAGAATACTGAATTCTGTTAAAGCCACAAGCCGTCTGAATACTGAGTGCCGGACAGGATGTATTTAATAGACATTATTCCTTCCTTTCATTTGATTCTAGCCGCACGGATATAGGACTTGGAACAGATCAATGGTTAAATTCTTTAACCGGTCACATGGGAGGATTAAAAGGGTATGAAAGCTAAAATCTATAATAAAAAGAACACGTCTTTTTGTTAATGTCTCTGTAGATAAGCATATAAAATGTTTTTTAATATATAAATATCAAGAGGATTTTTTTTTCTCTTTATATGAATGCAGGACACAAAATTTCACTTCCACATCTAAATCCTATTTTGTTCTTGCAGTGGAATGGTGTGCATGAATGCACTGACATATGTGCGCTGAATTTTTGTGTGAATGTGATATGTTTACTGATTTAAATGGGGTTATTCAGACAGAACTAAAATTTCAGTGCTTTCTCATTCGGTACACTACGCACGGCCGGATTATCATAGGGGCTGATGGAGCAGCAGCTCCAGACCCATGCCCCAGAATAGGCCCAGAGAAAGGATAACTAGGTCTGCATAGGAGCCACAGAGTCATGTGAGGTATCACTGGAAAGGCCAGAGCATGCCCTTTCCATTGATACCAAACGTGACCTGTTTTTATGTAACAATAAAAAAATATATATTTTTTTTATTTTTTCTAACACTGCAGCATTTTTTACTTTTCAATTATAAAGTGAACAATGATGCTGCACTAACTCACCATCACATTTCTCATGTCACCAACAAGCGTGGAGATGATGGCACAATCCGTTGTTACGAATTGTTACATCAAACACCTAAACCACTGCAGTGAAGGGCACGGGGGGGGACTTTGGACCCCTGCGTCAGTAATATTTACACCTTACAAGGTCAAATGAGGTGTCATTGGACAGGTCAGAGTCTGGTCTTTGCATTGATACCAAACGTGACCATGTAAAATCTAAATGAAAACAAAAAAAAGTTTTAGTTGCAAGCGATGGCATTGTCCATTTTTCACGTATAAAATGAGCAATACCACTGCCATTACTCACCTGTTAATTTCCCACGCTGGAAGCAAGGTCAATGGTTTATACATAGTCATATTGTTCATAAAACACCATCCTCCAAAACACAAGGTAAATATTTCCTTTTTAATTCAAATTGTATATTTTTTTCAGAAAAGTGCAGTAACAGCTTCCAATTTTTTTACAAGAATTCCATATAGAATATATAACCACAAAGGTTTGGATGATAAAATGGGAAAAAATTATTTTACGCGCTTTAAATGATTGAAATCTGAATGAATAACTAATCACACAGTATCTCCTTGATTAGATCTAGCCATATCTGCACTAATAAATAACCAAAAATATGTTTTCATTTCACTAAATTCCAAAATAAGCCACCACATTATTCGGCTCCAGGCCCATAGAGATCTTAATCCGGCCCTGGCACTACGGTGCACCTCGGCGATTCCATTTTGCCGACCCTGCGGTGAATTAACTTCACCGCAGGGTCCCTGAAGTGTGCTGAACATGGAGCCGCCGAAGACAGGAGAACTGCAGAAAAAAAAACTGGACTCTATTATTCTAAAAAGTGTTTAAACCAGTGAAAATGTGTGTGAATAATAAAAAAGGTCCTATAAAAAATAATAAAACAGTCTGTTACAGAATTAAAAAGAATTAAGACTCAAAAATTCCAAGATAACATGTTCCAATAAATAGACTGCTGAAAAGGAAAAGAATAAACCGTTGAATAAAAACTATAGTAATTTTTACATTAAATCCTATGGGATTCGCCTGTTTAAACCTGTCGAACTGAATCACCGAAAATCAGGTCAGTTCATGGACACAGTTCGGCGTTCTGTGAATAGATTAACCATTACTTCGCCATGGGACCGTTTCACTGCAGCCGTAGATTGCCGAATTGCAGCGAACTGCACCGTATTTCGCTGTCAATTCCCCAGTATTTACCGTTTTGACAGTTTAGTGAATAGCCGAACTGCCACGAAATTGCACCGTACAGTGAAATTTACCACTTAATGACGCTTACTGAATAACCCCTGTTTGTGTGTGAATGCAGTTGTTTGTGTTGAATCTTTATGTGAAGATGGTAGTACAGGTGTGCTGAATAATTGTATAAATTTGTGCTGTATCTGTATTTTGAAAGCAGTTTTCAAGAGCTGATTATGAAGTTGAATGCGATGATATGTGTACTGTATATGCTATTTTTGTGTCGGTGTGATGTGTGTGGAGTTGCTTGTTTTGTATCTCCATGTAAACCTGGTATTAATGTGTGTAAATTTCTTGTTGTGTATGTATGCTGAATCTGCGTGATTACAGTGTTGTACGTGTCCTAGATCTGCATGTCTATGTATTGAATCTGTGTGTGTGTGTGTGTGTGTGTGTGTGTGTGTGTGTGTGTGTGTGTGGTGTATGTGTGTTGGATCTGTGTGAATGCTGTGGAGTGTGTCTACAGTAGCCTTCACAATATACTTAAATGAAGACTAAGATAAGCTGTAACTAGATTGCTTGAGCATTACAAAAAAAAAATCTTATAAAACACCTGCTGCTGTTATTTTTTTTTAATTTAAGTAATTGCATTTAAAAAGGAGAAATAAAGTTGGGTTTTTATCTTCTGTTTCCATTTTTTTTGGATTCTCCCCATGATGCAACAGTTACCAAAATCTTAGCACAAGTTTTACTTTAAAGCTGTGGTATAGGATACAGTGGCGGTGGTGGGCGGATTTTTAAACAAGGCTGCAGGGGACCGATTGTGTTGTCAAAGCTACCTGAGATAAGCAATGGAAGCTGCATGAGATAGTAGGCTAATAACACTTAATAGTACCCCTTGGTGATGTTGGTTACATACATTTCACACAACTCAAGTCAACAGGTTGGTTTTCTGGACTTCTGACCCATATGCTCAATTCTACGCCCAATGTGTTTCAATGAAGTGCTGTAAATACTCGGTGTGGGGGAGGGGCAGTTTATAACACGATATCACAAAATGAATGCACCCAGTGACACATTGAGTAAAATATTTTATTAACTGAACGTGAGAAAAACAAAGAACATGTAAGATATCAGCAACATTAAATCAAATAGCACTTCATTTTATGGTGGTAGTGTCCCTTTAATTGCTTTTTCATGATTCTGTGCTGTATATGAAATGTTCTGCAGATAACGTGAGGTAATATTCAGAGTAGGAACAGACCTTTTTTTAATATGATAACCTACTATATTTTTGTACACCTTCATTCACCAGTAGTATGAATTGCAGAAGGTATTAATGGAAAAGTATGTCTTTTTGCTGATGACACAAAGATTTGCAACAGGGTTGACGTTCCTGGAGGGATCAGCCAAATGACAAATGATTTAGGTAAACTAAAAAATGGTCGGAGCTGTGGCAATTGAGTTTTAATGTGGATAAGTGCAAGATAATGCACCTGGGACGTAAAAACCCAAGGGCTGAATATAGAATATTTGATACAGTCCTAACCTCAACATCTGAGGAAAGGGATTTAGGGGTTATTATTTCAGAGGATCTAAGGGTAAGTAGTCAATGTAATAGAGCAGCAGGAAATGCTAGCAGAATGCTTGGTTGTGTAGGGAGAGGTATTAGCAGTAGGAAAAGGGAAGTGCTCATGCCACTGTACAGAGCACTGGTGAGACCTCACTTGGAGTACTGTGTGCAGTACTGGAGACCGTATCTCCAGAAGGATATAGACATCTTAGAGAGAGTTCAGAGAAGGGCTACTAAAATGGTGTACGGCTTGAAGGAGAAAAGTTACCAGGAAAGGCTTAATGAGCTTAACATGTACAGCTTGGAAAAAAGACGAGACAGAGGAGATATGATAGAAACATTTAAATACGTAAAGGGAATCCACAAGGTAGAGGAAGGGAGTATATTTAAACGGAAACAAAGTAGCAAAACAAGAGGACATAGTCTTAGATTAGAGGGGCAAAGGTTTAAAAGTAACATCAGGAAGCATTATTTTACTGAGAGGGTGGTGGATACATGGAACAGTCTTCCAGTTGAAGTGGTAGAGGCCAAAACAGTAATTGAATTTAAGCAAGCATGGGATAGGCATAAGGCTATCCTAAACAATAGATAAATCCAGGTTAAGTATCCATGTAATTGGGCAGACTAGATGGGCCAAAAAGGTTCTTGTTAGTCTTTCAGGCCGCTAAGCAATGTGGATCTGGTAGCCCTGAGACATTTTCAGATGCTAAGCAGAGCCTTAACAACTCGGAAAAAAATGTAGATTTTTATTTTTACGTTTGACCAAAACTGCCCAATACTTTCCCTCCGTTCCAATATTTCTCCAGCTTGACTAACGTGTTTATTCGTCTCATTTGTTGTAACGCTCTAACCTGTAATGGGGAGAGCTGGGAAGGCTGAATTAATTGGGCTTTAAAGATCATACCCAGGTGATGAGGTTGCAGCAAGGATCAATCGCAGAGGAACTACCTCGGAGTGGAAAGAAAAGTATAATTACGGAGGCTAAAGTGGGCCCGGAGCGTAAAAATGTGCCGAGAAATTGTGTGAGCAGCGTGAGACACACTGTGATATATTTTAGATTATGAATGTTGTGCATCACACAGTCCCCCAGGATGTGGTTGCAGACTCATTTGGAGTCTCCATGGCGGATAACAGCTGGTTTATCCCATGGGGATGTGCACTTGTTCATGTCGTATCACAGGGGCTGCAGGCTGCATTGCAGGCAAATACAACAGCGGCCAGAGCAGAGCCTAATTAATCTCCCTCACACGCCGTTATGCCTTCCAGTGTGACCCCAAAAACATACATTACTATAAAAACAAGGTAACACACACAACGCTTGCTTTCTTAAATTTGGTTGAATATTAAACTGAAGATATAATTGATAATTAAAGAATAAAAGTCCCAGATCATACGGGACAAATACATTTTTCAATGCTTTCTTAAAGCTGGCAAATCTTTACACAATGCAAAGTATAACCTGAATTCATGGGTATGACGCGTGCAAGCTACGTATATTTATGGGAATTTTCATTTTAGGAAGTCAAAGGGCTTCTGTTACATGAACACGGCCAACTACAAGGGAAACGTTCATAAGAATAATGGTTTCTATGGTTTTTGACCCAACTCTAATCTGTTTGCTTCTCACCTCTACAGCCTTAAAGGAACACACTATGTAAAAAATCACCCCTTTCCCTCTTAACAAATTAGCAGATCCCACAGACAACATCTGCCCAATTATTATGATTTTAATATATTTATTTTAGGTGGAAATACTAGGTGGAAATAATCACCTTTCCTCCACCGACTCAGGGCTTCCGAAATGTGGGATTCCATGCAGTGTCTTGCAAAATGTGCGTATTCTACATAAATTAGTGTTCGAAGAGCACCTCTCCAGTAAGTGTCCTTGGGCAAGACACCTAACGGTACATACTCACCACCCAAGACATACTTGAAAACGAGAGAAATCTCAATGTATCCTTCCTGGTAAAATCCTTTCTCCAAAAAAAAGAACGTGGGTACTTTTGTATGCAAGTTGTCTCCACGAGTGCGTGCTTGTGGGAGCAGTCAGAGACAGGATGATGTCAACATGATACTCATTAGGTTGAGAAAGCTTCATGGGAAATGTAGTTCCGGGACATCTTGTGGGCCAATTGTGCGGACTCCTGCTTTAACACAAGACTTTAGAGCTTCGCTAACTCTATCATGAGGTGTTCAACTCTTTTTCCCTCCTTATTTGTAAATTAATCTGTAACCTCAAGTGCTTGAAATAAATTGAGCATCCCTTATCTGAAATATTCCAAAATTCGAATTAATTTCAGCACTGACATAACACACAAAACTAGAAATTTTCACCCCTGACCTTGTGATGGGGGGGAGGGCAACATTTTTAAATATTGTATAAAAGGCCTTTCAGATGATTGTATAAGGTATATATGAAACATAAATTAATCTCCTGTTTAGTCTTGAGTCCCATTCCTGAGATATCCCATTATATGAGAATATGCCAAAGATTTTTGGTCCCAAACGTCAATATTTTAGTTTCCATTAGGATCTATCTCAAATATTTTAAGGGACAGAATTGTTTTTTTGTTTTTATCCTTGCACTTGATATATAATACTTAAAAGTCCCCACAAAGTCCATTAAATTAGAGCACCCCTCTCCTCCAATGTCATCCCGTCATGTAATCCTTCCTGCCCACCGTCTTTCTGTCTTCTATCCATGGTCCGTCACAGCCGATTGATATTTTCTAAACATTTGGCCCTGGTGTTTGTGTAAAATGACTTTGCTTTGGTTGAGATGGGATTGAAATGCAATTATTATTTTGGATCGCTACCTATTGCTGGTTGCGGAGGCCTGCGCGGTGCTGTCTGTGGCACAATAGAGAGGGAAGGAGAAACTCCTGACATGTTTTGATGAGACGCATTTCCTGCATGCTCATTCCAGCTCTATCTCCGCATCCAATTTACACCCTGTTATAGGTCAGCGAGCACACAGCAAAAAGGAGAAAAGAGCGAGTAACGCGAGTCTCAAGCGCCAGCTGAGCCCATTACTGAGCTGTATTCTCTCGCAACGGCATTGAATGAGAACGCAATCAATGCTCAGCCATGGCACTTCATCCCTTCATCCACGAGATGCACATTTGTAGCCGTTTCTGATCCGTGAAAGCACAGCTTTTCAACATTTTCCATGTATTTTCCCTCGGCTGGGTTGGCAGTAATGCTTCTGGTGAGTCCGGCCTGCTGGGGGATTTAGGAAAAAGCAAACTGGGCAAGGACAGTTTCCGCATAATTAGATCGGGCCTAGTGCTTGGTAGTGAACATGGTTCATTTAATGCATTATTCATTTGGTGGCTCTGAGGATTGAGTTTCTTTGCAGCCTTTTGCTACTCCTAAGGGTTGTTGCAATCCCATCACCTTTTCGTTGTTATATGGTGGTGCTGCTGACTGCTCTTGTATCGATATTTTACTGGGAGCACAATGGAGATTGTGAAAATACGAATAAAGACTCTTATTAAATGGTCGTATGATTCATCATCCCATTAGCGTGTATTTTAACACACATTTTTCTATATAAAATATTTGCCCCTCATATAATCTAGATTTGTAAAATATATATTTATTTTTTAATATATTAATTATATATATATATATATAGCGTCCAGACCTGAAGAAAAGAGGTTACACTCTCGAAAGCTTGTCTTTTAAATGTAATATTAGTCCAATCACTACATACTGCTATACTCGTGATTTTGGTATCTGGACTAACACGGCCTATCTAAACTAATATCATATAAAATAGGTGTACAAAGCAACACTTGGCTGTGTGTGGTGTGTGTTAGTGTTAGAATGAATGCGGCGGCACCTCAGGACTTGTCTTATAATGTTTATGCCATTAAAACATGAGTCAACGTTTCTGCTCCTATCCGGAGCTTTCCTCATTACGCCATATATGTACCCGTATTTTCTGGAGTATAAGACGACCCCCTAATTTTCCAGTTAAAAAATAGGTTTTGGGCTATACTCGTCATATTGCATTGTATATCCCGCGTATAAGACGACCCCCAATTTTTGGGGGATGTTTTTAAGTATAAAAAGTAGTCTTATACACCAGAAAATACTGTATATTACCATACGGTATACTATTGATTTATATTTTTATGCATAACGCATTTCAAAAGAAGAAGAAAAAAATATATGAACCCATATCAAATAATCCCCCAGCTAAATGGTGGCTGGATGGAATCAATCGTTGCATTGATTTACAAAAATATTTGTTATCAAATTTATAATATGTTAAAAATATTTCTAGGTGTCCTTTTATATTCACATCAAATAGGAAGGAAGGGGTTATCACTACATATGTATTTACATTTTCTGCCTCTGGATGGCACTGTAGGATAAATAAAGCAATTTAACCGGAAAATAATTTTTGTTCCAGTTTTTATTACAAAAAATAAAGAGGAAAATAGTCTTAAAGGTACAAGAGCACAGACAATCTGCGAAATGAAACCTCGATATGTGTTAATGTAACATCCTGCTTCGGATGAGATCGCCCAGATATCCCCAGAGACGACGCACGGGTCCTTTTGTCGCTGCGAGATTAGGATTTCTGTAACGGTTACATTGCAGTGATTAAGATTTCGCACGCGTTTTGCAGAGAGATGTTCGTGTATCCTCACAATTCAAGGATTAATGAATAAACCTCAGTAAGAGATTCTTCATGTCTGGTTAAGTAACCCTGTGGGTGCTGGCCTTCTGTATCTCAGAGGATGATCACAATGTGACACATATGCTATGGTCATTTAGGTGTTCCAAAAATATACAGAATTATTACATTTTTTTAAATAAATTTTTAATTCTGAAACTTGAAGCAGTCTAATCCCCTGCCAAAATGTATTTAATTTCATACAGAAGTGGTTAAACAAAAAATGATAGCCCTGAACATAAAATATGAGCCATTTAAGTCCAAACATTGTTCATATTATACCTTGATTTATTCTACACTGTTTGGGGGTCCTTGAATTGTTTAGAGATTAGTGAATCTTTTACAGACTTTAATTCCACACATTAACTCAGGGGGAAAAAAAATCCGTAAATGCCTTTAATTATTAAAATGTCCTTCAGACTTAAATATTGCAATGTGTTACTTTGATGTAAATGTTATTGTAGATTCTTGAAGAAACAATTCAGTACATAGGTCTGCATCTTTTACCTTAAATATTTTTTGAGGCTCATCTGCACTCCCTTATATATAAATAACTGTTAAAAAAAGGGATAAAGATTTGTTAATTTCACACCGATACAGGTGTAATCTCATATATTTCTGTTAGAATCAATCTGTTTTTCCCTCCTCCCTCCCCCCACAAGTTGTAAATAGTGGCTAACTGTGGATTGTCACTAACCTCATTCTATTTCAACAGCATACTCACAGACTGAACTCCATCTATTCCCTCTGCTGTCTCAACCCACCCTCCCCATCCAAACCCACCCTCCCCATCCAAACCCAGGGCCGGTCCCTAATTTCAGCTCTCCTTTACAGCTGTCTCCAGTTCTCTCGCTAATTACTCTTACTATACTAAGCCCGAACATCTGGTCCTTCCCATGCAATCCCCACGATATTCTTCTGGCCACCAGTTTCACCTTCCCTCTGCTCCCATTTGTTTCAGTTACCCCAGTATTTCCTCTTGTATCATGTAAGGCTAGGGTCAGATGAGCGCATTTTGTACGGTGCAGTACGGACGTACTTTCTGACTGACGACAAGGTAGTGGCCACACAGTCGGTTTTTTTCACTGACGTATTTTTTGACTGATGTAGCAGGGAAAATAAATTACAATGAAAAAACATTCTGTCCGTCAAAAATGCTGGACGTATAAATGCAGTCTGTCTGACCACGTTCCATCACTCACACACAAAGCTATGCGGACGTTGCGGACATGGCGCACTCCGTACGTCCGTTCTAGCAGTATTACGTTCTTGCCTAACCTGCGTCCGTTTGCAGCGTCCGTCAGCCCCCGCACTTCTGTGCGGACGTACTTCGTGTGTGGGGCTCCATTTAACACAATTGTATGCTATCACGGACGTACTTATGTGCGGGCAACACGGACGTTAACACTGCGCTCGTCTGACCCCAGCCTACGTCTGCTGTTTGTGCTTCCACATTGTAAAGCGCTACGGAATCTGTTGGCGCTGTATAAGTACTTGTAACTGTAACTTTGTATTTCTGTAACAATTCAATGTTTCTTGAACCCAGGACATACTTGAAAACGAGAGAAATCTCAATGTATCCTTCCTAGTAAAATTCTTTATAAATAATAAAATAAATAAATAAAGATATACACACACTGTTGGTATTGATGTTTGACATACAAACCATGTTAAATCCTAGGCAACATCTTTTTAGTCTCTTTCCCCTTCAACCTAGATTCCCCAAGTAGATTTGACCATATTTACCATTAGGACACCTACCGCAAAACGGTAACACTGACTGACTCCCCCATGCACAGTGTTTAAATTGGTGGTGTTGGAAAAGCCATATAATTGAATATACTGTCGTTTAGACCAGTGGTCCCCAACCCTGGTCCTCAGGGCCCACTAACAGGCCAGATTTTGCAGATCACCATGGGGAAAAGCAGACTGAATCCTGCAATCACTGAGCAGCAAATCATAACACCTGTGCTGTGCTTCAGATATCTGGCAAACCTGGCCTGTTAGTGGGCCCTGAGGACCAGGGTTGGGGACCACTGGTTTAGACCATGGTTCTCAGGTTCCACTAACAGGCCAGGTTTGCCAGATATCTGAAGCACAGCACAGGCGATTATGATTTGCTGGTCAGTGATTGCAGGATTCAGTCTACATTTCCCCCAAGGTAATCCTTAAAATTTATTTATTTATAAAGTATTTTATCAGGAAGGATACATTGAGAATAGGGATGCACCGATACTAGTATCGGTATCGGTGCCGATATTGCCGTTTGCACGAGTACTTATTACTCGTGCAAACGGCCCGATTACATCCCGCCGATACTGGAAGCCGGCGCTGGGCCGGCTTGCCAGTATCCGCGGGGCTGGGGAAGCTGGCCGCGTGCATGAAAAGCACGCGGCCAGCATTCCCCTCCGGCGAGCCGTATACTCACCCATCCTGAAGGTCCGGTCGCTTGGCAGTGATGCGTTCCCGTGGCCATTGGGCGCTCCTGTGACGCTGCCTCTCGACTGGAGGCAGAGTCACAGCTGCGCCCAACGGCCACGTGATCGCATCACTACCAAGCGACCGGACCTTCAGGCTGGGTGAGTATACGGCGCGCCGGAGGGGAACGCTGGCCGCCTGCTTTACATGCACGCGGCCAGCTTCCAACGTTCCAGCTGGGGGCAAATCCTTGTGAGCTGGGGGCAAATCCATGAGAGCTGGGGGCAAATCCATGAGAGCTGGGGGCAAATCCATGAGAGCTGGGGGCATATCCATGAGAGCTGGGGACAAGGTACAGTTGCAAGAAAAAGTATGTAAACCCTTTGGGATTACGCAGAGTTTTGCATGAATTGGTCATAAAATGTGCTCTGATCTTCATCTAAGTCACAACAATTTGAAAAACACAGTCTGCTTAAAATAATACAACACAAACATTATATGTTTTCATGTGTTTATTGAACAGAACATGTAAACATTCACAGTGCAGGGTGGAAAAAGTATGTGAACCTTTAGACTTAATTACTGGTTGACCCTCCTTTGGCAGCAATAACCTCAACCAAACGTTTCCTGTAGTTGCAGATCAGACCTGCACAACGATTTGGAGTAATTTTGGACCACTCCTCTTCACAAAACTGTTTCAGTGTAGCAATATTCTTGGGATGTCTGGTGTGAATCGCTCTCTTAAGGTCATGCCACAGCATTTCAATCGGGTTGAGGTCAGGACTCTGACTGGGCCACTCCAGAAGGCGTATTTTGCTTTGTTGAAGCCATTCTTTTGTTGAATTACTTGTATGCTTTGGGTCATTGTCCTGTTGCATCACCCATCCTCTGCTGAGCTTCAGTTGGCGGACAGATGGTCTTACGTTTTCCTGCAAAATGTCTTGATAAACTCTGGAATTCATTTTTCAATCAATGACAACAATCCGTCCAGGCCCTGAGGCAGCAAAGCAGCCCCAAACCATGATGCTCCCTCCGCCATGTTTTACAGTGGGGATGATGTTTTGATGTTGGTGTGCTGTGCCTTTTTTTCTCCACACATAGTGTTGTGTGTTCTTCCAAACAACTCAATTTTGGTTTCATCTGTCCACAGAATATTTTGCCAGTAGTGCTGTGGAACATCCAGGTGCTCTTTTGCAAACTTCAAACGTGCTGCAATATTCTTTTTGGACAGCAATGGCTTCCTCCGTGGTGTCCTCCCATGTACTCCATTATTGTTTAATGTTTTCCTTATTGTAGATATGTCCACAAAAATGTTAACATGTGCCAGAGATTTCTGTAAGTCTTTAGCTGACACTCTAGGATTCTTCTTTTACCTCATTAAGCATTCTGCGCTGTGCTCTTGCAGTCATCTTTACAGGATGACCACGCCTAGGGAGAGTAGCAACTGTGCTGAACTGTCTCCATTTGTAGACAGTCTGTCTTACCGTGGACACATGAACATCAAGGCTTTTGGAGATACTTTTGTAACCCTTTCCAGCTTCATGCAAGTCAACAATTCTTGATCGTAGGTCTTCTGAGAGCTCTTTTCTGCGAGGCATGGTTCACATCAGGCAGTGCTTCTTGAAATCAGTAAACCCAAAACTGTGTGTGTTCTTAAAGGGCAGGACAGCTTTCAGCAACACATAATATCACGCTGATTGGACTCAAGGTTGGCTCACTCACGGCTCCTATTAGCTCTTGGAGAAGTCATTAGGCTAGGGGTTCACATACTTTTTCTCACCCTGCACTGTGAATGTTTACATGTTATGTTCAATAAACACATGAAAACATATAATGTTTGTGTTGTATTATTTTAAGCAGACTGTGTTTTTCAAATTGTTGTGACTTAGATAAAGATCAGAGCACACTTTATGACCAATTCATGCAAAACTCCACGTAATCCCAAAGGGTTCACATACTTTTTCTTGCAACTGTATAGGATGATATTTTTTGTATAGTTCTTCATGGGCCCACACGTATCTGAAACAGACAATGTTAGTGCAGCCCCAGCATAGTTTTCCTGCTCAGTGATCTTTGTTTATGTTCACTAAAATGTTATTGTTTTAAATTTGTATTTGATTCCATGCGTAGCACTTTTGTTAATGTGCTTATGAAGTCTAAATATAGGTTGTCAAATGATAAAGAAACCCTCTGAGAACAAGGCACTACTTTACAGTGTTATTCAATAAGTGATGAACTTGTCACCGAATTGCACCGCACGGTGCAATTTCGTGGCAGTTTGCCAATTCAGAAAGTATATTCAAAATACGGTGCAGTTCACTGCAATTCGGCCATCTTCATCGGCAGTGAAATTGTCCCATAGAGAAGTAGTGGTTAATCTATTCAGGGAATGTCGTACTGCACTGGAGTGTCACTGAAATGCCCTGATTTTTGGTGATTCAGTTCGACAGGTTTAAACAGGTGAATCACCTATGGAATTCTGAGATTCTCTGCCTGTAGAGGTGGTTGGGTCAGAGACTGTACAGACTTTTAAAAAACGACTGGATGACTTCCTGGAAAAACCTAATATTAAGAGTTATAATATTTAATATGTGGGTAAAAGCCGATCCAAGGAGAAATCTTGGAGAAAGGACCCCATTCTGGGGTCATGAAGGAATTTTTTCCCAGTGTGTTGCATATTGGCGAGTGCTTCAGACTGGGTTTTTCACCTTCTTTTGGATCAACAGCAGTAAGTGATGTGTGAAAGGCTGAACCCGATGGACGCATGTCTTTTTTCAGCCTCTGTAATATAGGATTCAATCTGAAAAAATATTTAAAAAAAAATTATTCAACCGTTTCTTCTCATCATTTTAAGCTTTTTATGTATTTTTTATGTTTTTAGACAAAATTGTTGCTTCCAAATTTTTTTTTTAATTCTGTAACAGACCTTTTTATTTATATAGGACTTTTTTTTATTATTATTATTCAGACACATTCTATTGCTTATGTATTGGTTTAAACACCTTTCAGAAGAATAGCAGAGTTACTTTTTTTTGTTCCCTGCAGTTCGGCGATCTTTGGTGGCTCCATGTTCTGTTCATTTCAGGGACCCTGCGGTAAATAATGAATTCAACGCATGGAGCAGTGAAATGGGCGCACCGAACCAGAAAAAACTGAAATTTCTGTGCTTTTGAATAACCCCTTAAATTTTGTGTTTGAGGACATATTTACTTTACAGTCTTTTGAAAACCTTTAAGTTTATCCAAGGTGGAGATTTTATTTTCCAGTTACTCTTTATCTTTACAAACCTACAATTCCAAAGTTACTTTGGTTTACAAAAATAGTTTGTCTGAACTTTCCTTCTGAGAATATGTGGTTATTCACCAAGTGCCTGTGTTTGCCCACATCACAAATACAGGTGTAAATCGCTGGTATGCAGCACCGAAAAATGTCAGCGTTTCTCAAAATTAAAACACAAGCCGCACAGTAAAGCTTCTCCCATCACTGCTTGCGTTTCAGTTTTATGATTTCCTAGCTTTTGTAGCCATTACCACACCAGCAATTTCTGCCTGTATTTGCGATGCCGGCAAATATTAGCGATCAGTGAGTAACCCCTATAAATTTAAAGTATTGCATTTTTAACCATCGTGTTTATACAAGGTTGTATATCTCTAGATTGCAAGCTCATCCGAACAGGCCTGTCTATTCCTCTTGTCTCTGTTAACTGTTATTTTAATTCCCCAACTCATACTGTATATATGAAACGGACTGCACATACCTCTTGCTCTATGTAAATGATGATCTTGATATTTTTTTTACTCCCATAATACCAGAGCCTTAATTTACTACACCTCCACTCTGCTCTCTATCCCCTTTGTACAAAGAAAAACACGGACATGTCAACCTTTACTCCTAAGGCACGTTTAGCGGTTATACATCTGAAAGCAACAATTTGGCTACTCATAGGCAATTTTCAAGCTTTTTTTTAGCTTGCGAGGAGCCAAAATGTCGCTTCTAGGTGTACCTCCAATAAACCTAGGGGTGAAAAGCCTGGAGATTCCCTTCCTTAATTTGTACAGATGCTTTTGGAGGTTGCCTCTATTAGAAACATTGGATGGCGTTGGCACCCAACTATTTCTTCCTATTGATCCACATTGGGGACTGTGCTACTCTTCTTTTTTTTATTTTTATTTTTTATGCTCTATCCTGTTTGAGACTGCCATTTAGGTGAACTTTTCAAACTGCTATCTTAAAGCAAACTACTAGATTCCCAAACAGCACCCCCTGCGTATGCAGTTGATTGTGGCTGCTCGGCGAATTGTTCCTTCTTTTGACGTTTTAGGTTGCCATTTCCACCTTTTTTTGGGGGGAGGTTCGGATTTGTTTCATTATGAAGAACATAAAAATTACCATTTGTGATTATTTCCATGTTGTATGTAATGTATACTTTGTATACGTGCCTATAATATGGCCTGTGCATACCTATGATCAACATACTTTAATACAGTAGCTCACAGAAGTGAGTACACCCCTCCCATTTTTGTAAATATCTGTCCTGTTAACCCCTTAAGGACCACTGACCCCCCCCCCCCTTGCCTGCAGTAGAGAATGGGAAAGGTGAGGGGGGAGGGGCCCCTCCCAAACATCTCCAATTAAGTAAAAAAGAAAGGTACCGCTGGAGAGGACAGAGTCTGCTTTTTTCCAGCGGTACCTCTCTTTAACCCCTTAGGTGCTGGATTGCGATTCGGCACCGAATCGCAATTCAAACAAAGAAGTGATTGTCATCTTGGATGTCAGCCAAGCCTCCATGTCACCCCCCACCCACTGACATCCTCACCATATGTGTGAGGACGTCAGTGGGCCAGTTGCCACCACATAGGGGTTATCTCCCGATCCGTGGCAGCTAGAGGGTCATGTTTGGTATCACTGGAAAGGCCTTTCCAATGATGCAAAACATGACTAGGTTTGCTGTAAAATGATTTTAAAAAAAATATATTATATTTTTTTAATTTAAATTTTGTCTGGGGATATAATAAAATAGGACTTCAATTCGCATTTAAACATGATCATTAAACAGACAGAATGAGCTCTGTGGACAGAGAGGTGAAATGGCTCAGCAGGGAAGGGGTTAAAAAGCAAAACATGTAAAATTTGGGTGTTTATAATCTCAGGACAAAATTTCTAAACTGTTTAGCCAGGGTCTTTTTTTGGCGATTGTAGATTTTAGGGATTAGAGTTCGAAAAAGTGTGTTTTTTCCATTTTCATCATATTTCATATTGTATAATTTACTATATATAAAAAAATATGATGGAAATAATGGTATATTTAGAAAGTCCATTTAATGAAGAGAAAACCGGTATATAATATGTGTGGGTTCCATAAACCGGTAAGAGGAAAATTTCACCTAAACACAAAGTGCTATATTACAATGTTGGTGCTAACTTAACCAGAGCTGTTGTAAACTGAAAACCTCCATAGACTATAATGGCTCTGGGAAGTTTACACCAGCTCTGGTTAAGTTAGCAACAACTGTGTAATATGGCCCAAACAGTGCAGAAAAGTAAAAACAGCAGCGGGCACTTTCAGACTGGCAATTGTAAAACCGTCGGGTCATAAGCAGTTAAACCACTGTATGGTCTTGGCCACCGTGCTGCAGCTCCGTTTCATGGTCTTGGCAATCTTCTTATAGCCTAGGCCATCTTTATGTAGAGCACCAAATTCTTTGCCATGAGGTGCTATGTTGAACCTCCAGTGACCAGTGTGAGAGAGTGAGAGCGATAACAACAAATTTAACACACCTGCTCCCCATTCAAACCTGAGACCTTGTAACACTAATGAGTCACATGACAACGTGGAGGGAAAATGGCTAAATGGGCCCAATTTGGATATTTTCACTTAGGGGTGTACTCACTTCTGTTGCCAGCGGTTTAGACATTAATGGCTGTGTATTGAGTTATTTTGAGGGGCGGCAAATTTACACTGTTATACAAGCTGTACACGCACTACTTTACATTGTAGCAAAGTGTCATTTCTGCAATGTTGTCACAGGAAAATATATAATAAAATATTTACAAAAATGTGAGGGGTGTACTCACTTCTGTGGGATACTGTATATAAAAATAATGCTTAAGGTAACAAAAACAAATTATTCCTTTTCTCGTCTTCTCTTCCAGCTTTACGCAATCCCATGGTTTCTTACAATGTTTACACGTAAGTTGTTTTATTTTTCTATTCTTCCTCTTTGTTCTGTATATTCCTGTTTTTCTGTCTTTTTGCAGATCACGCTTTGCGGTTGCATCTGGATGTATCTCATTTCGTCTTGTGCATGGCAGATAATAAATGGCATTTTGCTTCCCGTCCGGGGCAATTCCAGAGAGCTACGGCAGGGTTAGAAGGTTGTAGACAAATGAAAGTGGATGTGTAATTGAAACAGAGCAGCAGATTAGAGGAGAATGGGGATAAGCTAGGTCTCGGCAGAATGTGGACTTCGGTGTAATAGGAGTTCAGCAAAGGTGGAAGATTAAAGCCTACTGGGCCATTTTCGTGCCTGCTGATCCAGCGACTTCTTTCTCTCCGGCATCTCTCCGTATAACTACTTCTCTCTCGTACCGTGAGCAGGTCGAGTGAAGAACTCTTGTCAGGTTTGATTAAACAATTAATGTCTTGATGTGAAAATGACTTGCGTCATCCCGGCACAGGCTCAAGAGCCAATTTTGCAAGTAAATCACGCAGCTCTTTACAGCGCCGGTGCAGCAAGAGGGTCTTCTCTGCTCTTCATTTCACATTAGCCAAAAAAATAGAAGAAACTCACTTTGGAAAGCAATTTATTCATCTCTCAAATGCACTTCAAGTGGAGATGCTGCCAGTGAACCTTTAATAGGTTAAACAAAATCCAGGACGAATGCTTCCCTATTGTAATTGAAAGTCACTAGAGGTTTGTAAGGCCATTCAGCCTTGGCAGAGTCCTGCAGTGATTTAACGCTACTGTGAAATGTCAGCAGCGGACTGTACCAGGTCATAATTCCATCGTGGTAAGGAAGTCACTACAAAATCTCATTTAAGTTGTGCTGAAAATCCTGTTATCGTTATACATTCACTTTCTACCATTTGCATAAATTTTTTATTTAAACTGTGCTCACAATTTCACATATGCAAACCTGGCTTAATGGTTATTTTGATCTCTCTCGCTTCTCCCCATAGACGCTTAAAATACTCTCTGTGTCTGTGTGTTTGGCAGGACAGTACATGTGGATGAATGAGTTTATGTATGAGTTACTGTGTTTGAATGCAGGAGTGAATGTTGCTATGTACTTCTTTATTGTGTCCCTCCACATGTAGAATCGCTCCCTTCTTCCTTGGTCAGTGTCTTCTTTGAATACCCTGATCTAAGGCTTGTCTATATGCTTGCTTTATCCCAATCTAATCAAGGTTAACCGCTGTTTTAGGCTCGTGTCAGACGAGCGCAGTGTTCACGTCCATTTTTGTGCACATATTAACGTCCGTGGTAGCATAGAACTATGAGCAATAGAGACCCACACACGAAGTGCGTCCGCACCGAACTGCGGACGCACAATGTATGCGGCAAACTGATGCAAGTTAGGCAAGAACGTCAATCCGCTAGGACAGGTGCGCCATGTCCACATAACTTTGTGTGTGAGTGATGGAACGAAGTCAGATGGTCTGCATTTTTGATGTCCAGCACCTTGACGGACAAAATGGTTTTTGATATCATGTATCAATTTGTATAATTTTTCATATTAATATTATTTCCCATAGGTCCCTCTTTTTCTCTACGTCAGTCAAAAATAACGGACTGTTTGGCCACTACTGCGTCTTCCGTCAGAAAGTGCGTCCGTACTGCACGGACACACAGTCCGTACAAAATGTGCTCGTCTGACACCAGCCTTGCTCGTGGAATTGTTAGCTCATGTAGCTTTTACCCTAGTGTGATCGGAACAGCCGACATGTTCTGTTGGCGTCTGCCAAACCAGTAGACTCTGCTGATCCTCACGTGGAACATCTGTCAAGTAAAATTGAGGCCATCGCCCAGTCCTACCTTTATCCTACAGTTACTAGGTCCACCATGGTTTTTTGTGGGGGGGGGTTTCCACATATTCGTTCCTTATGCTCTTGCCTGTACATTTTGAATCCTGTCATGTGGTACATAAATTTTATCTTCTGCAGCAGAAAATCCCTTAGTTATTCATAAGAGCTAGACAGATTATGATTTAATTTGTAAGCAGGTAAACACTACTTTTCATGTATATCCCAACAGCATAAAGAAGTAATGCTGCATCTTTGCACATCTCACTCTATCCTTGTCTCTGGCCTATCCCTTGTCCCAGTTATCACAAAGCCCTTGCCCTGACCAGGAAGTGAATCAACCAATCAAGAGTCGCGCATCCCTTTCTACAGATAATGAACATATTTCTGTGTGGTTTAAGCTAATGGTTGTTACAGAAGTGCTGCTATTCGCTCAATCCTGATGGCAATTTTGCTTTTAGGATTATCCGGTGAAAGGGTCCAACCTAAAGGCCATGCATTCGTACGTTCGTTCAGGCTCTTGTACTCGGCTTGCAGATGAATACATGGAGTTAAAAGTCCTATGCCCACACAGCGAATAGTAAAAAAGGCTAGTTGGGCTTAAAGCTGCAGCAGTTTTCAAAAGGGACATAAATGCTTGTGCTGCTTGGAATATCCCATTAAATCCCCACCAATACTGTGAAATCAAAAAAAGGAAATAAATCTGCCATTCTAAAGTTTTATTTCCTCCTCCATGCGCTCTGGTCTGCGATTTGCATGGAAAATTTGTAAATCGTTGCTTACTTGCATCTGCTGCGCTGAGCGGCTAGCGAGCTTATCTCTCAGCCTCTCATTTAATTATTGAAGCAGTAGGGACCGCTTAACAATAGACAATCTATATGAAAAGGGAGGTTTTTCGTCTGACTGCTGATCTCCCGGCGCTCATCACGCTTTTCCGACCTTCAAATGGTTGGGGAAAGCGCTTTTCTCCTCAAGGAATCCCAGCCATTAATAATTGAATACACACATAATAATTACAGCTTCACCCCTGGCCGCTGATAGTCAGAAGGTTAGAAAAATAATGTATTTTTGCTGAAGGGGTAGTTTTATTGAATTCGGGAGCTGGCCTTTTAACCTCATGATTTAACTACTCTTGTACAACGTGAAGAATCAGCCACATTAATATTAGAAGATTAAAGATGCACATTGAGTGTTTCTGGAAGCCACAGGTCATGTTGTAGCAGAGCCGATTCATTTGTCCATGAACCGATTTGTGGACATCTAGTTCTAAATGTACAACAAAACATGCCGAGGCTGGATTGTGATCTTGAGCGTGACATTTGCCTCTACCCCATTTGTTTTTACAATATTAAAAATGAAGGATGTACCTTTCTAAACTGCATATTGATTCACAGCATGGAAATGGAAGACACTGGCATGTTACGGATTTTTGGTGACTTTCATCATTACTCTTCTGTGTAACAGGACAATTTCCATCACGTAGCATTTCCAATGTGCTGCCCCAGCTGTGGTGCAAAGTATATCGAGCAACAATATGTGAAGGCCCTGTGAATTGGCATAAGTGGCCTGCCCTACGACAAGTTCCCACTCAGGTTTCACAAGGTTTTAGCTCGGTGGTGCATTTCAGTGGAGACTAAACCATACGCAAGTCAGTCTATCACCCAGAAAGGGAGTCCAGAGCTGAAATGCCAAGGCAACCTCCTCTGAACGAGAGGAACTGCAGCCCCCGACCACTGTTTCGGCCTTGCCATTGCCCTTCTCTGGACCTTCACAAGACTTTTTTTTGCTTACAAAGTATATTGAAATAAATTAGTAATAACGTATTTTGATGAGTTAAAGGGATACTCTAGGCAACATGACCACCTAAGCTTTTTTAGGTGGTCATGATGCCCTGAGTATGCCCTTGTCTGTCCCCCCTCCCTCCGCTCAGCCGATCGGCTGAAACAGCTGAGAGACGCGGAGGACTTTACTCCGCCCTCCCAGCTGTCAGTCAGCAGAGCGGGATTCAGATTTCCCGCTTCTGCCGACTATTGCCGAGTAGGAGACATCATCGCGCTTTCAGCGCGATGACGTCTCCAACTCGCCGCAGTAGTTGGCGGCAGCCTGAGGATTAGTGTTGCGCGCATCCTCTTGCGCTCAACACTAATCAGAGAAGATGGAGCCGGGAGGAAGCCTGCTGATTGGCTGGCTTACGTGAGAGGCGCGCATGCGCGCTTCTCACGTAAACCATTAGCCAAGTTACAGATTTAGAAGGACGGGAGCGGAAGAGGAGGGAGGCGGGTATAAAAAAAAAAAAAAAAGACGCCGTTGGAAACAAGTGGATTTTAGGGTAAGTATTACGGTAAAAAAAAAAAAAATCCCTACCTAGTTATTGAGGGAATAGGTATATTTTAATGTAAAAAAACGGGGGGGGGGGATTTTTGCTCAGAGTGTTCCTTTAAGGAGCTTTCAAAAATTATTAGGAGTTTTCATTTCCAGTGTCCCGCGTGAATCTGACAAACTTTCAAAAGCCATGTTAATCTGCACTATATCATGTTGTAATATCATTCATAGGTTATCCTGCAGTTCATTCAGGCCAGAGATCAGTGTTGTCCTGATTCTGCATTCACCGTTATGTCCTGGGGAAGGTGAAGTAGAGTTTTTTTTAAATGCTAAGGCTGGGGTCAGATGAGCGTATTTGAAGAGCAGAAGGAACGTCCGTGAGAGTGGACGTTCCTTCCACTCGACACCCGACTGGCCACCTCGCTGAGCGCACTCAGTGTGCTCAGTGCTGCAAGGCTCCATCCTCCTATGGAGAATCGCACTTTGCAGCTCCGTCAATGCGCATCCTAGCGCTGTGACGGAGAGAGCTGCTGCACGGATGCAGCATGGCCGCTGTTGCGCACGCATTTTGTGCACGCACAACAGCGTGTGCCTGGCCCCGTCGCAGCGTCTCAATGCTGCGACGGACGCCAGAGGAGGAAGAAAAACAGAAGAGTTTGATAATAGGCTCTCCTAACCACCCTGTGCTCCCCTCCCTCCTGTGTTAACGGAACTCTCTACACATCCTGAACACTTTCTATTTTTTAAATGGTCAGAATGTGAAGAGTGACCCCCCCTTCTCCCCCACCCAGCCCCCCCATTGTTCCTAAAAAGCTGAAATTTAAATTTAGCACAGAAAGCACAAATTCCATATAAAAGCCTCAGGGATTTCTGGGTTCCTGAGATAAAGAGATGGAGCAGTGCGCCTCGAGGGACAAAAGGTAAACAAATTTGGGCAAAAAAAATAATTGGGCAGCCTCTTGACCCTTGCTTGCAGCACCTCCGTGAAAAGTGATGCCCTTGCTTAGCACCAGTGTTCTGTACTACAAACAGTTAACCACAGTTCACTCGCACCACACCCCGACCTGTTTCAATAAAGAGCCACTCTGCAATTCCCTCAATGCTTCAGCTTTGTCGCCTTATCCCCTGACCTGGAAAGACCTATACTCGATTGCTCCCATTGTGTATCAGACCTCCTGCTTTACCCACTGACTCTGCCTCCGCTCTGCCAGCCCTTGAACCACGGATCGCCCCTAGACCACTATTATTGCCTCTCCCTGTGGTACCACCCTATTGCTGCAAGGTACTGTCTGCCTATCCACCCTGAACTCACTGCATACTGGGCTCATACTCAAACACTCCAGAAGCCTATGCGGTGGTATCTTGGCACCCTATGGTGCTGTTCTGACAGTCCTCATCTATTCCAGCCTGATGTATCTAGCAGTTTATCCTGAACCTGCAAACCTGATTCTGCCTGAAACTAAATGCCCTGTTTGAACTATATCCTGCCTGCTTTGCCGTTTTTCTCCTACATTTGGGCTCTAACCGGTCACCACTGCTATGACTCTAACAAAACCATCACTGAGTAATTGTAGTGGGAAAGATAAGTTGTGGTGAGAAAGCAGGGAAGAAAATGGTGACAAAGGAGTCATTTGTAGAGGAGGGTGGGGTGAAAAGCCAGTCTGTAAGGCACCACTGCTATCTAGCCATCAGGTCTCCAAATACTCCCATATGAATGCCTGCGTAATATATTGGAGTTTGCAAATTGAGTCCAAGACCGCCAGATGTGAGATTATTTTTGATTAAATCAAGGAAGCAATCAGCTCTTCACAAACGTTGAGCATCTCAAACCTGTTGACCCATTCTCCAACTTTAGTGATGTGGTTCGTTCACCTGTGTAGCTGGATCAGGAAACATGCAGTCTATAAAAACTGCAAAATCACCAACTTCACCAGTATCTTCAATGGCAAATCCATTTTCAGTAATATAGCGCGGGCTGGCCTGACCATGGAGCCCCTTGGAGCGACTCCTCCAAGCGGCAAATTCTGGGGCGTGGCATATTTTTGCCACCGCTGCACTATTTCTTTATGAATGCCGGCACCTCTTGGAGGCAGGGAGTGGGAGACAGATTAAGGCGCGTGTGGGTTTACCAGAGGCACGTTCAGTTCCTCCAACTGCTGAATTGCTTCAGTGCAGCAGTTCAGTTTACTGCAGCCACCTCACTGAACGCTTTGGCTGTGAATATTGAAGCAAAAGGGCGGAGGATTGCTTGATGAAAGGTGCTGTTTCTGCAAAATCCACTTTTGTTAATTTTATTACCACTTTACACACTCAGCTAACTCCGCAGCACCTCTCGACTTGGCTGCAAGTGCTAAGTTAGCAGTGCTGAGCTGTAGCACAGCATTCAGTGCCAAGTTGCTAACTTAGCACTTGCAGCGGGTGAGGAACTGAACGCCCCTCAGATCTCATCTCTCCTTCAGATCGCACCACCAGCCTCCCCAGGTACCGTATATGTGTGAAACATGGGTCCCATCCAGTTTGCAGTTGTGCTTGCACGTCTCTCTCAATCACTCAATGTCACAACATCCAGGGGGGTGACTTGTCTGAAAGATGACTGCAGCTTCCAAAGGATGCAGCAGATCTGAGAGGTGGTTAAAAACAGGCAAAGTGGAGATGGAATGGGAAAGGGGAGAAAGATACACTGAACATAGAAAGAAAATTTAAAGTGATTCACCAGGTGAGGAGAAGACTTTTTAGGAATTAGAAGAAAACGGGGATAACGGAGGCACTTGGATAGATACACAATGGACAGGAAGAGATTGTTTTTTGTACAACAAGACTGACCTCATATTTGACTTTGATGTAAGGGCTTATCAACAACAGTGCCTCCTCTGTTGTCAGCTCTAAAACCCACCAGGACCGTCTCCCTGCGTGTGCATATGGTGAATTTTTGTGAGATTAAAAGAAGAATAGTATTTGACTCTCAGGCCCAGAATATTGTAACAATGACAACAAGGACGTTGTTGTAGGTGAAAATTTGGGATCTAGTGATCACCAGTCAGTATGGTTTAATATAAGAACAGGGATGGAGCCGCACCACACAAAAACAAAAGTTTTAGACTTTAAAAAAAACAGATTTTTCTAAAATGAGACTTTGTGTGAAGGAGTCATTATCAGACTGGAGGAGTTTAAAGGGAGTCCAGGAGAAATGGGATTATTTAAAGGAAGCATTATTGAAGGCCACAGGCAATTGCATTCGGCTTGTTAGCAAAAACAAAAAAGGGAAGAAACCACTGTGGTACTCTGCAGAAGTGGCCAAAATAGTGAAGAACAAAAAGACAGCATTCAATAATTATAAAACAACTCAGAGTGAAGAAGATAGGCAAACCTATAAGATTAGGCAGAAAGAGGCAAAGCAATTTATAAGAGCTTCCAAAGTACACGCAGAAGAGAAAATAGCTCAGTCAGTAAAAAAGGGGGACAAAACATTTTTTAGATACATAAACGAGAAAAGAAAAGTAAAACAAGGATTAGTTAGATTAAAAACAAAGGAAGGAAGGTATGTAGAAGAGGATAAAAGTCTCGCTGACTGCCTCAATGAATATTTTTGTTCAGTCTTTGCAGAAGAAAAGGAAGGAAAGGGACCTCAGTTAGGAGGAAACACTAACGAGACAATTACATATCAGTTAACAGAGGAGGAGGTTCTACAGCAGCTGTCTAAAGTAAAGACAAATAAGTCAATGGGGCCTGATGGGATCCACCCTAAATTATTAAAAGAGCTCAGTGATGTAATAGCAAAACCGTTAACAGATTTATTTAACCAATCCTTGCTAACGGGAGTCGTCCCAGAAGACTGGAAATTAGCAAATGTTGTGCCCATTCACAAGAGGGTAGTAGGGAGGAATCTGGGAACTATAGGCCAGTTAGTTTTACGTCAGTAGTGGGGAAATTAATGGAAACCATGTTAAAGGAAAGGATTGTTGACCATCTAAAAACACATAGATTACAGGATCAGAAACAACATGGGTTTACCTCAGGGAGATCATGCCAAACTAATCTTATTGATTTTTTTGATTGGGTAACAAAAATAATAGACACAGGTGGTGCAGTAGACATTGCTTATTTAGATTTCAGTAAGGCTTTTGATACTGTTCCGCATAGAAGGCTTATCAATAAATTGCAATCTTTGAGCTTGGATTCCAATATTGTTGAATGGATTAGGCAGTGGCTGAGTGACAGGCAACAGAGGGTTGTGGTAAATGGAGTTTATTCGGCGCAAGGTCTTGTTACCAGTGGGGTACCTCAGGGGTCAGTACTTGGACCCATTCTATTTAATATTTTTATTAGTGATATTGCAGAAGGTATTAATGGAAAAGTATGTCTTTTTGCTGATGACACAAAGATTTGCAACAGGGTTGACGTTCCTGGAGGGATCAGCCAAATGACAAATGATTAAGGTAAACTAAAAAAATGGTCGGAACTGTGGCAATTGAGTTTTAACGTGGATAAGTGCAAGATAATGCACCTGGGACTTAAAAACCCAAGGGCTGAATATAGAATATTTGATACAGTCCTAACCTCAACATCTGAGGAAAGGGATTTAGGGGTTATTATTGCAGTGGATCTAAAGGTAAGTAGTCAATGTAATAGAGCAGCAGGAAATGCTAGCAGAATGCTTGGTTGTGTAGGGAGAGGTATTAGCAGTAGGAAAAGGGAAGTGCTCATGCCACTGTACAGAGGACTGGTGAGACCTCACTTGGAGTACTGTGTGCAGTACTGGAGACCGTATCTCCAGAAGGATATAGACATCTTAGAGAGAGTTCAGAGAAGGGCTACTAAAATGGTGTACGGCTTGAAGGAGAAAAGTTACCAGGAAAGGCTTAATGATCTTAACATGTACAGCTTGGAAAAAAGACGAGACAGAGGAGATATGATAGAAACATTTAAATACGTAAAGGGAATCCACAAGGTAGAGGAAGGGAGTATATTTAAAAGGAAACAACGTAGCAAAACAAGAGGACATAGTCTTAGATTAGAGGGGCAAAGGTTTAAAAGTAACATCAGAAAGCATTATTTTACTGAGAGGGTGGTGCATACATGGAACAGTCTTCCAGTTGAAGTGGTAGAGGCCAAAACAGTAATTGAATTTAAGCAGGCATGGGATAGGCATAAGGCTATCCTAAACAAAAGATAATCCAGGTAAAGTATCCATGTAATTGGGCAGACTAGATGGGCCGAAAGGTTCTTATCTGCCGACATTTTTCTATGTTTCTATGACTGTCAGGATTATTCACTAAAAGGTGAAACTCAGGAGAACTCTCAGGAGAAGAGAACAATCTAGACCAAATAGCCGATTTGGAGAGTGAGATAAATGGGAGAATTTTTCTGGTTTGGCTATTTTGACCTAAAATTGTCACTTCTCCTGCCAAGTTTCACCTTTAGTAAACAGACCTTTTAATTCTTCTGATTTGATTTACTCCACTCTCCCACTTTTTTACATTTGCTCCATTGCTCGTTCATTTAAATCTTGTCTTGATCTGTTGGGGGGAAAAAAAACACGACGCACTGACTGTTTAGGGGTGACTGGCACTGGCAGGCCTGACCAAACTGATACACAGGAACCAGGAGGAGAAGAAGCTCTTCCTTCTGGTTCCCGCTCATCTGTTCGTAGGGGGGGCAGCATTACATCCTTGGCAGCACAATCAATGTCTTGGGTCGGCCCTGAATATAACACTTCAGAAGTGAGAGGTAGGTCAACATCTGTGACCTCCCTAATGAGGTCTCAGCTCATGGACCAGAATGGCTGAAGAGGACAGCAATCCAACTATAGACAGCAATCCAATCAAATATATAGAGACGAAGGATCCTGAATCGAACAAAACCAGTTCGTAGGGTCTCTAAGGGGGAAACTTCGCTAATAATGTGGGTGACCTCTTTTAGAACATCAAAGGGTCACATGAAGTATCTTGATGTTATGGTCAGCTTAATTTTTATGTGATACTGTTCTGGTCAACCTGAAGGTGTTTCCAACACATTTTAGTGAGCGTTGGAGCTATGGTTAAATACACCTTAAAAAATGTTTCTTCCAGATTGGAGTCATGTCGTTTAGACAATAAGAGAAACAAAATATATAGTAAAAACTACTCGTATACCTTATTACAATCATTCGCTTCATTAACTATTACTTTTTATTCGCTGGATAATTCTTGTTTCACTACACAAAATGTACACAATCCTAAATATGTATACAATTTGCTTGCAGATGTTTTTCCTTTGCACAAGATATTCCACCTGTGGGACACGTTACTCTTGGGGAACGCATCATTCCCATTCTGTATCGGGGTTGCCATTTTACAACAGCTGAGAGTCAGACTACTTGCAAATGGATTCAATGAATGTATCCTCCTCTTCTCAGACCTGCCCGGTAAGCCAAGGTTTTACTCTTTTATTGACGTGTTCCGCTTGTGATTGATGGCTATTTTTTCTATACACTGTTGCATACATTAATGAAGCCGTAGCTCAATGGTCATAAGGAAGCTGCATGGTTAACGCTTGGTTCTTATTAAATTGATATCATTTCTGATGATGATGTTACTGATAGTTCAAGGAAAGCGGAGTCACGATAGCACCGACATTATTTGCTCAGATGTGTGACTTTTAAAAAGGTAAAACAAGCATCCGATCCATTTCAAGGTTTGCATGGGATATTTTTCCAATGTACATCTAGAACAGCAAATCTGGTACTGGAAATGTTCTAATGTTGGTGGAGGATAGTGCCCTCAACTGCTATTGCCTGATCCTCCTGGAGATTTGCTAACACTACAAAGACAGATAACATCGGCCATATCCACTGTGAGACATTGAAAGCCAGTCAGCTATAAAAAGAGCAAGAATCACAAGACTAGGTAAGTCCCCAGGTGGCGCCAAGGTGTCTTACAACTGCCATTCGCCACTTGGCGCAAGATCCAACCACAGAAGGTGGGGTTATAAAGCCTGAACATGCGCCTGTAGAACAGCCTTTTAATAAAGTAAGACAAACCAACGAGTCGGCATGTGGAAAACGGGTAAGGCCAGAGCCAAGTGGGTGCAAGACTGGCCATTGTACAGACGTAACCCACAAAGAATGAGCAGTAAATGCCCAGTGCTATAATTAAGTGACAAAAAACATCTGATGTAGAGCATGTACTCGCACAGTGAGCCAAGACGTACCATATCCTTTACCGAGAATGGCTTGTTAAAGTATGGATGATCACTAGACGACCATGATTCAACTTAAAAGGAACACTGATGGCAGTATCGTGGAAAAGAAGGCTTATGGAGTCAATTGTTAACCCCTGCTGCCCCGACTTTTTTTTTCTCCATCACTACCCTGTGTACAAGTGAAAACACCCATTTTTTTTCTCCTGCAACGTGACCCCCTTTCCATTTCCAGCTGCCAGTGTCCAGCTGCAGGAAGCGGCTTGGACACTGCCCCAAGATCGGCATTTGTACAGTAGTAGATATAGAAAAAAATGGTGTCACACCTTTTTTTCTTGATTTGTACAGTAGTGCTTCCAAATTGCAAGAGGCAGGGTTGACTGGTTCAAAATCAAGGTAATTTTGGTCCTTGTTATATCAACATTTAGAGGCTTGTCACAATAACATGTGATGGGCAGCCTTCTGATCATGGGGAGACCTCTACTTTAAAGATCTGTCAAGGTGGCCAGAGGCATCCTGGGAGGGGGGGTGAACCACCATGACCACTTAATTTGCCTGAAATGGTTGTAGTGACTATTGTCCCTGTAAGCTTTTTGTCAAGTGAGTAGCACACAGGAGTGGCTATTTAGAGACTAAAAAGCAACGACCAACTTGCATTCAGCTGTTTTCATAAAACACAGGTAGCACACCACTTGAGATGGAGGGATTTTGCGGTAAAGTGTGAGATCTCCTTTTGTGTTGTACGGCCATAATAACACCGATTCCAATACAACATTCCCTTTATTGTTGAATACAAATAGTTTACTGAATTTTTTTAGGACGTGAGGTATTCACATTGAGCTTCTGAAAAAATGTCCTCCCATTTTAATGATAATGGGTCATTGCTGTAAACTTTGTAGTCCGTAATAGAAACTGGGTAAGTGTGTCCTAATTGTATGTTCTGTTTTCTAAAATATGGCATGTTAACCAAGCCCATAAGCTTATAACAAACTCTGTTTTCTTATTCTACACCTCTATCCTTCCCATGGACACTCATATAACTCACGATTTTATTGCCAAGACAAATGGTGTGATGACTGACAGCAGGGCATTTTCTCTTCCTGTCAGATATTCTGCAATTTTCCACTTGCAGGTGGCTACTGAAAAATACTGTTTGGTTTCAGGTGTTCATTTCGGAGTTGTCTTTAGTCTTCAGCCTGTCAATCTTTGCTTCTGGGACAAATGTCGCTCAAGGACTCCAGCTGCTGTGGACCACATACCACTGTTATGTAGCCTTTACAAATGCAGACATCTGTTTTGCTATGGATTTAGTGTTACAACTGGAAGGTGCTTGGAGGCGTCTAGGAAAGAGCCTCTGTGAACCAGCGTTCAACTGCAGCCTAGCACAGTTATTTGACCTTAGGATAAAATCTTACATTTGTAAAGTCAGAATGTCCTAACTCAAGCTCGCTCTAAAGCACAGAGAGGAAATGAAGAGGAATTCTTTCTGGAGTATTTCATTATGTTTGTGCTGCCACAGATCAGAAACGCCATCCAAAACAAAATTTAGCTCAATAGTTTCGTGTCCATGTCATGTTCCATTTCCGGGCTGGATAAAGTAAAAATGAAGGCTGGATAATTGCCCTGCTCAAAGTTAAAGCGGAAAGCTAAATCCGAATTCTAAATCAAAGTGGTGCTTGATTTAAAGTGGCAACAGGGCCTGTTCAATGATTTTCAAACCTGTGAAGATCCATGTTGGTCCTCTCCCCAACTCCACCATAAATTGTGTGGCTGATTGAGATGGAAATGGTTGGGATGGAAGTTAGCATGTACCTGCTACCTACATTACATACACTGTTAATCCCATTCTACAGCACTATGGAACTTGTTAGCGCTTTATTAAAACATGTAACTGTAATACTGCATACTGTATAAAGCACACACTACAAAGTAAACACACTATATACTAGGGCTGCAACTAACGATTGGGTTTAGACGAAAAAGACCGGATCTGAGTGTGGGAGTGAGTTTGGAGAAAGGGACCAGACCAAAGGGAGGGAATGACAGTTCCTGACCAAAGAGGATGAGGCCGAGAGGGTGGGGTGGTGGTACAGGTTTCCAGCTTCAAGCAAGGATAAAACACATGCATACAGCTTCTTCACAAAGTGGCAGTATCCTATTGTTTGTGTTCTAGTTCTGCTAGAATAAAATCAAACTGGTTGTGTCTGACAACCCTAGAACTAAATCATACCTAGTAAAGCAGCGACGCGTCTTCTCCAATCAGCTCCGAAGCTGAGGATATTTACGTTTAACTCAGTCTGACTCTAAACAGTGTGTGCTGTACACAGGACGATTAATCGACACCGATTAATCGATAATGGAAATAGTTTACAACTATTTTAATCATCGATTAGTTGTCGATTAATCGATTAGTTGTTACAGCCCTACTATATACACAACACAATACATACTGCATACGCTAAACATGTCACATGCAAAGTAAATACTGTACACAACCCAGTAACATATACACCCACAGTTACATACAGACATTCACTCATACTTCCTTGGCCTCCTTTCTCAACTCAACCTCGTGCTTTATTACGGATATAAATGTAAAACGCGGCTGCAGCAGGCAGTCAATATGGGCAGTACTGTGTGAATGTGGCGGAGAGGTCTGCAGTACATGGGGGAGAGACCGCGGCCTACATTCACTGCACCCTATCCTATGCTACAAATGCAGAAAGCTTCAGGCATTGCTGCCGCTCACTCAAGATACAGCCAGAATCTCCGGTGAATGATTGTTCACTTTTCACGGCACTTTCTGGAAAGTGTTATTTTGCACCCCTCAGCTGCGGTGCCCTCAAGCGGCTGCATGGCTTGCTGAAAGGAGGTGCTGCCCTGAGTGCAATAACGTTTTTCACGTATGTTCTAAATGAACCCTTTTAAAACCTCCAGTTCAAACTTAGTTTACGTAACTCTTGGCAAGCAATGTTATCAAGCAGTATTATTCCACTTCTTGCATGTATGCAAGTGCCATGAACGCTTCTCGGTGCATGTGATTCGGTGCCATACAAGGTGGCTACCACCTTGTACCACGTTAGGAAAAAAAAGTAAGAAAAAAAACTCCTACAGCTGGAGTAGTAGTTTTTTTACTTTTAAAATCACAATAGGAAATTGGAGGAACTAAACTTTGGTTAAAAGCAAAGTTCCATGCATTCTCCCTTCAAACACCAACATATTTCACTGTACAATAAACAAAGTGAAGCCTGTTTTTTAAAACGAAGGCACTTACCGGGTTATTCAGAGAAAGGTGAAAACAAGGAGAATTGGCAGGAGAAGAGAACGATCTAGACCAAATAGCTGATTTGGAAAGTGAGATAAATGGGAGAATTTTTCTGGTTTGGCTATTTTGACCTCGAATTTTCACTTCTCCAGTTTCACTTTTCTTTGAATAGACCTGTTTGGCAAAAGTTATTTTCTGTCTAATTCTAGGTAAAAATTCTGGTTTCAAAAATATCATATAGTTCACTTAGGATTACTCAAAATGCACTTTAGTGAATGGAGGCTAAGGTGTCTTGTGCTTTTAATAAGAATATTGAATTTCTGAGTGTATCCTGGGCAGACAAGCTGATTCTAGCTTTTACAGCGCGCCTGTCACTACTAAATATTATCACATGTGCTGACTTGGCTCAAGCAAATTGATATTGGTATAAATAATCCACATTGCCTGTCAGACGACACCTAAACATGTTTTATCACCCTCACCTTTTTGGTACCTTGTTCACCTAGAAACATAATTTACTCTAGGGGTGGGGGCTCTGCTCCTAACATTGCAAAAATAGATTAATGCTGAACCTGTGCGAGACATTCCATATCTCTATTGACTGCAATCCAACAAACGTAGATCTTTTTTTATCTCATTAATGCCACGAGAAGATAAGCGAGGAGGTGTTTTACAGATGATGCTGCCAAATGAGTACACTGGACAGTATCATTACATTGCTGTTGTCAGGGCTTACACCCAAATGGCAAGTTTTTAATAAACACTCTCTGAAATATCTGCAATATCTGTATAATTGAAAATTAAGACAAATGTGTCATTGCTTCTTTATTATTTGAGCACATTCACAGTAACGCATTTTGGCCAACTGCGAGTGTGTAAATGCATTTGTGTATAAATGTGCCTGCTAGGGAAGACTCTTTTTGGGCCCCCCTGTGTCCTATGTGACACAAGCAATCCGCTTCCAATAGAACACATAAAGACATATGTTTCTTCATTTGCAGGTTCCTCTCTTTAATAGCTGCCTCGTTGTTATATAGAGAACATCATTAAAAAAAAGCTATAAGCTGTAGGTGGCAGTGAAATACAATTGCCCAATCTATGAAGTTTGGTTCAGCAAGCATCTTCAAAAGAGTTTAACAGCCTTGCAACAGTTCTCTCTCTCTCATCTCTTTTCTCACATATATATTTGATCTGACATTGCTATGCAATCTTTTGTATTTTTTTAACATTTAGCTATCTCTTACATTCAAGTGGCATGCCGCAGAGAAGGATAGAATGACAGCCATCATACCGGAGAGCCCTTTGCTCACTTTGTGCGCCCAGCTAACTGATAAGTCACTGTGTCAACATCACTTCTGAGGGCCAATCATACAGTTCAGTGTGACAGTGCTCATCAAGCACTGCCCACGGAGGGGTAAAGGTTTTTGTGCCTAGTGCTGTAACTGGTTAATTTGTGGCTGCAATATCTCAGTCTTTTCCCATTTTTTTAAAAAAATTAATTAATTTTTTTTTGGGTACATAGGAGTTTCCTAATAGGGAATGGTCAATGGGAAGAACATTATTTATAAATTTTTTATTTCTTTAAGCCACTTATTTTTTTTTACATTTGGTGCAAAAATTAAAGATTCATTTCACTATATATTTTATTTAACGTATTTATTTTTACTTCTTTCTGACCAAACGTGTTATTATACGAAGTACACTCCTATAATACATTGTTGCATCTACTATGGAATAGAATTTTTGTAACTTTCCTCATAGGTGGAACTTGAGGAGCTGCTCAATCTGAACAGAACTATCCAAACCACGGACAGTGTCGAGAAAACAGAGAATGGAGTGGCTGCGCCTCTTTTACAATGCATACTTCCTGCGAGCAAAATAACTGCACTTTAATATTGAGTTGTGTACTTTAAATGCACCTGTAGTGACCAGGTGCACTTCAGCTGTGAAAGCCCAAGCGCTACATTATGATCCTAGCGTTAAACCGCGGGCGCAAGGGAGGAAAAACTGCACCCGCAGTTTTCCCCCTTGCGCCCGTGTTTTAACGCTAGATTACAATGCAGGCGCAAAAAAATGCTGCCTGCATTGTTACCGCGTGCTACGGGACGAGGTGCTCGCGGCAGCTCCGAGCGCAGCCGCCAGCATCCACTCGATGGAGTCCATAGGACTCCATTGAGTTTCCCCCTGACGGTCACATGACCAGCCGGTCGGCGTAGTGATACGCAGGGAGAGACTGGGGGGACTTTCCCCCAGTCTTTCTCTGTTCCCGCCGGACGGAGGAGGCGGTTGGAGCCGCGGCCCTCGCCGCGAGACAGGAGGTGAGTATCTGACTTTTTTATTTTTTTTAGGCCGGTGTTAACGGATTCTGCAGAAGCGGAATCTGTTAACACCAAGTCCTGGCTCTGGTTAATTTTCCGCTAACCAGAGCCGGACTTTATTTAGCGTTAGGACATTGTAATCCTAGCGCTGATTAACACTTTGCTCTTCCCATGTTTAGTATAGAGAGCGCAAAGTACAGTAACCTCGCGCTGAAAAGCGCAAGATACCAAACGCAAATGGGTTACTTAACCCGTTTGCGTTTGGATTGTAATATGCGGTAGACACCGCAGCTAACGTTACCGCTCACGCAAGTGAGCGTTCACGTCAAGAATGTAATGTGGCCCCAAAAGGGGCTAGATAATGCATTGGTGTTAAGAATGTGAATTGTGCGCGTTGCTGAGCACTGTGAAGCAGAGCAGGGAAGCCGCAGCTGGCGTTAGGAAATTAAGCTGATCGCCGGGAGATACGTGGAAATTCAATTAGCTCCATCAGCTCACTCCTGAGCGGAACGTCGATTTTTATATGCACGCTCTCATTTGTGTAAGCTCAATGTTTCCATCTCGGAGCAGTCAGCTACGCTTCCGTATGTGAGGTGAGAAAACTGCATGACACATTGGCCGAGCACATCCACATGTCGCTTCTTACACCTGCAGCTCTTCACAATGCATGCATTATGGCAAGGACTTTAAAGAACAGACTCGGGTGATCCGCCTTCCGGTGTTTAGGTCAGGAATACACAGCACAGCTAACAGCTTTTGAAGCAGAATCATTAACCCCTTAATGACCGGGCGGTCTTAAACAAATCCGTCCTTTAGTGCCCGCTGCTGTTTTTACGTTTCTGCGCTGTTCATGTTTAGGTCAAATTTTCCTCTTACTCGTTGATGCAACCCACACATATTATACACCGTTTTTCCCACCATTAAATGGACTTTCTAAAAATACCATTATTTGCAACATATCGTATAATTTACTATAAAAAATATATGAAATAAAATGAAAAAATGTTAAAAACACACTCTTTTGTAATATAAACCCCAAAATCCCCCGGCTAAATAGTTTTAAAATTTTGTCTCGAATAGAAATACCCAATTTTTACATGCTTTTGCTTTTTAACCCCTTTACTGCTGAGCCAGTTCACCTATGTGCGCTGAGCTCATTCTGACCATTTTATGCTCATTATTTTTAGATGACAGCCTAGGTCCTATTTAACTACCCCCCCCCCGACAAATTTTTTTTATTATATTTTTATAAAAAAACCACAATTTTATATCATTTTTAAAAAATAAAAAATTAGCGCTTTTTTTTTTAACGCCAAACCTAGTCATGTTTGGTATTATTGGAAAGGCCACGATCATGACCCTCTAGCTGCCACAGATCGGGAGATAGGAATAGCGAATTCCTAGCGAGCGTTCAGCTCCAACTGCTCCAAGACGGCCCTGCTGTCAGATCTGACAGCACCAAGGGAAATCCCAGCACTGGAAAAATGTTATGTAATAAAGGGACAAGTTAAGATTTAAAAAAAAAAAATACTAATAAATTGTGGGTGATACAGGAGGGCTAATATAATAACCCCTCTGTTTTGCTCTCTTCTCCCTCACAGATCATGTCCCTTTAAGATAACATATGCCATATATCTTTAAATACCTTCCTGATCCAGTATCGGTGTAAAATCTGAACCAATAATTAAAAAATTTGAATGTTGTTGAACTGTACAAATAAACTTTAGTGAATGGGATACAGGCACAATCCATTGTAAAAGATGGTTTTACAATCTCACATCAGTTTCTGTTTTTCTTTTCTTTTAATGCAGTGGAGATTTTCCTGTTCCTACTTTTTGGGGTCAGTGGAATTCTATTATTGCAAGCCAGATATATGAAGCCTAGCAGAACAAAGCTATTTGATGCAGTTTTGAGTACACATGGGTAAACGGCAAGTCCTATAAGGATTTAAAATTGTTGACGTAGCCCTGTGACAGCATGCACTTTTTGCTGGCATTGTGTGTGATGCTGGCACCTACAATAAACTGTGATGGGACTGCCTTTTGCTTTCATCGATGGAAAAAAGAAAAAATAGTGAATGCATTGAGGTATTTAGGTTTTATGTTAGTGATGCATCGCTACTGACGCGTTTGTGACTAAACAGTGACAGTGAATTACTCCAATTATGTGCCGGCCCAGAAAGCCCATAGTATGCTCCCATCAAAGAATGGCTGAGGGAGCTTGAAGGCCTGGATTTGTTTGGGCCAGCCATGGACTCTCTAGTTATGGGAGGGACTGAAGCCTTCCCCACTGCACATTGTAAGATGCGAGACGTCAGGCCAAGATCCCCAGCTCGAGATGACAGAGGTCAAGGACCTAATTTTGTTTGTGGGTGAGCTTTCCACCACCCCCACAAAAGGGCATCAGAGCAGGTAGTTGCCAACCTCTGTCCTCAGCCTGCTGTTCCAGGTATCAGGCAAAGGAAGGAGAGCCACATGTTGGCAGAGGAGTCCAAAGAACATACAGCCATCCCATTCTTACTCTAGCGACAGAGCGAGCTTCAGGGAGAGAGTACAGGCGATACTTCTCCCCAGAGTCCCGAGTAAGCTCCAAACACAGGATGATATTTGCAGGGCAGCAGTGGATAGGATGTAGGTTTTGACCTGTGTGCTCCCGGGTTGCTGTACAGTTGGCCCAGATCCCCAACCCTTTTCCAAGGAGTCACTGACAACCACCCCAGGTTCTCTCCAGCGGCTGATAAAGTACTGGGGGATGTTGCAGTTGGCACTTCTCCCCACAGATACAAAAAGTGGGAGATGCCTGGGTCGGCTAGGTGAGTGACTTCTTTCCACTGACTCTTCTTTATGGACATTGCTTTGGCCGGGAGACTGGAAAAACTGAAGTGCTGACTAACCTAGAGAGCAACCCGTTAAGAGTTTTCTCCCAGATTAGTCTTCCGCAAAAGGGGAAATATGTGAAGAGACTCACTTTAGATTTGCGATGCGTTTGGGAGGTGTGGGCCTGATGTGTTACTGTTTTCCAGCCCTCTCCTATGATGAATTCACCCTGTACTCACAAGTCTATGTACAGGAAGTTTTTTTCTGTGCCCCTTTCCACCAGGCGGGTTGTGCCCAGCAACGGGCCGTTAAGGTCGCGGGGTATACTAGTACGCACTGCTGGCCGGCTAATGTGTGGATCATGTTCTAGGCTGTCAGGGTTGGCGATAATTCAGGCTGTCCCACGGCAGCCAATGGTGTGAACTGCGCAACAACTGGTGGGTAGGTGCACAGATGCCCATTGAAGCCAGCAGGGTGTGATTTGCTGCCCCACGGCTTCAAGGCCCACCCGCACTGGGACAGCATAGTATGCCGTGCGCAGGTAACGGGTTATTATTCCTTTATGTATTTATTGTACATTGTGTCATGTTATACACGCTCTGTTGTTTCCCTTATGTGTATGTGTAAATAATTGCTTTATTTCCCAGTTTCATTTTCACCCTGCGAGGGGCTCCAGCTATTGATTGATTGGGTGGATTTGGACCAGAATCAGTACTCCATTGGGATACTGACAGCGAGGGAAGCATTCTGTACGTGGGTATGAGACTCCATGTTACACTGACCCTACATGCATTTTTAGAAGACTAGAATATGGGGGGGCGTGGCTAGCCGGCGACACGAGCAGCCGCATGTTCTGAGAGCTCTGTGTGCGGCGCTCGGTTTTTCCACTCCAGCGGCTCTTACAAGGGGCACCCCAACTTCAAATTACCTCCCTCGGGGTCCTAACATCATCCGGAGGCAGGATGGCACCTCCAAAGGCCCAGCGGCAGCTTGAAGGGACCCGGACCAGCCGATCTGAGAAAGGCCGCAAAATTCAAGATGGCGGCTCCCCGATCTCGGGCTCCTCTCTCTCTGGCCTGGACTTGGAGGAACAGGATGCGGATCTCCTCTCTAACACGTCCCCAGCATCTGAGAGGGCAATGCATGATATGCTCCAGGGACTCCGCGCTACCCTCCAGGCTGACTTCAAAGAGGCGCTGCAGGAGCTGCGCCGTGATGTTCAGGATCTAGGTGAGCGTACTGACAACCTTGAGACCAAATCTGATGATATTTGTCTTGCTCATAATGACCTTGTGGACAGACACCAGAATCTACAAATCGCACATGATGCGCTGGCCACCAAAGTTGCTGACTTAGAGGACCGCTCACGTAGAAACAACATGCGGATCCGTGGTGTCCCGGAGGCGGTGGTCCTGGCTGATCTCCCGGCATATCTCATGGAGGTCTTTCAACTTCTACTCCCATCGGCCTCTCTCCAGGACTTACTCCTAGACCGCGCTCATCGACTGCCCAAAGCGAAACATCTTTCACCGGATGTTCCCCGAGATGTTATCGTCCGAGTTCACTTTTATCATATTAAGGAGTCCTTAATGTCTGCGGCTAGAAAAGGCCCGACCTTGCCTACTCCGTATGCTAACTTGCTACTGTTTGCGGATCTATCAGCGATGACCCTGGCGAAGAGGCGCGAATTCCTCCCCTTGACGAAGCTCTTGAGGAACCACGAGGTGGCTTACAGGTGGGATTTCCCGACCAAATTGCTTATATGGAGAGAAGGGAGGCTGCATGCTATCACCAACATCCCGTCGGGCATGCAGCTCCTGCAGGACTGGGGGTTTGTGAAGGAGTACACCTCCCCTCGCGTGGTAACTACATCTCCACTTAAAGTTTCGCCAGAGTGGCACCGCGTCAAGCCAAAATGAACGGCGCCCTATGTCTGGGCCTGTATTGATATCGTTCTCTTCTGCCCAGCAGATCCCGGCTGCTTTTTGCTTCTTCTTAGATGTTGGAGAGACCCACTACTTCACAGAGAACCGAGCTCCCTCACCCCCCTGTTGGTGGCTCATAATTGACACGATCTTATTGCTCTGGATATTTTTGTTTGCTTTTTTCTCTGGTACGCCAGGGATACCCCCCGGTGGGTGTTTACTTCCCTGAGATTCTACCTCGCATTTTTTCACCACGGCGAGTTACACCTCTTTACACTGCGGGCTCGCAGTGTTTTTTTTTTGTCACTGAATTTTTTACCTTCTTTTTCCCCTTTTTTGTCCTCTTTTTTTTTTTTTTTTTCGGTTCGTCTGGTCCAGTATTCCCTCCAGTTCTCCTGTTGTACAGGTCCCTTGGACGAACGCTTCTTCCTTATGGGGGACTGTCTGCATTGGGGGTTGGGAGGGGATGGGAACGCTTACCAACGGATGTTTCCCAATATTTGATTGATGGGTTCCCTTGAACTGAAATTTTTCTCCTTAAACGTTAGAGGTTTGAATGTTCCTTTTAAAAGACACTGTCTTTTCCGAGATTTGCATAAATATAAACCTGCGGTAGTGTGCTTACAGGAGACACATTTTCGATCTCACGATGCCCCCCGTCTTCGGTCTCAGATGTACCCTGAAGCTTATCACTCTATGTCTCCAACCAAATCAAGAGGAGTCTCCATCCTCTTCCATAGAGATTGGTTGTTTCAGGTTGCATCTCAACACCAGGACAAGGAGGGGAGAATGTTGATATTGATTGGCTCTTTAAATGATGTTCCAGTGACTATTGTTAATTTGTATTTCCCGAATGTTAATCAGTTGCAGTTCCTCAGGAAAGCCCATAAAAAAATTCAGTCTCTTAGCCAAGGCGCGGTGTATATCTGTGGCGACTTTAATATGACTCCCTGCCCCATGGTTGACTGCCAGTCCTCTGGAAGCCGCCTCCCCTCTCAAAAAGCGAAGTCTCTTGGCCGACGCTTTACTGATTTTCTGCAATCTGTTGACCTGTATGATGTCTGGCGCATCTCCCACCCCCAGACTAGGGATTACACTTTTTATTCCCAGGTGCATTCCTCCTATAGCAGAATCGATTTATGCCTTATACACCGGACTATGGTCCACCATCTCTTAGATGCTCACATAGGACCCATGACATGGTCTGACCATGCTCCCTTGATTCTGTCCTTCCGGGCTCATTTTCCGGCTCGAGGTATGGGCTCGTGGCGTTTAAATGATTCCTTAATTGTGGACCCGGCTGTGAGAGATGGGGCAGCATCGGTTCTTGAGGACTACTTCAGATTGAACACTTCGGAGGAGGTGGCGATCTCCTCTGTGTGGTCAGCTCACAAAGCGGTTATCAGGGGTCATTTCATTAAACAGGGGGCTTATAGAAAGAAACAGTATACTCTTAAAACATCAACTCTCTTACAACAAATCTCCTCCTTAGAATCCCAAAATAAGACTAAGCCGACCCCATCGATTGCATCTCAATTGGTTTCCTTGCGGAGAGAGTTGGAGCACTTAAACCTACAGGCTATGGAAAGATCCCTACGCAAATTAAATTACACTTCCTATACTCAGGGTAACAAGGCGGGAAAGTTACTGGCCTCTAAACTCAGGGCAAGACGCGTTCAAACTAAAATCACCCATATTGAAAGCTCAGGGGGACAAATAGTGCGTAATCCAGCGCTGATAGTCTCAGAATTTGCCAACTATTATAGCTCTCTGTACAATCTCAAACTTGACTCGGCCATTTCACCGCCCTGCTCGGCAGAGATTTCTACCTTCTTAGCAGAAGCGCAATTGCCGACATTACTGCCCCATCAGCAAGCTGACTTGCTAGCCCCTTTCTCTGAGGAGGACGTCTACAAAGCAATCCGGGCTCTCCCGAAGGGTAAAGCACCCGGCCCTGATGGCTTATCTAATCTCTACTATCAAAATTTCGCCTCCCTCCTGGTCCCTACTCTGACAGCCTTATTTAATCATATTAAAACCACTGGCCAAGTTCCCCCAGAGATGCTCCTGGCCACCGTAATCACACTCCCTAAACCTGGCAAACCCCCCACTCATTGTGCGAATTTTCGCCCCATATCCCTCCTGAATGTTGATATAAAACTTTATGCAAAATTATTGGCCTCGCGCGTCGCGCTCCTGCTCCCTAAATTGATTCACCCGGATCAGACAGGATTTGTACAGGGGAGGCAGACTTGTGACAATACACGTCGCTTGTTTGACGTAATAGACCTAGCTAACCGTTCTGGAACCCCGGGGCTCTTACTGTCTTTAGACGCAGAAAAAGCGTTTGATCGCATGCACTGGGGCTTTATGCGCCAAACGTTGGAGGCCTTTCGATTTCCCGCCTTGTTTATCCAAAGTGTTATGGCTCTGTATTCCACCCCCTCGGCAAAGGTGTTAAGCATGGGATTTTCGTCCCCTACTTTTCCAATTACGAACGGCACTCGTCAAGGTTGCCCTTTATCCCCGCTAATTTTTGTCTTGGCATTGGAACCGTTAGCATCTCATATTAGATTGAACACATCTATATCAGGTCTGCCTACACCGGCAGGCGAACAGAAACTCGCTTTCTTTGCAGATGATATCCTCCTATACTTATCCACCCCAGAAACTTCACTCCCTCCTCTTTTTAATTTACTGGAGAAATATGGTCGGCTATCCTACTATAAAAATAATGTTGGTAAGACTCAGGCCCTCCCTTTGCATATTCCTGGTCCCTCGCTGGTTGATCTTAAAACTCAATACTCGTTTGACTGGCGTTCGGACTCTATTAAATATTTGGGTATTTTCCTAACGAAAAATAGGAGCTCCATCGTTAAGCATAATTATCTCCCTCTCCTGCAATCCATTGAAAAACAACTGCAATCATGGCACTCAGTAGAACTGTCCTGGCTGGGCCGCATGGCCTCCTTAAAAATGTCAATCCTCCCGCAAATCCTTTACTATTTTCGCAATGTTCCGATCTTTCTCCCAGCACATATCCTCCTACGTCTGCAGAAAATGCTATTTGCCCACATCTGGAAACGCAAGCCCCCTAGAGTTTCGGCTACTACAATTACAACTCCGAGAGAGTTGGGCGGCCTTGGCTTCCCTGACCTGTTAAGATATCATAGAGCTTCCCTATTAGCCCAATTATTGGCCTCGCTGCACTCCTCAGAACCTCCTGCATGGCTGCGCCTGGAAAATGCCGTTATTGCTCCTAATTCTATTCATGACTTTATGTGGTATGACCCTCTCCCTAGAAGTAAACTGGAGGGGATACTTCCCTCCTCTTATCTCTCGGTCCTGACCTGGCGCCACTGGGGTAGACCATTATTAAAACCGTTTTGACTGCTCAGTTTTGCACCTCTTAGTTTTTTAAGTAGATTGTCCCCTGACCTGAACCTTGCCTCCTGGACGCTTCAGGGAGTGACCCTTGTCCAACACCTTCTCGCTCCAACCTCTATTAAACTGTTCCCAGACCTAGTACAAGAATTTGGTATTTCCCTCAACGAAATTTTTACCTATCTTCGCATTAAACATATATTGTTAACGCACAGGGTCGGGGCGATACCAGGCAAAGATATGACAGCTTTCCACAGGCTATGCTTGGGTAAAAAAAACTTCAGGAAACCGTTGTCTCTATGTTACCGTTGCTTAGTGTCTCCTAATACGGAATGCAAACTGCCATATATGTTGAGATGGGAAAAGGACCTAAATTTATCATTCTCACGAGAGGACTGGTTTTATGCCACATCATCAGTGTATCGCCTATCTAAAAGCACAGGCATGAGAGAAGCACATCTTAAATTATTATACCGCTGGTACCTTACCCCTGCTCGACTGCACCATATCTCCAAGGGTGCCAACGTATGCTGGCGTTGTTCAACAGAGAAGGGTTCTTTGTTACACGTTTTTTGGTCCTGCCCGAAAATTAGTTCTTACTGGGCTGATATCCATGACCTGACCAAACTATGCACCTCATTGGATATCCCTCTCCAGCCTGAAACGTACCTGTTACACTTCATCCCCACCACCATTCAAATACCACCCAGAGGGTTGATGTCGGCAATATTCGGGGTTGCCAAGTTAGTGTTGGCTAGCCACTGGAACTCGACCTCCACCCCCTCACTCTCAGAAGTTCTGACCCGTTTAGATAGTATCTGTAAATACGAGGAAATGTTCGCTTCGGCCCATAACACCCTTCCACAGTATCAGGCTACTTGGGAAGGTTGGATATCTTATAGATCCTCCAAGGGATCCTCTTCATCCCCTTAAAAACTCTTAAAACTCCTCACAACCAAAATCCTTTTACACCTCCTCTTAAAATTACTTCAACCTATCGAACCGCATGTTTTACTCTTTGTTTTCCTTTTCTTTTCTTTTTCCCTCTTTTTTTTTTTTTTTTTGTTTGTCCATGTTTATTTCACTACTGTATTAACCACTGTATTTGTTTCTTATTGTTTATTTACCATGTAAAAAGTACCATACAATGTTGACAACAATCTAACTGCACATATGTGATTTATAGCGTTGACAGGCCCTGCGTGGCCTTTATTGTCCTTTCATATTTTGTACTTCAAATTTCTAATGGTACTCAATAAAAATCTTTATATTGAAAAAAAAAAAATAGAAGACTAGAATATGTAAGGTACTTTTAAAACATTTTGTTTACTAGTAGCAGGTAGACATGTACAATGAAACATTTTGTTTTTTTTAGTTGGTTTCGGTGCGTTCGTTCTGTTACCATGATTCAGATCGATTCGTTATTTCAGGAGATTAGTAATTCATATTTCGATCAATTCGTTATTTTGTTTTTATTCGTTTTTCAGAATGTGAAACGGATTAATTACTTAGATTAAGGTAAAAACCGAAAGATATGTAATCCCATTGTTCTAATCCCCTTGTCCATGGTGCTGAATAGGTTTCAGCACCAAAGACAGCACTTGCCAAACTGACTGAAGAAAAGGGGGAAAAAACGCTGTATTCGGCATCGAAAATAAGTCACGTCATTTTAAAATAATTAGGAATCCAAAAATTTCTTTTAAAAAAGCCATAAAAGTACTCCAAAAATTCAAAAAAATCAATAACTAAAAATACTTTTTTCTGCAAATGAAAAGAATAAACAGTTGAATAAATATTTAATAAAAACGGGAATTTTCTTTACATTGGAACCTATGGGATTCTCTTATTTAAACCGGTCAAATGAAACCACCGCATATCAGAGCATTTCACTGACATTTTGGTGCTATTCGGCGTTCACTGAATAGATTAACCATTATTTGTCTATGGGGAATTTCACTGCTGCCGAATGGCACCATGGCGCGGTCCATGGCCTGTGGTTCTGAATACAACAGATTCAGCACCAATACCAATGGACAGGGACGCATCGCTGCTGAATCCGTGAAACGGAATAAAGAATAGATTTGTACAAACTGAATCAATTTGTTTAATTTCGTTATTTCGGACAGAACCGATTCGTTATTTCAGATGTGCTTTCAAAATACGAATTGTTAATTTTCGGCCAAATTGCAATTCGGAACGAAACAAAACGCACATCTCTATTAGCAGGCATAAAATGGTCTTTGGCGCTTAATTACTAAACTGAACTAAAAGCCCACTATTAATATTCTATTGTTGTCAGTTCGCTACAATTTGTTGTTTAATTAATATTGTTGAACCTTTGATTCATATTCCCAGGCTGAATTCCAATAGAGACTGACATCCCAAGATACTAGCAAGTAGTATTGTATTAGAGAGATGTGTGTTTTCCGGGCTTGTTTTAATTCTTTCTTAGGATCACACCATGTTATTAAAAACACTTTTAGATCTTTATTCATGGAATATACAGGGAGACCAAGGATGATTTTAGCTTTATGATGTCGTTATATGCATTCAAATGCTGTGAACATACGTGCTGCGGATGCAGAAATGTGTCGTGTGACTTGCTTAATTACTCAAAATGCTCATTATACATTTATGCTTTGGCCCAGCTAGGGGATAATATGCTTTAATTCAACGTATTCTCCTCTGAGATCAAATACCCAAAAATCACTGGGCAGCTTAGGTTCTAAAAAGAATTGCAGACAGTTTACGTAGGATAATGTCACCATCAAGGATCACTAGGCTGGTGGCACACGAGCGCATTTAGTGCTTGTGTGCGCCAGCACTTCCCTGCGTCCGGCCGTTTTTTGACCGGGAGGGCCAACCACCAGACGTGAAAAGGTCCTCTCGTCGAAAAGCTAGACGGACGCTGACAGGGATACAAAGCACAATCCTCCATACGAGGATCACGATTTGTACGCTGAGCGTGCAGAGTGGAAGGAACGCTCGTGTGCCACCAGCCTTAAACTACATTGTGTATGGCAAGGGATCCTACCAGTGGGTCTATTTCTTTTTAATCTACAATCCCCATGGTCACTGGAGATGAAACACTCTTGAACTCTATAAATGCTCGTCTGAAATGCGTCTTATTACTGTAGCCAATAGAAAGTGTTTTTTACTCCTGTAAAAGAACACGACGATAAGATTGGAAGGTTATGGTAACTTTAAAGTACTTTTATAGTTGTTCGAAAACAAGACAAGGTTCCCTTTGCAGCTCAGGCTCTACAATAGCAACAAGAAACCTAGAACAAAAAACAAAAATATAGACAAAAGGACATCTAGACAAAAATATAGACAAAATGTGCTAACTTATTAACAGCACATTTTCGAGCTGGAAATCTAGTCATAGGCTGAATTAGATATTCTATTAAGGGATGGAGTTTGAACAGAAAAGCAGTAAGAGATCCTACAGTGGGTATAGAAAAGAATCACTCTCTTGAAAATAATCACATATTGTTCCTTTACAGCCTGAAATAAAGACAGACACCGTTTTTGTTTATCCAGTTGTATTTACTCAGTGCAACTTCTAACATCCAAGTGAAAAAATATAATGCCAACATGTCAGACAAAAATAAAGACCATTCAAAAACAGAATCCCTGAGTTGAAAAAATGATCACCCCCTTGTGTTAGTATTTTTTTTTGTTAAACCAGTGCCTGCTGCAGAGTAACCCCATACAGGATACTACCACCTCCATTCTTTATTGTAGGTATGGTGCTATTTGGATGGTGAGCTGTATTGGATTTCCTCCAGACATATCGTTTGATGTTGAGGCCAAATAATTAAATTTTAATCTCATCTGTCCATGACACCTTTTTCCATGTGGCCCCAGACTCTTCAAAGCTCATTTGTGACTGCATATGGCCTTTCTTGAGGAGTGGCTTTTTTTGGCAATCCTCCCATACAAGACACATTTGTGGAGAATCGGGGATATTGTTGTCACATGCACACAATGACCACTCATTGCCATAAGTTCCTGAAACTGCTTCAGGGTTGCTGTGGACCTCTTGGTCGCCTCTCTGACCAGTTTCCTCTTGTCTCTTTCATCCAGTTTGGAACGGTGTCCTGATCCATGGAGGGCCTGTGTTGTACCGAATACCTTCCACTTCTTAATAATAGACTTCACTGTGTGATAAAGCCTTTGAAATTTTCTTGTATCCGTCTCCTGACTTATGCCTGTTCATAATATTATCCTGGAAAAATTTTGTCTGTGTCTTGCAACCCATAGTTTGTTTGCTTCAGTTGCACTACCAGGGACTGAGATGCTCCAGGAAAGCTCTGATCATGCTGAGCTAATCAATATGACCAAAGCTGAACACACTGGGCCATATTACCTACTTGGTGCTAACTTAACCAGAGCTGTTGTAAACTTAAAACCTCCATAGACTATAAAGGCTGTGGGAAGTTTACAACAGCTCTGGTTAAGTTAGCACCAACTATGTAAGATGGCCCAGTGTGTGCCATTGAGAAAAGGGATTAGCTACACCAAATTGAGTTCACAAGTAATTTTTAGTAAAGGATGAGTCTTTTTCCAACTTGGTGATTTCTGTTTTTGAATGCTCTTGAATCTTGTCTGACATGTTGGCAATATATGTTTCATTGCTTGTTATAAGTTGCACTGAGTAAATACAACTGGATCAACAAAACTGTATCTTTATTTTAGGCTGCAAAGCAACAAAATGTGATTATTTTCAAAGGGGGTGTTTTTTTTTTTTCTATACCCACTGTATTTCTGTTTAAGAGATCTTCTTGGGCCTGGTTTATGCAGTCTAGTCCATAGCTAAAAGAAGAAAAGTTTGCAAAGGGTAATTATTGTTAGCACACAGGGCGCTATCAGCTGCCTTGAGTTAAAACGGGGATACTAAGGGCAAAACGTTGCATCTGCAAATATCCCCTTAGTGTTTTACCAGCAGATTACGGGGATGTAGAGGCCGCTAGGCTCCAGGATGCTCATGGCAGCGCTAAAGCGCTGTCGCTCGCAATAGGGCTCCATGGAGGCCTCTGCTGCTGGGTCACGTGACTGGCAGAATCTCGCCTCTTACAAGACCCTGCAGGTCCGCGGAGGAAGACTGGACTTTTTTCCCCTGTGTCTGCTCTCAGCAGTCAGAAACAGCGGATCGGTGTGCCTTTCTTGCCACAAGATGAGAGGTGAGTATGGGAGTATGGGAGTTTTAGGGGAGGGTTCCAGCTGCAACTAATGGATTCTGCAGAAGCTGAATCCGTTAGCCACAGCGCAAACCTTTTTAGTTGGCAACAGCAGTTATGATCCGAACACTAATTACTGATTGCTTACTCTTTGCGCTCTCCATGTTAAGTATAGGGAGCACAAAATACAGTAAGCCCGGCGCTAAAAAGCGCTAACCTATATTTTATTTTTAACCACTGTTAGCGTGCCGCACACATCATCTCCCGATTGCTATCACCTCAATTAACCTAGCGCTAACGCTCATTTATGAGAGCGCTAGTGTTAGGGCCCACAGTGCCTGGTAACACGTTTGATATTATTAATTTAAAGAATAATGCCAGTACTGAAGAAAGCGTTCCCTTTGCTGCTCAGGCTGTAGAATGTAGAAAGGCTTTCTATTTATAAACTGACTCAGCTCTGATTGTAGGTGAATTGCGCATATTAAAATGCCCCCTCAGATGAAAAGGTTCAAGCAGTAAAACCAGAAAAATTGATGTAAAGATTACATTTGAATAAAAACTAATGGTAAATCCAGTGATTGGATACAAAGTTGTTTTTTTTTTCTTTTTCTTGTATTCCTTTACATTTTGGTAAGAGTAATCCTTGCATACATAAAACCAAAATCCATTATTTGATCTGTACCTTGTGTTTTCCTCTTAGCTGCCTCTAAGTATTTATACAGGAAATATTGATCAATTAATAGTTTCTAATATTATTATGCTACGGGTCCCTTACATTAGTTTATTATGAGAGAAGTTACGCCATCTGTATTGGAGCTATGTGTGACAGATGCACAAAATATAGCCATGTTGTTCATCTTTGAACTGACCTTGTGGATTCTAACTATTACTACAAATGATACTAGGGCTGAAACAACTAATTGATAATGAGATAGAATAGTTAACTATCGTATTTTTCGCTCCATAAGACGCACCTGACCATAAGACACACCTAGTTTTTAGAGGAGGAAAACAGGAAAAAAAATATTCTGAATCAAATAGTGTAATAGTGGATATGCCCTCATGGATATGCCCCAGGAGCTCTCGTGGATATGCCCCAGGAGCTCTCGTGGATATGCCCCAGGAGCTCTCGTGGATATGCCCCAGGAGCTCTCGTGGATATGCCCCAGGAGCTCTCGTGGATATGACCCAGCTCCTCTCACGGATAATGCCCCAGGAGCTCTCATGGATATTGCCCCAGCTCCTCTCATGGATAATGCCCCAGCTCCTCTCATGGATAATGCCCCAGGAGCTCTCATGGATATTGCCCCAGCTCCTCTCATGGATATTGCCCCAGCTCCTCTCATGGATATTGCCCCAGCTCCTCTCATGGATAATGCCCCAGCTCCTCTCATGGATAATGCCCCAGCTCCTCTCATGGATAATGCCCCAGCTCCTCTCATGGATAATGCCCCAGCTCCTCTCATGGATAATGCCCCAGCTCCTCTCATGGATAATGCCCCAGCTCCTCTCATGGATATGCCCCAGCTGTCTCATGGATAATGCCCCAGCTCCTCTCATGGATAATGCCCCAGCTCCTCTCATGGATAATGCCCCAGCTGCTCTCTTGGATATGCCCCAGCTGCTCTCTCATGGATAATGCCCCAGGAGCTCTCATGGATATTGCCCCAGCTCCTCTCAAGATAATGCCCCAGCTGCTCTCATGGATAATGCCCCAGCTGCTCTCATGGATATGCCCCAGCTGTCTCATGGATAATGCCCCAGCTCCTCTCATGGATAATGCCCCAGCTGCTCTCAGGGATAATGCCCCAGCTGCTCTCATGGATAATGCCCAGCTGCTCTCATGGATAATGCCCCAGCTGCTCTCATGGATAATGCCCCAGCTCCTCTCATGGATAATGCCCCAGCTGCTCTCATGGATAATGCCCCAGCTGCTCTCATGGATAATGCCCAGCTGCTCTCATGGATAATGCCCCAGCTCCTCTCATGGATAATGCCCCAGCTCCTCTCATGGATAATGCCCCAGCTCCTCTCTTGGATAATGCCGCAGCTCCTCTCTTGGATAATGCCCCAGCTGAGCTCTCTTTGGATAATGCCCCAGCTCCTCTCTTGGATAATGCCCCAGCCGCTCCTCTTGGATAATGCCCCAGCTCCTCTCTTGGATAATATGCCCCAGGAGCTCTCATGGATATTGCCCCCAGGCTCCTCTCATGGATAATGCCCCAGGAGCTCTCATGGATATGCCCCAGGCTCCTCTCATGGATATTGCCCCAGCTCCTCTCATGGATAATGCCCCAGCTCCTCTCATGGATAATGCCGCAGCTCTCTCATGGATAATGCCCCAGCTCCTCTCATGGTTAATGCCCCAGCTCTCTCATGGATATGCCCCAGCTGCTCTCATGGATAATGCCCCAGCTCCTCTCATGGATAATGCCCCAGCTCCTCTCATGGATAATGCCCCAGCTGCTCTCTTGGATATGCCCCAGCTTCTCTCATGGATAATGCCCCAGGAGCTCTCATGGATATTGCCCCAGCTCCTCTCAAGGATAATGCCCCAGCTGCTCTCATGGATAATGCCCCAGCTGCTCTCATGGATATGCCCCAGCTGCTCTCATGGATAATGCCCCAGCTCCTCTCATGGATAATGCCCCAGCTGCTCTCAGGGATAATGCCCCAGCTGCTCTCATGGATAATGCCCCAGCTGCTCTCATGGATAATGCCCCAGCTCCTCTCATGGATAATGCCCCAGCTGCTCTCATGGATAATGCCCCAGCTGCTCTCATGGATAATGCCCCAGCTGCTCTCATGGATAATGCCCCAGCTCCTCTCTTGGATAATGCCCCAGCTCCTCTCTTGGATAATGCCCCAGCTCCTCTCTTGGATAATGCCCCAGCTCCTCTCTTGGATAATGCCCCAGCTCCTCTCTTGGATAATGCCCCAGCTCCTCTCTGGATAATGCCCCAGCTCCTCTCTTGGATAATGCCCCAGGAGCTCTCATGGATATTGCCCCAGCTCCTCTCATGGATAATGCCCCAGGAGCTCTCATGGATATGCCCCAGCTCCTCTCATGGATATTGCCCCAGCTCCTCTCATGGATAATGCCCCAGCTCCTCTCATGGATAATGCCCCAGCTCCTCTCATGGATAATGCCCCAGCTCCTCTCATGGTTAATGCCCCAGCTCCTCTCATGGATATGCCCCAGCTGCTCTCATGGATAATGCCCCAGCTCCTCTCATGGATAATGCCCCAGCTCCTCTCATGGATAATGCCCCAGCTGCTCTCTTGGATATGCCCCAGCTTCTCTCATGGATAATGCCCCAGGAGCTCTCATGGATATTGCCCCAGCTCCTCTCAAGGATAATGCCAGCTGCTCTCATGGATAATGCCCCAGCTGCTCTCATGGATATGCCCCAGCTGCTCTCATGGATATGCCCCAGCTCCTCTCATGGATATGCCCCAGCTGCTCTCAGGGATAATGCCCCAGCTGCTCTCATGGATAATGCCCAGCTGCTCTCATGGATAATGCCCCAGCTCCTCTCATGGATAATGCCCCAGCTGCTCTCATGGATAATGCCCCGCTGCTCTCATGGATAATGCCCAGCTGCTCTCATGGATAATGCCCCAGCTCCTCTCTTGGATAATGCCCCAGCTCCTCTCTTGGATAATGCCCCAGCTCCTCTCTTGGATAATGCCCCAGCTCCTCTCTTGGATAATGCCCCAGCTCCTCTCTTGGATAATGCCCCAGGAGCTCTCATGGATATTGCCCCAGCTCCTCTCATGGATAATGCCCCAGGAGCTCTCATGGATATTGCCCCAGCTCCTCTCATGGATAATGCCCCAGCTCCTCTCATTGATAATGCCCCAGCTGCTCTCATGGATAATGCCCCAGCTCCTCTCATGGATAATGCCCCAGCTGCTCTCATGGATAATGCCCCAGCTGCTCTCATGGATATGCCCCAGCTCCTCTCCTGGATAATGCCCAAGCTGCTCTCATGGATATGCACAAGCTGCTCTCATGGATAATGCCCCAGCTCCTCTCATGGATAATGCCCCAGCTCCTCTCATGGATAATGCCCCAGCTTCTCTCATGGATAATGCTCCAGCTGCTCTCATGGATAATGCGTCCAGCGGCATGGAGCTTGTGCGCTCGCCTGGGGGAGCCACGTGACCAGCCGCGATCTCGCGAGAACTCGGCTGGTGACGTGGTTCCCCCCAGGCGAGCCCCGAAGCTCCATAGCTTCAGACGCTCGCAGGGTGCAGAACACTGCAACGTGCAGTATTCACTCAATAAGGCGCACTCACTTTTCCCCCCCACACTTTTTTTGGGGGGGGAAAGTGCGTCTTATGGAGCGAAAAATACAGTATTTTTATTATCGGTCTGTGTGCAGATCACACTTTCTAGTGTCAGACTTAAACGTTAATAATCTCAAATGCGACTTTGGAGAAGACTTTCCACTATTTCACTCTGTACGATGTAAGTTTTAGAATTATATTAGACATGTGCGTTTAGTTTAGTTTCGAAAATACAAATCACGGAAAACACACAAACTAATCGATCCAAAACGAAATAAAAATGGAACAAAAATTATCCGAAACGTAACGAAATGATCCAAAACTAATTTGAACGCAGCATTAGATCCACACACTGAAAGGAAGCACCTCTCTGCAGTATAATTAATGCAGCATATGAATCTGCATACTGAAGGGAAGCACCTCTCTGCAGCATAACTAATGCAGCGTATGAATCCACACACTGCGGGGAAGCACCTCTCCAGTATAATTAATTATTGCCGCATTGAATCCTACAAGAAAAGAGAAGTGAAGCACACGGTTGCACACGTGGATTTAGAGCAAAACGAACATACAGTCAGGTCCAGAAATATTGGGACATCGACACAATTCTAACATCTTTGGCTCTATACACCACCACAATGGAGTTGGAATGAAACAAACACAATGTGCTTTAACTGCAGACTGTCAGCTTTAATTTGAGGGTATGTACATCCAACTCAGGTGAACGGTGTAGGACTTACAGCAGTTTGCATATGTGCCTCCCACCTGTTAAGGGACCAAAGGTAATGGGACAATTGGCTTCTCAGCTGTTCCATGGCCAGGAGTGTGATATTCCCTCATTACCCCGATTACAATGTGCAGATAAAAGGCCCAGAGTTCATTTCAAGTGTGCTATTTGCATTTGGAATCTGTTGCTGTCAACTCTCAAGATGAGATCCAAAGAGCTGTCACTATCAGTGAAGCAAGCCATCATTAGGCTGAAGAAACAAAACAAACCCATCAGAGAGATAGCAAGAACCTTAGGCGTGGCCAAAACAACTGTTTGGAACATTCTCAAAAAGAAGGAACGCACCGGTGAGCTCAGCAACACCAAAAGACCCGGGAGACCACGGAAAACAACTATGGTGGATGACAGAAGAATTCTTTCCCTGGTGAAGAAAACACCCTTCACAACAGTTGGCCAGCTCAAGAACACTCTCCAGGAGGTAGGTGTATGTATGTCAAAGTCAACAATCAAGAGAAGACTTCACCAGAGGAATACAGAGGGTTCACCACAAGATGTAAACCATTGGTGAGCCTCAAAAACAGGAAGGCCAGATTAGAGTTTGCCAAACAACACCTAACAAAGCCTTCACAGTTCTGGAACAAGATCCTATGGACAGATGAGACCAAGATCAACTTGTACCAGAGTGATGGGAAGAGAAGAGTATGGAGAAGGAAAGGAACTGCTCATGATCCTAAGCATACCACCTCATCCGTGAAGCATGGTGGTGGTAGTGTCATGGCGTGGGCATGTATGGCTGCCAATGGAACTGGTTCTCTTGTATTTATTGATGATGTGACTGCTGACAAAAGCAGCAGGATGAATTCTGAAGTGTTTCAGGCAATATTATCTGCTCACATTCAGCCAAATGCTGCAGGACTCATTGGACGGCTCTTCACAGTGCAGATGGACAATGACCCAAAGCATACTGCAAAAGCAACCAAAGAGTTTTTGAAGGGACAGAAGTGGAATGGTATGTAATGGCCAAGTCAATCACCTAACCTGAATCCCATTGAGCATGCATTTCACTTGCTGAAGCCAAAACTGAAGGGAAAATGCCCCAAGAACAATCAGGAACTGAAGACAGTTGCAGTAGAGGCCTGGCAGAGCATCACCAGGGATGAAACCCAGTGTCTGGTGATGTCTATGCGTTCCAGACTTCAGGCTGTGATTGACTGCAAAGGATTTGCAACCAAGTATTAAGAAGGGAAATTTTGATTTATGATTATTATTCTGTCCCTTAACAAGTGGGAGGCACATCTGCAAACTGCTGTAAGTCCTACACAGTTCACCTGAGTTGGATGTACATACCCTCAAATTAAAGCTGACAGTCTGCAGTTAATGCACATTGTGTTTGTTTCATTCCAACTCCATTGTGGTGGTGTATAGAGCCAAAGACGTGTTAGACTTGTGTCGATGTCCCAATATTTCTGGACCTGACTGTACGTTGCTTCCTTGTTAAATGGACCAGTTCATTGCTTACATTGCCTCAAAAAAGTACAGCCGGTACTGCAATTAAATTACCAGCTGGTAGCAAAATAATCCCATAAATTTCAATGTAAAACAAAATCCCTGTTTTTATGAAATCGTTATTAAACCATTCATTTTTTTTACTTGGAGCAATAAGTCTCTTCATGCATGGATTTTTTTTAGGCATTTCTTGGGTGAAATTTTATGTCGGTCAAATGTCCTGATTTTCAGTGGTTCAATTTGCCATTGAGCCATTCAGTTAGTTCGGCTGCAGTGAAATTCCCCATAGAGAAGTAATGGTTAATCTATTCAAAGAGCACCAAACACCACAGTAATGTCAGTGAAATGCCCTGATTTTCGGTGGTTCAGTTTGCCAGGTTTTAGCAGGAGAATCCCATAGGTTTCAATGAAAAAAATATTCCCCTTTTTCTAAAATATTCCTTAAACCATTTTTTTTTCACTTGCAGCAAGAAGCCACGTTATTTATTTTTTTGGACATCTTCTCTGAATTTTTGGGTTAATTTTAAGTTTTCATAATTTATTTTAAAGTAATAACGAGGTGTGTTTTTTTTTCTTTGTTGAACGCAGATGTATTATTTTCTTACAGTCTGTGTTCAGCAATGAATTGAATACATTGTTTCAGGACCACAGAGAGCTCTGGGTGGTTTACAGCCCTATCTATAGTCCTGAACTGAAACATCGTTTTTATTGATACTATGTTTCAGGACCATGGCTAGGGCTCGGAGCTATCTTTGGTTTTGAAACCATATATCGATCAAAACGATGTTCCAGTTCAGGACCATAGATAGTTCTGTAAGCCACCTGGAGCTCTCCTGAAACAATGTATTCATTGTAACTGTATTCAATTCATTGCCGAAGACGGACTGTAAGAAAATAATACATCTGTGTTCAGCAAAGAAAAAAAACACACCTCGTTATTACTTTAAAATAAATTATGAAATCTTAAAATTAACCCAAAAATGCCTAAAAAATTAAAGTGGCTTATTGTTGCAAGTGAAAAAAATGGTTTAAGAAATAAAGAAATATTTTTTACATTGAAACCTATGGGATTCTACTCTTTAAACCTGGCAGACCGAACCACCGAAAATCGGGGCATTTCACTGACATTGCCGTGGTGTTCGGTATTCTTTGAATAGATTTATCATTCCTTTTCTATGGGGACTTTCACTGCAGCCGACCTGCACTGTACGGCACCATGGCGAACTAAACCACCATAAATCAGGGCATTTGACTGACATAAAATTTCACCCAAAAAATCCCAAGAAACCTAAAATATAAATAAAATGGCTTAAGAAATATGTCATAAAAACAGGAATATTTTTTACATTGAAACCTATGGGGGGAAAAGGCTTGTTGCTTTAAAATAAATTAGAAAACCTAAAATTTCACCCAAAAAATGCCTAAAAAATAGTTGAGACCTTCGTTTTATTAGTAGTAATCTGTTTCACATTCTGAAATCATTAATAAAAAAGGAAATAACTCCTGAAAACAAATCAGACCAAAATATGAAAAAATCATAAAAACAAATGGATCCTAAAACCGAATCTATCCGAATTGCGAAACGACACAAAAACAGCCCGAAATGCCCCAAAATGAAAAAAGGGATAAAAAAATAACCAGTTTGCTTTTATTTAGTTTACAACAGTAGCCGTACTATAGCACAGACCTTGGTGTACTGCCACTGGGTGGTAGAGCTGTAACGCCAGTATTTTGTCCTTACATCAGGCTGCATGCGGTGCCCCCCCCCTTCCCTTCGCACCCTTATGCTTACTGACATCATTATGTCTATTCAAATGTTTAAAGCAGGCATGACTTTGAGCTTCACAAGCAACACCAATCCACCCCTCTGACCAGATGCTTGCATAGTTTATGTGCAAAAAGTATGCAATGGTTAACCATCCTGGGGTTTCACTCTGCTGGTTGCATTTCCCTACCACCTGTGTAGCCAGCTATATTAAGAAGTTACGCTCCTTCCCTCTATGCTCTGACATTAGTTTGAGTTTAGCTTTGTAGCTTTGGAGTTGTTTCTTGAGCTCCTACTCCTAGCTGTCTGACCTGCCTTGTTTATGCCTATTTTGCCCTTGTCTTGTATAGTCTAGCCTTGTTCCTTGTTCCCCCTTTGCTCTTGTCTAGTCTAGCCTGGTACATTGTTACCCCTCTAGTCTTGCCCTTTCTAGTTCCTGTGTCCTATTCCTGCTGGCTTCACCCTACTTCTTATGTTCCTGGATCCTGCTGTGCATGCCACTGTATCTCTGCACTGTTTAACCGGATATCCTGTCTGCAAGACCAGCACTGTGTAGCTCACAATCTCAGTGTACCAAAGACCTCACACATGGTTTTAACATGTTTGTTTGTTTTAAACTGGACAGGCTTTCAGCAAAATCCTAATTTATTTATTGGAAAGTGGTCACATGACTTTAAATTAACCCTTTCGCTGCTGAGGCTTTTCCCGCCCCTGTGCTGAGGTCATTTTTTACCTGTTTTGCGCATCATGTTTAAACGTGTTTTGAAGGCTTATTTTAGTATATGACATCGACATATTATATATCGTTCTTTCCGTCAGACTCAGTAGATTCATAATATGTCATTATTCTATGTATACGTTATGTCATGTTTGTATATTATAACAAAAAATGCAATAAAATATGTATTTTCAATAATTTACAGCGTGTAAAGTGTTTTTTTCCACATTTTAACATGCGAGCAATTGCGGTTATATTTTGTATGGGGTGCGCTTGTTAAAAAAATTAGAGATGGGGTCTCGTTACATTTTTTTTTGGGGAAAATGACACCATTTTTAACAAACGCACCGCATACAAAAATCGTTAATGCAGCATCATTGTTCACATTATAATTGAAATGGGAACAATATTGCTGCATTAACAAAACAAAAAAAAAAAAAAAGTGTTTATTTTTTTTTTTTAATTTTTTTTTTTAATTTTTTTTAATTTTTATTTTTCTTTTTTTTTTTTTTTTACAATTTTTTTACTTTCATGTTTGGTATCGTTGGAACGGCCATGCTCTGGCCGATCCAACGATATCAACATTTAACCCCTAACTGCCACGGATCGGGAGATAGGGAGTTCATTGGAACTCCCTATCTCCACACTTCGTGGCAGTTAGGGGTTAATGCTAGGACTGGCGTCATCGTGCTACGCACGATGACGCCAGTCCTCTGGGGGAGTTCCGGAAGCTTGGCCGACATCCAAGATGTCGGCCAGCTCCGGGAAGGATCGCAAATCGGCGCTTTTCAGCGCCGATTTGCGATCCAGCTCCCCAGGGGTTAATGCCAGGCATCATTTGGAAGGGCAGGCTGTGCCCTTCCAAATGATGCCTGGGTTAAGCCCCTGTGAGCCGCCGATCGGGAGGGAGAGAGGTCCGAAGGACCTCCCCCCCTCCCTTTCAGGCGCCTCCTCCGCACATGCGGGGGGGGCGCCTGAATTATGTGTCATCGCGGGGGCGCGATGACACATAATAATGGCGCCACTGCTCCGGATGCCGGGCTGACATCCAGGATGTCAGCCCGCACCGGAGGGGCCAGCGATCGGCCGGAACCCGGCCGAACGCTGACCCCAATGCGAGGACGCGCTCAGCGCGTCCTCCGCATACCAGCGGGAATGCTGAGGACGCGCTGAGCGCGTCCTTAGCATTCAAGTGGTTAAAGTACCGATATCCGTGAGTACCTGGTTTAGGATTTTGCTGAAAGCCTGTCCAGTTTGTTAATATTGAAATGTATGGCCAGACACCCCATTTACCCACTGCACACACCCTGACCACACTCTCACACCCCAGAACTCTGATACATATATACACCCACACACCCACCAGACCTCATACGTGTGTGTGTATATATACACTCATAAAATCTCCCACACCACACACACTAGGGCCAGCTGGCAGAATTCTCTAACAGCAGTCTGTCAGGCCCCTCTGGCTAGCTGCGTTCCAGTGAGCGATTGTCGGCATTTGAAGGTTGTAACACTGCTTCGCTGTTGCCACTCTCTTGCAAGATCTTGCAGAGGCTTCACATGCTGGCTGGAACGTGGGCAGCTGGAGGGGCCTGGCAAAATGCTGTTAGGGCATTCTGCCAGCCCCTCCGATACCGCCTGGCAACCTAGTCCAGTGCTGGCTTCTGGTATCAGGGGCATTTGTATGATTACTCGTGCAAATGCCTGGTATTCTGCACCAATACTAGCATCGGTAATGGCGCATCCCTACTGATTTGTGTTTTAATGTACCACAATGCAAAATAGAGTTAACTCGACTTTAGTAGTGAACGGGTTCATCTGTCTGCTCTTCTTGTCTATCTTTCCTATTTTTGTATATCATATACAGTGTTGCAGAATGTCTGTGCTATCTAATAAATTTCATCAAGGACATGCAATTTTAGTTGAACAGACCTCAAAAACCCCAGTATCAAACACATAGGAGAGCCCAATGGATCCCAGAAGTCTGAAAACCTGTAATTAAATAATCCTAGCAACTTTCTAACAGATCTGTTAGTATACGCCACTGCTATTAATATTTTATTCACGCTATAGAATCAGTCTCTCACATTCCGGCAGTAGCCTTTCTGCTCTATTGACCCTTCATAGATATCTACTCTTTGTTAAGGCTTTCAGTTAATGAATGAAATCAGACTAGCTATTTCTTTAAGATATTCCAAAATGCATTCTCTGTAGACGGTAAGATTGGCACCACTCTCTGGTCAACTCCGTACATGAGTTCGATTGAGGCCTGTGAATGAGACACTTTTTGTTTTTTTCCTCTTTGGTTATGCATGGATTTTTGTTTCCTAACTGACATTAATTTTAATTAGTTGGTTATTGTGGAAATGCTCTGTTTCAGCTTTCTGGTGTCTTCTAGAAGGCACCAAGCTTCCTTTTGTCTTGGGTAGGCCTCAAGGTGTGACCTTGTCGAATAACAAATTAGCACTGTTATTCTTCTCAAAAGAACAGAAAATGTTTTGTAGGTGTGGAATTGTGGATCTCATCTGTTCCCCAAGTGGCCTCTGAAGAAGCACACTGTGGTCTCCGTTTAATGCTCCTGCCTACCACATGACATATATTTAAAGAATCTGTACGTTTTTGTGAGACGCATGTACCTTCCTCTCGAACTCCAATAATTTGACAAAACCAAGTTCTGAGGTTAACTACCACATCTAACTTATTGTCTTATGTGAATAGATTAACCTTCGCTTCTCTATGGGGGATTTCTCTGCTGTCGAACAGCACTGTATTTCGCTGGCAATTCGCCAATATTTGGCGAACTGCCAACTTTCAGAATAGCCGAATGGCCACGAAATTGCACCGTATTGGTAAATTCACTGTTCGGTACAATTTTGGAGCCAAATCAGCTCTCTTTGTACAGTATAACCCCTTAAGTGTCCCAATGGTTATAAAGGCAAACTCGTCTTTGATCCAGTATCCATTATAATTTGTATAATTAGTATTTTGGTTGCCAAAAACATCGTGGTCCACTACTGTTTTACCCATTATTGTTTGTTATAGAAGAATATGCCATTGTTTTGGGAATGTGTATAAACTCCAAACAATCTAGCCAGACCCGTTTGTGTACTGTATATCCTGCATCTTAAAGGAATACTCTAGTTTTGTACATTTGTTGTTTTAGTATCTTTTAGTTATATTGTTTTCATGCTCATGTAATGTGTTCATTATATGAATCAGTTGTTGCCATTGAATGTGTAGAGCTCGGTATTTGTATTGTATGACGCTTATACATTATAGAGGATTACTTCATCTATTTTATTTATTTATTCTGCATTGAATATATTTTTTGCAGACGTCTTGTGTATGTTAATTTTATGTTGCTTCTTTTTTTAATCTAAACCAGTGGCTTAAAACAGTTGGATGAAGTGGTACCAACAGTACATATTTACTCAATTGCATTTGCAGTAGCTAAAGGCACATAACACGTAACATTACCCAGGACATACTTGAAAACAAGAGAAATCTCAATGTATCCATGCCGGTAAACTACTTTATAAATAAGTAAATTAATTATAATTAATTTATTGCATTTGATTTTGTGCAAGAATTACAATGATGAGCCTCACCTAACAACAGTCACATTGTGATTTTTACAGTTCAATCTATGTACCAAATGACATAAAGTAAACTGTATATAATCTAAACCATATTCTGAAATCATTTATTATAATGAAAGCACTAGTGATGTCCCAATGCAATTCTGAGGATCAGAACCTGATCACAGAATTTTTTTTGGAGTGGGGCTGGGTATCGTCTTTTTCAAGCCAATCCAATCCCAGAGTCGTCATCTCCTCCCTTATTAGCAGGTATAGTGGATAGAAAAAGTACACACCCCAGTTATAATGTCAGGTTTCTGTGATGTAAAAAAATGAGACAAAGAAAAATCATTTCATAACTTTTTCCTCCTTTAATGTGACCTATAAACTGTACAACCCAATTGAAAAACAAACTGAAATCTTTTAGGTGGAGGAAAAGTAAAAAACTAAAATAATGTGGTTGCATAAGTGTGCACACCCTTAAACTAATACTTTTTTGAAGCACCTTTTAATTTTATTCCAGCACTCAGTATTTTTGGGTTTGAGCCTATCAGCATGGCACATCTTGACGTGACAATATTTGCCCACTCTTCTTTGCAAAAACACTCCAAGTGATGGGTTGACGCTGCATACGCAGCTTAAGCCCATGTTTGCTTTCTCAAATGAACGCGGCTACAAGCACTTGGTCATAGATGATGATGTCAGCATGAAATCGGGGTTAATAAGCTAAAGTGGTCAGGGTGCGTAGAGTGTCCCTTTTAAATAAATTTGTGAACAAACTGAGTGGGAGTAGGTACTGGAGGTGGAAGGGAGTGACTTTGCTCAAGTGACTTGACCTGAGTGTGAGAGGGAGTGGGTATGGACAAAAGACCAGACCTGAGTGTGGGAGTGAGTTTGGGGAAAGGGACCAGACCAACACACACTATATATGACCAAAGAGGTTGTGACAGGGAGGGTGTGGTGGTGGCACAGGACTCCAGCTTCAAGTAAGGATTAAACACCGGCATACAGCTCCTTCACCCAGTGGCAGTATCCTATTGTTTGTGTTATAGTTCTGCTACTGTTGTAAACGGAATAAAAACAAACTGGTTGTGTCTGACATAACCCTAGAACTAAGTTCTACCTAGTAAAGCAGTGGCACGTCTTCTCCAATCAGCTGCGAAGCTGAGGTTATTTCCGCTTAACTCGGTCTGACTCTAAACATTGTGTGCTGTACACAGGACGATTAATCGACACCGGAAATAGTTTATAACTATTTTAATCATTGATTAGTTGTCGATTAATCGATTAGCTGTTTTAGCCCTAGACATGACCCACCATTGTGACATGTTAAAAGAGCTAAACTGGCCATCGCTGGAATCTAGACGCACCCTTCACCTCTCCAACCTGGTGTTTAAGAGCTTTTCTGGGAAGCTAGCACCCTACCTGAATAGGCTGCTTCTCCCAGCAGTTCCCTCATCCTATAACCTCCAATCCAGGACCAGCACCTTACTTACAATACCACAATACAAAAAGAAAGTGTCTCGATCCTCATTTTCCTACAGAGCACCGCAATTATGGAATAACCTCCCAGGCGCCATCAAATCTTTCCTCAGTCTGAAGTCACTTAAGAGATCTCTATTAACATACCTCAATACAGAATGCACCTGTAAACATGTAACAGAATGAATATATTTCCTACATATTTATTTTCTGTTAATCTGGATATTCGTGTTGTTTTTAATATCTTGCACTTTATTGCTTTGTATTTCTGTACCTACTGTAAAAATTCATTGTTCTTGACCTCAGGACATACTTGAAAACAAAAGAAATCTCAATGTATCCTTCCTGGTAAAATACTTTGCAAATAAATAAATGTTCAGCTTTCTAGCAGATGCCTGAAGGTTTTGAGCCAATATTGAATGGTATTTGGAACTGTTCATAATTCCCTCTACCTTGATTAAGGCCCCAGTTTCAGCTGAAGAAAAACAGCCCCAAAGCATGATGCTGCCACCATCATGCTTCACTGTGAGTATGGTGTTCTTTTGGTGATGTACAGTGTTGTTTTTTCACCAAGCATCTTTTGGAATTATGGCCAAAAATTTCAACCTTTGTTTTATCAGACTGGTGATGCACCGAAATGAAACTTTGGGGCCGAAACCGAAAATCAGTCATCCGAACCTGGGCCTGGAGGCAGGTGTAGCCGGGGGCTTTCTTGGCGATTGTCAGGCTTATTATCAGCAATGCACAGCATATGCTAAGGTTATATTTATTTTGCAGGTCTTAAAAATACACTGCAACCCGTGGGACAGCATTCCTTTTACATCCTAGACGTCGCTAATAAAAGGCACTTCTAGATTGTGATTTTTGGTGTGTGAAACCATCTTTTGCATGCATCTGATTATTTGCCTGACCCAAAGTATATGATTAGAGTGTTGCAAGCTGTATAGTAGCACTCCTCCCCCATTGCAATTCTGCACCTAGAATGTGCTGCACTCTCCAATTCAGCTGCTGTGCAGCACACATTGAATTTCCTGGGCCCCAGGTGCTTGCGTTATACAGGATTTATGCAGATGAGGTCCAGCCCCCCCCCCCCCAGGTTAGCGATAAGCGCACTGGGCAAAGGATGCTGTCCTCCAACATCCAGGCTACATGCTAGGGATGCTGTGGTATCCTGCCCCTGATCCACTCATCGATATGCTGCCCTCGCTTCATTCCTGCGGTGGACCCAGGGCACGGATCATCAGGCCGGCTCTCCGTGGATCCATCGTGCAGGGGAGACCAACGAGCAGTGAAGCTGTCACTAGTCCGGCCGTCTGCAGTGTCAAAGTCTCTGTGACGTCATCCCGTGACTGGCATCTCTGACCCACATGCTGTGTGGGCGAGGAGAGCAAAAAGGGGGCCTGGGCATCTGAATGATAGGACTGTAATGGAGACCGCTTGAGGAGCTCAGGGCCAAAATAGGTGAATAAGATGTGTGTTTATAGAATTTAGCCAGGCTTGGATGTTTTTCTTAAGAGAAGGCTTCCGTCTTGCCACTCTACCTCAGACATATGAAGAATACGGGAGATTGTTGTCACATGTACCACACAGTCAGTACTTGCCAGATATTCCTGAAGCTCCTTCAATGTTGCTGTAGGCCTCTTGACAGCCTCTCTGGCCCGTTTTCGTCTCGTCTTTTCATCACATTTGGAGAAATGTCCAGTTCTTGGTAATGTCACTGTTGATACCTTTTAACAATGAGATCCCTCTGATCAGTGGCGTAGCGTGGGTTGTCAGCGCCCAGGGCAAGGCAAGAATTGTGCCCCCCCCCAACCTGTGGACATAACACCATGATTCCCTTCTACCAGTAGCGTATTGACCCCCTTACCCCACAAGCACAAGTATTGTATACTAACAAAATACTGATATAATAAAAAAATGAAACACACATGGCCCCCACGCAATGCCACTGCTGCCAGTCACCCTGTTCCAGCATACCCTAGCATAGTTCCACTCTCACACTATACCCAGTCACTCTCTCCAAGTACCCCAGTCACTCTCTCCCAGTACCCCAGTCACTCCCAGTCATTCTCTCTCTCCCAGTAACCCCCAGTCTCTCTCACTCTTTGTCAAAGTACCCCCGCTTTCTCCCAGTACCCCCCAGTCGCTCTCTCTCTCTCTTCCCAAGTATCTCCAGTCACTTTCTCCCAGTATTCCCAGTCATTCTCTCCCTGAACCTCCAGTCACCGTCTCCCTGTACCTCTCACTGTGTGTTGGCCACGCTGCTCTGGTGTCAGTGTTGCCTACCTGCGTGGAGTTGCTGGTGGCCTGGGGGGGGCTGTCCAGGGGGGCTTAGTGGAGACCAAATTTTAAATTGTGCTGCAGGGCAGGTGCCTCCCTCCCACCCTCCCTGGTCAGCAGCTGCAGGGCTGCCAGCGGCAGGGGGGCTGGAACAGTGCTTCAAGGGGGGTTGACATGCGAGGTACAGGGTGTTCCGTTGAATAATGTTGCGCTGCTTCACGTGACTCATGTCGGCGTTAAGGAGTCAGGACAGGACCAGACTTTTCTGTCCTGGTCCTCCCATCTGGATGCTGAGTGCTAAGTCACCACCGGCGTGGCAAAACTGGCAGACACCTTGCTGATCCCTGCTGCAAAATATTAGTGGTTCAAATTTCTTTTGAAATTTTGCGCCCCCTAAGAAAATTGCGCCCGGGGCGACCGCCCCCGAGGCACCCCCCACGCTACGCCACTGCCTCTGATGCTTTCAAAAGACGCAGTAGTGGCGGGAAAGACGCAGTAGTGGCCACACAGTCCGTTTTTTTAATTGATGTTATTTTTGACGGATGTAGGAGGGAAAATAAATTAAATATGAAAACTATTTTGTCCATCAAAAATGCTGGATGTATGAATGCAGTCCGTCTGACCACGTTCCATCACTCACACACAGCTATGCAGACATTGCAGATGCAGCGCACTCTGCATGTCCGTTCCAACGGTTTGACGTTCTTGCCTAACCTGCGTCCGTTTGCCGCGTGCATTGTGCGCCCGCAGTTTGGTGCGGACGCACTTCGTGTGGGGGGCTCCATTTGCGATTATTGTATGCTGCGACGGACGTTATTATGTGCGCAACAACGCACGTTCACACTGCACTCGTCTGACACGAGCCTAAATCCCCAAAATCTACAACCACCAAAAATTGTTTAAAAATTTTGTCCCGAGAATAGAAATACACAATTTTTTAATGTTTTTGCTTTTTAACCCCTTCAATGCTGACCCAGTTCACCTCTGTGTGCTGATCTCATTCTGACAGTTTTAGGCTCATAATTTTTTAGTGCCAGCCTAGGTCCTATTTTGCCAGCCTAGGTCCCCTCCCGACAATTTTTAATTTAATTTTATATTTTATTTTACAACAAACCTAGTCATGTTTGGTATCATATAAAACATGACCCCCTAGCTTTCACGGATCAGGAGATGAGGGGATCCAAAGGAACCCCCTATCTCCACTTGGCAAATAGGGGGTTAACTGGCCCAGTGACATCCTCACACATATGGTGAGGATGTCCGTGGGTGGGGGTGGTGACCCGGAGGCTTGGCTGACATCCAAGATGTCAGCCACCTCCATTTTTGAATCTCGATTTGGTGCCGAAATCGTTAAAGACTCTCCCCTTTCCAGCGGTGCAAACAGCATCTTTCTACCTTCAAGGATAGGGGAGATAGAGGGCTCCAAAGGAGCCCTCCTCCCATGCCTGAATTTTACTTTAGACGCCTGCTGATGACGTCATCGTGCCCGCCTGCCCCTCTAAAACAGAAGAGCAGGCTTCCACCCTGCCAGAACTCCATGGGAGCCGGTGAGGAAGGTAAGTATCGGGAGGGAGGTTAGGCAACCCTGATGTACTATGTACGTCCGCGGGTCTAAGGGGGACTTCCCAATCGGACGTACATAGTACGTCAGCGGTCGGGAAGGGGTTAACATGATTTTAAATGTGATTGCTTAATTCTGAACACAGCTACATCCCCATTTATAAGAGGGTGTGTACACTTCATTTGAGTTGCACAGTTTATAGGTCACATTAAAGGTGCAAGAAGTTCTGAAATTATTTATCTTGGTCTCATTTTTTTACATCACAAGAAAACTTGACATTTTAACAGGGGCGTGTAGACTTTTGCTATCCACTTTACTTCCTGTCCCAACCTACTTCACTCTGCCAATGATCACATGTCATTGTCTCCTTGTACCCTACACCTGCCATCAGCACTTCTCCCGAGCTGCCCCCTTTCTATGGAACTCCCTCCCCCGCAACATCAGACTGTCCCCGTCTCTCCAGTCCTTCCAATAGTCTCTGAAAACACATTACTTTAGAGAAGCCTATCAGATCACTCCACCACTGTACATTTCTTGCTCCATCGTCCCCACAGCGCACATGCACCCAATACTTCACATACTCAGCTCTTACCCTCACCTAGTGTCACCACTCTCCTCTTTAGATTGTAAGCTCTGGAGCAAGGTCCTCTCTCCTACTGTTCTATGTGTTTAACTTGTATATTTGTTATTCTATCTCACCCATTGCACAGCGCTATGGAACTTGTTAGCGCTTTATAAATACTCGTAGCTGTAACTATGCCCTAGAGTGTCTTTAAGGGAAATTTTTTTTAATGAAGTGGTTAAAGCAGAAATGTATCTTTTAAAACCATGAAGGGGGGGGGGGTGGAAACACTTGTATCGTCAGTGAAGCAAGGCTTGAGTTTAGACCGCTTCCCTTGCCTGAGAGATCCATGTGGTTTCCACAGTGACCCGTGTAATGTCGTCTTTGTGACTAAATGACGCACAGCACCAAAATGATTCTCCGTGAGCGGCTCGTGAAGTCCTCAGACAGGTCATTTATATGTGCTGTCAGCCCTCTGCTAGATTAGCCAGGAACAATGGCAGATTTATCGATAGCACAAAGGTGACTCCCGGCCAGCTGGAAGGAACAGACATCCGTTGAAAAAATATATATCTTTCATGTGCATGCATGCAGAGTAGTTCCAAGCCAAACACTGGAAAAGGGCTTCTTTCCCTTTGTATGTTATTGTATGTAAGGTGCAAATGCCTTAAAAATACTTATCAAAATGTCAATTTGCATTTAGATATCATTCCAAAATGATTGTGACAGTATACATGGACAGTTTGTTTTGTTTTTTTTCGAACGTCAAAACTAAAATGGAGGGGGCCTGGCCGAGCATGTGAGCGGTTACTGGAGGTGTGAGCTTCCGCTACATATGCTGCTTTTGGCAACTTCCCACTGACCCTGTCCCACTACCTTTTCTTTAATTACCCTCTCAGGGCCCCCTGTACCCCTCCCCCACCATGCGTACTCCAAAAATAAAGCCAAGGAGACCAAACTTTGGGCAGCCCCGTTGATCACGCCGGGGTGCTGGCTGGACTTTCAACATGACGGCGGTCAGGACGATTCAGAGCTGCCGGATGAGGTGGAGTCCTTGGACATAGCAACCCTGGTGTGTAAAATTACAGAGGTGCAAGTGTTTTTGGCAGCCGAAATTCTGAAGCACTCGCAGAGTGGCGCAGCTGAGATACAGGCCTTGGGATGCCGCACCTCGGCCCTGGAGGAGAAGGTGGTGAAGGAGGTTGCGACCTGCCGCAATGCTGCTGCGACCTACAACACAGCTCTCCCTGACTGGATTTTCAGATTGGAAACTGACATGGAAGATATTTCTAATAGATAATAATCTGATGCTATGAGGGATAACGGAGGAGGATACCCTTCTATGCTGGAAGATACTGTGGGGGGCATATTCGCTAAGCTGTTGCCACAATTTACACCCTCACAGCTCCCCATTGATCGCATTCATTGAGCTCTACGTCCTCCAAATTTGCGAGCCACTACTCCTAGAGATGTTATTGTACGACTGCACTATTTCAAATCTAAGGAAGCTATCATGCAGGCTACACGAGATCAACTACTTCATTATGATGAGACACTGATCTAGGTTTTCCAAGTTCTGGCTCCCGCCACTCTTCTAAAACGATGGGAATGGAATTTTTGCTAAGGTGCTGGTGTCTAGGCTCAATCCCATCTTGCCCAAGATCATACACCCAGATCAAATCGGTTTTATTCCAGGCTGGCAGGTGACTGAAACACACTTAGGCTTGTGTGATCTTGCTTGGCTGTGTGGGGAGAGGGGGAGGCCTTCTTTGCTCCTTTCTTTGGATGCCGAAAAGGCTTTCGACCGAGTGAACTGGCCTGGCTGCTGGAGTGGCAGGGATTTCCAGCAGTGTTTCTCTCAACAATATCGGCCCATTATCATAACCCTGCAGCCCGAATCCTGGTCCCTGGAGCTGCCCTGGCTTCTTTTAAGCTTTTCCAATGGCACTAATAGTGGTGTCCCCGGTGTCCCTTACTATTTTCCCTTGTGCTGCCACACCTATTGGTAAAACGTAGATCAGATAAGGGACTGGAGGGTATGGAGAGGACACCTATAAATTGTCTGCTTATGCGGATGATGTCTTGCTAACCCTGACCAATCCAACGCAGTCAGTTCCTGCCTTATTTTCTATTTTAGACTATTTGGCTATAGCGGGATACAAAATTAATATTAAAAAAAATAAATCTGTTATTTCCCCTGCCCCCTGATGAGGAACACTTTCTTTTGACTACCCTTGGATTCTCTACCACTAGAGTTTCTGGTGTATTTGGGCACTCTTATCACTGCTTCGCAGTCAGCATTGTATGACCGTAATTTGATTAGCAAGATTAAGAAGGATTTGGAGGAGTGGCAGAATATTTACAAATCATTGGTGTCATATTATTATGCTGCTCAGTTGGCGCAAATTGTGTTGTGGCACTCCCCAGTGGGTACTCAATGCTGGGTCAAACTTGAATTTGCACTCGCAGCTCTGGATTAGCCTCAATTTTGGATATGGACTCCCAGACACTATAGGCCGTGAATGCGTACCTCCGGCCCTGCTATTTTGAACTCTCTCAAGTGCGAACTCACCAACTTTCCCTCTCCTCTTACATGCAGCCGCTCTCCATTGGCCCTCTGGAAGATGCAGGACTGCAACGCTTGTGCCATCTTTTCGAGGAGAAGGCTTGTGTCCCCTATGAGGCTCTGATACATCAGGCAGTAATGACAACTAAAGACTTCTTTTGCTTTCTGTAAATCAGACTATCCCTCGCTACCTCATATTAAAACTGCAGCACTTTCCAAATATATATGGTTTGAAAAGATCTGCTATATGGAGACACTGCCTCCCGGACTCATCTCTCGAATATACTCCGCTATTACCTCTATGTTTGACTGGAAGAATCTTGCATATGTCTAGGCATGGTTGTCAGATATAGGGGAAGCCCCGTCCTCTGACAACTGGATGGATATATGGGAAACTGCAAGAAAAACCTCAATCTGCACCCAATTTCAGGAGCAGTCACTCCAGACTAGCATGCGCTGGTATATCACCCCTGTTCAGCTGTTGAGAATGGGCGCAACAATTAGTGGCGCATGTTGGCACTTGTCTGGAGAAAAGGGTATGTATTTTCATATGTGGTAGACTTGTCCGTCATGTGGCAAATTTTGGGAACAGATCAGGGATATATTATCGGAGGTCCTTCGTTACCAGCTTCTGTTTGCACCAGTCCTTTTTTTTTCTCCTCTCAAACTCTTTGGTAGACTTGTCTCAATAACATAATAAATTTTCAGCTGAGCTCCTTCTGGCGTCCAGGAGGGCAATTACTGAAAAGTGGCAATCTATAGAACCCCCTCCCCCACCATGGATGGAGTGCTTTATAAAATTCAAACTCTAAACTTATGGATGAATGTGCGTTGAGTATGACGGTTGATGTGCAGTCCTTACTCTCTCTTCTTGCAGGATCTCTCCCTAGTACTGGGGTGGGAAGGGATATAGGAATGTCTTATGCATACTTCAGTCTACAAGATGGTTATTCTTTTCTTCTGTCTCTTTTTCCTTTTCTTCCGTTTATGCTTCACTGCTTTTTCTCTTCTGCCTCCTCCCTTTTTTTTTTTTTCGTGGTGTTGTTCTGTTTTCAGTCCCCGGATTGGTATGTATATGTTTTCTTGTTGGTTTATATACTTAACATTCATGACTGTATATGAGCTTTCAGGTTTTTTTCTTAACACCAGCTCCGTTTGATGCTTGCACGGCTATGCTGCAACATGGTCATAGTATCATAGTATATAACCGGTGTTTGTATATACTGCTACATTGTCCTTCTTAATTTATGTTGTATTCAAATAACGGTCAATAAATTATTTTTTTTTTTAAATTTAATTATTTCACTAATGTACACTACAACTTGTCTATTGTACAAAAATAGTAGATGAAATATGTACAGAAAGTATTGAAATGGGAGGAAGAAAATTCAGGGAATTGGGGTCTTTGTTGTAACATAAGAATGGAGTATGATGACCAATTTTCATGACATCAAAGGCATGACCAGAATGTGTGCTAGTTACAGACTGAATATAGTATATTAACGCAAAGAGCCTGAATGTAGGGTAAGTATACTCTTGAGAGTATGCTGATATAGACACAATTTCAGAAGCAAAATTAATGTGAACAATAAGACATGTAGGGAAAAATGGTTACGTATATGTCATCAAACACAAACCGCTCCGAGGGTCATCGAAGAAAAAATTATGCTTTAGAAAACATGTATAAGGACAAAACAATATCTGCAATGTGCAGATTCATATGCTGTATTATACTGCAGAGAGGCGCTGCCCGGCAGTGTGGATTCATATGCTGTATTATACTGCAGAGAGGCGCTGCCCGGCAGTGTGGATTCATATGCTGTATTATACTGCAGAGAGGCGCTGCCCGGCAGTGTGGATTCATATGCTGTATTATACTGCAGAGAGGCGCTGCCCGGCAGTGTGGATTCATATGCTGCATTAATTATACTACAGAGAGGTGCTGCCCGGCAGTGTGCGGATTCATATGCTGCATTAATTATACTACAGAGAGGTGCTGCCCGGCAGTGTGGATTCATATGCTGCATTAATTATACTACAGAGAGGTGCTGCCCGGCAGTGTGCGGATTCATATGCTGCATTAATTATACTGCAGAGAGACACTGCCCGGCAGTTTGTGGATTCATATGCTGCATTAATTATACTGCAGAGAGGCGCTGCCCGGCAGTGTGCGGATTCATATGCTGAATTATATTGCAGAGAGGCGCGGCCCGACACTGTGCGGATTCATATGCTGCATTAATTATTCTGCAGAGAGGCGCTGCCCGGCAGTGTGCGGATTCAGATGCTCAATTATACTGCAGAGAGGCGCTGCCCGGCAGTGTGCGGATTCATATGCTGCATTAATTATTCTGCAGAGAGGCGCTGCCCGGCAGTGTGCGGATTCATATGCTGCATTAATTATTCTGCAGAGAGGCGCTGCCCGGCAGTGTGCGGATTCATATGCTGCATTAATTATTCTGCAGAGAGGCGCTGCCCGGCAGTGTGCGGATTCATATGCTGAATTCTACTACAGAGAGGCGCTGCCCGGCAGTGTGTGGATTCATATGCTGCATTAATTATTCTGCAGAGAGGCGCTGCCCGGCAGTGTGCAGATTCATATGCTGCATTAATTATTCTGCAGAGAGGCGCTGCCCGGCAGTGTGCGGATTCATATGCTGCATTTTAACCTATGGGTTAAAAAGCCTTGTTTCTTTAAAAAAAAGTTAGGAAACCTAAAATTTCACCCAAAAAATCCTAAAAGAATAAATAAGTAAAGAAACACTCATTCTATTGGTAGTAATCTACTTTCCATTCTTAAATAAGCAATAAAATACGAAATAACTCATAAAAAAGCGAAAAACCAACTGATCCGAATCACCAGAAATGATCCGAATCATGTAATTACCAATCCGAAATTTCGGATTGATTCGAAATTTCGGATTGATTCGAAATTTCGGAATGGTCGATATTTCGTTTTCGGAAATGCTCCCGAAATACAAAAATGGGGAATTTCGTCCGAATTTTAATTCGGAACGAAACAAATTGCACATCTCTATTCTATTTTACATGATATTACAAACAAGCACAAGGGTGTAACTTTTTTTATGTTGCAGATGACATGTGCGGAGCCTTCATATGTCAAGCTTGATAACCTATATGACAATATAATATCTCTAACTTGCTGGAACTTTTTTTTTTTTTCCTTTTTACAAAATGAAACCCTAGAGTCATTGTCAACGTGCCATATTAATACTGAGTTTGTCATGAGACATATTTTCTAGGTTTTTTAGGTTCTTCATTTTTGAGTGACACTGTCATTCAGTTATTAAAGTTGTCACCAAAAATAGTCATCATCTGTAAATATTTTAATTGTACGTTAAATGTGTTTTTCCTCTCATGTGTGTGATTAACACTTAAATGAATAAATATATATATTTATTTTTGCATGAGATGTGGAGAGGCCCAAAAATCTGTGCATTTCCCTAACTGTACTCAAACCTATTGCACAGCGTCCTCTTTCCTTTTTGTAGAAAGCACAAATCAGTCTGTCAATCTGCTTCCTGATGGGCCTTAAAAACAGGGGTCAGCAACCTTGGCTCCCTGATGTTTTGGGAACTACATTTCCCTTGTGGCTCAGTCAGCCTAATGGGTGACTGAGCATCTTGGGAGATGTAGTTCCCAAAACATCAGGGAGCCAAGGTTGCTGACCCCTGCGTGTAGCACATCATGAATGACCGATAGGTGGATGTCTGGAACGAGTACTATCGTTAGAAATGATTTAATCTCTGGCAATCCTCCCATACCATGTGTCATTTAATGTGTATATATATATATGTTAGTCATTTAATAGGTGTATATATGGTGTGTGTTTGTGAAAATAAATATACATATATTTGAAAATGTGTGTTTCTTGCTTTACTTAATGTAGACCTTAGTATAGCTAGTAGATTTCGAAATAAAATGTTGCCTATTTTTAACTGTAGGTAACAAGAAAGGCCATAACCCAAAAACTAGGAATCTTCCCTTCCTATTGTGTAATATACAGTCAGGTCCAGAAATATTGGGACATCGACACAATTCTAACATCTTTGGCTCTCTACACCACCACAATGCAGTTGGAATGAAACAAACACAATGTGCTTTAACTGCAGACTGTCAGCTTTAATTTGAGGGTATCTACATCCAACTCAGGTGAACGGTGTAGGACTTACAGCAGTTTGCAGATGTGCCTCCCACTTGTTAAGGGACCAAAGGTAATGGGACAATTGGCTTCTCAGCTGTTCCATGGCCAGGTGTGTGATATTCCCTCATTACCCCAATTACAATGTGCAGATAAAAGGCCTAGAGTTAATTTCAAGTGTGCTATTTGCATTTGGAATCTGTTGCTGTCAACTCTGAAGATGAAATCCAAAGAGCTGTCACTATCAGTGAAGCAAGCCATCATTAGGCTGAAGAAACAAAACAAACCCATCAGAGAGCTAGCAAGAACATTAGGTGTGGTCAAAACAACTGTTTGGAACATTCTCAAAAAGAAGGAACGCACCGGTGAGCTCAGCAACACCAAAAGACCCGGGAGACCACGGAAAACAACTGTGGTGGATGACCAAAGAATTCTTTCCCTGGTGAAGAAAACATCCTTCACAACAGTTGGCCAGATCAAGAACACTCTCCAGGAGGTAGGTGTATGTGTGTCAAAGTCAACAATCAAGAGAAGACTTCACCAGAGTGAATACAGAGGGTTCACCACAAGATGTAAACCATTGGTGAGCCTCAAAAACAGGAAGGCCAGATTAGAGCTTGCCAAACAACACCTAACAAAGCCTTCACAGTTCTGGAACAAGATCCTATGGACAGATGAGACCAAGATCAACTTGTACCAGAGTGATGGGAAGAGAAGAGTATGGAGAAGGAAAGGAACTGCTCATGATCCTAAGCATACCATCTCATCAGTGAAGCATGGTGGTGGTAGTGTCATGGCGTGGGCATGTATGGCTGCCAATGGAACTGGTTCTCTTGTATTTATTGATGATGTGACTGCTGACAAAAGCAGCAGGAGGAATTCTGAAGTGTTTCGGGCAATATTATCTGCTCACATTCAGCCAAATGCTGCAGAACTCATTGGACGGCGTTTCACAGTGTAGATGGACAATAGAAACATAGAAAAATGTCGGCAGATAAGAACCTTTCGGCCCATCTAGTCTGCCCAATTACATGGATACTTTACCTGGATTTATCTTTTGTTTAGGATAGCCTTATGCCTATCCCATGCTTGCTTAAATTCAATTACTGTTCTGGCCTCTACCACTTCTACTGGAAGACTGTTCCATGTATCCACCACCCTCTCAGTAAAATAATGCTTCCTGATGTTACTTTTAAACCTTTGCCCCTCTAATCTAAGACTATGTCCTCTTGTTTTGCTATTTTGTTTCCTTTTAAATATACTCCCTTCCTCTACCTTGTGAATTCCCTTTACGTATTTAAATGTTTCTATCATATCTCCTCTGTCTCGTCTTTTTTCCAAGCTGTACATGTTAAGATCATTAAGCCTTTCCTGGTAACTTTTCTCCTTCAAGCCGTACACCATTTTAGTAGCCCTTCTCTGAACTCTCTCTAAGATGTCTATATCCTTCTGGAGATACGGTCTCCAGTACTGCACACAGTACTCCAAGTGAGGTCTCACCAGTGCTCTGAGCACTTCCCTTTTCCTACTGCTAATACCTCTCCCTACACAACCAAGCATTCTGCTAGCATTTCCTGCTGCTCTATTACATTGACTACTTACCCTTAGATCCTCTGAAATAATTCCTCAGATGTTGAGGTTAGGACTGTATCAAATATTCTATATTCAGCCCTTGGGTTTTTACGTCCCAGGTGCATTATCTTGCACTTATCCACATTAAAACTCAATTGCCACAACTCCGACCATTTTTTTAGTTTACCTAAATCATTTGTCATTTGGCTGATCCCTCCAGGAACGTCAACCCTGTTGCAAATCTTTGTGTCATCAGCAAAAATACATACTTTTCCATTAATACCTTCTGCAATATCACTAATAAAAATATTAAAGAGAATGGGTCCAAGTACTGACCCCTGAGGTACCCCACTGGTAACAAGACCTTGCGCCGAATAAACTCCATTTACCACAACCCTCTGTTGTCTGTCACTCAGCCACTGCCTAATCCATTCAACAATATTGGAATCCAAGCTCAAAGATTGCAATTTATTGATAAGCCTTCTATGCGGAACAGTATCAAAAGACTTACTGAAATCTAAATAAGCAATGTCTACTGCACCACCTGTGTCTATTATTTTTGTTACCCAATCAAAAAAATCTATAAGATTAGTTTGGCATGATCTCCCTGAGGTAAACCCATGTTGTTTCTGATCCTGTAATCTATGTGTTTTTAGATGTTCAACAATCCTTTCCTTTAACATGGTTTCCATTAATTTCCCCACTACTGACGTAAGACTAACTGGCCTATAGTTCCCAGATTCCTCCCTACTACCCTTCTTGTAAATGGGCACAACATTTGCTAATTTCCAGTCTTCTGGGACGACTCCCGTTAACAAGGATTGGTTAAATAAATCTGTTAACGGTTTTGCTATTACATCACTGAGCTCTTTTAATAATTTAGGGTGGATCCCATCAGGCCCCATTGACTTATTTGTCTTTACTTTAGACAGCTGTTGTAGAACCTCCTCCTCTGTAAACTCATATGTAAATGTCTCTTTAGTGTTCTCTCCTAACTGAGGTCCCTTTCCTTCCTTTTCTTCTGCAAAGACTGAACAAAAATATTGATTGAGGCAGTCATCGAGACTTTTATCCTCTTCTACATACCTTCCTTCCTTTGTTTTTAATTTAACTAATCCTTGTTTTACTTTTCTTTTCTCGTTTATGTATCTAAAAAATGTTTTGTCCCCCTTTTTTACTGACTGAGCTATTTTCTCTTCTGCGTGTGCTTTGGAAGCTCTTATAAATTGCTTTGCCTCTTTCTGCCTAATCTTATAGGTTTGCCTATCTTCTTCACTCTGAGTTGTTTTATAATTATTGAATGCTATCTTTTTGTTCTTCACTATTTTGGCCACTTCTGCAGAGTACCACAGTGGTTTCTTCCCTTTTTTGTTTTTGCTAACAAGCCGAATGCAATTTCCTGTGGCCTTCAATAATGCTTCCTTTAAATAATCCCATTTCTCCTGGACTCCCTTTAAACTCCTCCAGTCTGATAATGACTCCTTCACACAAAATCTCATTTTAGAAAAATCTGTTTTTTTAAAGTCTAAAACTTTTGTTTTTGTGTGGTGCGGCTCCATCCCTGTTCTTATATTAAACCACACTGACTGGTGATCACTAGATCCCAAATTTTCACCTACAACAACGTCCGATACCATTTGTGAGTATTAAATCCAATATGGCCTCTTTACGGGTCCGTTCCTCAACTACTTGTGTTAGAGATAATCCCAGTAAGGAGTTTAGAATATTTGTAGAATATTTGTACTCCTGGTGCACCCAGCTATTTTGGTTTTCCAGTTCACATCAGGAAGATTAAAGTCCCCCATGATAATAACTTCCCCCTTCATTGCCATTTTGGCTATTTCCTCAACCAGCAGATTATCTAGCTCTTCTACTTGTCCAGGGGGTCTATAGATCACACCTACACGAGCTACTGTATGATTGCCAAATGTTAACGTAACCCAAACTGACTATGTTCACCTCGCTCACTTTTATTTGGTTTGTTTTTATGTTGTTTTTCACATACAGGGCCACTCCTCCTCCTTTCCTACCTTCTCTGTCTTTTCTATATAAAGAGTACCCCGGTATTGTTATGTCCCAGTTATTTTTCTCACTGAACCAGGTCTCAGTAACCGCCACTAAATCTACTTTTTCAGCTGCCATCATTGCCTCCAGTTCATTGATTTTATTGACTAAACTGCGAGCATTTATAGACACGACTCTGAGCTTGTCATTTTTTACCTCGCATGTTGCTTGCACCCTCCGATTTAGTTTTGGGGGACAATCGGGCAGATTGTTTTTTACCCTTTTGTCCCCCCCTCCTAGTTTAAATATTGCTTTGTGAAACCTTTGAACTTCTCACTGAGAACATATGTTCCCCTATGAGTAAGATGCAAACCATCTTTTTTATACAGTTCCTTTCTGCTCCAATTAGAGCTATCATGGGACACAAAGCCAAATCCTTGCTCCCGACACCATTCCCGAAGCCACAAATTGAATTCCCTATTGCGCATCTGCCTATCTTGAATGTTATGCACAGGCAAAACTTCAGAGAATGACACAGGGGACGCAATCTGCTGTATTTCACCTCCAAGAACACAAAAATCTTCCTTAATCTCAGAAACCTCATTGCTAGCCAAGTCATTTGTCCCTAGATGGACTAGAACGTCCACTTCCCCTTGTTGCTTTGCTTGTTTGACAATATTTAGAATATGTCTCTTGTCTCTACGAGCAGTAGCCCCAGGAAGACCTCTCACCAAACCACTACTCTCCAGCTCAACACCTCTTATGATAGAATCACCCAGCAACAATTGCCTTCTATCAAGTCCCACCTTTTCATTTTTGTCCTTGGTTGCAGTGCTGCATACCTTAGGCATAGTGGATGGTGGTTCCTCAACTATGGTGTCTGAGCCAAAGCATACTGCAAAAGCAACCAAAGAGTTTTTGAAGGGACAGAAGTGGAATATTATGCAATGGCCAAGTCAATCATCTGACCTGAATCCCATTGAGCATGCCCTTCACTTGCTGAAGACAAAACTGAACGGAAAATGCCCCAAGAACAAGCAGGAACTGAAGACAGTTGCAGTAGAGGCCTGGCAGAGCATCACCAGGGATGAAACCCAGCGTCTGGTGATGTCTATGCATTCCAGACTTCAGGCTGTGATTGACTGCAAAGGATTTGCAACCAAGTATTAAGAAGGGAAAGTTTGATTTATGATTATTATTCTGTCCCATTACCTTTGGCCCCTTAACAAGTGGGAGGCACATCTGCAAACTGCTGTAAGCCCTACACCGTTCACCTGAGTTGGATGTACATACCCTCAAATTAAAGCTGACAGTCTGCAGTTAAAGCACATTGTGTTTGTTTCATTCCAACTCCATTGTGGTGGTGTACAGAGCCAAAGATGTTAGAATTGTGTCGATGTCCCAATATTTCTGGACCTGACTGTGTGTATATATATATATATATATAACAAAGAAAAAGATGTCATCTGCGCTTACTCCAATTATACCGTGTGAAACTAAACACAATTAGAGGTTTGGTTTCTTATTAATGGCCATTATAAGACTAGCTCGCCCGCCATCGTCACGGCACGTCTAGAAGGGCGAGTCCTAACCAAAATGAAACCACAGGCTGCTGCATAGCAAACCATACCTGCTCATGCTGCTTGTCAAATATGAGGTAGACTGGTGGGCCTTCATTTATGCTCCCCAGAAACAAAATCCACTTTGGGATCAAAACAAAGACACGGTGCGGAGTCTTGCTGCAGGGATGACCTGGCTGGAAGTACAATGAAACATACGTAGTGCAGGAGGGGTGGGGTCGCGCCTATTCCCCGAAGGGTTGGCTGCAACCACCAAATGCATCCAGCCCAACAACATGTGTAAAACATAACAAAGAAAAAGATGTCATCTGCGCTTACTCCAATTATACAGTGTGAAACTAAACACAATTAGAGGTTTGGTTTCTTATTAATGGCCATTATAAGACTAGCTCGCCCGCCAACGTCACGGCACCTCTATAAGGGCGAGTCCTAACCAAAATGAAACCACAGGCTGCTGCATAGAAAACCATACCTGCAGCAAGACTCCGCTCCGTGTCTTTGTTTTGATCCCAAAGTGGATTTTGTTTCTGGGGAAGCATAAATAAAGGCCCACCAGTCTACCTCATGTTTGACAAGCAGCATGAGCAGGTATGGTTTGCTATGCAGCAGCCTGTGGTTTCATTTTGGTTAGGACTCGCCCTTATAGAGGTGCCGTGACGTTGGCGGGCGAGCTAGTCTTATAATGGCCATTAATAAGAAACCAAACCTCTAATTGTGTTTAGTTTCACACGGTATAATTGGAGTAAGCGCAGATTACATCTTTTTGTTTATGTTTTACACATGTTGTTGGGCTGGATGCATTTGGTCATATATATATATATGTTGATTATTGCAGAAGCCATTTGCACATCCCAGCAATTCAAAGAACTGCATCCCAGAGCTCCTGTGCTACATTCCCAATATGCAGCAAGGAATTCTGGGTAAGACATGCAAATAACATCTGTCTCACTTGTTTGCATCCTCTGTCTGTTATTACACAGAACCCCTAAATCAATGCCATATAGATGTAAGTGTGTGTATGTCTGTGTATTTGTTTTTCTATTTCCTTACTTTCTTAACCTCCACCATTCATGTTATGGTGTACTGTGTCATGTGCAATGTCACCATCCTACAGCTTTATATAGAAGATCCAGGGCAAAGTATAGTCATCGACTTAGGCCATGTCTCATGTCAATAATTTCATTATTGCATTCTTTTTCTCTGCAGAAATAGATATTGAACGCTGTGTGAGAGAGTCCATCAACCTTTTCTGCTGGACGCCAAAGAGTGCTACATATCGACAGCACGCACAGACGCTGAAACAGGCCACTGGTGGGGACAATGGCCGATCAAACACCACCTTCACATCAGATTATGAGGAACTTTCAAAAACTGATTTGGTAAGCATAGTTATCCACTTACTCTGCTGCGTTGCAGGTTGTATGATTTTTCAACACATGTTCAGTATACCTATAGGTTTTATTCATCTACGACAGTGGTTCCCAACCCTAGTCCTCACATCCTCCCAACAGGCCAGGTTTGCCTGATATCTGAAGCACAGCACAGGTGATATGATTTGCTGCTCCGTGATCGCAGGATTCAGGTTCCATTTTCCTAAACTAATCCTTAAAATCTGACTTGTTAGTGTTACTAACCGAGGACCAGGATTGAGATGAACACTGATCTAGGATGTTCTGTATTTTCTATGATGTGTCTATATATGCCTTTAAAGCCACATACCATACCCAGAGTACAGGTACAACATCTGATACAGCTTTGTTTTATTAATTTATTTTTTTTCTTTCTTTTTTAAAATTGTTGTTAAATACTGCTAAATTACTAGGTAGCTGGAAGTCAGTACTCCAGGACTCATCTAGGCAACCTATGGCTCAAATGTTGCGTTGCGTACCTTACTGGAGTTTAAGCTTGCAACCCTATGGTTAATAAATGCTATTTATTGTAGGTAGTGACAAAATGGCCTAGTTGCTGCTTCATGATTTGGCGTAGACCTGATGGTCGGAACGGAGATTGTTAATTCACAGAACTTCACTGCCCCTTCATTGAGCCAAGAACCATTTCTATGAAGTTATCCTCAGCAAGCCTCTGAAAGGGCCATTGCCTGCTAGGGCTGTCAAAAATAATTTTCACGATGCAGCATCGATGCAGTGCAGATTGGGAAAGATTCTGCTTGACTGTGGACTGAGCAGTCGGTCAAATCGGACAAGGCCCAGGCCCACCCAAGGCCTTGTCGGCCGCAGCGCCAGTCGATAGGGCTGCCTGCGGAGTGAGCTGCTGATTGTGCTGCCGGATAGGGCCCCTCAGGTAGGCCAATCGGCCGCTAGGGCCTTGAAGAATGTTCATCTTGTCACAGAATTCAAGTCTGCCCGACTCGCTATCCATGGTCCTCTGTGGATAAGTGTGTGGGTGTGTGACTGTGTATGTCCCATCAGAGTGCTCTAGCAAAAAAGTTTTTTAAAAATGCACATTTCTATTCAGATGTCAGTCATTTGCAGTTTGTAAAATTATTGTTCCACAGTCTATCATCCAGGCCGTCTGGTTTTATATCACATCGGGAACCTGTTTCTGCATTTTTCTACGAAAATATGCAATTTTAACCAAAATTTAAAAAACTAAATTTTTGCATGTCTTTTGGCCCGTTGCATTTAATGAATATGACGGTGTATAAACCACTGAACTTGCTACCCGTGTGGGAAATGACTAGTGCATAATGGCAGCACCATTGTTCGCTATATACATGAAAAATGTACAACGCTGCTGCCGTAGAACAAAAAGAAAAAGGTTTTATATTTTTTTGTGAAATTTAACCTTGTCATCTTTGATATCATTTGAAAGGCCAGACTCTGACCCGTCGAATGACCTAGCTTGACTTTGTGGGGTGTAAAGAATGGAAATACAGGGGGTTTCAAGGTACCCCTGCCTTTCCTTACAGCGGTGCGGAAAAGCACATAATGCCCCTGTCTTAGAACAGAGAAATTGGAAATTTTGCTTTTGATCCTTTTTTCTATTTTTTCATTTTGCTTGAAGAAAAAAAAAAAAGCAGAATTTGTACTCTGCAAAAACTTGGTGAGGCTGGAGAGAGGGGTTTGGGTAGGAACAAGGGGTGTCACGTTTCCACATTGCAACCAGGCCCCCTGGTGGGGAGAGCGATCATTGGCAGCTCTTGTGGTTTTCTGGGCTAGCTAGTTCAGGCTCTCCGCCCCTGGATTCTCTGTGGTTGCTTTGGCCTGTGGTCACATGACCTGCCCTGCCCCATAAATATGGCCAGCAGGGCATCAGCTCCTTGCTCCGGGATAAGTCTATACTTAGTGCCTGCATCTGTGATTTTGTTCAACAATTCTGTGTATGATTTCTGGCTATTGTATTTCACTATTCTCTTGTCTGCTCCCTTTAATCTGTATACTGTGATATCCTGTGCACAGACTTTGGCTTGTATGACTTGCTCTTCTGGCTCGTGATCCCTGGTTTATGGTTGACATTTCTTTCTGGCGTCTAGACCTTGCTGTCCCTGACTATTCTTGAATATTCCTGTTTATGTTCTGTATGTCTTGTTTTCTTGTCATTGTGTATTTTGTCCAGCATATTGCAGAATACATTAGAGGCCAGCTAAAGGACCTCTTTCGAGTTTAGGGCCTGTGTTACTGCTGGATATTTCATATTGTGGTCTCTTGCAAACCCCTGTTTATTGTGGTGTTTATCCCTTGCCCTGTATCCTGAATAGATTTAGAAGACCATTCAAGGATTTTCCCCCAGAAAAGGGATTCCTTTTGTGTCTGTATCTCTTCTGTCATTCGTGTTTAGTATCTGTATATATTTTCTTTGTTTTGGGTTCTGCATCATGCAGCAAACCACAAACCTGCCTAAAGGGCTTAACGACACTCGGTATAAAGGGCCCTCCTTGGCTCCAGCCTGGGGCGCCCGTGACAAGGGGAAGGGCATGGGTGGAGTCGGGTGGGGGACCCTTGCTCTTTTTGGTCTGGGGTTCCCAAATGTTGTCAGTCTGCCCCTGATTCTGTCTCACTATCGCACAACCAGCTGCACATCCCCCGTCATTTGGGAGGTGCAAGATCCCGCGTCCTCCCAGCCAGTTTCATTTACTCCACAGCAGCAATGGGAGGAAGTGATCAGATAACGTCACTTCCTCCCAGCGCTCTATGCAGGGGGGATTGAACATAATAAAGTAGGGGGAATGATGTACATGAAAAAGGAGGGGGTTGAAATGAACATGAAGAGGTGGGGGAGAATTAAATTAACATGAAAAGGAGGGGGAAATGGACTGAAAAGAGGGGGGTAGACATGAAAAGGTTGGAGATGGACGGACATGTAAAAGGAGGGGCAAGGGAACTTGAAAAAGGAGGGGGAAATGGACTTTAAAGGGAGAGCATTTGCATGGAATGAAGGGGGAGGGGGAACATGGACCTAAGAAGGGGAGAAAGAGGGATGATGGGTAGAAAGGAAGGCGATTGAAAAGAGTGAAAGAATGTGCATGGAAGGGGGGACAGAGTGCGAGTATTAATCAATGAGTGAATCTGAGTGTATGTTGTGTATATCTGTGCATATGTTTAAATCCTTATCGGTGAGTGTGTGAATCCGAGTCTAAAACCATGGGCACATTTGGCAGTAATCGTGATGCACTGCAGATTTGAATCGGGAGACCAGTGAAGATGCGCACCTCTTTTGCCTGCACACTTATTCATTTCTCATAACCACCTCCTACCAAGAAAAAAAATTCATTCTATAACTGTGAGGAAAAGGGGGGTTTGTGAGGGTCCTGAGAACGAGCAACAGCACTAATGGCCTGCTCTAAGGTGGGGCCCGCTCAGGTCACACAGGGTTTTAGCTTGTTTGTGTCATTACAGGGATGAATGCTCCATATGCAAATCAGTCTGCTCTCACCCAACAAGGGTGGCCAGTTCTGATTGCCAAGGACGTCATCCCTGCATGAGAGGTGCAGCAACTCTTTCTGGGTGAGAGCAGGCTGATTTGCATATGGAGCATTCATCCCTGTATTGGCACAATCGAGCTAAAGCCTTGTGAGATCTGAGTGGGCCCCCACCGTAGAGCAGGCCATTAGTGCCATTGCTCATTCTCAGATCCCTCACAACCTCCCCCCCCTTTTTTGCTCACCATAAGTTTACAGGATAATTCAGACGTGGACCCCTTGCTCGAGGTGCCTAAAGGGGTGTCAGCTATACCCTCCTGACGAGGCCTAACAAGGTCGAAACGATCATCGGGGGTTGCTGCATCTCTCGCGCAGGGACGACGTCCTTGGCAGTCAGTACTGGCCACCCTTTTTGGGTGAGAGCAGACTGATTTGCATATGGAGCATTCGTCCCTGTAATGGCACAATTGAGCTAAAGCCTTGTGAGATCTGAGCGGGCCCCACCATAGAGCAGGCTACTAGTGCTGTTCGTTCTCAGAATCCTCACAAACCCCCCCTTTTTTGCTCATTCTATAACTGTGCATGACCCCTAATCTTCTTTAAGAAAAAGGGCCAGTACCCCCCAAACATTTAATGTTCTTAGTCTGGTTTTTTTATGTTGCTGGTATATTACATGTGCTTTGTTTTTATCTTGTATGTTTAGTTAAGAAAATGTTTTACTCTGATATTTTTTGTTTTAAACTGCCCACCCCATAGTATCTTTACCACACCTGCTCCTCACTGGGTGTCTTTGGCCATAGAATCAGTCAAGACATCACAGGGGGTAAATTGAAGTCATTTAAGCTACCTGTCATATCTCATTCAGCTGCCATATCTTATTTTAGATAGCAGAGGCAGGACAATAGCCCCCCTGCTACCTAAACTAAACATGACCCCCTCCACCTCACCAACCGTTAAACATCGTATAGGATAAAGCTCAGCCACAAAGTGAAACTTACATAATATTTTGTCATGAGAAAAATCCACAAAATGGAAACGTGAATATATTTTCCCTTTTACATGCAATTACTTTGAATAAAGAAAAAAACAGCAGCATGTGTTTCATAAGGTGGTTTTATTTGTAATGCACAAGTAAACTAGTTATAGCTTATGTTATAGTTTACCTTGAAGAAAAACTAAAAGCAAAATCCTTCCTATCTAGTTTGGCAAATTATTTCTATACATATATAACTGAAATGTTTCTGTAAAAGAAATATCTGTGAATATAACTTAAGAAATGTATCTTTCTAATACATGGTACTATTGGATATGTGCTCATTTGATGCTAAGGTGCTGTTGAATTATTTGTAAATTAACCCCTTCCATGCGGAGGACGCGCTGAGCGCGTCCTTCCGCATGGCCACTTCACTGCGGAGGACGCGCTGAGCGCGTCCTCCCTTTGCAGCGGTGATCGGCCGGGATTACGGCCGATTGCGGCGGACCCCCGCTGCGGGCTGACATCCTCGATGTCAACCCAGCCTCAGGGACCCAGGCGGACACGATAGACGTCATCGCGCCGGCGCGATGACGTCTATTACAGGCACCCCCGCCAGTGCGGGGAAGGTGCCTGAAGGAGAGTGGGGCAGGTCCTTTGGACCGCTCTCCCTCCCCATCCGTGCGGGCCACCGGGTAAAGGCAGGCACTGTTTGGAAGGGCACAGCCCGCCCTTCCAAGCGGCGGCTGTCTTTAACCCCTAGGGGGCTGGATCCCGATACAGTGCCAACAGGCGCCGTATCGCGGTCCCCTCCCGGAGCTGAAGACATCTTGGATGTCGGCCAAGCTTCCAGGATATCCCCCTGACAACTGGTGTCATCGCGCATAGCGCGGTGGCGTCAGTTCTGCAATTAACCCCTAGCTGCCACCTATGGTGAAGATAGGGGGTTCATTGGAACCCCCTATCTCCCGATCCGCGACAGCAGGGGGTTAATGTTTGATATCATTGGAACGGCCAGAGCATGGCCTTTCCAATGATACTAAACATGACCATGTAATATTTAAAAGAAAGAAAAATAAAATAAAAAAATTTAAAACAAAAAACATTTTTTTATTAATGCAGCAATATTGTTCTCATTTAAATTATAATGCGAACAATGATGCTGCACTAACGATTTTTTCTATGGGGGTGTTTGCTAAAAAACACGTAATTTTCCCCAAAAAAATTTAACGAGTCCCCATTTCTAATTTTTTTAACAAGCGCACCCCATAGAAAATATAACCGAAAAGGCTTGCATGATAAAATGTGGGGGGAAAAAACACTTTACACAACATAGATGTTTGAAAATTCAATTTTTATTGCATTTTTTGTTATAATATTCAGGCAGGACATGACGGATACATATAATAATGATATATTATGAATCTGCCGAGTCTGCCCGAAAGAACAATATATAATATGTCTGGGTTGTGTAATAAAATGTGACTTCAAATCGCATTTAAACATGATGAGCGAAACCGGTAAAAATGAGCTCAGCACAGGGTCGTGAAACGCCTCAGCAGCGAAAGGGTTAAGATGACTTCCTAAGTGCAATATACCTAGCGCAAGTTATTTATTCAGGTTTTCATAAATGGCTAAATTAAGCTTGGCATGCGGCTTGGAGACATCAACATCGGGTCATTGATCCCAATGCTGCAGCATACTAGCACATAGAGGTAACTGTTGCTTGGTGGAGACAGATTGACCTATACAAACAAGCCTTCTGTCTTCTTCTCTGTATATGTCTACAGTGCTTAGATGTGGACTGAACATGAGCTGACCTATTATTACTGTGATGCCTGCAGAAGACCTTGGCTTGTCTGTCTCCATTTGGATTACCTATTTACTAGGGCTGTTAAAATTAACTCTTGATTAATTGTAAAAAATTTTGATCGATTAAATTTATTTTGATCAGGGGGGGGCCCATCAGCTCCAGTATCGGACTCTAGGAGTCCGAATCCGGAGCTGTACTGGGGCCCTGGGTGGCCCTACAGCAGCGTGCGAAGCACGCTGCTTTGGCGCCACCCTCCAGTCACGTGTGCGACACGTGTGACGCACGCGTCACACACAGCGACTGGCGCAGGAAGAAGACGGCAGACGAGAAGGCAGCGGAGGAACGGTGAGTATGGTGCTGCCTGTCTCAGCCCAGCCAAACCCCAGCAGGGCCCAGACCCCAGGCACACACCAGGCCCCAGCCCCCAGGCACACACCAGACCCCAGGACCCAAATCCCAGGGCCCAGACCCAAGACCCAGGCTGCTTTGGCGCCACCCTCCAGTCACGTGTGCGACGCATGCATCACACACAGTGACTGGTGCAGGAAGAAGACGGCAGACTAGAAGGACCCAAGGGCCAGATCCAGGACCCAAGGGCCAGATCCAGGACCCAAGGGCCAGGGCCCAAACCCAAGGGCCAGACCCAGGACCCAAGGGCCAGGGCCCAGACCCAAGGGCCCAGACCCAAATTCAAGGGCCAGGGCCCAGACCCAAGGGCCAAGACCCAGGCTGCTTTGGCGCCGCCCTCCAGTTACGTGTGCGACGCGTGTGATGCAAGCGTCACACACAGCGACTGGCACAGGAAGAAGACGGCAGACAAGAAGGAAGTGGAGGAGCGGTGAGTATGGTGCTGCCTGTCTCAGCCCAGCCTCGGACCCAGCCAAACCCCAGCAGGGTCCAGACCCCAGGCACACACCAGGGCCCAGACCCAGCCCAGACCCAAAATCCAGGGCCCAGACTCAGGGCCAATACCCAAGCAGATCAGCTAAAAGTAGTTGGATCTGTATGCGCATTATAATTAAGCAAAATTAATCGATTTAAAAAAAAACTTGATTAATCGAACACGAATATTTTAATCAGTACCAGCCCTACTATTTACCTATATCAGGATTATCTATAATCTGCCCTCTGTCCCTGACTCTTGTTTATGAATCTGTGCTGCCCAGATTGACCCTTGTCCAATAGGCACCATCATTGCATTATCCCTTGTCTCCGGCTTTTCTGATAGCTGCCCCAGGCTGTCTTTTTTGTTCTCTCTGCTCTGTCTGGTTGAATATTTATATGTTGTAGAACAGACTATGTTGTTGATGTGCGTGTCAGATTATGGAAAATCTAGACCTTTTAATGTGCTACTGCTTGCCATACTGTGCAATTCCCCATCAATCCTCACCACTGAAGGGCCGGCAAGGGGGTGCTATCCTAGAGGCTTGTAAGCCACAGCCTCCCAGCGCCATTCTTCCGTTGATTTATTTGCAATATGAGGTGTGCTGGGCTGTTTTTACACACAGCACTGCAGGAGAGCCTTCCATTTGCTCGCTTATAGGGCAGGGGTAGAAGGGCTTTATTATCAAGTAAATATTAAAGTATTGCATTTAATTCCTTTGCATTGTATAGTATTTTTGTGCCCTTTGAATATATTAAGTGTTAAATATGTTATATAGCATGCAATGTATGTTAATAATACAACAAAAAAGGATTGCTTATTTGCCCCTTAGACCAAAACTTTTCGTCTTCCTCTCGTGATCCCTTCATTTGTTGTCGTGCAGTGGCTTTTTATTGGTCAGCCATGCATGGGATTCTGGTGTGGTCCACAGAGGTGGATTTTAGGAATGTGTGCAGGAGGGTGACTGTACAGGAGCCAAACAGAAGACTAGTGTGCGCGTTCAAAAACTGGCTTCAGATGAAACAACAATTATCAGCGTAATTACCCTGTATGGATTCAGAAGACCGCACAGTGGAGATGTATTGGGCAAACAATAATGAATTTGGAAGAACTTCTAAGGCAGCAAGAGGACACGAGCATCTGTGGAATGTTAAAGGTTTCCACTTGTGCAGATAAGGTAGACCTTTAGTGTACGTTTAGGTTATTTTTTTTATATATTGTGTATAGATTTACTGCATGCTTACGCTAGATAGCTCTAGCCAAGGGAAAAAAGATCTAGAAATATAAAGATTAATATTTTCTTCTCTCTCGTGGGGGAATAAATCATGAAACACGTTTACGTGGAACTTAAAAATTCAGGAAAAAAAGAGAAAATAACTGCTATCCCTCCAGTTGGACTATGGGGAGGGGGGGGGGGTTGGTGATGTTGAAGCTGGATGGTTAAACCACATCTAATTTGGCTGGCGCACAACTCCATTGTGTGTCTATCAGTTCTATTCAGAGAAAGGTGAAACTCAGGAGAATTGGCAGGAGAAGAGAACAATCTAGACCAAATAGCCGATTTGGAAAGTGAGTTAAATGGGAGAATTTTGACTATATTGACTGAATATTTTGACCTAGAATTTTCACTTCTCCAGTCATTCTCCTGAGTTTCACCTTTCTTTCAATAGACCTGTATGTGAAATAAAATACCCTATTTTCGGTATAGTGATATGGCAGCAATGTGCCTTTTTATGGTATATGCATTTTTTAATAACCAGTTTATTTCTTAATACATCATCATTGACCATAACCACCCAAATAGGTAATTCAACCTTTCATCAGTCGAAGGTCAGTAGACTATAGTAGAATTTAAATGGTCATTAATAAAGATAAACCTATCAAAGTGTAGAATATTTTGATTTAAGCATACTTTGAGCAGATCCATTGAATGGGAATGTTTTAACATGCAGATGTGCAACTCATTTTCTGAAACTGTGATAAACGTTTTAAAAGGAATATTTAATGTGATGGCAGAAATGGATTAATTAATTTATGTGGCGTGTCTATAATTAAATCTTACTAATTTGTTCTTTGGAATATTCTTCTACATGTCTAGTATTCTTATAATTTACTGGGTTGACTTCTGAAAGTTCCCTACGGGCATATACTACGTCTAGTAAATCCCTATAAGGCAGTAAAATGACTTGGCCTGTTGTGATGCAGAGGGATTAAGGCCCGGGGTCAGACTAACTATGTGCACCCGTACTGATGTGCCACCCGGAGTCCATCGCAGCATTGTGACGCTTCGAGGCCGGTCACACGCTGTAGCGTGCGCTACAAGAAAGCGTGCAGAAAGCCTCCCTGTCAAAACGCTAGACGCGCGTTGACAGGGCTGAAAAGCGCGATCCTCCATAGGGGGATTGAGCCTTGCAGCGCTGAGCGCACTGTGCATCTGTGCTCAGCGAGGTGGCCAGACGGGTGTCAGAGTGGAAGGAACGTCCACTCTCATGGACGTTCCTTCCGCTCTCAAAGACACTTGTCTGACCCTGGCCTAAAACCACACTTGCTATATGGTAGGTACGTAACCAATCACTGACTGAGTCATCTGAATGCTTCAGAGATATGAAGTACATTACAGAGCATGAGTTAATTTGTTTACATCTGTTTAACGGTTTTGTAAGGACAATCATGCAGGTGCCATTGCATGTCATAACAAGTGGTTAAGGGGGTTATCCAATAATTTACATTTTTTTTAAACCTTTGTTACAAACCACGGCAAAACCACCATTCATTGCAAGCATGATGAACTTCAGGGATCCCAGATAGGGAAATACAAACAACGGCAGAGGAGGGTTCATCAATGGAACTTCCCCTCCTGTGCTGTGATTTTCCCTTCTGGGATATCTGATGTTTATTTTGGTTGCAACAAAGCTAAACAATGGCAATTCGTGTATAACCCCCTAAATTACCTACAGACTTGATATGGCCTATATCTGCTAAATTGATCGCTCATCCCCCAATAGCACTGGCAAATATCAATAGAGCGCACTAAGGTCTAATACATAATATCTTTTAGCACACAGGCACACGTTCTTTACCGTTGCTTTTTCTTGCCTGTGACAGTCGTGTCACTTGCGCCGCCATCATGCGTTGCATGCAATATATACTAATTTCTTGCTGTCTGTTGAAAAAGAGCGTACATGACAGCAGGTGGGATGCGTATCGCTAGCAGCAAAGTCGCTAGCCGTCCCCGTCTGCTGAAAACTAATCACGGCACTGGCAGGCTGCATGGTAAAGCAGGTGCGCTCTGATTAGATCTCCCTGTCACGTCTCTCCCCAATCACCGCACATCTGCTTCTCTGCCCGCTGATTACCTCGGGGAATAGACACGGGCAACCATCCTTATCAGGAGATTTTACTTAGGTGCCAAAGTCAATTTGCAGATGTCTTGACAGAGTGCTGGCTCAGTGAACGGGGAGACACAGAAACAGGAAAAGAAAATGAACTCTTTGGCCGCGTCTCAGGATCTGCTGCCCTCTACACGTGACGCCTCCATAGATTCGTAAAATTGTTAAACATTAACTTTGCTTCCTTTACATTAACATGGGATTTAGTTGAGAGCAGTAAGATCAAAGCGCATTATAAAGCTGGTTCTTTGATTATTTTAATATTTTTTTTTCCTTATTTTTTTAAATCTATCATTCTCGAGTATGAACCTATGCTCGAGTATACCGCTAGATTTTGGTGTCAAAAATTCACCTTAAAATTGGAGGGGTCGCGTTATATTCGAGACATCTGCATCGCGTGTAAAAAAAAAAAAAAAAAAAAAAAAAAAAACTTGCCTTGCTCTGGATCTCAAGTCTCCCGGAAGTTCCGGTAGTCTCGCTGAAGTCAATGCAGGCTCCCTGATGCTTGCAAACACTTCAGGAACTCCCGGATTCGGGAGAAGTGGGATCCATCACGGTCAGAGGACACACTCGGTTTAAGACAATCATTCACCTTGCTCGCCTCTACCAGCCATCTAATCGCTAGTAAAGATGGGTGGCCGGCGGCGTCGCACTTCGTAACAACTGTGATCATTCTAGAGCAGAGCACCCTGTCTTGAGGGATAGCCTGACTGTGTAAAGAGAACCTAGAAGGATTTTAATTGTTTACCGTACAGTAAAATTTTGTTCCTCGCGTTATATTCGAGTCTTGCGTATTCTCTCATTTCCAGAATAAATCTCTACCCATCGCGTTATATTCGGGTCGCGCTATACTCTAGTATCTACAGTACTTCTCACACAGGGAACATTGCCTATTGCTTATTACGAACTAAAATCTTCCTCTATTCAGCATACACCACTGCCTTTACACTGGTCAGTGGGTGTTACAAAGGGTAATTGCACAATTGGTCCTCTGTAACGAGGTTGACATGGCAGTTTGATGAGCGCATTAGCCACCAATCGCAAAGGCTGTAGAGAAGGAATGAGTTGGAGATCTGGTCATGCCTGTTCCTCTCTCCCACCTCCAATGCCGGTATAATGCTGCCTGTTCTTTTGCGGTCTCTGCCACTGGCATGTTTGTCTGATGCCTGTCAATATTGATCTTTCTACTTGCTGTGCACTTGACTCTTTGACGTCTGTGCAAAGAAATGCTTCAGGGCGGCACACACCTATGACCGTTATCTGGTCTGTACCTATATATATATCTATATCCAACCTCATGCATTTTACATTACATTTTCTCATCTCGTGGACCTTAAATACATACATACCTCACATACCCATTTGTTCACGGTGTTCTAGCTTGTTTTTCCTGTGTACCGACTTTGACATAGTTGCTCTCCATAGTATTGACTTTGGCTAGTATTATTTCACCCGTCTTGCTCTGCTATCTGATTTTCTGTGTCCCTGACCTCCGCTAGTTTTTCATTTCTCTTTTTTGTTTTAGGGGTTTTCTACCAGCGTCAAACCCAGCCATTATTCCTGGTGTACGTCTGGTTGCTCTATACTAATCTGCCCTTCGGATACTCCGCTGCATCTTAAAACGATGTCAAACTCCAAATATTCCATACACCCCCCCCCCTTCCCTTCATGTTGCTAAAATACAACCCCCATGATTCTCTGGCCACCTATTTCTTTCAAACATTTCTGGGAATAGTAGACCGTCATGGTGGTAGCCTGGTAGGGGCCCAGAGTTTGACATCCGTGCTTTAGTGAATAGTTCTAAACACTTGTAGAGCTGCTTTCACCTATTACCTCACATGGCATAGACCTCTATGCCAAAGGAAATGAGTGTTAAGATGTATATTTAACAGGGGATTCAATTAAATTGCGACATTGCTTGTTGTCTGGTTATCACTATGTATAAATTAAATTCCGTATGAAAGGAGCCAAAGTTAACCCAGGCATGACAACGTCACTTTAACCAAAACTGTTACGATTCGAATATCACCACATCTCTTTTTTTTATTGGGAAATTAGATACATTATAGCTCAATTAAAGTACATATATTATCAAGTGATGCTTTTCCAAAGAACTGAATAGTTTTGATGAAAACAATCTGGCTTAAACACCATGAAGATAAAATTCTCTACTGTACTTTTAGCAGCTGTGTGATCCGTGGCCCGTTTACAGAAAGTCCACTTTGAAGCTCTTCTTTTTCAAGTTAACTCCTGAACGACCGTCTCCCAACCTAATGAAGTGTTCTAGTATTTCATTAAAAAAAATTCTTTCTCCCTGTTTTCTCCCGTCTCTCATTGTTCTTTGATTAAGCAAAGTTCAATGTTACACTCAGCTGCATTACAGGATATTAATAAACGCTGAACTCCCACTTCTCCTCCATTACTCAATTAGGACTTTCCCTGATGTTTATGGCCATGGAGCGGCATTATAACCAGAAAGAAGTATTTTAGTTTGAGAGGATGCATCAAATACCATTATTCCAGAAAAGTTTGTACTTTTTTTTTTTTTTTTTTTATAGATACATATATTTTCCTTTTACTGGAGGAAACTTAAACAGAATAATGAAAGATGTCCAAGGTTCTAATAAATGGAGAACGACCCCACTGACTGCAGGGTTTAATAAAGAAATATTTACATGAAAAATAAGTTTTACACAGGTTTAAATAACTTAATTTCCTCGTGTAAATATATCATTTATTGTCACTGTTCTCCAATAATAACAGTCACCATTATTTACCGTGTGTGTGTGTGTGTGGGGGGGGGGTTTCAAGTGGAAAATAAACAACACGTCAGCATTGCGAAAGTCCAGCAAGGGTGATAGTGTACAGACTTATGTGTGGAAGTTTGGGAGTTTTGCTTATCTCATTTCCAGACATTCCAAGTGAGCGTTTAACATTGCTTAAACGCTCTTCTTTTATTATTCTAGCGCTACAGGGTTATGCACTATGTGGCAGTTTTTGTGGTTAATAGCTAACAGAGTACAGCAACTGACTGTGATTTGTGTGTCTCTTCTAGGAAACCTATAATTAATATTTATCTTCAAAGAAGATATGTTTGAACAGGTTAATATCATTGAATCTACTTGGAGTGTTGTACATTTAAACATTAAGGGCTAAATTACAATCTTCACGCAAACGTTTGCGCCGGCGCAAAAAAAATTAACGCTTGGGGTAAAACCATGTGCGCCGAATCCTGTATTACATAGTCATCGCAACAACCGCACGCAATCGTCTACTGCTGGTGAACCTGCGCAAACTTTGCGCGTCCTATACCTAACATTGTGAGCGCAAATGTGCATTGGTACGAGTATGGTATTACAATCTATTTTGCGGTAATTACTGCATGGTCTTTGCGCGCATAATTTTAGCAACTCCTTAAAGCTGCCGCTAACGGCATATCTGAACAACCTGGCTAACCCCAAATATCCAAGCCCATAAAAAGGAATGCACCAAAGCACAGTGGCCCATTCAAATCATACCACACCAATACAATGGATGAAGTTGTGTGTGCATGTATTATTGCTGCAGCAAATATGCTCGGATTGACTGTGGCAGATGCAATTTGTTAACGTGAGACAGGTGTGGTTCTTAATTCTGATTGGCTGAATCTCGAAAAAAGAATGCACGCGCAAGGATTTTTGCACGAGACGGTACTGCGCGTGCATCTGGGCCCGTCCTGTTTGCACGCGCAATTGATCGGCGGATGAAAAAAGCCGCGAGGATTGTAATTCCAGTGGCGGTTTGCACGCGCAAAAGTTTAACGCTTGGCGCAAAGATTGTCGCTTGGCGCAAGGCTTTTTGCGTGAAGAATGTAATATAGCCCTAAGATTTTAACAATTTTTAACCTTTTTAAAGCTTCTAAGAACTTCTAACCCTTTCCGGATTTCAACAGTTCTTAACCCATTCAAGACTTTTTCCAAGCTTTTAACCCTAAACTCTGTTAGAAAATGATGGGAATTTAGTTCACTATATATGGCCATAAATTGCTTAAACCTGTCAACACCGTCAATGTATCCCACCTATTGACAGGTCCTATTCTTGTCACCTAATGATTGCCATTATGGGATTAACTAATTTATACATACACACACACACACATACACAATGGCTGGGCAATAACACCGGTGGGGCGTACTAGAATGTCACACTTGCCGGCTATGCAGGTGCACCTCCTCCGGGCCACCTACGCAGCTGACCTGCTGTGTGCATCATTGGCTACAGGGGTCCTGCAGCAGTCAATGACGCACGCCAACTGGAGGGTGGGACTACTGCGGCCCATAGACGCTTGAGAGGCGTGCTATGCAGCCTTCCAGCATTAAGTCCCACCCACTGTGGGGACGGCATAGTACATCCCACGGTGGGAAAGTGTTAAAAATTTAGTCTCTTTCTGTCCTGACAGCCTCTGCCCAATAATTTTATATATATATACAGTGGGGCAAAAAAGTATTTAGTCAGCCACCAATTGTGCAGGTTCTCCCACTTAAAAAGATGAGCGAGGCCTGTAATTGTCATCATGGGTACACTTCAACTATGAGAGACAAAATGAGAAGAAAAAAAAAAGAAAAATCACATTGTCTGATTTTTAAAGAATTTATTTGCAAATTATGGTGGAAAATAAGTATTTGGTCAATATCAAAAGTCCATCTGAATACTTTGTTATATATCCTTTGTTGTCAATGACAGAGGTCAAACGTTTTCTGTAAGTCTTCAAGGTTCTCACACACTGTTGCTGGTATTTTTGCCCATTCTTCAATGCAGATCTACTCTAGAGCAGTGATGTTTTGGGGCTGTCGCTGGGCAACACGGACCTTCAACGCCCTCCAAAGGTTTTCTATGGGGTTGAGATCTGGAGACTGGCTAGGCCACTCCAGGACCTTGATATGCTTCTTACGAAGCCACTCCTTCGTTGCCCGGGCGGTGTGTTTGGGATCATTGTCCTGCTGAAAGACCCAGCCGCGTTTCATCTTCAATGCCCTTGCTGATGGAAGGAGGTTTTCACTCAAAATCTCACGATACATGGCCCCATTCATTCTTCCCTTTACACGGATCAGTCGTCCTGGTCCCTTTGCAGAAAAACAGCCCCAAAGCATGATGTTTCCGCCACCATGCTTCACAGTAGGTATGGTGTTCTTTGGATGCAACTCAGCATTCTCTCTCCTCCAAACACGACGAGTTGAGTTTTTACCAAAAAGTTCTACTTTGGTTTCATCTGACCATATGACATTCTCCCAATCCTCTTCTGGATCATCCAAATGCTCTCTAGCAAACTTCAGACGAGCCCGGACATGTACTGGCTTAAGCAGGGGGACACGTCTGTCACTGCAGGATTTGAGTCCCTGGCGGCGTAGTGTGTTACTGATGGTAGCCTTTGTTACTTTGCTCCCAGCTCTCTGCAGGTCATTCACTAGGTCCCCCGTGTGGTTCTGGGATTTTTACTCACCGTTCTTGTGATCATTTTGACCCCACGGGGTGAGATCTTGCGTGGAGCCCCAGATCGATGGAGATTATCAGTGGTCTTGTATGTCTTCCATTTTCTAATGATTGCTCCCACAGTTGATTTCTTCACACCAAACTGCTTGTCTATTGCAGATTCAGTCTTCCCAGCCTGGTGCAGGTCTACAATTTTGTTTCTGGTGTCCTTCGACAGCTCTTTGGTCTTGACCATAGTGGAGTTTGGAGTGTGTCTGTTTGAGGTTGTGGACAGGTGTCTTTTATACTGATAACAAGTTCAAACAGGTGCCATTCGTACAGGTAACGAGTGGAGGACAGAGGAGCCTCTTAACCCCTTAAGGACCGAGGACGTACCATGTACGTCATTGCAGCGGGTCTCTCTTAGACCCGCTGACGTACATGGTACGTCCTGCCGTTTTTTGAGCGCTGGAAGCGATCGGATCGCTTCCAGCAGCTCAAACGCCATTGCAGGCTGCCTGGGAGTCCAGGCAGCCGTGCAATGGCGTTTAGAAGTGCCGGGGCACCATGTGATCGCTCCCCGGGAGCGATCAACATCCAGTTTCACCGGAGAGGTGCCCGGCACTTCTAGAGAGCGCTGGAAGCGATCAGATCGCTTGCAGCTGCTCTGAGTATATTACAAGGATGCCTCGACATCGAGGCATCCTTGCAATATGCTTACCTGCCGCCGGTCCGTCCGTGATCGCTCCCCCCGAGCGATCACTTCCGGTAGCGGCAGGAAGTACTGAGTGCCACGAGGTATCGTGGCACTCAGTACAAAAACGATCACATCAGTGATCAGGTGCTCTGCTGGGTGCCTCGAGGGATCAAGGCACCCAGCAGAGTAAAAAAAAAGTGAAAAAAAAGTGAAAAAAAAAGTAAAATAAAAATAAATAAAATAAACTGACGGTTAGGGGTAGGGTTAGGGTTAGGGGTAGGGTTAGGGGTAGGGGTAGGGTTAGGGGTAGGGTTAGGGGTAGGGTTAGGGTTAGGGGTAGGGTTAGGGTTAGGGGTAGGGTTAGGGTTCTAAGGGCAGGGTCATCTTGGGGCTGAGTGGGATGTTCCTAGCCTGCCTCATCAGAGAGGCAGGCTAGCAACATCCAATCAGAAGTTAGAAAAAATCAAAATAAAATTTCTAATTTGTCAGGTCAGGTCAATATTTTGTAAATATTGGCTCTGACCTCTGTGATTCTCCCTCCCTCTCCTCACTTGTGTTTTGGTGAGCGAGAGAGAGAGATCAGATTTGACAGGTTAGAGATTTTAGTGAGATTTAGTGAGATTAGAAAAAATGAGGCAGATTTTAGAGAGATTTTAGGGAGATTTAGAAGAATTGAGGCAGGTTTAGAGGGATTTAGAGAGATTTAGGTGTTTATTTGTATTTTCTTGTGAAACCCAACGGTTCTTCTAAGAACCAACAATCCGCTTATATATATAATAATTATAAAATTTTATAATCTATTATATATAATGTCTGAGAGGGTGTACAGCGCCGAGGAGGCATATGCCATCCTGGCGTCAGAATCTGAGGCATCTGCGTCAGACTCAGACCCTCATTTCGACCCCGCTAACTGCTCAGAGACGTCGCTAGATACATTATCTACGCTGGCTGATGTATCTAGTGATGTTTCTGATGCAGATCCTGGGTCACCACCTGCCAGCAGGAGACGCACAGCTCCAGCTGAGGAGTGGGTAGTGCCTCATCGCCAGAGGCCAGATATCCCTCCTTTCACGGCAAATCCTGGCATCAATATTGATGTTGCGGATTTACCGCCACACAGTTTTTGCAGGTGTTTATGGGGATGATTTGTTGGGCCACATCGTGGCCCAATCAAATCTGTATGCCCATCAGCATTGTGCTGCGAAGCCAGACTCCTACTTGGCAAGGCAGCAATGGACCCCGCTAGATGTGCCAGAATTTCTGAAATTCTGGGCACTTACTATGTTGAGGGCATCATAAAGCAGTAGCCCCATCTGCTCTACCCCCATTTACCCCCAATCAATGTCACGTAGAAGGTATGAAAACATTTTGCGTTTCATGCACTTCAGTGACAACAGCCTGTGCCCCCTAGAGAGCATCCCCAGTTTGACAGGCACCAGACTTTTACATTTTATTCGTACATTTTTATGTTCTACAATTGGTGCTGTATTTTGCCAAAATCTTTGCACACCTATGCATGGGGGGCATGGGTGTACTCAGGAGATCTTGCAGAAAACAACCTGGAGAGTTTTCATGCAGTAACAAACAACAGTGTCTCCTAAATCACAGTCCAAATCTAATGTGGGCGTAAAAAATCTGAAAATTGAAAAATTACCGCCACACACCTTCTCAAATGTTTTGGGCTAAAACCGTTGCATCCATGGCATCAAAGCACTCCATATGCAATACCTTGGGGTGTCAACATAACAAATATAAACAATTTTCTGGCAATAATTCAAACTGGGGTATGCGGTAGACCCAAACCAAAGATAGGCCTAGCTGAAGAAATAATCTCAATTTCAACTCTAATGACAAAGTCATAAAAATTGTATTTGAACCTTCCCAAAATCCTGGCAAACCTATGCATGGGGGGCATGGGTGTACTCAGGAGATCTTGCAGAAAACAACCTGGAGAGTTTTCATGCAGTAACAAACAACAGTGTCTCCTAAATCACAGTCCAAAACTGATGTGGGTGTGAAAATGAAAAATGACCACCAAACTGTATCCAATTTGTTTGGAGCAAACGGATGCATCCATAGCATAAAAACACTCCATTTACAATACTTTGGGGTGTTAGCTTACCAAATATATGCACGTTCATAAAACTGGGGTATGTAAAAAGGCCCCTAAAAAGAAGATAAGCAAAGAAGATACTGTATGTCAAATTAGAAAATTGACAAGCACATGTCAAAGATTGGCGTAGCACCCCAAAAACAACAGAACAAATCTATATATGGGTGGTATCAATTTACTCAGAAGATGTTGCTGAACATATTTTGGGGTGTTTTTTTGGCAGTAACCCATAACTGGATTTGACAATTCATGCCTAAAGTACAATGTGTGTGAAAAAATAACACAAAAAGTGACTACCTGAAAGTTTGACATAGAGCTAGTGCATGGAAAGTGTTAAAATACAACTCTTTGAAGCACCCTAGGGTGTGCCCTTTCTAAAAATATATGGTTTGATGGGGGTAAATTACTTTGGCCGGCTTCAAAAATGTCCCAAATAGGACATGGGTGCATGATGACGAAATGTGAAAATTCCAAGTTGGAAAACTGAAATGCGCACCCCCCAAATAAGGCCTTTTAGCCCCAAATGACCCGACATACCTATACTTGGGTGGTATCAATTTACTCAGAAGATGTTGCTGAACATATTTTGGGGTGCTTTTTGGCAGTAAACCTTAAAGTTCACAGTACATGTATTCTTAAATTGCGTTCAAAAAAAAAATCACCAAATTTTTTTTTTTTCTCAAACTTTGGCATAGATTTGTGGTAAAATGGTTTGCATGGAAAGAGTCAAAATACCCCAAGTTTAATACCTTGATTTGTGTACTTTAAAAAAATATGTATATGTGGAGGGTTATTCAGGAATTAGTGACAGATATCAGTGTTACAATGTCACTATCACTAGTTTTGAAAATAAACTCTTTGGAAATGGCAAAGTGCTACTTGCACTTATTGTTGCATAAAATAAGGAAAAAAGCGAGGAATATGTAAACATTGGGTATTGCTAAACTCAGTACTAAATTTAGAAACTACTAAGGAATTAATTTTTTTTGACGGTTGTTGATACATAAGAAATTTTGGGGGTCAAGTTCGAAAAAGTGGTGTTTTTTTCAATTTTTGTGTCATATTTCACAATATTTTTTATAGTAAATTATATGAAATGATGAAAAAAATGGTATCTTTATAAAGTCCATTTAGTGACGAGAAAAACTGTGTAAAATATGTGTGGGTTACATAAACGAGTAAGAGGAAAATTTGACGTAAACACTAAGAGCGCAGAAACGTAAAAACAGCAGCGGTCACGAACGGACGGATTCGTGTAAAACCGCCCGGTCACTAAGGGGTTAAAGAAGACGTTACAGGTCTGTGAGAGCCAGAAATCTTACTTGTTTGTACTGTAGGCGACCAAATATTTATTTTCCACCATAATTTGCAAATAATTTTTTTAAAAATCAGACAATGTGATTTTCTGTATTTTTTTCTCTCATTTTGTCTCTCATAGTTGAAGTGTACCTATGATGACAATTACAGGCCTCTCTCATCTTTTTAAGTGTGAGAACCTGCACAATTGGTGGCTGACTAAATACTTTTTTGCCCCACTGTATATATATATATATATATTTATCTTAGGTTATTTTTCTCACCTTTTGTTCCATGCATCTCCTTCTCTTTTGGCTCAAGGACTCTCTAACCCTGAAGCTTTACTGCACAATTGCGCTACTACACAACCTGCGTAGCATAGAAACTACAAATTGTGCAGAGCAGCAGGACTTGTGGGCTTTACAAACTCAAATTCCGTAGTGCCTGCTCAGAGCGATGGATCGGAACGGCGAGTGCCTGCGCAGATTCGATCCACCGCTGCCTCTCGGAGGCCACTCCCTGTACTGGGCGATCTCCGAGAAGGTGACGCCAGCATTCTCTCTGTGCGCCAACATCACTAGTGACCGATAAGGTGACTGGCACCTGGGAAATTCAAAATCCAGACTGCTGGTGACACTGGATGTGGTGTAAAAATCTCATCAACTTCACCCATATTTCCTACCAAATCATTGTGATATATCATCTGTCACAACCACTACGCGCGTTGCTGCGAAAGACGCCGGGTTAAGCCACTCACTATCTATCTATCCTAGACCCAGATAATCACGCGCGCTTATCTACCTGTCCCGGCCACACTTTCTCTCACAACAGGCATGTAGAGTGCAATATAATGATCCCAGGATTGCAACGCAGTACAAGTCTTCTCCTGAAGCGGGTAATGACTACGTCTCCCACAATCCCTGGGTTCACTTTCCTATTCTATTAATTACGCTGCCACCAGTGCTCATGGACACTACACACGTCGCCATGGGAGACACAGGGCTAAGCAACCGCACTATCTGCCTACCCTAGACTCTGACAGTGACTACAGATCCCACAATCCCTGCCATCCGACGACCGCAACTCGCAATTTCTTATATAACCGAGCTTAAAGCAAATAGCAATACTCCCAATCTCTTAGTTAGCGTGGATCTCATCAGCCAGAAGCAGAAACTTAAATACAATTTGTTTATTTATGATATAGAAAAATCACAGTGCATTGTTACAGGAAAAATTATAACTAGAATAAATCAATTAATAACACACTACACAGCAAATAAAAGAAAAGGGTTAACCACAGAGCAATTACTTACGAAGAACTAATCCGTAAGCTAGCATCGATGGTCTCCTGGAGCCTGGAGATAGGAACATGGACCGATCAGTCCTCTTTTGAAGGTACCCCAAGTGATCAGCCAAAGCACATGGCCAGTTTTCAGAATTTATACACTTCCTGGTCCTTCCAACCCCCACCCACAAATGGCCCAGCCTCATGCACTACATATCCCAGAGTTCCCCTCTCTGGAGCATGCTCAGTAGGCTTGTCGTTACTCTTAATTCCCTGGGCTATCAATCATCTCCCAAAGACCACCTTCTGTGATCAGAGAATGTGATTGCCTCTTTGATATGCGGTTGAGATGCCGCTCTGTCTGGGCCTTTCCCCTGCCAGGAGAAATTACTCTTTCTGCCTGCTGGGTAGTCCCCAAAGAGGTGTTATCTTTAATTCACACCTTTGATGACTCCAGAGACAATTGTCACAAACCTGCTTAATTGTTTCCTCCAGCAGACTGGAAATGCAGCCATTGATTTCTGAGGCCAGCTGCGCCAAATGGCCTGGAATCTAAAGATATGCATATTTATAAATATGCCTATATAATACATATTGCGGTAGATATACCGATAGCTAGACACAGGTAGGCATACCCATCTCTCTGTGACAAATAGGCTACATGATATGTCAGTGCACAAAATACATTCCATTTTACAGTTACGTGTTATATCCTTCCCAAATGGTCAGACACAAATATGAATATGACTCTATATGGAGGAAATAGCTATAAACAGGCACCTAGACACATATACACAGGCAGACCCTTATATAGCTAGAAATACAGATCTAATCTGCCACATCATCCCTTAAGGATTTATTGCAAACTATTCTTACCCAGGTCTAGTTCCTGGCTTACCCTTCATGGGTGGATCTGTAAATGTGCTGTCATGATTGGCCCTCAGCTGCGACGTTGGTTCGCTGACTTTTTAGTCTGCATGCTGGCCTGCAATTAGGTGCGTGTGGAGGGCCATCCTATAGGACAGCTCTTCTGCTTACTAATTCCCATATGTGTTGACACAAAATGCTAACACATGTTTTTTGAGAAAGGATTTTTACCAGGAAGGATACATTAAAGATTTCTCTCGTTTTCCGGTATGTCCTGGGTGGTGAGTGTGTACCGTTAGATGTCTTTCCCAAGGACACTTACTGGAGAGGTGCTCTTGCCGGGATCGAACCTGTGTCTCCACAGTCTCTCTCCAGTTAAAGAGTAGTGATGTTGCCTCTACTCCACCCAGCCGGCACATTAAATGAGCCAAACTTAAGTTGATCATGACAGGTGCACCTTAAGCTACTTGCTATGTAAGAACCCACAGTGCTCCTTTCACTGTACTTGGAAGGGGGGGGGGCATTCTAACTAAACAATGAAAACACGTAGTTGTGGATGTTTCACTGTGATGGTGGTGACAATTTCTGCCAGTCATACGCTCTCTGAAAATACTTTTTATATACAGCCATGGTCAAAACTTTTGAGAATGACACATATCAATTTTCACAAAGTCTGCTGCCTCAGTGTTTCTGATGGCAATGTGTATATTCTCCAGAATGTTATGAAGAGTGATCAGATGAATTGCATTTAATTGCAAATTCCTTCTTTGCCATGAAAATGAACTAAATCCCAAAAAACATTTCTACTGCATTTCAGCCCTGCCACAAAAAGACCAGCTGACTTAATGTCAGTGAGTCTCTCATTAACACATGTCAGGGGGTTGAAGAGAACAAGGCTGGAGATCACTCTGTCATGCTGATTAAGTTAGAATAACAGACTGGAAACTTTAAAAGGAGGGTGGTGCTTGAAATCATTGTTCTTCAACCATGGGGTTACCTGCAAGGAAACACTTGCAGTCATTATTGCTTTGCACAAAAAGGGATTCACATGCAAGGATATTGCACCTAAAGCAACCATTTATCGAATCAAGAACTTCAAGAGAGAGGTTCAATTGTTGAAAAGAAGGCTACATGGCGCCCAAGAAAGTCCAAGGACCAGGACAGTCTCCTAGCGTTGATTCAACTGCGGGATCGGGGCACCACCAGTGCTGAGCTTGCTCAGGATTGGCAGCAGGCAGGTGGGAATGCATCTGCACGCACGTGAGGCAAAGACTTTTGGAGGATGGCCTGGTGTCAAGAAGGGCAGCAAATAAGCCACTTCTCTCCAGGAAAAACATCAGGGACAGACTGATATTCTGAAAAAGGTACAGAGATTGGATTGCTGAGGACTGGGGTAAAGTAATTTTCTCTGATTTCCCCTTTCCGATTGTTTGGACAATCCGTAAAAAAAGCTTGTTCGGAGAAGAAAAGGAGAGCGCTACTATGTGTCCTGTGTCGTGCCAACAGTAAAGCATCCCGAGACCATTCATGTGTGGGGGTTGCTCCTCAGCCAAAGGAGTGCTCGCTCACAATGTTACCTAAGCACACAGCCATGAATGGTTCAAAAACATCCTCCAAGAGCAAGTTCTCCCAACCATCCAAGAACAGTTTGATCATGAACAATGCCTTTTCCAGCATGATGGAGGACTGTGCCACAAGGCAAAAGTGATAACTACAGTACGGGGAACAAAACATCGAAAGTTTTGGGTCTGTGGCCAGGAAACTCCCCAGAACTTAATCCCATTGAGAATGTGTGCTCAATCCTCTAGAGGCAGGTGGACAAACAAAAACCCACAAATCCTGGCAAACCCCAAGCATTGATTATGCAAGAATGGGCTACCATCAATCGAGATGTTGATTGACATCATGCCAGGACTAATTGCAGAGGTCGTGAAAAAGAAGGGCTAACAATGCAAATATTGACTCTTTGCATAAACTTAATGTAATTGTCAATAAAAGTCTTTGATACTTATGAAATGCTTGTAATGCATGTATTTATACTTCAGTAACCATAGTAACATCTGACAAAAAGATCTAAAAATACTGAAGCAGCAGACTTTGGGAAAATTAATATTTGTGTCATTCTCAACTTTTGGCCATGGCTATAGAGAGCATTGGAGTGTTTTCATTAGGTTTTTTGGCACAAACGCGACAACTTCTTTTAATTGATGGTTATATGGCTTTGCATCTATATCACGAAGCATCCTGTTCTGGATTAAATTACGCTTTTCCATTTTATCGATGTGATTGAAATTGCCGCTGTTCATGTATGGTCACATCTATCATTTCGGGATTATATATAATGCATTTCTGCCCTCCCTTCCACTCACTTTCTGTGATTTGCTGGCCGCGCTGCTATTCCAGCGGTGTTAGTTGGAAAACAAGATTTGTTGCAATGAGGCACGGCGATAGCTGAATTAATGGAGCCGTGATCTTCTCTGGCAGGGCAACATCACTCTTTAATTCACGGCAGAGAACTGTGTCATTGGATTCCCACGGAGAGAATGTGACACAAAGTAAACCATTTCAGCAGGCGTTCACATATAATATTGATGGGAATGCACGGTCAGATTGGTTTACCCCGTAGGCATTCATACCTCCCATGATTCTCTTTTAATTTTTCATAAAACTGAAATTGGTTCTATTATATTCGCCTAGACCCGGAGAAATAGGTTCGACCTTAAAAAATGTCTGCAATCATGCTTTTCATGTAACCACTGACCCAGAGGTTGACAACATGCCCTCTGAATTTACTGCTTTAATAGGTAATTCCTACATTTTGTATTTTATTTTTTTTAATGCTTGAATTTCCTCTGTCGAAGCCCAAATGTTAAGGTAATGCTCAGTTTCCGAATATATGTGCAATATAGACCAAAAGTGGTAATCTCATCAGGTCAAACCATGCTGTCACGTCAAGATGCCATCCAGAATCGCATTATGCTTACAATTGGAGTCAATTAACCTTATTAAGCATACACATGCAACGCATGGTGGCTCTGCTACGCACGTTTCAGCGGAGAGCTTACCAAGGTTAATGAGAACCTGCTGGAAAGCCCCTGCGCTAATGGGACACAAACCACAACGTGAACAAATGTTCTTGCAGACAGACTTGACACTAGAAGGAAGATGCTGACATTTTCAGTATTCACCTGACATCTAGGAAACTCCATGATTAAAGTCATCGCTGGAATGTGTACAGTTGGTAGCTCTAGCAACCAAGCAAAAGAAGTGCCCAAAAAAGTAAAAAAATTTATCAAGTCAGCAAGTAGGCCAATATTAACTATAGTGTAATAGTACACATAATTTCTTCAAAATTCAGAGACTGTATGCAAGATTACCAGGATATAATTATGGTACCACAAAAAAAAATGATTCTTGAATTAAATGTCCAAAATTTGCAGTGCCATGAGAGTATTGCCAGCTGCAGGAAGGATTTCTTTTTATAAAAGGTGTACTTTTTCATGCACTAGAACGGTGTTTCCCAACCCTGTCCTCGGGTACCCCTTACAAACCAGATTTTAAGGAATACCTTGGGGAAGGCTGAATCCAGTAATCACTGAGCAGAAAATCAGATCACCTGTGCTCAGGCATGTACTGGCCATAGGGACTACAGTGAGATTCCCGATGGGCCGATGGCTCAGTGGGCCAGTGTGAATGCTGGTTCGCCGGGTGGCTCACACTGCCGTTAATGGGTGAAGGGAAAACTTTCTCCTCACCTGTAAAACACAACAGTCTGCCACAGTCTAATAATCGGGCCACCGTGACGGGGAGACCCACTGCGCATTCGCTAATCGCCTCACCTTAAGACATGGCGCCTGCTCAACCTCAATGCCTCTGCGTTGCTTTACCCAATCGCACTGCAGAAACTCCGGTATCTATAGAGTGATTGTTTGAGCGATCTGGGTAGTTTATATACTGTTTTTGTGCACGTGTGCATAATTAAAGTGGGCCGGTCTGAATGCAGTCCAGGGCTGATTTTTTGTCTCCGTCCAGCCCTGCCTGTGCTGTGCTTCAGATACCTGGCATGCCTGGCCTGTTAGGGGGTCTTGAGGAGCAAGGATTGGAAACACTGTCCTAGAACAGTTCTAAAGTTCATCTGTGCAATTTGCAGCGGTAACGCATCAGGGGATGGATATCGCATTTTCCTTAAACATCAATGGGACATCTCACCCATTGCGCAGATATTGCAGCCTGCACTATTGTAGGTGCCACTTTTCCCTCTCAGGGAGTAGAGCTTACAGAGGGCCTTCGCACAATGTCTTGCAGATGGCTTTTTTCTGGCAATGTGGCAGTCTACTACTATATATATGGGGTGCGAGGAGTAAGTGGAGTGCTGTCATGTAGGACAACTCTTTCGGTCACAGCTGTCTCTGACCCTGGCAGGTTGGTAACGGAAGTGACCTTTTTGTATTTCTGTATGGGTTAGCGAAGAAAATGCTGACACATATATAAGGAATGATTCTTGATCAATTTAGCCAAAGTACCCCTGGACATGACAGGTGCTCTTTAAACACTTAGCAACATGTTGACATGGCTCTAAAATGTGTCACATATATGACAAATACATTGTATCTTTCAGAAAAATCCTTTTAGGATTGTGTTTAACGTTCCGTTCAATAGTTGACTTTCCATTGTTCTGTTACTCTATTACAGTCCTATTTTACCACTGCCTCATCACTCCTATAACCTATTGTGCCCAGGGCCGGGTTTATAATTAGGCAGAGTAGGCATGTGCCTACAGGCGCCTGCCACAAGGGGGCACCTTGCTCTGTGTAAAAATAATAATATAAAAATATATATATTTTTATATTTATATATATATATCTTACAATCATTTAGTCCTTTGTATCTCTGGAGCCCTACAGACTAGAGAGACATATAAGGAATCATTGGAAACGTCAAGTTCTGGCCTTTCCAATGATATCAACAATGTCCAGATTCAACTAAAAATGTAATAACAAATGCATATTTTCTTTTTCCTAACGCAGCATTATTGTTCACATTACAGTTATAAAGTGAACAATGATGCTGCACTAACTTACCTTCTCATTTCCTACACTACCAGCAAGTGTGGATGTGATGTAAAATTATTATCCCCCCCCCCCAAATAAAAATTAAAAAAGTTCTTTGTGGGGGGTGCCCCAGATCTCTCTGCCTACAGGCTCCTGAGATGTAAATCCGCCCCCGATTGTGCCACTGCACAACAATCTTCTGCAGCACACAATTAACAGGACTGATCTAGAATAAGGTGAACAAACTATGGTTGCTCAGACCCTGTAAGACTACAACTATGAATAATCTGCTGCCTAACACAGAGATGTAGAATTTAAGGGATTCTATGGGTTAAAATGTAATGGGGGCAAACTGAGGGGGTTAAACATAAGCCCCTCTTGTTTTAACCTTTTAGTTATTTTAAAATGTCATTTCCTTGTATCCAGTACAGCACCTCCTCTTCAATCCTCAGGATGTGGCATGCAGGCAAGCCAGTATTTCATGTGGCCATGACTGGAGCCATAGGCTCCAGTGAGCATCTAGCCATTCCATTGCCAAGTTGGAAGGAAGGAGGGACCCAGATTGGTTCATTTTCTGGTCCCAATGCCTAAACTGATCTAAGCCACAGGGACAAGCTTAACGCCTGCACTCGGAGGGTTGAATCATCCCTCTAAGAGCACTCCCAAGAGAGGGGTGAGGACGCTCAAGGCACTGTGACCACTCAATTCTCACATGGAATGCTCACAATACCTGTAGTGTCCCCTATCAAGTTTTACATCACCTGAGATCATCCGTGTATAAACCCATACAAATCTGAAGCATAAACTTATTTATTTATAAAGTATTTTACCAGGAAGAATACATTGAGATTTCTCTAGTTTTAAAGTATGTCCTGGGTTCAAGAACATTAAAATGTTACAGTTGTTACAGAAATACAATGCTAATAACATGTAAGATATTAAACAAAACAAAATACAGATTTAAGGACAATAATAATAACTATATTATTATTGTGCTTGCAGAGGTAGAAAAAAAATTTGGTTGACCAGCTGAGAATCAAAATCAGGGCCTCACTGCTTATTAAACAGGCGCTGCTACCATTTGAGCCACAGTGACCAGACAAAAAAATTCAACAAAGCTGCTTAAAGAGGGATCTCTGCCCCAGGAGCAAAGTGCTGTGGCTGGATGAGGGGGGCTGCAGCCCCACCCTCTATTTTCCTCATAACACTCTGCTTCCCTCCTCTGCAGAAGCAGCGCTGGAAGGAAGTGACCGTTTAACACGTCACTTCCTCTCAGTCCCACAGGAGGGAAGGAGAGCACTGGCCACAGGTAAGGGAGGAGACTATGAAGGGGAAAAAAAAGAGGGAGATAAGCTGAAAATGAGGGGGGTGGGAGAAGCTTAAAAAAGGTGGGAAAGAAAAGATCTGAAAAGGGATAGAGAAAAGCGGGAAAGATGAGAAGAATATGGAATGGAATGTGGCGAGGGAGAAGTTGAGCTGAGAAAGGAGTAGAGAGAAAATGAATAGAGAAGGGAAGAGAGGAAATGCGCACGGAAAGGGAGAGAGAGAATGGACATAGGAGAGGAGTGGGAAGATCTGCATAGAAAGAGGGATGAGCGAAAAGGAGATTGGAAGTGGAGAGAGAAGGAGAATGAAAGAAAGGGAAGAGAGAAGTGGATAAAAAGGAGAATGAAGGGAATAATGGGGAGAAAGAAGGGGTGAAAAAAGGCAAAGCGGAAGGGGGCATGACATGATGGAATGTGTGTATCTGTCAATATTTGTATCTGTGTGTGTGTATCAGTGTGTGTGTGTATCGGAGTGGCTTTTACAAGTAATACAATTGGTCACGGGTACATTAGTGTGGGGTTCGGGTACATTAGTGTGGGGTTTGGTTTTAGGGAAGTAGGCAGTGCTGGGATTTAAAAGGGCATCTGTGTAATGTGAATGGGGTATTGTTCTGATTCAGGGGTTAGTAGTTATGGGTAAAAGGGGGCATTGCTATGAACTAGAGGGTAATAATGTGAGGAAAAGGGAACATTGCTCTGATATAGGCAGTATTAGTTTGAGGTAGGTGGGACACTGATCAGAGTTAGGTGGTATTGAAAAGAAATAATTATTTAAAACAGTCTAAAAATGTCATTTATTGTGTAATTTGTTAACCATGCCTTTTTAAAAATAAAAAAAAAATTACATTTAAATGGGGGACCGGGTTGCTGCACCATGGGCCTATGGGTTGTACTTGCCCCCTGGGCCAAAAGTTGCCAGTCAGCCCCTGTTTGAGCCATACTATCATCCTTCTAATATTGCTGTAAAGAGTTAATTTTCCTAAACTGGTTTTCTCAGTTCCAAGAATCCTCATGTTTGTACAGTCCCAAGATAGAGACATTAACCTCTTTCGGCAGAGCAAGTGCTGTTGAATCCCATGCATAGTTCACCCCTAAAGCTAAATTAATTTTCTCTATCAATCCATCACACGAGATGCTTTATTGACATCTGGCCATGGCGGCTGCTGTTTGTAAACCCCAGTCTCACAGCTCTTTGGATAATTATCTATATATACTCGTGAATTCTTTTTCTGCCACAGGAGAATAGCCAAGATCCCAGTCAATGTGTGCATGAATTTTATTTACAGACACTTAATATACGAGGAATCATTGGAGAAAACCAGTCACTTCAAATTCTAACCCCTGAAATTAAGAATCGTGAAGCTGTAAACTTGTCGTATCCAGACCATGGTTATTTTGGTGAATTTTTTTTATTATTATTCTTGTGCCAGTAAAGTGACTTTACAGTTTAAGCCAAAATAGATTTGTGTTATTACTCTTGAATTTGGAACTTTGTTGTCATTTCGTCACCACTCACATTTTGTGATGCAAATTCCAAGAGAAACCTATTTGTATGGGAGCACAGCCCTTCCTCAGTGTAACATGCCCCCCAAAGTGAAAATAACAGAACCATACCTATACACAGAACTAAACCGGTGAGCAGACATCAGACGTGAAGGCCGGCGTCAGATGAACGCAGTGATCACGTCCATTTTGCCGCACAGTTTAACGTCCGTTGTAGCATAGAATCATGACCAATAGACACCCACGCATGAAGTACGTGCGCACCGAACGCACATGGCAAACGGACACAAGTTAAGCAAGAACGTAAAACCGCTAGACGGAGGCGCAGAGTGCGCCACGTCTGCGTAGCGTTTTGTGTGAGTGATGAGCTGTGAGACGCAGCGCATTTGCGACGTCGAGCACCTTGACGCACAAAATGGCTTTTCATATCCTTTTCAAATTTTTAGCATTTTTCATATTAATTTTGTTTCCCATAATTCCTTTTTTTTTTCTCTACGTCCGTCAAAAAAACGGACCGTGTGGTGTCTACAGTATCTTCCATCAGTACGTCCGTCCGTTATGCATGCACGCAGAGTGCGCTCAGACTGCGTTCGTCTGACATTAGCCTTAATCGTCTTCCCAGAGACGTCCAGTGTAATTCCAGATCACAATCCGGTTACCATGATGCTACTAGGTGACTTGTGCGCACGAGAACACGCAGAAATCCAAGATGATGAAACTGAGCATGCGGGAGAGCTGCAAGTGGTCCCATCACGCATACGCGAAACGAGGCAAGTATCGCAATGCCATATTTGTAGTCCATAACATACAACATATGGACTCAAGTTAGAAAATAGATACAATGGTATCTTCTGGATATCGTTGTACATGTGTCTTGCCTCCAGTTGATGCCCATTAACCAGAATGATACCAGTTGTAACCTATACCACTGTGGTCTGAAAATGATGCCTGTACTCAATACATGTATAGTGATACTCAATGCAATAACGAACATATATAAATACACATAAACCCCTAAAAATATATATACACAAAGAAAAATAATAAATATATAACAACGGGTTGTAGAATAACAACCGCAGGGAGCAGGTTCCTTAATGGCATGAGCCGAGCCACACAAGCTCTAACTACACAAGCTTAAAAAATACCTTTTTTGAAACCTCAGAGGGAAAAAAGGAGATGAAGGCAAACTCCCCTAGTTCCACCGGATGCACCTACAGAAACCAATGCCACTTAAGCTTCACATTTAGACCATGAAGGTCAACAGTATCCAGCAGGTACATTCATCTGACCTGACTTTGCAAAACAATTTGGCCCTATTGCCATCCCGTGGTGGTAGGAGGAACCCTTTTCAGAACCTGATACCCAAGTTGTGCTACAATGTGTCTCTTTTCCCTAAAATGTCTGTCTACAGGTTGATCTGATGTATGTATGTTCTGTAGCACTTGTGCAGAACAATGAATCAGAGCGGCACACATGCACAGCTCCGGTCCATCATTGCTTCCCTGAAATTGATAGCTAACGCGGTTGGTCTCAGAGGTCGTGGTGTGGGCATGCTTCAACGTGCGGATGTCTCAAGCAACCGAACTAGTGACAGACAGCCAGGAAGTCCAAACCTCCCAGCTGCCTGGTCCTGGAAGGGGGTGGGGCTCTCCACATCACCCTGCAATTTAAACGGTATGGGGGGAGGATACTTCACACATCCTGACCCCTTTAAAAAATGAAAGTGGTCAGGTGTGTAGAATATTCATTTAATGACGCCATTGCTTTGGTTATACTGCAGGCATGGATACGTACCATGCACAGGTTTGGAAAGAAAAGTCTGATGCATACTGGGTTGGGCATGCACCCTTACCACAATGTCTCTAATATTCCTTGGCCTTCTCATGGCAAAGATGGGAGGCTCCCGAAACAGATGCACCACATCCTGGTCAAGTTGCAAGATGTGCCAATCGGATGAATAATTTTCTTGATTTAGTTAGACAAAGAGTAATAGCTACTAAAGGCGAAAAAGCCATTAATTGTGCAAATCGAAGCTCTGTTTACTGTATGGTTGTACATTGACGTCAATATCTATGTGACTTGTCGAGATTGTCTTTCTAAAAAGGGGCTCAACAAACTTGTGACAAATTCAGACACAAATAAGCATAGTCAGTGGTGGAGATCCTAAATTCATATAGGACAGTGGATTTGACCCTCTAGTGATGTGTTTGGCATATATGTAGCATAAGTTGTTCTAATGAATATGTGGTTTACCAACAATTCCCTTAAAATGATACTATAGGATCAAAACAGAATGGGGTAGGAAACAGAGGGGGTACACATTTACCCTTCCTGACACCATCCCCACAGCACCCTCCCATTTTAACTTTTTAGTTTCCTTTAAAAACTCTTCTAAATCCAGCACTAGTGTCCCTCTCACCTCTGCAAGTTATCACAGGCTTCCAGCTCAGCGTGTCATATGTCTGCAGGAGGCTAGGTGCTCCAGCCAATCCAGTGGCTCTCAATGCAGGAAGGATTTGATACCATTGGATAAGTCCAGTTCACAAAGGTCTCAAAGCCCTGAAACCTGAGCTGAGGGTCTGGGAGAACCAAGCCCCTGCATTTGGATAGCTGAATCAGCCCTCCGAGACCCCTCAGAGGGAGGAGAGGGAGCAGGGAGCTCACAGCAGTGTGACCACCCAGATAAAATTGAGTGCTCACACTGTGTAGAGTGTCTCTTTAAACATCTTGGTAATTGTTGTCCTGCTGATCTGATCAGATAAACGTGGTTTTGTGGGTTTCTTCTTCATTAAGAATGCTTTAATTTGCATATTTTATCAAATAATAATTAAATGGCTTGATGTGTGTGTTTTCATGAATTAACTACTAATGGCTTGAGTGTGCCTCAAGCACAACCTTTTATAGAACGTGTGGTCTTGTAAGCCCATCCGATGCAAGTTCTTCTAAAGGCAAGGAAAATCCCTCATAACGTCAAGCGTGCAGCTTATTCTACCCATTGCTGTAGATATTGGCACCTCTATACACCAAATAATCTGCAGCAAAGGTTAAGCATTTCCTTGAAAATGAAATGCAAAACATTTTTGTCTTTGCTGAATGATGAAACGCAATCTAGTGGTTTGCATACTATTTCTTGTTGTAGATTTACCTATTTCATTATTTTAATTGTTCTCTAATTAAGCCTTGCTTGTTGTAATTATACGGCGTTCAACTGTGGATAATTAAATAGTGAAAGTTTTAATTTGTTGTCCCAACTGAGCCTCATTTCACATAGATTTCCCAGGTTAATTATTCTTCTGACTCAGACAGATATCCGAGGCTCGGTTTGCCACACTTTGCTGTTGATTATTAGAAAAATACCGAGTTTGCTCAGACTTCTTCGCTACACAAAAGTCTTTCTTTCCCAACTCCCTGTCTTCTGCGTGAGCTAATTACTAGTTCCAAACAAATTAATTGAAAGCTGAGAGCCTGCCTCGAGGGAAGAAAATGTTTCTCTGAACCATTTCAAAGTATAAGAACAATCTGTCACAATAATACCCACATATCCCCGTTATACTCAGTACACATATAGAAAACACGCAGATGTCTGCATTTTGTTCACAAATAAATGTATAAAAATAAAGACATCCGATGAGCAAGCCGTCCTGTAACATTGTAAGTTACTCTTCGAGGACAATACCAGTTAGGCCAGTGTCAGACAAGCGTTTTTCATCGCAGAAGAAACATCCTTGAGAGTGGACGTTCCTTCCACTCTGCCGCTGTGTGGTGACATCACTGAGCGCAGTTAGTGCGTTCAGCTCTGCAAGGCTTGATCCTCCTATGGAGTTTCGACAGGGAGGCTTTCATCATGTTCGCTGTAGCGTGCGCAATTAGTACGCGTGCTACACCATTTGGCCGGCCCCATCGAAACGTCACAACTCTTGACGGATGTCGGAAGGCACCTCAGTACAGGCAGCTCGTCTGACACTGGCCTAAGTAAATGTAGAGCAGAAAAATTTGCCGTACCAAGGTTATTTTGTTATTCTATATCAAGGGTCGGCAACCTTGTCCCCTTTAGATGTCCTGAAACTGCATTTCCATTGCGGAGTGATTTCCTGTCATGATCCCAACTTGTTTTGGGCATGTCAGTGACACTTTAAGGAAATCTCCTCTGTCGTCATAACTAACATCATTATTGAAATACTATAAATTAAGCTTTACAGTTAATTGGTGATTGTTTTTTCCCATTATCTTGAGAACTTGTTTAATAAACAGATTGCTTAGGGCTGCTGCTTATCTCATGCAAAGGGGATTTGCCCGACATTTCTTTTGCCCGTGGTATACACAATGTATGTATGTATGGTTAGCTCAAAACCCACTGAAAGACACGCTATTCAAGTCCTGTAACCTGTTAACTGTGACCTCGGGTATTTTGTTTTACCCGTGTCGTTCTCCTGTAGAGGTTAATAGACAAGAGCCACAATGCAATAAATAAATAACACAATAAGGTATAAACAGCCAGGATAACCGTTCAGGTTTTTTATTGTGCAGATCACAGGAGACTCAGCCGGACTAATATTCAGGCAAGTCTATGGAATTGAACAAGGCAGAAACAGGTTGTCTGTAGACACGATGTGCAATACAGGAACATGTTGGAATCTGGATGAAGAAGCAAGGGGTAGGGATAGACTGATTTCAGTGGCCGATATTCAGCATATTACTAATATCAGTATCTGCCTATTCATTTACCAATAATTTGATAAGTTGGCTCACTGCAGCCACGACACGCGAGGTGCCACAGAACTGTGCCAATTTGGAACTTCTCCCACAGTAGGCTGACAACTCTTGCTGCTGGACTTCCCCTGCCCACTGATGGTATTGCACATGAGAATGATGACAACAGAAATTGGGCTTCCCTTTCATCTGGCAGGGAATGCTCTATACAGGATATTCAGGGGTCTATTGGTCAGCAGAGGTCAGCAACCTTGTCCCTTCAGATCTTTAGGAAAAACACTTCCCACTTCCAAACTCTGGCCTCCCCAGATGTTTCTGAACTGCACCTACCATGATTCTCTGGCCATTTATTGCATTCAAGTAATTCTGGAATTTGTAGGCTATAAACCTCTGGGGGAGCAGAGTTTGAAACCCCTGCGTTAGGTCAACAACCTTAAATAGCAGGTCCACAATTACAGATGGGAAAACTGAATTACACACTTCCTGTGTCCTCCTGCAGGTGGTGAAGCACCATAACAGGCCTGGAACTTGCAGGGCTCCTGAGGGCAAAATAAACAGGGCCCAAATTTCTTCAGCGTCAACACAGGCCTGTGTCCCTTCCATGCCACTGGGCATGGTTCCTGACAATCATGAATGGAAATGTCCTATGCTTATTCTACAAAAATTGGATGGCCAGGATTGGTTGATTGCTTTCAGACATGTAGGCGCTAGTCTGTTCTTGCCATTAAGTTAACGCCTGCTATTGTGACCCTGCTGCTAGCTTAGCTGAAGTTTAGTGGCTGCTACTGTACAAATGAATGGCTCCTATACTTTGTATAGAATCCATCAATAATGAATCAAAATGAGAACAGTTATTCTACGGTAGCTTGCTGTTCTCGGCTCAAGTCTGTTTTCTGAAAGGTGTTTCGATAAGTAAGGTATTATTGTTATCCTTTTATATAGCGCCATAAATTCTGCATCGCTTTACAATACCAATATACAAGGAGTTGATACATTAGAATACCACACATGGATGATGACCTGATTCAGGTCAAAAGAGCTTGGTGTTACTTTATTTTGCTTTTGCAAAAGGAAAAAAAACAAACTTGCCTCATCCCATGCTTCTTTACAGTGTTCTTCCACCGTCCCTGCATGAACGTGCTTTCGCTAGCTTGTGGCAGAGTCACCCTTGGCTCCGTGGAGTCTTGTAGACGCATTCTCTTATAGACTCACAACAAGTGCTGCCATTACCATTCAGCGGCTCCCAAATATTCCGAATCGAGCAGTCGATATTGCGGCTGTGTCTGTTACGTTACGGTGCTGCTAAACAATATTGTCTTGCATCTAGATTTTTCCTCCGTGATCTCTATTGCTAGAAAGAATGCAATAGGGCACCTGGTTTGAGAAACAACAAAAATGGGGGGACGTTTTAGTCTTTCTAAATACCTTTTACGTGGTGGATGTTTAACAATTATGATTCTAGATCCGTTAACTGCATTGCCAACTTTCAGACAATGTAAAGCAATGTCTAAAAATAAAGGGCTGTATTACAAAGCTGTTGTAAACTTACCAGAGCCATTATAGCCTATGAAGTTAAGTTTACAACAGCTCTGGTTAAGTTGGCACCAACCTTGTAATACTGTCCAAAGATTGCAATAACCCCATCCACTCGTCAGTTTAGTAAAGCATTGTTTTACCTGTATATCCATCAAAAAACTTTGTTTTTATTTAGAAATTTGTTGGAGTTTAAGCCCCGTTTCTCTAGACTTCTTGAAGGACTGGAGAGATGGGCAGAGTCTGATGTTGTGGGGGAGGGAGTTCCATAGAAAGGGGGCAGCTCGGGAGAAGTCCTGAAAGGCGAGAGTTGGGGGTGCAGGTACGAGCAACTGATAACATCAGATCATTGGCAGAGAGAAGTGGTCAGGAAGGGATGTACCTGCTAATAAGGGAAGAGATGTAGTCAGGGGTGCAGGTATGGAGAGCTTTGTCCGTGAGTATTTTGAAGTGGATTCTAAAGGAGTCAGTGTAAATATTGACAAAGGAACGAGGTGTGAGAGGTGCGGGGTGTGAGGTGTAGGAGTCTGTTACAGGCATTCATAACCGACTGCAGAGGGAAAATCTGGGATCTTTTAAGGCCAGAGAGGAGGTTACAGTAGTTAAAGCGGGAGGTAATAAGAGCTTGGATGAGCATTTTAGTAGAGTCCTGATTAAGGAACGGATGGATGCGTGCAATGTTTTTTAGGTGTAAGTAGCACGATTTGGTTAGAGACTGAATGGGAGGAGTAAAGGCTAGATTGGAGTCCAAGAGGACCCCGAGGCAACGAGCCTGAGAGTTAGAAGGAATGGTGACATCATTCACTTGAATGGAAATGGGCACAAGAATGGAGGATTTCGACTCGAGTGAAGACGAGAAGATCAGTTTTAGAGAGGTTGAGCTTTAGGAAACGGGAAGTCATCCAGTCGTAAATTGAGATGTCTGGTTGTCATGTCATGCAGCAGGAATCCCTGGATGGTTAGATTGACTTGGTAAGAAAATGCCAACAGCTACAGGGTTATTCAAAGAGAGTCGATCTGGCCCCGAAATGTAACCGGACACTGAAATTCAGCAAACGGGACCATTCGGCTATTCAGAGAGCAGGCAATTTGTCAAATTGTGACGAATTGCCTGCGCGTACAGTGCCTTTTCGAGGGTAGTGCAATCCCCCATAGAGAAGCAATGCTTAGTCTATTCAGAGAACACCAAACAGCTGAGAAAAGTTGCCGAAATGCCCTGCCATTCAGTGGTTTAATTCGACAGGTTTTTTTAGGAGAATCCCATAGGCTTCAAAGTTAAAAAATATTCCTTTTTTAGTTCAATATCTAGTGAACCATTTATTATATTCTGCAGTAAAAAGTCTCTCTTATTCATCGATTATTTTTTTTTATTATTATTATTGGTTTTTTTGGGGGGTTTTTTGGATATTTTAGGCGTTTTTTTGTCCACCTTTTTTCCCGTGTCAACAATTTTTTTTTTACATTGTTTTTTCTTTTTTCTGTAACTGCCCTTTTTATTATCATTCATTGGATCTTATATGTAAATTCCAGACATTTTCGTTCAGTAGTTTTTTTGCAAACAGCGTTTCAAACCTTCAAGCGTACTGTTTTTTTGGGGGTTTTTTCACCTTGTTCGTCTACATGTCGGCTTTTTCCGGCGGCTGCTCTGCGCTGTGATCGACGGCTAGTCAGGTTTCTCCGGCGTATTCATCGTGGATAATCCAGCTGTTTTCTGCGGGTTTGTGGCGAGTGTTCCGTGGGTTTGTGGCGGTTTTTCCCTGCACTACGAGAGCCCTGCGGTGCTTGCTGAATACACCGCAGGGTCGGTGAAATAGGATCGCCAAATTGCCCCGAAGTGCAGGGAATGAAAAGTCACCGAACGTACAGTGACTTTTCGATTCTTTTTGAAAAACACTGCTACTTTTTAACAGATGCTAACATTATTATAATGTGGTTTTGCATATGGTTGTTGTATTGTTCTGCTGGAATGGTCAGCCACTTCAGCCATTGTGATGTTTAACCCTTGCAGGACCAGGGCCAAGTTCAAAAAATGGACACACCAACTCTTGCATCGAAAATAAGACCTTATAATCAACATCTGATCTCTCAACCATCTCAATTTTGAACCAGTATCACCAAACCACTACCAAAGACACCTAGATTATGACAGACACAAGAAATCACCATCCTGTGTCTCGTACTAGGCTGTTTTGTTTTGCTCATGTCAGGTTTGTGCCAGGAAGGAGCCATGGCACGGCCTCAGTGTGGTGTTATATTCCCAAGCGCTGGGGGTGAGCAGGCAGAAAGACACAGGAGACAGTAAATGCACAACAAAGCTTGTATGGTGGGATGGTTCACAGCAAACAGTCCAGCACAGAACAGACGGTAGCACAGAAAATAGGCAAGTGGATGGTGGACCACGTAGTCTCTCTCCAGATCCGCTTGAGGAGAAGCAGGAGCCTATTGGCAAATGTACCTTGATAGTAGGTTGGTCTCCTTGGAGAGAGCTGGAGGGCTGGAAGCCACTTGAGTGTCTCTGGACCCACTGGATAGTGGGCCACGCAGTGGATTGTCCAGCACGCAGGAACCAGGTAATGCAGACACAGCAAGGATGCACGGCAGAGCAAAATAAATCAGGAACATACAATGACAAGAGGGAGCTCTCAAGACCTCTGGACACTGGGAAGGGAAAAACACAAAATGAAAGAGCAAAGGGGAGGAGGGTGTGGTCTGGTTTTATGCAAAACCTCAGGTTCAGACACAGGAGTTAACCCTTAGGTGGGGAGCAGGTATAGAGAGCTAGTGACCCAGGCTGACCACAGCAGGCTCTCAGGGCTGAGGCATGACAGCTCATGTATTCGTGGCTAAGCCTCTATGACACGCTTCCCACTGGGTGTCACCAATGATGTAACATATACTGGTTATGTTTTACTTTCAGACAGTGATCCTTTTTCATGCCAAACTAAAAGTATTTTTGGGAAAAAAAATGTAAAAAGCTGACCTTAAAATACTTTATTGGTTGTCAGGTGGATGCACTTTGCAAAGACCTTCAGATGCTTTTGTTATCCGTCTTTTCCTTTTATGTTTTTTTGTTTGTTTTTTTAGCCTCCAGGGATATATGCCTCACAAGGTTTACACCATTTTTTTTGTCTTTCTTACTATTGCATTTCTAAAGAATAAAACTGTTGTTCTGCCGTTGCTTGGCAACATGTGGACGCAGTTCATCGAGGCACCTAATGGGAGCTTTTCATGGTAAATTAAGCCTACGCAGATTGAAGCAGGCACGGCGGTTAATGATGTGTTGTGTTTAATAGCGTTGGCTTATCTCAGTCAGGCAGAATGTATAAAATCGAAAAATACTACAAGCTACATCCGCCTCGAATTTCTAATGGTGAGCTAGGGGGATAACCCGATAATGGAGATTCATTCCTGGTTAAATTCATTGGGTGAAGAAATGTAAAGGGTTGCTACAACACTATTGCTACTGAGAAGACAACACAAAGCTAAATCATGTATTTAATAAGAGAAAATTGAAAACCACACAAGATGTGGAAGGTAAGTCATCGTGTTCTATGTACCTTTTCTCGGGAGTCATTCAACCAGCGTTAAAATGGGAAGAACTGGAACCAAATAATAGAAGTAGTGTAAACTGTAGGTAGAAAAAGCACTTGTTAAAGGGACACTACCACTAACATAAGTTGTAACTAGATTACTTGTGCATTGCAAAAAAAGACTGACGAGATGGCCACTGAATTACACCGGAACAGTGAATTTCCCAGTACGGTGCAATTTCGTGGCCATTCAGCTATTCCACATGCTGGCAATTAGAAAGAGCTGATCTGTTTGAACTGGTCAGACAGATCACAGAGCATAAGTGACAAAAAATTAAAAATAAACCTTTATTAGGGCATAAATCTAATGCCCTAATAAAGGTTTATTTTTTGTCACTTATGCTCTGTGATCTGTCTGACCAGTTCAAACAGATCAGCTCTTTCTATATACAATTAGGTTTCAATACCTGTTTGCATGTTGTGACTAATTCTGACATACAGAGCTTTCCATCTTGTAAATTTAAGGTGTCCTGTTACCACTATTTATATAGTGGATTCTTTTGCTACATGCTGGAAATTCACCAAATATTGGCGAATTGCAAGTGAAATATTGGTGACCTTTTGGCAGCAGTGAAATTCCCCATAGAGAAGTAATGGTTAATCTATTCAGAGAATGCCGAACAGCAGGGGAAAATTGGTGAAATGCCCTGATTTTCGGTAGTTTCGCTCCACAGGTTTAAACAGGCGAACACGCATCCCATAGGTTTTAATTCCCCTTTTTTATAAAATTTTTATTCAACAGTTTGCTCTTTTCATTTGCAGCAAAACATCTATTTATTCAAATTTTTAGGCATTTTTCAGGATTATTTCGGCTAAATTTTTGATTCCGATTTATTTCTTTTTACATTCTGTAATAGACCTTTTCATTGCTATTCATGGAACCTTATACATTATTTTCATGCAATATTTTTTTCGTTGGCTAGTCTGAGGCATTCAGCAGCCTGTTGGTGGATTTATCAGCGGCGTTCAACAGATCGAGATCACCCCCCACCCACTGGTGTCATCACCATATGTGCAATGACATTAGCTGGCCAGTTAACCCCCTAGCTGCCAAGTGGGAAAGGTCTGATCATGGTCAGGTTTTGTGTAAAAATGTGGGTTTTTTAAAATAAAATTTGTCTGGGGGTATAATAAAATAGGGCTTCAAATCACGTTTAAACATGATGAGCAGACTCCCTCTTTGTAGCCCTGACGCCAGTCCTCAGGTGCTGCACACCGGAGCCCGAACTGCCTCTCCCCGGACCTGCAATTGTGCTTCGGGCGGTGTTTGCGGTGCAGGTTGTGGTAGGCCGGTGGCCATCTTGGGGCCTACTGTGGTCTCGCTCGCCGGGTCTGTCCTCTTACCTCTGTTGCCCGCGTTCCCGGAGGAGGCGCCGGGTGCGATTTGGGGCCTCAGGCGTTGTGGAAGAGCCGTTGGTGTTGTGTGGGCTTGAAGCAGAAGCGGAGCTTAGGCTGCCTATCACCAGCCCCATCATCGTTGGATCTCCACGCCGGAACACAGCTGCTGAGCCTCCCAAATAAGCTGAGGACCTCTTATTATACCCAACCATCCGGGGTAAGGTACAGAACGACAGCCTGTCACATCCCCATGCACCGCACGGCGTTCTCCCCATGATATCGGGAGACACGCACAGCTGACGCCTCGTGCAGCGGCCTTTGGCTGCGGCTTCCCCCGGCTCTAACTCCCACCCACAGCGGACATCCACTGGAGTATTGTTGGTGGCTAGAACCGATGCCATCGGGTTCCCCGCCGGCGTACTTTCACCCGTCCAACTAGCAACAGGCGCCTGATCGTATGGCTCTGTAGTTCATGCGACCAGCGCTGAATCTCTCTCAAACCAGCGGCCTCTAAGGGGTACCCGAGGCAAACCTTTTCCATCTACACATAGGGGAACTTCCTCTGCGTCCTGGATGGCACCTCCCAAGGCCCAGCGAGTGCTGGAACCCCCTAAATCGGCTCGGAAAGACCGCAGTAAGGAGGCCCAATAAGGCGGATCCCCGCAGCCTGCGTTGGCCCATGACCCAGACGCGTCGCCCTCGGCTCCACTAGGCCTCTCTGAATCCTTGCCACCATCAGAAAGCAGGTTACATGCTATGTTACAGGAACTGCGCTCAACCATACAAGCCGACATCAAGGGAGCGCTGCAGGAGCTGAGCCGGGACGTTCTGGATCTGGGTGAGCGAACAGATGTGTTGGAAACCAAGGCGGATGATTTGTGTTTGGCCCACAATGATCTGGTAGACCGACATCAGGCTTTGCAAGCGGCCCATGACTCTCTGGCTCTTAAACTTGCTGACATCGAAGATCGCTCACGGCGTAATAATATTAGAATTAGGGGCATTGCAGAAGCGGTCACACTTGCGGACTTACATCCATACCTTCTGGACCTGTTCCAAACTTTGCTGCCTGAGGCTACGCCACAAGACCTACTTCTGGATCGAGCGCATCGCCTCCCGCGAGCGAAAAACCTGCCTACATCGGTGGCCCGTGATGTCATAATCCGGGTGCACTTTTTTCACATCAAAGAGGCTCTGATGACGGCGTCACGGAAGTCCATGCCTTTATCTGCCCCTTATGCTGATGTTTTATTTTTCGCTGATTTATCGGCCTCGACCATGTCCAAACGCCGTGAGTTTTCATCTCTCACCAAGATTCTCCGTAATCATAAGTTGGCGTACAGATGGGGGTTCCCTACGAAGCTCCTAATATGGAAGGATGGTACCTTGCATGTTGTTCCCGACGTCACCACTGGATTACAATTCTTGAACGATTGGAATATTCTGGCTGATTTCTCACCTCCACGCGAGCCTTCTTCATCACCGATTAAAGTCTCCCCAGAATGGCACAGAGTCCGGCCTAAATGATGGGTGTCTCCTTCCCTGTGTCGCTTTTAAAACTGTTCGGATCCCTGGACAGTTACTTCTATGGCGGGAGTGGTTCCTCTCCATGTTCGCCTCGGGACCCTATGCTCTTTGGTTCAGCGCTTGGTTCTTGGTTCTTGCGTTGAGCTATACGTGACGAGCGTCCCCAGGGCTGGCCCAAACCTCTGTGCTGCCTGGAGCAAGGATGAATTGCTGCCCCCCCCAAAAAAAAACACAGGGTGTGTATGAGTGTATCACAGAATCCACAACAATAAAACTCACAGTAATGTGCGATGTGTATGAGCGTATCCCAGAGCTCCACAGCAATAAAACTCACAGTAATGTGCGATGTGTATGAGAGTATCCCAGAGCTCCACAGCAATAAAACTCACAGTAATGTGCGATGTGTATGAGAGTATCCCAGAGCTCCACAGCAATTAAACTCCTGGGACCTGATTAATCTACATAGGATGCCATGCTGTGCTACACAATTTGTACAAGGCAAGGTTAAAAAGATATCTTAAATGAAGCATACCATGTGTAGATAATAAGTGTGTGTTTTACAGAGGTATGTAAAATTGAATTAAAACGATGGTTTGAGTTTACTCAAATTCCGATTTATTCTTTTAATATGTAAATTAGGTAAACCATGTTAACTAATGATCTCCTGTGAGAATTGATTGTGATTACCTATACAAGTGTAAATAAAAGTGCAACTTTGCAAGAGGTGGTGCAGCAGCTGGAATGCAGATGGCATGGAGGGGGGCAGCATTTGGTTTATAACAGGCCATTGGGAAATTATTGGCATCCAAGCAGACACAATGAACTTTACAGACTGTAGGAACACAGCAGACACAGGGAGCTATGCTGAGCATATTAATCCAACAGAGAAAGGGAGAGTGTATGAGCCCAGCAGTCAAAGGTGATGTATATAAACCCTGCAAACATGGGCAGCTAATCTGGGTTTATGAACCCAGCAGCCATGGGGAGCTGTTCAGAGTGCATGAACCCAGCTTGTCCTCACTGTTCTTAAGTGGCAAAATAAATTTTGTGATACAGAGCAAATTCAGATCGGGTGTGTCACTCACCAGTGTTGTCACCTTATGCTCTGATCTATCCTCTCTGCGGGGGGTTACTTCCATTCTAGGGTGCAGCTGAGCTGCTTAGCCTCCCTCTCCTGGACTCCCAGCAAAGCTAAGCGGCGCGTGGAGTGAGCGGGATTCAGGAGGAAGGGTGGTGCCTGCTTGTGATCTGGAGGTGGAACAGGGGGTGACATCATCAAACAAACCCCCTCCCCCTTAGCACCCTGGCCAGAATGTATGGTCTTGTAGGCAGCAAGTACACGAGCGGCTGCCTGCTTGGTTCAGCACTGAGTCTGACACAACCCCTCTCAACATGTCAATCAGTCTGCTCTGCCCCCCCCTTAACACGCTACTGATTGGATGCGTTCGGGAGCCAGCATGAGCTGCCTGTCAGTGCTGGAGGAGGGAGAAGCAACACGCTCCGTCTCCTCCGATCATGTGGGCTGCTGGGCTACCGCCAGAAAAAAAGCCCTCTACCGTATGCACAGCATTCTCGCGGCTTTGCTGCTAACCAGCGCTTTGAATACATCACGGACAGGCTCGCGCTCACCTGCTTTGTCCTCTTCCCCCTGCTGGTCCTGCGCCCCTCGGGGGTCTCCAGTAGCCCCCCGCCGACACTAAGCTCAGCCCAGAGGAAGCGCCGGCGGCCGGGGAAAACACTTTTGCGGGATCCTCTCCAGAGAAGCCTGAGCGTCTGGTGAGGTGCTGCCCCCACACATGCAGCCATGGAAGCGCGGGATCATGGCGCGTGTGGGCGGATCCTCCTCACGTTGCTGGGCGCCAACGTGTCAGTCACTCCGCTGATATCGCTACCAGCGCCGATAAAAAAAATAGTGCGGTGGCGTGGGTGTCAGCGGCTAAAATATGCCGCTTGAAGATATCTGCCGCCTGGCGCCGGTGCTCCATCCTGCACCATCGTCGGGCCGGCCCTGAGCGTCCCCTCGTCCCCCGATTGAGTCTCCTTAGCTGATATTTTTACTTGCTTTCTTCATTGCCACTTGGAATGTCTCACTTTTGCTGTATTTTTGTGATGCAGCGTTATTTGTTTTGTGTTTTTGTCCTTTTCAGTCTTTTTCTTTTGTTTTTTTTCTCTCTCTGTCTGTTGATGTGCTCATATGGTCCTGGCCTTCATACTTCCCATGCCTTTCCTCTATTACTTCTAAACCTACCATGCATATTATATCGTTGTGGTTAATTACTCATGAGTAAGCCTCAGTTTCGAATTTTCTCAATGAATGTTGGGGGGCTGAATGTTCCGTTTAAAAGACATGCTCTGTTTCGTGATTTACATAAACATAAACCGGCGATAGTCTGCGTGCAGGAGACGCATTTTAGTGCTTTACCCCACACTTACAATCCGCTATGTACCCTGTTTCCTTTCATTCTACTGCCCAGACGAAGTCTAGGGGTGTCTCGGTTCTTTTTCATAAGGACTGGGTCTTTAAATGTTCGAACCAATATGCAGACCCATTGGGTCGCCTTTTGATTTTGGTGGGCACTGTGAATGAACTCCCCATAACTGTTGCTATTGTGTATTTGCCTAATGTTAACCCAGTATGTTTCCTTAAAAAAGCTTATGGTAAAATTAAGAAGATGAAGGAGGGATCCCTTTTCCTGTGTGGAGATTTTAACTGTGTGCCTGACTCGGCTGTGGATACTCGGCCGGGCCAGACCCGCACACAGCCTTGTAAACAGCCCCCTTCTAGCTGCCAGCTAAATGATTTTTTACGCTCCTCTGACTTATATGATGCATGGAGAATTATTAACCCCTCGACTAGGGATTTCACCTTCTTCTCCCCAGATCACTCATCTTACAGTCGCATTGATTTATGTCTGATACATGGCTCTACGGTCCCTCGTCTCCTAGCCGCCCGTATAGGCTCTATAACGTGGTCTGACCATGCTCCTATAATGATGGATTTTGAGGCTGACTACCCTGCTAGGGGGATGGGGACTTGGCGATTGAATGACTCACTTATCGTAGGAGGTGCTGATGTCTCTGATACATCGGCGGTGTTACGGGAATATTTTACATTGAATGTGACGGAAGAGGTGGCCATTTCGTCCGCTTGGTTGGCGCATAAAGCAGTGGTGAGAGGACATTTGATTCAGAGAGGGGCTGCACGAAAAAAGGCATTTAATGCCCAGACGAGCTCATTACAGCGGCAAATCTCTGACTTGGAATCCCAACATAAAACAAGTCCCACACCTGACCTTTTGTCTCGATTAACGACCCTCCGACGGGACTTAATTCACCTGACGTTGCAGTCCTCTGAACGGGCCATACGACGATTAAATTACAATCATTATACCCAAGGCAACAAGGCTGGCCGGTTATTGGCTTCTAAATTGAAATCTAAAAGACTTCAAACCAAAATATCTTACATATTAGATAAGGGGGGGGGGACAGGATTTATAACCCGCTTAAAATCTCGGAGGAATTTGCTGACTTCTACGCCTCTTTATATAACTTAAAATCGGACCCGACAACCCACGACCCAGACCCAGACCCAGATGAGATAACACGATTCCTTCAGGATGCAAACCTCCCTTCCTTTTCCTCTGTGAACAGAACCAGCAAATCTGCCGCCTGTGAATGGGATGAGGTGCATAAGGCCGTAAAGGCTCTCCCAAAGAATAAAGCCCCGGGACTGGACGGTTTCTCTAATTTTATATTATCAGACATTCGCACATATTCTAATACCGACTCTTACGAGAGTCTTTAATCACATCAAAACCACAGGTGTAATACCCCCAGAAATGCATCAATCTACGATCATAACGTTACCTAAACCTGGCAAACCCCCGACGTGCTGTGCGAATTTCCGACCTATCTCCTTATTAAATGTGGATGCTAAGCTGTATGCCAAGCTGTTGGCGTCCAGAATAGCACCTCTGCTTCCCCTCCTGATTTCAGCGGAACAGACCGGGTTTGTACCTGGTAGACAAACATGTGACAATACCCGACGATTTTATAATATCATTGACATTGCCTATAGAACCAATACGACTGGGCTCCTCTTGGCATTGGATGCCGAGAAGGCATTTGACCGTCTGCATTGGGGCTATATGCGTAAGGCATTAGAATCCTTTGGCTTCCCTGCCCTATTTATTAATAGTATCATGAGCCTATATTCACTCCCGACAGCAAAAGTCCTAGCGTCTGGGTTTCTCTCCTCCTCATTCTCCATTACCAATGGCACTAGGCAGGGGTGCCCCCTCTCCCCACTCATCTTTGTCTTAGCATTGGAGCCGTTGGCTTCGCGGATTAGGCAGGACCCTTTTATCCCTGGCATCTCCACCCCAGATGGAGTCCATAAATTAGCCATGTTTGCTGATGATATTTTGATTTTTCTTACCTCCCCTGAAACTTCTCTGCCATCTTTAATGCGCCAGCTTACTTCCTATGGCCTACTATAAAATCAATGTGAGCAAGACGCAGGCACTACCCCTAAATGTTGATGATCTATCGCTTTCCACCTTACGTGGCCTGTACCCATTTGACTGGAGAACGACCTCTTTGAAATATTTAGGTATATTTCTCACCAAATCCAGGGGCTCTATCCTTAAACTTAATTATAACCCTCTAATGTCCTCTATCTCCTCCCAATTGACCTCCTGGCATGCAATGGAGGTCTCTTGGATGGGACGCATGGCGGCTTTGAAAATGTGTATTCTACCCCAGATTCTTTATTTTTTTAGGAATATTCCAGTTTTTATCCTGGCCCATATGTTGCTTCGCATGCAAAAAATGCTGCAGGCACACATATGGAAGGGGAGACCTCCGCGTATTTCAGCCTCCACAATTAACACGACTAGACGTAGGGGGGGCCTGGGCTTTATAAATGTTACAGCATATTATAGGGCGGCATTATTGGCTCAGTTGCTGTCCTCTATGTCTCAGCGTGAAACCCCTTTATGGCTACGGATGGAGAATGCTTATACTGCCCCATTTCGAGTTCATGACCTGTTGTGGTTTGCCACGCTCCCACACCACAGGTTGGAAGGTATCTTACCAGCCACCTCCCTTTCCCTTATGTCATGGCGTTTATGGGGTAGACAACTTTTACGACCCTTCTCCCTGCTCAGTTTAGCTCCATTGCGCTTTCTTTCCCGCACTATCCAGGACCTGAATCTTGACCGATGGTTCCACTTAGGTCTTATGCATATTAATCAGCTCTTCACGGCCACTGCAATCAAACCCTTCCCGGACCTGACACGTGAGTTTGCCCTTCCTGCTAGCGACTGCTTCACGTATCTTAGGGTAAAACATGCACTGACTCAACGCGGTATCTCTTCCTTTGCAACGACGGACATTACGGCCTTCCACAGACTGTGCCTAGGTAAAAAAGTTATGAAAAAACCTTTGTCTCTGTGTTATGACAGTTTGTTAAATGCGTACCCTAATAAGAAACTGCCTTATATGATCAGGTGGGACAAGGACTTGTCGTTCAATTCATCTGAGGAGGACTGGTTCTATGCCACTGAAATGGTATATAAATACACTAGGAGCACTAATTTGCGGGAATCACATCTTAAACTTTTATACAGATGGTATTTGACCCCGAATCGTTTAACTTATATGCCCGGACAATCTGGTATGTGTTGGCGATGTGGCACCGGTATTGGATCTATTCTTCATATCTTTTGGCATTGTCCGCTCCTTGCTACCTTTTGGGGAAAAGTTTGTAGACTGATTTCTCACTGTACCGGTTTGTCTCTGTCCTTATGCCCTAAACTATACCTATTAAATATGCTACCGATTAATATACAACGACGCCATAGAGGCATCATATCGATTATACTTAGCGTAGCTAAATCAACTATAGCTCGTCACTGGCTTTCTCAAGTCAGTCCCTCTATGAGAGAAGTAATGTTATCCTTGGAAAATGTTTATCATTATGAGGGAATGTATCACAGGGCCGCTAACTAAGCATATGGGAAGGTTGGGAATTCTTTGTAGCTTCGGGGGACCTGATATAATTGATGGGGATATGACATTAGTATTGCCGTTATTGGACCTGACTGAGCATCTCTCCTTTTTGTTTTTTTCTGTTGTTTTATTTCTAAGTAACTTTATAATTTGTGTGTTTTTTCTTTTCTTTATTGTTCTGTTATGTTTTAAAGTGTTACAAATTTTATTGTGTACTAATTAGAATGGAAAGATTGGTTCTACTGACAGATTACGTCGCATACCTTATGTTGTTGCTAGACTTGCTACTTATTGGATCCTGCGTGATCCCCCTTTCTTTCAATAATTGTAAATTATTTCTGGCATTTGTTATTTATGTATCAACCTCAATAAAAAACTTTATATGGAAGAAAAAAAAAACATGATGAGCATAAAATATCAAAATGAGCTCAGCATACAGAGCTGAAAAGGCTCAGCAGTGAAGGGGTTAAAAAGCAAAAACATGTATAAATTGGGCATTTCTAATTTCAGGACAAAATTTCAAAACTATTTAGCTGGGGGTCTCTTTTGGCAGCTATAGATTTTGGGGATTAAAGTTCAAAAAAGTGTGTTTTCCATTTTGTTTTCTCCATGTTTCATAAAAAATGTTATAGTAAATTAAACAATATGATGAAAATAATGGTATCTTTAGAAAGTCCATCTAATGGTGAGAAAACTGTATATAATATGTGTGGGTTCCATACACGGGTAAGAGGATAATTAGACCTAAACACAAACGGCGCAAAAATGTAAAAACAGCTGTGGGTGCTTTCAGACTGACAATGGTAATATCGCCTGGTCACTATAGGGTTAAACATAGGTTTTTGATTCCCGTTTCCATTTTGCAGGTTTCTCCCACGATGCAACATTTACCAATAATCATAGCAAAGGTTTTATTTTACAGCTGTGGAAAAGGATAAAGCAGGAGTGAAGAGCGATATAGAGTAAAATATTTAACAAACATACGTGCGAAAAACAAATTACATGTAAAATATCAGCAACCGAAAATAACATTTTGTTTTTTTGGTAGTAGTGGCCTTTTCGGTAGTAAGCAATAACCGCATAAAACATGTGGTGTTAGAGACTGTACTTGTGCTTCTGTCCTCCAGTCTTTCTCAATACCAATCGTTATCATATTTCACTCAATTTGGAAACTTGCGATTATTATCATTTATATAGCGCCAACTGATGGTTATGTATGAAACCGGCACTGGAATCTTGTGAACTTGAAGTAGAAACTTTACTTAGTGCATAAAACAATAAACAACTATTATCAGACTAGTGACTGTAAGCAGCAGGCATTACACAGGGAGAAATCAAGGAAGTGAGAGAGAAAAAAAAAGACTTCCTGTGAATATACCAACAAGTGCAGTACCCATAGTACCCTTTAACAACAGCACCACCTGCAGGTTAAATGTTATAGTACATGCTTTGTATTTCCAACACCATCAGTTTCAGCAGCGCTTTACAATAACCTAAAGGGAACAAGATACAGATAAATGGACATAGGATGGAAACAAAAGGCGTAGAGGGCCCTCATCATAGGAGTTTATAGTCTAGAGGAATTGGGGTTGAGGAAGACTAGGGGAATTTTACTGGATGTCAGAATCATTAGTGCCATGGGTACGGGAATGTTGCGTCAGTGGAAGCTGCTTCAATCCTGTGTGATTAGGTGAGCAGAGGGATGAGTTGCATCAGTGATGAGGTAGGCTAATCTGAAGAGATGGGTTTTGAGGGATTTCTTGAAGGCCTGAAGATCAGGGGTGTCAGGCCCGGGCCAGGATGGAGCCATGGCCAGGACCTATTTGGTTAAGTTTTATATCCCAAGCGCTGAGGGTGAGCTAGACAAGCAGACTCAGGAGACTTTGAATGCAGGAAATTAAATGTATTATGAATACACAGCACACTGACATTGTGCTTTTGTTGGTTTTGTTGTTTTGCTGCTTTTGTTGTTGCTTTTATTGATTTTTTTTGATTGGGTAACAAAAATAATAGACACAGGTGGTGCAGTAGACATTGCTTATTTAGATTTCAGTAAGGCTTTTGATACTGTTCCGCATAGAAGGCTTATCAATAAATTGCAATCTTTGAGCTTGGATTCCAATATTGTTGAATGGATTAGGCAGTGGCTGAGTGACAGGCAACAGAGGGTTGTGGTAAATGGAGTTTATCCGGCGCAAGGTCTTGTTACCAGTGGGGTACCTCAGGGGTCAGTACTTGGACCCATTCTCTTTAATATTTTTATTAGTGATATTGCAGAAGGTATTAATGGAAAAGTATGTCTTTTTGCTGATGACACAAAGATTTGCAACAGGGTTGACGTTCCTGGAGGGATCAGCCAAATGACAAATGATTTAGGTAAACTAAAAAAATGGTCGGAGCTGTGGCAATTGAGTTTTAATGTGGATAAGTGCAACCTAACCTCAACATCTGAGGAAAGGGATTTAGGGGTTATTATTTCAGAGGATCTAAAGGTAAGTAGTCAATGTAATAGAGCAGCAGGAAATGCTAGCAGAATGCTTGGTTGTGTAGGGAGAGGTATTAGCAGTAGGAAAAGGGAAGTGCTCATGCCACTGTACAGAGCACCGGTGAGACCTCACTTGGAGTACTGTGTGCAGTACTGGAGACCGTATCTCCAGAAGGATATAGACCTCTTAGAGAGAGTTCAGAGAAGGGCTACTAAAATGGTGTACGGCTTGAAGGAGAAAAGTTACCAGGAAAGGCTTAATGATCTTAACATGTACAGCTTGGAAAAAAGACGAGACAGAGGAGATATGATAGAAACATTTAAATACGTAAAGGGAATCCACAAGGTAGAGGAAGGGAGTATATTTAAAAGGAAACAAAGTAGCAAAACAAGAGGACATAGTCTTAGATTAGAGGGGCAAAGGTTTAAAAGTAACATCAGAAAGCATTTTACTGAGAGGGTGGTGGATACATGGAACAGTCTTCCAGTTGAAGTGGTAGAGGCCAAAACAGTAATTGAATTTAAGCAAGCATGGGATAGGCATAAGGCTATCCTAAACAAAAGATAAATCCAGGTAAAGTATCCATGTAATTGGGCAGACTAGATGGGCCGAAAGGTTCTTATCTGCCGACATTTTTCTATGTTTCTATGACACAGTCTTTGCATATAGGAAGTCCAATACAAATAGGCAAAAATAATAACAGAGGATGGTGAGCTATGCAGTCAGAAGCTGTCTGGAGAATCCATTTGAAACAGCAAGACCCTGGGTAGCAATACCTTGATTGAAGGTCCTTTATAGCTGGCACGGGATGGATGTCTGGCAGCCAAGAAAGTCTCCAGGCCCCGGTGGATAGTGGGCCATGTGGTCAGGAAGCTGCAGACTCCATTGAAAACAGCAACAAGATCTATGACAGCAGTGAATCACAAGTAAGGTGGAAATCTGGACCTCAGGAACCCAGGACAATCTCCAGACCCACTGGATAGTGGGCTATGTAGTTATCAGTTCTGAAATACAGGAACCAGGATCTTAGGCAGCAGAGTATCACCGGTAAGGAACTGGACACTAACAAGAGGGAGCTCACAGGTCCTCTGACAGGTAGGGGACGGAAACAGAACAGACCAGAATGAAAGGGCGAGGAGGAAGAGGCGAGACCTGGTTAAATGGTAGGTGCACATGCGTGCAATCAGACACAGCTAGGAAAGGGAAAAGCAGGAGTGGCATGAGTCCAGAGACGGAGAGGGAGAAAGAAGAGGGAAAAGGCGAAATGGAATAGAGTCCAAAGGCAGAACAGGACAAATGGGAGATGGAAAACAGGGCTAACAGGAGGAAAGGGTGACCATGACTATGGTGACAGCGGACTCGAGGACAGTGGCATGACAAGGGGATAGTTTGATAGGGCGAGGTAAGTCAATCCACAAGACCGGAGTGACCCTAGAGAAGTCTTGGAGGCGAGAGTTGGCAGCGTGGGTGTAGACAGAAGATAGTGGAGGTCGTCCGCAGACCGGAGTTGTCTAGACGGGACGTGCCTGTGTCGTAACAAAGACATATAGGGGGGGGTTGAGTTATTGAGTGAACATCAGGATTCTAAACTGTATCCGGGAACGTACAGGAAGCCAGTGGAGGGACTGGCAGAGGGGGGAAGGTACACGAAGTGCGCCTGGTGAGAAATATAAACCTGGTGCTTGCATTCATTCAAGCAATGTACATAACTGCAAGCAACGTAACGTACCTGTTGAAGGGTAGGCCCTTTATCAGTGCCTGGCGCCAGGAAGAAGCAGAGGCATAGACTGATACCTGCAGCAGTGCACATAATTAATACAAGTATCTGCTCCTGAAGTCCATAGGACTCCGGATCCGCACAGGAGCTGCAAATGAATCATAAGGGACACTGGGAATAATTTGTTCAGTCTTCTGATGCTGGCAGCGAGAGAGAGCAGTGGATTGCGACGCCCTCTCCACCATGGGATGAGATCTGAGTATGGGATTTATTGATGGATTATTAAAGTGTATTAAGTGATTTTTCAAAACAGAATGACTTAACACCGGGTTTTAGGAGTTAATATCTCTTCGAGAAATACCGTCTCCAAGGTCAAAGAATGACCTACCTTGTAATAGGACGTCCTTTTAGTGTCAGGTGCAAAATAACACATCCTATACAAAGTATAGGAGACATCAATTTACAGTAGAAACTTACAGCTTGCAGGTGTGCAGGAATGGTGATTCCCGGTGTTAAGAGACCTTCTGGAGATGTTATGTATAGTGGCAGGCCTCTCCCTCCACCCATCTCGCTTCCCCACTTGCCCTCTCTTCTTTTTCTATTATCTATTTTACCACTGTATTCTTTTTCAACATTATCCAGACACACCCCTTTCTGCTTCTTCGTCTCCCTCTTCCTTTTTACATGATTTCATTTTGTAATTTGTTTAAATATTCATTTGTGTGATCAAACCGCAGTTACATTTGGTTGCTTGCTTACACATTTGTGACGCATTTACAGGTCGCGCTGGTTTTTTCCTCTCATGTTTTAAATCGTCTCATGGTGTTGCTGTGGCAAACTAAAGATTTACATTTTTGTTCGTTATGTTTGATCCCGTAATCTGGCTTTTGATTTATGATGTCTAAAAATATACAGTCTAAGACTTTGTGTCTGTGTGGTCTGGATCGAGTCATTCTAGTAGTAATGGAATCTGTTGTGCAGCGCAGTTATCACCTGATAGCCCAATGTTTTGTAAAATGTAAGCTGGTGTCTCAGCATTTTCTATTTGAAAATAAGCAGGGAGGGATGCAGTTGAGGGTCAGGGGCCATGGTCTCCGTCTGGTATGTTTGCAGAAAATGTGTTTAAATACAGCCTTTAAACTGTATGTGGCTATGGGTATGTCCGTGTATTTCCTGGCAACTGGGCATATAACTAATCACACCCTGACCAGAGATGTGCGAGAGGATGAGATTGGTGGACTGGAAAATCTCCTCTAATGAAAGCCCCCCCCTATTTAAAATGTTTACAGTGACTGACCCTTCTTGGGTCTACGCTAGCATTCGTATGGTAAAAAAAGAAATTCAAGACTGTATGCTAAGGTACTGTAATATGTTTGTGGGCTTTGTTAACCCCTTAAGAACCAAGGGTCTTTAATGTCAATGCATTTATGACGTAAACGTTACGTCATTGGTCCTTAAGGGGTTAATTCTATTGTCTGTGCTAGGCAAGAAACAATATTGAAATTTAAATCTAAAGTACCTTTTTTATACATGGAAATGTGAAGTTGTATTTAGAGGCAGGTGGTTGTTCTAATGAAGAAGTCCATTTGGAAACTTAAGAAACAATTGCGGGAAACAAAGTTGCTTATGTACTCCATATTCTGCTTGATTTCTTTTATATATATGTTACGGTTAAAACCCGAAGTGTGATTAATCCTAGGATATCCCGGGTAATCCTGACATTACCCAGGCGTCATTAGCAAAAGTCCGAAGTGAAATTAATTTTCCGCCTTTACCCGGGTAATCTGCAAAGTATCCAGAGGCCTCCGGTTTTCTGCACTGTTTTAACCAGGTAATTCGCACATTACCCTAGTGTTGTTGGATAAAGTGTGATGTGCAACGACACATCAGACTTTAAACGGGTAATCTGCAAATTTTCCAAACTCCTCTGGGTACTCGGCTTTTCTTGGCTTTTCAGCAGGTTACTGATGACTGAATTCCGAGGAGTACCCGGATAAAGCTGCAAACTGTCATCTGACTGATAACAGAATTGTGTTTTTTGTTATTTTTAACCAAATTGTATCCACACCCACAAACCACACTAAATAACTGTCATGTTACTCTGTGCATTAATTGTTTGAAAATTAATTTATGAAGATAAAGATATTATATAAAGAGTAACCTGATGGTTATGTTTTATAAATGATATATAAGCACATATGACACATAATAAAGATCATGTAATTCTTTCACATTCATATAAGAAACATATCCTGTTACTCTGTACATTCATTATATCCGCAATACATTTTAATGTTTGTCTTTTGCCATTTTCGTTGATAATATCCATAGGTAATAGCAAAATTCACTTTTACCCAAGCGGGGTTGGATGCTCTGTAGATTACCCAAGTGAAGCTGTGGATAGTCCTCAGATTACCCAGGTGAAGCTGTGGATAGTCCTCAGATTACCCAGGTGAAGCTGTGGATAGTCCTCAGATTACCCAGGTGAAGCTGTGGATAGTCCTCAGATTACCCGGGTGAAGCTTCAGACTTGCACATTATCCGGGTAAAGTGCAAATTTTTCAGCTCTTCCAGACTGTTACCCAAGGGCAGTTGGTTAGTCCAAAAATTACCCGGGTAAAGTCTGAAATTTTCATTTTTTTCCAGCTTTACCCAGCGGTTTTCGGTAATGTCAGGATTACCCGGGTAATCCTAGGATTAACCGCACAATATATGTTATGGTTCAAGACCGATGTGCGGTTAATCCTAAAATTACCCGGGTAATGCTGACATTACCCAAAACAGCTGGGTAAAGCTGCAAAAATGAAAAATTCTGACTTTACCGGGGTCATTTTAGGACTAACCAACCGCCCTTGGGTAACAGTCTGGAAGAGCTGAAAAATCCGCACTTAACCCGCAGACTATCCAACCTTGTGCGGTTAAAACCAAATTTTGTTATCATTCAGATAAAAGTCTGTAGATTCACCTGGGTAATCTGAGGACTATCCACAGCTTCACTTGGGTAATCGTGAATATTGCCAATATCTATGGATATTATCAATGGAGATGGCAAAAGACAAACATTAAAATATATTGAGGATATAATGAATATACAGAGTAACAGGATATGTTTCTTATATGAATGAAAGAATTACATGATCTTTATTATGTGTCATATGTGCATATATATCATTTATAAAACATAACCATCAGGTTACTCTTTATGTAATATAGGGATGCACCGATACCACTTTTTTAAGATTGAGTACCGATACCTTTTAAAAGTACTCACCGATACCGAGTACCGATACTTTTCTTTAATGTCATGTGACGCTTTCCAATAAGAACAGACCATATAAAAATGCCCCCAGCTCACATGTATATATCCCTCCCAAGATAGATATATATTCATACTGCCCCAGCTCATGGATTTGCCCCAGCTCATGGGATATGCCCCAGCTCATGGGATATGCCCCAGCTCATGGGATATGCCCCAGCTCATGGGATATGCCCCAGCTCATGGGATATGCCCCAGCTCATGGATATGCCCCAGCACATGGATTTGCCCCAGCACATGGATTTGCCCCAGCTCGCACATGGATTTGCCCCAGCTCGCACATGGATATGCCCCAGCTAACACATGGTTTTCCCCCTTCTCACACATGCATTTGCCCCAGCTCACACATGCATTTGCCCCAGCTCACACATAGATATGCCCCAGCTCACACATGGATTTGCCCCAGGTCATGGATATGCCCCAGCTCACACATGGATTTGCCCCAGGTCATGGATATGCCCTAGCTCACACATGGATCTGCCCCACCTCATGGATATGCCCCAGCTCACACATGGATTTGCCCCAGCTCACACATGGATATGCCCCAGCTCACACATGGATATGCTCCAGCTCACACATGGATTTGCCCCAGCTCACACATGGATATGCCCCAGCTCACACATGGATTTGCCCCAGCTCACACATGGATTTGCCCCAGCTCACACATGGATTTGCCCCAGCTCACACATGGATTTGCCCCAGCTCACACATGGATTTTCCCCAGCTCATGGATTCCCCCCCCCCGGCACTCTCCACGATGATACTTACCTTCCTGGGCGACGCCGGGAAAGTCTTTGCGCGTGCGCTCGTCGGAAGGCCCCCAGCCGCGACCATGTGATCGCGGCTGGGGGCCTTCCAACGAGCGCACGCATGGAAACTTTCCCGGCGTCTTCCAGGAAGGTAAGTATCATCACGGAGAGCTCCAGGTGTCTGTCCGAATGCTCTATTGGCATTCGAACAGGCCCTGCAGCTGCTCACTGTGTTCATACTTGCCTTCCTGAGTGACTCCGGGAAAGTCTCCGCGCGTGCGCTCGTTGGAAGGCCTCCAGCCGCGATCACATGGTCCCACGTGGTCGCGGCTGGGGGCCTTCCGACGAGCGCACGCACGGAGACTTTCCCGGCGTCGCTCAGGAAGGTAAGTATAAACACAGTGAGCAGCTGCAGGGCCTGTCTGAATGCCGATAGAGCATTCGGACAGCCGCCCCAGCCCCTCGCATGCCGGCAAGCCGGCTCAATGCCGACTTCCGGTATCGGGGAAAATATCGGGGGGTACTGCACGAGTACCAAGTACTCCTGCAGTACCCGGTATCGGCACCGATACTAGTATCGGTATCGGTGCAACCCTAATGTAATATCTTTATCGTCATAGATTAATTTTCAGACATTTAACGCACAGAGTAACATGACAGTTATTTAGTGTGGTTTATGACTGTGGATACGATTTCATTAAAAATAACAAGAAAACACAATTTTGTTATCAGTCAGTTAACAGTTTGCAGCTTTATCCGGGTAATCCTCGGATTTTAGTTAACTGTAACCTGCTGAAAAGCCCAAGAAAAGCGGAGTACCCAGTGGCGTTTAGATACTTTGCAGTTTACCCGGATAAAGTCCGATGTTTCATTGCACATCAAACTTTATCCAGCAACACTAGGGTAATGTGCGTTTTACCCCCGGGTGAAACACAGCAGAAAACCGGATTACCCAGAGGCCTCTGGATACTTTGCAGATTACTCAGATAATGTCCGAAATTTCATTTCACTTCGGACTTTTGCTAATGACGCCTGGGTAATGTCAGGATTACCCAGGTAATCCTAAAATTAACCGCACTTCGGGCTTTAACCGTAATATATAGTACAATCCACAGTCCAATCCACAGCCTGTTCCAGCCTACAGGTAGTCACCAAAGCCTCAGTGCAAAAAATCCTAATTCATATACAAAAACCCAAGCACAGGATGCACTTGAGGACTTAGAAAAATAAGTAAAATCCAAAATTGTATGAAATAGACATCTTAAAAAGTTCCTGTAAACATGCCCGACGTTTCGTCTCTTACCAAGCCTTTCTCAAGAACCGTGAGAAAGGCTCGATAAGAGCTGGAACGTCAGGCACGTTCACTGGAACTTTTTAAGATGTCTATTTAATAAAAGTTTGGATTTTGCTTTTTTTTCTAAGTCCTCAAGTGCATCCTGTGCTTGGGTTTTTATATAAATTATGATCATACTTTGCGAACTGAATCCCCATCATTTATTACCTCAGTCAGTGTTTTTGAACATTTTTTTAAAACTGTGCTTTTTTTTGCTACAGAAAATGATGGAAGAAGGTGGTCAATGGTATGGAGTGCTCTTTCTTGGTGTTTTGTATTTAATGTCTTAGAAGCACCCGCTTAGTTTTGAGGTTGAGTGCAACCTTCTGCTGTTTTGTATTAGCGATATATATACTGTATATATATTGCTATGTCCTTTTTTTAATCTTTATATTTAGCCATTCTTAAGGGTTACGGCACTATAAGTAATGAAAGTCTTCTGAAGAACTGACAAAAAAACAATCAATGTAGTAAGATAAATATTACTATGAAGTTTCAATGAGTGAGTTAGGTCTTGCATTCGCATTTATAAGTGTTCTCATGTAAGTGACATGTTTGTCTTGATTCCACATCGCATCCTGCTTGGCTATGAGCATCTCCTTGGAGGCTTCTTGCCACCATAGTGTTTAAGTACTCCCCTGTGACAGGCACTATTCATAAATCTCTGAGGAACTATAGACTTATGAAAGGGGGAGAAATTTGTCATGGGAATTATAAGAACATATAGCATAATGCGTATTGTGGTTAGGTCAGAGGTTGTGTGGAAAAAGATGGTGTTATTTGTTGTAACCTGACACCATGGGAATGCTCCATTCTTTCTTTTTGCGCATAAGAGTTCAAATTGTAGTCTTAGTATATGGTATTGTCTGGGAACAGGTGGCTTGAGGAATTTCGAGCACCAAATTTGTAAATCAAAACTTGATTTGACATTTGAACACTTCCGAATCTGATATTCTGCATGTATTGTGGATGTGTGGGATTCTGTCATTGATACATATTAAGTATGACCGGATGGGTGCTAAAAGATTAGTTGAAATGACAGCTTGAGTTATGGACATGTTAAGCCAAATAATTCAGGGTCCAACGTAGAAAAGACTTATAGTCCTACATGTTTTTTCCATAAAGACTTTGTTACTAAACATTTATGCTTTTGTGATTTATAACTTTTTGTTGGGAGTCATCTGAAAAAAGTTTTTACACGTGCTCTTTTCAATCAGCGAGAAGTGGCTGCTCTGCCTTTACATTGCCAAAGTGGACTAAACTAGTAGTGACTAGGGATGAGCCGAACACCCCCCGAGTTCGGTTCGGGCCCGAACCCGAACTTTCCATATGTTCGGATCCGAACCCGAACTCGAACTCAATGCAAGTCAATGGGGCTGAAAGTTTGGTTTTTAGAGTGCCCTCCAAGAGGGCATATATGCTAGATAATTGCCATAAAAGGTGTATGGGGGTCCGGGTAGTGCCCTGGGGGACAGGAAACAAGGACAAAAAGTTTTTAAAAAAAACGTTTTTAAAGGGACAGTGAGTTTTCCATGAAATAAGGGTTAAAAATAAAAACGAAAAATTCCTTCAAATATCGTGCCTTGGAGGTCCCTATAACCTGCCCGTGAAGTGGCGGATTTCTAGGATGTATAGAAACATTTAAAAACAAAAAATGACATTTCAAATGACGGTAAATGCTTTTCCTTTAATCTATCCATAAACAACTGCTTGGGGCGGCAGTCTATATGAAAAGAGGAGACATTTTCGGACACGCAGAAAAAGTTTACTGATTTTTTGGCGGTGAAAAGCAGGAGAATGGAAAATTCTAGACCAAATAGTCAATTTGGAAAGTGATATAAATGGGAGAATTTTTCTGTTTGGCTATTTTGACCTAGAATTTTCTCTTCAGTCATTCTCCTGAGTTTCATCTTTCTCTGAATAACCCTGTCAGGGTTATTCAGAGAGCGGTGAAGAGCAGGAAAATGACTGGAGAATGGAAAATTCAAAATGCAAAATAGCCAAACCAGAAAAATTCTCCCATTTAGGCTAGGGTCAGACTAGCGAATTTTTAACGTGCGTTTAGGCACACTTAATCACGGCCGCACTAGCAGCAAATGACGGGCAATGACGGCCAATATACGAAGTACGGTCGCACGAAAGTCCGGCTGCGCAACGCAAGTGGAAAATGAACGCATTTTTTCGAGAATGCAGAACCGCTACTACGGACGTACAGAGTACGCTGCGTCCACTAGCGGCGTGTGTGCGTGATTTGGAGACGTCAGACCCTGCTCATGTCCGGCCAACATAACGTCCAGACACCCAAAGTTTCCTGGTTTGGATCCGTAAAAAATCACGCACAAAAATGCGCATCGTATGACCGTTTTCTCGCATTCCGTGAAAAAATACGGCAATGCGTTCAGACGCACTTTTTGATGGTCGCTGTGAAAAATGCGTTAGTCTGACCCTAGCCTTATCTCACTTTCCAAATCGGCTATTTGGTCCAGATTGTTCTCTTTTCCTGCCATTCTCCTGGTTTTCACCTTTCTCTGAACAACCCTGATAATCTGAAACAGAAATGCAAAAAAATATAGGGTGATATCCCACATGTATCAATTTGTGCGCTAATAAATATGGACACTCACAGGAACATCTTGTTAAAAACGCCCATCCTCCAGTGGTCTACTGTGGCTGACACTACCATAAGGGATCGCAAAATAATCAGCATACAGCAAATAATGTAGCAAATCATCAATTGTACATAATAATGTAATATTTACTAACTTACTCTTCAGAGTCAATAAAAAAGCACAGCATATACATGGTTACCACTTTTGCTCCTGAGGAAGTCCCATCTGGGAAGAAACATGTTGAGCTGGACGATAATATACAGATTGTTCCCAGTATATGCTGTGCTGTTTTATTGACTCTGAAGAGTAAGTTAATAAATATTACTTATTATATAAAATTGATGATTTGCTACATTATTTGCTATATGCTGTTTTTTTCGAAATCCCTTACTATCGCACCGGAACAGTTTCAGCCACAGCAGACCACTGGAGGATGATTATTATTATTATTATTATTATTCTTTATTTATAAAGCGCCAGCATATTCCGCAGCGCTGTACAATAAGCACAGTATAGACAGGGTTACAATACATTGAACAACATTTGACAAACAGTACAGGAGGAGATGAGGGCCCTATTCCCGTAGGAACTCACAATCTAGGAGGGTTGGGGTTGGAAACAGGAGGAGAGGACTGTAAGGTGAGAGTGATTGATGGTTGCGTCAGTGAGTTGGGTGGTAGGCTTCCCTAAATAGGAACGTTTTAAGGGAGCGTTTGAAGGAAGAGAAGTTAGGTGAAAGTCTGACAGTACGAGGGAGAGCGTTCCAGAGAGTGGGGGCTGCGCGTGAGAAATCCTGCAGTCTATCATGGGAAGAGGTGATGCGGGGAGAAGCTAGTCGCAGGTCACTGTTTGACCTTAGGGAGCGGGCCGGGGTGTATTTGGTGATTAGTGGGGAGCTGAGTTAGTGAGGGTTTTGTAGGTAAGGATAAGGATTTTGAACTTAATTCTGCAGTGGATGGGGAGCCAGTGAAGGGACTCGCAGAGGGGAGCGGCAGAGACAGAGCAGCGGGTGAGGTGAATTAGCCTGGCGGAGGCGTTCAGGATGGATTGTAGGGGGGAGAGGCGGGACAGAGGGAGGCCAGATAAGAGATTATTGCAATAGTCGAGTCGGGAGATTACCAGGGCGTGTATGAGTTGTTTTGTGGTGATGGATGAGGATGATGGGTGTTTTTTAACAAGATGTTCTTGTGAGTGGTCAATTTTGTTAGCGCACAAATTGGTACATGTGGGATATCGCCCTCTTGAAAAATGTTTTGTAAAAGAGACATGTAAGGATTACTTCATGATAACGAAGACTGGCAATAAGAGAGTACATCTAATCCTAATCTTTATATTCCTTATTTATATTCTCTGATTCTTACCCAAGGTCCCAGTGTAGCTATCCATTGGCATTTTTCCTCCAGGAACTGTCTACCCTGGCTATCCTCCTCTGGGAATGGCATCACTGTTTGAGGTAGCTCACCCAGAAAGAAAATTGTAATGGCAGCAACAACAATGATCCATGTTCAGCTGGTGTTATATCTTGAATATAAACATTTGAGAATTTATATTTAGGGGATCTTCAGTTTTAAAGCAAAAACTCCATTAGGCCGGGGTCAGACGAGCATCTTTGGAGAGCGGATGGAACGTCCGTTAGAGTGGGCGTTCCTTCCACTCGACGCCCATCTCGCCACCAGTTAGTGCACTCAGCGCTGCGAGGCACGATCCTCCTATGGAGAATTGCACTTTGCAGCCCCGTCAAATGCACGTCTAGCGTTTTGACGGGGAGGCTTTGTGCACGGACACTTGTAGCGTGCGTATTTCGTGCGGGTGCTACAGCATGTGACCGGTCCCGTTGCAGCGTCACAACATTGCGACGGACGCCAGTAGGCACGTCAGTACGGGCACACCTAGTGCGCTCGTCTGACACTGGCCTTAGGAATGCAAGGAGTGTTGACAGAGTAGCAACTCCAGTATGTGGTATCCTTTTTAAATTTGGTATAAGGCACAGGGCAATGTAGTATGAGAAAAAAAAAATGAACTGCATGGTCAGATATGCATGTAGTTGCTTTAGGCTGGGGTCAGGCGAACGTGCGTTGAGTCGCACTTTATTACGGCCGTAGTAGCAGCAAATGACGGCCAATATACGAAGTAAGGCCGCACAACGCAAGCACCAAACAAACGCATTTTTTCGAGAAGGTGGAAGCACTAGTACTGACGCACAGAGTGTGCTGCGTCGGCATAGCGGTATGTGTGCGTGATTAGGAGGGGTCTGACGCTGCACATGTCTGGCCTACATCACATCCATTTGGTTTTTATAGCTCCGTCAAAAAATACGGCCAAAATTGCGCATCGTATGACCGCTATCGCGTCTTCCATGAAAAAATGCGTTCGGACGCATCAACGCACTTTTTGACGGTAGACGTGAAAAATGCGTTCATCTGAACCTATCCTTAATTAAACAAGCACCTTTAACTCCTTCACTACCAAGCACGATTTGTTGAAAAGTGTGTTATCTATGTCTCCCTTACATAGGTAATGTGAATTGAACATAATGCTTCCCATAAAGGCATTCTAAGCTCTGTTAATTAAAAAGGCAGCCGTTATGATAAAGCAATACCTTCTTTGAATTTAATACATTCACATTGCGCTTTTCAAATAGAAAGTTTAAGTTTCCTAATAAAGATGTACACATTAGAGTGGTCCTTTGATTATTCATGAAACCCTGTGCCTGTTTAAATCCCTGAATACACATTAAAAGAGAGCAGTAAGCAAAGGGATTTTTATATAATTACTGGAGCTTGAAATTCTGTAAACTGAGGCACGATTTCCTAAATGCTAGCGCAATGAAGTTTATCACCAGGTTTTTATTACAGTACGCGTGAAAATGCCAGACCTTTTCTGTGGAAATTACCAATTCTTTTACAGATTAACAGCTTTATTCTTTAAGAGTGTATGGATTGTTTGGGTACTTAATACTATGCGAAGATTGATTCTCACCATTTGGCTTTAAATGCTGTGCCTCTGTTTTTTTTTCTGTGTTTTTACAATTTTTTTGACATTTCCTTTATTTATGTAAGGGAAACATAAGTTTTCGTTTTTACTGAAAACTAGCTGAAGACACACGTCACAATATCCTCTGTCTCATTTCTGAACTATACAAAAATTTTAATCTTTCTTTTATTAAGAAAAGTCTGCTTTTGTTGCACCGCACGCCAGCTGCCCTGTGTCGGAGTTGCTCGCAGTAATGTCGACGGCAGTCCTTTACCACAGAAATGAATGGAATGATGATGATAACAAATATTTAGAGCTTGGAATGTTTTTTTTCATTATGGAGGTTCTGTTTCTTCAAGGCGATACGGGCTATGACTTTTTTACTAAAGTGTAAAATACCAGAAAGCAAAAGGTAAAGGCGCGTAGACAAATAACCCTAACGGAAAACTCTTCAGGCATCTGGGCCTCTTGCGTGTCTGCAACTGAGGATTTTGTCTGTTATTCATGTAATTGTTTAATTGTGGCTTTTTGAATCACATTTTATCTCCTTTTCTTGTAGATTTACGTTTCAAAATACAATATTTGTCTTTCACAGTCACTAAACACAGATATATTCAAGTAATGTACAGTTGTACCGTAAATATATTCTTTCGACTGCACCATGCTTTCAATGACCCTTTCAAAAAACTTGCCATATGACATTTGCTATCAATTTTAGCTGAAAAAATGTAGACCCAGTTGAGTTATTCGTGTTTTACAGCTGACATTTCTTACTCTGACTTGATTCTGTAACCTGATATCAAGCCACCTACCTTTTCTCCTAATTTCACGCAATGGCAACACCACTCACCCAATTCTGTGAACAAGGAAGATGAGTAACAGTTTAAGTGTAAGTTTAGCTGCAGGACAGTGTGTCTGACACTGTATATCTTCCTGCTCAGGTAGCATCTTCGATGTACTTGCATCTTCGATGTACATGTTGTGCCCCAACATGGCTTTACATGTGTATCAGTTCTTGGGTGTATTTGTTGACATTTGACTTTGTCTTGTTACTGGTTTTATGCTGTCTTCTAGATTACTGATCCAGTTGTCTACTCCACGTCATACCTCTCAACATTGGGAGTTTTGAGCTGGAGACAAGGGTGGGTGTTTCTCAAAAAGATGCCAGCTCTAGGCATTATAGAAAGGGGCAGATAGCCCTTGAAAGGGACTGTCCACCTTAAAAGAGGGTGGATCAGCCTGAAGAAGTGAGCCACCCAGAAAGGGAAGTGTTTCGCAGCCTTACCGGGAAAAGGGGGCATATTTATTTTCTCGTGGGACAGTAATTTAGGGCTTTCCTATAATAGGAATTGGGGATTTTGCATTCCCTCCTTTGGGGTGGTTTCATGGCAAGTCTGGCCATGGTTATGGGTGGGATTTACAGTGTAAGACTCATATCCAAGGTTTGCAGCACGACTGGCATTTCCAGGACAAGATTAAAATGTGAAAGTCCATGATTTACAGTAATACAGTGAAACACTGAAAGCACATCCATGCACATGTATTTATGCTCTGTTTTTGGGGCCTTTTACAGACCAGATATTTTTACTAAATAAGGAAATTTCTCAGGATTTCGCATGGTCTAAATTTTTCCAAATGAATCAGAGAATATTTTTTTAAAATATTGGCCGCAAACCTGACACTTTTCAGGAAAAAAGGCCAATAGAATTAAATTAAGGCCTAAGTTCGACTACACTAAAGAGCAGTGCTTAGAGTTGTAACGTTTCTGGAAATTGTGAAGCCATTTATTAAAATCTTTTGGGGGTTTGCTGCCCACTGTTGATACAATGCCGCAAATCAACCATCTGTCAATTGTCACATTGGAACCTCAGCCCGACGACGATACATCTATGTTACAGCTGCCAAAATAGGAAATCAACCCTTAGGCCGGGAAAGGATGAGTGCCCGTATTGACGTGCCTCCCAGCGTCCATAGCAGCATTGTGACGCTTGAATAGGGCCGGACACATGCTGTAGCGGGCGCACAAATTGCGGGCATGCTGCGGACATTCTGAAAGCCTCCCCGTTGAAGCACTACGATGGGTGTTTGACAGGGAGGCTTTCAGTGTTTCCCCTGTAGTTTCAGCTGCTGCTATGTAAGGTTCCTGTAATTCCTAATGAACTTTTTTAGTGTAGATTTCACCATAGTTTGCACCGTAGTTTCAGTCTACATTTCCAGCATTGTTTTCAGCGCTCTTTCTATTGGAATTCAATGAAGACCACCACTTTATAACCTCTGAAGTATATTCACCAGTATTGCAATCAGTAGAATAACTAATTTTTATCATACAGATTGTTAATTTAATAATTTAAAGCTATTTTACTAAAGGGACTTTATCATATATCAAATAATGGTATCTTTAGAAAGTCCATTTAATGGCGAGAAAATGGTATATAATATGTGTGGGTTTCATAAACAAGTAAATTAGAGATCAACACAAACAGCGCAGAAATTTAAAAACAGCAGTGGGTACTTTCAGACAGGCAATGATAAAACAGCCTGTTCACTATGAGGTAAAGTAGTCAGGATGTAGGAAGGTCCCCCATTCCCCCATCAACTGCTCCGATCTGGCAGGTCACCCAACATGACCTGCAGCTGCGACTTTTGAATTTCACCAGATTTGTCACTCGTGACGTCAGCACACAGAGCGTGCCGACATCTCCTTCTGAGGCCAACCGCTGTAGCGAGTGGACTCAGAGAGGCAGCCAATGGATCGGTGCTCTGATCCATCTTTCTGCACAGGTGCAATTTGACTTGTATACATAAATGAAAAAGTCCCGTAGTGGTGCACAAATTGCGTAGGAGCATAAATTTGTGCAGAAACGTTTCCTGGACTACCGGATTCAGGAGTCCCTGAACCGAAGAGGAGCAGTGTGTTGTGATGGACAAAAGCTGAGTAAGGCTCGGATCAGACGAGCGCAGTGATCACGTCCGTGTTGCCGCACATTTTAACGTCCGTGGTAGCATACAATTATGATCAATAGAGACCCACGCACAGAGTGCGGACACACAAAGGATGCAAGTTAGGAAAGAACGTAAAACCGCTAGAACGGACGTGTGGATTGCGCAACGTCCGCATAGCTTTGTGTGTGAGTGATGGAACGTGGTCAGACGGACTGCATTTTTGACGGACAAATGGTTTTTCATATAAATTTTATTTCCCATCTACATCAGTCAAAAAAAACGTCAGTCACAAAAACTGAACGTGTGGCCACTACCTTGTCGTCAGTCAGAAAGTACGTATGCACGTACTTGGAATTCGACTAGCACCGAGGCAGCCAAAACCCTCTACAAGTAAAGGGAGAGTGCGGATTTCTCTGGAATATATATATATATATATATATATATGTGGAGGGAGGCACTCGAGGACTTGTCCCATAAAAATAGAGTTTATTGAGATATCCTATAAAATCCGATGTTTCGGCACCTAAAGGCCTTTTTCAATATATATATTCCAGAGAAATCCGCACTCTCCCTTTAATTGTAGAGGGTTTTGGCTGCCTCGGTGCTAGTCGAATTCCAAGTACGTGCATACAAAACAATCCATTGACGGAACTGCACTCGAGGACTTGGTATGATAAAACAACAAAGTTTATTATAGCTACATTAAAATAACGGACGTTTCAGCCCAAATAAGGGCCTTGAAAAAGGCCCTTATTTGGGCCGAAACGTCCGTTATTTTAATGTAACTATGTTGTTTTATCATACCAAGTCCTCAAGTGCGGTTCCGTCAATGGATTGTGATATATATATATGTGTATATATATATAAGTGTCTATAAGGGTTGTGGTGAAGGACTAAAAGTGAGACAAAAAGCCTCCACACTATCATAAGTGTGTTTAATATTGCAGAAGCCACCCGCACATCATAGCAATTCAAAGAATTGTATCCCAGAGCTCCTGTGCCACATTCCCCATATGCAGCAAGGAATTCTGGGTAAGATATGCAAATGACCTCTGTCTCACTTTTACACATCCTGGATCTGTTATTACACAGAACCCTAAAATCAATGCTATGCCACACTGTGGCTTTGTAGCAAAGATAAGGTTATGCAACTGGTCAAAGCCACTCCTAGGACAGCGCTGTTTCAGGTTTGTTGAACCCTCATCAGCTAGGAGACAGGCATGACCAGTTGCAGTGGATGCTTGGACATACAGTTGTGTTCAAAATTATTCAACCCCCAATGCTGTAAAGGGTTTTAGGGAATTTGTGTACATTTGTAATTGTATTCAGAATGAAATCCTACAAGGACTTTTTAAAGAACCATATGCAACTAAAATGACATCAATTGGTTTTGTAATACAGTAGTAAATGTTTCTTTTGTGAATTCTTCATTGACACAATTATTCAACCCCTTAAAGACTACCACTCTGAAAACACTTGAATGAACCTCTGTTCTTCAATCAGGTATTGAAAACACCTGTGGATGTCACGGAGCAGCAATAAAGCATAATAAGCACCAATTAGGCAGCTTTAAAATGACTGTGATACTCTGCTCCTTCTAGACATTTACTGGTGTGGTTACAAACATGGTGAAGTCAAGAGAATGGTCCAGGAAGACAAGACAAGAGGTGATTACTCTTCACAGGAAGGGCAATGGCTATAAGAAGATTGCAAAGATGTCAAACATACCAAGAGAGACCATAGGAAGCATCATTCGCAAATTCAAGGGAAAGGGCACTGTTGAAACGCTACCTGGTCGTGGCAGAAAGAAGATGCTGACTTCGACTGCTGTGCGCTACCTGAAGCGTAGAGTGGAGAAAAGTCCCCGTGTGACTGCTGAGGAACTGAGAAAAGATTTGTCAGATGTGGGTACTGAAGTTTCAGCTCAGACAATACGGCGCACACTGCATAATGAAGGCCTCCATGCCAGAACTCCCAGGCGCGCACCCCCTTGCTGTCTCCAAAGAATAAGAAGAGTCGACTGCAGTATGCCAAAAGTCATGTGGACAAACCACAGACGTTTTGGGATAGTGTTCTGTGGACTGATGAAACAAAATTAGAACTGTTTGGGCTCATGGATCAACGCTATGTTTGGAGGAGGAAGAACAAGGCCTATGAAGAAAAGAACACCTTGCCTACTGTGAAGCATGGCGGGGGGTCAATCATGCTTTGGGGCTGTTTTGCTTCTGCAGGTACAGGGAAGCTTCAGCGTGTGCAAGGTAGCATGAATTCTCTTCAGTACCAGGAGATATTGGATGACAATGTGATGCAGTCCGTCACAAACCTGAGGCTTGGGAGACGTTGGACCTTTCAACAGGACAATGATCCCAAGCATACCTCCAAGTCCACTAGAGCATGGTTGCAGATTAAAGGCTGGAACATTTTGGAGTGGCCATCGCAGTCACCTGACTTAAATCCGATTGAGAACCTCTGGTGGGACTTAAAGAAAGCAGTTGCAGTGCGCAAGCCTAAGAATGTGACTGAACTGGAGGCTTTTGCCCATGACGAATGGGCGAAGATACCGGTAGATCGCTGCAAGACACTTGTGTCAAGCTATGCTTCACGTTTAAAAGCTGTTATAACTGTAAAAGGATGTTGTACTAAGTACTAATATTGAATGTCACTTGGGGGTTGAATAAAACTGATAATGATGTGAGCACAGAAAAGACATTTGTGGTTATTTCATTATAAATGTTATGTTATATTTGTCTGACCTACACGTGCCTCTTTGATTTAATTGTAAGCAAGATGACTGAATGATCAAAATCAATGTCAAACTGGCCAAAACACTCAATTTCAGTGGGGGTTGAATAATTTTGAACACAACTGTAAATATATATACACACACACAGAATTTTGATATTTTTAATCTCCTGAGTTTTCAGAAAAAAAAGATTCTAGATTTGCCTGGGTCCTAAAATAAAACATGACTTCAAAGCACTTTGAAACCTGATGTGCACAAAATGAGCTCAGCACACAGGAGTGAAATGGCTCAGCAGTGAAGGGGGGTAAAAAGAGAGAGAGTACATGGCTACACTAGAGACCTAGATGAGAAATGTTATGAAACAAATTAGAAATTCCCTTAAAACTGGGTTGTGTAATAGGCCACAGAACAATTTAATGGTCCGTTACAATGCTTTCAGGGTTGGTTGTAAAGGTAATTCTTTGGTTCCTGACTGGCTCATAGAGAGGTTGTACCTGGTGTCACTTTGACTAGGAATACATATTTTAGGATTATCGAGGCAAATCAGCAAAGCAGATACTGAAAGAATTATTTGAAGGTGGGAAGGACGTCTAGAGCCTAAACAAGAGAGCCGGTAGATATATAGGCTCCAACATCGGTGAGTGTTTTTAACCTCCTTTTCATACAAAACATCCAAAAAGTACATGATGTACTACTTGATGAGATTCGCTCTACTTTTATTCCAAGAAATCATGAGACGAAATCACATAATAGGGTGGTGCCAACCCACAGTTGGCACAAGGTGTTACAAAGAGAGCCGTTATTGTAGGCTCTGTAAAATGTGACACTTCATACACCTCACCCACCAACGCACTTTATGATTAAAGACTTTACTGCACCAGGAGTTTTTATCTTTTCTTACTTTTTTAAGAATACTCTGGAATTCACAGAAACGGACCACCACGAGAGAAATATAATATAATCTTAAATGTATTTGTATTGATATCTTGCCTTTTAACACACACACACACACACACACACACCAGCACTTTTTTGTGGAATTAAAAAAAAAATACTTCACACACAGGATTAAGCACTTCAATTGGACAGGCCACTGGTTTTTATAGTTTTACTACTGCATGAGAGCACTTTATTGTATTGCTTTATGGTTTATAGCAGCATAGTATCTGTAAGTTTTATTGCTCTTTAACACAGTTTTTGAGATCTTTTAGTATTTGTTTAGAATAAGAATCACTGAAGGAATTTCTTGACGCTGCACGGAGCACTTTTGTCACTTTATGATATTGTTGTATTGATTACTGTCTTCTCTGGTTTTGATTTTATTTCTATATCGGTCATTGGAGCACTTTTTTATACTGTTTTAGTGTATACACTACAGTACCATTGTTGCACGGGGGAGGGGTATCATATATCTTTTAAGTGAATTGGATAAAGGCTGGTCAAATAAACTATGCCGCTGAACCATTTTTATTTATAGAAGGAAAAAATTAACTCTGCAAAAAAAGAGAAATGTACCCTCGCTTTTTCTTTCGGGCAAATTGTAATATTTGTATGAGCATAAACCTTTTCACCAAGACACTTGTGCTTTCCTTTGTACCTCAGACAGTTGTTGTTGCCTTTCTCTATCTGTTCCTTAGGTGCGATAGTGGGATGTATCAATCCAGTGCAGGTTTTGTTACATGTGGTCTGCCACTGTGAGGACAATAAGCTGTCCTTCCTGGTTCCTGGTAGATCTGTGTTCGGCATTGCCATTTTAAATATTGCAGTTTATTGCCATGGTCGCACCTGCAGTCCTCGTGCCTCCCTGAAGCATGCCTATGGCACAGTCACGCAGGTTGAGCAGGCTCCCTAGTGAAGAATGGGGACAGCGAGGGAACGCATGGACAGGTATGTATCCAGTGGCATCCCGAGTGTGGCCCAGGTTTAACGCTTTCTGCAATGCATTTAACCCTGAACCACACTCTGATACCGCTAGGGGGCCCAAAGAAATTTTTCCGATCCTGACATAAAATATGTCAGAATCGGAACGCTAGGGAAGTTAAAATAAATATCCTCAAAAAATTTACTTTTTTATTGAGTTTAGAAAGGAATAAAATATAGAAAAATATTTTCCTGAATGACCTGTTACAGTAGTTTTCGCCACAAATACATCATATTTGGCCAATAAAGTCATATCTGAATCCATGAAAGCCCAAATGAAATACCACTGAGAGATTATACACTGGTGATATATGATGTGACCTTTTCTAATTGTGTGTGTGCCTGCCATGTGATGATGCTGGAACTCTTTAATCTAGCAGGAGCTTAGCTTTTAATTTAAGTGCCCAGGTAACTTTGATTACTAATATTAAGGTAAGAGGCTTAAGCGCTTTTGGGTTTATGCTGGTACAGGCACAAAATTAAACTTGTTAGACTTAGCTGTGTCTTATGTCTACAATTAACAAAAAGCGAAAGATCTTCCTCAAATTCGTCTGGTCTAACAATACTTCTCTATTGTATGGAGCTCTCTGCAAGTGTCGAATGGCCCTGTTTGTTTTATAATGAAGTATGTGATGCTGGTTAGGAATGTCACTTCTCTCTACATCAATGATCAGATTCTGCAGTCATTTCAGATTTCATTCGCTTCTTTTTTCCGCTGGGACCCATATTGTTATATCCTTTGGGACAAAAACATAAAAGTTGCCAGCGCCTCCTGCTCTTCCAGAAACCTAATGTTGAAAACAATGAGCACACTGATTAAAGGTTTCTATGGGCAGATGAGGACCAGACCTGTTCAGTTTCACGATTTTCTCATGCGACTCAATGGTTTACAGCCCTAAGCTGCCACCCAGTGTTTTGGAAGACTAACAGGGTTATTCAGAGAGAGGTGAAAAGCAGGAGAATGACTGGAGAATAAAAAAGTCTAGGTCAAAATAGCCAAACCAGAAAAATTCTCCCTTTCATCTCACTTTCCAAATCGGCTATTTTGACCTAGAATTTTTCATTCTCCAATCATTCTCCTGCTTTTCACGCTCTCTGAATAACCCTGTAAGAGAAAAAAGGGAAAGTGCACTTGCTACCTGCTCCTGTTTAATAGCTCTCCCAGTGCTGAGGTAGTTAAATTCAGGTCCTTGTAAGCCCATATACGAGAGCTAATGCAGAGCTTGTGCATGAGCAGCTCTGATAGGTTGCTGATCCAAGTATAATCACCTGGTGCACATACACACGCGGATGGCATGCTCCTTTATTGGGGGGCATAGACATCATAAGTGACTAGGCTGCACCAGCTGCCCTCCCTATTTTGGAGCTGCCAGAGTTGGCAGATCTGGCGTAAGTGCATGTATCTTACATTACTATAAAGAAATGGGCTGGGTTATAGCTCCCATTAATCGTGTAGGACACTGCAGAGTACAAGCCCACCTTACTTCATAGCCTGCATTAGGTGCCCGGAGAGTCCTTAAACCCATTTCCTTTTAGCGCCATTTGAACTTAAACTCTGCTAGTTTTTTTTGTTTATATAGTTGTTGTGTGTTATGTTATATTAAGTCATGGTGCCTTGTAATATGTTTTTGACAATACTTGTTCATCTCCTGTTCAACATTTGTGTGGAGTCTGTCAAAAACACTTTTTGCAGCTTTCTATGGAATTGTAAGGAATTTAACGCTTTTCTGGAAAACCACAATGCCTTGTTTAAGTAAAAGTCAATCACCTGGTGAGAAAAGGATGTTGGCATAAAAAAAAGTATGTATAGTTACCTACATTGATGACAAACATAGATACAATTCATACTACTCTTGACAACTTATGCCCAGGGTACATGCAGATTATTTTATGGTTTCCATGGCTCATTGTTGGGGTAGACAATCATTGGGATCTCGGTGCATTCCAAGCCCTTTCTTGATTGTTGTTGATATGGGCGGAACAAATTCCCAGTTCGTCCATATATTATTTTTCCGTGCCATGTACGTTGGCGTTTATTCTCACTCCTCTGCAAGATGACATTTCCTGTCATTTATTTTTTTAAGGAAAATAACAAATGAAAAATACACGTCAATTATGGATTAGTATTTCATGTTTAATTCAAATCCTTTCTGTCAGTTAGTGTCAAGTTGGAATCACAGCTTGTCTTGTCCTCAGCAACATGAATGATGTCATTATTTGTGCGACAAGTTTTGACAAGCGTGAAGTTGGTACGACAACCACTTTAGCAAATATATTTGTGTAAAATAAAACCTATTGCATCAAAAACAGTTTGTCTTTTTTTCTTTCTAAGGGAGGTGCCTTGCTTATTTCTTGGTCTTATAATTCCTAATTTAACACGTAGATATACCTGTGTCTATCTGGTTTACTGTAAAGATAATTGGTCACCATGTACAAACTAATGAAGACTTGATTTGGGGGGTCCTTTATATAAAGGAAAAATAAATTATGGTTTAGAAATGAGTGGAAAAGTAATTCATGGCTTTCATTCGAAATTGGCGAAACTCACACAAAAACATTCCTAAACTTATCATGACGGTGCCGTCAAGTTAGTGTCATAAATAATGTCATACAGCATCACACTGAGTCTGTCATCATATTTAGTTTAATATACAGGTAGTAGTTTTATAGAAACTTGGAAAGAATTATGGAATATTGACATTTTGGTGGCTTAGAACAACAAGTGTATAATAGTTAAAATAAGCGAGATGGGACTTGCACTCACAACACTGGAGGTTTTCTTTTGGCTCTTGGGACCAAAGCAGCCGTCAACTCGGCGTAATACACCCTAACAATGAAGGGGTTCCAGGTACCCCAGTCAATAGAATGTGGTATATGAAGGAAAAAATTGGATGTTTCAGTCGGCATCGCAAACTTTCTCAAGAAAGGTTACTATGCTGGCACCACATTCATTTTTGGGTATAAAGTTTTATGTGGCTGTGAACTGGACACCCCAACCACCATGGCCAAAATAATTCAGTTGGAGGCAAAATAGGAACCGTTTGTACCAAGGTCCAAACATGTCATGCATAAGATGTCCATTTTAGAATGCATTGGACACCATTCATAATGAAGCTTTTTGTTCATATAATCACATAACTGAGCTAGAAGAACTATTAGATTGTTTTCTCCAAATTAATTACTTACCAGTATCTCAGTATCTCACAAATATGATGCAGGAGTAATCTTCACACCTTGTTCATTATGTTAAGTTTATTCAGAGTCTTCTCCATTTGCCACAAAGATTTGTCTTTGGGCATTTTGCATAGTTACACGCAGTGCACAGGGGTGACCAATAATCAAAGTCATAAAACTAAGTAATATTTTAGTAATTATTAGATGATTAAAAGCTTCAGGGAACCTGCATTCATTTTGATTTCTCACGGCATTTACTAAATTAGTCCCCTGTAGGAAAAATCCATGAAATTAAGAGTGATTAGTAAGCTTAACCAGCCCTATTATCTTGTCACACAGGCATCACATGTGCAATTTGGCAGTCCTCTGTGTCAATCCGTTTGTTATGCCGCTTCAGGAATTCCTAGAAGTCTTACAAGACCCTTTGTGTTGACATATTTTACAAAGTTGTAATGCAAGCTTACATATACTTTACAAGCCCATAAAAATAGTCATTTAAAAAACTGAATGTTAGACTTTTCCCTCGTTATTGTGGAATATATATATATCATTGAAGGATGACTCACGGACTTCCAGAAATATAATATCCAAAAAGTTTATTAAATCTTCGTCTAAAAAATCCTGTACACATAGTACGATGTTTCGGCTCTCTCAGAGCCTTTCTCAAGGTTACAGGATCATACATTATCATAGCATTAAATAATAAAAGGCATAATGAACTCACTTGTCCTATAGCACGCCATCGCCGAGAACGCTGGTCCACTTCTGGGAGTAGCGCCTGCTATGGGATCCTGTAACCTTGAGAAAGGCTCTGAGAGACCTGAAATGTCGGACTGTGTATAGGATTTTTTAGATGATTTAATAAACTTTTTGATTTTATATTTCTGGAAGTCCCTGCGTGCATCCTTCAACTGTGTGTGTGTGTGTGTGTGTGTATGTATATATATGTACAGTTGTGTTCAAAATTATTCAACCCCCACTGAAATTGAGTGTTTTGGCCAGTTTGACATTGATTTTGATCATTCAGTCATCTTGCTTACAATTAAATCAAAGAGGCACATGTAGGTCAGACAAATATAACATAACATTTATAATGAAATAACCACAAATGTCTTTTCTGTGCTCACATCATTATCAGTTTTATTCAACCCCCAAGTGACATTCAATCTTAGTACTTAGTACAACATCCTTTTACAGTTATAACAGCTTTTAAACGTGAAGCATAGCTTGACACAAGTGTCTTGCAGCGATCTACGGGTATCTTCGCCCATTCGTCATGGGCAAAAGCCTGCAGTTCAGTCACATTCTTAGGCTTGCGCACTGCAACTGCTTTCTTTAAGTCCCACCAGAGGTTCTCAATCGGATTTAAGTCAGGTGACTGCGCTGGCCACTCCAAAATGTTCCAGCCTTTAATCTGCAAACATGCTCTAGTGGACTTGGAGGTATGTTTGGGATCATTGTCCTGTTGAAAGGTCCAACGTCTCCCAAGCCTCAGGTTTGTGACGGACTGCATCACATTGTCATCCAATATCTCCTGGTACTGAAGAGAATTCATGGTACCTTGCACACGCTGAAGTTTCCCTGTACCTGCAGAAGCAAAAGAGCCCCAAAGCATGATTGACCCCCTCCATGCTTCACAGTAGGCAAGGTGTTCTTTTCTTCATAGGCCTTGTTCTTCCTCCTCCAAACATAGCGTTGATCCATGGGCCCAAACAGTTCTATTTTTGTTTCATCAGTCCACAGAACACTATCCCAAAACTTCTGTGGTTTGTCCACATGACTTTTGGCATACTGCAGTCGACTCTTCTTATTCTTTGGAGACAGCAAGGGGGTGCGCCTGGGAGTTCTGGCATGGAGGCCTTCATTACGCAGTGTGCGCCGTATTGTCTGAGCTGAAACTTCAGTACCCACATCTGACAAATCTTTTCTCAGTTCCTCAGCAGTCACACGGGGACTTTTCTCCACTCTACGCTTCAGGTAGCGCACAGCAGTCGAAGTCAGCATCTTCTTTCTGCCACGACCAGGTAGCGTTTCAACAGTGCCCTTTGCCTTGAATTTGCGAATGATGCTTCCTATGGTCTCTCTTGGTATGTTTAACATCTTTGCAATCTTCTTATAGCCATTGCCCTTCCTGTGAAGAGTAATCACCTCTTCTCTTGTCTTCCTGGACCATTCTCTTGACTTCACCATGTTTGTAACCACACCAGTAAATGTCTAGAAGGAGCTGAGTATCACAGTCATTTTAAAGCTGCCTAATTGGTGCTTATTATGCTTTATTGCTGCTCCGTGACATCCACAGGTGTTTTCAATACTTGATTGAAAACACTTGAATGAACCTCTGTTCTTCAGAGTGGTAGTCTTTAAGGGGTTGAATAATTGTGTCGATGAAGAATTCACAAAAGAAACATTTACTACTGTATTACAAAACCAATTGATGTCATTTTAGTTGCATATGGTTCTTTAAAAAGTCCTTGTAGGATTTCATTCTGAATACAATTACAAATGTACACTAAATTCCCTAAAACCCTTTACAGCATTGGGGGTTGAATAATTTTGAACACAACTGTATATGTTGTCTACAATAACGAGTGACAAAAATATACATACATACAGGGCTTTTTTTCAGGGGGTACTCAGTACCGGCACCTCACCACCAGCCAGAACTAACAGGAGAGAGCATGATGCTCCTCCCTCCTCCTGCAGTGGCAGGCAGAGAAACGAAAGCGCTCGGCAGTTCATGTTGCTCTGTTTGTCAGGAGTGTATGTAGGGACTGATAACCCCCCTTCCCCAGTAAGTGACAAGGGAGGGCTGCTCCCCCCTCTCTGCAGCCGCTGAAACTTTGAACAGCATGGGGAGGAGTATGCAGTATGTTTACATACATCTGCAAGAGCTGCGGATTGTCAGGCAAGCGGTGTGATCAGAGGAGCTTGCACTGTAAGGTGGTAGTGTGTTTTATTGCTGTGGAGCTCATACACTCTGCACATTACCGTGAGTTTCATTGCTGTGGAGCTCATACACTGCGCATAACTGTGTTTCATTGCTGTGGAGCTCATACACACTGCGCATTACTGTGAGTTTCATTGCTGTGGAGCTCATACACACTGCGCATTACTGTGCGTTTCATTGCTGTGGAGCTCACAAATGCTAGGGGATTATCCACTCAGTGCCATCGTTGTAAAAAACCCAAAAAGAAAACGGCTAACTGCCCTGCAATACTGATGTTTCTTACAACAGAGGCACTTAGTGGATAACCCCCATAGGGTTACAACAATAGTTGTAGTTCATTTAAAGGAACACCGTATTAAAAAATATGGTTCCCTTATAGTGTCTTCCTTTATGTGAGCTACAACTATTGTTTATTCGGACATGAAAATAGTCATAATAATCAGTTTTTCCCCGGACGTCAGAGTACCCCACCTATTTTTCCAGAAAAAAAGCACTGCATACATACAGAATAGACGTGTCGCACCCATGCCCACCTGGGCAGCTGAAGCGACCAGAAGTAAGAACCCAGTTCATGTATAAAACATGGCAAAAAAAAAAAAGTGTCATCTGCACGACACCACTTTTTCTATATTGTATGTATATTTTGTCGTAACACCAGTTAGGTCATGTTTGCTGCTCCCTTTTCCATGTTTGTGTTTTAACCCCAAAGTGGGAGTATTTGGTGAGTGTATATATAAAACCCACCATTTTGCCTCTTAGCTAGGAAGCTGCAAGAGAGTGTGCAGTTTCTCAGAGGAGCGACTACTGGTTTCATTGGGTAGGAATCAACTTACCAAGAGGTGCCTTGACGGGGCAGATGAGCTTACACTTCAATGGCCATTCAAGTAAACCAAAACCTCTGATTGTGTTTTGTTTCACATGGAGTTGTATAGAAATGAGCACAGAATACAAAAATTTGTGTTTTAGTTAAATAATACTGTAGTTGTTATTTACTGTAACTTTTTTTTTTCCATATAAAGTTTTTTTATTAAGGTTCACACGTAAATAACAAATGCCAGAAATAAATCACAAATATTGAAGAACGAAGGGATCACGCAGGATCCTACAATTAACAAGTCTAGCAACAACATAAGGTTTGCAATGTAATCAGTCGGTTGAACCAATCTTTTTCATTCTAAACTAAAACACAGTAAAATTTGTAACATTTTAAGCATAACAAAAACACACAAATTATAAAATATACTCAAAAATAAAGAAAAGGAAAAAAAAAGAAAAAAAAAAAGGAAGATGAAAAACAAACAAAAAAAATATATATATATAATATATATGCTCCGTCAAGTCCAAGAACGGCAACACGTATGTCATATCCCCATCAATTATATCAAGTCCCCAGAAGCTACAAAGAGTTCCCAACCCTCCCATATACCTTGAAACAAGCTTAGAGAGTTAGCAGCCCTGTGGTACATCCCCTCATACTGATAAACATTCTCCAGAGATAACATGACTTCTCTCATAGAGGGACTGAATTGAGAAAGCCAGTGACGAGCTATAGTAGATTTAGCAACGCTAAGTATAATCAATATGATGCCTCTATGTCGTTGTTGTATAGTAGTCGGAAGCATATGCAATAGGTATTCATCAGGAAGCATTATTTTACTGAGAGGGTGGTGGATACATGGAACAGTCTTCCAGTAGAAGTGGTAGAGGCCAAAACAGTAATTGAATTTAAGCAAGCATGGGATAGGCATAAGGCTATCCTAAACAAAAGATAAATCCAGGTTAAGTATCCATGTAATTGGGCAGACTAGATGGGCCGAAAGGTTCTTATCTGCCGACATTTTTCTATGTTTCTATGTTTCTATGTATTGTTTAGGGCACAGGGGCATAGACAAACCGGTACAGTGAGATATCAGTCTACAAACTTTCCCTCAGAAGGTAGCAAGGAGCGGACATTGCCAAAAGATGTGAAGAATAGATCCGACACTGGTGCCACAATGCCAACACATGCCGGAACGTCCGGGTATATAAGCCAAACGATTCGGGGTCAAATACCATCTATATAAAAGTTTAAGATGTGATTCCCGCAAATTAGTGCTCCTAGTGTATTTCTATACCGTTTCAGTGGCATAGAACCAGTCCTCCTTAGAAGAATCGAACGACAAATCTTTGTCCCACCTGATCATATAAGGCAGTTTCTTATTAGGGTTCGCATTCAACAAACTGTCATAACATAAAGACAAAGGTTTTTTCATAACTTTTTTACCTAAACACAGTCTGTGAAAGGCCGTAATATCCGTCGCTGCAAAGGAGGAAATACCTCGTTGAGTCAGTGCATGTTTTACCCTAAGGTACCTGAAACAGTCGCTAGCGGGAAGGGCAAACTCACGCGTTAGGTCCGGGAAGGATTTGATTGAGGAGGCCGTAAAAAGCTGATTAATATGTGTAAGACCTAATTGGAACCATCGGTCAAGATTCAGGTCCTGGATAGTGCGGCAGAGGAAGCGCAACGGAGCTAAGCTGAGTAGTGGGAAGGGTCGTAAAAGTTGTCTACCCCATAGACGCCATGACATAAGGGAAAGGGAAATGGATGGCAAGATACCTTCTAACTTGTGGTGTGGGAGCGTCGTAAACCACATCAGGTCATGAACTCGAAAAGGGGCAGTATAAGCATTCTCCATCCGTAGCCATAAAGGGGTTTCACGCTGGGACATAGAGGACAGTAACTGAGCCAATAAAGCTGCCCTATAATACGCTGTAACATTTATAAAGCCTAGGCCCCCCCTGCGTCTAGTCGCGTTAATTGTGGAAGCGGAAATGCGCGGAGGCCTCCCCTTCCATATGTGTGCCTGCAGCATTTTTTGCATGCGAAGCAACATATGGGCCGGGATAAAAACTGGAATATTCCTAAAAAAATAAAGAATCTGGGGTAAAATACACATTTTCAAAGCCGCCATGCGTCCCATCCAAGAGACCTCCAGGCCGTGCCAGGAGGTCAGTTGGGAGGAGATAGAGGTCATTAGGGGGTTATAATTGAGTTTAAGGATAGAGCCCCTGGATTTGGTGAGATAGATGCCTAAATATTTCAAAGAGGTCGTTCTCCAGTCAAATGGGTACAAGGCACGTAGGTGGAAAGCGAAAAATCATCAACATTTAGGCTAGGGTCAGACTGAGGCAGTGCGAACGCGCGTTCTGGCGCACTTAATCACGGCCGCACTAGCAGCAGATGCCGGGCAATGACGGCCAATATACGAAGTACGGTCGCACAAAAGTCCGGCCGCGCAACGCAAGTGGAAAATGAACGCATTTTTTCGAGAACGTTAAACCACTAGTACTGACGTACAGAGTGCGCTGCGTCCGCTAGCGGCGTGTGTGCGTGAATTGGAGACATCAGACGCTGCTAATGTCCGGCCAACATAACGTCCAGATGCAAGAAGTGTTTTATTGATGATCCGTACAAAATCACGGATGAAACTGCGCATCGTATGACCGCTATTGCGTATTCCGTGAAAAAATACGTCCATTCTTCGAACGCACATTTTCACGGACAACGTGAAAAATGCGTCAGTCTGACCCTAGCCTTAGGGGTAGAGCCTGCGTCTTGCTCACATTGTTTTTATAGTAGGAGACTAGGCCATAGGAAGTAAGCTGGCGCAGTAGAGATGGCAGAGAAGTGTCAGGGGAGGTAAGAAAAATCTAAATATCATCTGCAAACATAGCTAATTTATGGACTCCATCTGGGGTAGAGATGCCAGAGATGGAGGGGTCTCGCCTGATCCGCGAGGCCAAAGGCTCCAATGCCAAAACAAAGATGAGTGGGGAGAGGGGGCAACCCTGCCTGGTACCATTGGTAATGGAGAATGAGGAGGAAAGAAACCCAGATGCCAGGACTTTTGCTGTCGGGAGGGAATATAGGCTCATAATACTATTAATAAATAGAGCAGGGAAGCCAAAGGATTCCAGTGCCTTACGCATATAGCCCCAATGCAGGCGGTCAAATGCCTTCTCGGTATCCAGTGCCAGGAGGAGCCCAGTTGTATTGGTTCTATAGGCAATGTCAATTATATTATAAAATCGTCGGGTATTGTCACATGTTTGTCTACCAGGTACAAACCCGGTCTGTTCCGCTGAAATCAGGAGGGGAAGCAGAGGAGCTATTCTAGACGCCAACAGCTTGGCGTACAGCTTAGCATCCACATTTAATGAGATAGGGCGGAAATTCGCACAGCTCGTTGGGGGTTTGCCAGGTTTAGGTAACGTTATGATAGTAGCTTGAAGCATTTCTGGGGGTATTACACCTGTGGTTTTGATGTGATTGAAAAATCTCGTAAGGGTCGGTATTAGAATATCTGCGAATGTTTGATAATATAAATTAGAGAAACCATCTGGCCCAGGGGCTTTATTCTTAGGGAGAGCCTTAACGGCCTTACACACCTCCTCCTCCGTGAACGGAACCAGCAACTCTGCCGCTTGTGAGCGGGATAGGGAGGGGAGTTCTGCATCCTGAATAAATCGAGTTATCTCGTCTGGGTCGTGGGTTGTAGGATCCGATTTTAAGTTATTTAAAGAGGCGTAGAAGTCAGCAAATTCCTCCGAGATTTTTAGCGGGTTGTGAATCCTATCCCCTCCCTTATCTAATAGGTAAGAAATTTTGGTTTGAAGTCTTTTAGATTTCAATTTAGATGCTAATAACCGGCCAGCTTTGTTGTCTTGGGTATATCGAGTGAAATTTAAGCGTCGTATGGCCCGTTCAGAGGACTGTAACGTCAGGTGAATTAAATCCCGTCGAAGGGTCGTTAATCGAGACAAGAGGTCAGGTGTAGGATTTGTTTTATGTTGGGACTCCAAGTCAGATATTTGCCGCTGTAATTAGATCATCTGGGTATTGAATGCCTTTTTTCGTGCAGCCCCTCTCTGAATCAAATGGCCCCTCACCACTGCTTTGTGCGCCAACCAAGCTGACGAAATGGCTACCTCTTCCGTCACATTCAATGCAAAATATTCCCGTAACACTGCCGATGTATCAGACACATCAGCGCCACTTAAGATAAGTGAGTCATTTAGTCGCCAAGTCCCCATCCCCCTAGCAGGGTAGTCAGCCTCAAAATCCAGCGTTATAGGAGCATGGTCAGACCATGTTATAGAGCCGATACGGGCGGTTAGGAGGCGAGGGACTGTAGAGCCATGTATCAGACATAAGTCAATGCGACTGTAAGATGAGTGAACTGGTGAGAAAAAGGTGAAATCCCTGGTCGAGGGGTTGATAAGTCTCCATGCATCATATAAGTCCGAGGAGCATAAAAAATCATTTAGTTGGCGGCTAGAGGGGGCCTGTTTATGAGGCTGCGCGCGGATCTGGCCCGGCTGTGTATCCACAGCCGTGTCAGGCACACAGTTGAAATCGCCACACATAAAAAGGGATCCCTCCATCATATTCTTAATCTTACTGTAAGCTTTTTTAAGAAAACATACCGGTTAGACATTAGGCAAATACAAATTAGCAACAGTTATTGGGAGGTCATTCATGGTGCCCATCAAGATCAAAAGGCGACCCAGTGGGTCTGCATATTGGTTCGAGCATTTAAAGACCCAGTCCTTATGAAAAAGAACCGAGACACCCCTAGACTTCGTCTGGGCAGTAGAATGAAAAGAAACGGGGTACATGGCGGATTGTAAGTGTGGGGTGCGTACAGCCCTAAAATGCGTCTCCTGCACGCAGACTATCGCCGGTTTATGTTTATGTAAGTCACGAAACAGAGCATGTCTTTTAAACGGAACATTCAGCCCCCTAACATTCATTGAGAAAATTCGGAACTGAGGCTTACTCATGATTAAGTAACCACAACGATATAATATGCATGGTAGAATGAGAAATAACAGACAGGAGGCATGGGGAATAGGAAGACCAGGACCATAAGAGCATATCAACAGACAAATTTATAAAAAAAAAAGGATTTTACCAGGAAGGATACATTGAGATTTCTCTCGTTTTCAAGTAAAATTGAAAGAAAAAAAAAAGACTAAAAAGAAAAAAAACACAAAACAAACAGCGCTGCATCACAAAAATACAGCAAAAGTGAGTCATTCCAAGTGGCAATAAGAAAGCAAAAAAAAATATCAGCTAAGGAGACTCAAAAGGGGGACGAGGGGACGCTCGTTACACAGAGCTCAACGCAAGAACCAAGCGCTGAACCAAGAAGCATAGGGTCCCGAGGCGATCATGAAGAGGAACCACTCCCACCACAGAGGTAACTGTCCAGAATTCCGAACAGATTGAAAATCGACACAGGGAAGGAGACACCGATCATTTAGGCCGGACTCTGTGCCATTCTGGGGAGACTTTGATCGGTGATAAAGAAAGCTCGCGTGGAGGTGAGAAATCAGCCAGAATATTCCAATCTTTCAAGAATTGTAATCCAGTGGCGACATCGGGAACGACATGCAGGGTACCATCCTTCCATATCAAGAGCTTCGTAGGGAACCCCCATCTGTACGCCAACTTATGATTACGGAGAAGCTTGGTGAGAGAGGAAAACTCGCGTCGTTTGGACATGGTCGAGGCCGACAAGTCAGCGAAGAATGAGATATCAGCATAAGGGGCAGCTAAAGGCATGGATTTCCGGGACGCCGACATCAGAGCCTCCTTAATATGAAAAAAGTGCACCCGGATAATAACATCACGGGCCACCGACGTAGGCAGGTTTTTCGCTCGTGGGAGGCGATGCGCTCAATCCAGAAGTAGGTCTTGTGGCGTAGCCTCAGGCAGCAAAGTTTGAAACAATTCCAGAAGGAATGGATGTAAGTCCGCTAGGGTGACTGCTTCTGCGATGCCCCTGATTCTAATATTATTACGCCGTGAGCGATCTTCTATGTCAGCCATTTTAAGTGCCAGAGAGTCGTGAGCCGCTTGCAAAGCCTGATGTCGGTCTACCAGATCATTGTGGGCTAAATATAAGTCATCCGCCTTGGTTTCCAGTGCGTCGGTTCGTTCACCCAAATCCAGAACGTCCCGGCTCAGCTCCTGCAGCGCTCCTTTGATGTCTGCCTGTATGGTTGAACGCAGTTCCTGCAACATGGCATGTAACCTGCTCTCTGAGGGTGGCAACGATTCAGAGAGACCTAGTGGAGACGAGGGCGACGTGTCCGGGTCATGGGCCAACGCATGCTGAGGGGATCCGCCATCTTGGGCCTCCTTACTGCGATCTTTCCGAGCTGATTTCGGGGGATCCAGCACACGTTGTGCCTTGGGAGGTGCCATCTGAGGCGCAGAGTGAATTCCCCCTCCTGTAGATACAAAAAATTTGCCTCGGGTACCCCTTATAAACCGTTGGATTGAAAAAAATAATAATTCAGCGCTGGCCGCATGAGCTACATAGCCATGCGCTCACATGCTAGTGCGTGCTGGATGGGTGAGAGTCCGCTGGCAGGGAACCCGATTGAGTCGGTCCCAGCCGCCACACAACGCTTCAATGTAGGTCTGCTGTAGGTAGGGATGAGGATTAAGCGTTCCCGCCGTTCAGAGGACACGTGGGGGCCACAGCTGAAGGCCGCTGCATGCCGCTGCACGAGGTGTCGGTCGTGCGCACCTCCCGATGTCGAGGGGGGAGCGCTATTTACTGTAACTTAAATGGACACTAAATCTGATTTTATTAAATATTTTTTATACATAAAAACATTAGTTTCTAAAGGGTTCACATACCTATGACTGTAGTTACTGATTTGTGTTTATATTTCCAAACCTTATTGTTCCTTCTAAGAAGAAAGGGCATTTCAAAAAGTACTCTTCATTCCTTCTAACACGGGGAGCTATGGAAGCACTACAAAAATTGGTTGAGGTAGTAGGGCATATTATTTAATGTGGTCCTTTCATGAGGAGCTCAATTTCTTGTGTATAAAGTACACTTCATGCAAGTATTCGGTCTCTTCACTCTGTGAATCTTGATTTTTGTTTTAGAGTCGAGAGCCCATCAAGTTGAGTGAGCTGAAGTCTGAGGCCTCCCCTCGAATCTCTGCAGAGGACCTGATTGACCTGTGTGAACTGTCTATGTCCAGTCATCCCAAAGCCCAGTCCAAAAAGAGCAAGTGTAACAAGCCCAAGCTGCTCGTGGTGGACATTCGGAATAGTGAAGAGTATCCTTTCATGGGTTTCAGGTTATTTATGAATTTGATGTGCATGCATTTAAATGATCGCAGAAAGACCAACCTTGAAGTAATTCTTTTTCTGTTTGTTGAATACAGCAGAAATGAGAGAGTCTGTAAATTGTTATATTTATTATCGTGATGATGATGATGATGTGAAAGTGGCATATACAGTTGTGTTCAAAATTATTCAACCCCCACTGAAATTGAGTGTTTTGGCCAGTTTGACATTGATTTTGATCATTCAGTCATCTTGCTTACAATTAAATCAAAGAGGCACGTGTAGGTCAGACAAATATAACATAACATTTATAATGAAATAACCACAAATGTCTTTTCTGTGCTCACATCATTATCAGTTTTATTCAACCCCCAAGTGACATTCAATCTTAGTACTTAGTACAACATCCTTTCCCAGTTATAACAGCTTTTAAACGTGAAGCATAGCTTGACACAAGTGTCTTGCAGCGATCTACGGGTATCTTCGCCCATTCGTCATGGGCAAAAGCCTCCAGTTCAGTCACATTCTTAGGCTTGCGCACTGCAACTGCTTTCTTTAAGTCCCACCAGAGGTTCTCAATCGGATTTAAGTCAGGTGACTGCGATGGCCACTCCAAAATGTTCCAGCCTTTAATCTGCAACCATGCTCTAGTGGACTTGGAGGTATGCTTGGGATCATTGTCCTGTTGAAAGGTCCAACGTCTCCCAAGCCTCAGGTTTGTGACGGACTGCATCACATTGTCATCCAATATCTCCTGGTACTGAAGAGAATTCATGGTACCTTGCACACGCTGAAGCTTCCCTGTACCTGCAGAAGCAAAACAGCCCCAAAGCATGATTGACCCCCCGCCATGCTTCACAGTAGGCAAGGTGTTCTTTTCTTCATAGGCCTTGTTCTTCCTCCTCCAAACATAGCGTTGATCCATGGGCCCAAACAGTTCTAATTTTGTTTCACCAGTCCACAGAACACTATCCCAAAACTTCTGTGGTTTGTCCACATGACTTTTGGCATACTGCAGTCGACTCTTCTTATTCTTATTCCTGAATATCATACGGAATTATACTATGTTTTTCTCTGCTTCGAGATCATAATACATCCTCTGGCCTGAAGTATACATCCAGGCTTTTAGCAATCCAGGTCTTCTTTTCCGTTGAAGGGAGGAGCCCCCCTGAAGAGGCTTAAAGGCATACATCTAGAGTCTTGCAGACTCCTTGTTTGTGAGTGGAACTTCTATTTTTTATGTCATCATTTTTTCTGGTATAATCAAATACTGTGCAATGAGGTCTTTTTTCTGTTTTTTCAGAGACTGATGGTTTAAAGCAACAGATTTTGGACTATAAGAGTTGTCACTGTTCTTTATTTCTGGTATTGATCAATTTTCCATGCGCTCCTATACACGTGAGGTGTTTTTCTTTATTACATTTCCCTGTAATGGCACTATCTGGCTTAACCAGTATTGTGAGATCTGGGCAGGAACTTGCCATAGGGCAGGTTTCTTTCGACATTGTCCATTCGCACTCGTCACAGAAATCCATTTTTGTTCTGAACGCCTTACGTCGAATACATCTTATAAAATGCTGTCTGAATATGAACATCGGTTGCTTCCATTTGCTTAGTGGTGAATCTGGATGTTGAAAGCTGGCTATTCCTTTCTCTTCTGAAGTATCTCATTTAATGTCAGGCAGGGGAGGTTAAAGGAATGCTGCAAGCAGCTTAACTGCCTACGTACTTCACACAAATTGCAATTCAAGTAGCTCCCTGTTTATTTAAACCTATTCTTAAAATCTCTTACGAATGTACCTTGGAACTGTATTCATTAATAATTATGCTGTAGAATCCTCCCTTTGTAAACTGTTTACCTTTTTCATTCCATTCATACTTTTTCATACATGAAAACACCAAATGATTGTCAAAATATTGCTGAAAACAATCGTCTCGTTACTTGCTGCTTACATAGTAGATAACTGTTGCTTTGTCCCTTTAATTTGCTTTATTGCACTTAAAACAGGAGGTCAACCCTCTACCATGAGAGTCCATTTAATATTTTATGTGTTCCCCTCTTTTTACGGCAAAATGAAAACTCCTGTAGATTAATCATAACTTCAGCCATCATGGAAGTCTGAAACTGTAATTCCAGAAAAGTTCTACGTAAAATGCTCATAAGTGATAGTCTCGGTAATCATTTAAAAGTTGAATCTCGAAAGTGGGTTAATACATAAATCCTACAGTATTTCCATATCCATCCCTGACACCATTGTATCATTGTGGTTGATCAACCTGGCTGAATTTCCTACCTACAGAAGTTGCACTGTAATTTGCCATGGTTATCAACCTAGGTTTCACCAAAGTTTACACCATAGTTATAATTTAAGTTGTTTAGCATTGTTTTCTCTTTTTTTTCTGTTGGACTTCAATTTAGATGACCACTTTAATAATGCCAAAGTTTATTCACCGTTGTTGCAAACAAAAGTGGACTAACCGTTAATAGAGAATAGCTACAGTTGATGTCTTCTGTTGATAAATAACGATACCATTGTTCACTGTTGTTTGAAGAAACTTCACCTGCCACTTGAATTTTGCCTTGCTCAATAGCAAAGGTTTTACCCTTGTATGTAACTGTTGTGATGCGACAGTGCTTGGTGAATAACCCCTATAGTAGATCTCTATGCTCATTCATTGCATGCCCTTATTCTTTTAAGCATTGCAAAAGGAAATATCTTGGGGCCCATTCTCACTGAGCGATTTATCGTGTGATTTTTGCTGCAATATCGCTCATATTTCCACATGGTAATGCTCTATGTAGCTTCTCCAATATATTTCAGTGGAGTTGTTCACATCTCACAGTTCAATGTTGCTCAATGTCGCCTGTAGCTCGTTGCTGGTACGTGACCCTTTTTTCTGCGATTTGCCGATCTAACATGATGGTATCGCGCATAACGGCGATATTGAGCAATATTATCGCTCAATTATTTTTTTAATTTTTTTTTTAGAAAGGATTTTACCAGGAAGTATACATTGAGATTTCTCTCGTTTTCAAGTATGTCCTGGGTGGCGAGTGTGTACCGTTAGGTGTCTTGCCCAAGAACACTTACTGGAGAGGTGCTCGTCGAGATCGAACCCATGTCTCCACAGGCTCTCTCCACGCAGAGCAGTGATGTTACCTCTTCTCCACCCAGCCGGTACTCAATGTCGTGTATATGAAAATCACGCGGAAAAACACGCGATTTTCATGTTGCTCAGTGAATGGACCCTTAATTGTCCGCCATCACAATTCAAGATTGTCTTCAGGAGGAAAGTCTTAAAAGCAAGAAAGGAGTCTTTTGCCCAGTATTATAATATAATGATAAAAATTATCCCCATTGTATCTTTAAAAAAAAAAAAAGTCCAATTTTCTTTATACATCTCAATAATACAACATTGACTATTATAAATATGATCTTATTTGGCAAAATATCACAAAATACTCAATCACACACAAAATTTTAGGTATACAGTATATAAAAATTGAACTGGAACAGGTGGACATTTTTGTTACAAAGCTACATTACATAACCTCTTATTCAGCGTTATTTGTAGTAAATTTAGCTTTGGTTCCCAGTGCAAAACCATCATTTTTTACACATTATCAAAATAATTTATATCTAGATTTATGAATGATTGGAGACCATTGGAGTTTGCAGGATACATTTAGTTAAGCAACATGCAGAGAATCATGTTCTGCAGCATCTGTTGCTTGTTCAAGTCCTAATGCTAGACCTCATCATTACTGGCAGTTACAGCACCAGGAGACTTAATAATAATAATAATAATAACAAGCTTCTTATAAGGTGCTTTCATCTCCAAGGTGATGAAAGGTCCTGGGATATTCACTTTTAATTAACAGACTCGGCTTCTGATAAATCGATATCCCCTTTATCTAACTTAATTATACTCATTTTTACTGACCTCACTAGGCTGGAAACCTGTTTTTACCCCACTAAAAACCGGACTTTGCTAAAAAATGAAATTATAGGTTTTCCTTTCATACCGAACAAAAAAAATGTAGAAGAGTACTGAATGGGCAGAGGCAATTAATATGATAGCAGAACCGAAGCAAAATATCCTCTACAGCTTGTTACAGTGCCGACATGTGCAATTATATTAAAATTGTCCTGGCTGAAGTTAGACTTTCCCATTATCACTACTGATCACGATAGGGTCAAGTATGGCAAGCCTATGGTTTTCCCAACCATTTTTAGATTGACAGGAGGGACTGCTGCATCAGGGGCCAAGCTCTATAACTGCAATAAACTGTCACCTCTGAAGTACTCGGTGTCCACAACTGGTTATTAGTGAAACTGTAAATTGATAGAGAATTGCACGTTTTAAGACAAAATGCTGAGTTTGAAAATGTTTCATACTCTGGTGGTCATTCACATGTACTAGTGAGTATTGTGCTGCATATGATAAGTTTGGGTTTGGTGCAAAATTCTGAAAATAGAGCAACGAAAATGGGATGTTCGTTCTACTTAGGCACTATGGCACAGAAGGAGTGGGGGGGAAACCCTACAGGTGAGGCTTAGTCCATCTTTGTATCACTTTTATATAAAGCACTGTGGCAGATACCCCTACAATCTAGTCATGGCCCCAGAAATGATTTTCTAAATCTATGTCCTTTCATCTCTTCTCAATCATACAGACTGTTAAAAGTTTAGAGATCTAGTTTATTCATTTCTGGGCTAGAGAAGGGAATTAATTCTGGATACATCTGGTGTCAGGAAACCTTGGTGGATAGTGGAGTTTTATTGCTGTGGAGCTCATACACACTGCGCATTACTGTGAGTTTCATTGCTGTGGCGCTCACAAATGCTAGGCGATTATCCACTCAGTGCCAGCGTTGCAAAAAAATAGAAAATGGCTAACTGCACTGCAATACAGACTTTTCTTGCAACAGAGGCACTTAGTGGATAACCCCCATAGGGTTACAACAATAGTTGTAGTTAATTTAAAGGAACACAGTATTAAAAAATATGGTTCCCTTTTACAGTGTCTTCCTTTATTTAAGTGAGCTACAATTATTGTTTATTTGGACATGAAAATAGTCATAATAATCAGTTTTTCCCCGGACGTGAGAGTTCCCCCACCTATTTTTCTAGAAGAAAAGCACTGCTTGAACCTATTGTTTACCAGAAGTGAATTGGGCTAAACAAATTTGAATTTAAATGACATTCAGGACTTTACAACTGTGGAGAGTGGAGCTAATATATGTTTGTATTGCTTATCCGTTAACCAACTAAGGAAATATTCCTTAACATCTAGCAATTTGTCCTTAATTTTCTGTGTATTTAAAATGACAAACTTCTAGAAAATAGAATAAAAAATATTCCTTAAGAAACCCCCCTTTAACATGCTCCAAATGTCCAATAATGAATGTTATAGCAAGATATCTTGTTGACTTGTTGATACTCATATTGAAAATAGCCCCCTGAAACAAAGAAAAGCTTTGTTTGATGATGGTAGAGCTTGGGACAAATGTCTGCAATGTATATTGGAGAAACAAGATTCCCTTTATCGTGCCGACTAGAGCAAAAACTTGTGTTCGTCAGAAATCAAAAGACTATTTAATCACTGTTGTTACGACTAAAATCATTTCTCCATATAATTATTTTCATAATGATGGAAAATGCCCATAAAATGTGACCTTAAGTACAACATCAACTGTAAAATAAATTGAAATAATTCATATTCAGTTGGAAATAGTCTAGAGACACTGTTGGGGGGGGGTATAAATGTAGGTTTTGGGGGGGTTTGCGTGATGCAGTTTGACGAGAATGTGGCTGGTGAGACACGGCTATCAAAGCTTTGAGAAGCAGTTGGCTTCATGTTGTAACATTTCCTCCTTCCAGTCTTTGGCATTGTTTGCTTTTGAGTCCAACCTCCAGCAATGTCGGCAGCGATTCTGACTCTGTGTCCCACGATCAGCCACAGATTTATGTGAACAAAGGGGGTGATACAGTGGAAGCGCTGGTTCTAGATAGAGTGAGAATTATAGTTAGCAGCCTACTAAGAGTGGGACACAAAACCTCGACAGAAATGTGTGAGATACAACAAAGGTGTGGAGGGGGGGCTATTGTGGCGCAAGAAGTAGTTGGTAAGGTGGGGACTCGGTTACCTTCAAATGTAACTGTCCAACAGGGGCGGATCCAGAGCCTAGTCTCGGGAGGGGCAATGACAGAAAATAAGGTGTTGCTTACAGAACTGAACTGTATATTTATTCATCTCTCTTGTGTTTTATGACCAGGGCCGGCCCAGGCCACTGTGCTGCCTGGAGCGATGGATGAAATGCTGCCCCCCCCCAAAAAAAAACGTGACATGTATGAGTGTATCAGAGAGCTCCACAGCAATAAATCTCACAGTAATGTGCGCTGTGTATGCGTGTATCACTGACCTCCACTGCAATAAAACTCACAGTAATGTGCGCTGTGTATGCGTGTATCACTGACCTCCACTGCAATAAAACTCACAGTAATGTGCATGAGCGCATCACAGAATCCACTGCAATAAAACTCACAATAATGTACAGTGCACATTAGCGTGCCACTTGCCCCTGCTAGGTGTAGATAAGATCATGGCACTAGTACAGATACTCCTGCAGGATATGGCTTGAAATGTCAGGTCTCTGATGTAAAGATGTCTACCTGGCACAGGTAAAGTCTGGGTGTCACAGACAGTGACTTAATCGGGAAATTCGGCACGGCGTGGTCACTGTACTGTCGACGTAACAGAATCGCCAAAGTTAGAAGCAGTGCAATTTAGGTGCTTAGTGAATAGACCCTATAGTGTGAGGATATTCCAGCAGAGAAACACTCATAGTTTGACAAAACTGAACTGTAACACCCATTACTCACAGCCAGGTACATCCAAGTTACAGGTGAGGCTATTTACAGACAGCAGCATCTCCTGTGTTTTCAGCACCTACAAAGCCACACACTGTGCCTGATATGTCTGTGTGACACAGTCGGACAGTACTATGTAACATATGCGGCGATGCACTAGGTAGGGCAGTAACACAGCCTAGGCTATAGGGATTGCTATGCTTAAAGGCTTGTAACACAAGCTTCTTGAGTAATGCTTATTCTCTATTTACTGACTCATTACAGCACAGTAATTGTCATATAGGACATTCAATCCGCTGCTCACCTGCTCGTCTTCATAACTTACATTACATCTATATGTAATGTGTATACAGTTGTGTTCAAAATTATTCAACCCCCACTGAAATTGAGTGTTTTGGCCAGTTTGACATTGATTTTGATCATTCAGTCATCTTGCTTACAATTAAATCAAAGAGGCACGTGTGGGTCAGACAAATATAACATAACATTTATAATGAAATAACCACAAATGTCTTTTCTGTGCTCACATCATTATCAGTTTTATTCAACCCCCAAGTGACATTCAATCTTAGTACTTAGTACAACATCCTTTTACAGTTATAACAGCTTTTAAACGTGAAGCATAGCTTGACACAAGTGTCTTGCAGCGATCTACGGGTATCTTCGCCCATTCGTCATGGGCAAAAGCCTCCAGTTCAGTCACATTCTTAGGCTTGCGCACTGCAACTGCTTTCTTTAAGTCCCACCAGAGGTTCTCAATCAGATTTAAGTCCGGTGACTGCGATGGCCACTCCAAAATGTTCCAGCCTTTAATCTGCAACCATGCTCTAGTGGACTTGGAGGTATGTTTGGGATCATTGTCCTGTTGAAAGGTCCAACGTCTCCCAAGCCTCAGGTTTGTGACGGACTGCATCACATTGTCATCCAATATCTCCTGGTACTGAAGAGAATTCATGGTACCTTGCACTCGCTGAAGCTTCCCTGTACCTGCAGAAGCAAAACAGCCCCAAAGCATGATTGACCCCCCGCCATGCTTCACAGTAGGCAAGGTGTTCTTTTCTTCATAGGCCTTGTTCTTCCTCCTCCAAACATAGCGTTGATCCTCGGGCCCAAACAGTTCTTATTTTGTTTCATCAGAACACTATCCCAAAACTTCTGTGGTTTGTCCACATGACCTTTGGCATACTGCAGTCGACTCTTCTTATTCTTTGGAGACAGCAAGGGGGTGCGCCTGGGAGTTCTGGCATGGAGGCCTTCATTACGCAGTGTGCGCCGTATTGTCTGAGCTGAAACTTCAGTACCCACATCTGACAAATCTTTTCTCAGTTCCTCAGCAGTCACACGGGGACTTTTCTCCACTCTACGCTTCAGGTAGCGCACAGCAGTCAAAGTCAGCATCTTCTTTCTGCCACGACCAGGTAGCGTTTCAACAGTGCCCTTTGCCTTGAATTTGCAAATGATGCTTCCTATGGTCTCTCTTGGTACGTTTAACATCTTTGCAATCTTCTTATAGCCATTACCCTTCCTGTGAAGAGTAATCACCTCTTCTCTTGTCTTCCTGGACCATTCTCTTGACTTCACCATGTTTGTAACCACACCAGTAAATGTCTAGAAGGAGCTGAGTATCACAGTCATTTTAAAGCTGCCTAATTGGTGCTTATTATGCTTTATTGCTGCTCCGTGACATCCACAAGTGTTTTCAATACCTGATTGAAAACACTTGAATGAACCTCTGTTCTTCAGAGTGATAGTCTTTAAGGGGTTGAATAATTGTGTCAATGAAGAATTCACAAAAGAAACATTTACTACTGTATTACAAAACCAATTGATGTCATTTTAGTTGCATATGGTTCTTTAAAAAGTCCTTGTAGGATTTCATTCTGATTACAATTACAAATGTACACTAAATTCCCTAAAACCATTATATATATATATATAAAAACACAAACCACAGATACAAACAAATGCAATGTATCATGTAGCTTCCCCATTTCCTGCATGTATCTATAGCTGCATGCCCAGCCCTGGCACTATTTTCCATAAAAAGGATGTCAGAGCCTTATCTTATTACAACATTGTGATTTTCATTAACTATCACCCCCCTAGATGCACCTCAGCTTCACACAAGGATCTGCAGGTAGCAAGAACAACCAAGTAGCAGCTGAATGAGAGGAAATGAAGCTGCACAGAGGGGGGGGGGGGCTCTTCATATCTCCACATACTGCGCAAAGAGTTTCAATCTGAGGCTAAAACTTAAAATGCTAATTTGATTGTACCTAAGGGGAGGGGGGACCCAATAGGAATGCATGGGGTGGACAGGCATTGTTTGGGTGCTGCCATCAGCAAATGAGGAGATGCGTAGTAGCTAAGGAGTAGTGGAGGCTAGACAGGCCCGTCTTTAATATTGATTGGACCCTGGGCAAACATTTTTTTGGGCCCCCCCCCCTCCTGAAAGCTGGGGACGCATTGACGGCTGTAAACTTCATCCAACAGCTATATACAATATATTGCCAAAAGTTTTCGCTCACCTGCCCAGCTCCTGATTTGGATGGGTGAGCGAATACTTTTGGCATTGGCAATATAGTGTATATCTAATCAACCATGATGAATGCTAGCCTCCTGCATTTATCCTGAATTTTAACCTTTCTTTGAACTAGCACAGACTGTTAACCTATGTATTGACATATATAAATAAACCGTGATATCACATTGGGTTATGTTCATCACACGCACTCTCAGTGAACGTCTCTTCCTACTGACGTCTCACTACGTAATAAAAATGAAATTAATGTAAGTTCCCAAGTACATACATACACTGAGGGTGTTATACTATAGAGCGACTAGGTTAGCACTAAGCAGATGGTATATATTTATTTAGTGCACAGCACTGCACAGACTGATTAAAAATTGTACCAATGCACTCACACAATTCACAATACAATTATACAATGTGTAGTAGCAGACTGACATATAAAGGTTTCTTTCGTGTCTGAAATTCGTACCAGTCCAGTTCACTCACAGAATGCTACAGGATGCAGACACATAAAGGTTTGCTGCATCCTCTAGTATTCTGTGAGTGTGTGAGTGAACTGAACAGGTACTATTTCAGACACAAAAGAAATCTTTATATATATATATATCTGCTACTACACATTGATTGTATTGTGAATTGTTTGTGTGAGTGCATTGGTACGATTTTTAATCAGTCTATGCAGTGTGCTGTGCACTAAATAAATATATATTATTACCATCCAGCTGCTTAGTGCTAGCCTGCCTAGTCGCTCAGCTCTATTGTATAATACACCATCAGAGAGTCATCATCAGTGACAGTGTATGTATGTTAAGTAGGTACTTGTAAGTTAACTACTTGCCTACCTTGGGGGGTACAGAGTAGTACTAGTATTTACTACAGTAATTTCAGTTTTATAACCTATGTATTGACTTGACCCGACCTGCTGGCCTGGCTGCCGCTGGCCCGTCAGAATTGAACTTTTTAGCTGTTGCTGCAGCGTCTGTCTGTGACACTGACTGACTGTGTGAGTGACCGACCGTGACAACAAGCAAAGCAACACATGATGACATGCATCACATCAGAGCATTATTAATCAACCACCATATTATTTATAATAATAAGCTTGCTAATAGCCAATTTAGCCACCCACCCACCCCTCGTAGTATGATGTATCGATTCGAGACAGTCAGACAGAGTGAGTAGTGAGTATGACACGCACCCACACACCACAGTGTACAGCTGGGCTCCTGGCCTGGACTGGTTCGCTTCGGCTCGGCTCAGCACATCTGGATCTGGACCCTGGGGCTGGTAAATAATGGTGGTGGTGTCGTCAGCGAGCAAGTCTCGACAAAGTGAGACTACCATGCAGAGGACGGTCTGCGCATGCGCGCTGAGCCGCATCACGTGGTACGCCAAGAGGGCGGAGCCAACAGCGTGAGTGCCGTTCCCAGTCTTGTGTCGGCTGTAAGGAAGGCACGCACGCTGTCGTGTCGCTGGTGCTGCAGCGGCTCTGTGTTCGTGTGGCTGGCTAGAGGCTGTGGCAGGCTGGCTACCACTACCAGACTCGGCTCCACGCTCCAGTGCCTGACTGCTGCTGCCAGCCCGGGCCTCCGCACTGAGTCTGCAGAGCAGAGAGAGTGATACTGTGGGCTCAGCTGGGCTGGCGCTGCAGTCAGATGGTGGCGCCGCCGGCAGCTGGGCTTCATGAATCACACGGAGGCGGAGCCGGCGCGGGACTGTGACAACAAACAAATAGGAGTTAGGACAGTTACAGACAGTACACACAAGCTGTTTTCGGCGGCGCTGGGCCGCCGGCGGTCCTTGCCGCGGGGCCCAAGGGGGCAGCTGCTTTGGGCCCCTCAAGTGACACTGGGCCCGGGGCAACTGCCCCATTTGCCCCGCGTTAAAGACGGCCCTGAGGCTAGAGAGCTGTGGAGTGTAGCCGGGGGAGCAGCTGTGAGGCCTGCACACTCAGTGAGATCTGCTCTGCCGGAGTGAGTGGACATAGCAGCACAGCTTCAGAGTGGTGCGTGTCCCTGAATTTCCTTGAAGTGGGAAAGTTTGCTGATTATCCAGGCATGAGAAGCACAGAGGAGAGGGCAGTGCCAGTGAGTGCAGCGGATGCGTGTCTAGGGTAAGAGCTCACCTTTCTGTAGACGAAGACAAGGTGCAGCGTTGGAGGGACTCACACACAGGGCCCTGGAGCTGATCTGCTCCTTCAGCCCAGCCTGCTGAGGGTGTCTGGACAACTCTCCTCCTCCGCTCCATCCCATACTCCCAGCAGGCTGACACATACGCTGGTGGGTAGCTGGCTTGTCCAGGGCCCAGCGGGAGATGGAGGAGAGTGAACAAACAAGTTGTTGTGGCTGCCGCTGCTCTGATACAGTCACCGTGCCTGAGCATCCACCACGCGTCTTGATCCCGCGCCCCCCTGTGGATGCTGGGACGCATGTGTGTGGAGTGGGCGTGGTCAGCGGCGGCATCACTCCCTGTATCCATGCCCCGGCCGCCAAATTAGATGGTGCTGCGCTGTTCCTTCTGACAAAAGATAGTGCAGCGGCGGCGATGGCGGCGCAAAAATTTGCTGCTTCAGGTTGGCCGGCCCGGCAATAAATAAATTTTCGCAGAATCTCGGGGGGGGGGGGCAATTGCCCCGTTCCCCCCCCTGGATCCGCCCCTGCTGTCCTATATGGTCTAGAGTGACCCTGCAAATAGCATATAATTAGACAGTTATCTGTAGACACTGTAAATATACTGATATAACACAGGTTTAGCGACCGATGAGTGAAATAAGGTGCTAATGGCGAGTCGGCACAGAAAAGGTTATAAGCAATACAATAATACAAACCATCTACAGTACATAATGCATGTTAAAATAGTACGGTGAATCCCAATACTGAGATATATGCACAGTTTGGAAGGACTGTTGGAAAAGTGCAACCGTGAAATATGCTAAATCATGTGCAAAAAAAGTGCATTTATTGCAGTATCAGCTAAAGTGCTTGTGCTTCTAAAATGCGGATGCAAGTAACAAAGTGCATATAGTGCAAAAGTTTCCACAATTAGAACCTTGGGAAACTGCGCAGTAAGTCAATAATGTCTTCTGGCGCATGTGTTACACAATGTCCGTGGTGTCACCGGTTAGGAGACAGTCCTGTCGGTTACTAGGTCCGTTAATAGTGCACAAAAAGTGCGGGTGCTGATGGATATAGTCTATTATAGGTCTCACTTATAAGATCCAGTTATATGTGAGAGTCCTAATTGGATGCCGTCTCTCTAGAGTCCTAGCGAGCTCCCAGTCCTCAGAGGGAAGAGAAAAAATAAAGAAAAGGTGATAGTGCAATATTGCCTTAATGAACTGGCTATAGGTTACAGAAAAAGGGACACTTACACTTTCCAGAGCCTACTAAAATCAGGCTCTGGTTTGAAATGCACCGGGCCAAGTAGAGGGTGGCCTCTTCCCTTCTTATCTTTGTTCTGGTCACCTCAAATACAAAAGATGTGGAGAAACAGCGCTCCCATAGCATAATTTGAAGCCAATACTTTGAATGCCAAATAAGCTTAGTCTCACTCACTGATGTTGGAGCCTCACTACTCCAGGGTCAACTCTTTAGCATTCGGTACTTCTTAGTTGGTGCGTACCATCACCTCTTTTAGCAGCTCACAGGTCTCCTGGACGGGTGAAGGTGTTGGATGGGGTTAGTTTAACCTTGTGTTTGGCTGATCGCCTATTGCAAGGCAGTATAGAGTAGTCGTAAACCAAGTGGGCTATACTAAGTAAAAATAAAAGTATGTATTAGTTAAAAAGCAATACGGAAATATAATGAGTATATTTAAAAAGAGGGGGGGAAGGGAAAGTACAGAGTATGGATGGATGGATATGTCTTTCGGCACGCCATGTGCCTTCCTCAGTCTGTAAACAGGTGTGTCTGGTAAAAAATGGGGGATTTATGTGAACTCCAGAGTATGCGTCATTAGACCACTGCCAAATCCAAGCCTTACTCCCAACTGCGCCCATAGTGATGACCTCATCCTCTAGGGCTTTATAGACCCAAAGAATTTCATGTTCATTGCCTTGTAGTGGTTCATTCTAGCCTGCGAGTGCATTCATATTGTATCTTGTTTATCTCTCTGTGTACTGGGCCTGGCTTGTCCATACTCTGTTGTATTTCTCCTATCCTGACTCTGGCCTGGCTGACTTCTTATTGTGGGGTTTTTGATTCTGCTTTGCTGATGTTGAATCTGGTGTATTGGGCACAGCTTCTTCTTATTTCTCAGACCAGTATCTGATTAATCTAGATGGTTCGGCTTTCTAATCCGGCCCGTATAAATCATCTTTGGTTGCTATTCCTGTATTTTGGGCTTAACACACTTTTTTGATCGTTACACATGTTCACTAGTCACACATACCCTGATCATCCTAGGCTGTACAAACATAAAACGTGAACTCCTGTGTTTTCTCTTTTAAATAAATGTTCAAAAAGCAATTAAGACCAGCATTTTTCCAATGCACATTCCCTGAGCTCATTCCCCCCTTAATACCTTCCACATTACTGATCCTATCCAATCAAATGCTTCTCCTAGAGAATCAATGTGGACAAACCTAAGAAACATAACACAAAAATGAACCCAACTACACTCACACATATTTATCAAAATAAAACCTTTCACACACATAAATGAAATCACTTGCTATTTTCAAGCTATCCAAAATTAGTGCTTCACCGTATAAGAAGCCCTAATATACACTAGGCAGGTGCAACAGCTCATCTAAAATAGTGTAGTAGTATTGAATAGGCTATTACACCTAATGGCTCATTTGTTAATCAGAAAAGAATCTCTTCCTCCAATAAGAGAAAACCACAGCTCCTACAATTGTATTTTTAATTTGACAAATTTTATTGTGCATTCACTGAATACATTAAGGGCTCTATTACATTCTCCGTGCAAAAGCACACGCGTAGCGCAATTTTTTTTGCGCACAGCGTTAAACGTTAACGCCCGTAAATTAACGCTGGTATTACAATGCGAGCGCATCTTTTCACCCGTCCGAAAATATCGCGTGTAAAAAATACACGTGAAAACGCGTGCAAATTAACGCTGCTCGCAGAAATCGGTGGGCAATCAGAATTAGGAACCACGATTGTCTCCCGTTCAGTTTTTGTGCCTGTCAAAATCAATCTGAGTATATATGCTGCAGCAATAATAAAAACACGCACAACTTCTCTATTTTATTGTTTGGGTATGTGTAGAATGTGTAACTATACTGTGCTGTATTTTTTTTTTCTGCACTGGTGTATTTGGGTTCGGCCAGGACGTTCAGATTTGCAGTTACCACCAGCTTTTCAAAGACGTTAAAATTATGCGCGTAAACGTCGTTCGTAAAAATTTGCGCATAGATTGTAATACCATCCGCGTACGAGCGCACGAGCGCATTTGCGCTCACAATGTTAAGTGTGGGATGCGCGCATGAACTTTTGCTTGTGCGGGGTTCACGCAGGGTCACTCGCGTTCAACGTTATCGCGCATCGTTTGCGCGAACGTCGTAATACGACGTTCAGCGTGAAGGGTTTTGCCCCTTGCGTCAATGCGTTTTTGCGCACGCGCACATTTTTGCGCGAAGAGTGTAATAGTGCCCTAAGATGGCAACACAATTCAAAGGAAAGGTAATTGCATACAAAATTCGAACATTTGAGTGCCAAGTAACAACTAAAGATGTAAAAAGAGTTAGCCAATGCTGTGGGGGGGGGTTGTTGTTTTTTTTCAACCTAGAAAGAAAAAGGAAGATCATGTAACTGATCGAAACAAATTAAACTAAACTAGGAGAAGCAAACTAGAGGGGAATTTTTTTTTAATATAAATAAACATTTCAGCTAAGCTTTGGCCTTTAATTTTATTTGAAGTTGTATGTGACCTTCATAGCATAATAAAGAAGATTTAACTTGCACTGATTCCAGAACTAAACCCAAAGAACACTCACATTTATCAAAATAATTTGGTGTCAAAGAAGCCGAAGCATTCAAATAATAAAAAATAAAAAAATTGTAAAGTATCCTGAATAAGATGCTGTGAAAAAAATGTAAGATAAAATATAAAATACATCTGGAGTGGAAAGATTTCTGTTCTGAAGGAGTCGGGTTAACCAGCCTAAAGAAGAACTCTCAGCTATGTGCTCTGTCACACCCGAGGATAATAAGCAAAGTGAGATATAATACATCAAAATGATTAGATTTATCTACTCCATCACTCTGAGCGCAGGTCCCAGCTTGCAAAACTGCATGAGGAAGAGACGGAGAATTTTTATAGGATACTATGTAATTTTGTTTAAAATCGAAGAAGCACGTTCCCTACGTCGCGCAAATTGCCACAGCTTGCCTTGACTTGCAAAAGTAAAATCCGGTTACCTGTTTCACGAGAAGACCATAAAACAAAGTCCTCTCCATGATCACGCCTAAGGGTTACATAGGTTAAAGACCGAGCGCCGGACTGCAGTACAGGGGAATGGCTGGCGGGGCTTCAGATGCGACACCAGAGGCCAACATTCCTCTCCAGGCACTTCCCACATCATCTATGTGCAATTGCTTACACGTTTACACAGCACTCGATTGCACCCACTCATTGAATAGTCCATTGTTATTTCAGTTGAGGGTATATAGACCTGTTGTTTTAAATCTATCTTCGTCAAGCTTTCTGTTTTGGGAATTCCAACTTGAAATCTAGTACAGAATTTTTTTTTTTATATATAATAGACTATAAGGGAACCCCCAGTCTTAAGGATATGGTAGAATCGCTGGTGTTATTGTAGTCAGAGCTAAAGTCTGTCTCGACCACAAATGTGGTCGACCACAAATGTGTGGAACAGTAGAAGTGCTACAGAAATGTGGAAGTGGAAGAGAAATATCTTGAACCTTCTACTGGAGGAAATGGCTTTATGTTTGTCCTTAATTTTAAAAGAACTGGATAATCTACTGTATGTTCAGCTTGATGAGGGGAATCTCTAGATGTCCCACCATCTTGTTCTATTGCAGTGTTTCCCAAACCTGTCCTCAGGACCCTCCGCCTCCCTAGGTTTTCCAGATATCTGAAGCACAGCACAGGTGATTTGATTTGCTGCTCAGTGATTGCAGGATTCAGTCTACATCTCTCAAAGGTGATCTGCAAAATCTGGACTGGTTGAGGGTCCCGAGGACAGGTTTGGGAAACACTGTTCTAATGGAAGATTTTAGGACCACTGACTAATCTCATGTTTCAGCAGTTGCCGGTGCCTGTAACTGGGTTAACGGATGCATGTAGAGATTCTTTCTTTCCGTCTGTCCGCCATACTCTGAGCTGTTCAGGGTAGACATGTGCACAGCACAAAATTTCGTTTTGAACTAATGGATTAGATCTAAAATGCAATTTATTTAGTTGCTAAAGAAATTCGTTTTCAGTTCTTTAGTATGAAAACTAATTTCATTCATCCGAAAACCAGTAGATACAATTACTATTGTAGTGGTGGCTCCTCAGAGGGCTGAGATCACTGCTTGTTACAGTATCTCTCACTCTCAGCACAATGTGGGCCATGTGTAACCAGAGCTGTTATAAAACTTCCTAGAGCCATTATAGCCTGTGAAGGTTTTCAGTTTACAACAGCTCTGGTTAAGTTAGCACCAACATTGTAATACTGCCCCGTGTCAGGCAAAGCTGTTACAGTAACTGACTGCTGCTCATCACAGCGATCAGAGTTTCAGTAAAACTAGTAAATAATATTTTTACATATAAGAGGTTAGAACAATATTATTTCCTTGTTTTACTGAAACTCTGAGCACTGTTACAGTCAGTTACTGTAACATCTGAGCCTGATACATTGTACTGAGATAATATAACAAGCAGCGCTCACAGACACTGGATTTAAAGGGCTAAAAAAAAAACGCTCCTCTCTGTATAAGGTTTATAACATCCTCCTGCATTAATTAATACCCCTCTCTGTATAATGTATACAACATCCACTTGCATTAATTAATACCCCTCTCTGTATAATGTATAGAACATCCTCCTGAATTAATTAATGTCCCTCTCTTTATAGAACATCCTCCTGAATTTATACCTTTCTCTGTATAATGTATATAACATCCTCCTGCATTAATACCCCTCTCTGTATAATGTATAGAACATCCTCCTGCATTAATTAATGCCCCTCTCTGTATAGAACATCCTACTGCATTGGCATGTGGAGGGTGCAGAATTTTGGATGTTGCGCTCTTCATTGCTGGTCTCCTTCACTCCTCAATGTAATATCACAAAAAGGACTGAAACTAAAATGTAGTGCATTTTATTTTAGTTTCTTTCGTTTTTTGTACTGAGCAGTTTCGTATCTCTTGAGTCATACTAAAACTAAATTATCTCAAAATTCGGACTAAATCGTTTTAGTACTAAAACGAATGCACATGTCTAGTTCAGGGATACATTGCATTTCAGGCAGTTATTGCAGTGTAACTAGTAGCTGCAAGTGGTTCCATTACATGCAATGTTATTTGTAACAGCAAATTTCAATTAAGGTTTAGTCAGTCTTACGAAGATAATGCCATCTATTTTTAGTCATATTGTAGTTGTCTGAATTATATTAGTTTAGTTGTAGTCGACTAAATGTCACAAGATTTTGGCTCATTAAATCTAGAGTAGATTTAGTCAACTAAAATCTTATTGGTTTAAAGCAGTATTTCCCAAACCTGTCCTCAGGACCCTCCGTCTCGCCAGGTTTGCCAGATATCTGAAGCACAGCACAGGTGATATGATTTGCTGCTCAGTGATTGAAGGATTCAGTCTGGTTTTCCCCAAGGTGATCTGCAAAATCTGTCCTGGTTGAGGGTCCCGAGGACAGGTTTGGGAAACACTGGTTTAAAGCGTAACACATTATCTAAGCCAGTGTTTCCCAGACTTGTTCCGGGGACCCTCAACCAGGTCAGATTTTAAGTATCACCTTGCGGAAATGCAGACTGAATCCTGCAATCACTGAGCAGCAAATCATATCACCTGTGCTGTGCGTCACATATCTGAAAACGTGGCGAGGCGGAGGGGCCTGAGGACAGGTTTGGGAAACACTGATTTAAGCGTTTCTCTAGAATTTCCAAACTCCTCCTATACATCATAATCTCATCCTGGAGTAAATATCTTATCTGAATATAGAAAATTCATAATTTCTCTCTTACTTGAAATTAGTCCTGATTGGATCTCTTGCCAAATAGTCCCGTCTTGACATTTTTGTGTAGTTTTTATTAGTCCGCTAAAAGGTCAGTGGCTTTTTGTCATCATATAGTCATCATAACTTAGTCTTTATTTAGTTTTTGTCAACTAATCCCCTGACAAAATGTATTAGTCAACAAAATTCATACTGATTGTGTGGTGTTAGGTGCAGGTTATAATAGATTTTCCTTCAATAGAACCCAAATGAGCCAAAATGGTAATAGCTGAGAAAAGCACTCCATTGAGTTTTACACAGTATCGCTTAACTAGGTTGTTGAACCCATGTTAGGCTAGGGTCAAACGAACGCATTTTTCGCATCGATCGTCAAAAAGTGCGTCCAAACGCATTGACGTATTTTTTTTTACGGTGGACGCGAAAGCGGTCAAACGATGTGCATTTTTGTGCATGTTTTTTTACGGATCATCAATAAAACACTTTTTGCGTCCGGATGTTATGTAGGCCGGACATTAGCAGCGTCTGGCGTCTCCTAATCACGCTGCTATGAGGACGCAGCGCACTCTGTACGTCAGTACTAGCGGTTCGACGTTCTTGCAAAAATGTGTTTGTTTGCCGCTTGCGTTGTGCGGCCGTACTTCGTATATTGCCCGTCATTTGCTGCTACTACCGCCGTGATAAAGTGCGGCTCAACGCACGTTCAAAATGCGTTAGTCCATGCCTTAGATGGCTGGAAACCGTTTTAGCATTTGTGGCAAGCAGTAAAAGTATCTGTTTTTATGTACATTGTTTAACGAGACCCATATTCGCCAAGTAATGCATTAAAGAGCTATTACCTCTTGAAACTGATAAAAGTAGAATACCAAACGTCTCCATGAAAGCATTGTTTGTATATATGTATAGCAATGTATCCATCCATGCACAACATGAACTGACGAACGCATCTATTCAGGGAACACCATGGCCCCTTCAGTACGTTTTACTATTTACTTGTACATACTTAAGCATTTAATACTGGAAAACAAAGCAAAAAAGTCCTTCTATAAATGCTATTAAGTGATTATCGAGCCAATGAATCTGCATTGGGACTGTAGCCATTAAAAACTGGAACTGCTTGACGGTTACGGATAAATGAACCCTCCGAACGGAAACACAGATAGGGAGGGTTACGAGATAACGTTTGTACCTTTCAAGGAAACAGCAGATGACATTTTCTTCCTTTCTGCTACCCACCTCTGAGATCATTCCACACCTTTAATCGCAGCCACAATGAGACACACAGGAAAAAGGAACAATCTCTGCGTCCAAGTGGCAGTAACTTAATACAGTCAGGGACCTGTATTGACCCTGGACTTTTATGCTTTCAGATTAATTTCAGCTACAGTAAATATGCCATCAGTATCGACTAGAATAACAGTAAGACTTCTGAGTGTGTTGCTGATTATTACTTTATTTGTATTTACACCTCCATTTTTAATATTCCATAACTATAGTGCAATTCAAAAAAACATGTTAAGGGGCACTTTACACACTCTGACCTCCTTTGTTTCTGCTTATTTAGGTGGTGTGTGTGAGCAGATTATGTCCCAATCCGCTATCACAGCTGTGTAAAGCAGAGGGGGTTTCCGCTTTCGGGACCTTTAGTAACTATTGCCATCAGTATGCTTCCTTCTACGCAAGTGCGTGTGGCAGTGAGCATGGCGAATTCACTATTTAATGAATGGACGGCATATTTTGACGAAATTGGAGTCACCGTAGCAGTTATTGGAAGTCAGCAAAAACTGCTAAATTGCCCCTTTAACCGCCGAATTGGCATTGACGAATTCTGCTGAATTGTAAAAAGTCTATTTTCCTAATAGGAGTTTTGATCAATTAAAAAACTGTCTAAATAATAAAAACGGTCCTTTATAAAATAATAAAAAAGATCTGTTACAAAATAAAAGCCTTAAGAAATAAAAAAAACAAAAATGTTGTCTAAAGAAATACAAAAAGGTCTTCTAAAAATTAGGGTTTTTGCAAAAAATAAATGGTGTTTTCAATTTTTTTTATAAAAAGATATTACTTTTTTTACATCGAAACATGGGATTCGCCTGTTTAAACCTGTCGAATTGAAAAACTGAAAATCAGGGCATTTTGATGGAATTTCAGTGCGATTCAGCATTCTGTGACTAGAAGACACAAAACATAGAGCATTATTTAAAGAGCACTCTTTCGTTCCCTGCACTTCGGGGAATCAAATTCCCCCGACCCAGCAGTGAATTCAACATTCACAGCAGGGTCCCCGAAGTGCAGGGAAAAGCCGCTGACCGCATCAGTAAAACAGCCGATTCGAACGCAGAACCACCGAAAAGGATGTATACCGATAGAGAGTAAAAAAGGTCACAATCGACCTATTTATTAAAAAATTTATTGCACAACGCGTTTCAACCTTATGGTCTTCCTCAAGTGCTAATGTTTTACACTTGAGGAAGACCATAAGGTTGAAACGCGTTGTGCAATATATTTTTTAATAAATAGGTCGATTGTGACCTTTTTTACTTTCTATCGGTATACATCCTTACTTCGCTTGAGGCCTGGGGAGACCGTATATCGTATTGCATTGCATTTCCTGGTGGAGTGCGGTCTCCATTGCATTGCATATTCTGGTGGAGTACCGTCTCTATTTCCATCTGTATGAGGCGAAGAGTTCCTGCAATATGTACGAGCTGCCAATGTATGAGCCAACTATTAAATGGCTCTCCACCATGTGAGTTGATCAGCCTAATGCAAATTGTGGTGATACATTACAATTGATATACTGCGCAATGTATGTCCCATTTGCTTTCTTTTAGGCTCCACTCCATAGGAGGATTTCCATACGCTTCATCTGAGCTACTTTTGCGCGAGGCCCCATCTATATTTTTTCGCCTATTGGGACTTTGTTTGTATCTTGGTGGTGTAGATATACGGGACCTTGCAGCATTCTTTGTTCATTCACATGCGCCATTAACCTTTTCTGTATTTTATGCTAAAAGAATAAACGGTTTAACCCCTTAAGGACCGAGGACGTACCATGTACGTCATTGCAGCGGGTCTCTCTTAGACCCGCTGACGTACATGGTACGTCCTGCCGTTTTTTGAGCGCTGGAAGCGATCGGATCGCTTCCAGCAGCTCAAACGCCATTGCAGGCTGCCTGGGAGTCCAGGCAGCCGTGCAATGGCGGTTAGAAGTGCCGGGGCACCATGTGATCGCTCCCCGGGAGCGATCAACATCCGGTTTCACCGGAGAGGTGCCCGGCACTTCTACAGAGCGCTGGAAGCGATCGGTATCGCTTCCAGCTGCTCTGAGTATATTACAAGGATGCCTCGACATCGAGGCATCCTTGCAATATGCTTACCTGCCGCCGGTCCGTCCGTGATCGCTCCCCCGAGCGATCACTTCCGGTAGCGGCAGGAAGTACTGAGTGCCACGAGGTATCGTGGCACTCAGTACAAAAACGATCACATCAGTGATCAGGTGCTCTGCTGGGTGCCTCGAGGGATCAAGGCACCCAGCAGAGTAAAAAAAAGTGTAAAAAAAAGTGAAATAAAAAGTAAAATAAAAATAAAAATAAATAAAATAAACTGACGGTTAGGGGTAGGGTTAGGGTTAGGGGTAGGGTTAGGGGTAGGGGTAGGGTTAGGGGTAGGGTTAGGGGTAGGGTTAGGGTTAGGGGTAGGGTTAGGGGTAGGGTTAGGGGTAGGGTTAGGGGTAGGGGTAGGGGTAGGGTTAGGGCTAGGGTTAGGGTTCTAAGGGCAGGGTCATCTTGGGGCTGAGTGGGATGTTCCTAGCCTGCCTCAGAGAGGCAGGCTAGCAACATCCAATCAGAAGTTAGAAAAAATCAAAATAAAATTTCTAATTTGTCAGGTCAGGTCAATATTTTGTAAATATTGGCTCTGACCTCTGTGATTCTCCCTCCCTCTCCTCACTTGTGTTTTGGTGAGCGAGAGAGAGAGATCAGATTTGACAGGTTAGAGATTTTAGTGAGATTTAGTGAGATTAGAAAAATTGAGGCAGATTTAGAGAGATTTTAGGGAGATTTAGAAGAATTGAGGCAGGTTTAGAGGGATTTAGAGAGATTTAGGTGTTTATTTGTATTTTCTTGTGAAACCCAACGGTTCTTCTAAGAACCAACAATCCGCTTATATATATATATAATAATTATAAAATTTTATAATCTATTATATATAATGTCTGAGAGGGTGTACAGCGCCGAGGAGGCATATGCCATCCTGGCGTCAGAATCTGAAGCATCTGCGTCAGACTCAGACCCTCATTTCGACCCCGCTAACTGCTCAGAGACGTCGCTAGATACATTATCTACGCTGGCTGATGTATCTAGTGATGTTTCTGATGCAGATCCTGGGTCACCACCTGCCAGTAGGAGACGCACAGCTCCAGCTGAGGAGTGGGTAGTGCCTCATCGCCAGAGGCCAGATATCCCTCCTTTCACGGCAAATCCTGGCATCAATATTGATGTTGCAGGATTTACCGCCACACAGTTTTTGCAGGTGTTTATGGGGATGATTTGTTGGGCCACATCGTGGCCCAATCAAATCTGTATGCCCATCAGCATTGTGCTGCGAAGCCAGACTCCTACTTGGCAAGGCAGCAATGGACCCCGCTAGATGTGCCAGAATTTCTGAAATTCTGGGCACTTACTATGCTGAGGGCATCATAAAGAAGCCCTCAATTCGCTCCTACTGGAGCAGTAGCCCCATCTGCTCTACCCCCATTTACCCCCAATCAATGTCACGTAGAAGGTATGAAAACATTTTGCGTTTCATGCACTTCAGTGACAACAGCCTGTGCCCCCCTAGAGAGCATCCCCAGTTTGACAGGCACCAGACTTTTACATTTTATTCGTACATTTTTATGTTCTACAATTGGTGCTCTATTTTGCCAAAATCTTTGCACACCTATGCATGGGGGGCATGGGTGTACTCAGGAGATCTTGCAGAAAACAACCTGGAGAGTTTTCATGCAGTAACAAACAACAGTGTCTCCTAAATCACAGTCCAAAACTACTGTGGGCGTAAAAATCTGAAAATTGAAAAATTACACCACACACCTTCTCAAATGTTTTGGGCTAAAACCGTTGCATCCATGGCATCAAAGCACTCCATATGCAATACCTTGGGGTGTCAACATAACAAATATAAACAATTTTCTGGCAATAATTCAAACTGGGGTATGCGGTAGACCCAAAACCAAAGATAGGCCTAGCTGAAGAAATAATCTCAATTTCAACTCCAATGACAAAGTCATAAAAATTGTATTTGAACCTTCCCAAAATCCTGGCAAACCTATGCATGGGGGGCATGGGTGTACTCAGGAGATCTTGCAGAAAACAACCTGGAGAGTTTTCATGCAGTAACAAACAACAGTGTCTCCTAAATCACAGTCCAAAACTACTGTGGGCGTAAAAATCTGAAAATTGAAAAATTACACCACACACCTTCTCAAATGTTTTGGGCTAAAACCGTTGCATCCATGGCATCAAAGCACTCCATATGCAATACCTTGGGGTGTCAACATAACAAATATAAACAATTTTCTGGCAATAATTCAAACTGGGGTATGCGGTAGACCCAAAACCAAAGATAGGCCTAGTTGAAGAAATAATCTCAATTTCAACTCCAATGACAAAGTCATAAAAATTGTATTTGAACCTTCCCAAAATCCTGGCAAACCTATGCATGGGGGGCATGGGTGTACTCAGGAGACCTTGCAGAAAACAACCTGGAGAGTTTTCATGCAGTAACAAACAACAGTGTCTCCTAAATCACAGTCCAAAACTGATGTGGGTGTGAAAATGAAAAATGACCACCAAACTGTATCCAATTTGTTTGGAGCAAACGGATGCATCCATAGCATAAAAACACTCCATTTACAATACTTTGGGGTGTTAGCTTACCAAATATATGCACGTTCATAAAACTGGGGTATGTAAAAAGGCCCCTAAAAAGAAGATAAGCAAAGAAGATACTGTATGTCAAATTAGAAAATTGACAAGCACATGTCAAAGATTGGCGTAGCACCCCAAAAACAACAGAACAAATCTATATATGGGTGGTATCAATTTACTCAGAAGATGTTGCTGAACATATTTTGGGGTGTTTTTTGGCAGTAACCCATAACTGGATTTGACAATTCATGCCTAAAGTACAATGTGTGTGAAAAAATAACACAAAAAGTGACTACCTGAAAGTTTGACATAGAGCTAGTGCATGGAAAGTGTTAAAATACAACTCTTTGAAGCACCCTAGGGTGTGCCCTTTCTAAAAATATATGGTTTGATGGGGGTAAATTACTTTGGCCGGCTTCAAAAATTCCCAAATAGGACATGGGTGCATGATGACGAAATGTGAAAATTCCAAGTTGGAAAACTGAAATGCGCACCCCCCAAATAAGGCCTATTAGCCCCCAAATGACCCGACATACCTATACATGGGTGGTGTCAATTTACTCAGAAGATGTTGCTGAACATATTTTGGGGTGTTTTTTGGCAGTAACCCATAACTGGATTTGACAATTCATGCCTAAAGTACAATGTGTGTGAAAAAATAACACAAAAAGGGACTACCTGAAAGTTTGACATAGAGCTAGTGCATGGAAAGTGTTAAAATACAACTCTTTGAAGCACCCTAGGGTGTGCCCTTTCTAAAAATATATGGTTTGATGGGGGTAAATTACTTTGGCCGGCTTCAAAAATGTCCCAAATAGGACATGGGTGCATGATGACGAAATGTGAAAATTCCAAGTTGGAAAACTGAAATACGCACCCCCCAAATAAGGCCTATTAGCCCCCAAATGACCCGACATACCTATACATGGGTGGTATCAATTTACTCAGAAGATGTTGCTGAACATATTTTGGGGTGTTTTTTGGCAGTAACCCATAACTGGATTTGACAATTCATGCCTAAAGTACAATGTGTGTGAAAAAATAACACAAAAAGTGACTACCTGAAAGTTTGACATAGAGCTAGTGCATGGAAAGTGTTAAAATACAACTCTTTGAAGCACCCCAGGGTGTGCCCTTTCTAAAAATATATGGTTTGATGGGGGTAAATTACTTTGGCCGGCTTCAAAAATGTCCCAAATAGGACATGGGTGCATGATGACGAAATGTGAAAATTCCAAGTTGGAAAACTGAAATGCGCACCCCCCAAATAAGGCCTATTAGCCCCCAAATGACCCGACATACCTATACATGGGTGGTATCAATTTACTCAGAAGATGTTGCTGAACATATTTTGGGGTGTTTTTTGGCAGTAACCCATAACTGGATTTGACAATTCATGCCTAAAGTACAATGTGTGTAAAAAAATAACACAAAAAGTGACTACCTGAAAGTTTGACATAGAGCTAGTGCATGGAAAGTGTTAAAATACAACTCTTTGAAGCACCCCAGGGTGTGCCCTTTCTAAAAATATATGGTTTGATGGGGGTAAATTACTTTGGCCGGCTTCAAAAATGTCCCAAATAGGACATGGGTGCATGATGACGAAATGTGAAAATTCCAAGTTGGAAAACTGAAATGCGCACCCCCCAAATAAGGCCTTTTAGCCCCCAAATGACCCGACATACCTATACTTGGGTGGTATCAATTTACTCAGAAGATGTTGCTGAACATATTTTGGGGTGCTTTTTGGCAGTAAACCTTAAAGTTCACAGTACATGTATTCTTAAATTGCGTTCAAAAAAAAAAAATGACCAAATTTTTTTTTTTTCTCAAACTTTGGCATAGATTTGTGGTAAAATGGTTTGCATGGAAAGAGTCAAAATACCCCAAGTTTAATACCTTGATTTGTGTACTTTAAAAAAATATGTATATGTGGAGGGTTATTCAGGAATTAGTGACAGATATCAGTGTTACAATGTCACTATCACTAGTTTTGAAAATAAACTCTTTGGAAATGGCAAAGTGCTACTTGCACTTATTGTTGCATAAAATAAGGAAAAAAGCGAGGAATATGTAAACATTGGGTATTGCTAAACTCAGTACTAAATTTAGAAACTACTAAAGAATTAATTTTTTTTGACGGTTGTTGATACATAAGAAATTTTGGGGGTCAAAGTTCGAAAAAGTGGTGTTTTTTCAATTTTTGTGTCATATTTCACAATATTTTTTATAGTAAATTATATGAAATGATGAAAAAAATTGTATCTTTATAAAGTCCATTTAGTGACGAGAAAAACAGTGTAAAATATGTGTGGGTTACATAAACGAGTAAGAGGAAAATTTGACGTAAACACTAAGAGCGCAGAAACGTAAAAACAGCAGCGGTCACGAACGGACGGATTCGTGTAAAACCGCCCGGTCACTAAGGGGTTAATAAAAACAGGAATATTTTTTACTTTGAAACCTATAGGATACTTCTGATTAAACCTGCTGAATGAAACCACCGAAAATCCGGGCATTTCAATGACATTTTAGTGGTGTTATTCGGTGTTCTCTGAATACATTAACCATTACTTCTCTATGGGGACTTTCACTGCCGTTGAACAGCACTGCATGTCACTGGCAATTTGCCAATATTCAGAGAACTGCCTGCTTTTTGAATAGCCAAATGGCTTCAAAATCGCACCGTACGGGGAAATGCACTGTTCGGTGCAATTTTGGAGCCAAATTCAGCTCTTTGAATAACCCCTATAGTCTTCTATGGGACAATTTTGTTACCGGCGAATTGCACCATATTTCGCTGTCAGTTCACCTGTAGTTGGCAAATAGACAGTTTCATGAATAGGTGAATTGACCCAAAATTGCACCTCACCAATTTGGAGGTTAGTGAAATAACCCCTTTGAGGATGTAATAAAAATATAGCGGGGAAGAGGAGTTTTTCAATTAGTAAAAATATTTTTTTAAAAGCGCAAATGCTGTAACCAGCACCCACACAATCACTATGGCGAAAAAGATGTTTTTTTTTACTTATTTATTTTTCTCCCTAAAAGGGTTATTCAGTAAGTGCCGAACTTGCCATCAAATTTCACTGTTCGGTGCAATTTCGGTGGAGTTTGTCTATTCAGAAAGCTGTTAATTCGCCAAATACTGACAAATTGACAGCGAAATACGGTGCAGTTCGCCGCAATTTAAAATTTTCACTTAGAGATATCATATCGTATAATTAACTATAAAAATTTATATGAAATATGATGAAAAAATGGAAAAAAAAACACTTTTTTGAAATGTAATCCCCAAAATCTACAACCGCCAAAAAGACCCCGGCTAAATAGTTTCAAAATTTTGTCCCAAGAATAGAAATACCCAATTTTTACATGATTTGCTTTTTGACCCCTTCACTGCTGAGCCATATCATCTCTGTCCGCTGAGCTCATTTTGACCGTTTTATGCTCATCAATTTTAAATGCCAGCCTAGGTCCTATTTTAGTAAACCCCCAGACAATTTAAAAAAATATATATATTATTTTTTATTTTATGTGCTTTTACAACAAACCTGTTTGGTATCATTGGAAAGGCCATTATCTAGCTGCCACGGATCGGGAGATACGGGGATTCAATGATCCCCCTATCTCCACTTGGCAGCTAGGGGGTTAATTGGCCCACTGACGTCTGTGGGTGGGGGGTGACCCAGAGGCTTGGCTGACATCCAAGATGTCAGCCACATCCATGTTTGAATCGCAATACGGCGCCGATTGGTGCCGAATTGCGATCCGGCAGTGAAATATTAAATGCTGAAAACCGCTGAAAAGGGGAGACTCTCCCATTTCCAGCGGTGCAATTTCTATGTTTCTAGCATTAATGGTTGGGGAGATAGAGGGCTCCAAAAGGATCCCCACCTCCCCTTCCTGATTTTTACTGCAGGCGCCGGTGGGCTCCTGCTGATGACATCATCGCACCTGTCAGACCCTCTAAAAAGGTGGGGCAGGCTTCCAGCCTGTCAGTCCACGGCGGGAGCCGGCGAGTATCGGACAGGGAGGGAGGTTAGGAGACCCTGACGTACCATGTGCAGACTTCCCATTCAGACGTACATGGTACGTCAGGGGTCAGGAAGGGGTTAACTGACACTGCTCCTGTCACGTTCCTAGCCGCAGGCACCTTTAGGAAAGTCAAGTCCGGTGCTGCTCCACCCTTGGAACCCTAGTAGCAACCTTCATGCAGTGGCGGCTCTAGGAACAATATATAGGGGGAGGCACATAACATACCACAGTCAAAGCGGGGGGGCACTAGTAATTTACGTCACTAAATCCTACCACTGAAAGGACGAAGTATATATAAATAAGATTCCAAAATCCCAGAGTAATGTGATGGAATGATACCTTTGTGTTGTACTAACCTGATGCATAAACTCAATATTTTATTTGACGTAGTTCGGCGGTTTTCACCGACATCCGATAACTGCTTCAGGGACTTCAATTTTTGCAAATTGATCCCTGACAGCTCCTGTAAAAACCATTCCTCCTTCTCTCGCCCTAAAAATATATTAACATTGTTATAGAGGTGATCAACGTAGCAGGAATACGAATGAAAAACGCCTACATACATGCACCCTTGGATATAACACTAGCATATGGGTGTTTGCACTATGTGTTGGGACAAAATCAAATGACACACTGACCACAGTCACTTCTCTCAAATACCTAGGTATGTGGTTAGACCCAAATCTATCTTTTGGCCCCCACATCGAAAAACTCTCCTCTAAACTCTACCCCAAACTAGGTGCCCTGTACAGAAACAAATCCTGCCTGAGCCCCGCGGTAAGAAAGCAGATTGTACAACAAATGCTTATGCCAGCCATTGAATATGGAGATGTAGTGTATGCAGCCGCCCCACAAACACACCTCCAGAAGCTTACTACATTGTATAACTCATTCTGTCGCTTTGTGCTACAATGTAACTACATGACACACCATTGTGACATGTTAAAAGAACTAAACTGGCCATCACTGGACTCTAGACGCAACCTTCACCTTTCCAACCTGGTGTTTAAGAGCTTTTCTGGGAAGCTACCACCCTACCTGAATATGCGGCTTCCCCCGGCAGTTCCCTCATCCTATAACCTCAGATCCAGGACCAGCACCTTACTTGCAATACCGCAATACAAAAAGAAAATGTCTCGATCCTCATTTTCCTACAGAGCACAGCAATTATGTAATAACCTCCCAGACACCGTCAAATCTTCCCCCAGTCTAAAGTCCCTTAAGAGCTCCCTATTAACATACCTCAATACGAAATGCACCTGTAAACATGTAACATAATGACTTTATTTCCTCCATATTTATTTTTCTGTTAATCTGTATATTTGGTCTTGTGTTAATATCTTGCATTTTACTATTTTGTATTTCTGTAACCACTCAATGTTCTTGAACCCAGGACATACTTGAAAACGAGAGAAATCTCAATGTATCCTTCCTGGTAAAATCCTTTATAAATAAATATACAGACATTTCTTTCATGGTGTCAGGTATTCTATGCTTTATCAGTGCTCTAGTATGCATGGCACATGGGGTTGAAGAAAATTTTCATGGGTTCTCATGAAAGAGCAGCTTTGACAGTACCCAATGTACATGTGGTGGGGGAGTTAAACTTGTGAGGATTATAAATTACAATCAAGTTAAGTGACATTGAATACCTATGGTGCAAGAAAGGGTTAATCTTGTGTGTTTAAGAACCCAGTAATGTGTGTCAGTCATCCACTTCAGTTAACAGGCTTGTATTAGCTGCCATAACAACGTGTTTTAAGTACCTCTCCATGAACTCTTCATGTCTGGGTTCTTTTTCCGGTCCGGAACTGAGAATTACTTTGCAATCCTTTATTGCTGGGTTTGCAAGAGGTATTTTCAAAAAATAGAACTTTTCTTGGTTATGTGTAGACACCTCACACAGGGTTACACTGTGTTCTCTCTCCCCATCTGTCCCAAATTCAGCTGGAACCGTCCAAAAAAGTTTTTGATGATCCATAGACTTTGAGTCCTGTTGACCTTTGAAATAGTAGGGACATGATCAATTTCATAAGTATTTATGCTCTGCTGAAACACCCCAATATATCTTCTTTACACCTCTTGACAAAGAATTAAGAGATGAAATTCCGATCTCATAATTGGACTCTGATTTCTCCTTTTAGTCATGTGCAACATGTAAAGCGTGAAACAAGAAAATATTCCTTCAGGACCATTGTGCTACCTAAAACTACACAAGAATACTATATTATACAAAATAGAAATGTAACGTATGTTAATAAGTAATGAATGAAAATGAGTCCACAAACAATCCAATCTGCCCAAGGGGCGCGTGTGCAAACATCCTCAATAACAAGGAAATAAACAAAAAGGAGAAGAATAAGGTTTGAGTTGAATATTAATATATGCATATGCTTGTGAGAATGTACACTTACTGTCCGTCGAGTCACCTCCCTCTAACACAGAGAAATCAAATACTTTGCATAGACCAAAGTGAAATGTGACATGTTGTAGAATATAAAAAACACAAAATGCTGTATAATATATATACTGTTTAACTATCGGGGTTATTCAGAGAGAGGTGAAAAGCAGGAGAATGACTGGAGAATTGAAAATTCTAGGTCAAAATAGCCGATTTGGAAAGTGAGATAAATGGGAGAATTTTTCTGATTTGGCTGTTTTGACCTAGAATTTTCACTTCTCCAGTCATTCTCCTGGTTTTCACCTCTCTCTGAATAACCCTGTAGGCATAGAGGGCCCTGCTCATAGGAGCTTACAGTCTTGAGGGAAGAGGGTTGAGGAAGACCAGGAGAATTTTACTAGACGGTAGAATCATTGGTGCCAGTGGTCCCATAATGGTGGGGCCATTGAAGCAGCTTCAGATGTGTGTGATTAGGTATGAATAATGTGTGATGCCCAGAAAAATCACTTTGGTGCTTTTTCTTTAAGCCGTAATCTAAAACCCTTTTAATCCTGTGGAAGAGAGGTGTGTGTGATCTGCTGCCTACTTGTGCTGAAAATAGTTCTCTGGTGTCCTTCTACCTCACAATGCCTAAACGTATAGCTCTGATTTCATACTTTGCACCTGTTTATCGTCGGCTGACACAGAAGATCAATATCAATTAAACGGGCAGCTAAATAACTCCAACGGATGCAGTACACATTATCTCAATGTATGTAATCAATAAATGAGCAATAATTGACTACCCTTGGGTTATTTTTATTAATAGGGAGGCCACCATATGATATGACATCATTTGGGGGTGCCTGGCATCTTTGTATAACCTGTTGCATTATAGAATGGGCTGTCGAATTTACAAGAATCCTTTCTTTGGCTGGTTCCAGAAAGCGAGGATCTTTATGGGCTCGTGCACTTTTTGATATTGGCTCCTCCAAAATTGAAACAAGTGGAGTGATGTGGGGATTAAAGAGTGTTCCGAGAGTTATCAGGTTGGCTAAACATTGTTGGGGAAACTTCCTCGGTTATCTTCTCGTTAGTCTAGCAAACCTTTTTTTTTTGGGGGGGGGGCGTTCTTTTCATTGTTGTATTAAATGGTATTTTAGCAAAGTGACCTTGATATACTACATATATAGTAACCTGTCCGTATTCTGCACACAATACGTAATTTACCCCATTCACCAGAAAATGTGAAAGCCTCCAGCTCTCTCTTTTGTTCATTTTGAATATAGGGGGAAATTGGTGTGGCAAGTTTCAAACTGACCGTGCTGAGCACAAAAAATATGAAAAGTACTTGATGAGCTTATCCTGGAGTGAGGATTTCCGGAGTTCAATAAGCATGTGTTCCATGGAGCCTGGGACCTCACACAGACAGGCCACCCATTGAATACAGCTACAGAGTTTATTCGGTTTTCGTTCCATGTTTATCATGTCTTCACAATATCTTGTTTGTCACTAGTATTTTGCTTCTAGGATTTTTTGGGGGTGAGTTACACATCCAGCTCCTGGGTGCTACTGAATAAATAAGATTAGTTCCTTATCAATAGAAATTAAATAGTTTAAATTGCTAAAATGCTACTTTTAACAAACCAGATTTATTAAGTTTTAGACACTACATACACACTTTAAAACTAATTGTCTGGCAAATTAGATTATTGCATGAATATTTAGCACTTTGCTTGTATTTTACTCACAAAGTACTGACGTACACTTTTTTTTTTTTTTGGAGAAAGGATTTTACCAGGAAGGATACATTGCGATTTCTCTCGTTTTCAAGTATGTCCTGGGTGGCGAGTATGTACCGTTAGGTGTCTTGCCAAGGACACTTACTGGAGAGGTGCTCGTCAGGATCGAACCCATGTCTCCACAGGCTCTTTCCATGCAGAGCAGTGATGTTACCTCTACTCCACCCAGCCGGTATTACATTTACAAAAACATCTCTGTATTCTGGTCAAAACCAACAGATCCAGACGTGATGGCTATAGTAGTAAATATATATGCAAGACTTCACAGTATTGATATTATAGCAAAGTTAGTTTTGTGTAATGACTTCATGTAGGCAATATAATCTATGGGGAAACACGACATCAAGTCACAAAAGATTACTGTGTAAATTGGATATTCTTACTTTTTTTTTTTTTTTAGTACTTACAAGGGTTGTGGTGGAGGACAAAATGTGAGATAAAAAGCCTCCACGCAATAATTAACCCCTTAAGGACGGGAGTAATTTTACAAGTTTGGAACACTTTTGAACACTTCTAAAAGTAGAATTTCAGCTATTCGCTGTTCAACCATAATTTACCTCTTACATATTAAGTGTACCCACCCTTATTATATATCATTTTGTTCAGGAGAAATAGGGCTTTCATCTTCCATCAAAGATTTATATATAAAATATATTATAGTATGAAAAAAAACCTAAAAACTATGAGAAAAAAGGAAATTTTGCAATTTTCAAAGTTCTCCATTGTATTTTTAGTGTGAATGACATTGTACGCTTAGCATTAAATGAAATAAAATACATATATTTCTGGTCGGCAAGGTCTTACGAGTTCAACGGTACCCCCCATGTAGAGGTTTTAGGAGGTTTTGGAAAGTTACAGGGTCAAATATAGAGTTTGCCCATTTCACGTTTTACAACTTGAAATTTGCCAGATTGGTTTCCTGGCCCTATGTTGACTTTGAGAGGTTATGGCAGCCCAGGTATGAAAAGTACCCCAACATGTCATAGCATTTTGAAAAGTAGACAACCCAGGCTATTCCAAATGGTGTACGTTTTGTTTTTTTATAGTAGTCTCTTAGTCGCAAACTTGGTCTTCATGTTTGTGTTTTGCATTTTTCACACAAAAAAACTGTTCTTTTACCGATGATATCATGCTCCCTCGACATTTTACTGGCCTAAAAAACTCATATTTCTGGTCGGCAAGCTCTTACGAGTTCAACGGTACCCCCCATGTAGAGGTTTTAGAAGGTTTTGGAAAGTTACAGGGTCAAATATAGAGTTTGCCCATTTCACGTTTTACAACTTGAAATTTGCCAGATTGGTTTCCTGGCCCTATGTTGACTTTGAGAGGTTATGGCAGCCCAGGTATGAAAAGTACCCCAACATGTCATACCATTTTGAAAAGTAGACAACCCAGGCTATTCCAAATGGTGTACGTTTTGTTTTTTTATAGTAGTTCTTAGTCGCAAACTTGGTCTTCATGTTTGTGTTTTTGCATTTTTCACAAAAAAACTGTTATTTTGCTGCTAATATCATGCTCAGTCAACCTTTTCCTGGTCTACAACATTGATATTTGTGGTCGGCAATGTGTTACGAGATCAACGGTACCCTCCATTTAGCATTTTTAATTTGCTTTTTGGAAAGTTACACGATCAAGTGTAGAGTTTGCCAGATTGGTTTTCTGGGCCTAGGTTGAATTTGAGAGGGTATGGCAGCCCAGGTTTGAGAAGTACCCCATCATGGCATATCATTTTGAGAAGTAGACAACCCAGAGTGTTGAAAATGGGGTATGTCCAGTTTTTTATAGTAGACACTTGGTCACAAACCCTGGCCACACTTAGTTTTCAAGATTGTGTTTTGCATTTGTTTTACACGAAAACTGTTATTTTGCTGCTAATATCCTGCTCGGTCAACCTTTTACTGGCCTATAACATTGATATTTGTGTTCGGCAATGTGTTACGAATTCAACGGTACCCCATATGTAGCATTTTTATTTACTTTTTGGAAAGTTACACGGTCAAATGTAGAGTTTGCCCATTTCAGGTTTTACAACTTGAAATTTGCCAGATTGGTTTGCTGGGCCTAGGTTGAATTTGAGAGGGTATGGCAGCCCAGGTATGAAAAGTACCCCAACATGGCATATCATTTTGAGAAGTAGACAACCCAGAGTGTTGAAAATGGGGTTTGTCCAGTTTTGTATAGTAGCCACTTGGTCACAAACCCTGGCCACACTTAGTTTTCAAGATTGTGTTTTGCATTTGTTTTACACGAAAACTGTCATTTTGCTGCTAATATCCTGCTCGGTCAACCTTTTACTGGCCTATAACATTGATATTTGTATTCGGCAATGTGTTACGAGTTCAACAGTACCCCCATGTTGCATTTTTATTTACTTTTTGGAAAGTTACACGATCAAGTGTAGAGTTTGCCAGATTGGTTTTCTGGGCCTAGGTTGAATTTGAGAGGGTATGGCAGCCCAGGTTTGAGAAGTACCACCATCATGGCATATCATTTTGAGAAATAGACAACCCAGAGTGTTGAAAATGGGGTATGTCCAGTTTTGTATAGTAGCCACTTGGTCACAAACCCTGGCCACACTTAGTTTTCAAGATTGTGTTTTGCATTTGTTTTACACGAAAACTGTCATTTTGCTGCTAATATCCTGCTCGGTCAACCTTTTACTGGCCTATAACATTGATATTTGTATTCGGCAATGTGTTACGAGTTCAACAGTACCCCCATGTTGCATTTTTATTTACTTTTTGGAAAGTTACACGATCAAGTGTAGAGTTTGCCAGATTGGTTTTCTGGGCCTAGGTTGAATTTGAGAGGGTATGGCAGCCCAGGTTTGAGAAGTACCCCATCATGGCATATCATTTTGAGAAGTAGACAACCCAGAGTGTTGAAAATGGGGTATGTCAAGTTTTTTTATAGTAGACACTTGGTCACAAACCCTGGCCACACTTAGTTTTCATGATTGTGTTTTGCATTTGTTTTACACGAAAACTGTTATTTTGCCGCTAATATCCTGCTCGGTCAACCTTTTACTGGCCTATAACATTGATATTTGTGTTCGGCAATGTGTTACGAATTCAACGGTACCCCATATGTAGCATTTTTATTTAGTTTTTTGGTAATTTGACAAGTGATTTTCAGGATTTATGTCGACTTTGAGAGAACATGGCACGCCAAGAAAGAATATTGCTCCAAAGATGACGCGCCAATGATTCTAAATTAGTATTTGAGTTGTTTGGTGCAGCCACTTTAGAATAGCTGGGCTTAACGTAAACAGGGACAGGCCAAATTCAGGGTATTCCAGAAGTCAGAGTAGTCGTTATAACAAGCCAATGAGTCGGTACAGGCAGCAAACAAAGAGTAGTCGGTATAACAAGCCAATGAGTCGGTACAGGCAGCAAACAAAGGGTAGTCGGTATAACAAGCCAATGAGTCGGTACAGGCAGCAAAGGGTAATCGGGACAAAGCAGAAAAGGGGATTTAGTAATTTAGCTCGGTATGATAAATTTTGAAGCACTCGGTTATGCAGAGGCCAGGTAGAGATGGGCAGGTAGGGCAATAATAACTAGAATCCTTTCGGATTCCTTTCTTGCGGCAGACACGACACTTTTTCTGGGGGGACTTTTTACAGCGGGTGGGAGGGACTCGGGAAGGAAAGTGTCTGCCGCTTAATCTTTGGAGATCTCCTGATTCCAAAGCGGATGTAACGGGGGCCGGGTTAGGATAAGTTGGGATATGATCTCAAGCATGAATTCTAGGAAGGGATATGGCTTTTGTACTGCTGCCTGCTTGTAGAGCACGTACGCATTGAAAATTGCTATCTCGGTCAAATAGATGGCAATCTTCTTGTACCATGCCCTAGTCTTTCGGTTCACCAGATAAGGCTGTATACATTGATCAGCCAAGTCTACTCCCCCCATAAACTTGCTGTAATCTACAATGCACTTCGGCTTTTCCAGTGGCTCAGTCCTCCCTCTCACAGGCACTGGCACTGTACTTTCGTCATGCACTGTAGATAACATGTATACATCCTTCTTATCGGTGAACCGAAGGGCTAGCACTTCTTCCTGACGTAGAGATGAAGAGGAGCCTCTACTTTTTTTGCCTGCTGTCAGGATTTGGGGAAAACCTCTGCGATTCTTCCGCACTGTGCCACACGCAAGGGTCTCAAACAATATAAATTTTTAAATAGGTCGATACTGGTGTAATAGTTATCGACCCATAAATGATAGCCCTTGTTGAATAGGGGATAGACCAGATCCCACACAATTTTCCCACTGGTGCCAATACAATCGGGGCATCCTGGGGGTCAAGGTGGCTATCTTTCCCTTCGTATATTCTAAACGCCCAGGTGTAGCCTGTTGTGGACTCACACAATTTATAAAATTTGACGCCATACCGGGATCGCTTGCTTGGGATATACTGCTTGAAGAGCAGTCTGCCTTTGAATTTCATAAGGGACTCGTCTACAGATATATTTTGGTCGGGAACATAATTATCGGTGAATTTGGCAGATATAAGACTGATCAGGGGCCGAATTTTATAGAGGCGGTCATGCATTGGGTCGTTTCTTGGTGGGCACAGTGCGTTGTCATTAAAATGGAGGAATCGCATGAGATTTTCGTATCTCTCCTCTTCATAACCCTTGGGAATAGTGGAGTAGCCAGGATGGGGTTTTTGTGCCAGTAAGACCTGATACTTGGCTTCTTCACTATTCCCATTACGAGGGTTAGAGCCAAAATTTTTTTAACTCTATCACATCCGTTGGGTGCCATTTGTTACGTCTGTGGCGATGTGAATCCGGATGCGCATCAAGATACTGGTTGGCAAACAGGTTGGTTTGCTCAACCACCATCTCGAATACATCGTCCGACATAAACAGGTTAAAAAAGCTCACTGGCTCACAGTCCTCTACCCTTACTGTGATGCCAGGAGTCGCCAGAAATGGGGGTATTTCTGGGCAGCCATATTTGGGGGTACCCAAATGCTCTCGTGCCTCCCAGTAGATGGGGGGGGTCACCATCACTGGAGGGTTCACTAAGGGGCTCTATATCAGAGGCTGTGAGGGTGTCACTGTCGGCGAGAGCGTCGCTCTCAGAGGCGGCCAGGATCTCATATGCCTCTTCTGGGGAATAAAGCGGAGGACATTTTTATGGGAGGTCGGGGAACTGATGGGGTCAAGTACACAAATAAAATATTAGAACACCTAAACTAAGCCCTTCCGGTCCTTGTAGTGGCCGGTACTTCTATCTATCTAGACAAGGGTAGTCAGGAATGCCAAGGGTCGTATGCCAATGCGGGTAGTCAGAAATGCCAGGGGTCGTATGCCAATGTGGGTAGTCAGAAATGCCAGGGGTCGTATACCAATGCGGGTAGTCAGAAATGCCAGGGGTCGTATGCCAATGCGGGTAGTCAGAAATGCCAGGGGGTCGTATGCCAATGCGGGTAGTCAGAAATGCCAAAGGGTCGTATGCCAATGCGGGTTCTCAATCAGGGGTACACTGCAGGCCAGGGGGTACAGTGCCTGGGTTTTTTTTTTCAGGTTTTTTTCAGTTATTTTTTTCAGCCAGGGGGTACTGTGCCAGGAGGGTACAGTGCCAGTCTGGAGAGTACAGTGCCAGCCAGGAGGTACTGTACCTGGGGTTTTTTTTTTCAGTTTTTTTTTTTTCAGCCAGGGGGTACTGTGCCTGGGGATTTTTTTTTTCAGCCAGGGAGTACTGTGCCTGTTTTTTTTTTTTTCAGCCAGGGGGTACTGTGCCAGGAGGGTACAGTGCCAGTAGGTGCCTGGGGGTACAGTGCCAGGTGGGGTACAGTGCCAGTGGGGGTACAGTGCCAGGTGGGATACACTGCCAGGTGGGGTACACTGCCAGGTGGGGTACACTGCCAGGAGGGTACAGTGCCAGTAGGTAGTGCCTGGGGGTACAGTGCCTGGGGGGTACAGTGCCAGTAGGTGCCTGGGGGTACAGTGCCAGGTGGGGTACAGTGCCAGTGGGGGTACAGTGCCAGGTGGGATACACTGCCAGGTGGGGTACAGTGCCAGGTGGGGTAAAGCCAGGTGGGGTACACTGCCAGGTGGGGTACACTGCCAGGAGGGTACAGTGCCAGTAGGTAGTGCCTGGGGGGTACAGTGCCTGGGGGGTACAGTGCCAGTAGGTGTGCCTGGGGGGTACAGTGCCAGTGGGGGTACAGTGCCAGGTGGGATATACTGCCAGGTGGGGTACACTGCCAGGTGGGGTACACTGCCAGTGGGGTACAGCCAAGTGGGGTACAGCCAGGTGGGGTACAGCCAGGTGGGGTAGTGCCAGGTGGGGTAGTGCCAGGTGGGGTACAGCCAAGTGGGGTACAGCCAGGTGGGGTACAGCCAAGTGGGGTAGTGCCAGGTGGGGTACAGCCAGGTGGGGTACAGCCAGGTGGGGTAGTGCCAGGTGGGGTAGTGCCAGGTGGGGTACACTGCCTGGGGTGTGGGGTACAGTGCCTGGGGTTTTAGGAAGTGCCTGGGTTTTTTTTTCTCTCTCTGCTTTCTCTGCTCTGCTTTCTCTGTCTCTCTCTCTCTGCTCCTCATATCGCAATGAGGAGCAGGAGAAAGGGGCAGAGACAATGTCTTAGCCAATGCAACCTCATTGGCTGAGACATTCTGACAGTTGCAGAGGTGACAGCTTGTCACCGCTGCAACTGACAGCTCCAGGCGCCGGATTGGCAGGCTTGCCGATTCCACGAGGGAAACGGCCCGCCTCATTTCCCAGAATGCCGATCGCCAGCTGGGAGGGTCTGCCCGGGTGTCAGGCAGACCCCCAGCCAGCGATCGGCATTGTGGGAAGGGAGGCGGGCCGTTTTTCGGCGCGCAGGGGCTCCAAACGCCGCGGGGCGTACCATGCCGTCCTGCGGCATTAAAGCCCACGTGGTGCAGGACGGCATGGTACGCCCTGCGTCCTTAAGGGGTTAATTATGCTTATTATTGCAGAAGCCACCCGCACGTCACAGCAATTCAAAGAACTGCATCCCAGAGCTCATGTGCTACATTCCCCATATGCAGCAAGGATCTCTGGGTAGGATATGCAAATGACATCTGTCTCACTTTTATGCATCCTGGGTCTGTTTTTACACAGAACCCTAAAATCAATGCCATGCCATACTAGATGGCTTTTTTTTTTTTTTAACTTTACCAGAGATAAGGTTTATACAACTGGTCAAAGCCACTCCTAGGACAGCGCTGTTTGGGGTTTTATTTATTTTTTAGTATTTTACCAGGAAGGATACATGGAGATTTCTCTCATTTTCAAGTATGTCCTACGTAGGCAAGTTTGTACCGTTAGATGTCTTGCCCAAGGACACTTACTAGAGAGGTGTTCTTGCTGGGATTCAAACCTGTGTCTCCACAGTTATAGAGCAGTGATGTTACCTCTACTCCATCCAGCCGTTACATATTTATTGGAAAGTGTTTTTACGTGACTGAAAACAAGTATCCAGAGTACACAGCAATGAGAATGGAAGAACATTCATGTTGTACATTTGCTATTTTGTCTAACTCCAGGGTTCTGATCTGGAAAGTTCCATTAATGCTAGATGCATAGCTTATCACAATCAGTGTCTGTGTTTTTAGACAGACCTGTCGATATGGCCTGGACAACATTCTTTGTGAGGTTTTAGGCTCCCGGCACACAAGCATATTTACGGCTCATGTGCGCCCGCACTTCCCTACGTCCGTGCGTTTTTGACGGGGAAGGCCATCCACCGGACGTGAAAAAGCCCTCCCCGTCAAAAAGCTAAACAGACGCTGACAGGATACAAAGCGCGATTCTCCATAGGAGGATCGCGCTTTGTACGCTGAGCGCAGAGAATGGAAGGAACGCCCACTTTCACGGACGTTCCTTCCATTCTCTCAAAACGCTCGTGTGGCGTCAGCCTTGGACTGGCTAAAAGTGGGAATGTGACATAAAAATTTAATCTAGATAAATAATTCCATTTTAGAGCAGTAAATGTGGCGTTTCCTGTGGAAAAATGTGTTGGCATGGGTTAGTTTTAACAGCAGAACTTCAGTATGTCCACAGGTAGGTTACAAAATGAATGCATAGAAGGTGTGTGCGGGGAGGGTGGGTTTGAATATATTCAAAATGCAAAGACAGACAATACACAAATACAATAAAATCATTTAAAAAAATTTTCAACCACTCTTTCACTTGAAATTTTTGGAGGACAGGGTGAAACCTGTACCTGGACAGAAAAGATTAGAAAATCCACTGGAATGATTACCCTTACTCCATGATTATGTGCTAAACATGTGAGCACACCACACAAACAGCCAGTTAGCTTCATCAATCTTTGGACATGTAATGCAGAAGAAACCAGAAAGGATCCTTATGAGCAATCTTCCAGTCTGTATTATGGAATTAAATCCTATGTCGCAGAGTCATGAGCTCCATGAGATATTCTGCACAGGCTGTTACTGGTATTTGCTTGACAACTGTAATCACCATAAATCTTGTATTATTTTATTATACTGATCATCCCTGTTATTTGTATTTTTTTGTACAACTTGAGATTAGGAGTTATGTCTCATTGTGTAGTATGATTTAACTATGAGGCTTTATTTTAGAAAATCCGCCTATCCTGGACAGAGGTTTACCTACTGCCTAACTGTTGTATTTTCCTCATTTTTAATAAAGTTTTTTTAATCATTTATATAAAATGTCACCTCTCTACATTCCAGATAATGTAAATACAAATTACCCTTAACTATTTTCTCAGCTTTAACAGAGGTCACATACCTGGCAGCATTAACTTGCCATTCGGCTCTACGTTCACCACTGAGGGAGAACTGGCACAGTGCCCCACTAGTGCCATGCTCCAGAACTTCAAAGGCAAAGTGGTGGTGGTGGTAGGACACGCAGCCAAAAATGCAGCAGAGGTAAGTTGTTGGGATCTCTTCTAAAGTTTAATTTTTTTTTTATTATTCTACCAGTGGCCAGCAACCTTGGCTCCCTGATGTTTTGGGAACTACATTTCCCATGTGGCTCAGTCAGCCTAATGGGTGACTGAGCATCATGGGAGATGTAGTTCCCATAACATCAGGGAGCCAAGGTTGCTGACCCCTGTTCTATACCATGGCTTTAATGCACATGTTTGACAATCTACACAATTCTTGTTAGGACCCTTTATTTAGATTTAACAACCCTTATGTTACATTTATCACCGCAGGGAACAGTCAAGCAGGAAAGCGTGGAAATATAGCTTGTTCACTATTATTTTCAGGAAAAACAGAACACTCTTTAGGTCCACACTAAAAAGCTTTTATTAGGGGGATGTGGTCTGCTGGGCGAAGAAGATGGCTGCTTGATCCCTCCATTCTGTGCCTGTATGGCTCCTTTTCAGCCTATAAACATGAGGTTTGGGCCTGAGATTCTGTCTGAGCAGAGGTCCCATCCCCCCCCCCCCACATTGTTTCCATCTGTACAAGTTTTGATTTCCGGACCCTTATGCTACATCCTGAGGGAACTATTATTATTATTCTTTATTTATAAAGCGCCAGCATATTCCGCAGCGCTGTACAATAGGCACAGAATACACAGGGTTACAATACAGTACATTGAACAACATTTGACAAACAGTACAGGAGGAGATGAGGGCCCTATTCCCGTAGGAACTCACAATCTAGGAGGGGTAGCCTAACAGATCTGCCCCCTTTTGGCCTTATGCAATATCGTCCCACATTTTGCACAGCTGGATTTTCTCTTCCCCCCCCCCCCCTTCTGGGTGGTAATGTCGGGATCGATATTGGCCTTTTGGTTGACCGGGTTTTGTAAATGGCATGACCTCCAGTCCCACACAATATTCTGTGCGATTTCATAGTAAGTCTGCTATGTTGACACATAGGAGTCCTGTTACTGACTACTCTTGATTTCCCTGGGCATTACGATAACTTTCTAATCATACAGACTTCTGTGTTTCTGCTACTGTTGGTAGTTCGGGTTTCTTTGACTTGTCTTTGTTTATTGCCTGCCTACAGTCTGCATTAGCTGGGATTTTTAGACACATACAGCGCAACTATGCTCCTCTCTATGGGCTCTGTATTGATTGTCATAAAACCCCCTTGAGGGTTATGACCTACTCTCATACTTAACCGGCTCCTTACCTGGTCTACTTGTACCATGGATTCGCCTTATCACAGGATACCCACTTTTGCTCCTCCTACGCTTTTTTCCCTTTTCTTTCCTCCCTTGAGTTAATATTCATGTATTTCAGAACCCTTTTGGCGCTTCCATACACATCCCCGTCGACATGGGGCAGGGTCAATTGGGGCAGGCCGGGGTCATAGGAAGCTCTCTACCTGTTCCACTGTGAGATAACTAAATTAACTAGAGCCGGAGCACAGGTATTGCTCAGAGCTCGTTGTTCCTTCCCCTGCAAGTTTTATGGCGTAGGGACTGCGAGAAATTACTTCTCACCCCTTTGTAGCCATCTTAGCTAGTATCTTTTCTTCTATTGTCTGTTATAAGATTGTATATCACCAGTAGAAAACCCTTTTTTCCCAGTCCCACTAGTCTTCTCTCCGCCAGCCCCCATCACGAGATGGGGGGGGGGGTGAAATGCACACCAGTCTCCCCCCTCCTTGTCTCTGTATAATCTCTCACAATGTGAAGGGTCTTTTTTTCCCCCTAGAAAAGCCAGATGGCAGCTAGGCATTACAAGAGACTAATTTTGCTTACTCTGTTGCTCCACGATTCTGGGCTAATGGTTATTTCACTCAAGTACCTGTAAAATCGTAGTGTCCCTGTTGTTTTCCCGGGGCAGGTCTGCATTTGCAGCACGCTCAGACCAAGATGGCTGTGGACATCAGATATCTGCTGGGTGGTAGGTTGGGTTGTCTTCCTGTCACCTTCATGAGTGTGTACATCCCCTCTCCTCCTGACAGATCTTTCATAACGACTCTGGGGATTGCTTTCCTTACTCCCTCTGCACACAGTTTATGTAGGGGGGCGACATCAACATTGCTTTAGACCCCTACCTAAATCGTAGTTCTTCTGCCTTCAGGCGTTACCCATCCTTTCTTGATCTGCTAAATCTATACAATACCTGGAGACTACTCCATCCCTGAGGCAGGGATTACACTTTCTATTCCCACCCCCACAACATGTACTCTCACATTGACTCTCTATTCTGCAGCAGAGACTTGGTCTCGTTCTTGAAGCATCTTGTATTCACAAGATCTCCTTGTCTGATCATCCCATTGTTGAGATGAGGGTGCGAGTCCCTGGAGGGGGGGAGCGTTACAGTTGATCTCCAGGAATACATTGAGCTGAACAGAACCCCAGATGTTTGATTGGCTACATTCTGGGAGGCTTATAAGGCTTGTATTAGGGGGTAGATTATTAGAATCGCAGTTCACTGGAAAAAAGGAAGGGCAGAGGGAACCGGGGTTCGGGTCCTGGAACAGGCTGACCAGAAACCTGCAATTCGGCGACACTGCAAGAGCTGATCGATACTTGGGGTCAACTTACTCTTCTCCAGTCTAGACAGGTGCAGCAGGAACCCTTACAATGGACAGATTGGAAGTAGTTAGAGAACGACGATAAACCGGACTCACGGATGGCTAAACGTTTACGGCAGAAGGCGCAAGAGCGTTACGGTCAGGGCCTTGCGGTATCTGGGAGGATCATTCACATATGAGCCTTGTGTCATTTCGCCTATGTTTGAAGATCACTACGTCTCTCTGCATGATGGTACATCTGCTGCAGGAAGGCCCCCCTTCAGTTCAGGTTTGGGGATTTTTAGCTGGGTGCACTCTCCCTGTAGCAACTGTGGATGAATTCACAGCACTTAACTCAGCAGTGACAGTCGAGGAGGTTCAAAGCACGATAAAGGCTATACAGAATTCCAAAGCTCCCAGCCCAGAAGATTTCTAAGCTGCATATTATAAAGCAATGGCGCCCCTTCTTTCCCACTTTTGTTAGAAGTGATTAATGCCTTCTTGGAGGGAGCAGAGACTCCGTCAGCTTCCATGCTGGACGGCAGAATAGTTGATCCCCAAGTAGGAAAAAACCTCACCCTTTGTTCTAGCTACAGGCCCATTTCCCTAATTCTTTTTTTTTTAACATATTGTTCTTTATTGAGAAAATGGAAAGTCATACATAGTCAGTATCAACAGTGTGTAATATTGCAGTAAATAAATGAAGAGCTTAAAACATCGTACAAAACGTGGCATTCGTTATAGATACAAGATCGGTGGACCTGAACAGTAGACAGAAGCCCAGGGTCGGGTGATGTAAACTTCATAGTGGTAGGTGTAGCTTCGGGAAGGAGTGAGTGGGGGGGACGACTCAGCGGGAGGTATATGGGAAAATGGGGTGAGCTCAATGAGATCGGGGGGCATTCCTACCCATCCGGGGCAGGCAGGTATTTAGCCAATAATGCCAGGAGCGATAGTGTTCAGCAACTTTACCCAGAGACAGCGCGGCCCCCTCTTCCGCCGATCGAATATTTTCCACTTCACGCAACCATACAGTAAGAGGTGGGGCAATGGGTTTACGCCAGAACATCGGCATGACCAGGCGTGCAGCGTGTAGAAGTCTGACAGTGATCGATTTCCGAAATACCTCGGGTGGAACCTCAGCGTGGTTAAGTAGGCAATATTCCGGGGCAAATGGGGGTGGCGGTTCCGTGACTTCGCAAAGGCAGTCGTGAACGGAGCGCCAAAATCCAGAGAGGACCGGGCAGTCCCACCATATGTGGAGAGCCGAGGCATTGGATGCATCACATCTCCAGCATCTGCCGGCCTCCCCGTCCGCATAATGGCTCAGTATTTGGGGGGTCTTGTGCCATCTCGTGAGCACTTTGTAGTTGGCCTCTTGAACCCTTACTGCTGTGGAGCTGGAGTGTGCCAATTGGCAAATATCGCTCCATTGGTGATCCTCAAAGGTTAAATTTAATTCACGTTCCCAGTTAGCGCGAGCGGGACTATTCAGGGATGACGTGGCTTGGAGCATGTTATACATTAAAGCGAGGCAGTGCGATGGGTATTGGCCTCTCTCTATCAACATCTCGTATTGCGTGAGCGGTCTGATATAGTCTGACAGTGGGGCAAGGGATCGTAATGACTTAATGAGTCGGTGATGGTGGAACCGCAGTAGGAATGAGTTTGCGTGTGGGATGGGTAAGTGGTCGCAAGGGATTGGATAACAGCCGGCAATTGGTGATAAAGAGAAAAAAGGTCAACTTATCTTTTAAGATGAAATGCTGAGGAGGTTCCCTGGAGATGGTCCAAATACTCCACACATAGACAAGAAAAGAAAATTGGAAAACCTCAGCGTCTAGAATAAATCCCCGTTGGTCTATTCAAATGGATCACGGGTATTGGAATCGCCAAATTTGACAAGAAGATGGGTGTAGGATAAAAACTTTTATTTCAAAATAAATAAAAAGATGAATAAAATAGCATAAAATGCACAGAGCCCAACGCGTTTCGTCTATAAATAGACTTTTTCAAGGGCAATACAAATATATAAATTTATAAAAAGCAAAATCATATAACAAACAGAACACCCATCATTCCTTTTATTACCCTTACAGGGATTTCATTGGTCAGCTCATTAGCTGTGGCGTTTTCCTTATATGGTAAAATCACAGACTACATTTATATTCCCATAAGTCCCTGTTCCAAAGTCTAATCAGCTCCTTTGTTATTTTCAAAGTCCGCTCTTATTGGATATCTTTGGTTTCGTTTTCAATGAACCTGAAAATTGCTTCCGATATTATTCCTATCTTCTCTTCCAGTTTCGTTCCTACCGGAAGTTCCTTCATGCTGCGGCATCCTCCCCAACATTCCCTCTGGTTTTCGTCCTTAATCCTCTGTCTAGTGTTCCCCATTAACGTGCCCTCCGAGTTACGTCCTTAATTTGGGATCCGGTTTCACTCATGATCTCCACCTCCACTTCCGTCAGCCCGTAAACATCCGGGACTTCACCAACCCCTCTGTTGTGACTCTCAGATCGATCCCCGATCAGCAATCCTTCTCAATATCACTCTTCGTTCCTGATATATCCAGGAGCCTTCAAAAAGCAGATCTTTTCTCTTCAGTTGGTTCATATGAAAGAATATATATATAAACAAAGTTAGAAATGCAAAAAAACAAGAAAATATATATTTCACCAAAAAATTATAAATAAAGAAAAAAATGAAAAAAATAAAGAAAAAAATAAAAGAAAATATATATAAAAAAGTGTATATTGCCAGCCCTAAAAAAAGAAGAGAGGAACCAAAAGAAAGTGTCCATTAATAACTTGCATGTATTTCTTCATAAAACATGCAGTTTTAAATACAAATGAATACAATGAAAATATATATATATAAAAATATATAATAAAAATGAATAAATAAATAAAGAATAACAAAAATGAAAATAATAAAAATAAAAATAAATAATAAAATATAAAAAATATATAAAAAATAGAAATTAAAAATAATAATAAAAAATAATAAATTAGAAAAATGATGAAAGAAATGAAAAAAAATATATATAAAAATATAAAAATAAAAATGAAAATTAAAAATAAAATAAAAGTAAAAATAGAAATAAAAATAGATGTCAAATATACAGTTTCCAAGTAAATTGCAATATCCGAAAAGGTACAATTTCAAGTAACATTTTCCCCGGTAGGGCCTCTTTAGAGGCCTTTAGAAGCAGGTGAGATTGAGTTCTTCGTTCAAACCCAAAGGTGCCATCGTTTTTAATTTATATATCCAAAAGGACTCCCTCTGTAACAATCTCTTGTTCCTGTCACCTCCCCTCCAGAATTCTTCTACATGTTCAAGCCCTACAAAATCAAAAGTTCCAAAATTGAATAAAGGACAATTATTACAGTGTACAGGGACCGAGTGTTTGAGGAAATTTTTTCTAATGTTATTTTGGTGTTCCTATACTCTTTCCTTCAGTTTACGTATCGTTTTGCCAATGTACTGTTTCCCACAACCACATTTCAGCAAGTATATGACAAACTTGGTGTCACATGTGATCCTAGATTTAATCTTAAAAGTCTCTTTTGTGACTGTACTTGAAAAAAGAATAGTTTTATTCTTCCTCAAATGTTTACAGGCTTTGCATTTTAAGCATCCATAGAAACCTTTCGGTTCACTGGCTACTTCTTTTTTAATTGGTTGAAAGGTGGCGCTGGGTGCGATAATAGATTTTAAATTTCTTGCTCGCTTAAACACTATATTTGGTTTTTCTGGGATCACTTCCCGAAGTATTGGATCCTTTTTTAGTATGAACCAGTTCTTTGCCAAAATATTTCTAATCTTATAGTGGTGTGCACTGAATTTTGTGGAGAAGGCAAATTGATAGTTCTGGTTGAAGACATCCTTCTTCGGTTTTATTTTCAGAAGATCTTTCTTTTCAACTTCACCCACTTCCCCACAAGTCCTTAGGACTTCATTTCTGTTGTATTTTTTGGCAATCAATTTCTCCTGAATCACAGAAACTTGATCCAAATAGTCCTTTTGTTCCGTACAATTCCTTCTGACTCTTAAGGCTTGGCTTCTTGGAATTCCATCCAACCAGGGCTTGTAATGACTGCTAGTGTAATGAATGTAGCCATTACCATCCGTAGGTTTAAAATAACATTTACTTTTCACCATCTTATCCTGATTAAAAAACAAAATGTCCAAAAAATTCATATATTCACGATGAAAATTCACCGTGAATTTTAGACCAAAGTTATTGGAGTTGATGTATTGTACAAACTGATTAAAGGATTCCTCTTCACCATCCCAGATAACAATGACGTCGTCAATGTACCGCCGCCAGAGCACCAAGTTTGCCCCCCATTGGGGGGGAACCCCAAATGAAGGAGTCCTCCCAGTACGACATATAAAGATTAGCGTAACTGGGGGCAAACGTGGTGCCCATGGTCGTACCATTGATCTGTAGAAAAAAACATTCGTTGTATAAAAAATAATTGTGTTACAAAATAAATCTTATGAGAAAATGTGGTGCCAAGCTGCGCTTCCCTTTTTTTGATGATAAATGTTCAAGCTGAAGATCTTCTTATTAAACAACAGAATCACTTGTAATGCGTGGTCATCAACCCTCAAAGAAAAGGGAAAAATTGGCAAACATAGTGTGCTCTGTATAATTTCTTTGAATCCCCCAAACGATTGTATAGTAATTCAACTCACATTTGGAGGTGTCATAAATCTGACACTGGATGTATAATGCCACCGATATGTAAAGGAGATATCGGACTCCCCTTTCTCCTCCTCCGTCTGGTAGTGTTCCTCCAAAGGAAAATAAGGTTGCAGGATCCTCGATAAATTTAAAATATATTTATTCCTTAAAATAATTAAAATAATACATAAAATGAACGCCAATACGCGTTTCGCGATACCAATCGCTTCATCAGTCGGCAAAAGAATGCTTTTGAATGATTCTTTTGCCGACTGATGAAGCGATTGGTATCGCGAAACGCGTATTGGCGTTCATTTTATGTATTATTTTAAGGAATAAATATATTTTAAATTTATCGAGGATCCTGCAACCTTATTTTCCTTTGGAGGAACACTACCAGACGGAGGAGGAGAAAGGGGAGTCCGATATCTCCTTTACATATCGGTGGCATTATACATCCAGTGTCAGATTTATGACACCTCCAAATGTGAGTTGAATTACTATACAATCGTTTGGGGGATTCAAAGAAATTATACAGATCACACTATGTTTGCCAATTTTTCCCTTTTCTTTGAGGGTTGATGACCACGCATTACAAGTGATTCTGTTGTTTAATAAGAAGATCTTCAGCTTGAACATTTATCATCAAAAAAAGGGAAGCGCAGACTTGTCACCACATTTTCTCTTCAGTATTGACTATTTGATGGTTGGAGGTGAACCATCTGTGTGTGATCACCTGCAGCTGACTGTTGAACTGCGAATTTAAATGTATGATAGACTTTTGTGTTATCTGACGTATTAATCGCACGGTTCAGTTTTATGCATTAGGGGGCGCCAGATACTACTCTCTTCAAAATAAATCTTATGGCCACCTTCAAAAATTCTTTCATCTCTCTCCCCAATTCTTCCTCATTCCGTAGGAGAGCATCAACAGCTTCAATTCCCAAATCATGTTGGATTACTATGTATAGAGCTGTTACATCCAATGTTGCCCAACAATAAGTGGAGCGCCACTCTATATTCTCCATCTCCTGTAAAATATGGCATGAGTCTTTAATATATGAGGGGGTTTTCTTGACTAAAGGTTGAAGGAAAAAGTCAATAAATTCAGATAGATTAGCAGTAAGGGAGTCGATTCCACTGATAATCGGTCTTCCTGGTGGTTTATTAGCATTTTTATGCACTTTTGGCAAAAAATAGAAAATCGGAATTTGAGGGTGGTATGTCATAAGGAATAATTTATTCTCACTTTCAATAACTCCATCTTCTGTAACTTGTTTCAAAATGTTTTCCAGTTCTTTTATAAAACTTTCAGTGGGATTTGATTTAAATTTCTTATACGTCATTGTGTCAGATAGTATTCTTAGTGCTTCTTTCTCATAATAGGTACGTGACATTAAAACCACTCCTCCTCCCTTGTCCGCTTCCTTTATCACAATATCTTTCCTCTTTTTAAAGGTTTGTATAATATCGTACTCTTTACTCAGATTATGTTTTTTATTTTCCGTATTAATTTTTTCAAAATCATCACAGATAGCTCTATAAAAAGTTAGCAAGGGATTGGGCCTGATTCATTCAGAAAATGCTTAGGTCTTGCAGGGAGTGGCAGGCCGTCCGAGTTCGTCGGGAGCAGGGATCTAGAGAAAGCTGGCAACCATTGCAAGGTGAGGAGCGGCGAGGGGAAGGGAGCTATGCCTGCTGAAGGCTTCAGAGATCGCCAGGCTTTTAGGGTGGCGTGTATTAGGGGGTGGGGGTCGGTCATGGTCTTTTGCGTGGAGATTGGTAGCCAGGGGAGGCAGGACAGGGGGCACCGCGCCGATCCTTGCTCTATCGCGACCCATGACCTATTCAGTGAGCAGGTGGACCATTCCATTATGCGTTGTAGGTGCGAGGCCAGGTAGTAGTGCCAAAATTGTGGCAGTGCAACGCCGCCTAACTGTTTAGGGGCCATCAGTAAGGCCAGGCTAATGCGTGTTTTTTTGGAGTTCCAGACGTAGGTGGAAATCATTGTGAGGAGCTGCGCAAAAAAGGAGGGAGGTAAGAGAATAGGGAGCGCTTGAAAAAGGTATATGACGCGAGGTAGGATGTTCATTTTCACTACATTAATTCGTCCGAACCATGAGATGTGCGGGAAGGACCATTGTCGTAGGTCTGCAGTCAGGGCCGTCAGCAAAAGGTTTGTAGTGTGCATGGAATAGGTCTTTACAGGTCGCAGTGAGGGTGATCCCTAAGTATTTAAGGCCACTAGTACACCATTGGAAAGGGAACATATGTTTTAAAGTTGTCTGTAGTTCAGCAGGAGCATTTATGGGTAAGATTTCCGATTTTTCCATATTAATACGGAGATTGCTGATGGTACCGTAATCTGCAAAGAGTTTAATTAAATGTTGTAAGGACTCCATAGGTCTGCGGATGAAGAACAGCATATCGTCTGCATATGCCGCAACACGATGTTCCGTCCCTGCCACCGATACTCCGTGTAATTGGGGGAGCGAGCGGATCGCCTGTAGGAAGGGCTCAAGGGTGAGGGCAAACAGTAATGGGGAGAGGGGGCAACCCTGCCTTGTGCCGTTATTAATGCAAAAGGGGGGTGAAAGGGCCCCGTTTACATTAAGTCTGGCAGAAGGGTTGGAGTACAGCGATCCGACCCACGCCAACATGTTTCGACCCAAACCAATGAGGCGTAATGTGCTGAAAAGGAAGCGCCAGCTGACGCGGTCAAAGGCCTTTTCCGCGTCAGTGGAGAGAAGTAGCATAGGGTCCTTCTTATTGTTGGACGTTAAATGGATTAAGTTAATCGCTCGCGCAGTGTTTGCCCTGCCCTCCCTTCCCGGAATAAAGCCCGATTGGTCAGTATGAATAAGCTGCGGAATGTGGGGACTGAGACGAGTAGCAAGGATTTTGGCAAATAATTTTACATCCTGGTTTAACAATGAAATAGGCCTATAATTGCCGCAGAGCTCTGTGTCCTTGCCTGGCTTAGGGATAAGCGTTACTGTGGCCATCAAGGTCTGGGCGGTCAGTGGGTCCCCGTCCGTTATAGAGTTAAAGGCTACAAGCCATTGCGGGTCGAGGGTTTCCCAGAGAGTCTTGTAATATAGGAGGGGTAGTCCGTCTGGGCCGGGGTCCTTGCCCACCGGGGTCCGTTTAATGGCTTCAGTTAGCTCTGTCCCCGTGATCGGTTGTTCCAGTAATCTTCTAGTCTCAGGTGGGAGGGACTTGTCAAGATGGGCCCGTAAGTAATCTTCAATAGCAGGTTGTAACAGTGGGGTAGAGGGGGTAGGGATGTTGTACGCATCTGTGAAGTGAGTAAGAGGTCCATCAAGTCCCGTGGGTGTGTAAGTAATTCTTTGGTCGGTGTGCGTAGTCTAGGGATATACATGGCCCAGTTGCGTTTACGTAGAGCATGAGCTAGGAGTTTCCCGCATTTATTCCCCTGGTCATAGAAAAGCTGTTTGGTGCGTTTTATAGCGGTTAAGGCACTGATATTAAGCAGGGAGTGTAGTTCAGCTTTGTGCCCCAAGAGTTCTGCATAGGTCTGGTCTGATAATGTGGTCTTGTGTGTCAGTTCTAGATCACGGATAAGAGTGTGTAGTTCGGACTCGCGTTGTGTCCTTTCTCTTTTGAGGCGCGCACCTTGTGAAATCCGATATCCCCTTGCGACTGCTTTGTGTGCTTCCCAAATTATCGGAGGCGTAGAATCAGGGGAGGTGTTTTCGATGAAGTAATGTCGAAGCGTGTCACGCAGTCCCGTTAATATGTCAGGGTCGTTCAGAAGTGTCTCATTAAGCCGCCAATGTGCGGATTTGGGTCGGTAGAGTGAGGTTACAAGAGTCATAAGTACCGGACAATGGTCTGCCCAAACCGTGGTGCCTATGGTGACCGACTGCATAAGGTGCGCAAAGTTAGACGGGATGAGCAGATAGTCGATTTGCGAGTATCGGTCATGTATTGTGCTGTAGTATGTGTAGTCTCTGACCGTCGGGTGCATAGCCCTCCAGCAGTCTATCAGTCTATTTTCGTGCAGATGGAGTCGGGCATGTTGGTGTACTGAGGGAGCCACACTAGACGTGCCTCGGGAGGTATCCACCCAGGGATCAAGCCCAGATTAAGATCGCCCCCTAGCAAGAGTATCCCCTCGGTGAATGACATTATGGTGCGGAGTACATCACGCAGAGCTCGATGTTGGCCCTTGTTGGGTAGGTAGACAGATGCAAAGGTATAGGTCTGGGAGCCTATGGAGCCCTTAACCAAGGTGTATCTGCCTCCTTCATCGTATTTAGTGTCCAGGAGCGTAAAGGGTACATGTCTGGAGAACAGTATGGCGGTACCGCGAACTTTGCCATCTTTACAATTTTCAAAATAACCTGTGGGGAAATGGTGATTACGAAAACTCGGAGCATTGTCAAGAGCGAAATGAGTCTCCTGTACCAGGACCACCGAAGCACGTAGCTTAAAAAACTCCCGAAGGGCGATATGGCGTTTCGTGGGGACGTTTAAGCCTCCTGCATTCAGGGTGAGCACCCTAAGGGTGTCTGGGGTGAATGCTATCAATCAAGAGTAGGGTTAACTAATAACGAACAGTAGGATGCACTAATCAATAGGTACAGAAGTAATACTTAAAACTATCAAACAGGTAAAACAGCAGAAAAAGATCAACAGAGCTGTCGCAACTCGTGGGTTAGACAAACCCGTGGCACCTATGGAGGTGTTGGGTGAGACCACACGAACCACCAGGACCGGGGTGGGTTGCAGCTCAGTGGGGTATGTGGAGTGAGCGCTTTCTCAAAGTCAGCGCAAGCGTAAGAAGGGTAAAAGGTAAGTCAGAGGTTCCGCTACCTCCGTGTGCGGTGGGTGAAAGAAAAAGGAATGAGTCTTAGGTGTATGCAAGGTTTGCATGGAAGGTGGTCACTAGCTGATGAGCGTTGTGTCCTTCTTAGTGGGTTTAATGTCAAATTGACGATCTCATCCTTCCTGGAGGGAGTAAAAGTGGCTGATTGAGGAGATTCCGTCGCGGGTGTTTTGGTCTGGGGTGACGCTGCGGGAGGGGCGTTTGGCGTTTCGGGTGCATAGGCTGCCGTTGGGTACGGCCAGGACACCAGGGTGGTCAGCGGGAGGTGTAAGGCTCGTAAAAAACCTCTTGGATCAGATTCGTTGCGGGCTGTGACCGGGCCCTGTGGAGTGCGTACCTGAATCCCGAAGGGGTGCAGCCAACAATATTGTAGGTTTTCCTTTTGTAGCGCCATTGTAAGTGGTCTTAAGGCTCTGCAGGTGTGCAGTGTGATAGGGGAGACATCGTGGAACAGAGCGATAGTGATTCCCTCAAATTTGATATATGGCCTTTCACTTGCTCGTCGCATGATCTCTTCTTTAACGCCAAAGCGAAGGAAAAAACAAATAACATCCCTCGGCGGGGCATCCGCTGGCCCTTTTGGTCGTAATGCTCTGTGACAGCGTTCTATGTCGATATGTGAGGTGTGATCGCGGCCGAGGATGGTGTTAAATAAGCGGAACAAAATCCTACCCAGTTCCGCAGGTGACCCTTCCCTTTCAGACAGGCCCTGGATTCTGATATTTTGTCTGCGGCCACGGTTTTCGAGATCTTCCACATGGCGTGTCAGCGTGAGTAATAGGTGATGGTGCGCTTCAACACGTGATGAGGTTTCTGTGATTAAAGTGGACTGGTCTCTGTGATCGCTCTCCACTCGCTCCAGGCGGTCACGAAGGCCTGTGATGTCATCTCGCAGCAGCTGGATATCTGCCGCCAGCGATTGACGGAGGGCAGCGTTTGCTACTGTCAGGTCCTGCTTAGTTGGGAGAGAGCGCAGGAGTTGAAGGACGTCTGCTGGGGCCTCCCATGTGTCTGTCGTTGAGTGTGAGGGTGACATGGAACCGCCTGGTGAGGTCGGCTCCATGTTAGGAGAGGCTGGTGCCTCAGGTTGGTCCGGCGGCGGAGCAAAAAACTGTCGGATACCAGGCGTGGAAGGATCCCCACCGTGTCCGGGGGCCTCTGGTGCCTCGGAGGTTCTTTTACCACGACCCATAGTCCTTTTAGAATACTTTGGTGCAGGAGAGAAGTCGGAGGTGTGCGGAAGCTCCTAGTCTAGGCGGCCATGGAGGTCCGTCGTCAAGTAAGAGAATAAGGGGGAGGGGGGATGGATCTGGTAGTGGTCCACTAAGGGGCCACCAAAAAATTTTTTAGCTTGGTTTATAAAAATTTAAGCACAAGGGCAGTGGGCCCACCTGGGTCCACCAAAAAAATTATTTAGAGCAAATTGGTAGGAGTGGAAGCAGGCAGCCCGCGATAGGTCATCCAAAAAACATTTTTTTTTTATATATGTATATTAGTATTTTGTTTTTTCCTCCTTTTTCTTTTTGTTTCCTCTCTTTTTTCTTTTTTCCCCCTCCTTCTCCCTTTCCCCCTCTCCTTTTCCCCTTCTTCTCTTTTCCCTTTTTTATGTTTTGTGGGGGGGTTTTTAGTTGGGCCCTGCTAGAGTGGGCGCTGCGTCAGGCCTCCGGGTGGGATGAGAAGCAGGCCAGGACCAGGTCCCTCTCGTCCAGGGTATCGGTGGACGGATGATGTTCTGCCCTTAAGGTTCACAGTGGCGCCAGACTCAGTCGTTCTCTCCCCCCCTGGGGCGGGTGCCCGATGTAGATGGGGGTCGGGCATCTTCCCGCCTTCCAGGAGTTCCGGTGGGACCACGGCTGTAGGCCGCCGCACGAGGTGTCGGTACGTGCTGATCTCGGGTGCGCCGTGTGGGGCAGAGGTAGAGGTGATTAACCTCTGCGGCGCGGCTTACCCGAGTCGGCTGGTGATGCCGTGAGAGCCATTTCCCTAATTACCTTGACGTTAAGATCTTTGTGAAACTTCTCTCTCTCCGACTTGGCCCCATAGTCTCTAGATTAATACACCCAGACCAGGTGGGATTTATTTCCAATAGGGAGGCAAGAGATAACATCAGATGGGCATTGAACTTAATACAAGTGCCTTGGACGACGGGGGCCAAGGGTCTAACTGCTGTCTATGGATGTAGAGAAGGCCTTTGACTATGTGGATTGGGCCTACGCGTGGGAGGTTCTGAGGGCCTTTGGACTCACTGCAGCCTTTTTGAGGTGTACAAAGGCATTATATTATGGCCCCCCAGGCTAGGATGGAACACAGTCACCCCCTTTTCCCAATCCAGAATGGGACAAAGTAGGGGTGTCCTTTGTTAGCACTGTTCGCCCTTTCAATTGAACCCTTAGCTAGTGCCATCATAGAATATGGTGACGTCAGTGGGATCCAGGTGGGGAGAGAGCAGTTTCAAGTGAGTCTTTCTACCGACGACATCCTCTTGACTCTTACCTTCCCCAGGATTACTCTGCCTCGTCTCCACACTGTATTGGATAGCTTCAGTAGGGTCTCCGGATATAAAGTGAACTTGGATATAAAGTAAAAGTGCAGCACTAAACATCTCCCCATCTCAAGTGGAGGTAGATTTTGTGCAGGACGTACTTGAAAACAAGAGCAATCTCAAATGTATCCTTCCTGGTAAAATACTTTTTAAAAAAAAAGAAATTCCCATAAAATGGCAGAGACGGTCTCTTAAATCTCTGGGGGTACAGTTTACAACATGTAACAGCAACTGGGGTTGAATGGTCTCCTGCTTGAAGACCAGACTCAAACCTGTTACAGCGTTTGTCCCTTCTCTCCAGTCAAACATAGAAACATAGAAAATGTCGGCAGATAAGAACCTTTCGACCCATCTAGTCTGCCCAATTACATGGATATTTTACCTGGATTTATCTTTTATTTAGGATAGCCTTATGCCTATCCCATGCCTGCTTAAATTCAATCACTGTTTTGGCCTCTACCACTTCTACTGGAAGGCTGTTCCATGTATCCACCACCCTCTCAGTAAAATAATGCTTCCTGATGTTACTTTTAAACCTTTGCCCCTCTAATCTAAGACTATGTCCTCTTGTTTTGCTACTTTGTTTCCTTTTAAATATACTCCCTTCCTCTACCTTGTGGATTCCCTTTACGTATTTAAATGTTTCTATCATATCTCCTCTGTCTCATCTTTTTTCCAAGCTATACATGTTAAGATCATTAAGCCTTTCCTGGTAACTTTTCTCCTTCAAGCCGTACACCATTTTAGTAGCCCTTCTCTGAACTCTCTCTAAGATGTCTATATCCTTCTGGACATGCGGTCTCCAGTACTGCACACAGTACTCCAAGTGAGGTCTCACCAGTGCTCTGTACAGTGGCATGAGCACTTCCCTTTTCCTACTGCTAATACCTCTCCCTACACAACCAAGCATTCTGCTAGCATTTCCTGCTGCTCTATTACATTGACTACTTACCCTTAGATCCTCTGAAATAATAACCCCTAAATCCCTTTCCTCAGATGTTGAGGTTAGGACTGTATCAAATATTCTATATTCAGCCCTTGGGTTTTTACGCCCCAGGTGCATTATCTTGCACTTACCAAATTAAAACTCAATTGCCACAGCTCCGACCATTTTTTTAGTTTACCTAAATCATTTGTCATTTGGCTGATCCCTCCAGGAACGTCAACCCTGTTGCAAATCTTTGTGTCATCAGCAAAAAGACATACTTTACCATTGATACCTTCTACAATATCACTAATAAAAATATTAAAGAGAATGGGTCCAAGTATTGACCCCTGAGGTACCCCACTGGTAACAAGACCTTTCGCCGAATAAACTCCATTTACCACAACCCTCTGTTGCCTGTCACTCAGCCACTGCCTAATCCATTCAACAATATTGGAATCCAAGCTCAAAGATTGCAATTTATTGATAAGCCTTCTATGCGGAACAGTAGTAGTAGTCAAGCAGATCCGCAGAGGCTTTCTTTCATTTGCAACCCTCAGCCAGAACTTGAGGGAGTGCTGTACAATTCTTAGTATCTTTCCCCAAAACCCAGACAAAACAGTGCAGGGAGGAGGAATGATATTATATTTGACATGGAGGTTATATGGGAAAAGGCAAAATGACACAAACAATAGAGTATGTTGTCTACATGAGAGATAGGAGAATCCATTAAAGAGATACCAAAATCTGACTAGTATGCAACAGACACGATTAGCACAACTCAACATCATATCAATCTAAGGACAAACAACTACACAGAAAGCAGGAACAATAGTTCTAAAAGGATTGCTAAAACAAACCGCATTCTCAACAAACAGCCAGTTTTGAGATACTAATATATTTAATAACATTAACTCTACAAGCCCACTTATCCCCACTATATTTTAGATTTGGCTTTGCCACATTGGCCCACAGTCCCTTGGCAGGAAGCCAGCATCTACACTTCTCCAACAGACAACAAGGCCGTGTATAGTTTGGGTGAGGGCGCAAGGAAGGAGCTTCATTTACACTGCATCATTGCAATAGCATTATGTGGAGAACTATGAGCATCTCTTTCCTTAGTTGCACGCCATACTGACTTTTTGGGCGCCTCTCAAGCTCTCCTTGTTTCGACAAATTTGCCCAGTTAAAATTATTTTACTCTTATACCTTTTTTGGACACTGTCAATCACGATCTTGGGATCAGATCTAAACCACCTCCAATCGGCCGTCCACAGTATTATTCTTGCTTTGCACACAGCTATACAAAGTGCAAGCCGCCTATGTCCGTCCATCATAGTGGATCAACAGGGAAGTAAACTCCATACCCATTGAACAATGCGTTAAAAGTAGGCATGTTACATCATGTTGTCCTCCCAACCGATCCGCTGGAATGCTACGATTAACTCTGGGGAGGGGGGGGTCACAATGGACCCAGCATAAATGGCACACGTTCAACACCTCCGTAATAACACACCAACAGGACTCCAATAATGTGAAACTCCACAAGCTGTCAGAAATAAATGTCAAAGTCCTCTATAACAAATCAGAAAGACAAATACACCACAACAACGCTTCCAAACTGGAGTATTGCCATAAGATTGCAGACAAATGTCCCCATCACAGCAAATATAACTTCAATATGCCAATTATCAGTCACATATGCAAACACATGTGGCTTATCCTTTCAGTTAGGCAACAGTAAAGTATGTGTTTTTCCAAGCATCCATGAACTGAACTCTTTTCAAACTCCAAAGCGGCCAGTTCCAAATAAACCAGATGAAAAAAATAGTGCAGCTTAATAAAATATATATTTGTGACAGATCTATTGGCTTTTTGGAGGGTTTTAAAAAATATTTTTAAGTATTGGATATGCAACTTGTGTTTTTGCAACTGGAACATTCAGCTTCATGTCTCACTTTCCACTCTCCTTCTGTATCTATAATAAACATTTTTATGCGTGTTTAGAGGATGAAGGGCAGTGTTCATTTTTTGGTGTTACTACAACACATGGAGGTTAGCGCAACAAGTTTGATGAATGTGCAGTATAGGAGAGTAGTTATGTGTACCGGACACATACCTGTCATGGTTCCCGGATCCCACCACACAGTCCTTAAAGCCCAACACTCCACAGGGCCCAAAAGCCACCAACAGGGTAGCCGTAAAAGAATCCCTAACTGTCTGGTCCTTAGAATTGGCCAGGTATACTAGCTAGACAGAAAGGGTTAATCAAAGACAATGTCGTAATACAAAACCAGGTCAGCAACACGGGGGTAGTCATACGAGCCAGAATCAGGAATACAGAGTATAGAATAGTCAAATGGAATAGCCGGGTCGATATCAGTGCAGAAGTGTAGTACAAGGAAATAGTCCAGGGCAACGGAAGGCAGAATAGTCAGAAAACAAGCAGGGGTCAATAACAGGTTAAATGACGAGAGAATTCAGGTACAAGGAGCTCAGGTATGGATAACCACGATCTGGCACTGCTTAGAAGGAACTGTTGGTTTTTAAAAGACCTTCACCAGACCGCGCCCCCTCAAGCTGCACCTCATGCAGCCACCTCCCTGCCTGTTTCAATTTAAACCGGGCGTTGGTGAACGAGCAGCATCAGACCTGCTGCCTTCAAGCACACCGGAAAGGCTGGAAGCCCCCAATGTTACAGTACCCCCCTCTCCACGGGAGGCCACCGGACGACCAACAGGACAAGTGGCAGTCGACCACTGAGGCGAGTGGCAGGATGACCACCAGGGCGATCGGGGTGCGAGGCATGGAACGCCCTGACCAACCTAGAGGCAGACATGTTGGAAGCCGGAATCCAGGACCGGTCCTTCGGACCATAACCCACCCAATCGACCAGGTACTGCAGAGCACCCCTGAACAGCCTAGAATCCAGAACTTTCCTAACCTCATACTCCGTCTCTCCATCAACCTGAACAGGTGGAGGAGGAGGAACGACCCACGTGTACCTGTTACACAACAAAGGCTTCAGTAGCGAGGTGTGGAAGATGTTGTGCAAGCGAAGATGTCTAGGAAGGGCAAGAGGATAAGCCACAGGGTTAACGCGGCGAATGATCTTGTATGGACCGATAAACCGAGGTGCCATTTTCATAGAAGGCACCCGCAACTTCACATTCCTAGTGGACAACCAAACTCTATCCTCCACGTTGTAGGAAGGAGCTTGTAACCTATGCCTGTCAGCCTTGCATTTCTGGACAGCAACATTGCGCTCCATGTTTTCGCGAATCTGTCTCCACATATCCTGTAGTTGTGTGAGATGTTCATTGAGAGCCAGGATGGCCTGTTGCGCAAACCTGAAGCGGTAGAGCCGGAGGGGAAAAAAACATAGATGGCAGAAAAAGGAGAGTGGCCAGTGGTCTCATTAACGGCGTTATTACATGCATACTCAGCCCAGGGCAACAACTCCGACCAATTGTCTTGTTGTTGTGTGGTAAAGCAACGTATGTACTGCTCGAGACCCTGATTTGCCCTCTCTGCTGCCCCATTGGTTTGTGGATGATATGCTGAAGAGAAAGCCAATCGCACCCCCATCTCCACACAGAAATCCCTCCAGAAACGAGAGACGAACTGAGCTCCTCTGTCAGAGACTATTTCAGACGGAACCCCATGTATTCGTACCATCTCTCTAGCAAAGACGACCGCCAGTTCTTTGGCTGTAGGAAGCTTAGGTAAAGGAATAAAATGAGCCATTTTGGAGAAGCGGTCTACAACTGTCAGAACCACAGTATGACCCTTGGACTTCGGCAAGTCCACAATAAAATCCATGGATAGACGAGACCAAGGCCTATTAGGAATGGGTAAAGGCTGCAATAGACCGACAGGCAAGGTTTTACTGGTTTTGCTTCTGGCACAGACTTGACAAGCCAAAACAAACAGACGTACGTCCTGTCGCATGGTGGGCCACCAGAACTGTCTGGAGATACTGGTAAGAGTCTTAGTAATACCAGGATGACCTGCTGGTTTTGAATCATGAAACATTATGAGTAATTCTTGTGTTTCCTTTTCAGGCACAAACAACATATCTGGAGGCTTGTTAGGTGGAGCCCCCATTTGAGCTGCTTGGAGGCGTTCCAGAAAAGGCGAGGAAACAGACAAGACCGTGGAAGCCACAATACGTTCAGGAGGAACTATAGGATTGTGGTCTTGTGTATTTGATTCATACGGGTCATATTGACGAGATAAGGCATCAGCCTTTACATTGCGGTCACCTGGTCTGTAAGTCAACACAAAATTAAACCGAGACAGTAGTAATGACCACCTGGCCTGTCTCGAGTTCAGACGTTTAGCATCCCCGATGTACGTAAGGTTCTTGTGATTATCAACAAAGGGTCAAGAGTACCTTCCAACAAATGTCTCCACTCTGACAGGGCAGACACAATAGCAAGCAATTCTCTGTTACTGATATCATAATTGCATTCTGCTGGTGATAATTTTCTTGAAAAGAACCCACAAGGATGTAGAGGCTTCCCTGGAGACTCTCTTTGAGATAGGACAGCCCCAATGCCTATCTCGGAAGCATCAACCTCAAGAACAAATGGAATTCTGGGATCAGGATGCCGTAACACGGGAGCGGAAGTGAAAGCCTGTTTGAGAGCTTCGAATGCCTGTTTGGATTGTGAAGACAAGACCTGGTTCTTCAGACCTTTACGTGTCATATTAATGATAAGAGAAGCTACAGCAGAATAATTCTTGATAAATCTCCTATAATAGTTGGAAAACCCCAGAAACCTCTGTATGGCTTTGAGGCCTTGAGGGAGAGGCCATTCTGAGATGGCCGTGAGTTTGGAAGGATCCATCAACAAAACCTTTTGGAGTGATAATGTACCCAAGAAATTTTACAGTAGTAATGTCGAATAAACACTTCTCCAGTTTGCAATAAAGACCATTGTCTAGTAATTTTGCTAATACCTGTCTGACATGTTCATGGTGGGTTTTCAGATCGGGAGAGTAAACCAGTATATCGTCTAAGTATACGATAACAAAGGATTGTAAAAAAATCTCTGAGCACATCATTAATGAAATCTTGAAATATAGCTGGAGCATTACAGAGACCGAACGGCATGACCAGATATTCATAATGCCCACTCCTGGTGTTAAATGCTGTTTTCCACTCATGCCCTGCTTTTATACGTATCAGGTTGTAAGCCCCTCTCAAATCGAGTTTTGTCTATACTGCTGATCCCCTTAACCTGTCGAACAGTTCTGATATAAGAGGGATAGGGTACACATTCTTGATGGTGATCTTGTTAAGCCCCCTATAATCGATACACGGGCGTAAATCTCCCTTTTTAGATACAAAAAAAGACCCCAGCCCCTGCTGGAGAAGAGGAACGTCTGATAAAACCTCTCTCCAAATTCTCCTTTATGTACTCCTCCATGATTTGGTTCTCTTTTATGGATAACGGATATACTTTGCCTCGAGGAGGCATGGTACCTGGATGAACATCTACGGCGCAATCATACGGTCTATGTGGAGGTAGTTACTCTGCCTCTCTTTTATCGAATACAGCCCTGAGGTCGGCATACCAGTCAGGAACCTCTGTAGACAACGGAGGAGCTGTACGTGTGTTCAGGGCAGCAATATGCTGAATGGGTATTAAACAAGTCCCAAAACAAGCAGGACTCCAAGACCGTATCTCTCCCTTAGCCCAATCAATAACAGGATTATGTTCCACGAACCAAGGGAAACCAAGCACATCAGGATTGGAAGGTGAACCTATAACCTGAAATATGATCTCTTCTTTATGCAAGAGACCAGTGGTAACAACCACTGTAACAGTATCGTGAGTAATTCTGGGGCAGGATAACGGCCTACCGTCTATGGCTTCGACAACCAGAGGGAGAGAAATGGAGGAAGCATATTCAACATCAATGAAATTACCAGCAGCCCCAGAGTCAACAAAAGCGGTAGTATGCGTGGTCTTGGTCTCCCAAGCCAACGTTTTAAATTCTATAGCATAATCCGACACAGTCCTGTTCCCTTGACGTATGCGGAACAAGGATTTGCCAGCTAACTTTGGCCTTTCTGGTAGGATTAAATGTACGTTTTAACTCGTCTATGAATTCTTTATAGTTCAGTACGATAGTCTTCTCTGCCTCCCATAAAGGATTCGCCCTTGTCAACGCTCTGCCAGACAGATGGTTAATAATGAACCCCACTTTGGCTGTGTCAGTGATAAACATTTGTGGATTTAATTTAAAATGAATATCCACCTGGACCAAAAATCCCCGGCACTCCAAGGGAGTACCGTCAAACCTCATAGGAGCGGTCATGTGTACCTGGGATGTCTGAATCACAGGAGACACAGGTATATGCAGGTGGAGGTGCAACCCCAGCTGGTTACAGGTGAGCCGTACGAGTCAGGATAGTTTGTAACGCGAGAGCAAACTGATCCATCCTATGGTCCTGCTCGTCCTGTCTGGATACAAAGTTACTTAAATGCTGTGGTAAGTCTGCGGGATCCATTAGGCCAGATCATAATGTCACGGTTCCCTGATCCCACCACGCAGTCCTTAAAGCCCAACACTCCAGAGCCCAAAAGCCACCAACAGGGTAGCCGTAGAAGAATCCCTTACTGTCTGGTCCTTAGAATTGGCCAGGTTTACTAGCTAGACAGAAAGGGTTAATCAAAGACAATGTCGTAATACAAAACCAGGTCAGCAACACGGGGGTAGTCAGACGAGCCAGAATCAGGAATACAGAGTATAGAATAGTCAAATGGAATAGCCGGGTCGATATCAGTGCAGAAGCGTAGTACAAGGAAATAGTCTAGGGCAACGGCAGGCAGAATAGTCAGAAAACAAGCAGAGGTCAATAACAGGTTAAATCACAAGAGAATTCAGGTACAAGGAGTTCAGGTATAGATAATCACGATCTGGCACTGCTTAGAAGGAACTGTTGGTTTTTAAAAGACCTTCACCAGACCGCGCCCCCCCCCCTCAAGCTGCACCTCATGCAGCCACCTCCCTGCCTGTTTCAATTTAAACCGGGCGTTGGTGAACGAGCAGCATCAGACCTGCTGCCTTCAAGCACACCGGAAAGGCTGGAAGCCCCCAACGTTACAATACCATACATGTCACCAATTTATTATGATCTATATCCATAAGATTACATGGGCGCTGTTCCAGCTGGTTGCATCATAGCAGTACAACAGTGACTGTAAGCGTGCCCTAAACATATCTCCATGACTTTTGTTGCAGCTATAGGTCTGTTGTATTCATGAATTTTATTTATTTATAAAGGGTTTTACCAGGAAGGATACATTGAGATTTCTCTCGTTTTCAAGTATGTCCTGGGTTCAAGAACATTGAATGGTTACAGAAATACAAAATAGTAAAATGCAAGATATTAACACAAAAACAAATATACAGATTAACAGAAAAATAAATATGTAGGAAATAAAGTCATTATGTTACATGTTTACAGGTGCATTCCGTATTGAGGTATGTTAATAGGGAACTATTAAGGGACTTTAGACTGAGGGAAGATTTGATGGCGTCTGGGAGGTTATTCCATATTTGCGGTGCTCTGTAGGAAAATGAGGATCGAGCCACTTTCTTTTTGTATTGCAAGTAAGGTGCTGGTCTTGGATCTGAGGTTATAGGATGAGGGAACTGCTGGGGCAATCAGCCTATTCAGGTAGGGTGGTAGCTTCCCAGAAAAGCTCTTAAACACCAGGTTGGAAAGGTGAAGGGTGCGTCTAGATTCCAGCGATGGCCAGTTTAGTTCTTTTAACATGTCACAATGGTGGGTCATGTTGTTACATTGTAGCACAAAGCGGCAGAATGAGTTATACAATGTAGTAAGTTTCTGGAGGTGTGATTGAGGGGCAGCTGCATACACTACATCTCCGTATTCAATAGCTGGCATAAGCATTTGTTGCACAATCTGCTTTCTTACCGTGGGGCTCAGGCCGGATTTGTTTCTGTACAGGGCACCTAGTTTGGTGGAGTTTTTCGATGTGGGGGCCAAAAGATAGATTTGGGTCTAACCACATACCTAGATATTTGAGAGAAGTGACTGTAGTCAGTGTGTCATTTAAATGGTGTGGCTTGAAATCATGTCGATGTGGAATTACAGAAAAGCAGATTGTGTGTTCGGAGGCTGTAATATAGCTTGACTTTCACTTTGCAATGACTCTGCAAGACAAACATTTGGGGCCATGACAGATTCTCTTTATCGCCATCTGCATTGTGACATTTAGTTGTAAAATCAACTGCAGACATAGTGATGGCCGGGATGATTTAAATAATGCTATCAAAGGTCTTTGCACCGCCATGGCTGTTGCTAGGCACTAAAGAGTAATTTTTTTGAGATTTTTTTTTTCTTTCTCAAATAATCCGATTCCTGACCTTTTCCTTCTAAATGCACGAGATCTTTTCTTTCCCATTTGCAATGTAAAATATAACATTTCTTCTATAGTTTTCTATTTCTGTCTTGGAATAAAGAAAACTACATTTTTGTTGGTTGTGTTCACTTCAATTCAGTGATTGATTAGAAAAGGTCAATGTGCTGCCCTTTCATAGAATGTCTGTTATCGCTGTAGTTAACACAAGTCTTTCGCCTTGTTTGTTGGGCTGTTGTGGTGTCTTTGTTTCTCTGTGATAAACTTTAGGTGGAGATTTTCGTTTCTATACAAAGAAAACAAAATCTATTTTCCTCAACAATATGTTTTATTGAAAACGGGCATTTACTGTGGTGCTATAACCAAAATATGTTTTATGTTTCTATGCTTTTAGTTGTTGTAATAAATTGCTATTTCCTAACTTTTATTCCCATCTTCTGCTTCTTTAGTTTGCCAAAATAGTTTTAAAAATGCCTTTTATGAGGGGGATTGCTACCAGATACACTGGAGCCCTCCTCAGTAAGTGCATAGTTACCATCATATTTTGTGCTGTGTCTTATTATTTTTCTTTTAATATACTGAATGGCATACTGTTTTGAAATCTGCTTTTCTTTCCACAAAAGCCATTTAATTGGAAAACCAGCCAAACAATTGTGTCCAATCCATTACTACTTGATTTAGTTTGTTAAAATGTAAGTGATTAATTCTTATGGTGTCACAACTATTCAAAGTCAACATTTTTGTTGTGGCTCATCTTGTGTGGCAGGTCACTGCAAATTTCAGTGTCATAAACCTCTAATGGAAGCACTAATGCATTGAGAGCCTAGTCTGTCTATTCACTAAAGGTGAAACTCAGGTGAACTGGCAGGAGAAGTGAAAATTCTATCAGGGTTATTCAGAGAGCATGAAAAGCAGGAGAATGACTGTAGAATGAAAAATTCTAGGTCAAAATAGCCAAACCAGAAAAATTCTCCCTTTCATCTCACTTTCCAAATCAGCTATTTTGCCCTAGAATTTTTCATTCTCCAATCATTCTCCTGCTTTTCACGCTCTCTGAATAACCCTGTAGGTCAAAATAGCCAAACCAGAAAAATATTCCCATCTATCTCACTTTCCAAATCGGCTATTTGGTCTAGATTGTTTTATTCTTCTGCCAATTCTCCTCAGCTTCACCTTTTACTGAATAGACCTGTAGAATTATTATACTCATCATTTATATAGCGCCAACAGTTTCCGCAGCGCTTTACAATAACCAAAAGGAACAAGATACAGATAAACGGACATAGGATGGAAACACTAGCAGGGTTATTCAGAGAGAGGTGAAAACCAGGAGAATGACTGGAGCAGTGAAAAGTCTAGGTCAAAATAGCCGATTTGGAAAGTGAGATAAATGGGGGAATTTTTCTGGTTTGGCTATTTTGACCTAGAATTTTCACTTCTCAGTCATTCTCCTGGTTTTCACCTCTCTCTGAATAGCCCTGTAGGCATAGAGGGCCCTGCTCATAGGCAGAGCCGGATTAAGATCTCTATGGGCCTGGAGCTGAGTATTTTGGTGGGCTTTTTTTGGAATTTAGTGAAATTAAAACCTATTTTGGGCTATTTAATAATGCAGATACGGGTATATCTAACCAGGCAGATACTGTGTGAGTAAATTTCCATTCAGATTTCAATCATCACATCGTGTAAAATAAGTTTTTCATATTTTATAATCCAAACCTCTGTGGTTATATATTCTATAGGGAATTCATGTTAAAAAAAATTAAATGGAACCTGTTACTGCATTGTTCTGAGAAAATATACAATTTTAACCAAAAAATTTGATATTTCCCATGTGGTTTGGATAATGGTGTTTTATGAATATTATGACTAGGTATAAACACTGACCTTGGTTCCAGCGTGGGAAAGGAGAAGGTGCGTAATCGTAGTGGTATTGCTCATTTTATACGTGACAAATGGACAATACCATCGCTTTGGAATAAAAAAAAAATGTTTTCTTTTTCTTTTAGATTTTACATTGTCATGTTTTGTATCAGTGCAAAGGACAGACTCTATATTGTCCGATGACACCTCAGTTGACCTTGCGAGGTTAATTAGTGACTCAGAGATAATTAGACTAATTAGAGATTAGTGGCTCAGGGTTCCAAAGCCCCCCCCCCCAGTGCACTTCACTGCAATGTGACGGTTTAGGTTCTTGATGTAACAATTCGTAATAATAGATTGTACCATTGAAAAATGAGATGGTGAGTTAGTGCAGCATCATTGTTCCCTTTATTCTTGAAAAGTGAAAAATATTGCTCTGTTAGAAAGAAAAATAAAGAAATATTTATCATTTCACTTTTATTGTTAAATACAACCTGGCCATACTTGGTATCATTAGAAAGGTCATGCTCTGGCCTTTCCGGTGATGCCTCACATGACCATGTAGCTGCTATGGAGGTGGAGATATAGGGGCCCAAATGCCCATCAATGCAGACAAATTTATCCTTTCTGTGGGCCTATTCTGGGGCATGGGCCTGGAGCTGCTGCTCCATCTGCCCCTATGTTAATCCGGCCCTGCTCATAGGAGCTTACAGTCTAGAGGGAAGAGGGTTGAGGAAGACCAGGAGAATTTTACTAGGCGGTAGAATCATTGGTGCCAGTGGTCCCATAATGGTGGGGCCATTGAAGCAGCTTCAGACGTGTGTGATTAGGTATGAATAATGTGTGATGCCCAGAAAAATCACCTTAAAGAAAAAGCACCAATCTAAAACCCTTTTAATCCTGTGGAAGAGAGGTGTGTGTGATCTGCTGCCTACTTGTGCTGCAAATAGTTCTCTGGTGTCCTTCTACCTCACAATGCCTAAAAGTATAGCTCTGATTTCACACTTTGCGCCTGTTTATCGTCGGCTGACACAGAAGACTAAAGTGTAAGTTGTCCACGTCCTGTTGTCTGCATTCAGTGAAATTGTTGTGTGTAGATATACACACACACACCTACATGTCTAGCTCAATGGTGGCAGAGCTTACCTCCATACATTTGGGAATGATACATCCCTTCTAATAATTTGAGGCCCATACCAAAGTGTAATGGAAATCTTTTCTTTGTTTGTTTTTTGTCTTTTACTCTCAAGAGCATCATGTTTTCAGCTTCTAGTTTCCAAAGGCTCACGTGACCATGGAGCTGTACGTTTGTCATCCAGGTTAACATTCTCAATTTGCTTCGTTCATGCATCATGGAATCTCATTAGAAAGGCAACATAGTTTATCCGTAAATAAAGCTACATGTGTCACGTAAGGCTATCAGTCTACATCCACAGATATCCTTAGGCCATGCTTACACACAGCCTTTGTTTACTGTGAACTCCTTAATGTACCCCTTACCTAAGGTGAAAGGAATCCACTCCTAGAAGGCTTCATTTGTTTTAAATGTAACAAGCGAGACAAGAATGCAGGAAGGAGGTATCACAATGGAGTCACTACAGGGCAATCACACCTGCGAGAAACCTGTCCTTTACTCCATGATCTCAATCCATCTCTGCACAAAGAGACTAAAGTCCAATGCTTTTTCCAAGTTGCTGACGCTGTGTTGTTTTTTTCTTTTCTTGCCTTCTAGGAATGTTAATAGCATATCATGCCTTTAGATAAGTAACATGATAATAGTTTAAAACTTGACAACAGTTTGTCATCCCAGAAATAATATTTGACAGATGTTAACACTGACGACTCAAAGGTCCTGAAACAAATAAAGGCCCTGCCATTGAATTTGCAGGGAAGTGATGTCATCACATTCTCCTCTGTGTTGTGCGTTCAGAAAGATGTAGAAGCAAATCATTTTTCTGACACAGAACTGGATGTGCAATTATCAGAAAACAGCCATAGATAAACTGCAGGGGTTTGGATCCCCACCACATTAATTAATTCTAATGTATTCTATTATATTCCAGGATAAAAACTGATTGTCTGAAACAACATTCCCCCTGCAATCTATCATTTGCAGTATGCCCTCAGGGAATTGCACACTAGTTTAAAAATGCGCTTTAAAAAGTAAGAAAAAAAATAGATATATATAAAGTATACAATACAGTGTAATATATCGTAATAAAAAAACACCTTGATTGGCAATTTCAAGATGAGAAAATAAACCTCAAATTAATCAGAGATGGCCCTAAAACAATGAGATATGTTACTCCTCTACTATACGTTTAATAATAGTTGTTATTAAAAAATTTTTTGCAACATTACAATAATAATAAGTCCTGATTGGAAATTATCTGGGTGCTATTTTGTTCATTCCAGTGCCGTCACTATGGTTGGTGTCACCCGGCGCAGTAACTCATGGTGTCGTCCCCCCCCGAGTTTTACGGGGTTTTATTTTAACTACTCTTACTCATAAATCAGTACTCCCATATAACACTGAATGCTCATAATACACGGCGCACATTACTGTGAGGTTTATTGCTGTGGAGCTCTCTCATATGCTCACACACAAATTTTGACGAACTTCCAGCAAGTACAGTGCCTGTTCGACGGCAGTGAATGTTCCCATAGGGAAGTAATGGTTGATCTGTTCAGAGACACCGAACAGCAGAGAAATGTCCTGATGTCCAGTGTTTTCATTCAGCAGGTTTATTCAGGCAAACACCATAGGTTTCAATGTTAAAAATATTCCCGTTTTTAACCAATATCTAATAAACCGTTTATCCCTTTAATCTGTAGTAAAATGTCTATTGATTTCTTTTTAAAAAAATTGTGTATCTGTTAGGCATTTTGCAAAAAAAAATTCTTTCTAATCGCGGTTTTTCTTTTTTCTACAACAGACCTTTTTATTATCATTCATAGGATCTTGTATGTTAATTCCAAACATTTTCATTCAGTAGTTATTTTGAAAACAGCGGACGACGGGTTTGCGGCGGCATTTGGTGGCTGATTCCCAGCACTTCAGGGACCCTGCAGTGAATTCACCTGGGAAATTTGTCTCCCCGAAGTGCGGGGAACAACTGAACACTGAAATGTCTTCGTCATTTCGGTGCTCTGTGAGTATCCCCTTTAGAGTTTTTTTGGGTTTTTTTGCCGCCCCCGTATGTCCTTGCCTACCCAGGACATACTGGAAAATGAGAGAAATCTCAATGTATCCTTCCTGGTAAAATATTTTTCTGTAAAAAAATAATAATTCTTTTTTGGGATGTCATCCTAGGTGGTGGTGTCACCCGGTGCGGGCCGCACCCCCCCCCCTTGTGACGCCACTGGTTCATTCTGCAGCATCAGTGCCTGGCCTTGACAGACCGGTGATTTGTGAGCTTACAGGACCTTTTTCAGCCAACATTAGAAGGGGAATTGATATTTCTAAATATACAGGGTGCATTGGCAAACAACCTTGGCTCTACAGTTTGGTTGTTTTTTGAAAGCAATTCATCAAGCATCACAATATGCCTGCAGTGCAGTTTATACCAGTGCAGTTTATACCATGATTAATAAAAATCTAACAATCGCAAAAGGATGTTCCTGTATGTAATATGAACTCAAAATAGGTCTAACAATATTTCAAGTCTACAGTATATAAGATGATCTTAGTAATGCAAACTTTATATTTCAATTAAAATTCAATTTATGCATGTCACATGGTTCTGTGGTTTATATAGTTGAAAATACACTCCAATTTAATCAATTCAAGTTGTGTATGTTGAGGTTCCTTTTGAATAATGATGGCTTTTGCTTCAGCAGCCACTGCACCTTCTTTCTTTAATGGTCATCGTTTCAGCTTTTTTTTTTTTCAGCAGTAATCTCATGTTCAAGACTCCAACACAAAAAAAATTCGGAGGAAATGAGCACTTACATATCTGTCTCCCTAAATTAATATTTCCAGAAATACCACTTCCAAAAATAATTCCAGCTCTTTTATCTGTTGCAAATAATAATATTAAATGCCCTGCTCTGGGAACAGAATGTCGTTGGGCGGCTGGAAGGAGATGCTGGGAACATGCCTGGCTGTTGGGCCCTCTCTGCTTTTGGAAGGTCTGGCCAAGAGAAATTGTTTCTCCGTTCTCTTCATGCTGTCATAAGTTCCTCGGTCACTGACTCAATGACCCCCATTTGAAAGGCTTTCTATAGTTCCTGTTAGTTTTTTTTCTACTTTTCCATTAAATCGTATTGCGTACGTACCATAATAATAATAAAGCCATCCAGGATTACATTTTCACTCGTTTCGCTAGCTCAGGCCCTATCTATTAGATATTTTGCCTCTACGCCGTTGGAAAAATTGTGTTTATTGAAAAATCTAATTAGATTCTGATTACTTTTTTTGCACGCATCTGCAAAGATAACAGTTGTTCTCAGTATGGATATTTAACTTTGCCTGTTACACGCCTCCATGGTTAGCTTTATTGCTCAACTAATTCATGATTGCAATCTGCAAGTTAATGTTCCAGAATAATTACATGTGAACCAGAGGCAAAGACCCCAGAGTATAGAGGTTTTAGCCATTATCCATAAAGGATAGGCGGAAATATAAATGTTCACAGCTTCGCGTGAACCTTTAACATCTACGATTTTAATTTAGTCACCCTAGGATGCGTATGATATTAATCTTTTCAGCTATCTGTTTCCCTTGGGGTGTTGGCTTTGGTAACGGGTTTCACACTTGCTCTGAGAATATATGGCGGGTGTCGTTATGGCATCCTTGTAGAATAGGATAAACCATGCTTGGCTCGACATAATCTATGTCAATTCATGCGGTTTTTCCTTTTTTTGTGCAAAAAAAAAGTCTTGCTTCAAAAGTACAAATATCCAAATAAAGACTTTGGTGCTTATGAGCTTCCGATGACAACTAGAATGTGATTCACTGTAGGCTCCAGTGGATGGATCTCTGTGGTGATAACAATCTCGCTGATGCTTGTCCAGCTTCCTAGACCTTTGCTTTTGCTTGCATCCCTGCTAGTAAATTTAGAGGCCGTGAGTATTGGCCTGTCGCTACAAAGCATACAAGGAATCCCTCTCTTCTTTTTACTCATAGATGTGATGACAACTATCTGTATTTAAAGAAAATTCGAAAAAAATCACAGCATAAGAATTTTTTTTTTTTTTTTTTGTTTATACATTCTGTAGGACAGACAGGGCCAGATTTATAAATAGGCAGAGTAGGCATGTGCCTACAAGCCACAAGGGGGTGCCTTGCTCTGTAAAACCAAGAAAAAAGTCAAGAAAATGTACAATTTACAATCATTTGGACCCCTGTAGTTCTTGACTCCTACAGGTTAACTGGCAGCAAATAAGGTATCATTGGAAAGGCCAGAGTATGGCCTTTCCAGTGATACCAAACATGACCAGGTTAGATTTATGTAAAAATAAAATAAAAAATGTTTTTTTCTTTCTTTCTAATACAGCGCTATTGTTCACTTTTCAATTCTAAAGTGAACATTGATGCTGCCCTAACTCACCCTCTAATTTCCCACACTGCCAGCAAGTGTGAAGACACAATTTATTGTTTCATCTACAACCTAGACCGTGGCACTGCAGTGAGGACACATAGGGGAACTTTGGAACCTACATCACTGTTTTTTTTTTCCACCACAAAGGTCAAATGAGTGAGGTGTCAATGGAAAGGTCAGAGTCTGGCCCTGCCATTGATACCAAATATGACCATATAATGTGTAAAAATAAAAAAAATTGAAAAACATTTCATGCAAAATGTACTTTTTTTCTCTGTTCTCAGGCAGAGGCATTATGTGCTTTTACCTGTAAAGCGAATAATGCCACTGCACTAACTCAACTATAGCAACAGGTTCTGCCCCTTCTTTTCATTTGAGTACAGAGAGAAACTGTTTCTCGGTTATTTTTAAATGTTGTGTTTTTTCTTTTTATTTGCCCAAAAACAAAAATTAAGTCATTTTGGCACACAATTATTATTTTTTTTTGGGGGGGGGGCACTCCACGTATCTGTGCCTAGAGTCTCCTGAGATGTACATCCAGCTCTGAGGTCAGGTCTTCTGTTGAAGAGCAGTCAGGTCTCCGGGATTTAGAGACTACCTGACTCTCTTTCATGTATTATCGTGTTTTTAAAATGAGCCTGGTAAAATAATGTACATATCAATTATTGAATTGAAATTATCGTTTCTGTTAATTAGCAATTCTTTATCAGGGGCCGTGGCATGCAGAGGGCTTTTGATGCCTGGGGCCGACCCTTTGATTGCATGCCCACCCCCCAATCAAGTACAAGATCTAGTAGTTAGACATGTGAGAAAAGCCCTGCGAACCCTTTCCATACCATGAGCCCAGGGTACCCCCTTCCCAGCTCACATTAATATATTGCCCCAGCAGCTCACACATGGAAATATTGCCCCAGCTCACATGGATATATTGCCCCAGTTCACATGGATATATTGCCCCCAGATCACATGGATATATTTGCCCCAGCTCACATGGATATATTTGCCCCCAGCTCACATGGATATATTTGCCCCCAGCTTACATGGATATATTTGCCCCAGCTCACATGGATATATTTGCCCGAGCTCACATGGATATATTTGCCCCCCAGCTGATATGGATATATTTGCCCCAGCTCACATGGATTTATTTTCCCCCAGCTGATATGGATATATTTGCCCCAGCTCACCTCTCCTGTCTGCTCTGCTCTCCACGAGAAAATATTGACGGCGGCCGCATGCTTTTCCCTCCTACAAGCGGCCGCCAGCATAAAGCTCTGCCGCTCGCCTGGGGATCTATACACCAGCCAGCCGCGATCTCGTGAGATCGCGGAGTTTGCATGAACGCCGCGATCGAGATCGCGGCTGGCTGGTGTATAGATCTCCAGGCGACCGGCAGAGCTTTATGCTGGCGGCCGCTCGTAGGAGGGAAAAGCAAGCGGCCGTCGGCAAATTCTCTTGGGGGTAGAGCAGTCCCTTGGATGTCCCCCTGAAGTGGATGCCCGGGGCCACCACCCTGCCGGCCCCCCCTCTGCACGCCGCTGATCAGGAGTGCTCAACCGTGGCCACCCAGATCTTTCAGAACTAGATCTTTTGTGTTACTCAGCCACTCATTAGGTCAATAGAGCTTTTACAGAAATGTAATTCCAAAACATCTGTAGGGCCAAGTTTGTTGACCCCTGCTTTATATGATTACTAAATTATTCAACAGTTTGTGAAAGGGACACAAACCCTTCCATAAACTGTAACTAGGTTACCAGTTCATTACAAATAATTACAAATTTTAAAACAAAGTGTTTTTTTTCTTTGAAATAATTTCATGTTAAAAGGAAAAATAATTTATTTTTATCTCCGGTTTCCATTTTGTAGATTTTCCCATGATGCCACATTTACCAAAATCTGTGCAAAAGCTTTACTGCTGTTGTTTATTTAGTCTACAGTATTTACCAGTTAATGAGGTGAAGGAGGGCATGTTTAGTTAAAACATGAGAAAGCTATTGTTCTCCAGGCTATCTGAGATAAGAGATTGCAGATTAATGAGATAAGACTCTCCTGATGGTTTTCCCGAGTGTGTCTCGGGGTTACATTTCACCGCTGAAAGTGGTAACCCCAAGACACACTCGGGCTGTGTACATTACCTCTCTCTGCGCTCCCTTGATGTCCCCGCAGTCTCCTCCGGTGATCACGGCATTTTACTTCCTGGGTTCCTTCTCGCGAGGAGGGAACCAGGAAGTATGAGGGTCGCGATCGCCAGAGGAGGCTGCGGGGACATCGAGGGAGCGCAGGGACAGGTGATGTATCCAGCGGCATCCCAAGTGTTGCTCGGGGTTACCGCTTCCAACATAGGAATTTAACCCCAAGCCACACTCGGGATACCGCTAGGGGGGCAAAAAAAAATAATTGAGAGCTTTTTGACATGAAAATGTGAAAAAAAACAGACCGCCAGGGAGGTTAAAAGACTTCTAATCTACCATCTGGTGATGTCTTTTGAATACAATGCATTTGCATCCAATACAATGATGTGAGTCAGTGATCGACCTATTTCCATTCTATGGCCATTGCCACGCAGTGAGGACCAAGTGATGTGGGGCAGTTTACAACACAAAAGATCACAAAATGGATGCACCCAGTGACACATACAGAGTAAAATACTTTCGTAACTAAACATACAAGAGAATAACAATGTATATTTAAGATATGCAACATAAAATAAACACAATAAGGACATTTCTTTTTTGGTGGTATTGGCCCTTAACGATGGGCGGGCGTCGCCTGTCGGGAGTGGCGTAATGCCAGAGAGGCGTGCAGGTACACCTCGCTGACAGGTGCCGTCTCGAGCCGCAGATTGCGGCCCGTCCTGCAGCCGACACGCGGTGGGTGCCATTGGCTGCAGGGGGAAGGCTTGAGTTCAGGCTGCCCCAATGCAGCCAGTGACGCACGGCAACTGCAGGCTGGTGGAAGGGACAGAGGTGGCTCATTGAAGACAGCGGGGTACCTGTACACCCTGCGTCTTCAAAGCCCTCCCGCCACCCGGATGGCATAGTAAATCAGGGGGCAGAAAGGGGTTAAAAGATATTGCAGTAGCAGTTTTTGAAAAACTGAGTTATAACCATTTTGAGACTAGTAAGGGAGCAACCGTGCCTCCCTTTTTAGAATTTTAAATAATATGTTTAAAACGAATCTTTGTTTATAATCTGAGATACGTGACAGAACAAAATTTTGTAGTAATATTTTACTGTTAATTATTATTTACTAATCTAGTTGTCACTCCCATATTAATGGGGTTAACCATGGAAACCTCTCTCCTGCATTTCTGTATTGAAGAGAATAATCGTCTCCAATTGTCCGTCCTTTAACCCCTAAGACCCTGTCTTAGGCACACCTTGAGTTAACTCTCCTTCTGCGCAGGGAGAGAGAAAATCCTTCAAAGAAAACACACGAGGCATGTATTTTTGTCTGGCAATTTCTCTCTGCCTTTCAACGTTTTTTGACACATATTTATGCTTGTGACAAGGCGTTGTCTCTTTATTTCATTGGTTAACATTTCAAAACATAACATAGTTCATTGGCCAGTTTCAATACAGGTCTGGTGACACATTTCTGGACAGTCCCGTGGCCCGAGACATGTGATTTCTTGAGACATGTAATTTCTTGAGACATGCTATTTCTTAAGACATGCTAGCCATCAGCACTTCTTGAGACATCAACATTTCTTCATTCCAGAGACATTTACAAACATATTGGGAAGTGAAACTTAATCCTATAATACTGCTGATTATCAATTTATCTTAAAACTATTTCTTATATTTAAACCTTAATTTATCTATTAATATTATAATTCATGGGGTGTTATTTAACTACTTATAGGGTCCTTCTTATAGGTTAGCAGATGGTGGTCTGAGGATTCCTTTTCCTTCAATCCCCTCTTAGAATCATAGTATGATCATACTATTTGATTCTTTCTTTGTTTCATCTATCTACTGTAAGTTAGTATGGGTTGGGGAGCGAGACCCTCAATACCCATGTGGATCAATATAGAACCAGGGGGGGCTGTACCTGCCACGGAACGGGTAACACATGGCAGTCTCCCAGTGCCTATTTATCTTCCTAACCTACAGTATATTTTACTTCCGATTAGCTATTCGGCGGAGTTGGACATATTCTGCATAATCATTTGGAGTGGACGGTAGAGGTGTACTGTACATCATGGTGGTGGGGTTACCCTTGGCCATCATTCGTTTCAGACAAGGCATAAGGCAATAGACTATTACTGCAATACAAAGAACAATTAACAATAGTATAATGCCTAGTTGTATCAGGGCCTGTCTCCACCCTTTAAACCACCCAAAGTATTGATCCCAAGGGTTATCTATACCAGAGTTACGTTTCATTTCTTCGGAGAGCTCAGTTAGTTTTTTTATGGCGCGGGTCACCTTTCCATTTGGGCCTACATTATCAGGGATGTAGGTACAGCATGTACCTGTCCCCTCTATCATTTTGCATACACCTCCTTTTTCAGCCAATATCATGTCCAGAGCCATTCGGTTCTGGAACGTCATAATGGATGTGGATTGTAGTTGGTCAGCGAGGCCCTGTAAAGCTTCGCGAGTATAATTAACAAATCTCTGCTGGTTATAATATAAATAGTTAATCCAATCTACATTCTTATTAATAGTAACAAGAGGTGCTAGGAATGACTCAAACCCTGCCTTTACCTGATCCCTTGCTTTAAATTCATCAGGGACCCCTCTTGGTACCCCTATAGCATCAACATAGACATGCGGATCAAGACTACCTTGTGGACTTGGGACTTCCCTTTTCCTGCGACGTGAGCTAATATTTGGAATTTCCTCAGGATCCGAAACAATATGAAATCCCATTATGGCCTTAGCTAGGGCACATTCACCTGACCATTGAAGGGGCAGACGCGCCCTAATCTTGAGGTCTCCACATATCCAGTAGAGATCCCCAATCAGAAAAACTTGATTCTGTAACTTAGTACTGTTGATATTGCTATAATTGGCACAATAACCCTCGGGGAAGAAGGTGAGGTTCCTACCTTTTTCTGCTGACCTATAGCAGGTATAGTTCCCTGGGTAAACATGTATCCCTTCTCCTGGTTGTGGGAGGCGTGTTAGTATGGGGTAGCTATTCTTCCAATATTCACATAAACTCTGGCTATCAGTGGTGTTAGTATATAAACTAAGAAAACATTCTTCTACATCTTGCGGAATATTAAAAGGTACAGTGCCTAGATGTGGCCTAGCAGCACCACACACATAACAATTTGTACGGTTATTGTTTAGGGCACTAAATTTTACCCATTCTAGCCAAACATTTGCATCTGAAAATCCTGTTTCCATTACTATGCTGTCTTCATAGGTGGGATTGGCTATTGATTTGGTGTTAGGTAGGAGAGGAGGAGGTCTCACTACCTCTCCATATTTCCTGGGTAGGAATGGGTTCTCTTCCTTCTTATAAATGGCCATATCTTGGAGTTTGAACTTGTATCGAGGGAATTTGGTTGTGGCAGTTGCGTATATTCCCATTATATAGACACCCGTGTCGGCCTGGGAAGGGTGTTGTATAGTCAGCGTCAATTGTACTGTCTGAGCTCCGCTTCTGATTGAGCACCGCCACCCACCTCTCCCAATCAAAGTCATACGATTTAATAGGCTTTGTCCCTCGGAACTGCGTCGTCGTGCGGCGCTATCTGGTTTATATCCCCATCTGTTAACTACTGCATCAGAGGTACCATATCCCATATTGCCCGTGTCCCACCCCACTGCGCCCCAATAATCACAATTATGTCGCCAGTACTCATCGGTTACACATATATATATACAGTTGCCTTGTACAGTATCATACTGCAGTAATGGTGGACAATAAAAAAAACAACAGTGGCCAGAAAGTGATGGTTTGGGTTGGGGTTCTTTCTGGTAGGGGGTGTGGACAATAGGGGTTGTGACATATGTTCCGAAGGGGTGGGGGTAAACCTATTATTTCAGTCTTTTTCTTCCCCCACATGCGTCTCCATACTCTTCGAAAAGGATCCTTGGTTGTCATCTTCTCCTTGTTGGAAGCCAGGGCTATCTGCCCTCGTGAGTGTCTCTTGGTCCGGGTCCTCTTCCTGATGGAGGCCAAGGCTATTAGCTGCCCCCGTTAGTACCCCTTGTTGAGTCCTTTGTTGAATCTGCTTGACTCGAGAGGGTCCCTTGTTGAATCCAGACCGGGCTGTCCTCTGTCAGTATAGCTGTGCGGGTTACGGCTACCACCGTGGTCTCTGGTCCATAGGCGAAATCCTCTGGTCTTTTTCCTTTCTGTAGCCGCTTTACCAGCACCTTGTCTCCTGGATTAAATGGGTGGGTAGGTTTGTCTGAAAGAAAGGGGGACTTAAATATAACTTCGTCTCTGGTTGTCTCGAGGGTTGAGATCAGCTGCCTAACATTTTCATCCCTTATCTGCTCTAAGTCCCCTGTCTCCACTGTTAGCCTACCTGTAGACCATGGTAATGGAAAGGGTCTGCCCATAAGTATCTCGAAGGGGGAGTAGCCTGTGTTCCTATTAACCGCCATTCTGATTTCAGCCAGAATGATGGGGAGTACCAATTTCCAATTCTTTAGCTCTTCTGTGGTTGCATATTTTTGTAAGGTACAAAATAATTGGTCCCCATCCATTGTGGGAGGTCGCAAAACCCGGCATTACTAGTTTAGCTATGTCCTGTTGTGCTGCTCGTTTAGCTGCTTGGTCAGCCAGATGATTCCCTTTTGCAATAGGATCTGAGGCTCTGGTGTGTGCTCTACAATGTAACACCGCTATCTGAGAGGGCATAAGAATGCTTGCTAGGAGGTCCGTGACCAGGGTCGAATGGGAAATCTTCTTGCCATCTGCGGCCACAAATCCCCTCTTTTCCCATATCGTCCCATGGTCATGGACCACACCATAAGCATATTTGGAGTCAGTGTATATCGTGACAGGTCTACCCGCATAGAGCCTGCAGGCTCGTGTTAATGCAATCAGTTCTGCTGCCTGGGCAGACTGGTAGGGTACAGGCCCTGACTCTAGAACAGTGTCAGGGAGTTGAACCACTGCATAGCCTTCATGATAAGTGTTGTCATTGGGGCGGGTACAGGAGCCGTCAACAAAGACGACATCTGCGTCCGGAACAGGTGTTGACATGAGATCAGGGCGGGGTGCAGTTTCAGACTCAATGGAGAGAGCACAGTCATGTTCGAGTGGGATGGTGTCTGAGGGATTCTTAAGACCCAGTAAAGCGTTTAGGATTGGTGCTGGACCAGAGACACTTGAACTGTATTCTATGTGCAGTGCAGGGTTGCTTAGCAGTGTGACTTCATATCCACTAAAGCGCTGTGATGACATGTGCTGTGTATATATACCCTTAAGTAAAAATAAAACATCATGGGTTGTGTGTAGGTGAGTTTCGTACCCTAGTGTGCATTGGCTTGCCATACTAACGGCCATTGCACATGCTGCCAGGGCACGCAAACAGCCCAGCATCCCTTGTACCGTTACTGGCAGAATCTTTGAAAAAAATGCTACGGGGCGCAACCGGCCCCCATGTTCTTGCGTCAGTACCCCGGCCATGGTTTTACAATTGTCCCTTGCAAACAGATGAAATGAAAGTACATAATCAGGGAGGCCTAGCGCGGGGCTTGTCATCATTGCATTCCTGAGAACCTTAAAGGCATTTAACATTTCATTAGACCACGTTATCATATTGGATTGACCCAACAGGGTGGCTTGTCTCAGAATGTTATCGTAGTAGGAGCAGTCAGGGATCCACTGTCTGCAATAGTTTATCATGCCTAAGAATGACAGCATGTCCTTCTTAGTTTTCGGGTTGACCAGGCCCGTGACAGACTGGACTCTCTTCTGACTGATGCTCCGTTCCCCCTCTCTGAGAACAAACCCTAAATATTCAACTTGCGTTTGACACCACTGCATTTTTTTTTAAGGGAAACCTTGTGCCCACATTCCTGTAACCACCTAAGAAGTGATTTACCATCCTCCCGGCAGGCCTCCTCTGATGGACTGCATACGAGGAGATCATCCACGTATTGCAGCAGGACAGAACCATGGCTGGGGTGCCAGAATTTCAGAGTGGCCTGCAGTACAATACTGTAGACCACCGGGGCGTCAACGTACCCCTGAGGTAACCTTTTCCATGTAAATTGGGTGCCTTCAAATGTGAATGCGAACAGTAATGCCGTTTCCGGATGTACAGGGATGCTAAAAAATGCATTCTTCAGGTCAATTACAGAAAAATGTGTATGTGTCGCTGGAATGGATGAGAGTAATGTTGTAATGTCCGGGACTATTGGTGCAATGGGGATGACAAGGGAGTTAATGGCACGTAGATCTTGTACAAACCGCACTGTACCATCTGGTTTGTGTACAGGGTTAATTGGGGTACTGAAGGGGACACTACTGGTTGTAAAATACAGTCGCGTAGGAATTGGTCAATCATGGGGCGCAATCTGTCCTCTTTCTCTTTGGACAAAGGATACTGCCTTTGATACACAGGGTTACAATTGTCATGTAGCCTGGCTTTATATGGAGTGCAGCTAACCAGTCCAGTGTCATAAGGGCCTTTGGACCACAGTTGGTCTAAGCCTTGGAGTTCAGTGGGGAGCGTTTCAGTAGTCATTAAAAAATGGTGTTTATCAAGAAAAAGGGGTAAGGATGGCGAGTCAACAATTAACCCCCCAGTCGTGAGTATATGTGACCTCTAATTTCCCTAAGAGATCCCTACCTAGTAGACTTAATCGGACAGTCTTCTATGATTGTAAACGCATGATGCAGTAGTGGTTTACCATCAGGGGTGGTGAGTGCTAAAGGGCGGGTGGAAAAGGTTTTGGTAGATACCCCGTTAATATTATAAGTTTCATATCTTCCTGTGTAAAATTGCGACCATTACACGCCTTTTTTAAATATGTAATAGCTCCTAATGGGGCTTCTCTTGGTTTTGGACAGTGTTTTAAAATCTTATTAATATCCTCTATTTCTATCGCCTTTTTAAATAACTTATTCCCCACGGTCATAAATGGAAAATGGGTTTTGTTGGTGTTATTCTCATATCTTAGGGCTTATTAATGGCGATCCTTTGTTATGTGCGAGTGGCCATAATAACGAAAGCCGGTATATATTCTTCGTTTATTTTTATTTATTTATTTATTTTTTTACTTCCTCTTTTTTTTTTTCTCTCTCTTTTACTTCCTCTTTTTTTTTTTTTTCGTCTTTGGATGTGGATGGGGCCGAAGGTTTCAAATCCTCCATTGCCCCCACCGCACCCAAGACCTCTGTATCAGTAAAGGGACGGATATATGGATTGTCTATAAAACGGAGGGGGTCGAGGTTCCCAGCTGGCACGGGGTATCTCTTGTTTATTCCGTGGTATACTCTGTTCTATTTTATGCAGTCTGGCGCTGTCGGAGGACAATGGGGTCCCTCTTCTACATTGTTTACTTTGCCTGTTAAACTAGTATTCTGTCACCGTTAACCATTGTCCCCCCCCTCCCCAATTTCATATACTGCATGTCCCACTGAGGGTCTCCCTGATATTAGGGCCATGCCTCTGTGTTGTCGAGACATAATCCTTTCACTATATCCATATAGAATGGGCTGTGGTCTCCCTGTCTGAGGAAAGGATCACAACTCCCACTGCTTCTGTCCATCCCGCCAGATTATCTATCCATGGGTTAATTAAATAGCAATCTGTGCCCCCTACTCGTGCTACATAATCTTTACAAAACTCTCCTATTTTCGGTAAGGGATATTCTTTAACCTTGCTACTTTAAATACCCATGGTTAGTTGTACAATTGAATAATCAGGCAGGTAAAATAGAGAAAGAAAGAAAAAAGAGAGGCTCTTCACAGTGCTCGAAAAGAAAAACAACTTAAATTCTTACTATATATATATATATATATATATCTCTATGCCACATGGATCAACAAAAGATGAGCTAATTTAAGGATAAGTAATAAAAGCTTATTTAGTGAATCCTCCCCTAATCTCGAGAATCAAACTTCTAATCTTTTGCTTTTTATTTTGTAGTTATATAATTCCCTCATATCATAAACAAAAATTTATAAACCACAATCCATCAGTATATAAAAACTAGCTTCACAATATATGTATCTCCGGTTAGTAACTGCATACATGACCAACATCATCCACCCCATCAGTCAGCAACTAACACACAAATGGCCAACAAACACCTCTGCCCAATACAACATGCACTTCACAGCAAACAATGTCCAACCAGTCAGCTCTTATATATACATATATATATACACAGTACCACAATCTCAACTTTAATCCTACTGTTAATATTTTATGCTTGCATCTACCTATTAATATTTTGTCTGTTTGTTTTTTGTTTCTTTTCATGTTGAATGTATACTCTGCTTTTTTAAACAAATGCTTTCAAATGGTTGCCCCTCCCCCCCCATGTCGTAAAATATGCTTTCCCTCAACAGACCACATGCCCTAACTCAATGACCTCTTTCTCCTACAGACCTGAATCTAGTTCATATCACCCACTGCCACAGCGCTTGCGTTTGGACTCTGCTGTCCCTCCCTCCCTCCCCATCCACCCACCCACCCAGTGCTGGTCTGAAATTTGTAGCTTACTTTCCAGCTGCTTCCACTTTGCAAATCACCCTAATTAACCCAACGTTTTAGCCCTTCCCATGATATGTTAATCTGTATTTTTTTGTGTTTTATTTTTAATTTCTTGCATTTTATTACTTTGTATTTCTGTAACTGTAACACTTCAATGTTCTTGAACCCAGGACATACTTGAAAACGAGAGAAATCTCAATGTATCCTTCCTGGTAAAATCCTTTGCAAATAAATAAATACCATCAGTATACAATGGGGCAAAAGTCTGCCTTACCTTACAGATTTTCCTGCCACCCAATTAACTTATCACTCTATAATAATATATACTTTAACAATATATACATATATATATATATACATAACGACTTTTCCGCCTCACCTTGCGGATTGTTCGTTATTTTAACTTATAACTCTATTATCACAACTGAGGGACGTCTGTCTTACCTTACAGATCGTTCAACAGTGAATCTTAACACTCTAATATTCTTATACTCTAATATTCTTATACTCTATACATTTTATGAGGGTTAACGCAAGGTGTGATCAATTGGACATATAATGTCCCTTTTATGAGTGTGGTCCCTGACCCACTCCTTTAAATAAACTGCCCCTGGCAACGTTTTCTTTTAATTTGTAATAAACGGCCCCTGGCAACGTTTCCTTTTAATTTGTATCCCTGATACACTATAGGACATGGACAACTACCTTTAGTTCGAGATAAACGTTGTCATTGCCCTCGTCCAGACAAGACAATATACTCACCAGGACGAGGGGTGACCGTTCATGTCGGCAGTGCCTCCAGATTGAAGAGAATAATCGTCTCCAATTCTCCGTCCTTTAACCCCTAAGACCCTGTTTTAGGCACACCTTGAGTTAACTCTCCTTCTGCGCAGGGAGAGAGAAAATCCTTCAAAGAAAACACACGAGGCATGTATTTTTGTCTGGCAATTTCTCTCTGCCTTTCAACGTTTTTTGACACATATTTATGCTTGTGACAAGGCGTTGTCTCTTTATTTCATTGGTTAACATTTCAAAACATAACATAGTTCATTGGCCAGTTTCAATACAGGTCTGGTGACACATTTATGGACAGTCCCGTGGCCCGAGACATGTGATTTCTTGAGACATGTAATTTCTTGAGACATGCTATTTCTTAAGACCTGCTAGCCATCAGCACTTCTTGAGACATCAACATTTCTTCATTCCAGAGACATTTACAAACATATTGGGAAGTGAAACTTAATCCTATAATACTGCTGATTATCAATTTATCTTAAAACTATTTCTTATATTTAAACCTTAATTTATCTATTAATATTATAATTCATGGGGTGTTATTTAACTACTTATAGGGTCCTTCTTATAGGTTAGCAGATGGTGGTCTGAGGATTCCTTTTCCTTCATGTATCTACAGGTTCCCACAACACCTCGCACTGCATGGGAGCCTGTGGCTTGCAACCCCTGTCAATGAAATTGCCCCCCCCCCCACTATTCACTTATGCCTGATGAAACCAGCACCAGGAGGTGCACTGCTCAGCATCTCTTTTTTTTCTGTTTAGGGTAGTGAATGAATCAGAGGGGTTAGGAGGTACACAAGTGTCGCTTTCATTTAACATGCCATTCTACACTTGCCACTTATAGGGATGTGCGTTTCGGGTTTCGGAATATCGGATTTTTCACGAAATTTCCCGATTCGTGTTTTCGGATGCGGCCGAATTTCCAAAAATTTTTAGATCCGAAAATGTCCGAACCGAAAAGTTTTCCGAGCCGAAACGAAATATTTTCGGAAATTTCGAATGGACTTGAAATGTGTCAAATCGAAATTTATTTTTGCTCTATTCATGATTTCGGTTCCATTCGTGATTTCGGTTCCATTTCGGTAATTCTGGACATCGTATATTTAACTATTATCGGTTATATCGCTGATTCTGTATATTTTGTATTTGTAAATGCTTATCACTTGTTTTTTTTGTTTCCATTAATCCGATCGTTACGAACATTCGTAATCGGGTCGGATCCGATTCGTCCGCGGGTCGCGCATGCGCGCACGCGCGGATGTCGTAACTTTATTGAGCCAGTTTTTTGACAACTTTTTTTTGGACAAAATATTGTTATTATTATTCACCACAGCTGCAAGAGACGAGTGCCATTCTGACACCTCCTCATCGTCTCTCAATGAACCACCACCACCCAGAAAGAAGCGGGCCAGCAATATGTCGTTTGAGGAGATGCTCGAGCTGGTCCGGATCTTTGATCTGAAGGATTACGATTGCTGTAAGGGACCTTACGGCAGGAAGAAGAACGCTAGAGAGAATCGTATCCTCGATAAGCTACGCACCACCATTTTGGAGTTGTTCGGGAAGGACCGGACGAAGGACCAGCTCCGGAAACGCTGGTCTGATCTGAAGGTACGCGAGGAGGAGCAGCTGAGACACATCCGTCGCGTCATAGCGAAACGTAAGTGTCATGTTATATTGTAAAGCGCTGCGCAAACTGTTGGCGCTATATAAATCCTGTATAATAATAATAATGTGCTTGCATGTGCTAATGTGCACAGAAATACCTTGATTTATCTAGTCCTTTTTTCATGCAATGTGATTGTGTATAGCTTTGCGTTTTCACGACTCGTCATACATGCATTTTTGCCATAGCTCTTCCTTTTTGTGATTTTACGTATTCGTGAAAATTGTGACATTTGATGTATGTAGATGAAGTTACAATGCTGGATTTCTTTTGGCACTGTGTGTACTGTAGTGTGCTGGGGGGGGGAGGTTGTTGTGATTGAGTGATGCATACGAGAAGACCCGCAGCTTGCCCAATATTGGCTCCCATCTGCGCATCAACAAAAATCTCTGCGTCTTTGCTAAGTGGTAGGATGGGACATGTAGTTCTTCTGAAAGTGCATCCAAACAGCCGCGTTCAATACGTCCTCAGCAGCTGCTGAATTGTTGCAGCGCAGCATTTCAGTTTGCTGCAGCAGTGTCATTATTGAACGCTTTAGATGCAAATTTCAAAACAAAATGGCCGATTTCTGTTGTTTCTGCAATATCCACAGTTTTATTCGCAGAAAGAAACTGAAAGTGAAACTGAGGCTGAGGCATCTATAAAATAACTAAAAGCAGTCGCACAATGCGTTTTGTACACACACAACACAAATAATAGTTTTTATTGAATAAACGTAATGTTTACTTCTGAAAAAAATATATAATTGAACGGTAATATATGTCTATGTGCAGAGGAAATAAATAAATATTTTGTGGCTTTAGAACTATGAGATGGGAGTAGTGGTGGGTCAAGCTGAGGCCTGTTCAATACCTCAGCCGCTGCAAGTGCTAAGTTAGCAACTTGCCATTGAACGCCGTTCAACCGCTCAGCGCTCAGCAGTGCTAACCTAGCACTTGCAGCGACCCGAGGAGATGCTGAGTGTGACGTTTTGAAGATGGCCGCCGCCATGAAGCAGTAACAATGCCGTACAGGAAGATGGCCGCTGCCTCGAAGTAGGTAATAATTCCATACAGCAATGTTAATTTTGCGGTTTCTGTTCACCAAAGCACAAAATATTTATTTATTATTTCCCCCTGCACATAGACATATATTACAGTTCAATTTATATATTGTTTCAGAAGTAAACATAACGTTTATTCATTAAAAACTATCATTTGTGGTGTGTGCGTACAAAAAGTAATTGTGCTGACTGCTTCTCTTTATTATATTTTGTCCGAGTGATCCGAAAAACAATCTGAATTTTTCATTAAGAAATCATCGGCCATTTTGGATTCAAAATTCGCATCCAAAGGGTTCAACGACACTGCTGCAGCAAACTGAATTGCTGCGCTGCAGCAATTCAGCAGCTGCTGAGGTATTGAACAGGCCTCTGGTAGTGGGGTAGTGGAGGGGGTGTCGCAATACTTTCGGCAATATAGTGTATAGATATACCATTTTTTCCAGTCTGCATTATTTACGTGTTATTTTTTGGATTTGGCAGAAGACCGGAAGAAGGCAGCAGCATCTGCCCCGGCGGGCACCAGTGCCCCAGTGGAGGAGGAGGAGGAGCCACGGGCATCCACCAGCGCTGGTATATACTGTTTTATTTTGCAACGACTTTTGGTCAAAAACAGAAACATTTTTTGTTTACTGTATTTTAATTTAATTTTTTTATGTATAGCACAAGAGGAGCAGGAGGAGGAAGAGGAGGAGCAGGAGGAGGGCGAAGTTGGAGAGAGGGAGCCGGAGCAGCAGGAGGCCGCCAGTCCAGGTTTTTTTTTTTTACTGTTGTATTTTGCATCGACTTTTGTTCAAAAATAAATCAGTTTTGTTGTTTACTGTATTTTTTATTTCTTTAATTTCTTAGATATAGCACCGGATATGCTGACGGTGGTGGTGGGGGAGGAGTCGGAGGAGGAGTCGGAGCCTCAGGAGGCCGCCAGCACTGGTATATACTACTGTTATATTTTTTCAAGACTTTCAGTCAAAAATAGAAACCTGCTTTACTTACTGTATTTTCCTTCTTTCATTTATTGGATATATAGAAGGAGAAGCCAGACCAAGCAATCGGGAGGCGATCGGCGAGCTACGCCTGGCAGTTGCAACGATCGATACCATCCAGGAACTGCTGCAGGAATTGCGGGAGCACCTAAACAATACCGCGGACATCCTGGAGCGGCAGTGAGACAGACCAGTGGCAGCCTCCTCCCGAAATCTGCAGGTTCACTGAAGACGAGGCCGGCCGGACACGAGCAAGGATTGTCTGAACACGAGTTTCTTCAGGAAAGGCAAACTTTATTGTGATATCACGGATGTGCCTCAGCTGCTCCTGCTCGCGTGCTTTGAGGTCGGACCAGCGTTTTCAGATCTGGTCCTTCGTCCAGTCTTTCCCAAACAGCTCCAGGATGGTGGTGCGTAGCTTGTCAACGATACGATCCTTTCTAGAATTATTCTTCCTGCCGTAAGGGCCCTTACGGCAGTCATAATCTTTGTAATCAAAGATGCGGACCAGCTCCAACATCTCCTCAAATGCCAGTAATTCTCAAGTGAACCAATATCCTGAACAAGATGTTCGCCTGGCTTACAATGACGGCCATCTTCCAGTCTATGTTTGTTTGTGTTGTTTGTGCCCCTGTTGGGCAGTTTGACATCCTTGGCATGTTCCCTTCCCCATGTTGTAAATACATTTTCTATTTTTCTATATTTTCCTGTTTGTGTGCGTTGCTTTTCCTTACTTAATAAGTTAATATGTATTGCTTGGTTTCCACACTGTTAAAATTATATGTACATAAATTTATTGACATTTCTATGGACCCTTTGTCATAAATTTGTCAACATATTTGTGGCCATGAATGTGACTGTGCACATTCTACACTTCCTGCCTGGCCAAAAATGTCACACACTAACACAACCTTGTTGTACTGCCTTGAGATTTGATTACCGACGTGGCCTGGTTTTGTTAAGCTTAGGCGATGTCACAACAACCCTCCGCCGCGTTTTTCGCTCCCTGCGAGCGTCCGAAGCATGCAGCTTCGGTGCTCGCCTGGAGGAAACACGTCACCAGCCAATCGCGGCTGGTCATGTGGCTCCCCCTGGCGAGTGCCCAAGCTGCACGCCGCCGGACGCTCTGAGGGAGCGAAAAAGGCGGCGGAGGTGAGCTGGGGCCATTATCATGAGGTGCTGGGGCATTCCATGTGCTGGGGCAAATCCATGAGGAGCTGGGGCATATCCATGAGGAGCTGGGGCAAATCCATGTGTGAGCTGGGGCATATCCATGAGGAGCTGGGGCATATCCATGTGTGAGCTGGGGCATATCCATGAGGAGCTGGGGCATATCCATGAGGAGCTGGGGCATTCCATGTGCTGGGGCATATCCATGAGGAGCTGGGGCATATCCATGAGGAGCTGGGGCATATCCATGAGGAGCTGGGGCATTCCATGTGCTGGGGCATATCCATGAGGAGCTGGGGCATATCCATGAGGAGCTGGGGCATATATTATCCACGAGGAGCTGGGGCATATCCATGAGGAGCTGGGGCATTATCCACGAGGTGCTGGGACATATCCACGAGGAGCTGGGGCATATCCACGAGGAGCTGGGGCATATATTATCCACGAGGAGCTGGGGCATATCCACAAGGTGCTGGGGCATATCCACGAGGAGCTGGGGCATATCCACGATGAGCTGGGGCATATCCACGATGAGCTGGGGCATATCCACGATGAGCTGGGGCATATCCACGAGGAGCTGGGTCATATCCATGAGAGGAGCTGGGGCATATCCACGAGGTGCTGGGGCATATCCATGAGGAGCTGGGGCATATCCACGATGAGCTGGGGCATATCCACGAGGAGCTGGGGCATATCCATGAGAGGAGCTGGGGCATATCCACGAGGTGCTGGGGCATATCCACGAGGAGCTGAGGCATATCCACGATGAGCTGGGGCATATCCACGAGGAGCTGGGACATATCCATGAGAGAAGCTGGGGCATATCCACGAGGAGCTGTGGCATATCCACGAGGTGCTGGGGCATATCCATGAGGAGCTGGGGCATATCCACGATGAGCTGGGGCATATCCACGAGGAGCTGGGGCATATCCATGAGAGGAGCTGGGGCATATCCACGAGGTGCTGGGGCATATCCACGAGGAGCTGAGGCATATCCACGATGAGCTGGGGCATATCCACGAGGAGCTGGGACATATCCATGAGAGAAGCTGGGGCATATCCACGAGGAGCTGTGGCATATCCACGAGGTGCTGGGGCATATCCACGATGAGCTGGGGCATATCCACGAGGAGCTGGGGCATATCCATGAGAGGAGCTGGGGCATATCCATGAGGAGCTGGGGCATATCCACGAGGAGCTGGGGCAAATCCATGTGTGAGCTGGGGCATATCCATGAGGAGCTGGGGCATATCCATGTGTGAGCTGGGGCATATCCATGTGTGAGCTGGGGCATATCCATGAGGAGCTGGGGCATTCCATGTGCTGGGGCATATCCATGAGGAGCTGGGGCATATCCACGAGGAGCTGGGGCATATCCACCAGGTGCTGGGGCATATCCACGAGGAGCTGGGGCATATCCACGATGAGCTGGGGCATATCCACGAGGAGCTGGGGCATATCCATGAGGATGTCGGATGTCGGCCAAGCTTCCGGGAACTCCCCCTGAGGACTGGCGTCATCGTGCATAGCACGATGACGCCAGTCCTGGAGTTAACCCCTAGCTGCCACCAATGGTGGAGATAGGGGGTTCATTGGAATCCCCTATCTCCTGATCCGTGGCAGCTAGGGGTTAAAGTTTGGTATTGTTGGATCGGCCAGAGCATGGCCGTTCCAACGATACCAAACACGAATGTGAAAAACGTTTGTAAAAAAATGTAAAATAAAAAAATATTTAAAAAAAATTATAAAAAAAAAATAAACAAGTTTTTTTTCTTTATTTTGGTTTGTTAATGCAGCAATATTGTTCCCATTTCAATTATAATGTGAACAATGATGCTGAACTAACGATTTTTGTATGCGGTGCGTTTGTTAAAAATCGTGTAATTTTCCCCAAAAAAAAATGTAACGAGACCCCATCTCTAATTTTTTTAACAAATGCACCCCATACAAAATATAACCGCAATTGCTCGCATGTTAAAATGTAAAAAAAAAACACTTTACACATTGTAAATTATTGAAAAATCATATTTTATTGCATTTTTTGTTATAATATACAGACAGGTCATGACGTATACATATAATAATGACATATTATGAATCTGCCGAGTCTGACGGAAAGAACGATATATAATATGTCTGGGTCATATACTAAAATAAGCCTTCAAAACGCGTTTAAACATGATGAGCAAAACCGGTAAAAATTAAAAATGACCTCAGCACAGGGGCGGGAAAAGCCTCAGCAGCGAAAGGGTTAATTAAAAAAAACACGATAGAATCGCCAGAATTATCGTATCGACAGAATGAATTATCGGATCCGAAAAACAAACCAAAAATTTATTATAAAAAAGTAAACCATAGTAGTTAACTTTACATCAAAACGAATAGAGTTAGACAGCTTTGAAACGAGAACAGACGTTCGGAAAAACGAAAATTTCCGAAATCACGAAAAGCCGATACAAAAAACGAGCGAAGTGACACGAAAATACGAAAAAGGGCCGATATTCCGAAAAACAAATGTACCCGAAAAACGAGTCGAGCCGAACCGAATCGAAACAGAAATCGGTTGAAACGAGCCGAATCGAAAATTTTTAAAATCCGAAAAATCAATCCGAATCGAATCGAAAAAAAAATCGGTGCACAAGCCTAGCCACTTACACAGGACTTGGGCCATTGCAAGGTGCTGTATGATTGACCTAAGGTGGTGAGTGTTACGGCCTGCAAACAGGCAAGCGGAGTAAACGTTGTCCTGTGGGATGGCTGCTCCTCTCACAGCTGTCACTCACAACAGTGGCATATATATTACTGATTTACTGATTTACTGTCAAATGAGCCTAGTTTAAGTTGTGAATGACAGGTATAGTTTGATAAACGTGTTACTCAAAACGCCTGTGAGTGTGTCCATTATATGCCTAGCCTCTGCTGACGAGGGTCCAATAAACCTGAAACAGCGCTGTCCAGAGGTGGCTTTGAACAGTTGCATAAATCTGATCTCTGCTAAAAAAAAAAAGCCATCTAGTATGGCATGGTATTGATTTAAGGGTTCTGTGTGAAAACAGACCTGGGATGCAAAAAAGTGAGACAGGTGTCATTTGCATGTCTTACCCAGAGTTCTTTGCTGCATATGGGGAATGTAGCACAGGAGCTCTGGGATGCAGTTCTTTGAATTGCTGTGATGTGCAAATGGCTTCTGCAATAATAAACATGTATATATATATATATATATATATATATACACTATATTGGCAAAAGTATCCGCTCACCCATCCAAATAATCAGAATCAGGTGTTCCAATCATTTCCATGGCCACAGGTGTATAAAATCAAGCACCTAGGCATGCAGACTGTTTTTACAAACATTTGTGAAAGAATGGGTTGCTCACAGGAGCTCAGTGAATTCCAGCATGGAACTGTGATAGGATGCCACCTGTGCAACAAATCCAGTCGTGAAATATCCTCACTCCTAAATATTCCACAGTCAACTGTCAGCTGTATTATAAGAACGTGGAAGTGTTTGGGAACGACAGAAACTCAGCCGCAAAGTGGTAGGCCATGTAAACTGACGGAGCGGGGTCAGCGGATGCTGAGGTGCATAGTGCGAAGAGGTCGCCAACTTTCTGCAGAGTCAATCGCTACAGACCTCCAAACTTCATGTGGCCTTCAGATTAGCTCAAGAACAGTGTGCAGAGAGCTTCAAGGAATGGGTTTCCATGACCGAGCAGCTGCATCCAAGCCATACACCACAAGTGCAATGCAAAGCGTTGGATGCAGTGGTGTAAAGCACGCCGCCACTGGACTCTAGAGCAGTGGAGACGATTCTCTGGAGTGACGAATCGCGCTTCTCCATCCGACAATCTGATGGATGAGTCTGGGTTTGGCGGTTGCCAGGAGAACGGTACTTGTCTGACTGCATTGTGTAAAGTTTGGTGGTGTGGGGTTGTTTTTCAGGAGCTGGGCTTGGCCCCTTAGTTCCAGTGAAAGGAACTCTGAATGCTTCAGCATACCAAGACATTTTGGACAATACCATGCTCCCAACTTTGTGGGAACAGTTTGGAGCTGGCCCCTTCCTCTTCCAACATGACTGTGCACCAGTGCACAAAGCAAGGTCCATAAAGACATGGATGACAGAGTCTGGTGTGGATGAACTTGACTGGCCTGCACAGAGTCCTGACCTCAACCCGATAGAACACCTTTGGGATGAATTAGAGCGTAGACTGAGAGCCAGGCCTTCTCGTCCAACATCAGTGTGTGACCTCACAAATGCGCTTCTGGAAGAATGGTGAAAAATTCTAAACACACTCCTAAACCTTGTGGACAGCCTTCCCAGAAGAGTTGAAGCTGTTATAGCTGCAAAGGTTGGACTGACGTCATCTTGAACCCTATGGATTAGGAATGGGATGTCACTTAAGTTCATATGTGAGTCAAGGCAGGTGCGTGAATACTTTTGGCAATATAGTGTATATAATGTCACCAGGTAAGCACTCATCTTCCCAAGTCAATGTAAGAAAAAATCTTCATGCCCCAGTGCCTAAACCTGAATATATGTATTTTTCAAATGGTGTAGAGGCGGCACTCTTTTAATTATTTCTGCAGATTAAAAAGCCATGCCGACGTTTCAGCCCCTAAAGGCCTTTATCAAGGTCATTTAACATCTCCAGGATAACATTTATATAGAGAATATAAAATTACACTCACCAATCCACTCCTGTTGTGTCCAGCCAGGGGTTGACCGGAAGTGACACCGGGATTACTCCATGGCACGTCTCGTTGGTACTGGCCGTGTTATCAAAGTGCAACTATGGTCCACGTTGCTATAGCAACTGGCTTGTTACAATGTGTTTATGGAAAATCACTTAGTATAGGTTAAAATGCAACTTTTCAACTTTTTGAGTCAGGCTCACAACACGTGTGATGTAGAGGATTCACTCGAGACATCCTCAAAAAGTATCAGTTTTGTGTAGGTCAAAGCTGGCATGTCTCGAGGTCAGAAGTTTATTGCCTCCAGGACAACTTATTCTTCCTTCTAACCAAAAACATTCTATAGCTCTATGGCAGCTCATGCCCAGTACATTTGAGGAGGGAAGGGGTTACAAAATAAATATAAACATACAGTATATTCAATGCCATCCTATCCTTGTATCACTTATAATGCAGTCAAAACCTCCTTCCTTCCAGGATCAAGCATTTCTCTTACAGCAGCAGATTTTCTGTCTTACGGCCTGAACAGACGAACATAATTCTGTTAAAACACTAGGTTTCAAAGATTGTGAGAATTGTCGCAGCTGGCAATCCTACAGCTTTATATAGTTTCCATGGCTTTTGTGCAGGTCAGGGGTAACTAAGCAAATGTTAGGAAACGTTGTAAAGGCTTCACATGGTAACGTTGCTTAATACAATAGGAATCCCCTTTTAAGGTAGGATCCTGCAGCACTCTGCCCATGGTCATGTCTGATGGTAATAGCCGAGCCGTAGGGATCATTTGAAGTTAGATGATGAGGGAATTCGTAATAAGAAGGGAATGCTTGGATCAAAAACGCTGACCGACTCCAGTGCTATTTCTGTGCTGGCGTAGATGAAAGCTTTTGTTATGGGTTTTGCCACCCCAGTGCCAAACACGCTTTAACAAATTTGTATAAAAAATTTGAGCTTCATGGGGAATGTAAATACTGTGAGATGAAAGCTGAGGCCGTATTCCTAGTGAGCCTGACGTTTTCATTTCAAAAGCTTTCCTTAAGCCTTGCAACTTAAAGCACTCATTCCTCATATTCTCTATATCAAAACTGGCAGAGCTTAAACGTTTTCCGCAGCTTCTCTTTAAAAGGGAAACATTTGGTTACATTAAAGAACTATCAGGGTTATTCAGAGAAAGGTGAAAACCAGGAGAATGACAGGAGAAGAGAAAAATCTAGACCAAATAGCCGATTTGGAAAATGAGATAAATGGGAGAATTTTTCTGGTTTGGCTATTGTGACCTAGAATTTTCACTTCTCCAGTCAATTCTCCTGAGGCTCACCTTTCTTTGAATAAACCTGTAAGTCTTCAGTGAAATGTTGTGTTTGAGCTTGACAGCACTGTATGGCTTTTAGAAACTATTGTCGTGTTTTGCAGGATTGTTGTATATAAAGCGAACCAAAAGCCAAATATTGTACAAATGTGAGACAACCATAGGCATTTTAGAACTAATTTTAAAATATTATATACAATCCAAACCAGGTGTAATATGTCAGCGCCAACTTCCTTATAACCTCAAATATTATTTGACTTAACCCCTTAAGGACAAGGGTTGTTTGCTGCTTTCACTGGAAAGATTTCCTGCTATCTCCCCGCAAATGGGACTGCCCTTCATGAATCCAAAAAATTCCACAATATCTGGAAACGCAACTAAAATATGCTATACAGTGCTACCACGGCACAGAATATAATGTAAAACAACGTACAAATGCAAACATCATATCGTAAAGCCTATAATTCTGTGCATAAACAAAACTACTTAAGTTTTGAGATGGTTTCTCCTTCGTTTTGGTGTGGAGACGTGCCACCAAGCCAAAGGACTTTCTCGATGGTTTAGCCTTGTTCTGGGGTAATGGTTTTGCTTGCAGTATCAGCTCCTGCTTTCTCACTTCGCCGCAAAGTAGTTAAGTCCAGGGTATAAATAGGGTGCCTTTCTACAGCATATAAAAGGCTCAACTCGTTTTTGTTAAATAGAAAACAATATACAGTATTTATTAATACCCGTGTAGAAGATTAAACCTAATGAAATCATACTCTCTAAGGCTAGGGTCAGAGTGGGGCAGTCGGAACGCGCGTGCAGGCGCACTAAATCACGGCGGCAGTAGCAGCACATAACGGCCAATGACGGCCAATATACGCAGTACGTGCGTACAAAAGTGCGCCGACACCACGCAACCGGTAAATGAACGCATTTTTCTCAGAACGTGAAACCGCTGCTACAGACGTACAGAGTGCGCTGCGGCCGCATGGCAGCGTGTGTGCGTGATTAGGAGACGTCAGACGCTGCTAGTGTGCGGCCTACATAACGTTCAAACAGCCGGATTTCCCTAGAATTGCGTTGGTGAGTACCTGCGACTGTGCGACTGTGGTCGTCTGACCACTTAAGTCTATTCTGTGAAAAAATGCGTGCGCACGCATCGACGTACATTTTGACGGTGGCCGCAGAAAATGCGCTCATCTGTCCCTAGCCTAAAAGGTGTGGGTATCCACGTTTCGCCCATCACTATGCTGGCTTTTAGTCCCAAAAAAATGTAAGGGTTCTACACCAAGCGAAGGGGAAACCATTTGAGGATGGAGTGGAGTTTTTTTTCATTTTAAAATATTGTTTTGTGTATCCCTTTAAAATTAAATTAACCCTTTCGCGATCTAAATCGTGTATACAATCTTGCATTGAAATAAAATGAAAAACCCATTGGCCTACCTTTTTAATGCAAGATTAGTGTCCCATGGGAGAAAGGAAACTCACTGTGAAATCTCATTCCCGTCATTGGGTATCACTTTAAAGGGGCCACTACCACCAACAAATGAAATGTTCTTATGTTTAATGTTGCTGATATCTGAGATGTGATGTGTTTTTCTCTTGTATGTTTAGTTAAGAAAATATTTTATTCTATATGTGTCACAGGGTGCATCCATTTTCTGATCTTTTGTGTTGTAAACTGCCCCCCCCTCCCCACAGTATCTTTACATCAGTCAGTCCTCACTGTGTGGCATTGAGCATAAGTCACTACTGCTAATATCGTTAAAATCACTATAAGGTTCCATAAGCAAGATATCTGACCCTTTAACTATGTATATTTATCATGTTTACTGGGGTAAACGACCATTTCTGCCTGTATGCTGATAATGTAGACACCATTTGAAATTGTGAAAAATAAGGGATTCCATATAGAGTTAACCTCCCTGGCAGTCTGTTTTTTTACATTTTCATGTGAAAAGGCGCTCTATTTATTTCGGTTTCCCCCCCCCCTCCCCCCCTAGCGGTATCCCGAGTGTTGCTCGGGGTTAAACTCCTATGCTGGAAGCGGTAACCCTGAGCAACACTCGGGATGCCACTGGATACATCGCCCCCTCAATGTCCCCCGCAGCCTGCTCCAGCGATCGTGACCCTCATACTTCCTGGTTCCATCCTCGCGAGAAGGAATCCAGGAAATATGAGGTCGCGATCGCTGGAGGAGACTGCGGGGATCATCGAGGGAGCGCAGGGAGAGGTGATGTATAAAGCCCGCGTGTGTCCCGGGGTTGCCGCTCTCAGCGATGAAATTAAACCCCCGCGACACACTCGGGAACACCGCCAGGGAGGTTAAGAACCTTCTGTCCCAACAATGTTTCTGTAAAGGAAAAACAAGCAAATGAAAAATTTTAAAATTGTCTAATGTACATTTTAATATTTTATCTCTCAGAACAGCAATTTTTATGCAAATTTATAATTTTACTCTGTGTAAACTGCAATCTCATATTTCAATAAATGTTATGTTAAGCACTTTGGGTTGAAAATCAATATTGGTAGCATAAGTGTTAAGATCAAGTGTTAGGCATTATACCATTAAAACTATAAAGTTTCATATTGAGATTTAGGCTAGGGTCAGACGAGCGCATTCTCAGCGGACTGTGTGTCCGTGCACAATGGACGTACGTTCTGACTGACGACAAGGTAGTGGCCACACGTTCTGTTTTTGTGACTGAGGTTTTTTGTGACTGATGTAGATGGGAAATAAAATTAATATGAAAAAACATTTTGTCCGTCAAAAATGCAGTCAGTCTGACTACGTTCCGTCACTCACACACAAAACTATGCGGACGTTGTGGATGTGGCGCACTCCGCACGTCTGTTCTAGCAGTTTTACGTTCTTGCCTAACTTGCGTCCGTTTGCCGAGTCCGTTGTGCGTCGGACGTACTTCGTGTGTGGGTCTCTATTGATCATAATTGTATGCTATGACGGCCGTACTAATGTGCGGCAACAGGGACGTGAACACTGCGCTCATTTGACCCGAGCCTTACAATAAATAGTTTTTAAGAATAATATTGAAAAAAACTACTTGTATAAATTGGCTGTAAAGAAAACCCTTGTCAATATCTTTTGTCTTCGACATCTCCTGACAGGCAGCTGCTTTTGAGTAAAAGTATATTACACTGCGAATATATAACCAGTTTGCTTCCTTGTAAGCATTTCCTGTCACGGTGCTGCCAATGTCCCTTAGGGGGGCTGTCATAGCTGTCAATCATTTTGCTCATATTCAAATTAATATTGAATGATGAAAACCTTGATCTTTCTTTAATCGTAAAGGGAAGGTGCATATTGCAGCATTCTTACTTTAAGAATTCTTCCAAAAGTGCCAAAAAATCTGTAACTAAAAAACTATATTATCTTTGCACACCCTTAATTTGTGTCAAATTCTCTTGGAACCAGAAAGCGGTTGACGATTCTTGATCCTGTCCCCTTGTTTCACTTAGCACTTCTGTAACATAACAAAGGATACTATTCTCCAGCTTGGCACCCACATCAGAAGTCCCTATGATGTCTTTACTGTGACATCTGAAACCTCCAAGGCGTTCCACAGCAATGTTTCGTACATGAATTCCAAATCGAGTGATCAACATTTTGCCTTTTTTCCAATCAGTAAAACTTGCGAGGGGATAGTTTTTGAAACATAAAAAAAACTCATATTATCGATGAGGTTGCTTTTTTTCCCCCATTATTATTATTTTTTTCTTGTATAAAAATGTATTTGTGCAGTCTTCCACTACATGCACTGTACAAGATTTCATTAATCTCCACCTCGAAAACTAACCTTTATCATTCATTTTCATGTAGGAATAGATTACTGGTACTCTACGGAAGAATCCAACCAAACCCATCTCTGGCCAAAAATATTATCTGATATTAAAACTAGGGATGCAGCTAAAGATTATTTTCATAATCGATTGGTTGGCTGATTATTTTTTGATTAATCGATTCATCGTATTAAAAGAAAAACATATGCAAATTGCATTTGTTTCGCACACAAGGTAAATAAGCACCTGGTCACAGTGTTTGATTGCTGTGTGCGCAGCTTAAGCCCATGTCTGCTGAAGAGAAAAATGGTCTCCAATTGTCCGTCCTTTAACCCCTAAGATCCTGTCTTAGGCACACCTTGAGTTAACTCTGCTTCTGCGCCGGGAGAGAGAAAAAAAATCCTTCAAAGAAGACACACGAGGCATGTATTTTTGTCTGGCAATTTTCTCTCTGCCTTCCAACGGTTCTTGACACATATTTATACCTATGTCAAGGCGTTGTCTTTTTATTTCATTAGTTAACATTTCAAAACATAACATAGTTCATTGGCCAGTTTCAATACAGGTCTGGTGACACATTTCTAGACAGTCCCGTGGCCTCGGCATGTGATTTCTTGAGATATCAGCATTTCTTAAGACATCAGTACTTTTTTTAAGACATCAGCACTTTTTTATCACTTCAGAGAAACTTGCAAACATCAGCATCCTTGTCATTCTAAAAGACATTTGCAAACATATTGAGAAGTGAACCTTAATCCTATAATACTGCTGATTATCAATTTATCTTAAAACTATTTCTTATATTTTAAACCTTAATTTATCTATTAATATTATAATTCATGGGGTGTTATTTAACTACTTATAGGGTCCTTCTTATAGGTCAGCAGATGGTGGTCTGAGGATTCCTTTTCCTTCAATCCCCTCTTAGAATCATAGTATGATCATACTATTTGATTCTTTCTTTGTTTCATCTATCTACTGTAAGTTAGTATGGGTTGGGGAGCGAGACCCTCAATACCCATGTGGATCAATATAGAACCAGGGGGGCTGTACCTGCCACGGAACGGGTAACACATGGCAGTCTCCCAGTGCCTATTTATCTTCCTAACCTACATTCTTATTAATAGTAACAAGAGGTGCTAGGAATGACTCAAACCCTGCCTTTACCTGATCCCTTGCTTTAAATTCATCAGGGACCCCTCTTGGTACCCCTATAACATCAATATAGACATGCGAATCAAGACTACCTTGTGGGCTTGGGACTTCCCTTTTCCTGCGACGTGAGCTAATATTTGGAATTTCCTCAGCATCCGAAACAATATGAAATCCCATTATGACCTTAGCTAGGGCACATTCACCTGACCATTGAAGGGGCAGAAGCGCCCTAATCTTGAGGTCTCCACATATCCAGTAGAGATCCCCAATCAGAAAAACTTGATTCTGTAACTTAATACTGTTGATATTGCTATAATTGGCACAATAACCCTCGGGGAAGAAGGTGAGGTTCCTACCTTTTTCTGCTGACGTATAGCAGGTATAGGTCCCTGGGTAAACATGTATCCCATCTCCTGGTTGTGGGAGGCGTGTTAGTATGGGGTAGCTATTCTTCCAATATTCACATAAACTCTGGCTATCAGTGGTGTTAGTATATAAACTAAGAAAACATTCTTCTACATCTTGCGGAATATTAAAAGGTACGGTGCCTAGATGTGGCCTAGCAGCACCACACACATAACAATTTGTACGGTTATTGTTTAGGGCACTAAATTTTACCCATTCTATCCAAACATTTACATCTGAAAATCCTGTTTCCATTACTATGCTGTCTTCATAAGTGGGATTTGATTTGGTGTTAGGTAGGAGAGGATGAGGTCTCACTACCTCTCCATATTTCCTGGGTAGGAATGGGTTCTCTTCCTTCTTATAAATGGCCATATCTTGGAGTTTGAACTTGTATCGAGGGAATTTGGTTGTGGCAGTTGCGTATATTCTCATCTGTTAACTACGGCATCAGAGGTACCATATCCCATATTGCCCGTGTCCCACCCCACTGTGCCCCAATAATCACAATTATGTCCCCAGTACTCATCGGTTACACATATATATACAGTTGCCTTTGTACAGTATCATACTGCAGTAATGGTGGACAAATAAAAAAACAACAGTGGCCAGACAGTGATGGTTTGGGTTGGGGTTCTTTCTGGTAGGGGGTGTGGACAATAGGGGTTGTGACATGTTCCGAAGGGGGGGGAAACATATTATTTCAGTCTTTTTCTTCCCCCCACATGCGTCTCCATACTCTTCGAAAAGGATCCTTGGTTGTCATTTTCTCCTTGTTGGAAACCAGGGCTATCTGCCCTCGTGAGTGTCTCTTGTTGAGTCCTTTGTTGAATCCGCTTGACTCGAGAGGGTCCCTTGTTGAATCCGCTTGACTCGAGAGGGTCCCTTGTTGAATCCGCTTGACTCGAGAGGGTCCCTTGTTGAATCCAGACCGGGCTGTCCTCTGTCAGTATAGCTGTGCGGGTTACGGCTACCACCGTGGTCTCTGGTCCATAGGCGAAATCCTCTGGTCTTTTTCCTTTCTGTAGCCGCTTTACCAGCACCTTGTCTCCTGGATTAAATGGGTGGGTAGGTTTGTCTGAAAGAAAGGGGGACTTAAATATAACTTCGTCTCTGGTTGTCTCGAGGGTTGAGATCAGCTGCCTAACATATTCATCCCTTATCTGCTCTAAGTCCCCTGTCTCTACTGTTAGCCTACCTGTAGACCATGGTAATGGAAAGGGTCTGCCCATAAGTATCTCGAAGGGGGAGTAGCCTGTGTTCCTATTAACCGCCATTCTGATTTCAGCCAGAATGATGGGGAGTACCAATTTCCAATTCTTTAGCTCTTCTGTGGTTGCATATTTTTGTAAGGTACAAAATAATTGGTCCCCATCCATTGTGGGAGGTCGCAAAACCCGGCATTACTAGTTTAGCTATGTCCTGTTGTGCTGCTCGTTTAGCTGCTTGGTCAGCCAGATGATTCCCTTTTGCAATAGGATCTGAGGCTCTGGTGTGTGCTCTACAATGTAACACCGCTATCTGAGAGGGCATAAGAATGCTTGCTAGGAGGTCCGTGACCAGGGTCGAATGGGAAATATTCTTGCCATCTGTGGCCACAAATCCCCTCTTTTCCCATATCGTCCCATGGTCATGGACCACACCAGAAACATATTTGGAGTCAGTGTATATCGTGACAGGTCTACCCGCATAGAGCCTGCATGCTCGTGTTAATGCAATCAGTTCTGCTGCCTGGGCAGACTGGTAGGGTACAGGCCCTGATTCTAGAACAGTGTCAGGGAGTTGAACCACTGCATAGCCTGCATGATAAGTGTTGTCATTGGGGCGGGTACAGGAGCCGTCAACAAAGACGACATCTGCGTCCGGAACAGGTGTTGACATGAGATCAGGGCGGGGTGCAGTTTCAGACTCAATGGAGAGAGCACAGTCATGTTCGAGTGGGATGGTATCTGAGGGATTCTTAAGACCCAGTAAAGCGTTTAGGATTGGTGCTGGACCAGAGACACTTGAACTGTATTCTATGTGCAGTGCAGGGTTGCTTAGCAGTGTGACTTCATATCCACTAAAGCGCTGTGATATGTGCTGTGTATGTATGCCCTTAAGTAAAAATAAAACATCATGGGTTGTGGGTAGGTGAGTTTCGTACCCTAATGTGTATTGGCTTGCCATACTAACGGCCATTGCACATGCTGCCAGGGCACGCAAACAGGCCGGCATCCCTTGTACCGTTACCGGCAAAATCTTTGAGAAAAAAAAAAAAATGCTATGGGGCGCAACCGGCCCCCATGTTCTTGCGTCAGTACCGCGGCCATGGTTTTACAATTGTCCCTTGCAAACAGATGAAATGAAAGTACATAATCAGGGAGGCCAAGCGCGGGGCTTATTAACATCATTGCATTTCTGAGAACCCTAAAGGCATTTAACATTTCATTAGACCATGTTATCATATTGGATTGACCCAACAGGGTGGCTTGTCTCAGAATGTTATCGTAGTAGGAGCAGTCAGGGATCCACTGTCTGCAATAGTTTATCATGCCTAAGAATGACAGCATGTCCTTCTTAGTTTTCGGGTTGACCAGGCCCGTGACAGACTGGACTCTCTTCTGACTGATGCTCCGTTCCCCCTGTCTGAGAACAAACCCTAAATATTCAACTTGCATTTGACACCACTGCATTTTTTTTTAAGGGAAACCTTGTGCCCACATTCCTGTAACCAACTAAAAAGTGTTTTACCATCCTCCCGGCAGGCCTCCTCTGATGGACTGCATACGAGGAGATCATCCACGTATTGCAGCAGGACAGAACCATGGCTGGGGTGCCAGAATTTCAAAGTGGCCTGCAGTACAATACTGTAGACCACCGGGGCGTCAACGTACCCCTGAGATAACCTTTTCCATGTAAATTGGGTGCCTTCAAATGAAAATGCAAAAAGCAATGCCGTTTCCGGATGTACAGGGATGCTAAAAAATGCATTCTTCAGGTCAATTACAGAAAAATGTGTATGTGTCGCTGATATTGATGACAGAAGTGACGTGACATCTGGGACAATTGGCGCAATTAGAATCACTAGGGAATTAACTGCGCGCAAGTCTTGAACGAACCTGACAGTCCCGTCAGCTTTGTTCACGGGGTTAATTGGGGTACTGAAGGGGAAGACTACAGGTTCCAGGATACCATCCTGTAGAAACTGGTCAATCATAGGACGTAGTCCATCCTCTTTCTCTTTTTGACAATGTTTAAAAATTCTATTAATATCTTCTATTTCTATCGCCTTTTTAAGTAACTTATTCCCCACGATCATAAATGGAAAATGGGTTTTGTTGGTGTTATTCTCATATCTTAAGGCTTATTAATGGCGATCCTTTGTTATATGCGAGTGGCCATAATAACGAAAGGCAGTATATATTCTTCTGCTTTTTTTACTTTATTTTTTTCTTCTTTTACTTCCTCCTTTTTTTTTTTTCCCCGTCTTTGGATGTGGATGGGGCCGAAGGTTTCAAATCCTCCATTGCCCCTACCGCACCCAAGACCTCTGTCTCAGTAAAGGGACGGATATATGGATTGTCTATAAGACGGAGGGGGTCGTGGTTCCCAGCTGGCACGGGGTATTTCTTGTTTATTCCGTGGTATACTCTGTTCTATTTTATGCAGTCTGGCGCTGTCAGAGGACAATGGGGTCCCTCTTCTACATTGTTTCACCATTAATCATTGTCCCCCCCCTCCCCAATTTCATATACTGCATGTCCCACTGAGGGTCTCCCTGATAATAGGGCCATGCCTCGGTGTCGTCGAGACATAATCCTTTCACTATATCCATATAGAATGGGCTGTGGTCTCCCTGTCTGAGGAAAGGATCACAACTCCCACTGCTTCTGTCCATCCCGCTAGATTATCTATCCATGGGTTAATTAAATAGCAATCTGTGCCCCCTACTCGTGCTACATAATCTTTACAAAACTCTCCTATTTTCGGTAAGGGATATTCTTTAACCTTGCTACTTTAAATACCCATGGTTAGTTGTACAATTGAATAATCAGGCAGGTAAAATAGAGAAAGAAAGAAAAAAGAGAGGCTCTTCACAGTGCTCGAAAAGAAAAACAATTTAAATTCTTACTATATATATATATATCTCTATGCTACATGGATCAACAAAAGATGAGCTAATTTAAGGATAAGTAATAAAAACTTATTTAGTGAATCCTCCCCTAATCTCGAGAATCAAACTTCTAATCTTTTGCTTTTTATTTTGTTGTTATATAATTCCTTCATATCATAAACAAAAATTTATAAACCACAATCCAATAGTATATAAAAACTAGCTTCACAATATATGTATCTCCGGTTAGTAACTGCATACATGACCAACATCATCCACCCCATCAGTCAGCAACTAACACACAAATGGCCAACAAACACCTCTGCTTAATACAACATGCACCTCACAGCAAACAATGTCCAACCAGTCAGCTCTTATATATACATATATATATACACAGTACCATCAGTATACAATGGGGCAAAAAGTCTGCCCTACCTTACAGACTTTCCTGCCACCCAATTAACTTATCACTCTAATATATACTTTAACAATATATATACATGTAATTAAACCGGTAATACAGGAATGACGAGGGTCCGTCTTACCTTACAGACCACTCGGCACCTTAACTTATACCTCTACAATTTATGTAATTTACTCTATTATCACAACTGAGGGACGTCTGTCTTACCTTACAGATCGTTCAACAGTGAATCTTAACACTCTAATATTCTTATACGCTAATATTCTTATACTCTATACATTTTATGAGGGTTAACGCAAGGTGTGATCAATTGGACATATAATGTCCCTTCTATGAGTGTGGTTCCTGACCTACTCCTTTAAATAAACGGCCCGTGGCAACGTTTTCTTTTAATTTGTAATAAACGGCCCGTGGCAACGTTTTCTTTTAATTTGTAATAAACGGCCCCTGGCAACGTTTTCTTTTAATAAACGGCCCCTGGCAACGTTTCCTTTTACACTATAGGACATGGACAACTAACTTTAGTTCGAGATAAACGTTGTCATTGCCCTCGTCCAGACAAGACAATATACTCACCAGGACGAGGGGTGACCGTTCATGTCGGCAGTGCCTCCAGATTGAAGAGAAAAATGGTCTCCAATTGTCCGTCCTTTAACCCCTAAGATCCTGTCTTAGGCACACCTTGAGTTAACTCTCCTTCTGCGCAGGGAGAGAGAGAAAAAATCCTTCAAAGAAGACACACGAGGCATGTATTTTTGTCTGGCAATTTTCTCTCTGCCTTCCAACGGTTCTTGACACATATTTATACCTATGTCAAGGCGTTGTCTTTTTATTTCATTAGTTAACATTTCAAAACAACATAGTTCATTGGCCAGTTTCAATACAGGTCTGGTGACACATTTCTAGACAGTCCCGTGGCCTCGGCATGTGATTTCTTGAGATATCAGCATTTCTTAAGACATCAGTACTTTTTTTAAGACATCAGCACTTTTTTATCACTTCAGAGAAACTTGCAAACATCAGCATCCTTGTCATTCTAAAAGACATTTGCAAACATATTGAGAAGTGAACCTTAATCCTATAATACTGCTGATTATCAATTTATCTTAAAACTATTTCTTATATTTTAAACCTTAATTTATCTATTAATATTACAATTCATGGGGTGTTATTTAACTACTTATAGGGTCCTTCTTATAGGTCAGCAGATGGTGGTCTGAGGATTCCTTTTCCTTCATCTTCTTTCTCCGCAAACTAACGCGGCTACAAACGCTCAGATATACACGATGATGTCAGCACGAAATCAGGATGAGAACGGGGGGCACTCCATGCAGCCTGATCATTTTAGCTTATTAGAGTGTCTCTTTACAATAATTTCATGAACAAACTGAGCTGGAGGAGTGTTCGGTGGTGGAAGGGAGTGATTTTGGGCAAGGAGCTTGACCCGAGTGTGAGAGGGAGTGTGTTTGGCAAAAGATTGGACTGGAGTGTGGGAGGGAGTTTGTGGGAAAGGACAAGAATGGCGGCTCCAGACAAAATAGGGGATGGCAGGCATGGTGAGGTGGTGGCACAGGACGAAGGAGAATCTTAGTTTATAACGTTTAACTCAATCCGACTCTAAACCATGTCCGCTGTGCACAAATTGATTAATCTATAATGAGAATAGTTGTCAACTATTTTCATTATCGATTAGTTGTTTCAGCCCTAAATTAAACTACTGTCTTCTACCAAAACACCATTTCCCAGCAACTTCTTGACTGCATATTTTGCGCTTCTGCAGTTATAACACATTTCATTTTAGAATAACATCAGCTTTAATTTATGATATACACAATCACGAGTCTTTAATGCATTCACCTCCCAGACTCTCTAGTATTCATCAATATCTTCTACAGAAAGGAAGAATTTATTTATATCTTTAATTTATTCGTAGTTTTAGTCACACCAGCATGCTTCTGTCAGATCTAAAAACATCTCAACATCATGATAGGCTATTGACGTAAAAATGTTCTTTGCGAGCTGTCATCATTGATAGCCAGTTATCCTTTGATCCAGCAATCATCCTGTCTCCTAGAAATTAGGACATACACCAAAGTTATTGTATGCCGCATCTTTTCACATATACCGGTGTTACAGCTCATTTTTTGTTTTTCATGGGGGTTTTTGTCATTGATTTTCTTAAATAGAAACCCAGAATAATCCTGCGAGCCCCTCTTCCCCTTTTTGGGCCCTATTACTTTCTTCACACAATTTGTAACGCGTGCGCAAAAACGCATTAACGCAAGGGGTAAAACCCTTTGCTCAGAACGTCGTATTACAATCCCAGCGCACAAAAATGTGCGTTAATATCGACCGCGGGTGAACCTGTGCGAATCCTGCGCGAGCGTATTGTACTGCGCGTGTCCTGTACATAACATTGTGTGCGCAAATGTGTTTGTGCGCTGGTATGCGGATGGTATTACAATCTATAAAGCTGGTGTTAATGGCAAATCTGAACGTCCCGGCCGAACCCAAATACACCAGCCCGACAAAAACAATTTAAGTATAGTTACACATTCTACACATACCCAAACAATAAGATTGAGAAGTTGTGTGTGTTTTTATTATTGCTGCAGCATATATACGCAGATTGATTTTGACAGACGCAAAAACCTACCGGGAGACAATTGTGGTTCTTAATTCTGATTGGCTGAATCCCGTGAAAAAGACACTCCGCACACTGATTTCTGCACGCAACGTTACTGCGCGCGTATTTTTCTGCGTTTTGCGCGTCCGTTTTACTTGCGTTATTTTTTGACTGATGAAAAAATGCGCAAGGATTGTAATACCACCGTTAATTTTTAAGCGTCCGCAAAATTTAATGCGCGCACGTTTTTGCGCAGAGAATGTAATAGGGCCCTTTGTGTTTAAGATTTTAAGAGTTCTTCTAAAATATTGTAACACTAATCCAGATGTATGGAGGTCCCGGGATTATCCCTTTTAACATGTAAAACCAAATGAATAAAAGGAAAAATGTTACATAAAGTCTTTGAACCAGTTTTGGCTCTCGGTTCAGTTATACTATTGTGTGTTGGATGCTTTTGGGGAACTCTTGTATAGGGAGGTATTTACTAAAAGGCACAATTTGCCTCTCCAAGAACCTAAGTGAAAGATATGTCCAACCCATGTATTTATCTCTATATTACATTCATCAAGTAGCAGTGCTCTGAGTATTTATAATCCTTGTAATCCCGTTTAAGTGTTTGTTTCCCAAGGGGGATAAACCTTTTTCATGGACCCTTTGACCTTTACAGCCTTTCCAAGTAATGCAAACTGAAAGAGCTCTCCATGGATTGACAAGCAGAGGGATCACAAAAGGTAGCCGGCCCTCTGGACTACTTTGCATTTAAAGGGCCGTCAAGGATAAGATGCAGCAAGTTATTGTTATAGACTCGTGCATACTTGATCTATCATTGCTCTGATGCCTCTCTACTGGGGTTTTTTGTTTAAAGGTCTGTCTACTGTATATTTAGTCAGTCAGTGGTTGCTGTCCGTTTGGATGAAATGTAGGAGTAATGCTAGGATTAGGTTAATGCTTTTTTTTCAATCAGGAAAATTCTTCTCTGGTTGATGGGACAGAAATTTACAACAAATGCCCTTAAAATACATTCCTGTGTGGATATGCGCCTTCTTCTTAAGACTTTTCCCCCATGGGTGCTTGGGAAAAGGCAAACTAATACTGTAGCACCATGGCCTACTGTACTATACAGGTAACCTCTGGCACTGATCCATGCATGCAAAGACCATAATAAGTCATTTAACTTGCTGAATAATGTAAGGTTTGTTTGCCCTTCCCCATGGTGTGATTTATTTATTTTTTTCCCCTTACTGAAACAGTTGCTACGACAGCCTTAAATTTATCCATCGAGGGTTACACATAAAGCAGAGATTTCATGCCCATGACTTATTTATGCTCTGGGCTTAACATGATACTTGAATAAGAGCAGGTCTTGAGGAACATGACAGCTGCCTAAGCCTTTTTGATAGAGCCACTTGTTGATTGCAGATCTTGCTGGTATTGACGGAGAAACCATGCGCATGTATATATACGTGTGAGTGTATATAATTATTTTGTTTCTTCCATTTGCACTTTATAGATATTTTCTAGATGTAGCATCTGTTTGTGCCAATGTTTTGTACTGCAATATTGATAAATAAAAATAGGAGTGTAGACAAAAGTGTGAATACATGCTTTTTCTAAGAAAGACAATGAAATATTAAAACTGTCCTTTTAAGATATCATTTGCTTTAATTTAAACATTCTTTAGTTTCGATATTTTTGATATTTTATATGTTGCCAAGAAGCAATACAACAGGCATAACCTAATCCTATGCATTCCGTGGGGGGACATGCAATGGGTGGAAGCAGAATTATATATATTTTATGTAAGGTTCGTGTACCCCTAGGATAAAATTGCATTTTCAGTGAGAGCTCACTCCTGTCACCCTGTATTATTGTAAAGAAACATGGAGCAGCCCCCCCACCTTCTCTGTAACACATGCGTTTAAGCAGAATTACCTCAGTCGGGTGTAGGGCAGAATAAAGGGAGAGCTCTGGGATCACCCACTGCTGTACAGGGATAGGAATCGGGTTTATAATTGCTGAAAATACCTGTATAGTAGATATAGAAGGTGTTGATTTCATAGGTATATTTAGAAGCTGCATTGCTAATGACCTTTAAATAAAATTAAGACTTGTCCAGCACTATTAGACATGTAGTCCTGAAACATCTGGGTTACCAGATTTAGCAAGGCTGTCTGTATAAACATTTGTTAGCTTTTTTTAACGCTTTTCTGCCATCCTTGCAGACTGATAATGAGCTAATGATTGTACAAGTTTGTATCTTGCTTGTTCAGTGTACAGCCACATCACTGTGTTGACACTATATTTGAATTTAAGCATTTTTCTTGTTTTTGTTTCAGTCGCTGAAAGGTGAGGTGTGGATTTGTCATAACATCATATGAAACATAAATAAGGTTTCCACCAAATGTTTTGCATTTCTGATGTAATTTATCATCACTTTCAGACTATACTAAAATATACTCCTATAATTTGTGTTTCAGTTTGCAGCTAACCTGGTGAAGTTGGGGTATCCAAGAGTATGTATTCTGGACGGCGGCATTAACAAGATGAAGCTAACAGGCTTACTGACAGTCCCATCACCCCAAATTTGAGCTGATGGCGTCCAAATCTGTACAAATGCATCATTGGAATTGGACATGTAGTTTCTGCTTGCGTAAATGGAGTCTACATTGTGCAAAATCCCACTGCAGCGCAACTGTCTATTTGAAGGACAAAGGCTTCCTCAGTACCTCACCCCTACCAGAAAAAACAGTGTAATATAGGGATTATCTTCAAATTTACACACAAGTCTACACAAGTTGTTGCTATGAGAGTGCTAGCTATACCCTAGAAGAAGCGCTGACCAACTTTCTATAACTGTTAATTTGAGTATTATTGGTATATGTATCACTTTTTTAATGTTGCTACAAAAGTAGAATGTCTTAAAATGTAGGTAAGGCCACATTTAATTAAATTCTGTATTTTTTATGCATTACATCTGTTTTTGTTGAAATAGATGTCACAAATTCTGAAGAAAAATTTAAGTTGTTCATGACATTAGTTTGTGGTTTCAAATATATTACAAATATATAATGTACAACTGTTTTGACAACCATTGTCACACCTGTTGTAGTATTTCTGACACAAGGTGAGCTTTTGTAATAGGCAATTGAAATGAGAGAGATAGCGCTGTTTTTCAACCGGGTGCACTTGTGACATCTATATTGATGCATAACATAAGCATAAACGGTAAATGTTTCAGGTTAAGGCCCTTTTTCAATGTAATACCTATGTTTACTACACTGACTCATCTAATCTATGTATGAGCCATATCCAAAATCCCTCCCAGTAGAACCACACGTGTTCTTGGGAGTGTTATGCGCCATATTGTTGGAGTACCTTGCTGCTATTCATCATTTAGTGAGTGTCTGTTAGCTCCTTGTACTGCTCCTTGGCATCCCAGGTATGTAAAGAGGCATTTTGGTGGTGCCTGTGATTTTTGCTGTCATGTTGCAAACAGTGGATATTTCCCTTCTGGTGTGCAGCCAAGGTGACCAATCACTTCTGATAATGGCAATTCCGGATCCTCCGTAAAGATGGGGGGGGGGGGCTTTCAATGAGAAGCAATGCCAAACAATGAACACAGCCTTATAACAAGAAATATAATAAATGATCCAGATGCCAATTTGTCTCCGTTTCATTTGTCTATACAGCACAATGAAAATGTACTCCTGAAGAAAGGACTTTGGTGTGGTTACTGGTGGCCCCTCCTAACCTCATCAACCTACTAGAACTCTCCAGATTTGTTTACAAAAAAATAATTAAAAATTCAATTCTTCCCAGTTGTTAACAACCATGCCATGCAAACATTCACAAATGTTGTCCAAAGACAGAGACCTTCTCTTGTTTTAGACTAAACATGACAAATAACAGGTCAATTGGTGAACAAAAAGGCATTCAAGGAACTTGCAGAAAATAAAAATATTACTATCAAGCCTGTTAATAATGTGGGGCTTGGTTGTGGTAACATAATGAAATAATGCTACAACTTATGGGCAGGACTATAGAGTCCTTTAATGCAATCCCAGTCGGCAAGTTCTTAAGAATATTGAAAATTTAGTTGTAACAGATCCCTGTGCCCGGACAGGGTCACATCTGTTAAATGCCGCTTCCTCACTGGACACCCAGGTTCTCTTCGTGACGCTCACACCTTTCTCCAGTACCTTAGCCGCAGCTTAAGGACAGGTACATGTAGAGAGCATGACTAGCGCCCCAGAAAGACCGACCGGCTGGGTGGAGTAGAGGTAACATCACTGCACTGCGAGGAGAGAGCCTGCGGAGTCATGGGTTCGATCCCAGCGAGCAACCTCTCCAGTAAATGTCCTTTGGCAAGACACCTAACGGTACATACTCGCCACCCAGGACATACTTGAAAACGAGAGAAATCTCCTGGTAAAGTCCTTTCTCAAAATAAATAAAAAATAAGCTGAAGCTGTAGACCTGGAGCCTTTCGTTGGCACAGCAAGCAGAAGTTAGCTGCTACCCCAAATCATGAGCCGTGACTTCAAGCTTGGTCAGAATAGAACTGCCTGTTTATTCACAGAGACACACAGGTACTGTCAAGGACCAACACATTTGCATATAATCAAACCGATAACATCACAGATCCGATAACTGCACAGGACCTTCAAACAATGGACAATGGGATTTCCTAGGAGGAGAAGGGGAGAGGGAGAAAGCCAGGTAAACAAAAGCAATTTCTTATAGAGAGAATGTACACAATAGAGAGAGCAGGTACTAATACAGAGGTCACACTATACAGATAGAGGTTAGATAATTGAGGGAATGTACACAATATACACAACGAGAGACTCTATAATAACTACATAAGGTACACAGACATCAGAATAACTTTAGTTTGCTGGGGAATGTTTAAAACCGTGAAAAAACAAAAGCTCCACCAGTTCCCCCAATGGTCTCTTTCATGGGCCATAGTCGCTGGGCAGGAGGCTAGCCCACAGCCCCCTCCAGATGCCCAAGTGACGGTAGGTTCTTCACATTAGTTAATAGAGCTTTTGACAGAGGAATCATTACAAAACCTGTGCAATACTTGTCCATTAATAGGTTCCAATAGCCCAGTATTCCATACATTACCAAAGATACACAAAAATTTGCAGATCCCTCCAGGCCGATCAACTCTTGCCAGTACAGACTCGCTCCTTTAACCCCAGCAATATTTGTATTATGCTTTTCTACAACCTCTTAGTCAACACATCCAACTATTCTAAAAGACCCTACAAATTTCCTGAACCTCATTAAGGACATTACATCTATTACTGAAGCGTTACTAATGATGCTAGACATTTCAAGTCTTTACACTTCTATTCCACATAGAGATGGGCTGATTGACATTAGGAATTTCTTGAAGAAGGGGGAACACCAACAGAAACTAATGGAGTTTGTCATAATTTTCCTGGATCTTTTTTCCTGGAACTTTTTTCAGATCCATGACTATATACTATGATCAAACACAAAGGATGAGCATGGGGATGAATATGGCACCCTCATATGTAATCATCCTCCTGGTAAAACTTTAAAAGACAAGTGTTATCCAATAATTTCTACATGAGGCATATCATCGAATATCTTCATTGACGATTGCTTTATGATATGGAGGGACACTGAGGAGGAGTTGAGACAATATGTCACCTATCTCAATCAATGCTGCCCGACATAAAGTTTCTGCACATGTTGGACCAGGTAAGTGTTAATTTTCTGGATGAACTAGTATACATGAGCGAAGGAAAATTTGAAAGCGATTTGTTTGTTAAATCCATTGCTAGCACTAGTTCAGATTGCAAATAGTTTTTCTCCAAACGGACAAAAATAATTGATACCTTACTGTCAACTGGTGACAGCGAAAAGAATTGTGAGCAAGAAAGCAAGGACACAGACTTGAATTGGTAAAGTCAAATTTAACAAGGGCTACCAGAAGCCACTACAACACAATTCTGTAAAGAAAACTGAGAATTTGGACAGGTCCCAGCAATTTAACAAAAATGTCTCTAAACCACACCAAAGACAACTCTTCTTGAGTAATTTTTCTCCTTGTTCAAATAAGATTAAGAAAATTATCCTGAATAATTGATCCCTACTGCAGCTAGACAGAGAAATCGGACCACTTATAAAGGAGAACCCTATATTTGCAGAGAATATCCATGACATTGTAATTAGGGCAGATGCCCAACTGTTACGTTCCCCCAGCCAGGTCCCCTGGTGCTGTGTGTTCTTCTCAGCCTTCTTGGTTTATAGGATTAATCTGGCTGGTTCTCTGCCCCTGTAGTCTCAGTTTCTGATCAGACCTGTGGTCACATGACCTGAACTGCCCTATAAAATGGCAGTCAGTGCAATGGTTCCCTGATCCAGTATAGATCTCCATTGCGGAGTTCCTGATTTCTGTATTTTGCATCCTGATATCTTGGTTTATGATTCCTGGCTCTGATTCTGACGATTCTTGTGATTTACCCCTGGTACCGTGTATGTGATATATTGGTTCTAGACTCCCGGCTACGTATTCTGACCACTCTCTTGCTTGATCCCATTTGTGTTTTGTGTGGTATTCAGGTTTCTGGATTATGTTTGTACCACACTACAGTCTCTGTTGTCTCTAGTTCTGATGTTAAACATTATTGCTAGGTATCCTGTTGGTTTTGCTGGTTGCAGCATAACCTCGAGTTCTAGTTAAGTCCTGCCCTGCTTCCTGCTAAATTCATTTCTGTCCAGTCTGGTTTTCTGGTTTATGTGTTTAGTGTAACAGTTCATAGTTCTGATTATAGAGACCACCTCAAGGATCTCTTTCGTGTTCCATTTGCTGCTAGATATTCCCTTCCTTGTCAAATCTGGTTAATCCTGTTATTTCTTTGTGTACGTTTTCTCGTGTTCACCCCCTCCCTGTACTCTGTATAATTAGAAGGCCATCCAAAGGACCATTTTCCCAGTGAAGGGCTTTCCTCGGGTGTCTTGTTTGGTTCTGTTTAATCCTGTGTCCAGGGTTCTGCAATATGCAGAACACATACCAGCCTAAAGGGCTTAAACCACTCAGCAGCGAGGACCCCCCCTTTGACTCCTGAGGGGGGCCACCGTATCACCAACCCTACGAAAAGCTCCAAAAATGTCTTTATAAACCTGTACGTGGAATCTATCCATGACTAGGTTGCAATCATTGTAATAGGGTAATCAGAGGGAATGTCTGTAGTCACCCAAGAACTGGTGAGGCAACACTGAAAGTGACATGTCGGCCATCTTGCCACACACTAGAAGTGATGTATTGATGTATGTAGTTCTGGTGGGAGGAATTTTGGATAATGCTCATGTATATATTAGTTGAAAAGTCAATATATGAACATTGCATTAAATAAAGAGCCTTAACCTAAAACCTTTGCTTTTTATTCTTAAGTTATAGATACTGCATCACTAGAGCACTTTGTTGCAATATAGCACTGTCTCTGTTGTATCAGTACTGAGGTCTTGCAACCTGTTCATTTACCTTTATTTGCGTTTGTGTTGGAGAGATATGTTTAGTCTCCCTCCTACTGTTGTTATGTAATAATTTGTTATACAGAATGACAAGTTAATTTTAATATATAAAATTCTATAGTTATTTTTATTGAAGACGAGACCTCATCGTTATAGCATGAGTTAAAAGGCTGAAACATAATACAATGTATTGAAAAGAATGAATGGATATCCTCCATTCAGAAACTTATTACATTAACATTTACAAGAAGACAGTCCCTCCAATATTCACAAGAGTCTTTCTTAAAGAAATGGAAATTGTAGGATGAATGTTGTGACATAACAGATAAGGCATACCAGTATACCCAGTTAGACATTGGAAGCCAACGAGGAACAGTCTAACAAGCCATGAATGAATTTCTTCTCTTCTTTGGGGGGTATTAGGTTATAGCCTTAGAGGTATTCGTACATAAACCATGGTGCTAAAAGCTGTATAATAAAATCATGTCTACGAGAGCCGGCAACAGCACTAGTGGCCTACTGGAGGGTGTGTTCCTGATCAGGGCCCATAAGATGTCTTTAGCCTGATGCCAACATTACACAGTTTGATTTGCATATAGTCTATCACCCAAAAAGAGTAGCCAGAAATGAAATGCCAAGGGAATCTCATGAGTTGCTGCATCTCTCATGCATAGGAGACGTCGTTGGCATTTTAATTCTGGCTGCCCTTTTGGGCAATAGCAGACTAGTTTGCATATAATATAGTCTTCTCTGCAATGGCACTATCAAGCTGGAAACCTTATGAGACCTGGACAGGGACCCAGCAAAGGTCAGGTCACTGATGCTGCTGCCCATTTGCAGTACTTTCATAAACTTGTTTTGTTCTACAAAGGGTGGATATTATTTTTGGGCGTTGGTCAGGAGAAAGGTAGGGTAGGAGTGGTTTCCAAATCTGAAAGGAAAAATTTATTTTGGTGAGCATGTGTTGGGCTGTTTCTCTCCATTCTGAATAAAAATATAATCAGAAACCGTGGTAAAAGGACAAGTGGCAGTGGCCCAATGAGTTAAAATTCCTCTCCTCCCTTGTGCCAACAAAATATTAATGAATTTAGATATACCTGTAAGATACTGGTTTAGAGCCTATTGTTTTTAGCCAAACAAAAAGAGGAACCTTCTAGGTGATTGTAACTCTGATCCAGTATCCCTGCTACCAACTAGTTGGATTTGTGACCACAAGGCCTTAAGGTCAGGGCCGGCGCTAACGGCCGCCTTACTGGCTTCCTGCCAGTTGAGGGGGTGCCGGCCCGGGGCGGACTTCACTTCAGGTGCAGTTGGAAGGGGGGACAATCGCCGCTGCCGCCGGCGTTCTACTCAGTCCTTATGAGGCGAGTGGCCGCTGGTATGCACGTGCAGCTTGGCTGCTCACCTGGGATGGGACAAGCAACCACGTGACCTGACTCGCGCGTGAGAACGTGGCTGGTCAGGTGGTTACCGAATCCCATCCCAGGCGAGCGGCAAAGCTGCACGTTCATGCCAGCGGCCGCTTGCCTCCAGTAGCCTAGGGACTGAGTAGAAGAACGCTGGCGGGGCCTGGCAGGCAGCAGAGCAGAGGTGAAAGCTGCTGGGGGCAAATATACCCATATACGACCTGGGGGCAAATATACCCATATATGAGCTTGGGGGCAAATATACCCATATAAAAGCTGGGGGCAAATATACCCATATATAAGCTGAGGGCAAATATACCCATATATAAGCTGGGTGCAAATATACCCATATATGAGCTGGGGCAAATATACCCATATTTGAGCTTGGGGCAAATATACCCATATATGAGCTGGGGGCAAATATACCCATATATAAGCTGGGGCAAATACACCCATATATGAGCTGGGGCAAATATACCTATATATAAGCTGGGGCAAATATACCCATATATGATCGGGGGCAAATATACCCATATATGAGCTGGGGCAAATATACCCATATATGAGTGGGGCAAATATACCGATATATGAGTGGGGCAAATATACCCATATATGAGCGGGGCAAATATACCCATATATGAGCTGGGGAAAATATACCCATATATGAGTTGGGGGCAAATATACCCACATATGAGCTGAGGGAAAATATACCCACATATGAGCTGGGGCAAATAAATCCATTTGAGCTGGGGCACATATATCCATGTGAGCTGGGGCAAATATATTTATGTGAGCTGGGGCAAATATATCCATGTGAGCTGGGGGCAAATATATCCATGTGAGCTGGGGGCAAATATATCTATGCGACCTGGAGGCAAATATATGCAAGCTGGATGCAAATATATCTATGCGAGCTGGGGGCAAATATATTTGCCCCAGCTCGCATAGATATATTTGCCCCAGCTCGCATAGATATATCTATGCGAGCTGGGGCAAATATATCTATGCGAGCTGGGGGCAAATATATCCATTTGAGATGGGGCTAAATATATCCATTTGAGCTGGGGCAATATATCCATTTGAGATGGGGCAATATATACCCATGTGAGCTGGGGGCAATATATACCCATGAGAGCTGGGGGCAAATATATATATCCATGTGAGCTGGGGGCAAATATATACACTGTATAATTTATATATAAGACCAACGTTAAGGATCCTTTACTCTCTGCGTGAAAACACCAAACACTCGCAATAGAGATTATTATGCATCTCTATCCTGATTGGCTTGACATGACACGGATAGGGGGGCACCAAAACGCACCTTCGCCTGACTAGACAAAAAAGCTTGCACCGGCCCTGCTTAAGGTAGTGGTATTCTCAGAACAATTCATTATGCCAGCTTTATTAATGCAACATTGTGGGTATGAGCCATTCAAAAACCCATTTTTAAAACAGATGTATGGTGAGATGTAGGTCAAGAGGAGGACTTTCTGAGACATACTTATGAAGGCCACTTCTAGAATTAATTTGAGCAGGGTTTTGATGTCTTTTAATACATTAAGGTATATGAGCAACCAAGCATCAAGCCTATTGGAGAAGGGAGTAGATGTGGAGGGCAAAAGGAGATTGCATGAAGTAGAGGTCGAGGATAAACCGGGGGTTTCTGTCAAGGAATAGTATTTTAGTTTTGAAAGTTTGAGTATGTAGGTTAGAGCTGTCACGGACCCTGGATCCAGGATTGCTTTTGGGAGACGTGGGATTGACTCCTCATATTGTTCTTCACCCGCTCCTATGTCCAAGTCACCCTGTGCCTATAAGGCTTCCTTGTGTCTGGAACATCCAAATTGACACAGGGTGGAACAGCTGTACTCAGGCCTTAAGAAAGGTACCCTGCAGGACCTGCTGGAGTCTCGGGGACAGCGCGCCAGCAACAAATCGAAAATCACCCAGATTGCCAAGCTTGTGGAGAATGATCAGGCCAGCATTACAGGTATCCGTAATGAGATGTCAGATATATAGCGGGAGATACAATGTCACCTGACACACTTCCCCCAGGAGGTAATCACCCAAATCATTGCAGACATGACTGGGCTCAAAATACTGGAAGTCCAAAAGGTGATCAGGGAGGCCGCATGAAACTCCCTTATGATGCCTTCTGACCCTTCCACGATGGTGTGGAGGAAATTGACCGCTACCTGCATATTTTAGAAACCCAATACAACCTACAGGGAATAGATGAGGTGGACTTGGTCATGATATTTTTTTTTAAAAAATTCTTTATTTTGAAAATTCTTATTCATATACAAAACATCACAAGAAACGAAAAAAAGCACCACATGTAATAGACATCAGACAGAAAAAATAAAAAAATAAATGGATCAACGTGGAAAAAGAGGAAATGCTAAATAACTTGGAGCATATGTAAATAAAGGTAGGCAGCTGAGCAGACATCAAAATGACAGTTGAGAATGGAGAGGATAAAAAAAAGGGGAAGGGAGGGGGTTTGAGAGAGCACGGGTGTATGCCCACACAGAGCGGCATTCCTGGCGCACTCATGGGCTCCGGTGGAGGTCCTGAGGCCATGGAAGAGGCCACATGACTGGGCGACCCACTGCCAAGAAGGGCATGCAGAGCCATGGTGTCTGCCCAGATGGCTTGCCTGAGTCAGCCTGGAAACACACACCCCAAAAAAAAAGGAAAGGGTATTCATCCACTTCTGCTGAATGGGGAGAAGAGGAGTTCAGGGTCCTGCACGAGATGGACCCTCTAAAGTAGCAGCTGCCGACAATTTCACGAGATCTGGCAAGCTCTCACTGGAACGCAGCCATCCGGTGCAGCCTGGCAGTATGCTGTTAGTATATGTATATATGTATGAGGTCTGATGTCTGGGTACACAAGTATCTCAGGTCTGGTGTGTCAGTGTATACATGTATCTGAGGTCTGGTGTCTGTGTGTGTGCAGTCCTGTGCAGAGGGTAAATGGGTGTCTTTCCATACAGTTCAAGATCAACATAAATTGGACAGGCTTTCAGAAAAATCCTAAATTATTTATTGGAAAGCGTCACATGACATTAATAAAAGTATTGGTACTCTGTATCGGTGAGTACCTGAAAAAAGTATTGGTACTTGTACTCGGTCTTAGAAAAATTGTATCGGTGCATCCCTGACCTAACTTGTTGAGCATGTAATAGAAGTACCTGTGTTTGTTCCACGTTATTTACTCTATTTGCTGTTTAGTCCTGCAAAAAGACATTTGATCATCCCTAATAAAAGAATATGTATCATCATTTACATGAAGAATATAAATCTTCAGGTATAAATCAAGTGTTCATAATCCTGATGAATTTCTCATTTTTGTTTGATAGTGCTTCTTATATTTGTGTGACATTGCAGTTTAGCTATTAGGGCTTTAAATAACCTTGATGCATCTGCAGGCCATTTGCCTAGCACAACATACAGAATTTAAAGCCGTACATATAGCTGGACATACCTGATTCAATTTGAGACTCTATATGGCAAAAGTATTTCTAGAATAACGTCTGTGCTAAAAATATGGGGGCATCTCTGGCTTATGTTCAAGTAGTAGATGTACTGTCCTAAATGGGGAAAACTCCTTTTCATACTCTTTTTTTTTTTTTTTAAAGAAACTGTAGTCGTCTTTGTGTATTTTTTATCAAAGAATCCCTTCGAGTGTCCAGAAGTCAAGGAAGAAAACCTCTCCACTGATTGTTCTATGTTTATTACTCCTGGGGATCTGGTCAGGTTTCTAGCACTGGAGAACAAAGCAAGCTTTATTCTTCAAATCTTTTACTACTTCAGACCACCTTGACTTCTGTACTTTGTTCCTTAATTTATTGAATTATTCTCCTATATATCTTTTAATTAGCAACTACAAAACCAGATAATTCAATATTTAATTTGTTCTTCTCATCCCAAGTCAAGATTTGAAATATTGCAAAGTATATATAAGGCATATATCATGATATTGCTGTTTTAATGAAGCTTCATCTACTACACATACAAACCTAGAATATTGAAAATAATTTTTTATTCTGAAAGATGTCCGTCTGCGGTCTTTTTTTATTTATATATATATATACAGTAAGGTCCAGAAATATTGGGATATCGACACAATTCTAACATCTTTGGCTCTATACACCAACACAATGGAGTTGGAATGAAACAAACACAATGTGCTTTAACTGCAGACTGTCAGCTTTAATTTGAGGGTATGTACATCCAACTCAGGTCAACGGTGTAGGACTTACAGCAGTTTGCAGATGTGCCTCCCACTTGTTAAGGGACCAAAAGTAATGGGACAATTGGCTTCTCAGCTGTTCCATGGCCAGGTGTGTGATATTCCCTCATTACCCCAATTACAATGTGCAGATAAAAGGCCCAGAGTTCATTTCAAGTGTGCTATTTGCATTTGGAATCTGTTGCTGTCAACTCTCAAGATGAGATCCAAAGACCTGTCACTATCAGTGAAGCAAGCCATCATTGGGCTGAAGAAACAAGACAAACCCATCAGAGAGATAGCAATAACATTAGGCGTGGCCAAAACAACTGTTTGGAACATTCTCAAAAAGAAGGAACGTACCGGTGAGCTCACCAACACCAAAAGACCCGGGAGACCACGGAAAACAACTGTGGTGGATGACCGAAGAATTCTTTCCCTGGTGAAGAAAACACCCTTCACAACAGTTGGCCAGAACACTCTTCAGGAGGTAGGTGTACGTGTGTCAAAGTCAACAATCAAGAGAAGACTTCACCAGAGTGAATACAGAGGGTTCACCACAAGATGTAAACCATTGGTGAGCCTCAAAAACAGGAAGGCCAGATTAGAGTTTGCCAAACAACACCTAACAAAGCCTTCACAGTTCTGGAACAAGATCCTATGGACAGATGAGACCAAGATCAACTTGTACCAGAGTGATGGGAAGAGAAGAGTATGGAGAAGGAAAGGAACTGCTCATGATCCTATGCATACCACCTCATCAGTGAAGCATGGTGGTGGTAGTGTCATGGCGTGGGCATGTATGGCTGCCAATGGAACTGGTTCTCTTGTATTTATTGATGATGTGACTGCTGACAAAAGCAGCAGGATGAATTCTGTAGTGTTTCGGGCAATATTATCTGCTCACATTCAGCCAAATGCTGCAGAACTCATTGGACGGCGCTTCACAGTGCAGATGGACAATGACCCAAAGCATACTGCAAAAGCAGACAAAGAGTTTTTGAAGGGACAGAAGTGGAATGTTATGCAATGGCCAAGTCAATCACCTGACCTGAATCCCATTGAGCATGCATTTCACTTGCTGAAGACAAAACTGAAGGGAAAATGCCCCAAGAACAAGCAGGAACTGAAGACAGTTGCATTAGAGGCCTGGCAGAGCATCACCAGGGATGAAACCCAGCGTCTGGTGATGTCTATGCGTTCCAGACTTCAGGCTGTGATTGACTGCAAAGGATTTGCAACCAAGTATTACAAAGGGAAAGTTTGATTTATGATTATTATTCTGTCCCATTACTTTTGGTCCCTTAACAAGTGGGAGGCACATCTGCAAACTGCTGTAAGTCCTACACCGTTCACCGAGTTGAATGTACATACCCTCAAATTAAACCTGACAGTCTGCAGTTAAAGCACTTTGTGTTTGTTTTTTTTCCAACTCCATTGTGGTGGTGTATAGAGCCAAAGATGTTAGAATTGTGTCGATGTCCCAATATTTCTGGACCTGACTGCAGGAAGGCCCATACAGCTCTTTTACACAGAGAACCTTGCTATGATTCCAGCGATTCATATAATAATTGTTGCTAATATAACATTCAACAATTACTATAGAATTATTTTCATTTTTTTATGCTGTTGCCAAGTTATTCAGAGAGATCCGAAATGTCGCCGCACGTTCGGTGCCTTTTCGTTCCCCGTACTTCGGGGCAATTCGGTGATTCTAGATCGCCGACCATGTTGTGAATTTAGCAAGCACAGCATGGTTCCCATAGTGCAGGGAAAACCCAACTAACACTTGCCGAAAACCCACAGAAACCGCAGCAAAAACCACACCGAACATGCTGGAAAAACCCGACGAGCTGCCAATCACAGCGTAGAGCAGCTGCCAGAAAAAGCCACCAAGCAGACGAATGGGGTAAAAAAAAAATGGACGCTTGAAAGTTTCAAAATTGAAGCGCTGTTTGCAAAAAAACTGCTGAACAAAAATGTCTGGAATTTACATATAAGATCCAATAAATGATACTAAAAAGGTCTGTTACAGAAAAAAGAAAACACGATTTAAAAAAAAAATGGGGAAAAAATTTGCCGACAAAATTCTGAAAAATGCTTAAAAGATCCTAAAAAATCTATAATTAAAGAGACTTTTTCAGCAGAATTAAATAATAAACCGTTTATTAGATATTGAATTAAAATGGGAATATTTTTAACATTGAAGCCTATGGGGTTTGACCGAATAAACCTGCCGAATGAAACCACCGAACAGTAGGGCATTTCGGCAACTTTTCACTGCTGTTCTGTGTTCTCTGAATAATTGAACCATTGCTTCTCTATGGGGGATTCCACTGCCCTCGAACAGGAACCGTTCGTGCAGGCAATTCACCAACATTTGGCGAACTGCCTGCGCTCTGAATAGTCGGATGGCCCCGAAATGTCCCATACGCTGAATTTCACTGTCTAGAGAGGATAACTGTCTGGACCTGGTTATAACAAATAATGTGGATCTTTTCTCAAATATTAATGTAAGGGAACAGTTGGGAAACGGTGACCATAATATGGTGTCTTTTGAAATAAACTCAAAAAACACATTCATAGGGGGCATGCTAAAACATATAATTTTAAAAAGGCCAACTATATTAAAATAAAGGAAGCTCTCTATGTCATTGACTGGCAGAAACTCTTTCATAGGAAAAACACTGAGGATAAGTGGAATATCTTTAAACTAACACTAGAAAAGTACACGTCACAATATATTCCACCGGTTAATAAATATAAAAGAAACAGACTGAAACTATTGTGGCTTAGTAGGAAGGTAAATAAGGAAATGAAAAATAAAAAGAAGGCATTTAAAGCTTTAAATTTGATAAATCTGAGGCATCCTATATATAAAGCATATAGGGTAGCCAATAAAGCATGTAAAAAAGCGATTAGATGGGCTAAACTAGAAAATGAAAAAGAAATAGCCAAAGAGAGCAAGACCAACCCTAAAAGATTCTTTAGGTACATAAATTCTAAAAAAAAAAAACAAGAGTGAAAATGTAGGTTCACTAAAATCTGAGTCAGGGATATTGTTAACTGAAGATCAAGATAAGGCAGACATTTTGAATATTTTTCTTCAGTATTTATCAAAGAGAAACCTATAACAGGAGACAGGAAATTCATTAATAAAAACTTACTAATACAAAGTGACTGGTTGACTCAGGACAAGGTTTTGCAACAATTAAACAATGTGAATGTGAATAAAGCCCCAGGGCCAGATGGAATTCACCCGCGAGTACTGAGGGAGCTATGTGTTGAAATATGTAAACCTCTGTTCTTAATCTTTCAAGATTCTTTTCTTTCAGGAATCGTACCAGAGGATTGGAGAAAAGCGGACGTGGTCCCTAAATTTTAGAAAGATTTAAAATGTGTGCCTGGAAATTATAGACCTGTGAGCTTAACATCTGTGGCTGGGAAAGTATTTGAGGGGTTACTAAGGGATAATATTCAGGAATTGAAGGGAGGTATAATGTAATTGGCAAAAATCAGCATGGTTTCATGAAACACAGATCATGTCAGACTAACCTAATTACATTCTATGAGGAAGTAAGTAGAAGTATAGATCAGGGGGTCGCAGTGGATGTGATTTACTTGGATTTTGCCAAAGCTTTCGACACAGTTCCACACAAAAGGTTACTATTTAAATTAAGAAAAATTGGTCTAGATGAAAATACTTGTTCTTGGATAGAAAACTGGCTAAAAGATAGGGTACAGAGAGTGGTCATAAATGGTACATTTTCAAGATGGACATCAGTGGTAAGCGGTGTCCCTCAGGGGTCTGTTATAGGACCAGTACTATTCAATTTATTTATAAATGACCTTGAGATAGGCATTGAAAGCCATGTATCAGTGTTTGCAGATGACACAAAACTAGGAAAAGTAATACAATGTGAGCAGGATGTTACTTCACTGCAGAGGGATTTGGATAGATTGGGGGACTGGGCACTTAAATGGCAGATGAAATTTAATGTAGATAAATGCAAAGTTATGCACTTTGGAGTGAAGAACACACAATCAACTTATACCCTAAATGGTACGGAGTTAAAGAAATCCAAGTAGGAGAAGGATTTGGGAATAATCATAGACTTCAAACTAAGTAACAATGTGCAATGTCAAACAGCAGCCGCCAAGGCCAGCAAGGTATTGGCATGCATTAAAAGGGGAGTTCACTCTCGGGATGAAAACATAATTTTGCCTCTGTATAAATCAATGGTCCTTGTATATGCCGTGCAATTTTGGGCACCTGTGTTAAAAAAAGGATATTATAGTGCTAGAAAAAGTACAGAGACGGGCAACTAAATTATTAAGGGGAATGGAAGGTTTAAGTTTTGAGGAAAGGCTAACAAGCTTAAACCTGTTTAGTTTAGAGAAACAGCGCCTTAGAGGGATCTGATAAACTTATATAAATATATACGGGGCCATCATCAACCATTGTCTGATAACCTATTCATTAACAGGACTATACACAGGACACAAGGTCACCCATTTAGACTGGAACAAAGAAAATTCAGCCTAAAGCATAGGAAGGGTTATTTTACGGTGAGAACAATAAAGCTGTGGAATTCTCTGCCTGTTGAGGTGGTTGTGTCAGAGACTGTACAGACTTTTAAAAAGTGACTGACTTTCTGCAGACACAGAATATTAAGTGTTATAATATTTAATATGTGGGTAAAAGCTTCTTGATCCAAGGAGAAATCTGACTGCCATTCTGGGGTCAAGAAGGAATTTTTTCCCAGTATGTTGCATATTGGCGAGCATTTCAGACTGGGTTTTTTGCCTTCTTTTGGATCAACAGCAGTAGGTGATGTGGGAGAGGCTGAACCCGACGCATGTCTTTTTTCAGCCTATGTAACTATGTTACATTTCGGGGCCAGGTCGCCTCTCTCTTTATAACCCTGCAACTCTGCAAGTCTTTTAAAAAAAGCAATAAGCTTGAGAGCTCACTAAAATTTATTTGACCAATAAAGCATTGTCATCTAGTATCTAATCCACGGCTCCACACACAGTATTGTTATTCTTTATAGATAGTTAGGTAAGTAGATAGATCAAAATAAGAATCCACCTTATTGTTATTTCAGTCATATAGAACTTGTTAACTTCAGACAGATAGTAGGAGGGTAAATAATTTATGTGAAGGGTGTGTGGTCTTCTGCAATTCAAATATCTTTGCGTATACAACCTGTGCTATAAATGTCAGTAGCAGAGGAAAGGGAGATCTTCTCAGCTGTCCATACTATCCACTGTAGGGACATGTGATCCAAAACAGTGCATTTCTCAAACCAGACCGTGATACAGCTGCTCAGAATGCTCTCAATAGTCCTTCTCCAGAACAAAGTAAGGACATGGGGTGAGAGATGGACTTTGTCCAGCCCATGCAAAAGTAAAGAGGCTGGACTTTCTTGGCTATGTCGCTGATGTTAAGGGATATACTGTAGGTAGATTCTCTGACAAATGAACACCAAGAAATGTGTTGCCCTAATCTTTCAATAATAAGCAGAGAGTGGTGGCTTTGTTCTCTTCTAAGATCAACTACCATCTTTTTAATTTTGTCTACAAATCCTAACTAGATCCTGTATATATTGGGAATGATCTTTTCAACACATACAGTATCTATGCTGTGATGTGTCTCCACATCTGTAAAGAAATATATCACTAAATATAATCTCTAAGTCCTCTATAACATTGTAGCTTAATATAAAATATGGCGACTGTTGCTACACTATCTCTGGAAACATTTTGTAGTTGTTTCAAGATCTTAGAATGGGCTACCAGTGTTGTCTGTGAGATATATTCACATTCTTCGTGTAGACATGCATTTGGGTGCCAAAAACCTTGTTTGTTCCAACAAGAAAGGCTTCCCTCTCTTCTACGAAAACTGGAATTCTTACTGATCATGGTCTGTAAAGTGGTACTTATCTCTGTAGAGTAGGGATCTCAAACTCTGGCCCCCCAGATGTTTCTGACCTACAACTCCCATGATTCTCTTGCCATCTATTACATTTAAAGAATTCTGGGAATTGTAGGAAATCAACATATGGGGGGGCTGGTGTTTGAGATCACTGCTGTAGATTCATCCTTTTATGGACATTTCCATGCACTGAAAGCATTCTTGGAGATACAAAGGATATTGCTCATTCTATTCAGTTTCACACAAGAAAGTGAAACTTTTACATTACGGCAGCCAAGAAATTAAAAGACACTTGCTCCTGGGGAGGAAAGCTATGGCAAATCTAGACAGCATACTAAAAAGCAGAGACGTCACCCTGCCAACAAAAGTGTGTGTAGTCAAGGCTAGGGTTTTCCCAGTTGCAATGTAAGGGTGTGAAAGTTGGACCATAAGAAAGGCTGAGCGCCAAAGAATTGAGGCCTTTGAGCTATGGTCCTGGAGAAGACTCCTGTGAGTCCCTTGGACTGCTCGGCGATCAAACCGGTCAGTCCTAGAGGAGATTAACCCTGACTGCTCTTTAGAAGGCCAGATCCTGAAGATGAAACTCCTATACTTTGGTCACCTAATGAGAAGGAAGGACTCACTGGAGAAGAGCCTAATGTTGGGAAAGATTGAGGGCAAAAGAAGATGGGACGACATAGAATGAGATGGATGGATGAAGTCACTGAAGCAGTAGGCGTGAGCTTAAATGGACTCCAGAAGATGGTAGAGGACAGGAAGGCCTGGAGGAATGTTCTCCGTAGGGTCCCGATGGGTCGGACCCGACTTCGCAACTAACAACAGTGACAACTTCTCCAAGTCCCAATCTTTCAACTTCTATGCCTGTTTTTTTGCTTAATTAGGTAACATCTTTCCACGGGTGATGTTCACAGGAAACTAAAAGTCAAAGAATGGCAACAGATTTGTTTCTGTTAGTTTCCTAATCAATGTGAAATCTTGTAACTGTAGTTTGAAAAACTTCAATAAACATTATGCATTAATAAAGGATTACAGATTTGTCTTCATCCCTTATCTTGCGACACTTAACCAGCTTCATCATAATCAATGTAGAATAACCTATATAATATATATTTTTTTTTTTGAGAAAGTATTCTACCAGGAAGGATACATTGAGATTTCTCTCATTTTCAAGTATGTCCTGGGTGGCGAGTCTGTACCATTAGATATTTTGCCCAAGGACACTTACTGGAGAGGTGCTCCAGTAAAAAATAGCAGAGTATTTTTATATTAAATTTTTGGGCTAATTGTTTAGCAGTTGTGAACCCCAAAATGACATGACAAAACATACTGGATGTGACCATGTCATGGTAGGTGCAGTACTGTTAATAATATTGAGTAGGCTAACATTGATGACATGCAAAGCCAGAGATCCTCCTTTTTCCTCATTATACTCTCCATTCCTTCACATCTTTTTTCTTTATCATCCCATATGCTGTTAAGGTAATCTGAGCAACCTCTTTAAAACTTTACTGAAAGTAATGTAATCTGGGTTTGTTCTTTGCCAAGTTACAACCCAGGCACTAGAGTGCAGACTGTACGATATGCACGTGATTGATGATAGCTCTGCATTTATATCAAATTTGTTATTAAAGTGAAATGGTTAAGTGCAGTGAAGGGGTTAAGTCATCAATGTTTGTACAGCATGGCTCCGCTCGAGCAGAACATAGCAAATTCTATCTTGCAATTATTCACTGAGTTGCACACATGCCTTGCCAAGTGCTACAGTGTCTGCACTGGCTTCATTAGATGACTCAGATTTTCAAGTTAAATATTGGAACCTGATTTCCTAATTCATCCTCTTAAACTCTGCTGCTCCCAGAGCTGATAACAATCTTACTTTGCGCAGTCCAGCTTTCCTTCGAAATCTTACATAGCTTAAACTTTTCACTACCAAGCACTTTTTGCTGAAAACATATTCTCTTAACCCCTTAACAACAGGCAGGTGTCACCCGTCGGGGGTGGCTAAATGTCGACAAGGCGTACAGGTACACCTCGCAAACAGATGCCCTCACGAGGCGCAGATTGCATCCCGTCACGCAGCCAATGCGAGGCTGCGGGGAGGGGCCGAGGCGGCCCCACAGAAGACAGCTGGGTGTACCTGTATGCGCAAGTGATCCTAACACTAGTTAATCTGTGCTTTCACTTTGTGCTCCCCATGTTAGGTATGTTAGGTATAGGGAGCGCAAAGTAAAGTAAACTCGTGCTACGAATCACTAATTAAAGAGCGCTAGCGAGTTTTTAACCAGTTAGCGATTTGAAGGCATTCTGGCTGCAGCACTATGGCCTCCTTTAAACACTTGGCTGCTAAGGACGCGCTCAGCGCGTCCTGCCAAGTGTACCTCCTGTGCTATGGACACGTTGAGCGCGTCGTAGCACAGGAGGCAGCAATCAGCCGGGATTCCGGCTGATTGCTGCCCCCCCCCGGTGCGAGCTGACATCTTGCATGTCAGCCCGGCACTCCGGGACCCTGGGGGAAGATAGATATCATTGCGCTGCCGCAATGACATCTATTTCAGGCGCCCCCCGCGAGTGCGGAGGAGGTGCCTGAAAGGGAGGGGGGAGGTCCTTCAGACCTCTCTCCCTCCCGATCGCCGGTTTCCAGCAGCTAAAGGAAGGCACAGTTTGGAAGGGCACAGCCTGCCCTTCCAAACCGTGCCTGTCTTTAACCCCTTGGGTGCCGGATCACGAATCGGCGCCGAAAAGCGCTGAATCGTGATCCTCTCCCGGAGCTGGCCAACATCTTGGATGTCGGCCAAGCTTCTGGGAACTTCCCCTGATGACTGGCGTCATCGTGCATAGCACGATGACGCCAGTCCTGGAGTTAACCCCTAGTTGCCACCAATGGTGGAGATAGGGGTTCCAATGAACCCCTATCTCCCGATCCGTGGCAGGTAGGGGTTAAAGTTTGATATTGTTGGATCGGCCAGAGCATGGCCTTTCCAACAATACCAAACATGACCTTGTAAACGTTAAAGAAGAAAAAAGTAAAAAATATTTAAAAAAAATAATAAAAAAAAATAAACAAGTTTTTTTGTTTTGTTTGATTTGTTAATGCAGCAATATTGTTCCCATTTTAATTATAATGTGAACAATGATGCTGCACTAACGATTTTTGTATGCGGTGTGTTTGTTAAAAATAGCAAACTTTTCCCCCAAAAAAATTTATCGAGTCCCCATTTCTAATTTTTTTAACAAGCGCAGCCCATAGAAAATATAACCGAAAATGATCGCATGTTAAAATGTAAAAAAAAACACTTTACACATTGTAAATTATTGAAAATTCGAATTTTATTGCATTTTTTTTGTTATAATATACAGACAGGACATTACGTATACATATAATAATGACATATTATGAATCTGCCGAGTCTGACGGAAAGAACGATATATAATATGTCTGGGTCATATATTAAAATAAGGCTTCAAAACGCGGCTAAACATGATGAGCGAAACCGGTAAAAATGAGCTCAGCACAGAGGTGTGAAATGGCTCAGCAGCGAAAGGGTTAAGCTAATGCTAACGCTGATGCTAGTGTTAGCTTGAAGGAGGTGATGGAGCCCTAAGTGTGGAAAATCACCAAGATGTCTGGCCCTCACTTAATCCAACATCCAGGGACATGTTTGATATTAATGTATTAATATATATACAGTATATAGTTGTGTAGATTTGGTAAACCGTATTAGTCCAGAAGCCAAGTGATACCATTTTTTTATTGGACTAATGCCGAAATCGCTATCAAATTGCACCGAACATAGACTTTCACTGTAGGTTGCAGTTCTATGATTTTGGTCAGTTGAGCCTCAAGACCTGAGGAAGAGAGTTATATTCTCGAAAGCTTGTCTTTTAAATGTTACGTTAGTCCAATAAAAAAGGTATCACTACGTACTGCTATACTCTGATATACATATATGCGGTTTAGTGAAAATGTACAATAAAAAATATAATTATGACTTAACCAGGAAACATATCATTGAGCATCTAAATTAAAGCTTTAAAGTGTGTGGGACCAAAGGGAACTCTGTTACTCCTGCAAATTAGTGGACAAACGACGTTCCCACACATTACTCCTCGACGTGACCCTGTGCTCTTCATAACATTTCAATTTACATTGTGGAATCTGGAAAGTCAAACCTCTCATGTTGACTCCATTTCTGGACCTGTATAGCTTTATCCCTTTTGTTGGATGGCCAGAGCCTGACACTTCTTTTGAGTTGTTCTGTATTATGTTGTTTATTGAATGACTGAATGAGATATATTGCACTTGCTCTGTTGGAATGTATAAATGATTATGCAAATTTGTTTAAATAAAAAGGATAGCTGTATTTTTGCTCAGAACTTGCAAAAGACTTTATACAATTTAAAACCTTGCACTCTTTACTGTATGAACCAAAATGTATTCAAAATTAGGCTTGTGCACCGATTTTTTTTTCGGTTCGATTCGGTTCTGTTCGTTCGGATTTTGTAAATTTTCGTTTCATCCGATTTCTGTTTCGGTTCGGTTCGTTTTTCGTATCGACTTTTTTTTCGTGATTTCGGAAATTTTTGTGTTTTTCGGAACGTCTGTTCTCCTCGTTTCAAAGTGTCTATTCGTTTTGATGTAAACTAATGGTTTTTCGGATACGATAATAATACGATACGATAATTATGCCGATACGATAATTCTGCCATTGAGATTTCTCATGTTTTACAAGAAGGATACATTGAGATTTCTCTAGATTTCCAGGAAGGATACATTGAGATTTCTCTGGATTTCCAGGAAGGATACATTGAGATTTCTCTGGTTTCCCGGGAAAGATTCATTGACATTTCTCATGTTTTACAAGAAGGATACATTGACATTTCTCATGTTTTACAAGAAGGATACATTGAGATTTCTCATGTTTTACAAGAAGGATACATTGAGATTTCTCATGTTTTACAAGAAGGATACATTGAGATTTCTCTGGTTTTCCAGGAAGGATACATTGAGATGGGAATGATACAAAATTTAATTACAGAATCAGCGATATAAATACGATGTCCAAAATTACTGAAATGGAACCGAAATCAGGAATGGAGCCGAAATCATGAATTGAACGAAAATGAATATCGATTTTACACATTTCTACTCCATTCGAAAATTCCAAAAAGTTTTTCGTTTCGGCTGGAAAAAAATTCGGATCTGCCGTTTTTGGATCTGAAAATTTTCGGAAAATCGGCCGAATTCGAATGCACGAATCGGGAAATTTCGTGAAAATTCCAAAATTCGGAAACCCGAAACGCACATCCCTATTCAAAATCCAGAATTTAGCTCATGAGGTGAAGTCCTCACCGCAGATACCTTATTATAGCCTACACTTGCGTGAATTATAGTTTAATGGTTTTCTCCTCATTACAAATCATGTGACTAGTGATCTATACAGATATTTTTGGCGCTATCCTTTTTATTTCTGTTATACAGAACACCTCCAATAAAATAAACAAGGCAGTTCCCAAGAATGCAGTTTTGTCTAGCGGCAGAGGGCCTGGATAATGTTCTCCCTAGAACTGATTCTCTAAAACATATAGAAGTGATTAATGATTTTCTACACCCCAGAAAGCTTCTACTAGATGCTAAGACAGAAATATTTATGTTTGTTTTAGGCAAGTTACTATCTCAGTGAATCACCATTGCCAGATTCCAGGGTTCAATTTGTGGCCAAAAAACTAAAAACCTTAATTGTGTTAATACTTTTACTATTCACTCCACGTCCCACACTGAGTTTTTCCAGGGATTTCTAAGCAACAGGAAAAATACAGGGCCACAGAAATCCATTAAACCGCCTTATGCTTTGCCTTTATTAATCAAATGAGGGATCAATAAAGCACACTAAAAAAAGAGTAAATACTCCAGCCTGCCTATTCAGGGGCTGAAGAAATATAGAATTTTAATACATCAAAAATATGCAACTGAAGTTATTTATTAGCTGGCGTTATCTACACATGTGTTCATACATTTGTGGTCCCAAATCAGGGCCGGATCAACACAGGAGATATTGAAGCTGCATGGTTCGCGCCGCAGACGCCGGAAAAAGGCAAGGCAAGTGAAGTGCAGTTCCAGTCCTGATTTTTCCATTGCCTGGACTGGTGTCCAGGCACTCAGGGATCCGATCCTGATTTTCCCCTCACCTCTCCAGCCTCAGGTGTGGGCTGGGCCTGCAATGTCCATATAATCAAGCCTCACCTCAGAATCATTGCTTCTGCATCGTTCTTTCTTGCTATAGAACGTCTCATTGCAAGCCTGACCTGTGTGCTATGCACTTACCTGCCTGACTCCCATCTGATACCCTGAGAACCCTTCATCTGGTATCCTGAGAACCCCTCATCATCGCTGTGACCCCCTCATTGCTACACTCCATTAAGAACTCCCTCATCTCTGCAACCCTCCTTCCTGGACATTCCTTGCATTCCCCATTTCTGGACTCCTTGCAACTCCCATCATTCTGCTACATATTGTCATACCCGTGTATGATATCTGATCTGGACTCTGACTACTCCTATGCCAGCTGCCTGCCACCGACCTAAGCTTGATTTGACCATTCTCGAGTAGTTATAACCCTTCTGATACCGCGCCTGATCTTCTTGTGCCTTTTGCCCTCCGTGTCTTCTGGTCCTACACCCTCTGTGTATCCAGTAAGTGTTCTTTAGTATATCTGTTTTCCATTTCTGTTCAGTCAGCTCTGATTGTGTTTATTCTTTATTCAGTGTCCAGTACCTGTCCTGTCCACCCTTGTGTTATTCTTTATTCAGCGTCCAGTCCAGTACCTGTTCTGTTAGCCCTACTCTGCTATTCAGTGTCCTGTCCTGTCCACCCCTTCCTATCCCTTCTGCTAAGTGTACCCTGTCCTCTGTATATAGTATCCTTCCCATCCAGCTCCTACCTGTTATTTATCCAGATTCCCCTTCTTGGTTTACTTCTGTTCATTTAATAAACCTGTATTCTGATTTAAACCTCACCTTCCTGCCTCTCCATCTGTGTAACCACATATTGGGCTCGAATCCACAATCCCTGCAAAGTGAGACGTGACACCCAATAGTACTTCCAACGCTCTAATGTTGTGCCCTCCACTTGCTGTCAATGTAGTGGTCAGACAGAGACCTCTACAGACTTGTCAGTGTTGCCCAGCCATCGGTGACAGCAGTGTACTGGGATAGTTTAATTGTCAACTCATTCGTCTTGTTTGATCTTTCCCTCTAAAACCCCTCCGAGGTCGCTATTACTACAGGCCGTGTCGTGAAGTATAACATAGAGACTGGCTCAGGAAATGGAGCGGTAAGTGGACCCACAGGAAGTAACATCATTAGAAAGAATATAGTTTGCTTACAATGATATTAGTCTCTGGCGTACATCATGTGTAAGGTTAAGTTTATTAGATTGGAATACTAAATTAAGCTTTAAACACAGTGTTTTCTTAAATTTGTGGTGCCAAATTACATAACATGTTACTTGCACAGTTTTTTAGATTGGAATATAAAGTTTGGGAAAAAATCATTTATCATGCTGTAAATTATTGAAATACGATTAATAATGATAATAATATATACTTGTTCTTACAATATTTTTGTAGCTTTCTGATGCAGCATTTAAACATGGTTTTGAAATAGTGTGAATGTGTTAAATAAACAAACGATATACAGTGGCAAGAAAAAGTATGTGAACCCTGTGGGATTACGTGGAGTTTTGCATGAATTGGTCATAAAATGTGCTCTGATCTTCATCTAAGTCACAACAATTTGAAAAACACAGTCTGCTTAAAATAATACAACACAAACATTATATGTTTTCATGTTTTTATTGAACAGAACATGTAAACATTCACAGTGCAGGGTGGAAAAAGTATGTGAACCTTTGGACTTAATAACTGGTTGGCCCTCCTTTAGCAGCAATAACCTCAACCAAACGTTTCCTGTAGTTGCAGATCAGACCTGCACAACGATCTGGAGTAATTTTGGACCACTCCTCTTCACAAAACTGTTTCAGTGTAGCAATATTCTTGGGATGTCTGGTGTGAATAGCTCTCTTTTTTTTTTTGTAAAATGTTTTTATTTTGATTTTTCACAGTAAACAAAGATATACGAAAGTTGTACACGTATCAAAGTCATCAGCTCGCAGGCTGGGCGGTGTCATCATCATAAAACAACATGTATCTTTTACATTCCAGTTAATTATCAGGCCTTGAAGTCTAAGTATCAGCATCAAATCAGGATAACATTGTTGGAATCACGTGGAAGGGGTTGTTTAAACTAAGACCAAAAAGGGGGGGTTGGGGAGGGGGGAGAAGGCCTGAGAATGGGGGCAAACCCCTACTGGGCACAGAAACCGTAAAACAGTGCATTTACTATATATCAATTGTTGAGACTAGAGGGTCTTAAGAATGAATGTGATCAGTTACATCATCACAGTGGCTCGATTATAGTAACAAGGCACGAAATTCCGCACCTCCCGATTGGAGAATCCAAGTACTCCAGAGCTGAGGGTATTGGGCCGTCATACCGTTCATTGAATAGTACAGTTGTTCGACTCTATGGAGCTCTTCCATTTTAGAGAGCCAAAGGTGCATGGGAGGGCTCACGCTTTGCTTCCAAAATAGGGGTATTAGACTTTTGGCAATATTCAGAATGCGGATACACACCGATTTTTTTTGTAACCTGAAGTAGCATATTGTACATGATGTAATAGCATGGTGGCTGGTCGGAAGTCGGGGGGGGGGGGTTCTATGAACAGTTGAGTGATTTTATGTATCTTTTCCAAATAAGGGCGAATTACTGGGCAAGACCACCATATGTGGAGTGCTGATCCTGGGCTTTCACCACAGCGCCAACACTCGTCCGACATATCAGGAAACGCGTGATTAAGCTGTTCAGGGGTCTTATACCACAGGGACAGTAACTTATATGCCGTCTCCTGCGTTTTCGATGAGACCGAGCAGTGGTGTGTAAGGTCGCAGATTTTCCCCCATTGGGAGTCTGACAGAGTAGTTTCTAACATCATCTCCCAACTGCCCATAAACCTTGGCGGGGGAGTTCTGTTTGAACACTGGAGAAGTTCGTATAAATAGGACACACCATGTGGCATTAGGTCAGCTGTCATGCACTGTTTTTCAAATTCTGTTAGAGGGCGGGTCAGTTTCGCTCATTGGGGTATGGATCTGATAAAGCTAGCAATCTGCTGATATCAGAAATATCGTAGGAAAGTCACTGCCCTATCGCCCAGTATGTCATTAAGCGAGGCAAGTTGTTGGTCTCGAAATACATCACGAATGCGTGGTGTTTGTGTTTGCAGCAAGTCTGTGAATATCGACGGGGTGTAGGACGTGGGTGTGGAGGCTTGGCACAACAACGGCGTAAGCGGCGATGGGTCGGAGGACAGGTCCAAAAGACGCATTACTCGATGCCATATACGTAGTGTAGCTGAAGTGTAAGTTAGGTCATGTACACGGCGTAGCCCTTGCAGTTTAGGCAGCCAAGGGAGAACAGTGAGGGGAATCCCGGCTTCGTCTTGTTCAACCACCCCCCACACTTTGAGTTTGCGGGGTTTTGCCCATTCCAGAATACGCTGAAGGTGGCAAGCCATATGGTACATCGCGAAATCTGGGATGGCAAGCCACCCCCCCCCCCGTGATTTGGGTAGGGTTGTTAAGTTCTAATTTCCATTATAATTACCATAAACCTTTTTCAAGTTTCTTCTTATATATCAAAATTGAAGTAAGGCGCTGCGCGACTCTGATCAGAGGAGACGACAGACCCAACCACACCGAGATATGGCAGATTATCATCTGATCAGTCCGTGGTCTGTCAGATTGGTTTATTGTTTCAACATCCAATAGAAATGTTCGTTATATATAAAAACTTCCTGCAGTTTTTCTCTCCCAACATAGGAATGTGATACAACAACCAATCAGAGCAGATACATTTCTACGTCAGAGTTTAACCAACAGTGAGACAAATGCACTACATTTTCTAGCTTATGGTCTGTTCACACACCCTTTCCTGCACACAAAGGAAATGGCTAAATTCCACAGGCTTACATCCTATGCAAGTAAAAGACTTGCAGGGTTTGACACTTATAATGGTGGGGGGGGTGGATTTCACACTAATACAAAAATAAAAAACTACCTATCATATTAAAATACCTTTCAAGGGTAAGGATGGAAAATTTTAGTCTCAGTCGGGATCCCCTCCATACATAATTCGAGATCTGCGTCTGCAGGTCCCGAAAAAAGGTTCGCGGGAGGTCAATGGGAATCGTCTGAAAGAGGTAAAGAATACGAGGGAGTACATTCATTTTGATTGCCTGGACGCGACCCAGCCAGGAAATATGCGGATAATTCCAGGCCTTCAGATCCGTAGAGATAGTCGCGAGCATGGGCGCAAAGTTGTCTCTGAACATTAAAGTATGGTCAGAGGTCAACCAGATTCCCAGGTATTTAATCCTGTCCTCGGCCCATTGGATCGAGAAGTTTGGCCGTATGGATTGAGCCGTCGACCGTGGCATGGACACATTTAACAGGAAGGACTTGGCAAGATTAATTTTCAAGTTGGAGAGGGTACCGTATACTTCAAAAGCTTTCAATAAGTTGGGCAAGGTCGTTTCTGGATGAGTCACGAAAAAAAGGAGATCATCCACGAAAGCAGCTACCCTGTGCTCCGTCCGACCAGTCCGGATCCCTCTGATGTCCGGGCTAGCCCTGACCGAGGACAGGAAGGGCTCCAATGCCAATACAAACAACAATGGGGAGAGCGGGCATCCCTGCCTAGTACCATTCCTTATCTTAAAGGGTTCCGTATAGATCCCATTCACGCAAACCCGTGCAGTCGGATCCGAATATAAAGCCCGGATCCAGGTGCACAGATTAGGACCTAGTCCAACCTGAGAAAGAGTGGCAAACAAGAATTCCCAGTTTACTCTGCCAAAGGCCTTCTCCACGTCCATAGAGAGGAGGAGAAGGCCTTCTCGTTTCCTCGCTGCCCTATGCATGATCGTCAGAGCCCGTATGGTGTTGTCCCGCACCTCCCGCCCTGCCACAAATCCCACCTGGTCTTGGTGTATCAAACCCGGGACATAAGGTGTAAGTCGCGTGGCCAGAATCTTCGCATACAGTTTGAGATCGCAATTTAATAGGGAGATGGGGCGGTAGCTGTCGCACCGCTCAGCATCTTTACCTTCCTTAGGAATTAAAGATATGTTAGCCGCCTGAGTATGGGACGGAATGGTGTGGCCTTCCAGGATGGCATTAAAGGCCACCAGAAATCCGGGGTAAAGAATTTTCGCAAATCGTTTATAATATTGCAGGGGAAGGCCATCTGGGCCAGGGCACTTGCCCGTTTTAGAAGATTTTACCGCGTCACTCAATTCTTCTATAGTTAAGGGTGCGTCTAACAGTTGGGCAGTTTCAGGTGTCAGGCGTCGTGTGACGTGTTGGGATAGATAGGCATGAATCTTTTGCGAATGGAGCTTGCGTTCTGCGTCCGTCGCCGGAGTGGGCAGGTCATATAGAGTCGTGAAGTAGGAACGAATTGTAGGGAGAATGCGGTTCAGTAGGTGCTGTGTTTTGCCATGTGTATCCCTGATTTTGGCGATGTAAGTGGTCGAGTGGCGGGCGCGTAGCATACGAGGCAGCAGTCTCCCACTCTTGTCTCCATGAGCAAAGAAAAATGTCTTGGAACGTAAACAGTGTTGGTGATACGTGGAATTAAGAAGGGTGGCCAGTTCCCGGCGTAGGGTTGTCAAGTCGGTTAACTGGGCAGGGTCCAGGGATTCCTTATGTAAGGTCCCCAGGTGGTGAATGCGAGCTAAGAGATCAATTGTAGTTGCCTCCCTGTGTTTTTTTTGCTCTGTTGCCTTACGGATATAAAACCCACGTATGACACATTTATGTGCTTCCCAGATGCACAGTGGAGACACATCTGGTGTGTCATTGTCCTGAAAATATAGGGCTAGGGTCTGCTCACAGTCGTTTGAAGTCGGGGGATCAGTCAGGAGGAAATCATTAAGTCGCCAGGCTGGGACGGTAGGACGATGCATAGGGGAAAGAAGACGCATTGAGACCGGGGCATGGTCAGACCATGTCAAAGATCCAATCCGGACCGATTGTAAATCAGGTAAATAATAGTGCGGTATAAAGAAATAATCCAGTCGAGAATAGATCTGCGCGGGGTGTGAAAAATATGTGTAGTCTTTGTCCTCCGTGTTCATTGCCCTCCAACAGTCTACTAATCTGTGCGTATGCAATAATTTGGAGATAGAGCGAGTGACATGGGGGGACAGCTGAGCGTCCCGAGGACGTGTCAAGGCGGGGATCCAGTGGTACATTCAAGTCACCCCCTAAAACCAGACAGCCCTCAGAGAACTCAGTGATGAGAGGAAGCAATTTGTTCATGAATCTATGCTGTCCCTTGTTTGGTGCGTAGAAGTTTACAAAAGTATATTTGCGTCCCGCTATTTCTCCCTTTACCATTACATATCGGCCATCTTTATCAGATAGAGTTGCTTGTTGGACAAAGGGGACAGATTTGTGAAATAAGATCGCCACACCCATAGATTTAGCCACCTCATTGTTACTAAAAAGCCTATTGGGAACCAGGAGTTTGTGAGTCTCGGGGCCTCCCCTTCTCTAAAGTGTGATTCTTGAATAAACACCACTGAGACACGTGCTTTCTAGAAATCACGTAGAGCACCCGAACGTTTCTCAGGTATGTTTAGGCCACTGGCATTTATGGACATTAACGTAAGAGGTTCCTGACGCATGGCCATTATCTAGGGATAATGATGGAACTCTCTAGGCCAACCCCCACTCCCACAGGAAGGGGTAAGGAAGGGAACCGGGGATCTAAGGAATGGGTAGTAGGTGGTAACTATGTACACTCGGAGAGGCGGGGCTGATGGGGGGCAGGAAAAATCCAACAGACCAACCAGTGGTCCGGGTATCATGTCCACCTCACGTGTCAACCAACCTCGGTGGGGAAAAACGTGACGTAGCGTTCGCAGGAACTAAAATCTATTTATGCATCGGGGCCTCCGCAGACCCCCCAAGTAACACTGAATATCAATACAAGAATACATTGAACAATGTGTAAGAGAAATAGAAAAGAAAAAGATTATTTCCAACCAGCAGGACCCATCTCGTCCGAGAGTCCAAGGGAAGGCGCATCAAGCGGTCCTTTAGCTTGGGCCCCATCTTCGGAGGGGGGGGAGGGAGAGAAAAGGTCCATGGTCGAGACAGTTCGGATAAAGTCCTAGTCCAGAGTCCACTCCCCCCCTGCAGAGAAAAGAAAAGCGAAAAATAATAAGTATAGCAAAATCAAACCGTTACACGATTGAGTATTGGCGACAGGTGTCGCGGAGTTGTTTCAGGTAGAAGGTCAGGAATACTTGGACCGCAGGCCTTGGAGCAGGTGTCTTTCCGGGCCAAATCCGGGCGCTGGCCGGAGTGTGTAATAGAAAGGCGTGATAAGAGCAAAAAAAAAAAAAAAAAAAATGGCATAGATCAAAAAGCCTTGCATGTTGGAAATCCAGTTTTGGGAACGCAGGTCGTGGGTTGCTGTCAACCTGTTCCCACTTTCAGCTTGAGCACAGAGTCTCACATCTGCGGCCCCGGTCCCCGGGCAGATTGGTGACGGTCAAGGCGGGCACGCTGAGAAGATGGCCATGGTCGCGGCCTTCCAAGACCACCATTATACAGTGCCAGAGGGTCAGGCCACGTCAGTGAGATTGGTGGAAGTTGTAGTAGACGAGCCAGTTCTGGAAGATCCTCAGCCTCTTGTACCAAAAATTGGTCCGCAGGAGTCGTCACTGAGAGACCCGTCGGCACCTGCCATCGATAACGTATTTGCTGCGTGAGCAGGACACTAGTTAGTGGCTTAAAAGCCCGCCTGTATGCCAGAGTAGCCGGAGCAAGGTCTGGGAATAACTGCAGGTTCACACCCTCAAACGAAAATTCCGTAGTGACTGCATGGCGCAGAATTTCTTCCTTCAGGTGAAAGCGAGACAAGCAGCATATAATGTCCCGTGGGGGGCTGCCGGTGGGTCCCTTCGGTCGCAAGGCCCTGTGTGCCCTAACAAAGTCAATCTCGGATTGAGGCGGCCTGTCAATGAGGGCATTGAAGATATGCAGCAGCACTTGTTTTAGGGCTGAGGGTGAGTCCTCGGTTTCTGGCAGACCTCTGAGCCGGAGGTTTTGGCGTCTGCCCCTATTGTCCAGATCTGTGAGGTGGAGTGCCATGCTTGACAGGTCCTATCTCACTTGACTGTATCTGCATTTACATAATTGACTCACTTTAGAGCTTCCTAGCAGGAAGGAGCCGTTATAGGTTGTCACGGTGGAGCTGACTACTTTCCTGGGTATGCACCCCTCCCTGTTCACAGGTGTGTCCCACCGTGACAACCTATAAAGGCTAGTGCCTGCATGGAAGCTCTAAGGTGAGTTAATTCTGTAAATGCAGATACAGTCAAGTGAGATAGGACCTGTCAACGATGGGGTACATTGGCGACTGTGACAGGCTTACGCATGCTATGATCTTATTTGTTAACTGAATCCCCATCATTTTACCTCAGTCAAGTTTTTTGAATTTTTTAAATGTGTTTTTTTCTTGCAGAAAATGGTGGATGAAGGTGGTCATTGGTATGGAGTGCTCTTTTTTGGTGTTTTGTATATGAAGTCTTAGATGCACCCGCTTGTGTTGCAAGTTTAGGTTGAGTGCAACCCACCCTGTGGTTTGTTTTTTATATATATATATATATATATATATATATATGGAGAGCTGACTACTTTCCTGGGTATGCACCCCTCCCTGTTCACAGGTGTGTCCCACCGTGACAACCTATAAAGGCTAGTGCCTGCATGGAAGCTCTAAGGTGAGTCAATTCTGTAAATGCAGATACAGTCAAGTGAGATAGGACCTGTCAACGATGGGGTACATAGGTGACTGTGACAGGCTTACGCAAGCTATGATCATACTTTGTTAACTGAATCCCCATCATTTTACCTCAGTCAGGTTTTTTAATTTTTTAAATGTGGTTTTTGTCTTGCATAAAATGGTGGATGAAGGTGGTCATTGGTATGGAGTGCTCTTTTTTGGTGTTTTGTATATATATACTGTATATATCCATATATACACCATATACACAAAGTATGGACGGCACTCACGGTCTTTCCATGTTTTCTTGAATTTAATATAGAAAAGAGATCGACGTTTCAGTCCACTAACCGTGGACTTTCATCAGGATATCCTGATGAAAGTCCACGGTTAGTGGACTGAAACGTCGATCTCTTTTCTATATTAAATTCAAGAAAACTTGGAAAGACAGTGAGTGCCGTCCATACTTTATTTATATGGTGTCTACTTGAGCCGGATGGGCACCGGGCATTTTCTCCTCAGTTCATGAGTGCAGGATTCCTTGTATGTTATCTATATACACAGTCATGGCCGAAATTGTTGGCACCCCAGACATTTTTCCAGAAAATCAAGTATTTCTCACAGAAAAGTATTGCAGTAACACATGTTTTGCTATACACATGTTTGTTCCCTTTGTGTGTATTGGAACAAAACAAAAAAAGAGAGGAAAAAAAGCAAATTGGACATAATATCACACAAAACTCCAAAAATGGGCTGGACAAAATTCTTGGCACCCTTAACTTAATATTTGGTTGCACACCCTTTGGAAAAAATAACTGAAATCAGTCGCTTCCTATAACCATCAATAAGCTCCTTACACCTCTCACCCGGAATTTTGGACCACTCTTCCTTTGAAAACTGCTCCAGGTCTCTCTTATTGGAAGGGCGCCTTTTCCCAACAGCAGTTTTAAGATCTCTCCACAGGTGTTCAATGGGATTTAGATCTGGACTTATTGCTGGCCACTTCAGAACTCTCCAGCACTTTGTTGCCATCCATTTATGGGTGCTTTTTGACGTATGTTTGGGGTCATTGTCCTGCTGGAAGGCCCAAGATCTCGGACACAAACCCAGCTTTCTGACACTGGGCTCTACAGTGCGACCCAAAATCCTTTGGTAATCCTCAGATTTCATGATGCCTTGCACACATTCAAGGTACCCAGTGCCAGAGGCAGCAAAACAACCCCAAAACATCATTGAACCTCCACCATATTTCACTGTAGGTACTGTGTTCTTTTCTTTGTAGGCCTCATTCCGTTTTCGGTAAACAGTAGAATGATGTGCTTTACCAAAAAGCTCTATCTTTGTCTCATCTGTCCACAAGACATTTTCCCAGAAGGATTTTGGCTTACTCAAGTACATTTCGGCAAACTGTAGTCTTGCTTTTTTATGTCTCTGTGTCAGCAGTGGGGTCCTCCTGGGTCTCCTGCCATAGCCTTTCATTTCATTTAAATGTCGACGGATAGTTTGCACTGACACTGATGCTCCCTGAGCCTCCAGGACAGCTTGAATTTCTTTGGAACTTGTTTGGGGCCGCTAATCCACCATCCGGACTATCCTGCGTTGCAACCTTTCATCAATTTTTCTCTTCCGTCCACCCACAGAGAGATTAGCTACAGTGCCATGGGTTGCAAACGTCTTGATAATGTTGCGCACTGTGGACAAAGGCAAATCTAGATCTCTGGAGATGGACTTGTAACCTTGAGATTGTTGATATTTTCCCACAATTTTGGTTCTCAAGTCCTCAGACAGTTCTCCTCTCCTCTTTCTGATGTCCATGCTTAGTGTGGCACACACAGACACACAATGCAAAGACTAAGTGAACTTTTTATCTGCTTTCAGGTGTGATTTTTATATTGCCCACACCTGTTACTTGCCCCAGGTGAGTTTACAGGAGCATCACATGCTTGAAACAATCTTATTTATCCACATTTTTGAAAGGGTGCCAAGAATTTTGTCCAGCCCATTTTTGGAGTTTTGTGTGACATTATGCCCAATTTGCTTTTTTTCCTCCCTTTTTTTGTTTTGGTCCAATACACACAAAGGGAATAAACATGTGTATAGCAAAACGTGTTACTGCAATACTTTTCTGTGAGAAATACTTGATTTTCTGGAAAAATTTCTTGGGTGCCAACAATTTAGGCCGTGACTGTGTGTATGTATATATATATATATATATATAATCTGTATTGGTGCATCCCTAATTAAAATCATAATATTTTGCTGGGACCAGCTGTATACTGATTGTTTAGTGGAAAGAAGGATTTGTGGGTTATACTACTGACAGAAGACATATGGGATGTAATGAGAGCCAGCTCAGGCTCTTTGTTGTGAGAGTACGCATCTCTAATTCTTTGTATTATTTTGTTTGTGTCTTTAATGTATTGGATTCTGGAAAACCTGAATTAACCCTTTCAACTACACTGTGGAGGCTGTCTTGGTTCTTTAACTGATCCCAAGGAAATTACAGGAAACTTCTAACACAGTCATAACACCCCCCCCCCCATCCTGATATTATATTAGTGGCTTACAATTCTTAATAATCTTCAGTGTCTGAATGTAATAGATGGTCAGGGAAACATGGGAGTTGTAGTTCGGCAACAACAGAGAGGCTGGAGTTTGACTTCTCTGCCTTAGTAGGCGATGATTCAGGATTTTCCATAATTTTCTTGCTGGATCATTTCAAGTCTATTCGTTTTCACCCACCCTGATAGAGAAACGTTATTCTCTGCATCAGTTTTTTCCTGGTGAATATCCATGGCAGCATAATGCTCCTATCCTGTGTTGGTTGTTTTTTTTGAGCTTGGTACAAAGGGCTGCGTGCGTCTATAAGGATCATACCTCGCTTTAAAGATTATAATGTCTTTTCGGCTGAAAGGAGAGTTGCTAACCCTTTATTCAGCTGTGGATGATAACCAGAAAAAGGAAATTGCATTAAGTATATTTTCTCTTACTTTGCCATATTTACACCCAATTAAAAATGGAATTTAAAACTATTATTCTTGGCTGATTGTGTCTGATCCAAGAAATGTTATTCCAGGGATCTGATTGACAGGATTCCGAGGACTCTGAGTGGAGTTATAAGATTTAGAGTGTTCTTTTATTTTTCTCCAAAAGAGTAAACCTATGTCCCTTTAAATATCCAATAGAATTCAGTTGTGAAAATATGCCATGGGGCAGTGGAACAATGAGGAGGTTTATTATGAAATAGGACTGTAAAAACAACCTTAAAACTCTTTTTTTTTTTCTATTCCCCCATATATCCTTAAGCCTTCACTGCTAAAACGGCACTGGTGGAGTTCTGCACTGACCAACCACCATGCTAAGTTCATCTCCAGAATAAGGAACAATCAGAAGATGGACAAACCTTATGTAATCGTTCACCCGACACTCCCCTCTTATTATAAAGTGCAGGGTCTGTGGATGCATTTTGGGGAGTAAGACTGTAATATATGTATATATATATGTTTATTATTGCAGAAGCCACTTACACATCACAACAATTAAAATAATTGTATCCCAGAGCTCCTGTGCTACACTCCCCATATGTAGCAAGGATCTCTGGGTAGGACATGCAAATGACACCTGTCTCACGTTTATGCATCCTGGGTCTGTTATTACACAGAACCCTAAAATCAATGCTATGCCACACTGTGGCTTTCTAGCAGAGATAAGGTTTATGCAACTGGTCAAAACCACTCCTAGGACAGTGCTGTTTCAGGTTGTTGGACGCTCATCAGCTAGGAACTAGGCATGATGACCAGTTGCAGTGGATGCTTGGGACCCGTAGGGCAAATCAGTATCTACAAGGGTTGTGGTGGAGGAAAAAAAGTGAGATAAAAAGCCTCCACGCTATAATTAGTTATGTTTATTATTGCAGAAGCCACTTGATGTGCAAGTGGCTTCTGCAATAATAAACATAACTAATTATAGCGTGGAGGCTTTTTATCTCACTTTTTGTCCTCCACCACAACCCTTGCAAGCAATATATATATATATATATATATATATATATATAAGCTCATTTTATGCCTTAAATAGTAAATATAATTGTAAGAATGTTTGGGTGCTGGACAAGTAGTTCGATTGGATATTGCATTGTATGTCACATACTCTGACATTCAACAAAATACATAGGGGTTATTCAGAGAGAGCCGATCTGGCCCCGAAATGTCACTGAACAGGGAATTTACCCGTGCGGTGATATTTCGGGGCCATTCAACTATTCAGAGAGCAGGCAGTTCTCAAAATTTTGGTTCGATCCCGGCAAGAGCACCTCTCCAGTAAGTGAACTTTTCCGTAATGCGCTGCTGTTCGGTGTTTTCATTCAGCAGGTTTATTCAGGCGAATCCCATAGGCTTCAATGTTAAAAATATTCCTGGTTTTATTCAATATCTAATAAACTGTTTATTATTTTAATTTGCAGTAAAAGTCTATTTATTGATTTTTTTTATTATTATTATTTTTTAGGCTCTTTTTGGCATTTTTCAGGATTTTTTCAGCCATAATTTTTTTCCTTTTTTTTTTTTAAGCGTTTTTACTTTTTTCTGTATCAGATCTTTTTATTATCATTCATAGGACCTTTAACATCCATCTGCTCCTGAGGAAGACCTTGTGTGGTAGAAACGCGTTGAGCTGCTTGTTTTTATCCTGTTGCCTCCAGTACTGCTATGCTGTGTTAACTACTCTGAAGAGTAAGTCAAATAAATTTTTATTATATACAATTTGATGCTTGGTGCCATCCTTGTTTATTATTTATTCCGAGATCGTGTACCATTGGATGGATGTGATACCAATTCAACTTTGTTTGGGCATCTACTGCATGGCAATCCTTGGAGGATGATGGGCTGATTTACATCTACCTTTGTGAGTTGCCAATTGTATTCTGTGTACACCCAGTTTGTGGTATATTACCCTATATATTTTTCTTTTATTTCTAGATTTATATCCCTTTTTTTGAACCCCATAGAGAAGCAATGGTTAATCTATTCAGAGAACACTGAACAGCAGTGAAAATTTGCCGTAATGCCCTGCTGTTCGGTGTTTTCATTCAGCAGGTTTATTCAGGCGAATCCCATAGGCTTCAATGTTAAAAATAGTCCTGGTTTTATTCAATATCTAATAAACTGTTTATTATTTTAATTTGCTGTAAAAGTCTATTTATTGATTATTATTTTTTTTATTATTATTATTATTATTTTTTAGGCTCTTTTTGGCATTTTTCAGGATTTTTTCAGCCATAATTTTTTTCCTTTTCTTTTTTTTTTTAACAGGGTTATCCAAAGAGATTCGAAAAGTCACCGCACGTTCGGTGACTTTTCGTTCTCTTCAATTCGGTTTGTGTTGCCGATCCCATTTCGGTGACCCTGCGGTGTATTCAGCAAACACCACAGGGTCCCCGAATTGTAGGGAAAAGCTACCGCAAACCTGATGAAAACTCACCGCAAAACCCGGCGAATGCACGCCGAAAACCCTCAAAAACATCTGGATTAACCCGTCGAAGAAGCCGGAAAAACCCGAGCAGGAGCCGATCGCACGCATCGAAGCCGCCGGAAAAAGCCGAGAAAAAGCTGACACCGCAGACAGAGGGAGGTGAATAATTTAGCAAAACAGTTTGTATGAATGTGAAAGTGAAAAGCTGTTTGCAAAGAAACTACTGAGCGAAAATGTCTGAAATTTGCATATGAGGTCCAGAGAATGATAATAAAAAGGGCTGTTACAGAAAAAATAAGTAAACTTAAAAAAAAATAAAAAAATTAAAATCGGACTTTTAAAAAAAAAAATCTGAAAAATGCTTAGAATATCCTAAAAAATCTATAAATAAAGAGACTCTTTACTGCAGAATTTGATAATGAACGGTTTATTAGATATTGAATTAAAACGGGAATATTTTTAACATTGAAGCCTATGAGATTCTCCTGAATTAACCTGCCGAATTAAACCACCGAATGGCCGGGCATTAGGGGAACCTTTCACTGCTGGTTTGTGTTCTCTGAATAGCCGAAGCAGTGCTTTTTCATGGGGATTTCACTGCCCTCGAACAGGCAGCGAACAGGCACCGTATGTGCAGGCAATTCGCCAGGATTTGGCGAATTGCCTGCTCTCTGGATAGCCGAATGGCCAGGAAAGGTAACCGAACGCTGATTTTCAGCGTTCGGTTACCTTTCTCAAGCAATTCGGATCTCTTTGGATAACCCTGTAAGTGTTTTTACTTTTTTCTGTATCAGACCTTTTTATTATCATTCCTAGGACCTTATATGTTAATTCCAGGCATTTTCGTTCAGTAGCATTTTTTGCAAACAATGTTTCAATCTTGACACTTTCAGGCGTATTGTTTTTTGTAAAGCCCGTTCGTCAGCTTGTCGGCTTTTTCCGGCGGCTGCTCTGTGCTGTGATCGGCAGCTCATCAGCTTTTTCCGCCATGTTTTCTGTCGGTGACATTTCGGTGCTCTCTGAATAACCCCCTTATAGTATATATAAGAAAAACAAATTGTGTGCAAGATAAAAAAGATGTAGACGTTGAAGAAAACGTTGAACATCACTGTTACTTATTTGTAATTACACTGCGCGTGTTTTACATCAGAACCTATAATAAATATACCAAACATTTGTTTTGTTTTGTTTTACCATATGTTATTATAATATGAATTATACACATTTAAACTGACGGAATGGGTTATTTATTTAAAGTTGAAGTCTTTCTGAATTGGTTTTGAAAACATTCTCCATCATCTATTGTTTCGGCTTTACCACTTTGGCTGAAAATGTCAAAATCTTCAATTAATTTGCAATAAGTGACAGTTCAGTGAATAACCTGGAAAAAGTATTTTCATGCATCAGCTGCACACCCTCCCACAAGCAAACAAACCAAGATAGAGCAGAGAGAAAAAAAATTGCAAGGTAGAAACTGAAAAGAGCCAGAAATAGCAAACAATGTGCCATAAAGGTCGGGTGAAAGTACCACGAATCTCAGTGCAACACACTGCACATTCAATCTCTCCATCCCACATGTGTTTTAATGTATGTGAATAATGGGGAATAAGAGGGTGAGATGTTGTAATTCATATCACCACATTACTGGATTCTGACTACAATAAATCTTTTAAAACATGATCGAGCTTGAGGTACCATCCGAGCAATGCAACATTCGTCATGCACACCGAGTGTGATTAGGACATTACATTTTTAATTTTGTAAATGGTCATCTGTTTTGGTGCTCAGCCACATCCAATTTCCTATAATTCAGCGCTGATGAACGCGTGTGAACGAATCTCAGGCTGTTTAATGAGGCTTTTAATTAGACCATAACGATGTCTGGGAGTATAAAAATTTGCATTTAAACAAGAGCTGTGGCTCTGCATACGATTGAGCTATTTAGCGATGTCATTTGCCAGTGTGTGCCTGCGCACAGGAAGCAGCAATTCGGATTATTGTCTCATTACGCAGCGCAGGATGCTCTGAGATGCTGTACAAATGTCATTTTGTCACATTAATTAAAAGCCGTCACAAGGACGAGAAGTGCTCGAATCGAGATCCTAAAAGTTGTAACCCCTCTTTGCCTAACTGGCATAAGGAGGGTGTCCCCATGTGCCTCGTGCGTCAGAGAAAAATGAGTTCAGGAGAACGTTCTGCTGGGCTTTCAGTGGGATTAATTTAGAGATTTCTGTGATGGGCAGAATTAATATTTTCTAATTATTTTCTTCACTGAAACGATGGATAATGATTGATGCTAAACATGTTATACCCAGCGGATAAGATTAGGAAGTAGCAATCGCGGCTTCCAGCTAGAAGTCAGTGTTACAATAAAAAGTATAAGTCACTCCATTTTTGCTTGTCATACAGGGTGACGACCTAAGTGGTTTGAGCACTTCCATTTTTACATTTTCAGATTTATTTGGGATTCTTCAGAGTTTGGTAGGTTGCTACACCCACTTCATTCCTTACTCAGATATTGCCTACAACTCCTGTAATAAACTGCAAGTTTTAAAGGCAAAACTCTTCCCTATGAAAATAAATCTTAATAAATGAAATTAAGTTTATTATGAACTTTGTTATTTACAGACATTCATAATATGAAATCTAAATATATTTAAAAACTTTTCATCCTTCTTCATCCAGACAAAAGTTAACCCCCCCCCCAGATTTGTAACTAGGCAGAGTAGGCATGTGCCTACAAGGCGTCTGTCACAAGCGGGCGCCTTGCTTTGTAGAAAAATATATATTTTTACAATCATTTAGGCCACAGTAGCCCTAAGGGTTAGAGGGACATAAGAGGCATCATTGGAAAGGTCGGAATATGGCCTTTCCAGTGATACCAAATATAACAAGATTTATGTAAAAAAAAATATCGAAATAATATATTTTTTTCTTTCTAACACAGCACTATTATTCAGTTTACAGTTAACAGTGATGCTGCGCTAACACGCCTTCTCATTTCCCACATTGCCAGCAAGTATGGAGCATTGTTTCATCGATAACCTGGACCGTGGCACTCCAGAGAGGAGAGACAGAGGGACATTGGAGCCCTGCATCTCTGAAACGTACACCGCACACGGTTAAGTGAGGTGTCATTGGAAAGGTCAGAATCTGGTCTTTACATGGTCATGTTTGGTATCAGTGTAATGTCTAAAAATATAAAATTGAAAAAGAGTAAATGCAGAATTCTTTTTTTTCTAATTACATAAAAACAATGCCACTGCACTGACTCAACTAAAGCAACAGATTCGGCCCCTACGTTTGATGTGAGCACAGAGAGAAACAGTTTATTCGTTTCTTTAAATGCTACTTTTATTTTTTATTTTTTGCCCCAAACTTAAAAAGTAATTTTGGCATGTTTTTTTTTTTGGGGGGGGGTGTAGAGGTGCACTCCACATTTCTGTGAAAAACCTAACTTGCATACATTTTAAAGGATTCATGATAAGTGTGCTCCCTGAGGATAAATACATTTTTTTGAGCTCTCACATCAAGTATTCCCATGAACAAGCTACAAAGAGCAGCCCCCACCCTCATTGTATCAATATGTTCAGCAACTCTACTGCTGCATTAAAACATTCAGGGAGAGGGCAGAATACAAGGACAGCTCAGGGGTCACTCACTGCTGTACAGGAATAAGATGCAGGGGTCATAATGAATGAAAATCCCTGTACAGTGCAGATACAAGGACTTACTGTAATTTCCATATACAGGCATTATGACAGTTACAGTTGCAAGCATTTATAAAGCGCCAACAAGTTCTGTAGCGCTGTACAATGGGAGAGACAGAATAACAATATGCATACACATTATACACAGAACAGTAGGAGAGAAGACCCTGCTCGAGATCTTACAATCTAAGAGGGGTGACCCGCTAGGTGAGGGTGAGTAGAGGGCATGAAGTATTGGGGCGCATGTGGGCTGTGTGGGAAGATGGAGCAGGAAATAAACCATGGGGGATTATGGAGTGAACCGGTAGGCTTCTCTAAAGTTTTGTGTTTTCAGAGACTTCTTGAAGGACTGGAGCGATGAGGAGAGTCTGTTGCAGGGGAGGGAGTTCCATAGAAAGGGGCAGCTCGAAAGAGGTCTTGAAGGTGGGAGTTGGGGGTGCGGGTACGTACAGATATTATTTTTATATTATACTGTTGGTATTATTTGGAAGCTACATTGCAAATAATCTCATTATGGGATTACTACAATTCCTCTTAAGCAAGTTATCTAACCATTTGTATTATCTATCTATCACTTTTATTGTATTCGGCACAGAGGCCAGTTCTGCCTATATGCTGATAATGCAGACCCCATGTGAAATTGTGCAAGAGATGACATTAACAGGTCTATTCACTAAAGGTGAAACTCAGGAGAATGACTGGAGAAGTGAAAATTCTAGGTCAAAATAGCCAAACCAGAAAAATTCTCCCATTTGTCTCCCTTTCCAAATCGGCTATTTGGTCTAGATTGTTCACTTCTCCAGCCAGTTGTCCTTCAGTGAATAGACCTGATCGAGCATAGTACCTTTCATTTCAATATCATTTCTGTAAAGAATAAACAAATACATGAAAAATTTGCATTATTTTAATCTCTTAACTATCTTCTAACAATATTTATGCAAAATCGTTATCCTATATTTAACCGTTAACTATTCACATATCGAGTAAATTAAATTAAATTAAACCATCCTTTGAAATTAGGGAATTCCAATTTTCAGTCAGGGGGTCACATCCCTCTTTAATTTATAATCATAATAATTATCTTTTTTTGGTGGGTGAGGGCTGAAAGAGTCTGTTAATCCTAGTCTCCTCAGGAGATCACAGTAGCAACAGTGATCTAATACCACCAGGTACGTATAAAGTTAATTCAGGAGGGTAACACCTCTGCTATATAAGCATAACATAAGAAGTGCAAAAAGCAGCCCTAATCACCCGCTAAAGGGCTATAAAACTGAACTTTTATTCACAGCATTAAAAAGCAAGTTCCACACCATGTATAAACCTGGCCCGAAACAATTTCTGTTTATAAAAGCAAATAATAACAATTAAAAACACGCACCATGCGTCTATCTCTGATATATGTGACTCCAATAGAATAGCAAGATATGGTCTATACTCATATAGCCAGTCTCCTACATTGCCCATTCCCGTATAACCAGATAATAGAGGGGGACACCTAGCTAAACAGATATTAACCCCATAGTGACCAGGCGATTTTACCATTGTCTGTCTGAAAGTACCCACCACTCTTTTTACATTTCTGCACTGTTTGTGTTTAGGTTTAATTTTCCTCTTACTCTGTTATGGAACCCACACATATTATATACCATTTTTCTCGCCATTAAATTAACTTTCTAAAGATACCATTATTTTCATCATATCGTGTAATTTACTATTAAAACATTTTTGAAGTATGTTGAAAAAATGGAAAACCACACTCTTTTGAACTTTGACCCCCCCAAAATCTACAACCGCCAAAAAAGACCCTGGGTAAATAATTTCTAAATTTTGTCCTGAGTTTAGAAATACCTAATGTTTACATGATTTTGCTTTATAACCCCTTCACTGCTGAGCCATTCCACCTCTGTGTGCAGAGCTCAGTTTGACCTTTTATGCTCATCATGTTTAAACACGATTTAAAGTCCTATTTTATTATACAATCCAGACAAAACCTTTTTTTTAAAAACCCACCTTTTCATTTATTAATTTTTTTGCACCAAACCTGGTTATACCTGGTCATTAGGAGGTACGGGGGTCCTAAGGACCCCTTTATCTCCACTTGGCACCTAGGGAGTTAATTGCCCAACTGACGCCATTGTGCATATGGTGACAACATCAGTGGGTGGGGGAAGGCCCCAGAGGCTTGGCAAACATCCAAGATGGTGCCGAATCCCGATCCAGCACCTAAGGGGTTAAAGAGAGGAATCACTGGAAAGGGCAGACTGAGCCCTTTCCTGTGGTGCCTTTCTTTTTTTTTACTCATTGCAGTTCATGAGGGAATGGGGTCCAAAGAAAACCCCTCCTTTCAGGATCTCCCCCAGCAGTGCCGGGGGGGCCTGAAACTGACATCATCACGCCTGGTGATGACATCAGTGCGATGGCCAGGGTCTTTAAATACAGAGGACTGACTTCAAAGAAGTCAGACCACTGCGGGATCCCGGACAGAGAGGTAAGTATTGGGAGGGGGAGTTAGAGGACCATGACGTGCAGGTTACGTCCTTGGTCCTTATCAGGATTTTTTCCCAGGATGTACCCTGTACGTCATTGGTCCCCAAGGGGTTAAAGAGATAGATCGCCAAAGAGACAAGTGTGTATATAAATAAATTAAATTAACATTCAATTTTCATTCAACGCAAGCCTTCCATAGGAATGTGTGGTCCATTCATATGGTAAGGCAAATTGGCAAGAGACGCTAAATCAAATTGTTTCAATTAAGTTTTATCGCCCTTTGGTGGGAGATTGGGGTTGCTTTTTGTAGTTTGTATGCTATGTTTATATTCTAGTTCCAGGGTTAACCCTGCTTTCCTCCCCTTATAGGGCTGATTATATCTACTGAGTTTCATATTACATACTTACATAGGCTGAAAAAAAGACGTGTGGCCACCGGGTTCGGCCTTAAACACATTTCCTACTGCTGTTGATCCAAAAGAAGAAAAAAAAACCAGTCTGAAGCGCTCTCCAATAAGCAACGCACTGGGAAAAAAAATCCTTCTTGACCCCAGAATGGCAGTCAGATTTCTCCTTGGATCAAGAAGCTTACCCACATATTAAATATTGTGACCCTTCATATTATATTTTTTTGCAGGAAGTCATCTAGTCGTTTTTTAAAAGTCTGTGCAGTCAGGGGGGAGTGGCCTAACATCGCTCATGGCGGACGTGTTCTAGACGGCTCCGTGAGAGACCCAGCACAAAAAGCGGATATAAACCCACCAACCTCAACCATCGGATTACCCCTGAGACCCCAGACAATCGGGAGTGAAATGGCAGCAGCCAAATCGAAAAAAACCGGAGACAGACAGGATTTTTTTACGCCCAAACAGCAAAAACGCAGGGAAGAGGCGGCCCGCCAAAATGGCGACGGATCCCCTCCGGCATCGCCTGGGCCACGAGGAGCGGGACTAAACTCGGACATAGAAACGCTCTCGCAAAAAATGGAAACCCTGCTGAATGAGTTCTCTGCCACCCTTACCAGCCGCTTGGACGCGGTATCAGCGGAAATACGCGGGGATATTAGAAATCTGGGCGAAAGGACCTCGGCCCTGGAAGACAAGATGGCGGAAACAACGGAGGCGCATAATATCATGGCGGCGCGTGTAGACGAGATGGAGGATCGTCTAGAGAGGTACGCAAATAAAATTGCAGATCTGGAGGACCGTTCACGACGACACAATCTGAAGATTAGAGGGATCCCGGAATCTGTATCTCCCCGCGACTTACGGCAATATGTCACGGAGTTCCTCTCTCACCTGTTGCCTGACGCGACAATGGACTCATTGCTTATGGACAGAGTCCATAGGATTCCTAAGCCGCCTTCAGCCCCCCCAAACGTGCCACGGGACGTAATATTGAGACTACATTACTTTAAACCCCGAGAAGATGCGCTGCGCGCCCTCCGCACCCCAGGAGCACAAGGCCCTACATATGCTAAACTCTCGGTTTTTCCGGACCTCTCGCAGGCCACGCTGCAGCGTCGCAGGCAGTTTCGCCCAATCACGGACACTCTTCGATTGGCGGGGGTGTCTTACCGTTGGGGCTACCCCACCAAGATACTGATCCTCAAAGATGGTGTCGTTAATGTGATCACCTCACCGGAACAGGGACGACGGACCCTGGAGAGCTGGGACTTACAAGTGCCAAAATCGGATCATAAGCCCTTGGGCCGGTTGGTGAAGGATTGGCATGCCCGCTGAAGAAACAACGAACGGTTCGTTTGCCTATATCACTGGGTACTCCTACTATGGTACACGATAGAGTGCAGTGTCTCCCTGAGCGCCACAACACCCTCATCTCCCCCTTTCACGTAAGGGAATGGACTCCCCTTATAGGGTTAGTCTGCTGGAGAGAATATACCTGTTATTTGTATATAGTTCCGCTGTACGGCAGTGTTTTTGTCTTTTTCATGTCATGTTTTCTTTTTTCTCTTCTTTTTCCCTCCCCCCCTCTTGACACCAGAGACACACTATTTACTACTGTTGCACAGTCATGACACCTCCCGTGACACCTTTAACTGGCGCGATTTAGGGGCGGGACAGTGCTGCATGTCCACCATAACACATGAAAGTACTGACTTTTAACGTTAAGGGGCTAAACCTCCCCGTCAAGAGACATTCATTATATAAAGACCTCAAATCACATGACGCGGACATAGTATGCCTCCAGGAGACACACTTTAGACGACTGGACCATCCTAAACTATATCTGCCACAATATGCCACCCAATACAACTCTACATTCCGATCCAAATCGAGGGGGGTTACCCTCCTGATCCACAACAGACTGGACTTTCAGGCCCATCGCATCCTTACGGATCCTAAGGGCAGGTACATTATTTTAGTGGGCACTATAAATTCCAGAACGTACACACTTGTGTCACTGTATACCCCTAACACGACACAACTATCCTTTTTATCACATCTGCTCGGTAGGGTATCGGAGGTTTTGTCTGGAGCCCTTATAGTCTGCGGGGATTTAAATGCAAGTGTGGATCCCTCAAGGGACCGGTCTCGACCTGACACATCCAAAAAAGCAATAGCAACGCTGAGACGGTTACAGACAGTCATGGGTTCACAGAATCTGCATGACGTATGGCGCCTCCTTCATCCAACGGAGCGGGACTATACATTTAGATCTCGAGTCCACAACAGCTATACGAGGATTGACTATTTTCTGGTCTCGGGACCGACTCTGCCCTATATAGTGGACTGCGCCATTTTGCCCTTTTCCTGGTCGGACCATGCACCCGTGATGCTGACATTGGGAGACACATATCAATATTACACGAGACCCCCCTGGAGATTTGACGATTACTTACTAACTCACGACCAAGCGAAACAAGACATTCAGGACACCCTGACAAATTACTTTAAGGAGAATGTGTCCCCTGAGGTGCAACCTCACACGGTATGGCAAGCCCACAAAGCGGTGGTTCGAGGGACGTGCATAAAGTGGAAAGCTAGACTCCGAAAACAATACATGTCAGATAGACTAGACATCCTTACAGACATTCAAAAAGTTGATGCAGAAAATAAAATGTCCCCTTCCCCGGCACTGGAGGAGAGCTTGGATCTCCTGTTGAGCAACCTGCACGACCTGGACGCCCATAGTTACTTTAAAAACATGTCCAGATTAAATGCTAAATTCTATGCCTTAAAAAACAAACCGGGTCGTCTATTGGCACGCAAATTACAACCCCTAAGAGTACAGAAAAAGATATCTTCTCTTAAATCAAACCGTGGTCCGTTACATGATCCCAGAGATATTGCAAACGAGTTTGCGGAATACTATGAGGCTCTCTATAACCTAGACGTCAGCGACACGGTCTCTTATCCTACATGCGAGATGATTAATACGTACCTGGAACGCATTCAGTTACCTTCCATATCGCAAGCCCAAGGCGACATACTTTCAAAACCAATAACATTAACTGAACTATCATCCCTGCTCAAGGAACTACCGAAAGAAAAGCACCAGGGCCGGACGGCCTCCCGGGGCTTTATTACTCAACATTCTCTGGCCAACTGTTACCACACTTATTATCGGTGTTTGAGGAGGCGGGGGACGAGGGTGCCTTCCCGGCAGACATGTTACGGGCGCATATAGTTACTCTTCCGAAACCGGGGAAAACTCCCGACCGATGCCAGAACCTGAGGCCCATATCTCTCCTAAATGTAGATATAAAACTGTACAGTAAGCTTTGGGCAAACAGACTACACCACATCCTCCCCACTTTAATAGGTCTAGATCAGGTGGGATTCGTCTCCGGACGTCAAGGGCCGGACAGCACGAAAAAGTTACTGAGTGTGATGGAGTTCCTCCGGAAATCAGGGGAGCCAGGACTGATCCTGTCGCTTGACGCCGAGAAAGCGTTTGACAGGGTCAACTGGCTTTTCCTCCGCATGGTCTTGGATAGATTTGGTTTTCCGGACCCTTTTACGAAAGCAGTCCACGCACTATATGATACCCCATCGGCGAGAGTACTGACTGCAGGATTCCTATCAGAGGAGTTCGTAATAAATAATGGAACTAGACAGGGATGCCCCCTCTCGCCGCTTCTTTATGCATTGGTCCTGGAACCACTGGCGCAGGCGATAAGGGAAAACGACTGTGTTCGCGGGGTGGAGATCGGTCCTACGTCCCACAAACTACACCTATATGCGGACGACATTTTAGTTACAATGACTGACCCAACTACCTCACTACCTGCCCTGCAGGAAGAACTAGACGCTTATGGCGGGGTTTCTTACCATTTAGTGAATGCTCTCAAGACACAGGCATTACCCCTACAACTCCCGCAAACTCAACTTGACGACCTAAAAAGCACGTACGACTTTGATTGGAAACACGCCCACATCATATACTTAGGATTACGCATCACTAACTCGATAGCCTCACTGATAACGCAAAATTATGACCGACTTTATTCCACAATTAAAAATTTATTGCATTCATGGAGATTCCGTGAGATATCATGGTTGGGCAGAGTGGCGGCGCTAAAAATGATGATAATGCCGAAAATTCTATATGTATTTAGGGCCTTGCCGTTAGCGGTGCCGAGATGTTTCCTGGACAAACTGCAGTCTCTGTTAATGTCATATATCTGGAATCGTAAACACCCTAGAGTACCCAGAAGCCTTTTGTACCTTCGACACAGGGACGGGGGAATAAATGTACCCAGTGTGCATAAGTATTATTGGGCTACATGCTTGGCCTCCCTGACGGAGCTGTTCCGCGTCAGACCGATACCACAGTGGTTGGGCATTGAACAAGCATCAGCTGCGGGACACGGATTGGACTGCCTGTTGTGGATCCCTCCACGGCATAGACCTCGTCTACCTAACGCAATGTCCTCGACCCGTCTACATCTGAAGGCGTGGGATATCCACTTTAGTCGAATCACTAATCATACCCCACTATCGATGGCAACCCCGCTAGTATCTCTGCCTTTCCTAATGCCTTATTTCCAGACGCAGCAGTGGATTCAGAGAGGCATCACTCACCTTCATCACTTCTTTGAGCCTCACGCCATTTTGCCCTTTCAAACGATACAGCAGAAATATCAGGTACCGAACTTCATGTTTCTGTCTTACATGCAACTACACTCATATATGAAATCGAATGGAGGATATACTGGGCTCAGCGCACAACTACCACTCCTCTCCGAGACAGAAATGTTCTGCCTCGACCCGTATACAAAGACGAAGACACTATCGATGTTTTATCGTTTGTTGAACACCCCGACCAAAGCGATGACTTGGAAATTTCAGCACACCTGGGAGAAAGACCTGGGAATAAAATACACACCTACACAATGGGCGCAAGCACACCAATTTGCAGAAGGCGCCTCCAAATGCTCCACGCTCCTGGAAACCCAAAGAAAAGTGATGTACTGCTGGTACCTTACGCCGAGCAGGGTCCATAGGATCTCACCACGGACCTCGGACGTTTGCTGGAGATGCTCGGAGGCGGTGGGTACAGCTGGTCATGTTTGGTGGACTTGTCCAAAAGTGTCTCCACTGTGGAAAGACATCTCACTATTGACTACAGAGGTCCTGGGTCGAAGTATTCCTTGTTCGCCAGAAGTACTGTTGCTCGGAATGATACACCTCCCAAAGAAACACTCAAAAATGCTTTTTATCATTGTATCCACGACTATGTTATTATTGGCCAGGAACTGGAAGTCGGATATGGTCCCAAAGTGTCGTCAGATCACTCAACTGCTGGACCAGTATCGACACTTTGACGCTGTTTCTATGTACTCAAACATGAACCGTCCTTCTAAATCGGATCCATGGACGTTATGGGACACGCACAAAATCTATCAAACATGTGTGGGATCGAATACCGACACCCCCCCGCTGAATCCGTTGTCGATTGATACACAATAATAACATATTTTAAAAAAATAAAAAAAAATAAAAAAAAATAATAATAATACGTTGCAGCTTACTGCATGTGTAATGTTGGTTAGGTGATAGATGTTTGAGTGTCTTTGGTGTCCTACTGTCTCCCCCCCCCCTCCTTTTTTTTTTTTTTTTCTCTTTCTTTTACTTCCCTTACCCCTTTTTCTCTTTCTTCTTTCAAATCTTGATTTTTGAACAGATGGGTTAAAGTTACTGCTGCAACTACTGTATATAACCAAGAATATAAGAAATCGGGAATATTGTTTTTGTTGCAGACGCTGTATAAGTTGTGTTTTGGAAATCCCAATAAATATTACATATAAAAAAAATAAAAAAAAAGTCTGTGCAGTCTCTGACCCTACCACCTCAACAGGCAGAGAATTCCACAGCTTTATTGTTCTCACCGTAAAATAACCCTTCCTATGCTTTAGTCCGAATATACTTTCATCCAGTCTAAATGGGTGACCTTGTGTCCTGTGTATAGTCCTGTTAATGAATAGGTTTCCAGACAATGGTTTATAATGGCCCCGTATATATTTATATAAAGTTTATATAAAGTTGTCAGATCCCCTCTAAGGCGCTGTTTCTCTAAACTAAGCAGGGTTAAGCTTGTTAGTCTTTCCTCATAACTTAAACCTTGCATTCCCCTTATTAATTTAGTCGCCCGTCTCTGCACTTTTTCTAGCGCTATAATATCCTTTCTTAAAACAGGTGCCCAAAATTGCACAGCATATTCAAGGTGCAGTCTTACCATTGATTTATAAGAGGCAAAATTATGTTTTCATCCCGAGAGTGAACTCCCCTTTTAATGCATGCCAATACCTTGCTGGCCTTGGCGGCTGCCGTTTGATATTGGGTATTGTTACTTAGTTTGAAGTCTATGATACCCTAACTCAGTACTGTCACGTTCCCACGTTCCAAACCTGTCTTCCCGCCCTCTGTATTTGTATTTTGTGTTTTTTCCCTTGTGTTTCTGTTGCTGCCAATTCCTGGGTGGCCTCCCAGGGGTTAATTGGTGTTCTGTGTGCTGCTCACCTGTTCACCCTTGCCTTGATTTCCCCTGCCTATATTAGAGCAATGTACCTATAGTACATTGCTGGGTCATTTTACTTTGCCTGGTCTCCTTGCGACTTGTGTCCTGAGAGCTCCTTGCTGTGTTCCTGTTATCCTCCGTTTGTTCATCCTTGTTTAGTTTTTGCCTCTGTTATTTCTGTTCCAGTTTATGTCAGTTCCTTTTGTGTATTTAGTTCTGTCTATTGCTGTATTTTGGTTTGCTGTTTATGTTCCATTCTGATTCCCCGGTTACCGATTTTGGCTTGGCTGACTTCCCTTCTGGTTCCTATTCCTATATCCTGTATGACGTACTCTCTCTGGTTGTGACCTTTTGGCTTTCCTCTATATGACTACTCTATAGTATTTTCCTTGTCTGTACCGTTTCCAGGTAACCCTGTCATCTGTATACAACAAAAGACTCTGTACGGCTTCAAGGTAAAACTTTCCTTTAGATTAGATCCGGCTATCCTAAAGACCGGCCTTTCAGTGCAGGGAATCTTTGGTATTGCCGTACAGAGGTCTTTTGTTAACCCTGTGTTGCTTTCATCTGTCCTTGCAGTTTACACTGCATCTCTGCATATAGGGGCTTCTCTCAGGAACCAGGGCCTCACCTTGCTGCGAGTTATATTCATAGGGATATATATACAGACCGACCACTTCCAAGAATCGGAGGGCAAGGATAGGGTGGTGCGTGCCTGCTGGTACTGCCACCGTGACAAGTACTGTGACAGATTAGATCTGTATATCTATCGTGATATGTATATAAGTATCTATCTGTGTATATCTATCTGTATATCTATATACATACATATATACATATATATATATTTATATACATATACATATATACATACATACAGTCAGGTCCAGAAATATTGGGACATCGATACAATTCTAACATCTTTGGCTCTATACACCACCACAATGGAGCTGGAATGAAACAAACACAATGTGCTTTAACTGCAGACTGTCAGCTTTAATTTGAGGGTATGTACATCCAACTCAGGTGAACGGTGTAGGACTTACAGCAGTTTGCAGATGTGCCTCCCACTTGTTAAGGGACCAAAGGTAATGGGACAATCGGCTTCTCAGCTGTTCCATGGCCAGGTGTGTGATATTCCCTCATTACCCCAATTACAATGTGCAGATAAAAGGCCTAGAGTTCATTTCAAGTGTACTATTTGCATTTGGAATCTGTTGCTGTCAACTCTCAAGATGAGATCCAAAGAGCTGTCACTATCAGTGAAGCAAGCCATCATTAGGCTGAAGAAACAAAATAAACCCATCCGAGAGATAGCAAGAACATTAGGTGTGGCCAAAACAACTGTTTGGAACATTCTCAAAAAGAAGGAACGCACCGGTGAGCTCAGCAACACCAAAAGACCTGGGAAACCACGGAAAACAACTGTGGTGGATGACCGAAGAATTCTTTCCCTGGTGAAGAAAACACCCTTCACAACAGTTGGCCAGATCAAGAACACTCTCCACGAGGTAGGTGTATGTGTGTCAAAGTCAACAATCAAGAGAAGACTTCACCAGAGTGAATACAGAGGGTTCACCACAAGATGTAAACCATTGGTGAGCTTCAAAAACAGGAAGGCCAGATTAGAGTTTGCCAAACAACACCTAACAAAGCCTTCACAGTTCTGGAACAAGATCCTATGGACAGATGAGACCAAGATCAACTTGTACCAGAGTGATGGGAAGAGAAGAGTATGGGAGAGGAAAGGAACTGCTCATGATCCTAAGCATACCACCTCATCAGTGAAGCATGGTGGTGGTAGTGTCATGGCGTGGGCATGTATGGCTGCTAATGGAACTGGTTCTCTGTATTTATTGATGATGTGACTGCTGACAAAAGCAGCAGGATGAATTCTGAAGTGTTTCGGGCAATATTATCTGCTCACATTCAGCCAAATGCTACAGAACTCATTGGACAGCGCTTCACAGTGCAGATGGACAATGACCCAAGCATACTGCAAAAGCAACCAAAAAGTTTTTGAAGGGACAGAAGTGGAATGTTATGCAATGGCCAAGTCAATCACCTGACCTGAATCCCATTGAGCATGCATTTCACTTGCTGAAGACAAAACTGAAGGGAAAATGCCCCAAGAACAAGCAGGAACTGAAGACATTGCAGTAGAGGCCTGGCAGAGCATCACCAGGGATGAAACCCAGCGTCTAGGTGATGTCTATGCGTTCCAGACTTCAGGCTGTGATTGACTGCAAAGAATTTGCAACCAAGTATTAAGAAGGGAAAGTTTGATTTATGATTATTATTCTGTCCCATTACCTTTGGTCCCTTAACAAGTGGGAGGCACATATGCAAACTGCTGTAAGTCCTACACCGTTCACCTGAGTTGGATGTACATACCCTCAAATTAAAGCTGACAGTCTGCAGTTAAAGCTCATTGTGTTCGTTTCATTCCAACTCCATTGTGGTGGTGTATAGAGCCAAAAATGTTAGAATTGTGTCGATGTCCCAATATTTCTGGACCTGACTGTATATCTCTATGGCTATCTATATAGCCAAAGTGTCCATTTTCCACAGCTGCCTGGTGAAGTCCTTCGCTCTGAGTAGGTGCTAGAAAGTAATTAAAATGGTTATCTTCTTGCCCCTGGGAGGGATATAACACGTGGCTGCAAAATGGGATTTCTTTTGATACAGGGCCAGGGTGGAAATAACCAATTTGGGGTACTGGAAGGTCCTGTATCCTCTGTTCACACCTTGGAGTCCTTGCTACAGACGGCGCGGCACCAAGCTGCAAGGGTCCATGCCGCTCAAAGAAGTAATCACATCCTTTGATCACAAGAGGGGGTCTTGGGAGATGATTGATATCTTTGGGCAATTAGAATTAACGAAAAAACGCACTGAGCGTACCCAGGAAAGAAGATCCCTGGGACATGTAGTGCAGGGGGCTGTCCCATGTATAGGTTTTTTTGATTGACCAGGAAACCCTATATATTCAGGAGCACGCCATGTGGGTTTTGCTGATCAACGGGGGTTCACGCTGCATTATGGTCTGTCCATGTTGTCCATGTTTCAATCTTCAGCCCCCAGGAGTCACCGATGCTAGCTTGCTGATATGTGAGTATGGTCTGTGTTTTGCTCTTGTTATTTTCTTGCTGTTGTGTGTAATGTGTAATCCTTGATTTATCATATCCATCTTTTGTAACAAATGCACTGTGTTTTTTTTTAATCATAATAAATATCCCATATTAAGTTCTGCTTCTGACTGATATTCACTCCACGCTAACTGAAGGGACTGGATTATTGATTTTTTTGTTTTAAGCTCGAGTATCTACTAAATTGTGAGTTGCGGTGGCTGGGGACGGTTGGGTAAGCACGCGGGGATTGTTGTCCGCGTAGTCATTATTTGGGTCTAGTATAGACAGATAGTGGATCGCTTAATCCTGCGTCTTTCGCTGCAGTGCGCTTAGTGTTTGTGAGAACTGGTGGCAGCATAACGAATAGAGTAAGAAAGTGGGTGTAAGGATTGTGGGAAACCTAGTCGCTACCCCAGGTCGAGAGAAGACTGGATACGGCATTGTAATCCTGGGACCACTTCAGCATGCCCTGCGTGTCTGTTGCAGGCGGAGGCGTTGCCGGAACGGTTGGGTCAGCACGCGTAGTCATTGTCTAGGATATACAGATAGTGAGTTGCTGAACTCTGCGCCTTTCGCTGCGGCGAGCGTAGTTGTCGTGACAAGTACCATTTAGCGTATAAATTGCTTGTGTGTTCTTCACTCCAAAGTGCATAACTTTGCATTTATCTACATTAAATTTCATCTGCCATTTAAGTGCCCAGTCCCCCAATCTATCTAAATCCCTCTGCAGCGAAGTAACATCCTGCTCACATTGTATTACTTTTCCTAGTTTTGTGTCATCTGCAAACACTGATACATTACTTTCAATGCCTATCTCAAGGCCATTTATAAATAAATTGAATTTAATTGGTCCTATCTTTATTTAGTCACAATACTGGTTTTCCAGCAATTGTGTGGTAACTCCTCTGCTACACTCTGTAATAAAGGGTATCATGCCCCCTTCTATTTGAAAGCATTTTTCTGGCACTTTTACGAAAGCGTCCCTGTGACGCTGCCAGCTCATTGCCATAACAATGCCAAGCTAGATAACCTGTGGGATTCTAAATGTGTTAAATGGGCCAAAATCACATTCTTCCAATAGAAATATATGATGTAATCTCTTATTTGAAAGAGGATTTTCTTCTCATCACCCGAGTAAGGTATTTATTCTTTCTATAGCTATCAAGTGACCATCAAAGTGATAATGATAACTTATTGGTAACAGCCAAATACATTTACAGTTGTTTTATGTTGGGGCTCAGATTAAATTTTTTTAAAGGGATACAAATATTTCATATCTCAAAATTAATGTAACAATAGATATTTTGCAAGTTTCTCTCTGGGATGATGTTGGTGCATGTAATTTTATGATTTGTGTGTATTTGTTTTCATTAACCTTTACTAATAAGACATGCAGGGTTATTCAGAGGAAAGGTAAAACTCTGGAGAACTTTTGGAGAAGTGAAAATTCTAGCAGGGTTATTCAAAGAGATCCAAATTGTGGCCGAAAGGTAACCGAACAGTGAGATTTAGCGTACGATTACCTTTCCTGGCCATTCGGCTATTCAGAGAGCAGGCAATTCGCCAAATGTTGGCGACTTGCCTGCACATACGGTGGCTGTTCGTTGCTTGTTCGAGGGCAGTGAAATCCCCATAGAGAAGCAATGCTTCGTCTATTCAGAGAACACAAAACAGCGGAGAAAAGTTGCTGAAATTCCCTGCCATTCGGTGGCTTAATTCGACAGGTTTATTCAGGCGAATCCCATAGGCTTCAATGTTAAAAATATTCCCGTTTTAATCCAGTATCTAACAAACCATTGATTACAATATTCTGCAGTAAAAAGACTCTTTATTTTTAGATTTTTTTAGGATCTTTTAGGCATTTTTTGGGTTTTTTAGCGAAACAAAATTTCTGTTTCTTTTTTAAATCGTTTTTTCTTTTTTCTGTAACAGCCCTTTTTATTATCATTCATTGGATCTTATATGTAACTTTCAGACATTTTCATTCTGTAATTTCTTTGCAAACAGCGTTTCAATTTTCAAACATTCAAGCGTTCCCGTTTTTTTTCTCCCCACTCCATTCGTCTGTGGTGTCGGGTTTTTCCGGCGGCTGCTCTGCACTCTGATCGGCTCCTGCTCGGGTTTCTCCGGCGTGTTCGGTTGGGATTAATCCAGATGTTTTTGCTGGTTTCGGTGTGCATTCGCCGGGTTTTGCGGTGAGTGTTCATCGGGTTTGCAGCAGCTTTTCCCTGCACTACGACGGCCCTGTGGTGCTTGCTAAATACACCGCAGGGTCGCCGAAAAGGGATCGCCAAATCGCACCGAATTGAAGCGAACGAAAAGTCACCGAACGTGCGGTGACTTTTTGATTCTCTTTGAATAACCCTGTAGGTCAAAATATCGGCTATTTTGACCTAGAATTTTCACTTCTCTAAAAGTTCTCCAGAGTTTCACCTTTTTCTGAATAACCCTGATAGTTTGGCTGGGCACATGAACAACCATACCATAGCACATTGAAATAACACATTCCACTTCACATTTTTTCTTTCCTTAAGGGCACTCAATATTTTTTATATTCTATTCTGGCTATTTAACTCAGCTTTTACTGTATAAATGGCAAGATGGTGCAATCAGATATGTAAGTGATAAAACATTTATCTTCAAACATCAAAAAGTATTTTGCAATTTCCAAATAAAAATCACCAAATAATTATATATATGTTTTACTGCTTTTCTATTAAGATGACGTGATGCCAAATGTGGAACCATAAACTGAATATTTGAATATATTCTGTGAATAATTACTCAAATGCTGTTGTTTATGATGTATTCTGTACATACTTTTCACTATTTCGCATGTAATATTGTGACATTTTTCCACCGTTCAATAAATTATTCATAATAAGGCTTTTCCCTTAACCTCCCTGGCGGTCTGATTATGACATTTTTAATGTCAAAGGGGTACATTGTTTTGCCTGGGATTTATTTTTTTTTGTTTTTGCATCTCCCATCAGGTCCCGCTCCCCTGCGTCGTGGCACATGCAGGGAAGGGAACCCGGAAGCAGGATGCCGTGATCGGCCAGAGGACACAGCAGGAGGACATCGAGGGAATGCAGGGACAAGGTATGTACAATCCAGAGTATGGCTCGGGGTTACTGTACTTAAAAATAACCCCCCGTGCCACACTTGGAATTACCGCCAGGGAGGTTAAATGCGGAATGCTGAAAAACAAACCACAGGTATAATTTATGTATGTACCTCAAAGGAACATGACTGTAATTGGTGGCCAAATACAGGTCTGGGCTACGATTGTGAAATGACACAGCACTTAAGGGGTTAACCAAGTTCACTTTGGAAAAAAAATAAGTCGTTAAATGTTACTTTTGAAAACTATGGAATTTTATTAAATATATTAAATATACAACTGTGGAGTATACACATTTTATGTCAACAAAAGGTGAACGGGAATGATTTATACAGTATTACAATAATGATCTGGAATGTCCAAAAAATATTAAGTATATATACACAAACACACGCATACACGTGTCAGTCAAAAATGCTAGTAATAGACTTCCAAAAGTGTTTGGTGCAACTACCACAATAATATACTATATACATATAGCAGCCAATGTAACATCTCAGTACATAGCAGTGATACAGGCAGGGCAGTGTCTTTTAAACACATGCTGTAAGTAATTGGATCCGAGACATCTCAACCTTGATACCATTTAATAAGAAATATTAGAAAACCATTTAACACTGCCACAAAATGTCAGAGCATTATTGAAATCTCTGTATTTAAACACTTATATATGTATAATTATATTTACTGTGCATTTATTGAGCAGGTCGGATATAAATATCTAAGACCCTCTGGTTTGGTTAAATTATTGCTGTCACGTTCCATGATTTAGGATTTATTGTATATTTTTTTGTTTTGTGTTGAATCTGCCTTTGCTGCTTACATGCTATTGATTTCATAGCTATTTTGTCCCTTCTGGGTTTCCCTAGCTTTCTGTATCCAGCTAGTTCCCACCCCTCTGCTCAATGTCTTGTTGTTAGTTACTTCCTGGTCACATAGCAGCCATTCTGTGCTCACTGCTGGACAAATCTAATGTCTTTTTACCTGCATTGCTGTTCACTATTCAAGATTGTCAGTCTGATCATTAAACTCTTCAACTGGATTCATCTTTCTACGTGTCAGCTTTGCTGAGTTGAAGCTATCTTCTGAACTTCATCCAAATACAGACGTAGCTAGTCTAAAGCATCCATGCCTAACAGCTTTGCTTAGGGAAGCAGAATAATTGTCATAAAAACAGCCAAAATAATTTCCTGTTTTCAGCTATATTTGCCAAAAGGTTGCAGTTCTCTTGTTAGTTCTTAATATGTCAATTAGTGAATACCCCAAAGTTTCTCATTTGTATACAGATGTGTTATCACTTAAGGCACCAATCATCAGATCTTTGTGCTATGTATTTTGTGCACACATGGTTACTGGGTAGCGTTATACAGGTCCATCATTAGTATTTGGTTTGCGTGTATAGGATTAATATTTGCTTACAGAGAAACATATTACATACACATTTTTGACATTTCCAGACCATATTGTTTCTCTTTCTTATCTTAAAAATGTATAGAATTCTACAAAAGAAAAAACGATTTACAAAAATACAAATAACGATTTTAGACAAAGACTGGATAATATTAATAATTGGGATACTCGATAACGCACAAAATTCTTAAATACATTTTTTAGAAATACTAATTACTGATAGTGATGAGTGAAATGGCTTGTTAAGTGCTAAAAACCGCTAGGTCAGTGGCGGTGCGGCGGTAACAAGGTATGACAAAAAGAGGTTTATTTGGCCTCCAATATCTATTGTATTCAAATATTAAGATCTAACCAAACGAACTGAAGAGTTAACAGATTCAGCGCCACTGACAGAGACACATAAAATTGTTGGGTCTACTGATGGTTGAATTAACCGTTATGTTTTATCATAAAATATATTAATTTTTTTATTACTCTGGGATCAGACTCCCTATGCATACATTTTCATGATGGTTACACTCGCAATTGGGCAGAACATTTTTTTCACCGGTTGCTTATAGTCTGGAAGTGCTCATGTTGCTATAGCACTATAATTCTGAAACTTATCAGCAAGTCTATGGCTGGTTGTACTGTAGCATTACAAGAGCTGAAGCGATGCATTCGGATATCCAGGTTTACAGTATCATTAAATGTGTTTTCCCTGAATACCGGAGTTTGGTAATGCACGGGCTAATCCAATGAACGCTGTGTGTAGAATTGTATAGATGTTTATAACAACACACACACTGCCCAGATTATCTTTGTGATTAATTCAAATTTCCTCCTGTATTAAACCCAAACTAAAGTCTCACGAATGTCCAATGTTATATAATGCAGAAATTTCCAGATTATTATCAAACTAAAGTATTGAGTAAAAATGTAGCCTAGTTGGCTTGGTTTACCTGTATAATGCCCTAGTATTAAGCATTCTGGAAACAAACGTACAAAAGATAATATATAATATAGAGCTCCATTTTCTCTTTGCTTAAAGGCCTCCAATATTGGGATAATAAAAAAATATTACCTTAGATATAATTCTGTATTTACTCTTCACTCCTATTCAGAGTAGCATCTCTGGTGGGCTTTATAGGGTCAGTCCTTGTGTAGATACTCAAGTATACCGCTAGATTTTGATGACAAAAATCTACCTTAAAATTGGAGGGGTTGCGTTATATTTGAGACATCTGCAACGCATGTAAAAAAAAAAAAAAAAAAACTTGACTTGCTCATGGATCCCAAGTCTCCCTGACTATCGGCAGATGACCCTGCCTACTGGAGCTGGAGGTCAGAAAACGACACCTCCCGGCGTGCTGGCTTTTGGTGAATGATTCACTGCGTTGGTCATCTCGCTCCACCAGCCTTCTTATCGCAAGTAAGACGACGGGTGGCCGGCGGCTTCATACTTAGCAACAACCTCAATCATTCTAGAGCAGAGCACCTTGGCCTGAGGGGGAGCCTGACTGTGTTAATAGTACCTGGAAGGATTTTAATGGTTTCCCCAGTACAGTATACTTCTATAATTTTGCTCCTCGCGTTATATTCGAGTCTTGAGTATTCTCACTTTTTTTTTTGTTTTGAGAAATATTTTACCAGGAAGGATACATTGAGATTTCTCTCGTTTTCAAGTATGTCCTGGGTGGCGAGTATGTACCGTTAGGTGTCTTGCCCAAGGACACTTACTGGAGAGGTTGCTCGCTGGAATCGAACCCATGACTCCACAGGCTCTCTCCATGCAGAGCAGTGACATTACCTCTACTCCACCCAGCCATAATAAATCTCTATCCATCTCGTTATATTCGGGTTGCGCTATACTCGAGTATCTATGGTATTTGTTTTCGTTTCATCTTAAATTCTGAAACTTTGCACTCGTATTCTCTGAAATCTAAGAACGAACTATAATTTTTCTTCCTTTTGCCAACAAATCTAACCTGCGTTTCTCTAGCATCCCATACAGAGTGCTGATGGTGTTGCTCCTTGGACTTTCATAACTTGTTAAGACCCTTTACACCTTGGCAACCTACATGTCGGCAACTCCTCATTAATAATCTATCATGTGTTTTTATTCAGTAATTAAAGCTGGAAGGACTGTTGTATGGGGCCAGTATTTAAGAAACATAAATATTCTTCTACCCACAGTCATAAAATGCTGAAAAAAAACAGTAAGGGCAATATTACTCTATTCTAAACCCCCCTATCCCAGTTTTTTAATTTTTGCAAAGTGAGGTTGCAGGTATTTCTGGCATGAGGATGAGCCACTCCACTAGAACAAACTACATTATGTGGCACCCATAACATTGAATAAAAAGCACCAAGCCTGAAGCTTCCCAGTTTGCATGTGCACCAGGAACCTTTTGACCTTTTCCAATGTTTGACCTTGGATGGTAACCCCCATCACTTATTATGATGCTATCCCCATTATCTGCTGGCTTTTTGTATAGTCCTTGTTAATGATAAATATCTTGGTATACAACAAGCATTTACACGGCTACAATCTGTGTTATTAAATCCAGTAATAGCTACTTATAAACTTTGATTCTTGTAGTTTCGAAAGCTCGTGCACATATATATTACAAAGGTAACTTTGAGTGAAGCTGAATAAGGTCTCATTCTAATTTCTCTCTCTTCAGCTCTTCCAGGGAAAATGTTCTTGCTTACAGTACAAAGACTCATTAACGTCTCCGTAGGGAACACAATATTTTCTTGCTCTGTTCCTGTGCCCGCTGTCATCGTAATCAGGGGATAGATTGCAGGGAATTGTCATTTCTTTTTGATTTGCTGGGAACTCTGTGTTTGTCACAATTTCACAACAGGTTGTCTGAGGTGTGCCATTATCCCTGCCCTGTATTTCGGGGGGTTGTCGTCATCATTGCAGCTGTTGAGTTAATGTGCCTTAGGACAATGTCCTCTCTTCAGACTTACATCATCAAGGCCAATGTGTCCTGTTTTTTCTTTCCCTTTTTCTCCTTTGAAGATAATCTGCAAGTTAACATAAAAAGAATAAAAATGTGAGGTAATTGTCAAACAAGTGATGCAATCATTCCACCTAAATATGCGGCCTCAGAAGAACCTCAAACTTAATGTATCTGTTTATTGGATGTGATGATTAACTTTTATATGCTGTTTCCTACACAGCTATTTGACAAGCTACTTATAGCAGATTTATTATCTCCGTGTTATTTTTTATGAAATTCTGAAACTGACTCAGGAGCCGAGCCGACCCATTCCTCTTCCACTAACTAACTGGACTGGGAATAGTCTTCAGCTGTGACACAATAGAAACAGTCCATCTGTGCTGACCAGGAAGGGGTGTATAATGGCTTGGGGGTCCCTGGGCAGACACGATTAATGAGGAACCAATAAATTTTGTTATTTTGTATGCAAGACTGTGAGTGCTCCCAATTTTGTTCTATATATACGTACCAATTGAGGGAGCACTCATGGACTTGTAGAATAAAATCCAATACTTTGATGTTTCGGCCGATATAAGAGCCTTTATCGAGGATTATATTGGCCGAAACGTCAGAATTTTATAATGAATCACTGAATAAAGAATTGGATTTTATTCTACAAGTCCGTGAGTGCTCCTCCATTGGTACGGTAAATATTTTCTTGGGATTTAGCACCACGGCAGAACGAGCGGATTTCCAGAGCGTTGTGCTTAAAGAGTGTCCGCCTGCAAAAAGCCACCCAAAAAAGAAAAGTCCAGTAGAAATGTATATCCAAAACAGATGGACGCACTCAAGGTCTTGGAGTAGAAGATAAAACACAATACTTTATTAATCCATATTAAAGTTGTTGTGTCCTAGAACTGACATTTCGGCCCCTTCAGAGCCTTTATCACCTTGATAAAGGCTCTGAAGGGGCTGAAACGTCAGTTGTCGGACACAACAATTTTAATATGGATTAATAAAGTATTGTGTTTTATTTTATACTCCAAGACCTTGAGTGCGTCCATCTGTTTTGGAGATATTTTATTTTATTATATATATATATATATATAATATATATATATATATATATATATATATATATATAAATAATAAAATAAATTATTTACTTCACAAGATTTCTTAAATGTCGACTCTCCTCTTGCAGTCATAACTGATCTATGCAGTCATCTTTAAAGCATCACTTACACTTTTGATGCTTTTTCCAGGTATACTTATGTGCGTCTCTCTCCAGCCATGGCCTCCGTTTCTTCCCCAGACGGCAGGTCCATGAGAACCAACTTTTCGCACAAACACCTGGAGTTTGCCTGCATTTTCTCCAGACACAATGTGCTTAAATGACAGACACAGGTCCCCGGGGTCTGAGAGATGTCCCAGAGGAAGAACCAAGCGTGCCGCTTTACCAGCCTTTCCTTTAGGTTCCAGTACAGTCACATATTGTCCAGCTGTGAAAGGATACAAAAACGCTTGACAAAACGGTTTTGTTTAAATAGAAATTAATTAAATGGGCATTGTGGTATTGTTAGGGAGCAAAATTGGTAATGACTGCAGGAATTCTCAATGTATGTACTGTATTATAGATTGATGTCTTTAATAGCTATGTAACTCTGTGCTAGATATTGAGTGTTTCATTCTGATGGCTTTTTTCAGTTTCTGTAATTAACAATTTATAAAGTGAATCAAGAAGGATTTCCCATTTCTTTAATAGTCATTGTTCTTTTCGAGTCTATTCTCCTTGTCTGTACTTTAATTCCACATTTTGATTAGTCAGTGTATGAAATGTCATTATTCCTTCTGCGCTCCTGTCATGTAGTTTAGTAGTGATGACCACTTGTTCACCAGCACAAGTACCATTTATACATAAATAAATACATTTTCGGGTGAAACACATCAAAATATACACCTATTATACATTGTAATTTAATGCTGTAATATGAGAAAATAGCACGTACAGTAGATCGGGATTCAGTTCTTCATGTAGCTCAGTTTTGACAATATGAACTGCATTTTAACATAACATCAGGTTTACCTTTATCATCTTTGACTATTTCCCAATGCAGATCATTTTCTTTATCTCTAATCCAGCCACATAGACCATGGTCAAAATTGCAACTGTGTATCAATGTATCTTTAAGACAAACAAAGACATAAGAAAAACAATAGATTGCGTGTCCAATACAATACAGCGATAAATGGCATAAATATTAGTCCATAGAGTATAGGTCAGGGGTCAGCAACCTTGGCTCCCTGATATTTTGGGAACTACGTCTCCCACAATGCTCAGTCGCCCATTAGGCTGACTGAGCCACATGGGAAATGTAATTCCCAAAATATCAGGGAGCCAAGGTTGCTGACACTTGGTATAGGGGATAACCCTCTGAATAATGAAAAAGCGAAAGAAAAAGGAATTATTTATTTTGCCGTACTCAGGAATTAGCAGCATATTTCTCCTGTTATCGGTGATAAAGGAGTTTATGACTGGTTTTATTGGGCAATAGCCCCGCCATCACAATAAAGTGCGGTTTTACATTATATGTTTTTTGACTGTTGTACATTGTATGTGGCCACTGTCTAAAATACGGGTCCTGTTAGCTTTGGTGGATTGACACGGCTCAGGCTTCTCCTACCCTTGCTAAACAAAAACATAAAGTTCATTAAACATATTAGACCACGCTATCACTAGCGTCACGGCGGGGGGTGCGGTCCGCACCAGGTGACACCCGCCCTTAGGGTGACACCGTCACCCTAAGGGCGGGTGTCTCACCCTGCGACGCAGTGTTCGCTCCCTGCGAGCGTCCGAAGCTATGGAGCTTCGGTGCTTGCCTGGGGGAAACACGTCACCAGCCGAGTTCTCGCGAGATCGCGGCTGGTCACGTGGCTCCCCCAGGTGAGCGCCGCTGGACGCTCAGAGGGAGCAGAACACGTGGCGGCGGCAGGAGGTGAGCTGGGGCCTGGGGGCAGTACCAATGAGAGGAGCTGTGGCAAAATCCATGAGAGGAGCTGGGGCAAAATCCATGAGAGGAGCTGGGGCATTATCCATGAGAGGAGCTGGGGCAATATCCATGAGAGGAGCTGGGGCAGTATATCCATGAGAGGAGCTGGGGCAAAATCCATGAGAGGAGCTGGGGCAAAATCAATGAGAGGAGCTGGGGCAAAATCCATGAGAGGAGCTGGGGCAAACTCCATGAGATTAGCTGGGGCAAAATCCATGAGATTAGCTGGGGGCCAAAATCCATGAGAGGAGCTGGGGCAAAATCCATGAGAGGAGCTGGGGCAAAATCCATGAGAGGAGCTGGGGCATTATCCATGAGAGGAGCTGGGGCATTATCCATGAGAGGAGCTGGGGCATTATCCATGAGAGGAGCTGGGGCATTATCCATGAGAGGAGCTGGGGCAATATCCATGAGAGGAGCTGGGGCAGTATATCCATGAGAGGAGCTGGGGCAGTATATCCATGAGAGGAGCTGGGGCAAAATCCATGAGAGGAGCTGGGGCAATATCCATGAGAGGAGCTGGGGCAATATCCATGAGAGGAGCTGGGGCAGTATATTCATGAGTGGAGCTGGGGCAGTATATCCATGAGAGGAGCTGGGGCAAAATCCATGAGATTAGCTGGGGCAAAATCCATGAGATTAGCTGGGGCAAAATCCATGAGAGGAGCTGGGGCAAAATCCATGAGAGGAGCTGGGGCAAAATCCATGAGAGGAGCTGGGGCAAAATCCATGAGAGGAGCTGGGGCAATATCCATGAGAGGAGCTGGGGAAATATCCATGAGAGGAGCTGGGGCAAAATCCATGAGCGGAGCTGGGGCAATATCCATGAGAGGAGCTGGGGCAATATCCATGAGAGGAGCTGGGGAATATCCATGAGAGCTCCTGGGGCATATCCATGAGCTGGGGGCAATAACCATGAGAGCTGCTGGGGCATATCCATGAGAGCTGCTGGGGCATATCCATGTGAGCTGGGGCATATCCATGTGAGCTGCTGGGGCATATCCATGAGCTGGGGGCAATATCCATGAGAGCTGCTGGGGCATATCCATGAGAGCTGCTGGGGCATATCCATGTGAGCTGGGGCATATCCATGTGAGCTGGGGGCAGTATCCATGTGTGCTGGGGGCAGTATCCATGTGTGCTGGGGGCATATCCATGAGAGCTGGGGCAATATCCATGTGTGAGCTGGTCTGGGGGCAATATATCCATGTGTGAGCTGGTCTGGGGCAGTATATCCATGTGTGAGCTGGTCTGGGGCAATATATCCATGTGTGAGCTGCTGGGGGCAATATATCCACATGTGAGCCGAGGCGCAATATATCCATATGTAAGCTGGGGCAATATATATCCATGGGTGAGCTGCTGGGGGCAATATATAATTGTGAGCTGGGGCAATATATCCATATGTGAGCTGGGGGCAATATATATCCATGGGTGAGCTGCTGGGGGCAATATATCCAGAGCTGCTGGGGGCAATATATATCCATGTGTGTTTTCACTGCCTTCGAACAGGCACCGTACTTGCTGGCAGTTGGCAAAAATTTGTGTGAGCATATGAGAAAGCTCCACAGCAATAAACCTCACAGTAATGTGCGCTGTGTGTATGAGCATTCAGTGTTATATGGGAGTACTGATTTAGGAGTAAGAGTAGTTAAAAAAATCTGTAAAACTCGGGGGGGGGGGTGACACCATAAGTTACCGCACCGGGTGACACCAACCCTAGTGACGCCACTGCACGCTATAACAAATAATAATTTTATGAAGAAGTAAAAACAGCACCAATAGTTTAGCTTTCTTGAAAGGTTTTCTACTATCTTCATGAAATGTGTCGAGGAAAAATTGCAATTTGACTTTAACGTGAGAGGATGACGTAAGAGGAGAATGCATAGCTTCCAAACATACTTCTTTTTCTATATGTACCTCTTCTTTTAGACCTGTCATATAAGGCCAGTGTCAGACGAGAGCACTATGTACGCCCCTACTGACATGCCTACCGACGCCGTTGCAGCATTGTGATGTTTCGACGGGGCCGGCCACACGCTGTAGCCATGGACAGGATGCTGAGGACAGCGCTGTAGTGTTGCCCCAGCATCTGTGAGTTTAGCAATCCATAAGAGACAGGCTGCCGGACTTGGTGCCTGCCCCCCGATCTGCTGGGGAACGCGGGGCGCAAAGGGGAAATTAGCGAATGCCAACGACCACAAGGATATTGACATACCCTGAAGTGACAGGTTGAGTAGCATCTTGTTAAACACTTGTGAGTGAACCTTTTTAACCTTCTATTTATTCTTGACATAATATGAAGTTTACATTATGTATTGTTGGCGTATTCTTAAATTTATGAGAAAACACTAACTGTTCATTCACTTTTAGATTTTATGGAGACTGTGTGATTATTTGGCAAAATGTGTGTTATAACTTTTCACCTCCGCACTTATATTGTATGTTTCTGTCTGCTCATTTTATTTGCACTCGCTCTACTCTTAGGCTGGGTTCACACCACAGCGTAGCGCAGCGTCGCGCAATACGCGGTTTTTTTTACGCGCATTCACGCATACAAAAAAACGCGCGAACGTGCGTTGCAGCGCATTCGCGGCTATGATATGGCCGCGAACGTGCGGCTATATGCCGAAAAGAAGCTCCCGGACTTCTTTTTGCGTCGGCCGTTTCTCAGCGCGTTCCTGCGCGCTGAGAAACGGCCAGGTGGGATATGCCCACATAGGGAATAATGGTATTTCACTGTTTGAGCGTTTTACAGCGCGCAGGAGCGCGCTGTAAAATGCTTAGGTGTGAACCCAGCCTTAGTTTGTATTTCAGAAAAGTGTTTTGTGTTCCAGATAAAATTCTCAGATTTCTAAATGTACATTTATAACGAATATTTATAATTATAATATTAATACCTAAAATTCAAATTTTTATAAGGCGTATGTGACTTGATATAATAATATATTGTCTATTTGTTTATATATAATTCTCATGGAAGACTGCAGAGCTGTCGCAATGATGATCTCTGTGGAGAATGCACATTTGTCCTGGAAGAATGTTGAGCTTTATCATTTTATGTCTGGATTTACCACCCATTGCTAGAATGTTCACTCAATACAACTCTATGATGAGTATGTACATTTCTCTTGTGAAAATTCATCCTTTGTCAATGGAAACTGCTGAGGTATGTACATCTGTCTCAATACAATGATCACTGCAATTTTTAAAAGAAGACGTCACATTTGGCAAGTATACTGTAGCTCTTATCGGGCTCTCCCTGGGCATTTCTAGGAGGATAATGTACATGTCCATAGAAGTCGTCTATGGGGGAAACATTCCCATTTTCCCTGAGAGTACGATGTGTTTACTCCATAGAGGTAATGAGGAAAATCTATATTAGTCCTGGTACAATGCTGGGCTTTTACACAGTTCATTCTTATTTATGACTGAAACAAATCACAAATATGCTCACTTTTTAAAGAAAACAACCTTACAGCTTACAAGTTCTTTGACAATGTGGAACCATAATAAAATGAATAATTTTAGTGTAAAATGCATTTTAACCATAACATCTGATGTTTCTGAATGTTGTTATTTGTCACCATATATCATTAAACACTGTGGGCTCTATTCCGGAGTTGGTGCTAACTTAACCAGAGCTGTTGTAAACTTACCAACCCCATAGACCATAATGACTCTGGTAAGTTTACAACAGCTCTGGTTAAATTAGCACCAAATATGGAATAGATCCCACAGTGTTTAATGATATATGGTGACAAATAACAACATATCATTAAACACTGTGGGCTCTATTCCAGAGTTGGTGCTAATTTAACAAGAGCTGTTGTAAACTTACCAGAGCCATTATGGTCTATGGGGTTGGTAAGTTTACAACAGCTCTAGTTAAGTTATCACCAACTTTGCAATATTGCCCTGTTTTGGTATTATTTATTATTATTATTCTGTATTTATAAAGCGCCAGCATATTCCGCAGCGCTGTACAATAGGCACAGTATAGACAGGGTTACAATACATTGAACAACATTTGACAAACAGTACAGGAGGAGATGAGGGCCCTATTCCCGTAGGAACTCACAATCTGGGAGGGTTGGGGTTGGAAACAGGAGGAGAGGACTGTAAGCTGAGAGTGATTGATGGTTGCGTCAGTGAGTTGGGTGGTAGGCTTCCCTAAATAGGAATGTTTTCAGGGAGCGTTTGAAGGAAGAGAAGTTAGGGGAAAGTCTGACAGTACGAGGGAGAGCGTTCCAGAGAATGGGGGCTGCGCGTGAGAAATCCTGCAGTCTATCATGGGAAGAGGTGATGCAGGGAGGAGCTAGGCGCAGGTCACTGTTTGACCTTAGGGAGCGGGCTGGGGTGTATTTGGTGATTAGTGAGGACAGGTAGTGGGGCGCTGAGTTAGTGAGGGTTTTGTAGGTAAGAATAAGGATTTTGAACTTAATTCTGCAGTGGATGGGGAGCCAGTGAAGGGACTCACAGAGGGGAGCGGCAGAGACAGAGCGGCGGGTGAGGTGAATTAGCCTGGCGGAGGCGTTCAGGATGGATTGTAGGGGGGAGAGGTGGGACAGAGGGAGGCCAGATAAGAGATTATTGCAATAGTCGAGTCGGGAGATTACCAGGGCGTGTATGAGTTGTTTTGTGGTGACAGCGGTAAGAAATGGCCGAATTCTGGAAATATTACGCAGTTGGTATCGGCAGGAGGAGGAAAGAGACTTGATGTGGGGGGTGAAGGAAAGAGCAGAGTCAAGTGTAACTCCAAGACAGCGGTAAAGGTTTCCTTTTTAAACATGGAACAAAAATACCTTTTCTCTCAAATACAAGCATTATTTCATCACCACACATACACACTCATTAATGATCTACCTTAAATCAACACTTGTTCACAATGTTTAGTACGCTATTTAAAAAAAAAAAAAGTCAGATGACACTAATCATAAATTTCCTGACACAGTTCAGATGGGTCAACAGGTAGTGTAAATGTTATGATAAAGTGACACATTGCTATAAAAATGCTGAATGTGCGTTAAAATTTATTCTGGATCTTGAGCAGGAGAACAGTTGTCCTCTTATAAAGCGATCTTGTGGACATCTGTTGACACAAATCTAACTTGATCCATTATAGATTGTCAGTATAAATAGTTTTCAATTATTTGAACAGGAACTCTGAAGTTGGAAACCAGAAAGACAAAGATCTTGCATAATTTATCTAGTATAATTCACAGCCAGTACTAACTTTCGCAAACTGCAGCCAATTGATGACATCCACATTGAAGGAAATGAAAAATATAAATAAAATACCCCAAAGACAAACAGTGATTTGAGGAGTAATACCTGGATCATCATTTCCTTCATATTCATCAGCACTCAGGCCTCTTTCGACTTCAAAGATATCAAAGATATTATTTTGTTGTCCATGCCGTGGAACTGTAAGAAGAAGAATTTAACTGGTTTCAGTTTCTCAAGAACTCACTGAATAAGAAGGTTTACATTTTACAATCTAAACAGATATTAAGTAACTCGTACTTTAAAAATGAGACTTAACTTACATTCTTTCCTAGCAGTCATATGATGGGACCAATGAGAATATTTAGATAATATTATAACAGATACATTAGCATGTCCAAACCATGAATTGTAGCCAAAGACCTTTCAGTTAAATAGAAAAAATAATCAAATCGTATGCGTTGTTGATTTAAGAGTTGTTCTACAAATGGGTTGCACATTGATGTTAAAAGTCATTGCACGAAATGTGTGTTTTCTTTGGAATATATTCTATAAATTGCTCACTGTAATTGGAATATCAAAGAAGCAATGATTAATAAAGAATGAACTCTTTAGAAGCTGGATACAGCAGCTACATGCATTGAAAGCTTATTTGGAAACATTGCATTAAACCCTCGGGAGAACAATAAAATGTCTGCTATTTCACCATACAAGAGAGTTTTGCCTAAACACCCCAGACATGAAAAGGTCTACTATGTTATGCCATCATGCTCTGCATGTGTGGACCGGTGAGACGCTTTCAAATTGAGTGCTTGCAAGTCCAGAGTCCTGGCTGCTGAGGGTGGAGGATTCTCTCCATCGAAAGCATTTGATTGGTGCAATGCCTGTCAGTCATGTGACAGCAAATTATCCTCAGTGCTTCTCTGTTAAAACATTTTGACTGAACAGTGATCGTTCATCTACAGAAAGCAGCTCTATGAATTGTTAGTGGAACACTAAACATTAAAAATACAAAAATACCGAATCCGTCGAAGAAAAGGAAAGTAATAGATTTTTTGCAAGAAAAACATTTTGCTTTTTTTAAATATCCAGCTCACATTAAGGTACCTTCAGGTATACATGCATCCAGAGTAAGTTATTTGAAATTTGTATGTGGTATTCAGTTTCATGTATCAGAAGCGACTTGCACAGTAGTAATGGAATCAGGTTCCTGTTCACCTTTTCATAAATCTTGTCCAGTCCACAACAAAAAACATCAATTCATTCTTCTGGACGTGCAACCTGAGGAACTCCTTTGAGTATGTTACTAGAGTTCTATAAGTCGCTGAAGTATCCAAACAATTTGTATCACATTCTCAAGCTATAGATCCATGTTACCTAATGCCTGCCCCACCTAACTGCGATGGGATTAACTGCTTTGCATTATAACTCAGAATACAGACCGCTCATTCCGTTGAATTTTAACTACGAGTGACCAGTTTGGACATTCTAGACCTCTACCTGTTAATCTGGTAGGCGTTCGTAAAATTCCCATACTTATCAGTGGCAGGTGTAAGCTTAGTGACAGGTTTAGAATGCCAAAATACATGGAATTCCCACAAGTAACGTTACACATAGATCCATCTCTGAAAGGGATGTAATCAATCTCACTAAAGGAATGTGTTGTATTATATATTGAATGTGAGGAGGTCATGGTGGCATGCACAGCGTGCAGGTGTAGAGGTGACAGGCTTAGCTAAATAAACTTATGAAGGTTCTCACACACTGGAACCAAACAGAACATTCATTTGCTGTTAAGTGTCATGAAATACAAATGTTGTACAAGGTAAGCCAGATCTAATTTCTTTTTGTCTGCACAGTGTAAAATATAAGACATGGGTACTATGGCTGGATTTCATTCAATTCTGATGTTCTTTAAATAATTAGCTCAGTCTACTAGAGTTTCAAATGCAGGAGCTACCAGGTGCATTATGTTACAATATCCAGAATGGCCTTGTTATATAGCAAAAGCTAAATTATGGGTTTAGTACTTACATTGTGAGTGTTTAAAGGGACACTCTATGCATCTGGAACTCATCCTGACCACATTTTAAAGTGGTCAGGATGTCACAGTGCCCCCTCTCCCACCCCACGGTCCGATCTGGAGAAATCACAGGGTGAAGAGGAGATGTTTCCTCCATCCTGCCCAGCGTCACCAGCAGCCAGGGTTTTTGAATTTCCTGGCTGCCAGTCACCAGATTGGTCACCATTGATGCCAGCACGCAGAGAGCTTGTCAACATCACCCTCTATGAGACCTATGAGACCAGCGATGGATATCATCTGGGCCTGTACGCAATTCATATCCACCGTTCTCTGCAGGTGCAACGGAACTTGCATACTTAAGTGCACAAATCCTGCTGTGCTGCTCAACTTGCGGCTCCTAAGCAACGCAAGTTGCGTAGGAGCTCAAATTGTGCTAGAAGGCTTCAGGGACTTCCAGGTTCTTGAGTCCCTGAGCCAAAGAAAAGGAGCAGCAAGGGTCAAAAGCTGAGTAAAAAACCTGAAATAATTATTGAGCAGGGGCTGTCACCAGCATCTGCCCAAATATTTAAAGGCAAAACAAAGAACTCCAAATTTAAATACGGTATCCCTTAAAAATAAATTGTGAATTTAAGTTCCTAAGAAAAATGTCAAACGTATTGGTATGTGATGTAGATTAAATGCACTGTACTACTGTCCACACATTAAGCAACATTAAGCGTAATACTGTCTGGGTTCCTAAGTGTATATATAGTGTTTTGATACTTCTAACAAGGTGTAAATATGAACATGAAGACACAGCTTCTGCAGCAAACACTCAGCCCAAACCTGGAATGTGGGGGTACATTCCTTGCAAACGCTACATGTCATCATGGTGCTCATGTTCACGTGAATATTGCCAGCTGGCACTCCCTGAATATGCAATGGAAGCTTTAAAAGTCTTTTCTCATATCAGGAGTGTTCCCAAACACTCTGCACATGAGCAAGATGATTTGAAGAATTACTAAAGGAGTTATTCAGAGCGCACCAAAATGTTATTTCAGTGCTCTCCCATTCGCCGCACTTCTGCGGGTTAAATTCACAGACCCTGTGGTGAATTCGGCATTCACCGCAGGGTCCCCGAAGTGCAGCGAATCGACCCGCCGAACACATCTTCAAACCATCGCAGAATCTGAAAACTGCCACAAAACCGCCGAACGAATTGATAAAACATCGAATCTATCCAAAAAAACACCGAATAGATCCGAAAATCCGCCAAACGCAGCCTCAAACTGCTGAAAAACCGCCAAATCATTCCCATAACCCGCAGAAAAATCGCCGTTTTGGCAAACTGTCAGGTTTTTGAATGGCCACGAAATTGCACCGTACGGAGAAATTCACTGATTGGTGCAATTCCGGGGTCAATTCGGTGTTCTTTGAATAACTGCTACAGAGTGTATGATTACGTTTTTAACACTGTGTCTGAGAGAAGAAGAAATTAGTAGAACAATCTTAATGTAACGTCGTTACATTAGGGATGTGAGTTTGCAACAGTCTGCAACCGACAATAGCACTAAGGAAACCCTCTTCATTGAGTTCTTCACTTACTGTCCCTTCGTAACATCACAATTTCAACAAACTTTCTGCAATTCTGTAGAGACATGGGCATAAAACAGATATGGGGTTATCCAGACAGCACTGAAATGTCACCGACATTTCGGTGCTCTCTCCTTTCCCGCACTTCGAGGAATCACATTCCCTGACCCTGCGGTGAATTCAGCATTCACCACAGGGTCCCCAAAATGCAAGGAAAAGCTGCTGCAGAACAGCCGATTAAAAAAGAAATCAACGCAAAGCCACCAAAATTATCAGATCTAATAAGTTCAGCAAGTCCCGGCGGTTTATTGGATCGGATCTGATTCAATAAGCTGCTGGTAACCTGCAGAAATGATCCGCTCTAATAATACGCCGCAAACCTGTTGAATGCTGGAAAAAGCCGATGATCTGCCGAACACAGAGCCAACCAGCCACCGGGAAAAGCCGACAAACGGGGTAAAAAATAAATAAATAAAATGATTGAAACTTTCAAAATGTAAAACCTGTTTGAAAAAAACTACTGGACCCATATGTCTGGAATTAACATATAAGGTAACACGAATAGTAATAAAAAAGTGTGTTACAGAAAAAAACACTATTTGGGAAAAAAAACGGAAACAAAATTTGCTGAAAAAATCTCAAAAAATGCCTAAAAAAACCCCTAAAAAAATAAATAACGAGACTTTTTGCTGCAGATTAAAAGAATAAACGGTTTAATAGATCTTGTATAAAAACGGGAATATTTTTAGTATTGAATTCGCCAAAACCTGTTGAATGAAACCACCGAACATCAGGGCATTACACTGACATTTCTCTGCTGTTCATTGTTTTCTGAATAGATTAACCATTACTTCTCTATGGGGATTTCACTGCCGTCGAAAAGGCACCGTATTTTGCTGGCAATTCGCCAAAATTTGGCAAACTGCCTGCTTTGTGAATAGCTGAATGGCCACAAAAGTTCACCGTACGGGGAAATTCACTGTTCGGTGCAATTTTGGGGCCAGATCGGCTCTCTTTGAATAACCCTGTTAGTAGGTGGTTTCTAAATGGAACATGGTGGCAACCTCACCATCCATAGAAATTCTGGAAGAAGACAAGGTTACACTCCAGGTAGTCCGTAAAAGACAGATAAAGATCACCTGGACTGACACATCAAACATACCATTATTTAATAATTAACATACAGATCAAAGGTTGTACCTATAAATATATAAGCAGGGGTGTATTTAGGCTTGGTGTTGGCCTAAGCACTCCAACTAGGCAAAAAGGGTGACATTTTCACTTAATCTGTTTGCGTCATTAAATGTCAATGGCATAATGAATACAAAATAGTCATAAATACTGGGGTTGTCAGATCTATTTGAATGGGACCTACTCTATTATATTGTGCAAGATTCGATGTCTAGGATTTTATTTGGAAAATGTTCCAATTAGAAACATTTCTGGAGCATGGCTCCCTGACTCGTATTTTCATAAGGCACAAAATAATTAAATAAAAAAAAAACCCTATAAATAAAATTAATGTACATTTAATTATAACAGTGTAATATGCATATAGAGTTTATTATTATCTCATTATTGTGTTAAGTACCATTTTCTTCTCAATAGTAAACTCTATATGCAGATTACCCTGTTCTATTTAAATGAGTGCAGTAAGTCAGGAGATGTGTCGGTGACATCGGGTGCTTAGACTTTAGAATCGGAGTTTTAGTTGGTTATCATGTTTACCCTAAGGACCTACATTCATTTCATGTTCTGACGTACAGGTTCCTAGGTCTTATTATTGTTTTGGCAGAATCAATAAAGCGCTGTCTGCCGTGACCTATTGATTATCGCATGATTAGAGGAAACCGTCATCATGAGAAGTGTATGCTTTATGGGAACCAAGCTCCCATTATCTCTATGGGAACAAGGCTCCTGGAGGCATCACGGCCCACGCAAAATGAGCAAAAGAGGAACGTTCAATAAAAATCCTTTAACTAGAGGAGAAATATGGTCACACAGCCTTGGAGAATGACCAGAAGGAACAAAGAATTTGTCTTGGTGTCGACATGAAAAATTGCACACGGTGACAAGGGGATCAATTGTCCTTGTCTGGCTTCCAAATACCAAACACATTGATTTAACTCAACCTTGAACCCCCACCAATGAAACATGAAAGCCTTGAAAGCTCTTTCCTTGAGCATGACACGACTGAAATCAAAGGTGCATTCTTTCTCGCGAGCGGCTGGGATATGGGTAAAATATAATATTTGGTAGAATTTTATTCTAATAATCCTTTCTACGGAAAACTATAAATAAATATATGCAAATCACTATTATTTAACCTCTGACCAAGCCATGTGCACATGCGTTCTCCATCAATATTTCAAATCGACAAACGAGACAAATTGTTTAGATTTGTATGCATGATATGTACATAACCTGGCCCCTATTCTGTTCTATGTGAGGTCATACAGTCACAAAGGTATAGGAAGGCGTAGGAACACGTAAAATGCCCAGGTGTGAACCAGGCCTTACAAAGGAAGGACACCAAAGTACTAGTCATGAACCCTTGTCAGTTTATTGGTTTGTTTTAAGACTTTTAGGAAACATCCCAATCAAGTCAATGACGTTTTCATAGAAGGTACAAAACATTATTTCAGATTCTTACTCTCATCATTTTTATAGGGCCAACAGTTTTTTGGAAAGATCGAATTCAGTACCTTACAAAGGCAAAATATAATCTCATCCCACAAAACTACTATTAAATAACAAACACAAGGCCTAAGGCTGGGGTCAGACGAACGCAGTGCGAACGTGCGTTTACCCGCACAGTATGACGGCCGTGGTAGCAGCAAATGACGTCCAACGCAGGCCTACACACGAAGTACGACCGCACGAAGGTTCGGCCGCGCAACGCAAGCGGCAAACGAATGCATTTTCGCAAGAACGTCGAACTGCTAGTACTGACGTACAGAGTGCGCTGCGTCTGCATAGCGCCGTGTGTGCATGATTAGGAGACGACAGATGCTGCTCATGTCCGGCCAACATCACGTCCAGACATCCAACGTTTCCTGGTTTGAATCCGTATGAAATCACGGCCGAAATTGCGCATCGTATGACCGCTATCGCGTCTTCTGTGAAAAAGTACGTCCATGCGTTCTGATGCACTTTTTTACGGACGATGCGAAAAATGCGTTCGTCTGACTGTAGCCTTAGTCAGGGATGTCCAAACTCCAGCCTCCCAGATGTCCCTCAACTACAACTCCATCCATCTAATGCAGTCAGATTTCTGGGAGTTGTAGTTCAGAAACATCTAGGTGGTCGGAGTTTGGACATCCCTGGCCTAAGTGACAAAGCGACCCCGCATGCTCATCGCTTCAGTCCCTGTGTGAAATTGAGCGAGATATGGGACATAATCTAGAGCTTAGGACCTTTCACTCAGCAATATTTCTGAAAAGGGTAAACTCACACATGAAAAATTAAAAGAGTAAAACATGTAAGTTTGCACATTTTTAATTATCTCAGAATAGCAACCTTTGTGCAAAATTGCCTTTTTTTACCTTAAATGTTAAGTACACGTCCCTTGTTTCAAATAAACATTATATTTTTTAATATAAAAAAGTACTTAGTAGTGAAGGGGTTAACAAGCTTCTGATTTCAGGCTGGTATGTTTCTTTGATAAGATTAACCCCTTAAGGACCAATCACGTAACTGTTCCGTCATAAATGCATTGACTTTAAAGACCCTTGGTCCTTAAGGGGTTAAAGAACTCCATGCCAACAGTTATCTGGAGAGCTTTAATATTATATGAATGAAATGAACGTTATGATTGCCCTGTATACATGTATTTGAATGAAAATATATATTTCTATCTGCTATGTATAAACCTATGTTTATATTTGCTTTCGTCCACGTCCACAAGTCCTATTTACACCACTATGTAATGTAATCTAACTATGTTGCTGCTGAGCAGCTGGAATTCCACAACTTAAAAATGTGATCAATTTCCCTTCCCAAAATATGCTTGAGGTTTCACCTGCACTTTACATTGTGCGCCTCTGTGTATACTGTATATGTGATGCAAAGATTGTCACCATAGTCTAAATATCTGCCTTCTATACAAAATAAACAACGTAGCGCCAATATAAAACTGGTATCCGTGACTAGACACCATGCATGTCCATCAATATTTATTTTCTTCTCTTCTAGAGTTCGACTCTTGTAAATGTAGATATAGGTCAGCAATACTAAAAGAGAAGACAGAGACCAAAAAATTGTGCAGTACGTCAATTCGAAGATAAGGGAGAAAATAACAGATATTCAACTCACATTCTTCTGAGCCGATTTAGGCTCAGAAGAATGTGAGTTGGATATCTGTTATTTTCTCCCTTATCTTCGAATTGACGTACTGTGCAATTTTTTGGTCTGTCTTCTCTTTTAGTATTGCTGACCTATATCTACATTTACAAGAGTCGAACTCTAGAAGAGAAGAAAATAAATATTGATGGACATGCATGGTGTCTAGTCACGGATACCAGTTTTATATTGGCGTTATGTTGTTTATTTTGTATACATGTCATTTTGGGTTTTTAGAGGAACCGCCATGTACAGCGTTTAGCGAAAGTGATTGGCCACTGTTCTGGTGGGCGCTTCACCATTTTCTTTTCTAAATATTCGCCTTAGGCTAATGTCAGACGAACGCACTCTAAGCGCACTCTGCGTGCATGCAAAACGAACAGACGTAGTGACGGAAGATGCTGTAGTTTTTTTAACGAATGTAGAAAAAAAAAAAAAAAGGGAAATATAGGAATCAAAATTAATTAAAATTAAATGACAGGTACAGTCAGCCAGACCAAAAAACTTCTGAGCGTCAACGTGATGGACGACGCAAATGCGCCGCGTCTGACGTTGCCTCATCACACACACAGGCCGCTACACAGAAGCGGCGCACTCGAGGCGTCCGTCGTAGCGCTTTTACATCGAGGCCTAAATGGTTGCCACCTGTGTGGTGCCTGCGCATTTCGGTGCGTACCATAGGCGTGCGCACGGGGTGTGCCGGGTGTGCCTGGGCACACCCTAATGCCGGCCCCCGGCACACCCCGCAGGCCCGCGGAACACTCTGGGTCCCGGCTGGCCGCATCCAACGGATAGCCACCGGGACCCTTCAATTCCGCAGGCCTGGCGGCAGCCTCCGCTTCCCTGGTGGTCCGGTGGATGTGGGTGCTTCACCGCGATCTGTGCTTACAGACTGCAGTGCACGTCCCACAGCGGGTGACTGGCCACGAGGTGAGCGCCGGCGATTGCTGATGACCTGTCATCTGACCGCCGGCGCTTACTGACTGTGTCAGAGCGCCGGCGGTCAGGTGACAGGGCACCTGCGATCGGGCGCTCAGCTCGAGTCCAGTCACTCCCTGTGGGACGTGCACTGCGGTCTGTAAGCACAGATCGCGGTGCAGCACCCACATCCACCGGACCACCAGGGAAGCGGAGGCTGCCGCCAGGCCTGCGGGTGTGAGAGGTCCCGGCGGCTGTCCATTGGATGCGGCCAGCCGGGTTCCTCCTCCTTGACCCCCCCACCTCTGGACCAAAATTCAACCCCCTCCCTGCAAATGAAGAAAAAAAAAAAAAAGTAAGCAGGAGAGGGGGCAACTTTTATATATTATAGGGGGGTTTATTTCTGTGGATTTTGTGATACGCTCGCACACACAGCACATTACTGGGGGTTTATTTCTGTGGATTTTGTGATACGCTCGCACACACAGCACAATACTGGGGGTTTATTTCTGTGGATTTTGTGATACGCTCGCACACACAGCACAATACTGGGGGTTTATTTCTGTGGATTTTGTGATACGCTCATACACACAGCACATTACTGGGGGTTTATTTCTGTGGATTTTGTGATACGCTTATACACACAGCACATTACTGGGGGTTTATTTCTGTGGATTTTGTGATACGCTCGCACACACAGCACATTACAGGGGGTTTATTTCTGTGGATTTTGTGATACGCTCACGCACACAGCACATTACTGGGGGGTTTTATTGCTGTGGATTTTGTGATACGCTCACACACACAGCACATTCCTGGGGGGTTTTATTGCTGTGGATTTTGATACGCTCATACACACAGCACTTTGCTGGGGGTTTTATTGCTGTGGATTCTGATACGCCCATACACAGCAAACATTACTGTGAGTTTAATTGCTGTGGATTCTATGATATGCTCATACACGTTGCACATTGCAGAGTTTAATTGCTGTGGATTCTATGATATGCTCATACACGTTGCACATTACTGTGAGTTTTATTGCTGTGGATTCTGATACGCCCATACACAGCAAACATTACTGTGAGTTTTGTTGTGGAGCTCTGTGACACGCTCATAGATACCGCACATTACTGTGTGTTTTTATTGCTGTGGATTCTCTGCTACGCTCACACACATACCACACACTACTGGGAGTTTTATTGCTACATACCCCCGGGGTGTAGGGGATATATAGTTATGTGAACGTATGGCTGTGTGTGTAAATGCAGGTATTTGTCTTTAAACAGGCTGCTGTGTGCAAAATTCGGCACCTGTGTCCTTGTCTCAGCCCGGCGTTGCCCCCTTGCCCTGCATCCAAAAGGCTGGTATTGCTGCTAGAATCGCTGCTATATCTTCTGCCTACACTGCACAAAGTAAGAATAGTGAATAAAGCATCGTGAGATACAGGTAGGAGACTAAATATTGGTGCTTGGCAACAAGACCTTAACCTCCCTGGCAGTCCGATTTTGACATTTTTATACGTCAAAATCAGTGCATTTATTCAGCCCCCTGGCTGTTTTCCCGTGTGTGGCTCGCGGTTAAATTTCAATGCTGAAAGCAGTAACCCCGAGCCACACCTGGGCTGTTACATACCTGTCCCTGTGTTCCCTCGCTGTCCTCTCGCAGTCACCTCCGGCCGATCACGGCGTCCTGGTTCCTGTTGCGAGTGGCTGATTCCCTGCACTTTGGGGGACCTGCGGTGAATGGTGAATTCACCGCAGGGTGGGGCAATTTGATTCCCCGAAGTGCAGGGAACAAGTCAGCGGCATTTCAATGCTCTGTGAATGACCCCTATAGTAATGATATATTTTGGCTGAATGTGTGTGTGTGTGTATGTTCGCATAAGGGTGCGTGAGTATATATATATATATATATAAATATAATGTGTGTGTTTTGAACTTTTGGGTGCACACCCTAATGCAATAGGCTGCACACGCCTATGGTGCGCACATACATCGTGTGTTGGTCTCTAATGATCACAAATCAATGCTGCGATGGACGTTAAACTGTGCGGTGACACGGACGTGATGACTGCGTTCATCTGACGCTAGCCTTATACAGCACAGCAAATGGCCAAATTGTAACAATGTTCCACATTCAGGAACAAGTCAAGGACATTCAGAAGCCTCATTCCACATTCTAGTTTGGATTTGCCTTTATGTAAAAGGCGATCTAGTGTGAAAATCCTTTAAGAAATCTTTCACAATTCTGACTGTTACCTTTAATAAACAAAAAACTTGCATTGAAAGATTCTTCATGGCTTCCTTGATTTACACTGTATGTAATCTATATATACAAGCAGGTGGGCAGTGTGTGAAAAGTGCTGCCTACAGTATTTAAAATCTATATAGCACAGATAAGGAATTATTTTATTATGGGAGTCTCCTGAATAAACCTGCCATTTGAAACCACTGAACATTGGAGCATTTCTCTGACATGTCACTGCTGTTAGGTGTCTCTGAATAGATTAACCATTACTTCTCTATATGGGGGCTTTCACTGCCATCGAACAGGCACTGTATTTGCAGGCAAGTCACCAAAATTTGGCTAACTGCCTGGTTAAGAATGGCCAAATGGCTATAATTCACTGTTTGGTGCCATTTCGGGGCCAGAACGGCTCTCTTTGAATAACCCTGTTAGAAAACAAGGGAGATCTGGAACCAAACTGAGGGTACAATGTGCGTTCATGTAATTCTGTGTTTTGGGGTATATGCTTTCTCTCTGATACGATCCTGAATGTTAGATGATCTCACAGTTTGAGGATCAGACGGTTTGTTTTGCAGTGGCATAAAAAAACGTATAAAAACTTGTTCTGAACATTATTTTAACCCCTTCACTGCTGAGGCATTTCACCGCTGTATGCTGAGCTCATTTTTACCGCTTTCGCTCATCATGTTTAAACGCGATTTGAAGCCACATTTTATTATATGGTCCAGACATATTATATATCGTTCTTTCCGGCAGACTCGGCAGATTCATAATATACCGTAACAAAAAATGCAATAAAATTTTAATTTTTAGTCATCTACAGCGTGTAAAGTGTTTTTTTTCACATTTTATCACATGAACGATTGCGGTTATATTTTCTATGGGGTGCGCTTGTACAAAAATTAGAAATGGGGACTTGTTAAATTTTTTGGGGGAATTACGTGATTTTTGCAAACGCACCCCATAGAAAAAAATCATTAGTGCAGCATCATTGTTCACATTATACATTATAATTGAAATGTGAACAATATTGCTGCATTAATAAAAATAAACACACAAAAAAACATGATTTTTTTTACATTTATTTATAATTTTTTTATTATTTTGTTTTTACTTTGAACATGGTCATGTTTGGTATCATTCGAAAGGCCATGCTCAGACCTTTTCGAATGACACCCTCCATGACCCCTAGCCCTCCATAACCCCCGGTTCTGGAGTTATCGGGGTTCAAAGAAACCCCCTATCTCCATCAGGGCGGCCCCCACCGGAGGTAGGCCGCAATTTGGCACCGCAAGGCGCTGAATCGTGACCCGTGTCTGAGGAGTTAGAGCCAGGCACTGCTTAAAAGGGGAGACTCTCCCCTTTTAAGCAGTGCCTGGCTTGTGGCGCTGCTCCTGCCCGATCGGGAGGGAGAGGGATCCATACGGATCCCCCTCCCTTTCAGGCGATCTCCCGGCACTGCCGGGGGGGGGGGTTCACCTGGAAATGACGTCATCGCGCATGGCTTGATGATGTCATTGATGTCAGGAGGCGCTTAACTTCAGCGTCTGAGGACGCTGAAGCCAGAACGCCGCGGGACCCCGGACAGAGAGGTGAGTATCTCCGCCGGGGCTCCCGCTTGCGGATGACATGTGGGCAGTGGCGTAGCGTGGGTTGTCAGCACCCGGGGCCAGCCAAGAATTGTGCGCCCCCCCCAACCTGTGGACACGTTATCGATATTGCCCCAGCTCTCACATGGATATTGCCCCAGCTCATGGATTTGCCCCCAGCTCATGGATTTGCCCCCAGCTCATGGATTTGCCCCCAGCTCACACATGGATTTCCCCCCCAGCTCACTCATGGATTTGCCCCAGCTCATGGATTTGCCCCCCAGCTCACTCATGGACTTGCCCCAGCTCATGGATTTGCCCCAGCTCACTCATGGATTTGCCCCCAGCTCATGGATTTGCCCCCAGCTCACTCATGGATTTGCCCCAGCTCATGGATTTGCCCCAGCTCACTCATGGATTTGCCCCCAGCTCATGGATTTGCCCCCCAGCTCACTCATGGATTTGCCCCAGCTCATGGATTTGCCCCAGCTCACTCATGGATTTGCCCCCAGCTCATGGATTTGCCCCAGCTCACTCATGGATTTGCCCCCAGCTCATGGATTTGCCCCAGCTCACTCATGGATTTGCCCCAGCTCACTCATGGATTTGCCCCAGCTCACTCATGGATTTGCCCCAGCTCACTCATGGATTTGCCCCCAGCTCATGGATTTGCCCCAGCTCACTCATGGATTTGCCCCCAGCTCATGGATTTGCCCCCCAGCTCATGGATTTGCCCCCCAGCTCATGGATTTGCCCCCCAGCTCATGGATTTGCCCCCCAGCTGATGGATACTGCCCCCAGCTCATGGATTTGCCCCAGCTCATGGATTTGCCCCCAGGTCACACATGGATTTGCCCCCAGGTCATGGATTTGCCCCAGCTCTCACCTGGATTGTTGCCCCAGCTCCGGCAGGGGGTTGAGGGACCCAGATGCCGGGCAGCGCGGGAGCGCCTGCCCGGTCTTGAACAGTCCGTCCTGTGAAGTGGATGCGGCTGTGTGCGTGCGCAGCCGGTCACGCGGTCCGGCCAGTCAGGTGGTACAGAGACTCAGTACCACCTGATTAGCCGGACCACGTGACCGGCTGCGCACGCACACAGCCGCATCCACTTCACAGGACGGACTGTTCAAGACCGGGCAGGCGCTCTCGCGCTGCCCGGCATCTGGGTCCCTCAACCCCCGGGCCAGTTTTAGGGGCGCGAATGCGCCCCTAACAAAACTGCGCCCGGGGCCACGGCCCCCCCAGCCCCCCCACGCTACGCCACTGCATGTGGGGAACGTCCTCCGCATATAGCGGGAGTCAATGAGAACGTTCCCCACACGTCATCTGCAGCGAAGGGGTTAAATGCAACAAAGCAGAGCTTTCATTTTTACGTTCTCAATTTAATACAGGATTTAAAATAACAATATTTAACGTTCTTGTGCAGGATTTCAAACTCTGCCCCTCAGATATTGGTGGCCTACAATTCCCAGAATTCTTTGAATGCAATAGATGGCCGGACACTCAATGGGAATTGAAGTCTAGAAACATCCTGGGGGGCAGAATTTGAGATCACTGGGTTAGTGTCTGTTGCATCTGGAAACAAATTTGGCTTCTTTTTTTTTTATCCAGAACTATAATGACAGTTTTTTTAGTAACTAGTAGTCAGTTGTTAATGTGTTGTGGTAGATTTGTGGAGATATTTCATTACAGCTGTGTGAAGAATGTGCATAAACATTTAAAAAATCTGTTGTTTAAGAAAAGACGTCTGGCACTAAAACCTGTGGACAGATTATGAACAATGTCTAGTCAAGAAGCCCACATTTCCAGAAATGATTTCATTTGTTCTCTCAGAAAGAGCTAATTTTAGGGCTGGATCAAGTCGTTAAACACAAAGTTCATGGGGCATGATTCAGAGCAAAAACAAAACCATGTTTGGATGAAAGCATATTTTCATTTGGATGAACAGCTTTCTAGCTGGGAGATATAAAAAATGAGTATATTTCCGTAGATATCTTTATCTTTCAGTCAATGTATCTATGTCTGTCTGAAGCACCCAAGTCCCCTTGGCTTGAACAAACAAACATGTCTTGTTTTTGGACCTGGTTATGTCATGATAAGGTTTCAAACCTATAAAAAATATTAATATCGTCCTAAAATTAGGAAATGTTTCCTAATAAATCACAGCTGGACAAATGCAAAGTCATATAGACATACACTGACAGTGAGCACAGCCTTTTCAATGTACACCTACATTGACAGGTACAAACACAGAGACACAGGAGATGGGAGCTGCTCTCAAAGAAAAAGCAAGCGGTCTGTTCAGTTCCTCAGCAGCTGCTGAATTGCTCCATTGCAGCAGTTCGTTTGCTGCAGCAGTCTCACTGAACTTTTTGGCTGTGAATATTGAAGCAAAAGGGTGGAGGATTGCTTAATGAAAGGTGCTGTTTCTGCAATATCCAATGTTGTCCATTTTATTACCACTTTGGTATTAATGTTTCCCATGTTCCAATAATTAATTGTTGTTTTGGTCCACCAAAACTTCAAACTGAACATTTCCTTATTGGATTATTTGCTCTTGGGAGGCGGCCATCTTTCCTACGTCACACTCAGCTACTCTGCAGCACCTCTCTACTGAGCTGCAAGTGCTAAGGTAGCAGTGCTGAGCGCTGGACTGGGGCACAGCGTTCAGTGCCAAGGTAATAACTTAGCACTTGCAGCAGCTGAGGAACTGAACGCAAAGGTGCTCATGGAACCAATGAGACCAAACAGATCAGCAATATTAATCAAAGCAGTACCAGGCTCTCTAAAATGCGACATTTCAGCTGACACATTGACTTTTCTCAAGCATCATACAAACAGAGATCCTAGTCTATCAAACACACAGGCACACAACCAGCTGGTTTAGTAATGTCTGGTAGAATAGCCTAGATGCCTTATAGAATGTAAATCTGCTGCAAATCATTAAGTTATTTTACACAGTCAGGGTTATTCAGAGAGAGGTGAAAACCAGGAGAATGACTGGAGAATGGAAAATTCTAGGTCAAAATAGCCAAACCAGAAAAAGTCTCCCATTTATCTCACTTTCCAAATTGGCTATTTTGACCTAGAATTTTCCATTCTCCAGTCATTCTCCTGCTTTTCACCTCTCTCTGAATAACCCCGAGTGATAGGAAATAAAGTGATGATTTAGGCTAGGGTCAGAGTGGGGCAGTCGGAACGCGCGTGCAGGCGCACTAAATCACGGCGGCAGTAGCAGCACATAACGGCCAATGACGGCCAATATACGCAGTACGTGCGTACGAAAGTGCGCCGACACCACGCAACCAGCAAATGAACGCATTTTTATCAGAACGTGAAACCGCTGCTACAGACGTACAGAGTGCGCTGCGGCCGCATAGCAGCGTGTGTGCGTGATTAGGAGACGTCAGACGCTGCTAGTGTGCGGCCAACATAACGCTCAAACAGCCGGATTTCCCTAGACTTCTTTTTACCCCACCGTCATGAAATACGTCCAGAATTGCGCATCGTCTGACCACTTAAGCGTATTCCGTGAAAAAATGCGTGCGCACGCATCGACGTACATTTTGACGGTGGCCGCAGAAAATGCGCTCATCTGTCCCTAGCCTTAGTTATCATGAACACTGTCAGGGTTATTCAGAGAGCATGAAAAGTGTGAGAATGGCTGGAGAATGCAAAATTCTAGGTCAAAATAGCCGATTTGGAAAGTGAGATAAATAGGAGAATTTTTCTGGTTTGGATATTTTGACCTAGAATTTTCCATTCTCCAGTCATTGTCCTTCTTTTCACCTCTCTTTGAATAGCCCTGCATATTTAACTAGTTATTTTGGTTTGATTATATCACCTTCTTCTCCTCTCAGACTGTTTCTCGCCGCTGGGTCAGTGCAATGCTCACTGCCTCTCTGTAGGCTGTCAACCTTCAGGCATTGGGTAATTACGCATTAGGCAAAGGAAAAAAATGTTTCCACTGCCTCCACTCCCCAGCTTTTATTCCCCCCCCCCCATTTAATACCGTGAAAAGGAGTTTATACAGCTAGGTCCAAAAATGTAATAATTAAATATTTTATAAGAACTTAGAACAAGTATATTTTAATTTTCCTTTTAAAATATTACCTCACAAACATCCACAGGAAGACATTACCTCCGGTAGCATAGTTACTATCATTTTGTTCATGATCATGATCTAGAAATCTACAATACTGTATATGATAAGCTTCTTGACGTTTATTAGTCTTCTTATATTTATAAATGTTTTTATCCAAGTTAAGGTTACTGATATAGTCTGGCTACTTTTCAGGTACTTACTCTAAATCTTTTCTTTATCAATAATTTATTAGAGTTTTTTTCCCAACGAGACGGTAACTGTCCTTTCTTCGGTTTGGCTGGTGTAACTTTCTTGCACAGTCTCATTTAGTTATATTTTCCGGTATCATATTTCAATAAAATAGCATGGTATATTGTGGTAAATATAAGGATACTCACTAAATACATCTCCCCTGGGCTTCTCTGGCTCCACAAAAATCCTGTTGTCTTCAGTTACTGCAGTGGGTAATGTTGTTTGTATCACAGGTCCAAGAGTAGTCTTCACTGTTGGTTTTGTTGTTGTAGTTGTCGTTGTTGTAGTACGTACTGTAGTGCTTACTGTTGTTGGTTTAGGGGCTGGTCTTGTTATTGGTGGTGGTGGCCTCGTTATTGGTATTGGTGGCCTTGTCACTGGCTGTGGTGGAGGCCTAGTATATTTCGGTACTGGCTTTGTTGTGGGTACTGGAGCAGGCTTTGTGGTTGGCTTGGGTTGTGGCCTTGTTGTAGGCTTTGGTGTCACAAATACAGGTGGAGCAGGCCTCTTTGGATCTTTGCCACCAAAATCTGGAATTCTGTTGCTGCCACCTTCACTACCGCTTAGTGTTGAACCAGTTCCTCTAATGGTGTTTCTTGTGTTGTCTTTACCTGGGAGAAAATTATGTGGTCCAGATGGATCGATCATAACTCTTGGTATTGCTAGAGTCAGAAACAAAAAATAGATTAGCATTTTTAAAATACTCTGTAATGGTTTATACAATTCATCATCATTTGACATGGAATTAAATTCTATTTCTACACTGGACTAGCAAATGCATGGCAAATCAATAGACTTTCATTAATCTTATTTTATGCCTATCAAATAATTACACCCCACCCCTTCCCTACACCCAAATTCCTTTGACATAGAGGTCTGAGTAGAACCTCATCCTGATGGGTAGTGATAAAAACAGAGCAGGAGAGGCGCCCGGCAAGAGGTTGTTCTGGTTATTGGGAAACTGACTACAGATACACTGATTGAGGAGTCAGCACTTTGGCACATCCTATAAGGGGCAATTATTTATTTATTTATAAAGTATTTTACCATGAAGTATACATTGAGATTTCTCTCGTTTTCAAGTATGTCCTGAGTTCAAGAACATTGAATTGTTACAGTTGTTCCAGAAATTCAAAGTAATAAAATACAAGATATTAAAAAAACAACACAAATATACAGATTAACACAGAAAATAAACATATATTAGCAATATATTCACTATGTTACATGTTTACAGGTGCATTCTGTATCAAGGTATGTTAATAGAGATCTCTTAAGTGACTTTAGACTAGGGGAAGATTTGATGGCATCTGGGAGGTTATTCCATAATTGTGGTGCTCTGTAGGAAAGTGAGGATCGAGCCACTTTCTTTTTGTATTGTGGTATTGCAAGTAAGGTGCTGGTCCTGGATCTGAGGTTATAGGATGAGGGAACTGCTGGGGGAAGCAGCCTATTCAGGTAGGGTGGTAGCTTCCCAGAAAATCTCTTAAACATCAGGTTGAAAGGGTGAAGGGTGCGACTAGATTCCAGCGACGGCCAGTTTAGCTCTTTCAACATGTCACAATGGTGGGTCATGTAGTTACATTGTAGCACAAAGCAGCAGAATGAGTTATACAATGTAGTAAGTTTCTGAAGGTGTGTTTGCGGGGCACCTGCATACACTACATCTCCGCATTCAATAGCCGGCATAAGCATTTGTTGTACAATCTGTTTTCTTACTGCAGGGCTCAGGCAGGATTTATTTCTGTACAGGGCACCTAGTTTGGGGTAAAGTATCGATGAGAGTTTTTCGATGTGGGGGCCAAAGGATAGATTTGGGTCTAACCACATACCTAGATATTTGAGAGAAGTGACTGTGGTCAGCGTGCCATTTGATTTTGTCCTGACACATAGATGGGGAGTTTGCAATTTTTAGTTTAGGTGCTTGAAGGAAAAGGAATCCTCAGACCACCATCTGCTAACCTATAAGAAGGACCCTATAAGTAGTTAAATAACACCCCAGGAATTTTATAATATTAATAGATAAATTAAGGTTTAAAATATAAGAAATAGTTTTAAGATAAATTGATAGTCAGCAGTATTATAGGACTAAGGTTCACTTCTCAAGATGTTTGCAAATGTCTTTTAGAATGACAAGGATACTGATGTTTGCAAATGTTTTTCTCAAGTGATAAAAAAGTGCTGATGTCTTAAGAAATGCTGATATCTCAAGAAATCACATGCCGAGGCCACGGGACTGTCTAGAAATGTGTCACCAGACCTGTATTGAAACTGGCCAATGAACTATGTTATGTTTTGAAATGTTAACTAATGAAATAAAGAGCCAGCGCCTTGACACAGGTATAAATATGTGTCAAAGGACCGTTGGAAGGTAGAGAGAGATGCCAGACTAAAACATGCCTCGTGTGTTTTGATTTCTCTCTCTCCCTGCGCAGAAGGAGAGTTAACTCAAGGTGTGCCTAAGACAGGGTCTTAGGGGTTAAGGACGGACAATTGGAGACCATTATTCTCTTCAATCTGGAGGCACTGCCGACATGAACGGTCACCCCTCGTCCTGGTGAGTATATTGTCTTGTCTGGACGAGGGCAATGACAACGTTTATCTCGAACTAAAGTTAGTTGTCCATGTCCTATAGTGTAAAAGGAAACGTTGCCAGGGGCCGTTTATTAAAAGAAAACGTTGCCAGGGGCCGTTTATTAAAAGGAAAACGTTGCCAGGGGCCGTTTATTACAAATTAAAAAGAAAACGTTGCCAGGGGCCGTTTATTTAAAGATGGAGTGGGTCAGGGACCACACTCAATAGAAGGGACATTATATGTCCAATTGATCACACCTTGCGTTAACCCTCATAAAATGTATAGAGTATAAGAATAATAGAGTATAAGAATAATAGAGTATAAGAATATTAGAGTGTTAAGATTCACTGTTGAACGATCTGTAAGGTAATAAGACAGACGTCCCTCAGTTGTGATAATAGAGTAAATTATATAAATTGTAGAGGTATAAGTTAAGGTGCCGAGTGGTCTGTAAGGTAAGACGGACGCTCGTCATTCCTGTATTACCGGTTTAATTACATGTATATACATGTATATATTGTTAAAGTATATATTATTAGAGTGATAAGTTAATTGGGTGGCAGGAAAATCTGTAAAGTATGCAGACTTTTGCCCCATTGTATACTGATGGTACTGTGTATATGTATATATATATCTATATATAAGAGCTGACTGGTTGGACATTGTTTGCTGTGAGGTACATGTTGTATTAAGCAGATGTGTTTGTTGGCCATTTGTGTGTTAGTTGCTGACTGATGGGGTGGATGATGTTGGTCATGTATGCAGTTACTAACCGGAGATACATATATTGTGAAGCTAGTTTTTATATACTATTGGATTGTGGTTTATAAATTTTTGTTTATGATATGAAGGAATTATATAACTACAAAATAAAAAAGTAAAAGATTAGAAGTTTGATTCTCGAGATTAGGGGAGGATTCACTAAATAAGTTTTTTACTTATCCTTAAATTAGCTCATCTTTTGTTGATCTATGTGGCATAGAGATATATATATGTATAGTAAGAATTTAAATTGTGTTTTTTTTCGAGCACTGTGAAGAGCCTCTCTTTTTTCTTTCTTTCTCTATTTCACCTGCCTGATTATTCAATTGTACAACTAACCATGGGTATTCAAAGTAGCAAGTTTAAAGAATATCCCTTACTGAAAATAGGAGAGTTTTGTAAAGATTATGTAGCACGAGTAGGGGGCACAGATTGCTATTTAATTAACCCATGGATAGATAATCTAGCGGGATGGACAGAAGCAGTAGGAGTTGTGATCCTTTCCTCAGACAGGGAGACCACAGCCCATTCTATATGGATATAGTGAAAGGATTATGTCTTGACGACACCGAGGCATGGCCCTATTATCAGGGAGACCCTCAGTGGGATATGCAGTATATGAAATTGGGGGGGGGGGACAATGATTAATGGTGAAACAATGTAGAAGAGGGACCCCATTGTCCTCTGACAGCGCCAGACTGCATAAAATAGAACAGAGTATACCACGGAATAAACAAGAAATACCCCGTGCCAGCTGGGAACCACGACCCCCTCCGTCTTATAGACAATCCATATATCCGTCCCTTTACTGAGACAGAGGTCTTGGGTGCGGTGGGGGCAATGGAGGATTTGAAACCTCCGGCCCCATCCACATCCAAAGACGAAGAAAAAAAAAAAAAAAAAAAAGCAGAAGAATATATACTGCCTTTCGTTATTATGGCCACTCGCATATAACAAAGGATCGCCATTAATAAGCCCTAAGATATGAGAATAACACCAACAAAACCCATTTTCCTATTTATGACCATGGGGAATAAGTTACTTAGGAATAGAAGATATTAATAGAATTTTTAAACATTGTCAAAAAGAGAAAGAGGACGGACTACGTCCTATGATTGACCAGTTTCTACAGGATGGTATCCTGGAACCTGTAGTCTTCCCCTTCAGTACCCCAATTAACCCCGTGAACAAAGCTGACGGGACTGTCAGGTTCGTTCAAGACTTGCGCGCAGTTAATTCCCTAGTGATTCTAATTGCGCCAATTGTCCCAGATGTCACGTCACTTCTGTCATCAATATCAGCGACACATACACATTTTTCTGTAATTGACCTGAAGAATGCATTTTTTTTTTTAGCATCCCTGTACATCCGGAAACGGCATTGCTGTTCGCATTCACATTTGAAGGCACCCAATTTACATGGAAAAGGTTATCTCAGGGGTACGTTGACGCCCCAGTGGTCTACAGTATTGTACTGCAGGCCACTCTGAAATTCTGGCACCCCAGCCATGGTTCTGTCCTGCTGCAATACGTGGATGATCTCCTCGTATGCAGTCCATCAGAGGAGGCCTGCCGGGAGGATGGTAAATCACTTCTCAGTTGGTTACAGGAATGTAGGCACAAGGTTTCCCTTAAAAAAAAATGCAGTGGTGTCAAACGCAAGTTGAATATTTAGGGTTTGTTCTCAGACAGGGGGAACGGAGCATCAGTCAGAAGAGAGTCCAGTCTGTCACGGGCCTGGTCAACCCGAAAACTAAGAAGGACATGCTGTCATTCTTAGGCATGATTAAACTATTGCAGACAGTGGATCCCTGACTGCTCCTACTACGATAACATTCTGAGACAAGCCACCCAGTTGGGTCAATCCAATGTGATAACGTGGTCTAATGAAATGTTAAATGCCTTTAGGGTTCTCAGAAATGCAATGATGATAATAAGCCCGCGCTTGGCCTCCCTGATTATGTACTTTCATTTCATCTGTTTGCAAGGGACAATTGTAAAACCATGGCCGCGGTACTGACGCAAGAACATGGGGGCCGGTTGCGCCCCATAGCATTTTTTTTTAAAGATTTTGCCAGTAACGGTACAAGGGATGCCGGCCTGTTTGCGTGCCCTGGCAGCATGTGCAATGGCCGTTAGTATGGCAAGCCAATACACATTAGGGTACGAACTTCACCTACCCACATCCCATGATGTTTTATTTTTACTTAAGGGCATACATACACAGCACATGTCATCACAGCGCTTTAGTGGATATGAAGTCACACTGCTAAGCAACCCTGCACTGCACATAGCATACAGTTCAAGTGTCTCTGGTCCAGCACCAATCCTAAACGCTTTACTGGGTCTTAAGAATCCCTCAGATACCATCCCACTCGAACATGACTGTGCTCTCTCCATTGAGTCTGAAACTGCACCCCGCCCTGATCTCATGTCCACACCTGTTCCGGACGCAGATGTCGTCTTTGTTGACGGCTCCTGTACCCGCCCCAATGACAACACTTATTATGCAGGCTATGCAGTGGTTCAATTCCCTGACACTGTTCTAGAATCAGGGCCTGTACCCTACCAGTCTGCCCAGGCAGCAGAACTGATTGCATTAACACGAGCATGCAGGCTCTATGCGGGTAGACCTGTCACGATATACACTGACTCCAAATATGCTTATGGTGTGGTCCATGACCATGGGACGATATGGGAAAAGAGGGGATTTGTGGCCGCAGATGGCAAGAAGATTTCCCATTCGACCCTGGTCACGGACCTCCTAGCAAGCATTCTTATGCCCTCTCAGATAGCGGTGTTACATTTTAGAGCACACACCAGAGCCTCAGATCCTATTGCAAAAGGGAATCATCTGGCTGACCAAGCAGCTAAACGAGCAGCACAACAGGACATAGCTAAACTAGTAATACCGGGTTTTGCGACCTCCCACAATGGATAGGGACCAATTATTTTGTACCTTACAAAAATATGCAACCACAGAAGAGCTAAAGAATTGGAAATTGGTACTCCCCATCATTCTGGCTGAAATCAGAATGGCGGTTAATAGGAACACAGGCTACTCCCCCTTCGAGATATTTATGGGCAGACCCTTTCCATTACCATGGTCTACAGGTAGGCTAACAGTGGAGACAGGGGATTTAGAGCAGATAAGGGATGAATATGTTAGGCAGCTGATCTCAACCCTCGAGACAACCAGAGACAAAGTTATATTTAAGTCTCCCTTTCTTTCAGACAAACCTACCCACCAATTTAATCCAGGAGACAAGGTGCTGGTAAAGCGGCTACAGAAAGGAAAAAGACCAGAGGATTTCGCCTATGGACCACGGTGGTAGCCGTAACCCGCACAGCTATACTGACAGAGGACAGCCCAGTCTGGATTCACGCCTCTCGAGTCAAGCGGATTCAACAAGGGACCCTCTCGAGTCAAGCGGATTCAACAAGGGACCCTCTCGAGTCAAGCGGATTCAACAAAGGACTCAACAAGAGACACTCACGAGGGCAGATAGCCCTGGTTTCCAACAAGGAGAAGATGACAACCAAGGATCCTTTTCGAAGAGTATGGAGACGCATGTGGGGGGGAAGAAAAAGACTGAAATATGTTTACCCCCCCCCCCCTTCGGAATATATGTCACAACCCCTATTGTCCACACCCCCTACCAGAAAGAACCCCAACCCAAACCATCACTGTCTGGCCACTGTTGTTTTTTTATTTGTCCACCATTACTGCAGTATGATACGGTACAAGGCAACTGTATATATATGTGTAACCGATGAGTACTGGGGACATAATTGTGATTATTGGGGCGCAGTGGGGTGGGACACGGGCAATATGGGATATGGTACCTCTGATGCCGTAGTTAACAGATGGGGATATAAACCAGATAGCGCCGCACGACGACGTAGTTCCGAGGGACAAAGCCTATTAAATCGTATGACTTTAATTGGGAGAGGTGGGTGGCGGTGCTCAATCAGAAGCGGAGCTCAGTCAGTACAATTGACGCTGACTATACAACACCCTTCCCAGGCTGACACGGTGTGTCTATGTAATGGAATATACGCAACTGCCACAACCAAATTCCCTCGATATAAGTTCAAACTCCAATATGGCCATTTATAAGAAGGAAGAGAACCCATTCCTACCCAGGAAAATGGAGAGGTAGTGAGACCTCATCCTCTCCTACCTAACACCAAATCAAATCCCACCTATGAAGACAGCATTTTAATGGAAACAGGATTTGCAGATGTAAATGTTTGGCTAGAATGGGTAAAATTTAGTGCCCTAAACAATAACCGTACAAATTGTTATGTGTGTCTATATTGATGCTATAGGTACCAAGAGGGTCCCTGATGAATTTAAAGCAAGGGATCAGGTAAAGGCAGGGTTTGAGTCATTCCTAGCACCTCTTGTTACTATTAATAAGAATGTAGATTGGATTAACTATTTATATTATAACCAGCAGAGATTTGTTAATTATACTCGCGAAGCTTTACAGGGCCTCGCTGACCAACTACAATCCACATCCATTATGACGTTCCAGAACCGGATGGCTCTGGAACATGATATTGGCTGAAAAAGGAGGTGTATGCAAAATGATAGAGGGGACAGGTACATGCTGTACCTACATCCCTGATAATGTAGGCCCAAATGGCCAAGGGTAACCCCACCACCATGATGTACAGTACACCTCTACCGTCCACTCCAAATGATTATGCAGAATATGTCCAACTCCGCCGAATAGCTAATAGGAAGTAAAATATACTGTAGGTTGGGAAGATAAATAGGCACTGGGAGACTGCCATGTATTACCCGTTCCGTGGCAGGTACAGCCCCCCTGGTTCTATATTGATCCACATGGGTATTGAGGGTCTCGCTCCCCAACCCATACTAACTTACAGTAGATAGATGAAACAAAGAAAGAATCAAATAGTATGATCATACTATGATTCTAAGAGGGGATTGAAGGAAAAGGAATCCTCAGACCACCATCTGCTAACCTATAAGAAGGACCCTATAAGTAGTTAAATAACACCCAGGAATTATAATATTAATAGATAAATTAAGGTTTAAAATATAAGAAATAGTTTTAAGATAAATTGATAGTCAGCAGTATTATAGGACTAAGGTTCACTTCTCAAGATGTTTGCAAATGTCTTTTAGAATGACAAGGATACTGATGTTTGCAAATGTTTTTCTCAAGTGATAAAAAAGTGCTGATGTCTTAAGAAATGCTGATATCTCAAGAAATCACATGCCGAGGCCACGGGACTGTCTAGAAATGTGTCACCAGACCTGTATTGAAACTGGCCAATGAACTATGTTATGTTTTGAAATGTTAACTAATGAAATAAAGAGCCAGTGCCTTGACACAGGTATAAATATGTGTCAAAGGACCGTTGGAAGGTAGAGAGAGATGCCAGACTAAAACATGCCTCGTGTGTTTTGATTTCTCTCTCTCCCTGTGCAGAAGGAGAGTTAACTCAAGGTGTGCCTAAGACAGGGTCTTAGGGGTTAAGGACGGACAATTGGAGACCATTATTCTCTTCAGTGCTGTTCCAAATAGCATTGTAGCAATGCAATCTCAAAACCCTTACACAATACTCCTATGTAAGGTAGAGCACAAAAATGCCGGCACCTGGCTCATATCAAGGTAGATAGCAATAGGCTCATCAAGTGATCCAAATGATAAATGTCATATCAATGATTTGATGGACATCTCATGGAAAGAGAACCTGCTGATCATAGTTTAAAATCAATAACCACATTGTACTCAATTTGCTCAGTTGAACCTAGTATAGTTCTTAAAAGTCAGTGATCTAAATAACCTGGAATGCATTTTTTACATATTTAGGAGTCTTTTTTTGTTATTTTTTTTACCTTCCTTGTATTTCTGTGAATAATTACATAATTTCTAAAGCAACAACCATTTAGTAGTAGTAACATTCATTACATTTCGGAGTGAAAATTAAGTCTCTTTAGCAAGGGTTCCCTAAAATATATCTGCTGCATGGTTTGCGCACAGATTATAAAAACATGATGGTTATTATGACAAAACGGCAAATGCATCTGAAGAAAACAGGAAAGCTTTTAAAGACCCTTGAAATATGATACGGTTGAAACATTTCAATTATGCTGAATGTCATCAAATATACTTATCTGCTGGGTACTATAGAAGCAACTTGCCCTTTAACATGTATAGGCAAAAGAGAAAATGCAGACACTTCCTTGATAGCAAGGGGGAGGGGCTTGAGATGCTGGAATTTATTACATTAATTATTATCATTTTCTATTTTTAAATGAAAAATAGATGTCTTAACTCAACAAGAATGAATGTATGCGTTTCAGGAAGCATGTTCATAAATTTGTAGTGAAAATTTTGACTATAGAATATATTCCATTATTGCATCACAAGAACAGCCATTCTACAATACTGTGGGAATTATTATTTATAATTCATTATATGTGTAAATATATCTATCATGTCATGTTTGATTGTTAAATAAACATTTATCAAACTTTTTAAATGCGTAAGCATAATACAAGTGCTGCAACACCCCAAAATCCATCTATATTTCTTATATCCGGTACATATATTATACAGAACTGGCAATGCAGAGTAATCACGCAGGACATACTTGAAAACGAGAAATCTCAATGTATCCATCCTGGTAAAATACTTTCTTAAAAAAAAAAAAAAGACCTTATGAACTTTAATATAATATTTTGCTTCATTTTTCATCATTAAGGCTGGGTTCACACCTCAGCGTTTTTCAAACGTGTGCAATACGCAATATCGCACATACCAAAAAAAGTGTGAACGAGGATTGCAGCTCCTTCGCGTCTATGTCTATGGCCGTGAACGCGCTGCTATACGCCCCAAAGAAGCTCCCGTACGTCTTTGGGTGTCGGACGTTTTATAGCGCTTTCCGGTGCGCTGTAAAACATCCAGGTGTGAACCAGCCCCATAGGAAATCATGGGATTTCCGGGGTTGAGCATTTTACAGCGCGCAGGAAAGCGCTGTAAAACGCTGAGGTGTGACCGGGGCCTAAATGACATTTGTTGACAAGACATATACAACCATAAAAGATCTTCAGTTTGGGGTGTCACTAGTATGGGTGTTACTTTCAATTGCTATTCAAAAGTGATAGGAATAAAAAGAAGCTTCTGGCTGAAACCTGTGATACTTAGGGAGATTTTCAGTTTCTTGGGCTGAATTAGCAGATTTTCCGAGTGAGTTCACAATTGAATAGACTAATTCTGCAGCATACATTCACTATTCCTTAGACTTAAAAACATGAATGCAAGAGCTGAGAGTTCTCCGTGGACGCCCCCAAAAGTCTCAAAAAACTGAGACTGCCCAGCGGAGGTGTGATCTACTTGACTGATGTAGCTATAGCAACCCGCACCTGGTTCAGTGATTATCTTTTCTAATTGAGATTGCCTTTCCAGTAGAAGGATAGAAAACACATTGCATAACACAGCTATATGTAACTTACGTGAGCAGTCCGCGCCATTTCCACGGTACCCTTCATTGCACTTACACCTGTAAGATCCTGGTGTGTTGTAGCACCTTGCATAATTGCTGCACTGGTATTGACCAGTATAGCATTCATCAATATCTGCAAAGCAATGCATTATAATTAGAATTTTAAATAAATTAAAGCAGACTATATGTTCCCTGTATACAAATAATACATCTATGATTTATGTATATTAAGAAGCAAAAACTTTAGAATAGGAATATATAAAGCACTATATGTTTTGCATGTGAAAGCATGATGCATGTGAAAGGTCACAGAAGTATTTTCTGATTCCAATAAATTTAAAAAAAAATACAAAATCTACAAAATCACTGTTAGAATTGAGTGCACGTTTAGGAATGCATGTCCGGGGCCTGTAACATATTCTTAACTTCTTAACAAGTGGATAGACAACAATAATCAGTTTGTAAAGATAGGGGCTGATAAAGGGTCCAGGTATATTTAAAACAATGGATGGAATCATGTTACACACACTCAGGGTTATCCAAAGAGATCCGAATTGCTTGAGAAAGGTAACCGAACATTGAAAATCAGCGTTCGGTTACCTTTCTTGGCCATTCGGCTATCCAGAGAGCAGACAATTCGCCAAATCCTGGTGAATTGCCTGCACATACGGTGCCTGTTCGGTGCCTGTTCGAGGGCAGTGAAATCCCCATAAAAAAGCACTGCTTCGGCTATTCAGAGAACACAAACCAGCAGTGAAAGGTTCCCCTAATGCCCTGCCATTCGGTGGTTTAATTCGGCAAGTTAATTCAGGAGAATCCCATAGGCTTCAATGTTAAAAATATTCCCGTTTTAATTCAATATCTAATAAACCGTTCATTATAAAATTCTGCAGTAAAGAGTCTCTTTATTTATAGATTTTTTTAGGATACTTTAAGCATTTTTCTGAAAAAAAATTTTTTTTTTAAAAGTCCGATTTTTATTTTTTTCAGTTTACTTATTTTTTTGTAACAGCCCTTTTTATTATCATTCCCTGGACCTCATATGTAAATTTTAGACATTTTCGCTCAGTAGTTTCTTTGCAAACAGCGTTTCAATTTCACATTCATACAAACGGTTTTGCTAATTTATTCACTGCCTCGTCTGCGGTGTCTGCTGCTTCGGCTGGGTGTGTTTGGCTCCTGCTCGGGCTTTTCGACGGGTTTATCCAGATGTTTTTGTGGCTTTTCAGCGTGCATTCGGTGGGTTTTGCGGTTCGTTTTCGTTGAGTTTGCGGTAGCTTTTCCCTGCAATTCGGGGACCCTGTGGTGTTTGCTGAATACACCGCAGGGTCACCGAAATGGGATCGGCAACACGAACCGAATTGAAGAGAACGAAAAGGCACCGAACGTGCGGTGACTTTTCGAATCTCTTTGGATAACCCTGCATGTGTTCCCTACATGGACTCTTAGAATTGCATTCAATGAAAAGGCAGGGGGAGCCTTCCCGATCGGATGAACATGGTACGTCAGCGGTCAGGAAGGGGTTAAATGACTTTCGCTGACTAGACATAAACAACCATAAAAGATCTTCAGTTTTCTGTATATGTTAAATAGCTCTTTGTTTTTATATTGATTACAATCTAGTGATGTATTACTGAGGGTTTCTAAACTCCCCAGACCTGAGTGATTTTTTTTGTACTCTCTTGCCGTCCATTGTAAAACTATAGTTGCTAAGGCCGGCAGTCCACTGGCACCATATTTGTGCAATGGTGCGATCCTCCGATATCGTCTGAAGTTGTCAGTCCGATCCTACAACATGCAGGTGAATCTTCCACTGCATCTGAACACCCTCGGACGATTTAAGGCGATTTTTTGCGATTACAACAGACTAGCGATCTTTTCAAATTTTCTGGATTCAACTTACGATGCTGAGACGATCTGGTACAAGTTTACATGAAAAAGATGCATTGTGTAGTATAACGGCTATGTACAGGGGAAACGTGAAAAAGATGCATTGTAAAGGAAAACCGCCGTGTGCAAAGAAATTTTTTTTTTATTCAACCGTTTATTTTAAAGACGAGTCTTTTTTTTTCTCGCATCTGTTTTTTGCTGTCCCTGGTGCTGAAGCCTATTCAGCGCCAGGGACAGTAGGGTTTATCTCTTCCCCCCCCCCCTCACAGCCTGGTGAGTTTTGTTTTTTTTCTGGTATCCTTGGTGCTGAAACTTGAGTTCCGCGGGTCTAAGGGAGACTTCCTGATCGGACGTACATGGTACGTCAGCAGTCGGGAAGGAGTTAAAATGACATTCGCTGACTAGACATAAACAACCATAAAAAGATCTTCAGTTTTCTGTATATGTTAAATAGGTCTTTTGTTTTATATTGATTACAGTCTAGTGATGTATTACTGAGGGTTTCTAAACTCCCCAGACCTGTGTGATTTTTACTCTCTTGCCATCTCGAAACGAGAGTTTCAGCACCAGAGACAAATTTTTTTCCTCCCCACAGCGGCGCCGCAGTGGGGTTATTTTATTTTATTTTTTTTCACTGGCCGGCCTGTCCATTGGCAGATCTGGGTCGTCCACAGACATTTCTAGTGGACGACCCTGATCGGCCAGTGGTGTTGTCCGTAGTCAAGTGATCAAGTCGGTCGCCCAACTATGGTGCCAGTGGAGCTTAATGGAACTATAGCTTTGCTGCAGTGCTTGTAATGGATTCAGTATAAAGCAATCTTTGTGAAAATATTGACCTTATGTGTTTACCAGTCACATTTCATAAATGATGTCATAACAATTATTTTCCCAAATCAATGTCAAAAAACAGGTACACAGCAGGTTGTACAATAACAGATTTCTAAGAGAAACGGCATGATGGCTTCAATGGAAATAAAAGAGTATAAGCAATATTTTGTGTAAATGTCATTACAAATGCATGTACTGCATGCTTCAAGGTACTTACCGAAGCACTGATATTTTCCAGCTGAATGTATAAGGTCGTACCCAGTGTGGCACTTGCAAATGTAACTTCCAAACGTGTTGACACATTTTCTGAATCTGGGGCACAAAGTTTTTCCTGTAGCACACTCGTCAACATCTACAAAAAGCAAGACAATACACTTAACCTAGATGGTGTCCATTGTTATTGGTGAAATTAAAATGTACATTACGCTGACATTAATGGTCCATGTTGCACGACTGATCTGTAGCATTATTCACAGTTTATGATGAGTAATTATAAAATATTGCAAAGTCAGGACCAGATCCAGGTGTTTCATGGATCCTGTTAGATTGTAAGCTCTCAAGCAGGGTCCTCTCTCCTACTGTCATATGTGTTTACCTTGTATGTATATTTGTTACTCTGTCTCATCCATTGTACACAAGGATAGAAGAAGAGGAAAATATGCTGTTGAATAATAATAGAGAAGAGATTGAGAGAATAGGGGATGTGGTGAGGCTTGTAAAGGGATAACCTCCAAAAATCTACATAATACACCACACGGCAAACATGGCTCCAGAGCATTTTAAAAGGATTTCATAGAATTATGCATGATTGCAAACAATTTATCCATAATGAAAGTTAAGTATTCTAAATTAAATCATCTGTCTTGGTGACCCTGATCTTGCTTCACGTGGGTGATGGAGGCATTCCCCCTTACCTATTTACAGGTCTCCAACATTCTACTTTTTGGTTTAGGTGTACAAGGAAGTCACTTATGTTGACTCTGTTATAGTGTAAATACCTGACGGGTTAAACAGACGCTCTTTTTTTATTTCTGTAAGATATTATTATTATTATTCTGTATTTATATAACGCCAGCATATTCCGCAGCGCTGAACAATGGGCACAATATAGACAGGGTTACAATACATTGAGACTGACCAACATTTGATAAACCAGTACAGGAGGAAACGAGGGCCCTACTTCCGTGGGAACTCACAATCTAGACGGGTTGGGGTGGAAACAGGAGGAGAGGACTGCTAGGTGAGAGTGATGGACTGCAATGTGAGAGTGATGGACTGCAAGGTGAGAGTGATGGACTGCAAGGTGAGAGTGATGGACTGCAAGGTGAGAGTGATGGACTGGTTGGGGCAGTGAGGTGTATTAGTGAGTCGGGTGGTAGGCCTCCCTAAATAGGAATGTCTTAAGGGAGCGTTTGAAGGAAAGGAAACTAGGGGAAAGTCTGACCGTACGAGGGAGAGCGTTCCAGAGGATGGGGGCTACGCGTGAGAAATCCTGCAGTTTATCATGGGAGGAGGTGATGCGGGGAGAAGCTAAGCGCAGGTCACGGTTTGACCTTAGGGAGTGGGCTGGGGTGTATTTGGTGAATAGATAGTGAGGACAGGTAGTGGGGAGCTGAGTTAGTGAGGGTTTTGTAGGTCAGGGTAAGTACCTTGAATTTAATTCTGCAGTGGATGAGGAGTCAGTGAAGGGACTCGTAGAGGGGAGAGGCAGAGACAGAGCAACGGGTGAGGTGGATGAGCCTGGCGGAGGCATTCAGAATGGATTGTAGGAGGGTGAGGCGGGAGAGAGGGAGGCCAACTAGAAGATTATTACAATAGTTGAGTCGGGAGATTACAAGGGTGTGGATGAGTTGCTTTGTGGTGTCAGCAGCAAGAAATGTCCGAATTCTTGAGATATTACGCAATTGGTAGCAGCAGGAGGAGGAAAGAGACTGTGGGGGATGAAGGAAAGAGCAGATTCAAGTGTAACTCCGAGGCAGCGAACCAGGCTTGATGGGGAGATAGTGAAAGTGGCAGAAGATACTTCTGCTTTGTAAATTAGTAACTTTGTTGAGATTATGAGTAATTGAGGATTATCACATTATTTGAAAGTGTGGCATTACAGTATATATATGTCATTTATAAAATATAGGTTATATTTTTACAGCAACGCCTCTTGTAAGTATAAATACTTGTCTGTGATTGGTTTTTAACCTGTTTTCATACAATTGTTACATAAAGCCATATGCACACAGGAGTGAAATCTGAGGCGGACACTCGGGTTCAGAGTTTTCCATGCATTAAGTTTATAAGAACCTGGAGACTAGTTTCCTGAACATAGACTGTTCCAGAGTGTTTAAGATTTGATCTTGCAATAACATTTCTAATTAGTTGGGGGGGGGGGATTGACCAATTAAAACAGTGTATTGATATTAAATCACATCTCCTTCTTAAATTCCTCTGTGCCGATAATCAGACATTTGTACAGATCAGGTGGTTTAAGCCGTTATACTATTTACTGAAATGCTAGGGAGTCAGGCTATATACAAAGGATCTCAGTGAAGGTATTTCTCATTTTTTCACAATGGATATGTAAGGAGGAGTCACATAACATCCAATCACTCACCCACACAGGTCCTTCCATCAGGTCCCAACTGCAAACCCGGAGAAGGACAGCGGCAACGGACCTCTCCTTTGACTACGTCACAACCGTACTGGCAATTTGCCATAGAACAAGTTAGCGCATCTACCAGAAAAAACACCAAACGTCAATATTATTTTTACTTTTGGATTATTACAAGATGTAGTTGTCTGTAGTCCATGTCTTTTGATGGAACAAATGCTGAAAGATATATACAGTTTATGAAGTGCTTGATTTGTAAATCAGAAGATGCCAGAAAGAGAGGTGGGGTGATAAGGTGGCTCAGGTTCTGACCATATACAGAACATAGTGCTGAAAACAATATGCTATTTGTTTAAGTGCCCAATACCAATAATTTGCATGATATAGATGTTATGGCAAAAATATTACATGATTATTTTTGTTTTTTTATAATGTGACATACCGGATCTACCCAAATAGGCCCAGGAACACAATAAAAAAACAAGATGTCCCTGATCCTCCAGGATCCAACTACAATTAAGCCCTGAGCCCATGTAAGGGCCCTATTACAATCTTCACGCATACGTTTGCGCGCGCGCAAAAACACATTAACCCGAGGGGCAAAACGCTTTGCGCTGAATGTCGTATTACAATCTCAGCACAACAAACGCACGTATGCGTCTACTGCAGGTGAACCTTCGCGAACGCTGCGCGTGCTTACTGTACTTTGCGCGTCCTATACTTAACATTGTGAGCGCAAATGCGTTCATGCGCTGGTACGCAGATGGTATTACAATCTTTGCGCAGTTTGTAACGCACAGCCTTTGCGCGCATAATTTTAGCAACTCCTGAAAGCTGGTGTTAAAAGCTAATTCTATCAACCTGGCCGAAACCAAATACACCAGCCCAAAAAAAAATACCCAGCAAAGTATAGTTACACATTCTACACATACCAAACCAATAAATATGAGAAGTTGCGCGTGCATTTTTTTTTTGATACAGCATAAATTCGCAGATTGACTTTGACAGGTGCAAAAACTTAACGTGAGATAATTGTGGTTCTTAATTCTGATTGGCTGAATCGCCTGAAAAAAACAGTCCGCACACTGATTCCTGCGCGTAACGTTACTGCGCGCGTGTTTTTGCGTGTCCGTTTTACGCGTGTTATTTTTTGACGGATGAAAAAATGCGCGAGGATTGTAATACCAGCGTTGATTTACACGCATTAACATTTGACGCTTTGTGCAAAAATTCATGCATTTACTGTGTGTTTTTGCGCAAAGAATGTAATAGGGTCCTAAATATATAGATATCATAACAGGTTGCTCTTAGCTGCAACAGGGGTTCCTCCGTAGCAGGAGGTTACATTTCAGGTGGGTCGCAGTAAAAGTAATCAGACTCTTTCCTGTGAGGAGCAGAGGGATCAGGGCTCACACAATTACTGAGACTGTCAATTTGAAAGCAATAAAAGTAATTGGAAATTGTTTGTTTTGTCATTTGATGTTGATCTACTGGATACCACTTAGTGAGGCATGGAAAATATTTGAAATATATTTTTTTAAATACATTCTTAATATATTCTTCCCAAATATATTGACATATATTTGAATACTACAATTTTGATCATAGTCAATACATTTGTGAATATATGCTCAGAATTCATTCTGAAATCTATTTTGTGTATTTTGAAATTCTTGTGAAACTTGCTGTGAATATTTTCAGGAATAAAAGGTAAAATGTACTTCAAAATGCAAAATATGTTGCAGATAAATAAAAAAAACATTACTATTATGTTCTGGTGGTTAGGTTGAACTCACTTCTCGTAAAGTCAAAACTTGCTTCTCCACAGTTGTACTGGAGGAATGTGCTGAACGGGATTTGACTTGCTTCTCCACGGTCAAAGAGCAGAGGTGTACCGTTAGGTGTCTTGCCCAAGGACATTTACTGGAGAGGTGCTTTGGCCAGGATTCAAACCTGGGCCTCCACAGTTATATGATGTTACCTCTACTCCACCCAGCCAGTATAATGACCACCACTCTAATTATTGGCCGATTGACAATTTACAATTTCTGGTTTGGTAATGTAAAGTTGACAACAAATGTATTTTACACTGTCAAAAATAGTCTAGCGTTTTTTTATTATTATTTGGAGTTAAAATATGAGTCAATTATAACATTTTTTTATGTGCCAGTAACACAAGACAATTATACTGGCTGGATGGAGTAGAAGTAACATCACGGCTCTTTAACATGGAGACCCAGGTTTGAATCCTGGCCAGAGCACCTCTCCAGTAAGTGTCCTTGGCCAAGACACCTAACAGTATGTCTCTGCTCTTTGACCATGGAGAAGCAAGGCAAATCCCGTTAAGCACATTCCTCCAGTACAGCTGTGGAGAAGTAAGTCTCGACTTTACGAGAAGTGGGTTCAACCTAACCGACAGAATATAATAGTAGTGTATTTTTTTTATTTATCTGCCACATATTTCGCATTTTGGAGGTACATTTAACATATATTCCAGAATATATTAACAGCATATTTCACAATGCATTCCAAAATACACTTTGAAATATATTTCAACATGCATTCTGAACATATACTCTATAATATATTCACAAATATATCAAAATATATTGAATATGACCAAAATTGTAGTATTTCAAATAGATTTCAATATATTTGGGAAGAATGAATTTTAAAAATATATTTCAAATATATTTCTTTCCCATTTGGGAGCCTCCAGAGGGGAGTAGGATTTTGTTTGCATTGCACTTTTGCTTTATTTGCTGTGCCCTAAAACATGTATAAGAGCCTGGGTGCTGAATAAGGCATAACTTATCACGAATACAAGACATCTTTTTGAGGTACATGACCTAAAGACTTGTACAAATAAAAAATTTTACTGTGAAAGTTGTGTGTGTTACACTTAGAAAATGTCACCCACTTCGTTAAATTGGAGTATGTTACATGTTCTTTCTTTTACCACTAAAACGTTTAAGACAGACACATTTGCAGGCCTAAGGATTTTGGGATTCAAGTCCCACCATTCTATGCATTAGGTATTGCTAATCAAGAAAAATAAAATAACATTATCAAAAAATTCAATTCTATTTTCAATAGCTTTATAATGGTTTGTTATTAAATATCGACCACATACAAATATTTTATTTACTTTCTAACAAACCTGTTTTTTTTCTGTCGTAACAATTGCTAAATATTTTCCAGCTAGATCAACAAATGTGAAAATAAACAGTGTGAGTTTTACACTAAATTACAAATAAAAATGGATTTCTATGCCAAAATTAGACAAGCATAATCAGATTGCAACAGGGAGTGAAGGATAAAACCAGACAGCACAACATGTACATACTTGAACATGATCCATCAGGCATGAGCATGTAGCCATTTAAACAGTAACACTTGTAGCTTCCATATGTGTTCATACAGCGGTACTTGCATGGCCGAGGTTTCAGACCACATTCATTCAGATCTAAAATGTATATGTGAGGTTGAATAAAATTAAGAACTTTAGTGCAAAGAAGGCTGTTATAATGAACATTCTGAGAATAAACACCTTTTATGTCAAAGTTTGTATGCAGATTTACATATATAGACAAACTATAACATTATAACTCCCAAAACTGATGATGTGTGATCACTTAAATTCCAAATAACCCAGAAAAGCCATTAAGGTCAGAACTCAAGAATTACACGTTCAGAAATATAATATTCGGAACCAAATTACAACAACTGCCCCATTAAAATATAGATATAGGGGAGCATCCTCATTAGCCCAAAGCAGATAAACTTGGTATGAGTATGCCGCCACCCTACATAGACATGTCCTCATTAAAGAGAGCTCCAAAAAGGAGTCTACTCCATATATCCATGTATGAAGAAGGAAGCTCAGTGTGAAAGTGGCCAGGACGTCTTGTATTTTAACAGCCGAGCTCTGGATCAAATCCTTTCAACATATTCTCCTTTAAACACAGGTGCGCTAATGAGCGTCTAAGGCATTTTCATTAACACTGTTTCAAACCGTTATGGATATCCTGCTTATAATTGCTGAAACAACACTGGCATACTTTGGCGCTTTCGTAAAGAATACTTAAACAGGCGTTATTCTGTAGCGCCTTAGAAAAATACATTTAAGGTTCTTCTTAATATTTGCCTCATAAATCTAAAGATAAGGAGGGAATAAAAAGCTCTAAAATAACATTATAACACTTTTAACCCATGCGTTGGACACTGTAAATGTGAGTAGATAAAATAATTGATTCTGTACTAATAAAGGCAAATTCTGGAATATGGGAACCGTCTAGTAATTTGTACAAATTAGATAAAAATGATCTTTGTTTTAGATCTTGGCTACTTTCATTTAAATTTTGGAAGTCAGATGTTAAGTTGCTACATGGACTATACAAGACATAAGATATTTCTTATTGGTGGTGGACCCTAGTACCTGGATGGATGGAGGTTTGAAGCTGCGGACATTCATAAAACATTGTATGGTTGGTAAAAATTTGCATGATTTTTTGTACATACTTTAATGGATGGGAAAGGGATGTTCAATACATTTTGATGGAAAACCCTGCCTGCGATTACAATGTTCCAATGCAGCTAGTAGTTCCTACAGTCTGGTAATCATACAGCACACAGTATTAATAATCGTCTGTAGGGCTTATTACTTAGATATGTCTAAATTGTCTGGAATTTGTCAGTATCTTGTTACTATACATGCTTTTGTTGGCTAAACTAGTTGTTGGCTTCTTGCCTTGGCTGTATGAAAATATTGGTTTATAACTCTGTGTGAGATCACTTCTTGTGACTTGTCGTCAACTCAGACACATATAAATCACTGACTATACAGAGTTTGGATGGTTCTAGGATTTCCAGTCAAAGCTGGCGAATTTGTTGCATTGATCATGTTGGAACGTTCAAACGACTATATGAACGCAATGAGAGGATTATCGACTACATCCTATCTTGTTCATATGTTTGGGTATCTGTGCATGACATTTAATAAACTTCAAACATTGAAAAAACTATTTTAAATTAAAATGCTCAATTGACTAAATTGTTATCTGCATGTCCTTATTGCTGGGATATATGTAGTAAATAACCAGCGTCATGAACAGCTGTAATTCACCTTTGACTAAGAAACATCCTCAAACTAATGATAATTTTATTTTGTACATTTTTAAAAGCACCTGCTCAATACTATACTCAACAAAAGCCAATTTAACATTTTCCGACTCCATCCCTGGTCCCCACAATATACAACATGTATTAGTATCACATATTTGTGAAGTATGTTAAAGAAGTAAGCTGTCTGGCCTGAATATGTAGGTTAAATGTTTGGACTTATTTCATTTTGCTCTTGGTGTGGCTTGTGTTGCCTCATACGATCCCTTCGGCATTAGCTACAGTATCCACTCTTATCTTATTACCCACTCTTGTCTTATTTCTAAATGTTGTATGGTGAAATATAAATTAGGTGACACTTAGACTAGCTCCTAAACCTCAAGCTTTAGAAAAACTGTAGCAGTTTTGGGAGTTATGACTGCCCAACTCTCCACAAGCTAATCATTGGCTTCGAGACAGAGAGTGCTCGCTCTACAAGCACAGTGTCTTTACATTACAATTTTCTTGCTAGTAAATCCATAGCATATTTAACAACCTTGTGGATTTATTATTTTACACAGCTTTACTATTTATATATAGTGTATTGTAAGAACCAGCGATGCTCATTGCTCATGGATGTCCCGTCCTTCGGGCTATTGCCATTTTGTCCACAATGCTCCTTATGAACACATGGTTGTCCAGGGGGGAATATATTCAAGCTTGCTATTCATGACTTTACACTAAAATAATCAAGAAAAACTAGAAATACACTCAAATGTAAACAAACAAATACAAATGTCACTTTATGTGGATACTTGTGACACATCCACCACCACTATTCACTTTTCAATTAAATGTTTATCTGTTCTTGCACCTTATGACGGAAGTTTTAAAAATTCAAATTTTTAACCAGAACAAGCAGTATCAACAGGTGTTGGAGGTATTGCTGCGATATTTCATACTCCAGTTTGCAAGAAAAAAGTAAAGTATCAACCATCATGCTATCGATGAAATAAAATCGAGCACTGCCACAGAATAGTTGTAGAAATCCAGCCAAGGACAGCGTGATTTAGGTGGAAGGAAGATTCAGTAGCACAGAAGCTCAGATATTTCACATTTCAGTATGAAAAGCATCCAGTATTAGCAGTAGATAAAAGAACAGACTGAAGGGACAACGGTGCGAATTTACCTTACAAACTCTATTGTTTATGGTTAAAGTTATAAAAATACACATCTGTTTTTAAAAAATAATAAGACTTCAGCCAGCTTTTTGTTCAATACAGATTATATTGACTCAAAATGCCATACTGTTTAACACAATTTACATTTTAATATTATTCAGAAAACTCATTGTTTGGCATCATGAAGGTTAATCCAGATTAAGGAAGATTAGTGAGTCGATTAGAATAATTTCAGATCAGTTTCAGTTTAGACCAAAACAGATTTAATGTAATCGTCACATCTATTTTCAAACTATTTTGACCAAATGTTTACAATTCTTTTGCATCTATAAATCACTGCTAGTGGCTAAACCCAGATGATAATGATGATGGTCACAGCTAGAAAGATTTTAACTGTGGGAATATCCATTTACGTTACCAATTTCCATGTCATAAAACAATATTGGTTTCCCAATGTTCGCTTCATCTACCTGTAAGTTGTAAGAAAATAAGTTGCCCCTTATCAAAGAAGTCAAACTTAACAAATGTGTGCTCTTAGGGAAAGCAGGAGAAACGTGACAGTTTCAAAAGGAGACAAGAGTCTGTAAGTGTCAGCCAATACATATATGCTGTGCATGCTCCAGGTATAAAAGGAATGGATTCCACATCACAGCCATCCTATCATCCTTGTAAGCTGCATTACAGTGCAGAGAAATCTGTTGCACGTTCTTCTAGAGCCATGCACTGGTATGGAGAACATTGGCTTAGAGGACAATAGATGTTCTCACCCCCTCCTGGAAACCCTGTCACTGGATGATCCACAGCATAGTAGTCATGAGGAGGTTGAGGATACCATCCAGGCTCAGTAGGCGGCAGACGCTCGTCTTTACATGAAGGAAGAAAATAGGGTCAACGTATCTTTCCAGTAGATTGTTGAGTACGTAAGATGCAACCAGTGTGGAAAGGCCAGCAAAATCTTATGCTGATCTTCAGGAGAAAAGATTCTAGTCATCTGTAATGTTTTCACAACCACAAATATATCCTGTTTAAATGGACACTCTTGGCTTTGGGGCCACTCATTAGAAATGTAATGGTCACAGTGCCCTGAGCCCCCTCAGACCTTTCACCCTCCAGGAGGATCTTTGAGGGCCAATTCAAGCCTCAGAGTCCAGGGGTTTAGCTCCACCCAGAAGCAGGAAGCCCGCAGCAGATCATTTATGGAGGATTGGCGAGCCAGACCTGTGCTTGAGATCAGATAATTTTTAAAATGATCTAAAGGGTTAAAACCACTTCAACCCTTTAACCTCCCTGGCGGTGTTCCCAAGTGTGTCTCGGGGTTAAATTTCACCGCTGAGAGCGGTAACCCCGAGACACACTTGGGCTGAATAAATCACCTCACCCTGCGCTCCCTTGATTATCTCTGCAGCCTCCTCCGGCGATCGCGACCTCATACTTCCTGGATTCCTTCTCGCGAGTAAGGAACCAGGAAGTTATGAGGTTGCGATCGCCGGAGGAGGCAGCTGGGGACATCGAGGGAGCGCAGGGAGAGGTGACATATCCAGCGGCATCCCGAGTGTTGCTCAGGGTTACCGCTCCCAACATAGGAATTTAACCCCGAGCCACACTCGGGATGCCGCTAGGGGTGGCAAAAAAATAAATTGACTGCTTTTAGACAAAGATTTTCAAAATAAATAGACCGCCAGGGAGGTTAATAACTTTTTAGCAATTAATCTTAATTTAGAATTATAAAGAATATCCTTGAACGTGTATGTACCTACATTGATCTATTTGGAGATTATTTCATTATTTACTATATAGAGGTACTTTATAACTCATGTCTTCTGTTGTAACAAATATAATTATACTAACCTTCCATAGCTTCTTTGTGGGCATATAAATAAATACTACTGGAGTTTGAGTAGTAAAACATTCTAATTCAGGTCTGAGTATAATAAAATTGCGTGTTCGTACACTTTTCATAACTCAAACCACAACTTTATTTCTCCCTTTACTATACACATTATTAATGAGCCATCTAGTTATCAGTGCACCGCGTTCCATCTGCTGAGAGTGAGCAGTTTGCTCCTACCTTAGTCAATAGCACAGTGGCGTAATGTCTCCTCTGCTTATCATCACTTTTGAAAAAAAGTGCACAACCACCTATATCTGGAGCGCTGGGTGCCTTAGTGAAAGCTGCTAATAGGTGAATGTGTTGACGGAGTCAATCCCCAAAATACACTGTCTAAAGCAGGGTTTCTCAACTCCAGTCCCCGGGACCCACTACAGGCCAGATTTTGCAGATCACCTTGGGGAAATGCAGCCTGAATGCTGCAATCACTAAGCAGCTAATTGGATCACCTGTGCTGTGCTTCGGATATCCCACAAACCAGGCCTGTTAGTGGGTCCTGAGGATACGAGTTGAGAAACACTGGTCTAAAGGATACAAATGGGAGTAAAAAACACACTCTAAAGCGCAAACGGGTACCTATAAAAAAGGTAGGGTAGTTGTCTATCTACAAACAGAACAGTGGGTGTTATTGATCTCACTTTGTGGAAAATTTCTTGAAACAGGATTGCATATAACACATATTTGGTGATATATATATATATATATAAAAGACAGCTAAAGCCTATAATAAATGTTGCATAGAAGTAGTCCAAAGTGTGCATAGCACCATACATAGTGGCGAAGGGTACTCGGTGATGTATTTTCTGAGCAGGTGAACCTTTAACTCTTGTAGGTATAATTGCCCACGTTTGGGTGTCTTTGGGATCCGTTTATAATGGTGGAGCCCTTCTGTTGGCTCTGTAGGTAGTGTACGGGTGTCACTCCTTAATAAGCTGACACACTACACTACCTACAGAGCCAACAGAACGGCTCCACCATTATAAACGGATCCCAAAGACACCCAAACGTGGGCAATTATACCTACAAGAGTTAAAGGTTCACCTGCTCAGAAAATACATCACCGAGTACCTTTCGCCACTATATATGGTGCTATGCACACTTTGGACTACTTCTATGCAACATTTATTATAGGCTTTAGCTGTCTTTTATATATATATATATATATCACCAAATATGTGTTATATGCAATCCTGTTTCAAGAAATTTTTCACAAAGTGAGATCAATAACACCCACTGTTCTGTTTGTAGATAGACAACTACCCTACCTTTTATAGGTACCCGTTTGCGCTTTAGAATGTGTTTTTACTCCCAATTGTATCATCACTTTTGCCTAAATATCCAAAACTATGCTTAGTACAATTTACTGTCTCTCTCTACTATACCTCTTTTACAGTAAAATCTGCTTGATTGTGTCTTTCATTGTTCACTTTGTCCCAAAATAGTCGTATGTCATTATATTTCTCATTTGCATTTTCTCCCGTGTCTCACATTCTCAGGTTTATTTATTAAAACGAATAGGTAGGCTTGTTAGTGTAATGTGTCAAACACAACCTTAGGGCTTTGCCAGGAATTTGTATACATTTCTTAAGTTCATGGAATTCAGGGAGTTCAGCATCAGTCTAAATTACCTCCCTAAGCCCTGTTCACACTGTGCGATTTGAAAATTTGCGACATAGAGCAATAATGTCGCGCGATGTCGCGATTTTGCAAAGCACCACCAATGAAAATCGCAAATCACAAAGGGTCATGTACCAGCGACAGGCTACCGTGACGCGCGACATGCTACCACGACATGGCGCGACAAGATGTGAACAGCTCCATTGAAATGCATTGGAGAAGCTACATAGTGCGACGTCGTGCGGATTTTTCTGCGACGTCACGGCAAAATCCGTGCGATAAAATCGCACAGTGTGAACGGGGCCTTAGTGTAATGAACTTGTTCCAGTCCACTGTATCGCACAATCCACAGCAATGTGAATTTGCGAAACACACATACAACATACACTACTGTGCAACATGGCAGAAATGGAAGAAGTTGGTTCCGCTCTTCACAGCTCTGTATTTCAACACTTTGGTAATTTCTACACTCACAGAGGAAAAAGGCTGGAATTTCTCATAGAAATGCAGATTTGGCAACTTTGATGTATTATATAGGGTGCCATAACCTTACCCATTCAGTGAAGATGCAGGAAGCAGTGTGACTTTAAATATTATGACACGATAATACAGTATGTACTATGATAATTTAATTCTCAGCACTTTTGTATTTATATACTAGTGAGTGAATGGGGGCTGTTGTATGTCAAAGGGCTTAAGGTAGTGTGCGAGGGCTTTATGTGATTGATGGCAGTAAAATTATTTGCATGATAGAAATTGTATCCTTCCTAGCAACAGAGACTTTGACAGAAGCCAGTTCCAAAATGTCATCCTTGGATTAGGAGGTTTGGCTGTGGAGTTTATGGTAGTGAATAATGTCATGTGAAATTGGAGATAAACTTACCAAAAGAGACACAAAGACAAAAACTGGTCTCAAAAGACTACAGTCAACAATGATCTAATGTTGTGGTCTGCATTTTTCTTTGCCCGATATGGCATTTGTATTCACGAATAAAAAAGGCCTCCAGCTGATTATCGAGCAAATGCTGTATCAACATATGCGTAGTGAATTAATAAGAAAACATAGGATTGAAACCCAATAAAAGCTCTTCAGTGTGTGAGCTAAAAGGGAACTCGGTTTTCCTTAGAAAGTAGTTGAGGACCTGCAATCCCTAGCATTCCTGCTCAACGTCACCCCTGACTCTAGGAAAGTTTTATATAACATTTAGGAATTCCTTCCCATAGTGTGATATTGAAGCTTTCGTATGATCAGGAGGTTTTACTAAACAGAAGAAGGCTCCATTAGGGAAGTGAAACAGGTCTATTCAAAGAAAGGTGAAGCACAAGAACAATCTAGACCAGGGTTTCTCGACTCCAGTCCTCGGGACCCACTAACAGGCCAGATTTTGCAGATCACCTTGGGGAAATGCAGACTGAATCCTGCAATCACTGAGCAGCAAATCATATCACCTGTGCTGTGCTTTGGATATCCCACAAACCAGGCCTGTTAGTGGGTCCTGAGGATACGAGTTGAGAAACACTGATTTGGAAAGTATGATAAATGGGAGAATTTTTCTGGTCTGGCTATTTTGACCTAGAATTTTCACTTCTCCTGCCAATTCGAGTGAGTTTCACCTTTCTTTGAATAGACCTGAAAGTGTATGTCCATCTAATTCACATTATTCACATTTGGAGTAAACGCTAGCCACCTTCTTTTTGTGTAATCCGATTCCGTACCTGCCCATCTGTCTATTTGTTTTTTTCCGCTATTATACACAGTGTGAGTGCCCTTCAGCTATATTTTGATCATCAATGTGAAATTGCATGATTTGACAGGTATGGAAGGTATGGAAGGACCTCCATCCCACCTCTGACAAATCAGAATACTTTGGGCTAATAACCACAAGAAGCTGGTCCTTGTTGATATATTGGTTATAAAACAATCTCTATACCACTGATTCCAAACCCTGCTCCTTGTGTCCCCCTAACAGGTCAGGCTTGCAGAAATATGAAGCACAGCACAGGTGATAGGATTTGCTGCTCATTGATTGCCCGATTCAGTCTGCATTTCCCCCAAGGTGATCTGCAAGATCTGGCCTTTTAGGGAGCCTTGATGTCCAGGGTTGCGAATCACTGATCTTTGCTAATATAGTCATCACTCATTTTATTTACCATGAATTATTTTGTGCATTCCAAAAAAGTGTGATGGATTGCTCACAATTTTGTAGTTTAACTTGTCAAAATCTGTTCATTAATGTTTGTATTTTTTATGCCTGTCCACCAATAAAAATTTTGGAAAGCTCTCCTCACTAACAGAATTTTTGCTACTTGCAACAAGAGAAAATATGACTATAGCTCATTCTTCCCTAACTAGGTTTCAGATAATAGATCATCTCCAAGTTAGAAAGACTAGGCCATAAAGACTGGAAGACGTTAGTTATTTGTATGGGAAGCAAATACTATACCCTCTCCCTAAATAGGTAGCAGCAAACATAGGGCCATATTGCATTCCTCGCGCATCGGTTTTGCACGCACGCAAATGCGCATTTTCCGCGAGGACAAAACCATTTGCGCAGAACTTCATATTTCAACGTTCGCGCAAACGATGCGCGTTATTGTTTAACGCGGATGGACTTGCGCGAGCGTGATAAACTGTGCGAGTCCTATACTTAACATTGTGAGCGCAAATGTGTTAACCGGATGGTATTTCAATAGATGCGCAACTTCCTACGAACGACGTTTGCCCGCATAATTTTAACGTCTTTGAAAAGCTGGTGTTAATGGCAAATCTGAACGTTCTGGCCGAAACAAAATACACCAGCACGAAAAAAGAAATACAGCACAGTATAGTTACACATTCTACACATACCCAAACAAAAAAATGGTGAATTCGTGCATATCTTTTTTTACTGCTGCAGCATGTATACTCAGATTTATTTTGACAGGCGCAAAAACATTAGTGAGTCAATTAAGGTGAATTGATGTCAATTAAGGTTCTTAATTCTGATTGGCTGAATCCCGTGAAAAAAACAGTCCGCGCACTGATTTACATGCGCAACGTTACTGCGCGCGTATTACACTTCGTTTTTGCACTTTTTTTACTAACGTTATTTTTTGACGGATGAGAAAAGGAGTTCGGATCCGAACATCACGTTAATGTTCAGACGATAACGCTGGACAATGCGCGCAAAAAAATTGCGTGAGCGCATTTGCGCAGAGAATGTAATATGGCCCATAGCATGTTAATTCAAAGTAAGATCAAGATCATACTGCCATCCTGCCATCATTGATATTGTACATGTCTTGACAATCGTTAAGAAGTGGAGGTGAACCCTTGCTCAGTAGACTGTGGTATGCTCTTAAAAATACAAAAATATCACATAGACTTGTAACAACAAAAAGAACCTTAAGTTAAGAGCAAACAAATGTGATTTAATGTGAAATGTGTAAAGGAACGTCTACAACGTCTCACCCGAAGATAACCATATTAAACTCAAGCCAAGCATGCACACGATCACGTAATAAATGAACATGACATTCCATACCTTGGTTGCAGGTTTTTCCAGTGTATCCAGGGTGACATTTACATTTATTCGGGCCTACACAATCTCCATGTTTACATGCCGGCTGGCACACGGCTACAAGGAAAGAAAGCAGATCGATCACATTAATAGAATTAATGAGTAACTAAGCAGATTTTTGAAGAATTTAAAAAGAATCTAACAAAGACATTTGATACAAATATTCCAATTTTGAATATTTAAGTGTCTTGGAGAGTCAATGCAGAAATTATTTATCTCCGAAGCAATTAGAGGTGCTTTAGTCTCTGTTTATTGGACCAAAACTGGTATACGCTAGTAGCAGCACTACCAGCAGCAAATCATCACTTTCAACATTTTATCAAATTAAATTATATGTGATACTTGCAACTTTAATTGTAAGCGGACAATTCCATCAAAATAAATTAGTAAAAATGCTGAGTCTTCTAAAAGAAATTATATTAATGTATGTACAATATAGTATATATACAGTGGTACCTCGGTTCATGAACGCCCCTGTTCGCGACCATGAAGTTCGTCAACATTTTACCTCCGTTCACGAACTCCGCATCGGGTTACGAACACGACCCGGCCCATCTTCCCCACTCTGACACATGGTCGTGGCTTCCTGTACTTCCTGTACTCGAGATCGCGGTCGCAGACAGGGCTACTGTGAAGCTTTTTTTGTGTGCTTTGTAGCACAGTACTGTTCAGTATTACTGTATTAAATCCAGCATGGCTCCCAAGAAAGTGCAGAATAAGCGTGGTGGGAAAAAGAAAGCGCAGAGAGGTGACAAGAATGTGCAGAGCGTTAATGAAGGTGAGAAGAATGTGCAGAGCATTAATGAAGGTGAGAAGAATGTGCAGAGAGTTAATGAAAGTGACGAGGATGTGCAGAGCGTTATTGAAGGTGACGAGGATGTGCAGAGCATTATTGAATTTGTTTCATATTTTTGTGGTTACATTTTTCTTTCCCATATGGTTCAGAACGGATTAACCTGATTTACATTGAACCCTGTGGGAAAATGTGATTTGGTTCACAACCAAAAATCGGTTCGCGATCATGTTCGTAGGGGTCACAACTGATTAACCTGATTTATATTGAATCCTATGGAAAAATGTGATTCGGTTCACGACCAGAGTCGTGGAACTAATTAAGTTCGTGAACCGAGGTACCACTGTAATGGCTATAAGACAGAAATTCTGGCTATTTTGCTTATTTGAATTGGAAGATTCAAAATGTCTTAAATGTCTTTGATAATTGATGTAACTCTTGCAAAGTATAAATTGTGACCCAGTGCATGGATGGGTCTGTATATTCCCCTTGTATTTTGTTTAAGGTGAAGGCATTAACCCCCAGGAGGGAATGCGTTTGATTCTTCAAGCGTCACTCAATTCTGGTTCATTGAGACACATCAATAAATAAATGATTGTGGCCCCCACTAAAGGATGGTTTTCCTGCGGGAAAGCCAGAGGGGTAGGAATGGGGGGTGTTGTGGCACATAATTTAAGATCATTTAAGGGGTCATACTGGCTACGATGTCCCTTTACTATATGTCTTAAAGTGTGTTTAAACACTGTAGGAGCTTTGATTTTAATTTGACCTCTGCTGCTATGAAGCAAAACAATATCATTTGTATTCTTATGTGATACAATAAATGTATATCCAATCCAAAATGAGTGACGCATTATGACATACAGGGCTTTGGCTTAACCTTTACGAACATGTTTTTTTTTTTTAATATCAAATGACACAATTAAAGCCAGAACAATACTCAATCAAACGTTAACCTTTTACACAAAAGTTTATAAAAATCCCTGCAGTGGTTCTCACTGCTTGCTATGTTGTTAAATTCCAGCATCAGCTTGTAAATCCCGGTATGCATGTAATGCCAGGTTGCGTGATGTGCTGTCACACTGTGTAACCACCGCCAGTAGATAGGCTGATAGCAGAGTATTAGTGGTAAATCAGTAGACATGAGGTCTGCTGGGCGTGCACGCCTGCATTAGTCTCAGCCTTCTTTCTTCAGACTGCGGGAGATAGGGGACTGCTTGTACGCTAATAAAAGAATGTCATTCAAGCAAAACCATATGATACCTGAAGCTGTTTACTCAATGGTTGCATGAACAAATTGTGGAATGCGTGCGTATGTTCAACCTCGGCAAGGGCGTGTAAGGTTACAACGGATTTGCACTACTGTTATATTGGGGAACAAAAAGGAGCTCTCAATAGCATAGGTCATTACGACATTGGAAAGGAACTTGGATGCATTATGTGTTCTGACAAAAATAGAAATTACCAGAGTGCTTGGGGCAATCCTAAATAATATTTAGGTGATTGAAGATACAAGAATGATTGAGAGTAGAGCTGCCGCCTAATGTATTGTTGACGTTATAAATCAAAGAATAAAAACTAATGGATTAAGATACCGTAAAGTTCATTAAGAAAACATTACGCCAGATGTGTACAAATGCACAGATAACACTCACAATTCGTAACAATATCCCAGCACAAGCATATAGCACCCCTCCTTCCCCAGTCAACCCCACCTCAACTCTCCACCTTTGCCCCAACCACAGAGGATGAAGTCCATTCTCTACTGTATTCCTCAACCCCACTACCTGCCCGCTAGACCCTATCCCCTATCACCTCACACTTACTAACTTCTGTCCTCATCTATCACTCCTGCTCTTACTCACATTTTCTACATAGCCCTCTCTTCTGGCTCATTCCTCTCTCCTTACAAGCATGCCACTAACACATCCATTCTCAAGAAACCCTCAAGAAATTCTCCAGGAAACTACTGTCCAAGTATCATTTCTTCCACTAGCGTCAAAACTGCTAGAAAGACTAGTCTATGACCGCCTAATCCTCTTCCTATCCTCCAACTTCTTGCTTGACCCACTGCAATCCAGATTTTGCTCCCAACACTTAACAGAAACCGCTCTCACAAAGGTTACTAACGACCTCCTCTCCGCTAAATGCAATGGCCGCTACTCCATACTGGTCCTACTTGAACTCTCAGCTGCCTTTGATACAGACGACCATCCCCTCCTCCTAAAGACAGTCTTTTCTCTTCGTCTCTGTGATACCACTCTCTCATGGCTTAAATCATACCACTCCAATAGATCCTTTTCAGTATCCCTTGATGGCAATTCCTCAACTTCAATGCCTCTGTCAGTCGGCGTACCTCAAGGCTCAGTCCTAGGTCCGCTGCTCTTTCTCTATACCTCCTCACTGTGTAAACTCATCACCAACCATGGCTTCAAGTATCCCATATATGCATTGCTGATGACACTCAGATCTACCTCTCCACTCCAGATCTCTCTCCCTCTGGTCTCTGTCAGGGATCTCTGCCTGGATGGCCTCTCGCTACCTGAAGATCAATATGTCCAAGACCAAGCTCCTTCTAATCCCCCTCCCTAATTCTACTCCAATCTCTGACTTTTCTATAATTGTTGACGGTATCACTATCCTTCCTCAGTCCAGGTCCACTGATTCAGAGTGAATCTTGACTCCAGTTTTTCCTTCAGCCCTTACATTCATTCACTCTCCTCATCTTGCCACAATCACCTCCACAATATTGCCAAAATCCGTCCATTTCTGACTGCTAACACCTCTAAGCAACTTATCCACTCTTATTATTTCCCGTCTGGACTACTGCAACAACCTCCTGACTGGCCTTTCTATCTCCCGCCTCTCCCCCCTGCAGTCCATTCTAAACACTTCAGCCCGGCTTATCCATCTCACCCGTCGCTCTGTCTCTGCTGCTTCGCTCTGTGAATCCCTACACTGGCTCCCCATCCACAGCAGAATCAAATTCAAACTACTCCCCCTGACCTACAAAACCCTCACGAACGCCGCTCCTCACTACCTGTCCTCACTAATCACCAAATACACCCCAGCCCGCTCCCTAAGATCCAACAATGACCTGCGCCTGGCATCCTCCATCATTACCGCTTCACATGCCAGACTGCAGGACTTTCCTCGTGCGGCGCCGACCCTATGGAACGCGCTTCCTCTCAATAGAAGACTGTCCCCAAATCTGGCTTCAGTTAAATGTTCCCTAAAGACCGTTCTGTTTAGAGAAGCCTGCTACTTAGGCTAGGGTCAGACTAATGCATTTTTCGCATCGTCCGTAAAAAAGTGCGTCCGAACGCATGGACGTACTTTTTCCACGGAATACGCGATAGCGGTCATATGATGCGCAATTACGGCCATGATTTTTTACAGATCCAAACCAGGAAACTTTGGGTGTCTGGACGTTATGTTGGCCGGACATGAGCAGCGTCTGACGTCTCCTAATCACGCACACACGGCGCTATGCGGACGCAGCGCACTCTGTACATCAGTAATAGCGGTACGACGTTCTTGCAAAAATGCGTTCGTTGGCCGATTGCATTGCGCGGCCGAACTTTCGTGCGACCGTACTTTGTGTGTGAGACTGCTTTGCACATAATTTGCTGCTACCACGGCCGTAATAAAGTGCGGCTAAACGCACGTTCGCACTGCGTTCGTCTGACCCCAGCCTAACTCTGTAACAAAACATCCGACTGACCATAAACAGTCCTCACCCCTCCCTGCATTAACTCATCACTGCAGTCCCTCCCCTCCTGTTTCTCACCCCCTCACCCATCTAGATTGTAAATTCCCACGGGAATAGGGCTGTCATGTCCTCCTGTATCTGCTGGCAGGAATACTGACCTGCCTCCTTTATGTATTTTAGAATTGTCCTGTCTTTACCCATTGCACCTTGTACAGCACTGCGGAATGTGTTGGCGCTTAATAAATAATAAAATTAAGGGGCTGATTCCAAGACTTCCAGTCATGATTATCAGCAGTTTATAGGCTTTCAAAATTTTCTACTTTGGGAAAAACACATTCTACCTTGTAACATGCTCATTGAAGAAACATAATGCAGATTGAGCCGCTAATCTGGGATTTTGGAATCTGATGTTGGAGGGTAAGGGGAACATGGCAAGAGAGCAGTAATCCAATAACTGCTGCAGTGCCAGAATGTACAAACATTGCAAGACACTGAATAGCTTTTTCCAAGAGACATGCTGCTTGGGGTATGCCCAACACTAGAGCTGCCCAATGTTCCCCAGCGAGTGCCATGATTTGCTGCAGCCATCGGAGGAGTGCTGAACTGATGAAGGACATGCCCGGAGCATCAGGGAGGCAAGTCATTCTAAGATTCGGAAGCCTTAAAAAAATGACGGATTTTAGAGTCTTCTTCAGAATTTTGTATAAGGGGTGCTCAACCTAGATTGTATTGAGTAGCCAGAAACTCAATGTGAATTCTATACTGTAGCTATCAATGGCAGGCATTATCCAGTGAAAAGTGATAAGATAAAAATACAAGATTTGAGACCTCAGGGGGGTTGAAATCAGTATATAGAACACGTCAGCAATAATCCTTTAGTTTTCATGCATGCTCATCACTACAAACCAACATGACTTCAATAAAGCCAAAAGCCAAATGCCACAAGCCCAATAAATGACAGCGATAAATGTCAACCAGCAACCCATGACTAATTAACACTAATTAAACACACCATGAAAAGACATATGCTATTGCCATGCCAAGGCATTTAAATGTCCACACCATAGTAAATTAACACAAAGGGTGCTGAATACTGCAATCAACGTTACATATAGTTACAGGGTGTCCATAAAGTCTCTTTACAATTTCAAAAATTTATCACAAAGGTGAATGAAAAGACCGATAAATGAAAATTATCACAAAATGAGACGTATATATTTAAGGTTTTTTTTGCCTCATTTAATACACCTCTATATGGGCACCATTAGTTGCACAAAGCAAATCAAGACAGTACTCGATTTCTTGCCATGTTGGCTGTAGCATACCCTCAATGGTGGCAATGGCATCAGTGATCCTCTGCTTTAGATGAATGTGTGGGATCATGTGCAATCGAATCACTGGTCCGTTTTACTTCCGCGAGACATCAATTACTGCAAATGTTTGCCTTGACCTATTGACTGAATACGTGGCACCACAACTACATGATCTTCAACCATCATTCTCCAGCAAGATTCTGCACCACCACATTGGGGACTGCATGTTCGTGGGATCCTAAATGAAACATTCCCAGACTGGTGGATTGGAAGGGGTGGCCCAATTCCCTGGCCACCTCGTTCACCAGATATCACTCCCCTAGACTTCTTTCATTCGCCATGTTTACTCAGACGAATCCTATAGGTTTCTAAGTTAAAAGTATTCTTGTTATATTGAATATTTGTTAAACCATTTATTCTTTTAATCTGCAGCAAAAAGTCTCTTTATTTATTATCAGGGTTATTCAAAGAGATCCGAATTGTGGCCGAAAGGTAACCAAACAGTGAAATACAGTGTACAGTTACTTTTCCTGGCCATTCGGCTATCCAGAGAGCAGGCAGTTCGCCAAATCCTGGCAAATTGCCTGCACATATACGGTGCCTGTTCGAGGGCAGTGAAATCCCTATAGAGAAGCAATGTTTCATCTATTCAGAGAACAAAAACCAGCAGTGAAAAGTTGCCGAATTGCCCTGCTGTTTGGTGGTTTCATTCGACAGATTTATTCAGACGAATCCCATAGGCTTCAATGTTAAAAATATTCCCGATTTAATCTAATATCTAAAAAAACATTGATTATAATATTCTGCAGTAAAGTCTCTTTATTTATAGATTTTTTAGGATCTTTTCAGGATTGTTTTGCGAAAAAAAATCTGTTTTTTTAATCGTTTTTTCTTTTTTTGTAACAACCCTTTTTATTATCATTCATAGGACCTCATATGTAAATTCCAGACATTTTCGCTCAGTAGTTTCTTTGCAAACAGCGTTTCACTTTTCAAACATTCAAGCGTACGTTTATTTTTTTTCCTCACTCCATACGTCTGCATTGTCGGCTTTTTCCGGCAGCTGCTCTGCGCTGTGATCGGCGGCTGCTCTGGTTTCTCCGGCGTGTTCGGCGGGGCTAATCCAGATGTTTTGCGGGTTTTAGTGAGTGTTCGGCGAGTTTTGCAGGTTGGCGGTGAGTGTTCGTTGGGTTTGCGGCGGGTTTCCTTGCACTTCGGGGACCCTGTGGCGCTTGCTGAATACACCGCAGGGTCGCCGAAATAGGATCGCCAAATCGCGCCGAATTGAATCGAACGAAAAGTCACCAAACGTACGGTGACTTTTCAATTCTCTTTGAATAACCCTGATGGTGTGTCAAACAAAGGTACGGGACATCACTAATCTAAAGCAGAGGATCACGGATGCCATTGCCACCATTGATGAAGGTATGCTACAGCGAACATGGTAAGAAATCAAGTACCGTCTTGATGTGCTTCCTGCAACTAATGGTGCCCATATAGAGGTGTATTAAACGAGGCAAAAAATACTTAAATATATACGTTTCATTTTGTAATAATTTTCACTGATCTGTCTCTTCATTTGCCTTTGTAATAATACATTTTTGAAATTGTAAAGAGACTTTATGGACACCCTGTACAATAGCTAAGCTGCTCGTCTCATATACACATACCCATCTACATAACAATGACTAGATCTATATTTTGTGCATGTTTATTTTGAGGTGGCAGTGGCTGTTTTGTTGAAGCTACCAATTCAAACATACTCCAATCAGCACAGTCAAGGAGCGTGGGTGATTGAAAATATTAAAGATTGTGATAAAATTCATCTATTTTCTATAATGTGCTCATGAGAGTGTGTGACAATTAATGTGAGACATTAGAAATATGCTATTCCTCCCTACAGTATATTCTAGCCGTGCGTACGTGTCAGTAACGTTTTCCGTTTATATATATATATCCACGTTTTCAGTTATATATATATTCACATAGGAACTAATAATAGAACTAGTAATATTTGTGACATAACAGCATGTTCTGCAATGAATAAATCTGCATACAATCAGATAAATGAGGCGGCCCGCATCAGAATTTTCATCTCCAATACAGTTGCATGTGTCTTCTGCCTCAGATCACACTCATACAAAGCACCACTATACATTTAGCAATTTGAGAGGTTATTTTAAGTTTTTGCTAATGAAGCAGAGACAGTGTCCATTGTAATTAGAGCAGAACAGTTTGAATAGACAGGTGTCGTATTGTGGAATATCTGGGGCAGATAAGGCAATGTCACTCATCAGACATTTGCTACACATTGTAGCACAGCCTCAATCAGCTGTCACCACACTGCTTGTGTTGGCGGTATTACAAAGGACAATGACTGCAGAATTGAAAGAACTATTTTTGTGTTGGAACAGATGGTTTTCATTGATGTAAAACGGGATTTGATACAAGCCACGGGTCAGATTATTAATATCCTGAACACAGATTTATGGAAAAGATTAGTGCAATTGCTTTCTTGTTTTTTCATGACTTTGTACATCATTAGCACCTGTAAAATCGGACTGTTTAGTAAAAGGTCAGAGAATGTCATGACAAACACGAGTACAAAGTTCAAACATTCTCCATTGTTACAGCAGGAGTTAATGGAAAAGCGTGAAATAAAACCATGACTATACCCGGAGTGTTTTCCAGCTTCAAACAATACTTCCTGTACTTACATTTACTCCCATCTTGTATTTGAACCAACAAGGTATAAATTAGCAATCTTCAGTAGCCGCCATTACTTCTACATATGTAACAAAGCGTGCCGTAGAGAGGGCTATAACACTACCCAGCAGTGCCAGGCCACATTCACAAAAAGTAGGAGATTGTTCATTTCTCACTGATCCAACTAAGGGCACAAAAAAGTACTATGTGTCTTCGAAACAATCCTTCGCCGAGTCCTCAATGGAAGAGGTATGCAATGCATGTGTCTTCCTCTGGGTAGACAAAACAACAAGAGAGCTATCTATTGCCAGAAGCTACCAAAGTACCAAAAAACTGCTGGCTGAAATGCAGGCAGGCTATGCCACAAGTGAGATCGAGGAGGCACACACGGACATGCTCAGTCTCATTCCTATCCCATTCAGCCACGTAGTTACTTGCATCTTACTGAGCGACACACTCAACAGCCACACGTTCACCACATTCATTCAACCAACCACATCCTTATTTCATTCATCCAACCACATGCTCATTCTCATCTCACGCATCCAACCACATACTCACTCCCATCCCACTCAACCGCACAAAACACATGCTGCACAGACAACCCCACCTACACATGTATTATATGCAGATGCAAAATGCACATAGCAATCACCAATCACAAATTCAGTCTCCACAAGCACAACGTCTTTACCAGCTTACACAATTTTATGAAATGATGTGCCCATAGCATCAAAACAAGCCCAGCATGAAGCTTCTATCACAATTAGAAGCAAAGTTATGAATTGTTTTGATGACTTTGTAAGCAAAAAACTTGTTCTCATGTTTGTAATCTTACAACATGAATACTGTATAGCCGGGGGATAAATGTTGCATATTTATTATTTATTTTATTTATTTATTTATAAAGGATTTTACCAGGAAGGATACATTGAGATTTCTCTCGTTTTCAAGTATGTCCTGGGTTCAAGAACATTGAATGGTTACAGAAATACAAAATAGTAAAATGCAAGATATTAACACAAGACCAAATATACAGATTAACAGAAAAATAAATATGTAGGAAATATAGTCACTATGTTACATGTTTACAGGTGCATTCCGTATTGAGGTATGTTAATAGGGAGCTCTTAAGGGACTTTAGACTGGGGGAAGATTTGATGGCGTCTGGGAGGTTATTCTATATTTGCGGTGCTCTGTAGGAAAATGATGATCGAGCCACTGTCTTTTTGTATTGTGGTATTGCAAGTAAGGTGCAGGTCCTGGATCGGAGGTTATAGGATGAGGGAACTGCCGGGGGAAGCAGCATATTCAGGTAGGGTGGCAGCTTCTCAGAAAAGCTCTTAAACACCATGTTAGAAAGGTGAAGGGTGCGTCTAGATTCCAGCGATGGCCAGTTTAGTTCTTTTAACATGTCACAATGGTGGGTCATGTAGTTACATTGTAGCACAAAGCGGCAGAATGAGTTATACAATGTAGTAAGTTTCTGAAGGTGTGTTTGCGGGTCCGCTGCATACACTACATCTCTGTATTCAATGGCTGACATAAGCATTTGTTGCACAATCTGCTTTCTTACCGCGGGGCTCAGGCAGGATTTGTTTCTGTACAGGGCACCTAGTTTGGGGTAGAGTTTAGATGAGAGTTTTTCTATGTGGGGGCCAAAAGATAGATTTGTGTTTAACCACATACCTAGATATTTGAGAGAAGTGACTTTAGTCAGTGTGCCATTTGATCTTGTCCCCACACATAGATGGGGTGTTTGCAATTTGTGTAGTTTAGGTGCGGTTCCAAAGAGCATTGTAACAGTTTTGTCAGTATTTAGAAAACGTTTGTTATCTGCGATCCACTTTTCTACCCCATGTCGCTTGCCATTGTACCAAATGTAATGAAAATCTGAGATGGCTGGGTTGGGACCTGTGATGAATTGACGTGGAATGTCCATTTCATGTTTACATATACACTAATAAATAGTCAAAAATGCAAGCACCACTTTGTGCAGGTATGCAGCAAATACACAGTGACTTAAAATAAAAGGTTTTATCATGAAGTGGCTCGACTCTGTAAATATAGATACTTTTATTATTTAAGATAACTAAAATGACACTTAATAAAATCCAACATATCAGAGCAACATTAAACCATGCTATGACTACCAGACGAGTTTGAGAATGAAGTTGAGAGAGTAATAATACTTGGTTGGTAAAAGGTAGAATAATAATGATTTCCACTTTCAGCTATGTTAGAGGAGAGATTTGTTTTAACACATCCTGTTACCATACCAGGATTGGTTCCAAAATCAGAAGTACTTGATAAATACACCTGAACTCATAAATGTAAATCATGGAATGTGTAAAGTACTTTTAAATAATAGTTTCCCATGAGGAATACTGTATTTGATTCTTTCCTATCTAAATATGGGTTCCAAAATGATTGTTGCTGTTTGAAAAGAAACAAAGGCTTAAGTTACATAATAATAACAAACTCTTTCCAGAGCCCTGTAAAGCAGAGTTGGCATGCTTTCTTATCTGCATAATAAAATTCTTCTCCTAATTCTGTCTGTTTCAATCTAACTGGACAGATCCAACTTCAGACTTGTTTAAAGTTTAGAAAAATAGCAGGGTAGGAGAAAAATTCCTCCAAAATGCAAGCCTGACATGATACAAAGTCACAAGTTAGAAAGGTCTTTCTAGCAGGTCAACAATCCACAAAGGCTTAAGCATTTATTTATTTTTTTTGTGAAGGATTTTTACCAGGAAGGATACATTGAGATTTCTCTCTTTTTCAAGTATGTCCTGGGTGGCGAGTATGTACCGTTAGTTGTCTTGCCGAAGGACACTTAGTAGAGAGGCTGCTCGCTGGGATCGAGCCCATGACTCCACAGGCTCTCTCCATGCAGAGCAGTGATGTTACCTCTACTCCACCAGGGGCAGATCCAGAGACTAGTTTCGGGAGGGGCACTGACAGAAAATAAGGGGCAGTATTACAATGTTGGTGCTAACTTAACCAGAGCTGTTGTAAACTTAAAACCTCCATAGGCTATAATGGCTCTGGTAAGTTTACACCAGCTCTGGTTAAGTTAGCACCAACCATGTAATATGGCCCAAGGTGTTTTAGCAGAGAGCCCGACTCACGAGAATTTACAGATGGCCCAGCTCACAGGAGTTTACAATCTAGAGGAGCAGAGGGCCTGGCTCACAGGAGTTTACAATCTAGAGGAGCAGAGGGCCCGGCTCACAGGAGCTTACAATCTAGAGGAGCAGAGGGCCCGGCTCACAGGAGCTTACAATCTAGAGGAGCAGAGGCCCGGCTCACAGGAGCTTACAATCTAGAGGAGCAGAGGGTCCGGCTCACAGGAGCTTACAATCTAGAGGACCAGAGGGTCCGGCTCATAGGAGCTTACAATCTAGAGGAGCAGAGGGTCTAGCTCACAGGAGCTTACAATCTAGTGGAGCAGAGGGTCAGGTTCACAGGAGTTTACAATCTAGAGAAGTAGAGGGTCCGGCTCACAGGAGTTTACAATCTAGAGAAGCAGAGGGTCTGGCTCACAGAGTTTACAATCTAGAGAAGCAGAGGGTCTGGCTCACAGGAGTTTACAATCTAGAGAAGCAGAGGGTCTGGCTCACAGGAGTTTACAATCTAGAGAAGCGGAGGGTCTGGCTCACAGGAGCTTACAATCTACAGGAGCAGAGGGCACCCAGGAGCTTACAATCTAGAGGAGCAGAGGGCACCCAGGAGCTTACAATCTAGAGGAGCAGAGGGCACACATGAGTTTACAATCTAGAGGGGCAGAGGGCACACAGGAATTTACAATCTAGAAGAGCAGAGGGCACACAGTTGCTTACAATCTAGAGGAGCTGAGGGCACGCAGGAGTTTACAATCTAAAAGAGCAGATGGCACCCAGGTGCTTACAATCTAGAGGAGCAGAGGGCACCCAGGAGATTACAATCTAGAGGAGCAGAGGGCACCCAGGAGTTTACAATCTAGAGGAGCAGAGGGCACCCAGGAGCTTACAATCTAGAGGAGGGAAGGACGCATTGAGATTTCTCTCGTTTTCAAGTATGTCCTGGGTGGCGAATATGTACCGTTAGGTGTCTTGCCCAAGGACACTTACTGGAGAGGTTGCTCGCAGGGATCGAACCCATGACTCCACAGGCTCTCTCCACGCAGAGCAGTGATGTTACCTCTACTCCACCCAGCCAGTATAAAAATTATATATTGATATAAATGTAATTTATAGTTTAATTTTGTTCAATAAATATAGTGCATTCAGAAAGTATTCAGATCCTTTTGCTTTTATGTTGCAGTCTTACACTATTTCCTTTTTTTTTCATGTTTAACCACACGAGTCTGTACTCAATACCCCATAACAAAAAGCAAATACAAATTTTGACAGCACTGCAAAGGTATTAAAAATCTAGAGGAGCAGAGGGCACACAGGAGTTTACAATCTAGAGTAGCAGAGGGCTCACAGGAGTTTACAATCTAGAGGAGCAGAGGGTTCACAGGAGTTTACAATCTAGAGGAGCAGAGGGCACACAGGAGTTTACAATCTAGAAGAGCAAAAGGCACACAGGAGTTTACAATCTAGAGGAGCAGAGGGCACTCAGGATTTTACAATCTAGAGGAGCAGAGGGCAAACAGGAGCTTACAACCTAGAAGAGCAGAGGGTACACAGGAGCTTACAATCTAGAAGAGCAGAGGGCACACAGGAGTTTACAATCTAGAGGAGCAGAGGGCACACAGTTGCTTACAATCTAGAGGAGCAGAGGGCACACAGGAGTTTACAATCTAAAGGAGCAGAGGGTACCCAGGAGCTTACAATCTAGAGGGGCAGAGGGCACCCAGGACCTTACCATCTAGAGGAGCAGAGGGCACCCAGGAGCTTACAATCTAGAGGAGCAGAGGGCACACAGGAGCTTACAATCTTGAGGAGCAGAGGGCACCCAGGTGCTTACAATCTAGAGGAGCAGAGGGCACCCAGGAGTTTACAATCTAGAGGAGCAGAGGGTACCCAGGAGATTACAATCTAGAGGAGGGAAGGACGCATTGAGATTTCTCTCGTTTTCAAGTATGTCCTTGGTGGCGAGTATGTACCGTTAGGTGTCTTGCCCAAGGACACTTACTGGAGAGGTTGCTCGCAGGGATCGAACCCATGACTCCACAGGCTCTCTCCACGCAGAGCAGTGATGTTACCTCTACTCCACCCAGCCAGTATAAAAATTATATATTGATATAAATGTAATTTAGTTTAATTTTGTTCAATATATATAGTGCATTCAGAAAGTATTCAGATTCTTTTGCTTTTATGTTGCAGTCGTACACTATTTCTTTTTTTTTCATTTTTAACCACACGACTCTGTACTCAATACCCCATAGCAACGAAGCAAATACAAATTTTGACAGCACTGCAAAGGTATTAAAAAGAATGGAGATTTCACATTGGCAGAATATTCAGGCCCATTGCCATGACATGAAAGTTAGCTCAGATGTATCCAATTTCTCTGGGTCATCTTCAGGATGCTTCTATTTTTTGTTTTGAGTTTCACATCATAATTAAATAAACTATCTGGGCACAGGGGCGGAACCAGAAACAGGTTTCGGCACTCTACCAGCTTTGGCGGAGCTGGTGTTGAGTTTGGAGTGACAGACGGAGTTGCGCCGAATCGTAGGCTGTGCTCGTCACACTCACTCTGCTCGTGACACTGCACAGCTATGCTCTGCATTCTGGAACATGCTCTGTCACCGAGAATCAAGCGCCATCAGCAGTAACACGCCGCAGGTCCAGACACCCACTGATAGAGATACAAACACATACATAGCTATACACACATACATACGCCATTTAGGAAAGTTATTATAGGCATGTTCAAAAATGTGACTATTCGTAAACTTTATAGGCGGCATCACAAAATTTCGGGCCATTGATGTGGCAGATTAGATCTGTATATCTATCGTGATATGTATATATGTATCTACCTGTTTTTATGTATCTATATACTTGTACATACATATCTACTCTACATAGGCATATTCATATCTGGGAAGTGCCCAGTTTCCACAGCTGCCTTGAGTAGGTGCTAGAACGGAATTAGAATTGTTATCTGTTTTTCCCCTGGGAGGGATATAACGGGTGGCTGCGAAGTGGAATTTCTTTGATCCAGGATCAGGGTGGAAATCACCCATTTGGTGAAAGGGAAGGTCCTGTGTCCTCTATTCACACCTTGGAGTCCTTGCTGAAGACAGCGCGGCACCAAGCTGCAAGGGGCCATGCCTTTCAAAGAAGTAATCACTTCCTTTGATCACTAGGAGGGGGTCTTTGGAGATGATTGATATCTTTGGGCAATTAGAATTAACGAAGAAGCGTACTGAGCGTGCCCAGGAAAGGGGAATGCTGGGACATGTAGTGCAGGGGGCTGTACAATTTATGTTTTTTTTTTAATGACCAGGAAACCCTATATATTCTGGAGCACGCCATGTGGCTGCTGCGGGTCTAAGGGGGTTCACTCTACATGATGATCTGTCCATGCTTCAATCTCCAGCCCTCGGAGTCACAACGGTCTGATTAGCTTATTGACGTGTAAGTAAGGCTCTGTGTTTTCTCATTTTATTTTCTTGCTGTTTGTGTGTAATTGATTTATCATATCCATTTTTTCTGTAACAAATGCACTAAGATAATTTTGTTATCATAATAAATACAACTTATTAAGTTCTGTGTTCTGACTGATATTCGCTCCACGACCCCATGCTAACTGAAGGGACTGGATTATTGGGGTTTTTTTTTTTTTTTTTTAAACATATTTTTATTCGTCTCAGATCAAGATGAATTTACAGAAAAAGGGGTAAGAGTTTTTTTTTTTTCCTTTTCATATCATGTACAATCTGTAACAATGCAAAAAAAAAAAATCACAGCTTCCGGTGTTAATTAAAGTATTACATCACAAACCAGTACCGAAGTGTCATGGTAACGTCAGCATTTAAAGCTCAGAGGTGGACGGCTGGGTTAGGGTATCCCGGGAAGTGGAGGCAAGAAAGTTAACTAACAAGTGGTCAGAGGTATCTGAGGGGATCGGAGGGGTGTTCCGCAGCATTTGTAGGGAATACCATGGGGCATCGCAGAACGTGTTTCGTAGGGAGGTTTTGACCTCAGGTGGTAAGGCACAAATAAAAGGGGACCAGTGGGTAAAGAATTGTTGAGTTTTCTCAGTCTGATGTAGTGAGGCCTCAGACCAGTCAGCCAAGAATATGGAATAAATTCTGTCGTACATCATGCGGAATGAGGGAGGGGTACCAGATATCCATTGAGATAATATGGCCTTTTTGCCCGTCGCTGCTAAGAGACCTAACCAAAACCGGTGGCATCTAGAGAGGGGTTGAAGGGTCTGTGATTATTGGGGGTTTTTTAAGCTCGAGTATCTACTAGATTGTGTGAGTTGCGGTCGCTGGGACGGTTGGGTAAGTGCACGGGGATTGTTGTCCGCGTAGTCATTATTTGGGTCTAGGACAGACAGATAGTGAATTGCTTAACCCTGCGTCTTTCTCTGCGGCGCGCATAGTGTTCGTGAGAACTAGTGGCAGCATAACGAATAGAGTAAGAAAGTGGGTGTAAGGATTGTGGGAAACGTAGTCGCTACCCCAGGTTGAGAGAAGACTGGTACAGCATTGCAATCCTGGGACCACTTCATCATGCTCTACGTGCCTGTTGCGAGCGGAGACATTGCCGGAATGGTTGGGTAAGCGCACGGGGGATTGTTGTCTGTGTAGTCATTATCTGGGTCTAGGATAGACAGATAGTGAGTTGCTTAACCCTGCGTCTTTCACTGCGGCGCTCGTAGTTGTCTTGACAACTGATATCAATAAAATGTTAACTAAAATCAAAGCAAAGTTGTAACAGATCTCTGTACCCGGACAGGGTCACATCTGCCAAATGCTGCTTCCTCGCTGGACACCCAGTTTCTCCTTCGTGACTCTCACACCTTTCTCTTGTACCTTAGCCACAGCTCAAGGCCCGGTGCCTATAGAGAGCCTCACTAGCACCCCCAGAAATAAGCCGAAGCTGTAGACCTGGAGCCTTTCCTTGGCACAGTGGGCAGAAGATTCCTGGTTCCCCAAAACATGAGTCGTGACTTCAAGCTTGGTCAGAATAGAACTGACTGTTTATTCACAGAGAGTATGGAAAAAAGATACCTCCAGCGCTGCAAGGAATGGTGCACTGGTGCTACCACATTTATACACTGAGGAAGGGGCTGTGTCCCCGAAACGTTTGTTTTGTGTTTTCTTTTTGTTTATTTAAAATAAATGTGGTAGCACCAGTGCACCATTCCTTGCAGCGCTGGAGGTATCTTTTTTCCATACTTGCTTAAGATTCATTACCCTCTTGGTTGGATGTACAAGAGTGAATTGCCTCTCCAGCAGCAGCTGAGTATATTTTCATAAATTTTCTTAAAGAACTTTCTTTTGGGTATTGTGGATACCCAACCCCATACATAATTTTTGTGTTCCTATTCACAGAGAGGACAGATAGAGTCAAGGACCATAACATTTGCATACAATCAAACAGACAATATCACAGATCAGATAACTACCCAGGGCCTTCAAACAATGGAGAATGGGGGAAGGAGAAAGCACGTAAACAAAAGGAATTTCTTACCGAGAGAATTTACACAATAGCAGGTACTAATACAGAGATCTACACTATACAGGGAATAACACACAGACATTAGACATCTTTAGTTAACTGGCATAGCTATAAAACAGGGAAAATCACATTGGGGTACTTATAAAAATAAGGGCTAACGAACTTTTAATAACACACAAATAAATAAACACTTGAACTGTTGTACTGCGCTACAGCATAGTGGCGGCCGTCCTGTCACATATCTTCCCCAAGTTACCAGTTGGCAGACCCGGTGAGACCCAAGGCGGGGCCACTTGGCGATGTCCACGGACCCCACCAAATATCTTTAAAAGGTCCACCAGTTCCCCAATAGTCTCTTTCACGGGCCATAGTCTGTAGGCAGGAGGCTAGCGTGCAGCCCCCTCCAAGTAGCACAACGACATTGTGTTCTATCACATATCTCCCCCTTCCAAAACAGACTAACCAGGTCTAGACCCGCGTTAGTCGCAAACTCCCACCCCAGAAAAACATCCTGCCGGAAAGTTTGATTCGGGCACTGGGGAGCAAAACTGCTTCTGCAGCCTCCCCTAGATTGCGCTGTCCACTCAGAAGAGATTACAGCTGCTCCATCTCTTGGTATTGCGATCAGCTGCTGGAGAGAATGGGGGGTGACTGGTGTCTCATCAGGAGATGGCTGGGGATCTGCGCCAACTGCCCAGCACTCAGAGGGCACACACTTGGAAACCATAGTCTCATCTATACTCCCACAGTAAATGTCTCCCACATCCAGGGGGAGGGGGTCAGCAGCACACTTTGACTGGAAAAAGGGGGCACCCCCATCCTCACACTGGGGCTTGATCTGCTGAGGAGTGATACCAGCTGGCTCCCTTCCTGGGATTATTACCTGCAGTTGGAGAGGTACAAACAGCACTCTCTTCCAGAGATGCCCTCTGTTGCGATGCCAGCTTTTCCGCTGGGTTGGGGTACTGCTCCCCCGTGCATAAATGATAATCCGTAAGTGCTGGAGCGCCTGCCGATACAAACGTTGAATCTGGGCCAACTGCCCCACATCTTCCGGGCTTCGTGGGAAGGACCGCAGCCTCTTCTTCTAGGGAAATTTGCTGCTCTAGGGGCATAAACTCTGAGCCCAGTTGCTAATCGTAATCTAGCATTGCTTGGCAGTCCCCCTGTAGCTGTTCCTCCTCGATGGAAATGTCGATAAGATCGTTATTCTCTGTGTCCACCATCTGGGGGCACCTCTGACCTTCTTCCTCCTCTTTACGCTCCAACATTGCCGCACTTGCTGGGCAGAAACTACTGGCGCTCTGCCCACTGGCCTGTGTGTCTGCTGGTCTTTCTAGCTTGACCCAGCCAAAGGGAGCCAAGCCTAGCTGTTTATTGGACTCTAACAACGTCTTGTAGGCTATTTCCAGCTCCCATTCCTGGACACCAAGGAATTCCACACCCTCCTGGAACAAAACGTCACCAGAGAGCTCCATCTCTCTCTCTCTGCACTCCAAGATATCCTCCAGACGCCACTCCGATTCACTCCCAAAATCTGGATCCTCCACTAGCTTCTCATGTAACAGTCCAAGGCTGCCGTAGCCATAGCCTTCCGTCGGGCTGTCATCCGCTAGCCAGGAGTACACTTTTGCCGCATACCATCGGAGGGCTCTGTATCTTTCCTCTAGTGCCATTTCCTTCAGAATCAGTCTGCGGAGCTCCTGCACATCCTCTTCTGGTGGCTCTTCTCCCAGGCCCACCATACGACTCTCCAATATTATCTCGTACCTCACGTAGCCCAAGGGGATCATTTTGCCATTGTACATTCACTCGGCATGAAGAGCTTCCCACCACATCATCAGACGGATCTTCGCACTCTCTTCCAGCAGGACCTGTTCCGTCATCGGTTCACTATGCTGGTTCTGCCATTCTCGTAATCTACGTCTGAAGTCTGTCTCTGTGACTGTGGCCATCTTCTGCTTGCTTCTCCCGCACCATCTGGATATCGAATCCCAGTGATGGTTTGGATGTCCTTAGACTGTAGGAAGCATCCCACGCGCTACCACCAATGTAACAGATCTCTGTACCCGGACAGGGTCACATCTGCCAAATGTTGCTTCCTCGCTGGACACCCAGTTTCTCCTCGTGACTCTCACACCTTTCTCTTGTACCTTAGCCACAGCTCAAGGCCCGGTGCCTATAGAGAGCCTCACTAGCACCCCCAGAAATAAGCCGAAGCTGTAGACCTGGAGCCTTTCCTTGGCACACCGGGCAGAAGATTCCTGGTTCCCCAAAACATGAGTCGTGACTTCAAGCTTGGTCAGAATAGAACTGACTGTTTATTCACAGAGAGGACAGATAGAGTCAAGGACCATCACATTTGCATACAATCAAACAGACAATATCACAGATCAGATAACTACCCAGGGCCTTCAAACAATGGAGAATGGGGGAAGGAGAAAGCACGTAAACAAAAGGAATTTCTTACCGAGAGAATTTACACAATAGCAGGTACTAATACAGAGATCTACACTATACAGGGAATAACACACAGACATTAGACATCTTTAGTTAACTGGCATAGCTATAAAACAGGGAAAATCACATTGGGGTACTTATAAAAATAAGGGCTAACGAACTTTTAATAACACACAAATAAATAAACACTTGAACTGTTGTACTGCGCTACAGCGTAGTGGCGGCCGTCCCGTCACAAAAGTATCTTATTTAAATTTTTTATAGTTTAGAAACTCGATGCTAGTTTTTAATGCAATGCAGCTCTGTTATACACCTGCACTCCCTGAATATATTGAGGAGTTCCTAAAAGGAGGAACATTAGGACCCCAAATAGGGACTGTCCCTCAAAAACAGGGACATTTGGGAGAAATGCAGCCAGGTATACACTCATACCAGTGGCAGAAGTACCAGGGTCGCAGCGGTCGCAGTTGCGACTGGGCCCTGGCATTCCGCCACTGGAGGGGGGCCCGGCGCCGCCCGCCAGATTCCGGCAATCAGCGCCGGAATCTGGGAGCCGCGCGCTGGCCGTCCCTCTCCCTGCGAGCGGCCACTGACATGCAGCTTGGCCGCTCACGTGGGATAGGAACCACCTGACCAGCGCACGAGATCCTCTCGCGAGACCTCTGCGCTGATGAGGTGGTTTCCGGCGAGCGGCCAAGACGCATGTTTCTAGTGGCCGCTCACCTCGGAGAAGAAGCTGCATCGCCGGCGGAGGTAAGAGCTGGGGGATGGGGACCCAAATACCCATGAGAGCTGGGGGCCCTTATACCCATGAGCTGGGGGCCCTTATACCCATGAGCTGGGGGGGCCTTATACCCATGAGCTGGGGGGCATATCCATGAGCTGGGGGGCATACCCATGTGAGAGTTGGGGGCATATCCATGAGCTGGGGGTGCATATCCATGAGCTGGGGGCATATCCATGAGCTGGGGGTGCATATCCATGAGCTGGGGGGAATATCCATGAGCTGGGGGCATATCCATGAGCTGGGGGGCATATCCATGAGCTGGGGGTGCATATCCATGAGCTGGGGGCATATCCATGAGCTGGGGGTGCATATCCATGAGCTGGGGGGAATATCCATGAGCTGGGGGCAAATCCATGAGCTGGGGGGCATATCCATGAGCTGGGGCAAATCCATGTGTGAGCTGGGGCATATCCATGTGTGAGCTGGGGCAAATCCATGAGCTGGGGCAGTATGAATATATATATATATCGGGGGGATATACATGTGAGCTGGGGGCATTTTTATATGGTCTGTTCTTATTGGAAAGCGTCACATGACATTAAAGAAAAGTATCGGTACTCGGTATCGGTGAGTACTTTTAAAAAGTATCGGTACTCGTACTCGGTCTTAAAAAAGTGGTATCGGTGCATGCCTAGGCAATACTATCTTTGTTTTATTTTGCAGTGAAAAATAAGTAAAAATACATCGATTTTTTTTGGGGGGGGGCCCTTCGTGGATTCTTGCACCGGGGCCCTCAGGTTTCTAGTTACGCCACTGACTCATACACAGCTGCATACAAACATACACTCAAAAGACACATACATAGCTACTGTATATACACACTATACAGATACACACACAGGCTTGGACATACAGGGCAGTATTACAATGTTGGTGCTAACTTAATCAGAGCAGTTGTAAACTTAAATCCTCCATAGGCTATAATGGCTCTTGGAAGCTTACAACAGCTCTGGTTAAGTTAGCACCAACTATGTAATATGGCCCACAGTATACACACTTTAGAGGTTTATATATTTTGAGTGTATCCAGGATATAGCCTTGTCAAGTGAACTGCAGGAGGTTTGATACACAGATGTTAACCCCTTTGCGTCTGAGCCTTTTAACTTCACTTTTTCTACAGAAATACACAATGTTAAACAAAATTGAGAAAAACACAGTTTTCTCTGGCATTTTATTTTTACTCAGTACATTGCAAATAGTCATATTTGGTATCATTGGAAAGGGCAGAATCTGGCCTTTCAAATGACACCTCAATGGTCTATATATAGGATGTGTCGAACCGGAGACAAAGGGTTTCACACATCCAAATGTTCCCTGTATCACAAACAATGGGTCTGCAGCTCGGGGGGGGGGGTGAATACCCGCTCTGTCCTCTCTCTGGATCTGCCAGTGTCTGAGCAAAAACCAAAACGAGGTCAAAAGAACTACCTGCAGACCTCAAAAACAGGATTGTGTTGAAGTATAGACCTGGTGTAGGATACACACATATTTTGACAGCATTGAAGGAAACCAGAAGCACAGTGGCCCTCATAATTCTTAACGTGAGGAAACTTGGAACAACCAGGGCTCTTCTTTGAGCTGGCAGGTCCGGAAAACTGAACAAATGGGGGAGAAGGACTTTGGTAAGAAGGGTGACCAAGAACCCACTGATCATTCTGGGTTTAAGAAATTATGTGTTGAAACGTGAGCCACTTGCAGGACTACCATCACCGCGACACTAAAGCAGTCTGGCCTTTTTCGGAATACTGGCCAGAGGATGCCTCTTCTCACTGCAAGACACAGGAACATCAGCTTGGAATTTGCAAACAAAGTACCTAAAAGACTCTCTGATTCAAAGAAACACTGTTCTCTCGTCAAAAAATTTTTTTGACCGGTTAGGCCTCAACTCACTGAATCAAGTCTGAGCATCTGAGACCAGACGCTCACCTTTCAACAGTAAAATAACCCTAAGCACACATCCAACTCTGAGTGGTCCTGAGTGGCCCAGCCAGAGACCCAACATGAACCCAATTGAACACCTTCTGAAAGACCAAAAATAGCTGTCCCAGGACCAACACCATCCAACCTGATAGAGCTTGAGAGGAACTGTACAGATCTTTATGACCAAATGTGATATCCATCCCCGATGTTAGTTTTTAGGTTTGTTTGCCTTTGTTTATCTCATGCAAGAAATTCTTTAATAATACAAATCAAAAAGACAGCAAAACAAGTATTAAATCTTAGGTGCACATGCTCAGCAGCATCTACTGTATATGAAAATGGAGTCTGCATGCTCTGTAACTTCCATTCACATATTTATCTGAATGGATTCAAGGCAACTCCAATTAAATTTTAAGGAAATAGAAGAAACATGTCTTTAATACACATTATGCAATAAACGTTAGAAGTCAACAACTAAAGGATGAAACCTAGGTTGTTTTATTCCATGAGAAAAAAACATGCATCTGTCATGCGAATAAAAAATAAAAAGTTTTGAAGAGTATCGGTTTTATACTCTACCTGTTGCCCTGCTTGCAGTCTGGAGCCAGGAGTATCCCATTAATACAAAACTGAACAGTTACGGTAACAAAAATATTTATATTTCACACCAAACAAGGGTTAACACTATGTAGGATAAATGAAAACCAAATAATCTGAAATGAAATATCTATTGAATCTTCCATTGATGCATTTCCTCACCACCAATTAGACCCTCCCATGTAACTGGAGATGTTACTATAGTCTGGACCAGCACTGCATGAGTTCACCTAGCAGCATTTAAAGGAACCCTACCACCAAAAAAATTAACAGGGTTATCCAAAGAGATTCGAAAAGTCACCGCACGTTCGGTGACTTTTCGTTCTCTTCAATTCGGTTCCTTTTGCCGATTGCATTTCGGTGACCCTGCGGTGTATTCAGCAAACACCACAGGGTCCCCGAATTGCAGGGAAAAGCTGCCGCAAACCCGACGAAAACTAACCGAATGCACGCTGAAAACAAGCAAAAACATCTGGATTAACCTTCGAAAAAGCCGAACATGAGCCGAACAGGAGCCGAACAGGAGCCGAATCACACAGAGCCGAAGCAGCTGAGACGCAGAGGAGGCAGTGAATAAATTAGAAAAACCATTTGTATGAATCTGGGAAAAAGAAACGCTGTTTGCAAAGAAACTACTGAGCGAAAATGTCAGAAATTTTCACAGGAGGTCCAGGGAATGATAATAAAGAGGGCTGTTACAGAAAAAATAAGTAAACTGAAAAAAATAAATAAAAAAAAATCGGACTTTTTTAAAAAAAAAAAAAAAATCTGAAAAATGCTTAAAGTATCCTAAAAAAATCTATAAATAAAGAGACTCTTTGCTGCAGAATTTTATAATGAACGGTTTATTAGATATTGAATTAAAACGGGAATATTTTTAACATTGAAGCCTATGGGATTCTCCTGAATAAACTTGCCGAATTAAACCACCGAATGGCAGGGCATTTCGGGAACCTTTCACTGCTGGTTTGTGTTCTCTGAATAGCCGAAGCATTGCTTCTCTATGGGGATTTCACTGCCCTCGAACAGGCACCGAACAGGCACCGTATGTGCAGGCAATTCGCCAGGATTTGGCGAATTGCCTGCTCTCTGGATAGCCGAATGGCCAGGAAAGGTAACCGAACGCTGATTTTCAGCGTTCGGTTACCTTTCTCAAGCAATTCGGATCTCTTTGGATAACCCTGTATGTGTTTGTATTTTGCTTATTATATGTTGCTGATATCTTACATGGTGATAACTTACACATGTGGTCTCCACTTTAGTCACTCTCCTAGGCCAGGTGAGAAGCATGGTGGTGGTGTTATTTATTTTATTTATTTATTTATTTATAAAGGATTTTACCAGGAAGGATACATTGAGATTTCTCTCATTTTCAAGTATGTCCTGGGTTCAAGAACATTGAAGTGTTACAGTTACAGAAATACAAAGTAATACAATGCAAGATATTAAAAAAAAAACAACACAAATATACAGATTAACAGAAAATAAATATGTAGAAAAAGTCATTATGTTACATGTTTACAGGTGCATTCTGTATTGAGGTATGTTAGTAAGGAGCTCTTGAGTGACATAAGACCGGAAGATATGATGGTGTCTGGGAGGTTATTCCATAATTGTGGTGCTCTGTAGGAAAATGAGTATCGAGCCACTGTCTTTTTGTATTGTGGTATTGCAAGTAAGGTGCTGGTCCTGGATCGGAGGTTATAGGATGAGGGAGCTGCTGGGGGAAGCAGTCTATTCAGGTAGGGTGGCAGCTTCGCAGAAAAGCTCTTAAACACCAGGCTGGAAAGGTGAAGGGTGCGTCTAGATTCCAGCGATGGCCAGTTTAGCTCTTTTAACATGTCACAATGGTGGGTCATGTAGTTACATTGTAATGCAAAGCGGCAGAATGAGTTATATAATGTAGTAAGTTTCTGAAGATGTGTTTGTGGGGCGGCTGCGTACACTACATCTCCGTAATCAATAGCCGGCATAAGCATTTGTTGTACAATCTGCTTTCTTACCGCGGGTCTCAGGCAGGATTTGTTTCTGTACAGGGCACCTAGTTTGGGGTAAAGTTTAGATGAGAGTTTTTCGATGTGGGGGCCAAAGGATAGATTAGGGTCCAACCACATACCTAGATATTTGAGAGAAGTGACTGTGGTCAGCGTGCCATTTGATTTTGTCCCCACACATAGATGGGGATTTTGCAATTTGTGTAGTTTAGGTTTTGTTCCAAAAAGCATCGTTACAGTTTTGTCATTATTTAAAAAAAGTTTGTTGTGTTTGATCCACTTTTCTACCTCTGTGAATTGTTCTTGCAGCACGGCTTCCAGCTGCCGGAGATTTGGTTTGCTGGTATAGATTACGGTGTCGTCTGCGTACATGTGTACAGTTGAGACTTCGCAGACATTGGGCAGATCATTTATGAATATAGTGAATAGCAGGGGGCTGAGTATTGAGCCTTGGGGTACACCGCAAGTGACAGGGAGGGGGAGAGAGGAGCTGCCAGAAATGGACACATATTGTGATCGGTCGGATACATATGATTGAAACCAGGTTAACGTGCGATCACCAATGCCAGAGTTTTTAAGTTTTTCTAACAAGATGCCATGGTCTACTGCGTCAAAGGCCTTGGCAAAATCAAGGAAGATGGCTCCATCTTTGTTGGGATCCCGCTTCTTCCCTCCTGCACCTATCAGTACATGCTCCCACTCCCCTCTGTCCTTCTCCTTTGAAGCTCACTGTATACGCTTTTTCTCCCCTCTCTCTCTGAGTTGTTTTTGTTTATCGTCCTCCTGGATCAGCCTCCCAATTCCTTGACAACTTTGCAGCCTGGTTATCTCACTTCCTTTCTCCAAATGTACAAACACAAATCCTGGGTGACTTCAATATACCCATTGACAACTCTTCTGTCCCTGCTACTGCTAAACCTTTCAGATTATCCTTTGCTTTCTCCCAGGCCACCCTACCCCCTACTCACCATGACGGACACTCTATTGACTTGGTGTTTTCTTACCTCTGCACCATTTCAGACTTCACCAAATCGACCAGTCCCCATTTCTGACCACCACTTGCTCTCCTTTAACATCAACATGTAAATGAAACCAACTTCCTCTCCTTCCTCTTAGCCCTGCACCTTGAGGAATCTCCAGGCCATGGATCCTCTACAGTTCTCCAATCTCATTCAAAGTCCCCTCGCACACACTACCACTATAACCTGCCCTGACCGCGCCACATCCCACTACTACAACAACACTCTCTCGTCTGCTCTGGACTCTCTTGCTCCTTCACAAATGCGCAAAATCCCACATCATCTGTTTCAGCCCTGGCACTGTATGCAAACGCGCCACTTGCAGAGATGCTCCCACGGCAGCTGAGTGTGCCTAGAAGAAATCTCGCTCTGAAGCCGACTTCATCAACTAGAAGTTCATTCTCCACTCTTACGCACCTGCCATTCATCTAACCAAACAATCATATTTCTCCTCTCTTATAGCCTATCTTTCTTCCAAACCCTTAACTCGTTCCTCTATCCGCCTGTGCTACCTCCCCTATCCGACGTCAGTGCTCAGGATCTCGCTGGCTACTTCATAGAAAAACTCTTACTTTTCACAACAACATCCCAGCACATGCATATAATATTACTACTCCTCCCTAGTAAACTCCAATTTGACTCTCAGCTTCTTTGCCCCAGCCACAGAGGACTAAGTTCACTCTTTACTGTCTTCCTCACGCCTCACTACCTGCCCGCTCGATCCTATCCCTTCACATCTACTATCATCTCTATCCTTATCTCTCACTCCTGCTCTTACTCATAGCTTTAATTTAACCCTCTCTTCTGGTTCATTCGCCTCTCCTTTCAAGCATGTTACTATCACTCCTATTCTCAAGAAAATCTCCCTTGACCTTCATTCTCCAAGAAACCTCTGCCCAGTATCATTACTTCCACTAGCATCAAAACTACTAGAAAGGCTAGTTTAAGACCGCTTAACCCTCTTTCTATCCTGCAACTACTTGCTTGACTCCCTGCAATCGGGTTTTCGCTTCCAGCACTCAACAAAAAACACTCTTATCAATGACCTCCGCACCACTAAATGCAATGGCCGTCAATCTATACTCATCCTTCTTGACCTCTAAGCTGTCTTTGACACAGTCAACCATCTCCTCCTCTAACTGTACTCCAATTTCTGATTTTTTTTAACTGTTGACGGTATCGCTATCCTTCTTTCAGCCCAAGTCCGCTGTCTCGGAGTGACTCGACTCCAGTCTTTCCTTCAGCCCCACATCCAATCACTCCACAAATCACCTTCGCAATATTGCCAAAATTCATCTATTTCTAACTGCTGACACCATCAAGCAACTTATCCATTCTCTTATAATCTTCAACCTAGACTACTGCAACAACCTTCTGGCTGGCCTGCCTCTTCCTGCCTCTCCACCTTGCAGTCCATACTAAACGCATTAACCTGGTCTATCCATCACATCCGTCACCCTGTCTCTGCTGTTCCTCTGTGAATCCCTACACTAGCTCCCTATCACTGCAGAATTAAATTAAAATTACTGACCCTGAACTATAAAGCCCTCATTAATGCTGCTCTCCACTACCTGCCCACACTAATCACCAAATACACCCCAGCTCACCCCCTGAGATCCAACATTGACCTGCTCTTGGCTTCCTCCATTATCACCTCTTCACATGCCAGATTAAAGAACTTTTCTCGTGCTGCATCAACCCTATGCAACGCACTTCCACTTACTATCAGACTGTCCCCCATTCTGGCTTCTTTTAAACACTCTCTAAAGTCACTTCTATTTAGGGAAGCCTACCACCTAACCCTGTAACAACACATCCGACCCACCCAATTAAAGTTCTCCTCATCGCTCTCTGAATTAACATCTTATCCCAGCAGTTGTCCCCTCCTGTTTCTCACCCTTCACCCACTTAGTTCCCACGGGAATAGGGCCCTCAATTCCTCCTGAATCTGTTGGTTGAAATATTGACTTGCCTTCTTTGGTGTATTGTAGAATTTACCCATTGTACCTTTGTGCTGCGCTGTGGAATGTGGTGCTGCTTAATAAATAATATTATCATCATCATCATTTATACAGCGCCAACAGTTTCCGCAGCACTTTTCAATAACCAAAAGGAACAAGACACAAATAAACAAACATATCATGTGTGTGGTTTGGTGAGGAGAGGAAAAGGTTGGCATCAGTGATGTGGTACGCTATTCTGAAGAAATGGGTTTTGAGGGATTTTTTGAATGTCTGAAGATTAGGGGAGTGTCTGATAGGACGAGGCAAGTCATTCCACGGGACCGAAGATGCCCTTGAGAAGTCGTGGAGACAAGAGTTTGCAGTAAGTGTGTAGGCAGACAAGCGGAGATCTCCCGCCAACCGGAGCGGTCTACAACGGATGTGCTTGAGGAGTAACAAAGACATGTAAGGAGGGGTCAAGTTATTGAGTGATTTGAACGTGAGTGTCAGTATTTTAATCTGTATCCCGAAATGTACAGGAAGCCAATGGAGGGACCGGCAGAAGGGGGAGGTACACGAGGAGGACCGGTGATAAAAATAAGCCTGGCAGCTGAGGGCGTCTGGGAGGTCAATAAGGAGAGAATTACAGTAATCAAATTCTGATATAAAAAGTGCATGATCCAGCACCTTCTCAGTATCTTGCATCAGAAAGGGGAGGACGCGGGCAATGCCTTTGAGTTGATAATAACAGGATTTGGACACTGGATGTGGGGAGAAAACGTTAGTTCGGAATGAAAGTGACACCAAGGCAGCGAGCTTGAGTTTTCAGGCTAATGTGAGATCCATTTACTTGTAAAGACATAGGTGGCAGGAAGTTCATCTTGGAAGGAGGAATGATGTGAATTTCAGTTTTGGCAAGTTTAAAGAAGCAATAAGACATTCAGTGACACGATCCAGATCCAGGAGCGCAGGAGAGAGATCAAAGGAGGAGAGATTTTTTTGAGTATCATAGTATAGATGGTACTGGAATCAAAAGGAGTTGATTCTAGTCAGTTTGCCTAGAGAGGCAGTGTAGATCAAAAACAGAAGAGGGCCCAGTACTGAATTTTGGGGCACCCAAACAGAGACAGGCTGGTGGGAGGAGGTATTACCAGAAAATGAGGCACTGAATGATCATTGGGACAGACAGGAAGAGAACCATGAAAGAGCAGTACCTTGAAGGCGTATATCACAGAGAGTTTGTAGGAGGAGTGAATGGTCGATCGTATCAAACGTGGCTGAGAGATTAAGAAGGATCAGTAGAGAGTAGCACACCTTAGATTTAGCAGTAACAGAGTAATTGATTGGTTTAGTAAAAGATGTTTCTGTCAAGTGCAGGGATGAAAACCAGATTGCAGAGGGTCAAGGAAAGGGTGGGAATTCAGGTTGTCAATTAGACGGGCATACGCAAGTTTTGCAAGGAGTTTGGAGGTGAAAGGGAGTAAGGATCGGGGCAGTAGTTGGAGGGAGCAGTCGGGTCCAGAGATGGCTTTTTTAGGATCAGGATTACATTGGCATGCTTGAGGGGCGTAGGGAAACCCCCAGAGGATAAGGACAAATTAAAAGTGTGGGTCAAGGTTGGTACAAGAGAAGAGGAAAGTGTTTTGGTAAGGTGTGAGGGAATGGGGTCAAGGGGCAGGTAGTATGGTGAGAGGGAATTGTAATAGCGTAAAGACCTCTTGTTCAGTCACAGAAGGGAATGAGTTAAATGTGTGAGGATAGACATAATGAATATTTTCTTGAGTGGCTGATAATGACATTGTCACGATTTCGATTCTTATCTGTCCTATTTTTTCCTTGAAGAAGCACACAAGGTCAATGGCATTGAGGTCAGTGTGAGGAACAGCCACAGCAGGATAAGGAAGGGAGTTGAATGTGCCAAGCAGGCACTTTGGGTTCTGGGAGTGAGGGTGTATGAGGGCCGTATAATATGCTTGCTTGGTTAGAAAGAGGGCAGAGCTGTAGGACTGGAGCATAGATTTATAGTGAAGAAATTCTGAGGTGAAGTGGGTCTTTCTCTAATTGCGTTCAACAGTGCGAGAACATCTTTGGAGATACCGGGTTAGTTTTTTTATACCTCATAGACCAGGGTTTTGATGGTGCTATGTTATCGGGGGTGGAGGAGAGAGTAGAGTTGTAGCGGGTGGTGACTTCATTAGAACAGGAGAGCGATAGGACAAATGAGAGCAGTACGGATATATCAGCAGAAAACTGCTGCAGATCAAAAGAGTGGAGGTTTCTGCGAGCCTTGTTAGGTTTGGGTTCAGATGGTTGGACTAAAGTCATCATTGGAATGAGTACAGTTGGTAGCTCTAGCAACCAAGCAAAAGAAATGCCCAAAAAAGTAAAACATGTAATCTAGTCAGCAAGGAAGCAAATATTAACCATAGCGTAATAATTTCTTCAAAATTCAGAGTAGACTGTATACAGACTAACCAGGATATAATTATGGTACCACAAAAAAAAAAATCCTGAAGTATATTTTCAAAATTGCAGGGACATGATAGGAACCACTGTCTTAGAACAGTTGCTTTAAAGTTCACCTGTGCACTTCGCAGCAGTAACCCATCAGAGGATGGAAATGGCATTGTTCTTAAGGGGCCACTACCACCAAAAAATGAAATGTATTTATTTTCTTTATTTTATGTTGCTGATGTCTTACATGTGCTTGGTTCTTCTCTTGTATGTTTAGTTAATAAAATATGTTACTCTTTATTTGTCACTGGGTCCATTTTGTGAGCTTTTGTGTTGTAAACTGCCCCCATCCCCCTCACAGTGGGCAATATTGCAATCCTAACGCTAGCATTAGCGCTAAGATATGTGAGTGTTAACTGACTTTAACGCATGCCCCCATATTACGTCCCTAGCGCTAGCCGGTTAAAATATCCATTACCACATTGGTGATTATGCTAGCTTGAGTGAGTTTATTGTACTTTGCCTATACCTAACATGGGGACCGCAATCAGTAATTAGAGTTAGGATTACAAAGTCCTAACACTAATTACCGCACCGATATGGTAATGAAAACCATAACAACAGCTCGAAGCTGGTGCTAACTGACACCGCTTCTGCAGAATCAGTTATCACCAGCTACACGTCCCCCAAAAATATCAGATACTCACCTCTCATCCCTCGGAGAGAACAGTGGCCCGATCCACCGCTTCTGGCTGCCATGAGCAGAGTGAGACTGGGGACAATTAGTTCCCAGTCTCCCTCCGCAAACCACCGAGCGGCCCTGCACGATCTCGCCTGTGCGAGAACGCGCAGGGCTTGCGGCCCAGCAGCACAACCCTCCATGAAGTCCTATGAACTCCAGGAGGTGATACTCGCAGCGCTGCGGAGGTGCTCCTGCGAGTATCAGCAAGGGTTAGCGCTGCGTTAGTGCCTGTCCTGTAATATAGTGCTAAAACGGGTATGCTACAGGGAAACCTGCAGGCACAGGTTTTCCCTATTCGCATCCCTGTCTTACCGCATTTAATGTAATATTACCCAGTATCGTTACCTCACTTGCTTCTCACTGTGCGGCATTGAGCATAGAATGGAGTGAATTTTATGTTGTGCTTTTTGCTATATACAGCTTACTAAACATAGGGCTCAATTTAATGCGATAAAGTATACTTGATGAAAAATCGGCCTGGTAATAAGCTGTGATTTTCCTCCTAAAAAATAAACAACGATATTTGAACGCTAAAGCCGAAATCCTTTAAAAAGTATAGACACATGCTGATAATTGATCCGAATATTTATCGGGAATCAACGTGCCAGTATGCGCTCATTTAAATCTCCCAAAGTGAATTTCAGCAAGTGGGCTGAATTAAATTGAACCTGTAGTTTGAAATCGCTATCTACCGATCTAACAATATATCAACTGCATATCCATCTAGGATTATGATTTTCACAATATTACATTGTATTGATTAAAGAGCAGCTGCAGGAGGATGTTTTGGATCCTTTTTATGCATCTTCGGATGGTGAAAGAACCTTTAGGGAACCTTGAATACCTTAAAATGCTGCTTAGAACATGTGTAACAGATTGTGTTAACTTAATGTAAATGTGTCAAGTTTAAAAGATTAAGTGCTGCATGTCTATTTTAAGTAATAAAACTCATGAAAAACCTTACACCTGTACTGCAAATAAAGCAGAGATCAAAGCTCTCACTGTTAACCTTTGGTACAAATTGATGACGTACAGAAATAACTCCTGACATTTCACATTGTGTGGAATCCCAGCTATTTTGTATCACATAAATGTTCTGTGTCCTCAGGATGCTGTAAAATGAACCTGCTCCAAGGCAAAGGAAATTTCATGAAATGACATGTGTGGGTATGCACAGCAAAACATATTCATCTGACATTCTGGCAAAATAAGGCATTAATCAACGTGTGGAATTCATAATAGATAATATGCCAATCTATGCATTAAAAGGTCACCGCATTAACAATGTAACATTAACTCAGTAAAACGCCGCCTGTAAATATGTGATTGACTTTTATATTGCCCCACATGATTTGAAAAAAATGTTGAGCTAACCTTGGGGACGACACTTTAAGCTGACAACTCTGTGCCTTAAGACGTAGTAGTAAGCTGCAAAACAAATGTCCATGTAAGGAATTGTAGATCTTTTTTTTTGTTTTGTTTTGAATTTTTTTTTTTGTATGTGTGTGTTTCCTTTGAGGAGGCTGGATTTGGGATTTAATCAACATGCTACATTCCGGCAGCCTTAAACACATTCAGAGCATGTCTGCAACAAGAAAAAAAATCTGGGACAGGTTTAAAAACAAAACAAAAAAACAAAACAAAGAGAAAACAAAAACAGCAAAATCAAGTTATGTTATTAATACACAATGCGTGCTGTAACATAGAACAGGTTAGTGGAATGGCATAGCACTGCTCATCAGTCATCCTGAAAACAAGATATACCGTGCCAGTATTGCCTCCCAGGTTTCTTGGGCATAGGGATAGCTTTTATATGTAAAAGTTTTGTTGCTTGTAAAACACACATAATACTCATAATTCTAAATCCTTAATGTAACTTTTTTGCCCCACTTGTTTTTAAAAAGGAAAAAAAAATGATGCTCAATTCTAATGTCACGTAGTGCTAGATTGACGTATTCAGACAAGAATTGTACACCCACAAGAATAAAATACAATTGCAATATGGATTGTGTGCATATTAGTCAACCCCCCCTCCCCAATTATTCTCTCAAGTGTTGAAAATAACTAAACAATCAACCAAGAAATTCTCACCTTCTTGGTTTGGTATGTATACACTATATGGACAAAAATATTGGGACAGCCCTCCTGATTATATAATTCGGGTGTTCAATCAGACCCATTGCCCCAGGTGTATAAAATCAAGCATCTAGCTCTTATGCTTATACATTTACAAACATTTGTGAAAAAATTGGGACATTCTGTAGAGCTCCTTTGTGCCCCAGTGCGCAAAGCAAAGTCCGTAAAGCAATGGTTGGTCTGATCTCACATAGAGCCCTGACCTCGACCCTGTCGAACACCTTTGGGATGAACTACAATGGAGATTGAGCCAGGTCCTCTTGTCCAACATCAGTGCCTGACCACACAAATGCTATACTAAATGAATGGGCCAAAACTCTGCTAGAAACACTCCAAAATCTTATGGAAAACCTTCCAGAATGGAAGCAAAGGAGGGATGAACTCCATATTAACATCTATGTACAGTATTTCAAATGCGACATCACAGAAGTTCCTTTTGTTGTAATGGTCAGGAGTCCCAATGTTTATTTTTTTTTGAGAAAGGATTTTACCAGAAAGGATACATTGAGATTTCTCACGTTTTCAAGTATGTCCTGGGTGGCGAGTATGTACCGTTAGGTGTCTTGCCCAAGGACACTTACTGGAGAGGTGCTCTTGCTGGAATCGAACCTGTGTCGCCACGGTCTCTCTCCACGCAGAGCAGTAATGTTACCTCTACTCCACCCAGCCGGTACTAATATGTTTAAAAAAAAATCATGGGAAACACTAAGGTGCAATAATATCACAAAATAATATACGTATCTAGATCACTCCAATGGAATCGTCTCCTCCCATGGAGATATACTGGATACAAAATACTGTAAAATATATATGGAGTGTATCTAGCTATAAAACACAAATACATCCAACATAGTGTGATAGAGTGCCAATATGTTTGTCCATATAGTATATATAGTTATATAGAGAAGCTAAACATTAAACACAGTCTTTTCTGGTAAACGTTAAAAGTTGAGCATTACCAGGTGTTTTACAGCATGATATATAATGATCCAACGAAACCTCAGCCTCAGAAAATTATGAACATATATATTTTATTCACTTTATAATAAAAAAATACATTCTGAAATTTGACAACAAGCAGTGAATTAATGCCATCGATCTTAGCAAAGTTCTTAGCAAAAGGCAATATACTGGACACATGGAAATCAGAATGTGACAGTGATAGCGGTGCTATGCCACGTGTATTGCTTAATAAAAGCAAGGTGATTGTGAAAGCGTCATGGTGCATGTGAGAGCCATCTGCATACAAAATGAAGTTTCATCATGAAACAGCAGCACAAGTGTTTTGCTCACTTTTACCAAAAAGCAGCAGCACAGGCAGGCATGCAATATTCTCATTCCCACCAGCAATGCCCCACACCTTAAATGCTTGAGGGTTATGATGCTCAGGCCCCAACATTGACAATGTGACATCTCAAAGCTTGGCTGTGCTCGTCCCATTAATGCATGGTAAGACTCACGAAATACAGGCCTTTCCATATAAAGAGACCCTCTTTAGGTGGATCACTAGGATAGATCAGGCTGAAATTGTTGCAACCATACTTTTAAGAAGAATGTCAGGTCTATTCACTATAAGGTGAAACTCTGGAGAATTGGCAGGAGAAGAGAACAATGTAGACCAAATAGCAGATTTGGAAAGTGAAATAAATGGGAGAATTTTTCTAGCTTGGATATTTTGACCTAGAATTTTCCCTTCTCCAAAAGTCCTCCTGAGTTTCACCTTTCTTTTAATAGACCTGTGTATGTAAGCTTCACTGCAGTTGAACGTTTTCTCTGTGATTGACCTAAAAAGAGCTTTATTTTCCATATGGTGTGGAAACAGGAAGACATGATGAAGCTATGAATGTGTGTTAATATTGTCTTGATTTCAGACCTCTGCTGCCCTATACCAGTTACTTATCTGATATTAAACATTTCTGGGACATCTGAGAAAGTCAGGAAAAATAGTAGTTTGCTGGCACAATGCTTGGCAGTCAAGTGTTTGTGCATAGGTCGACAGGTAAATCTTATTTGAGAAATCTCATGTAACCAGATGGCAGTGTTGAGTGACTTGTTAGGGCTCATGACCTATGTTCCTGAAACACTGACTCATAAGAACGTAAAGTAGTTACAACGTAGCTGTAATTGTAAAATAAAACCACATGTTTAGTCTGTGTATATACATAGTATGTGCCAGAAAGTCCCAAATCTCTATTTTATTATTATTATTTACTTATATTTAGATATTTTTTTCTTCTATTAGTCAACTAAAGTAGTGTGTGATGATTATTAATCACTTACTTATGTATTGAAAAGGCACATCATTTTGCATTCCTGAAAGTTAAATATTATATGTAACAAAGCCTCTTTGTTTAATAGTAATGCGTATATACCTATAGATCCATCATTTCAATGCATCTCTTGGCTTTCCCTTGCTCTGTAAGAAAAGCCATCTATAAGGCTTCTTTGATCTTTGAAATATACTGTATATAAAAAGAAGCCAAGTAAGTGACCATTATGGCCTCGTTGTCTATTTTTCAATGAGCAAACAAACCTAAAAGTTGGTTATTGTCATGTCTTTTATTTTCAATAGCTAGACGTAATTACTAGAGCATACCATCAACCAACAAACTTTGTTTAACTCTGTCTTTAACAGAGAGTGGGGACAGTCATAACATTATCTCTGGGTGAGCATCCTCATCGTTAAGATACAGTATCCAGTCATGCTTATCATCTGACACTGCTTTCATGGCACTGGCAGTAGCCTTAGAATCCATAATGAAAGTCCTTTGACATTGCATTTCTTTTCCTCCCACCTGATCATGGAGTGGGCTGATTAATGAGAGCTCCATACTTTACTGTACAATAACATTTTAAATAGGGGTGTATCCTTGTATAGGGCAGCAGATTGGAGGGTACAGTAGTTTGTTTTTCCAATGTCCTTTCTTTTTAGAGGTCCAATATATGTGACATAGTCAGATGTATTAGAGAGTTGCAAAGCAATAATATTTACAGCAACATGTCTTTAAACAGTAAGAAATATTGTAAAAAATCATAACATCACAACATCAATTCTATAACCCACACTATGGAACTAAACAAGATAGGATTATGTGAATATTCTATCCGTCCAGAATACCGGAAGAACACAAGATTACTACCTGTGTTGTTGATAAAGCTTAACTTTTATTGAAAATCAAATATATATTAAAAACATACACTAAACATGACCACAATATTGTGTCTCAAACATACAACATATCACATGGTAAAACCAAATTTACTATGTGCCCACAGCAAGAAGTTCCCTGTGAATAGTATATATATGCTTAATTTATTTATGGCCCCAAGTAATCAAAGTAATTCTTCATGATCAGAATATACAGGCCACCACAATTTTTACACGTGAAAAAAGAAAGAAAGAGAGTGTAGGCACTCCTGATGAGCCGTAGTGGGCGAAACGCGTGTCAGGTGCACGTTGAGAAAGGGACCTTTGTAGAAATCAAACATTGAGCAATCTAGAATGGAGTTGGTCATTGATGCCGCGAGTTGTTGGGAAGGTTTTTACCATACATGTGAGATTGCTAATGCTAAATACTACTACACATCTTGATGCACCCGGATGCTCTGGTTATATATTGATGCACTCAGAACATTATTTGGGTCAGTTTTCTTTTCTGCTCCTTGGTTTCCTTGTCTCTTTCTTACTTTTTCCCTGTGTAAAATTGTGGTGGCCTATTTATTCTGATCAAGAAGTATTTCTTTTTATTAATTGGGGCCATAAATAAATTAAGTATATACCGTATACTATACACAGGGAACCTATTGCTGTGGGCACAAAGTATATTTGGTTTTAACATGTGATATGTTGTATGTTTGAGACACAATATTGTGGTCATGTTTAGTAAGGATGTGCGTTTCGTACCGATCCGTTTTTCTAACGAAACGGGCCGATTCGGTGCTTTGGATTCGTCCGATGTTCCAAACCGGAACGGCAACGAAATACACACCATACGAAATATTTCCCGATACGAAACAATTTTTTTTTCATTATTTCGTATGAACATGAAATTTGTAAAATCGCAAGTCATTTTCGTCCTATTTGCGATTTAGGTTCCGTTTCGGTTAATTTCGGACAATGTATTTTCGTATCGTTTCAAGTCCGTTTCGGTTCCGTTGCTGATTTTGTAATTTCGTATCGTCAGTCAATTTTTTCACTTGTTCAAGTGCTTTCTTTCTGCATCAATAATATATTTATTTTAAATATTTAATTAGCTTTTCCCTAAATCCCCAGTCTAAATAAAGTTGTGCAATGCATATTCATAAGAAAAAAGGGATCTTTCATAAAAAATTAAATGTCCAAAGGAACGAATCGGCAGGATTACCATATCGACTGGAGCATCCGAAATACCATACGTCTAAAGTCAAAACGAAACAAAAATTGATACGAAACGAGCCGAAACAAAACTTTTGAAAAACTGAATGTGGTGAAACGAAAAAAAAAAACGCGTGCACATCTCTAATGTTTAGTGTGTGTTTTTAATTATATATTTGATTTTCAATAAAAGTTAAGCTTTGTCGACATCACAGGTAGAAATCTTGTGTTCTTCCAGGTTTTCTGGAAGGATAGAATATTCATTTGATCTTTGAGGGGGAAACTCAGAGTCTCCTGTGATTTCACATATACTGTATATAGTTACCTTATTTCTCCAAAAATCAAAGTTACGCTTAACTATTACGGTAGTGACAGTATAAAATAGGATTATGGTATTTTATTTCTAGTTTCAGAAAAGCAGCCACATATTGGCACCAAATTAAATAAGAACATAGGGGTAGGCTTAAAGGGACACTCTATGCACCCTGACCACTAGCTTATTAAAGTGGTCAGACAGTGTGGAATGACCCTTTCACTACCTCCATCCCAGTTTGGATAGTAGCGCTGTGGGAAGTAGAGGTGTCTCCTCTGTCCACACAGCTGTCATTCGGCAAATGGGATTTTGAATATTCCATCTGCTGGGGACCAACTCGGGCACCAATGATGTACACTTTGGAAAAGACTAGCAGGATTATTCAAAGAGAATCGAAAAGTAACCGCACGTTCAGTGATTTTTCATTCTCTTCAATTCGGTGCAATTTGGTGATCCCATTTCGGCGACCCTGCGGTCTATTCAGCAAGCACCACAGAGCCGTCGTAGTGCAGGGAAAAGCTGCCGCAAACCTGATGAACACTCACCACAAAACCCGCCGAAAGCACACTGAAACGCGCAAAAACATCTGGATTAACCCCGCCGAACACGCCCGAGCAGCCACCGATCACAGCGCAGAGCAGCCGCCGGAGAAAGCCGACACCGCAAAGGAATGGAGTGAAAAAAAAAAACAGTACGCTTGAATGTTTGAAAAGTGAAACGCAGTTTGCAACGAAACTACAGAACGAAAATGTCTGAAATTAAGATTCAATGATGATAATAAAAAGGGCTGTTACAGAAAAAAGAAAATACTATTTAAAAAAAAACGGGAAAAAAATGTACACAAAATAATCCTGAAAAATGCCTAAAATATCCTAAAAAATCTAAAGATAATAGTCTGCAGTAACAAAATGTCTTTATAATAAACGGTTTATTAGATATTGGATTAAAACGGGAATATGTTTAACATTGAAGCCTATGGGATTCGCCTGAATAAACCTGTTGAATTAAACCATCGAACAGCAGGGCATTTCGGCAACTTTTCACTGCTGGTTTTTGTTCTCTGAATAGACGAAGCATTGCTTCTCTATGGGGATTTCACTGCCCTCGAACAGGCACCGTATGTGCAGTAGGGATGTGCGTTTCGGGTTTCGGAATTTTCACGAAATTTCCCGATTCGTGTTTTCGGATGCGGCCGAATTTCCGAAAGATTTTAGATCCGAAAGTTTCGGATCCGAAATGTTTTCCGAGCCGAAACGAAATATTTTCGGATTTTTCGAATGGACTTGAAATGTGTCAAACGAGGAGAACAGATGTTCCGAAAAACGAAAATTTTGTAAAAACGAAAATTTTTCGAAAAAACAAAAAGTCGATACAAAAACGGGCAAAATGACACGAAAAATACGAAAAATGGTCGATATTCCGAAAAATGTGCAATTCCGAAAAACGAAAATTTCCGAAATTACGAAAAGGCGATACAAAAACCGAGCACAGTGACACGAAAATACGAAAAATGGTCGATATTCCGAAAAAAAAATGTACCCGAAAAACGGGCCGAACCGAATCAAATCGAAATCGGTCGAAACGAGCCGAATCGAAAAGTTTAAAAATCCGAAAAAACGAACCGAATCGAACCGAAAAAAAAAAAATCGGTGCACAAGCCTAATGTGCAGGCAATTCGCCTAACATTTGGCGAACTGCCTGCTCTCTGAATAGCCGAATGGCCAGGAAAGGTAACCATAAGCTGAATTTCAGCGTTCGGTTACCTTTCGGCCCCAATTCGGAGCTCTTTGAATAACCCTGTAGATAAATTGTAGCTTTTCTAACAAGTGAAGTATAATTTGTAGTGTTGCTTTATTGTATTGCTCTAATAACTGCAATATATTCAACTGAACACAAAGAGGTAAAAAAATTATATTCAACAGTCCTATAATACCCCTCCCCAGAAATGACATAATTATGTTATTTCTTGTAATTATATAGTGTGCCACGTGTGAGTTAATAGTTGTTAATTCACATATATTTAAATGAAATATTTAGTACAATAAATAATATCTTGTCTATTATATATATATTTATGAATTAACTTCCTTAGAATCCACCCTACAACTAAGTCGTAACCCCCCTATGTGACAAAGGTATGATATTGTTATTGTGGACCATATGACCACAATCAGGTTTACAGCAGTCCTATTGGTTTCCACAATAAATCCAGATGCTTTAATGAGAGAAGGCGAGTAATAGATACTGATTGAGTGGCTAGAGTTTCCAAGAAGCAATTTTGGAAAATTATTATAAAATGGTCAGGAAACAAGGTGCCAATCCTGGTGTAAACATAACCAGAGCTGTTGTGAACCTCCCACAGTCATTATTTGCAATGGTCAATGGATTTAGATGGTTTACAACTCACAAAAGCTCAGGTCATGTTTACACCCAAGATAGATAACAGCTGGACCATTAATGGTGAGCAGCGAATAGGAAAAAGCTGAGCAAGCTTATTCCCATTTGCAATTTGACATTAATGGCCCTAATCCAGTCGAACTGATGTAGCAGTAGCTCGAACCAAAATACTTTTTTTTTTATTGACTGATATCAGCAGCGTTGCAGTGCATTGCCTCAGGTATCAGCTCCTAGAGTCTGCAGAACTCAATGGAGCCCAGTACAGCCATGCACCAGCTCAGCAAGAGCTCGCTGGGAGCCATTTGTTTTTAGTCTTCTGCTTTTCGTGTCCAAAGGAAACTGTGGATCGCATTGCCCTCTGGACAATGGGATCTCAGGTATGTAATGGATATTTTTATCTCTTTAGAATTAAGTGTTAAGTAATTTTGCAAGAACAAAATCACTTAACACAGCTTCTGGGAGTATTTTATTTTCTATTTTTTAAACATACTGGCACTAAAGGAGAAGAATGAGATATGTTGCAATAGCTTTTTCTTCTTCTTCTAGGTGCAAATGAATGGCTCCAATACAAAGTAGCAGAGCCTGCGGCTCTGTTGCTATATCGGCAGGCTCCGTTAAGCTATTGGCTGGGGATTTCAGTAGGGATTTTGGGGTAAAATTTCTTGGCTTGGGATACTGATAGATGTTAGAAATAAGAAACTTGGTGAGGAGTTCAAAATACTAGGAGCTTTGTTCCAACCCTAATGTAAACCTAACAAGAGCCGTTATACTGTTACAATTTATGGAGGTGTTACGTTTAGAATAGCTCTAGTTAAAGCCGGCCGTCCGTCCACTGGCACTGTATTTGTGCGTTGGTGCGATCATCCGATATTCTCTTAAGTCGTCCGACCGATCCTACAACATGAAGGTGAATTAGCCCTCTTCCACTGCATCAGACCACCAACGGACCATTTCAGACGATTTTATGCGATTACAACAGATTAGCGATCCTTACGATTTTCATGGGACTTGGTCACATAAAATCAGACGATCTGGTTAAGTTCATACCAGGCAGTGGCGTCGTAACGTGGGGGCGGGGGGGCGGCCCGCACCAGGTGACACCCGCCTTTAGGTTGACACCGTCACCCTAAGGGCGGGTGTCTCACCCTCCGCCGCATATTCGCTCCCTGCGAGCGTCCGGCGGCGCGCAGCTTCGGCGCTCGCCTGGGGGAGACACGTCACCAGCCAATCGCGGCTGGTCACGTGGCTCCCCCAGGCGAGCGCCCAAGCTGCGTGCCGCCGGATGCTCAGAGGGAGCAAACACGCGGCGGAGGTGAGCTGGGGCATATCCATGAGGTGCTGGGGCAGTATCCATCTGCTGGGGCATATCCATGAGGTGCTGGGGCATATCCATGAGGTGCTGGGGCATATCCATGAGCTGCTGGGGCATATCCATGAGCTGCTGGGGCAGTATATCCATGAGCTGCTGGGGCAGTATATCTATGAGCTGCTGGGGCAGTATATCCATGAGCTGCTGGGGCAGTATATCCATGAGCTACTGGGGCAGTATATCCATGAGCTGCTGGGGCAGTATATCCATGAGCTGCTGGGGCAGTATATCCATGAGCTGGGGCAGTATATCCATGTGCTGGGGCAGTATATCCATGAGCTGGGGCAGTATATCCATGAGCCTGGGGCAGTATATCCATGAGCTGGGGCATATCCATGAGCTGGGGCATATCCATGTGCTGGGGCATAATTAATGAGAGCAGCTGGGGCATTATCCATGAGAGCAGCTGGGGCATTATCCATGAGAGGTTCTGGGGCATTATCAATGAGAGCAGCCGGGGCAGTATATGCATGAGAGCAGCTGGGGCAGTATATCCTTGAGCTGGGGCAGTATATCCATGAGCTGGGGCAGTATATCCATGAGCTGGGGCAGTATATCCATGAGCTGGGGCAGTATCCATGTGCTGGGGCAATATCCATGAGCTGGGGCATATCCATGAGCTGGGGCATATCCATGAGCTGGGGCAAAATCCATGAGAGGAGCTGGGGCAAAATCCATGAGAGCAGCTGGGGCATTATCAATGAGAGCAGCTGGGGCAGTATATGCATGAGAGCAGCTGGGGCAGTATATCCATGAGAGGAGCTGGGGCAATATCCATGAGAGGAGCTGGGGCATATCCATGTGTGCTGGGGGCAGTATCCATGAGAGCTGGGGCAATATCCATGTGTGAGCTGGTCTGGGGCAATATATCCATGTGTGAGCTGAGGCGCAATATATCCATATGTGAGCTGAGGCGCAATATATCCATATGTGAGCTGGGGCAATATATATCCATGGGTGAGCTGCTGGGGGCAATATATAACTGTGAACTGGGGCAATATATCCATATGTGCACTGGGGCAATATATATCCATGGGTGAGCTGCTGGGGGCAATATAAATCCAGAGCTGCTGGGGGCAATATATCCAGAGCTGCTGGGGGCAATATATATCCATGTGTGCTTTCACTGCCTTTGAACAGGCAACGTACTTGCTGGCAGTTGGCAAAAAGTTGTGTGAGCATATGAGAGAGCTCCACAGCAATAAACCTCACAGTAATGTGCGCTGTGTGTATGAGCATTCAGTGTTATATGGGAGTACTGATTTAGGAGTAAGAGTAGTTAAAAAAAAAATCTGTAAAACTCGGGGGGGGGGGTGACACCATAAGTTACCGCACCGGGTGACACCAACCCTAGTGACGCCACTGATACCAGGTTGGCATAGGACCCTATGTGTAGTGTAATGGGGTTACAGGATAATGTTTCAAGCTCCATATGTTACCCAGAGCAGTATGTGACAGGACACTCGCTAAGCTTCTTCCCTTTAAATCACAGTTTATTTTATATATATGACAAACATCTACAGCAGTGCATAAATAATGCAGATTAATATACAAACTGCTGCAAAAGCATAAATTAATTTGTACACCAGAATTTGGATTTATTCTAATGGGAATAAAAATAGCTTATGAAATCATTTAGAAACGACATGTCCCTGTGAGGTCATTAGAAATGTTGGATTCACAAAACTCTGTGAATGTAGAATGGAAAAATAAGCAAGTAGAAAAGAACGAACCTAGATTTTAATGTGCCACAAGAAGTAATTACTTTTAATAATTGGCTTGACAACAATAATTATTCGACTCTACATTAATTGTCTCTCCCGTGGCTTATTGTTGGGGCCTGAGCAGCAGCCCTTTGCCTTGCAGCTCAAATAACCATGAGTACTTAAAGCATCACTTAAGGAAACAGATCACAGAGGAGGCTCAAGAAATGTAACAACAATTTGTTATATATTACCATTGTAAATTATTTGTTTATGAAGTTCCAATATATTTAACAGCACATATGACTAGCTATACGTCATCTCTCCTAATCTCCTCGAGGAGGGTGACAGAAGCAATTAACCAGTTTTGGTTTAACAGACAAACTTAATGTCAAATTCAAGCTGAGAATTAAAAATGTGGTACTAACTCTTTAAAGTTAGTTCTGTGATTCTTCATACAGTATCTAACAAGCAATGCTATTCCAGAAGGTCCTCTGGTGCATGTCAATATACCAACACATAAAGAATGCAGGAAAAACACAAAAAAATGATATATATATTTCCACCACGCTTATTTCCACTTATCATGGCAAGAGTCAACGTGTACGTGTCACCATTTCATAACTTGCACGTGCAAAGCCCCTCTTATTAAATAAGCCCTGCTATAGTGTATGGAAGCTATTAATAGGTATGTAAGAAGCCCCATATATTTTGCAAAAGCCCCAGCACTTGTAATACTCACGCTGACATTGATTCACAGTTTGGCGTGTCCATCCCCAGCAGCAATCAATCCTACTACCATATCGACAGAGTCCTACAGAGGAAGCGACCTGCATGGGCCACCTGTAAAAAAGAAAAACAATCAGGACATGTACCAATTGCATAGAAAGTAATACCGTAATCAAATATGCATCTACAGTACAAAAAGACAAAATCTAGATCTGATTTCAGGTTGTTAGATTAGAATCCTTGAGAAGCCGCGAGTAAATTAATCTGGTTACGAGTTTGCGATCAATTTGCCCCTCGTACATGGATATGAAATGATTAAGGAACAATATACACTAGTGGCCAAAATTGTGGATACACCTTCAGATTGTGTCAGTTTTGGTTGACAAGAAAATTCCTCTGCTTCTCTGGCCTGGAAATATCCCTGACTTGAATTCCATCGAAAATCTGTGGTCAAGATTGAAATGCATGGTCTCCTGCAAGAATCCAAGCAACAAGCGCGGACTCATTGAGGCTATAATCAATTCCTGGCATCATTTGATCACAGAAGAACATGTCAAAAGACTTGTAGAGTCAATGCCTAGAAGGTGTCAGGCAGTAGTTAAGGCCAAAGGCTATCCAACACGTCATTAAAAAAACACATTGTGACAAACTCGAAATGAACATTTGTTATGCTATATAATAGCCAAGATGCATTATGGGACATTTCCAGCCAAAATTTAAATTAAAGATTTTTTGTTGTTAAGGCATTCATTTACTATATTAAATTTTACTTGTGCCATAACATTTGTAGAGATTTTTATATAAAAAGTACTTTAAACTGCAAAAGTTTGTAACAATATAAGGTGTATCCACAATTTTGGCCACCAGTGTATAAGCAACAAGTAAATAACATTTTACTTCCTAGGGTCAGATAATGTGTATTAACATGCAGATATCCCAAGATTATATATTATTGCTTTGGTGTGGCTGGATTTGAAACAAAAATGAACCAGTTCAATAAAGTGCTGACTGTAGTCTTCAAGTTAAAGTTGTTTATTGTAAATAATTCGGAAAGTTGTTTAAACAAAAGAAGCAAAAGAAGTGTTAAATGGATTATGATTTATTGAAAGTGGATGTAGTTAAAAAATAAACATTTCTTTATTTATTGCTGAGTTTTAGATATTTTGTTCACATTTCGAATGTGTAATTTCTGCTGATCCTGTAGAAAAAAAAGAAGCAACGATGTTGAATGGTGGACCCAACTTCTAGGGTTGAGTAAAGGTAGTTGCAATTTGCATCACATCTGGGAACTACAATCTGGTTATAGTAAGGTTTTTTTTCTACATAAAATATGAAATATTTACAGGGTTATTCAAAGAGAATCGAAAAGTCACCGCACGTTTGATGACTTTTCGTTCTCTTCAATTTGGTGCGGTTTGGCGATCCCATTTCGGCGACCCTGCGGTGTATTCAGCAAGCACCACAGGGCCGTCATAGTGCAGGGAAAAGTCGCCGCAAACCTTCTGAACACTCACCGCAAAACCCGGCGAATGCACACCGAAACCCACAAAAACATCTGGATTAACCCCACTGAACACGTGGAGAAACCTGAGCGGGAGCCGATCAGAGTGCAGAGCAGCCGCCGGAAAAAACCCGACACCACAGACGAATGGAGTGGAAGAAAAAAAAAAACAGTACGCTTGAATGTTTGAAAAGTGAAACGCTGTTTGAAAAGAAACTACAGAACGAAAATGTCTGAAATTTACATATAAGATCCAATGAATGATAATAAAAAGGGCTGTTACAGAAAAAAGAAAAAACAACTTAAAAACCCCCCAGAAAAAATGCCTAAAAGATCCTAAAAATAAAGAAACTTTTTACTGCAGAATATTATAATAAATGGTTTATTAGATATTGAATTAAAATGGGAATATTTTTTTAACATTGAAGCCTATGGGGTCGCCTGAATAAACCTGTCGAATGAAACCACCAAACAGCAGGGCAATTCGGCAATTTTTCACTGCTGGTTCTTGTTCTCTGAATTGACGAAGCATTGCTTCTGTATGGGGATTTCACTGCCCTCGAACAGGCACCGTATGTGCAGGCAAATTTGCCAACATTTGGCGAACTGCCTGCTCTCTGAATAGCCGAATGGCCAGGAAAGGTAACCATACGCTGAATTTCAGCATTCGGTTACCTTTCGGCCCCAATTCAGATCTCTTTGAATAACCCTGTTACTCACTTCAAAAGATGCCTGTCGACTACATATCACACTTTTGAGCAAAAGATTCTTCTGTTAGCATGTATTGTGTTGCCGAATGAGAGTAAAAACGAGAACATGAAGCTTGAATAATCAATAGAATTATTATGAAAAAATATAAGAAATACAATAATCTCTGTTTTTGTTATTTAACGAACAATAAGTAAACTTACAGTGAAAAATAACCAATAACCTGCAGTTAATATGTTTCTTTTTCTCCTATAGCCACACTGTAATGTGCAGGTTATCCAGTATGTTCAGGACCAAGAACGTTCCAGATTTTGGATTCTTTCAGTTTTTGTAACTCAGCTGGATTTCAAAGTTGGAGAGGAGGGGACCCACAGCGGAGCCATGAGACACATGTTGCTGCAGCACCAGCAAAATAAATGCTGGGAAACACTGCAGAGCATTTTGTGAGGGACATGCTGCACAGAGCCAGCATATCTCTCTGACTGTGCAGCATGTTACAGGATAGAGCTGCACAGTCTCCCAGCCTGTTTCTCAATAATGCTGCCATCTACAGCGGAGTGCAGTAATTAAGGAGGATCCATCTGAAGCAATGGGGAGGGGGGGGTAATTGAAAAACATTTCCAAAGGACTCTAAAAAATTAAATTTTCCAGAGTCTGCTGGATTTCGGAATTCCAGATACACGGTGGCCAACCTGTATCAACTTGCAAAAAGCTACCATCTTGCTTTTCTACTAGATTTCTACAGAAGTAGGCTTTCAATTCGGTCCTACTTAGCGACGTAAAAAATGTTTAATCTCCCACTACAAAGATTCTTGAACGTTTTAAAAAAAAAATATTGTTGTGCCATATATTTTAAGGGCTTTTACATTAGCGCATTCAGGCATATCACGAGCAATTACTGATAGGATCTGTCTTCAAAGAGAATACAATTTTCTTTAAAAGTGTCAGCATTTCCTGTTAAAACAAAGCTGAGTTATTACTCAGGAACTTAACTTAAGTGCACTGTGTTACTGGGGGCAGCTGACCTCGACCACACATTACTTGAAAATGGAATATGTAAGAAAAGAATAAAGAGTGTCTAAAATATAAGTTATACAATAAAACTAAAGGTATTTTATTTACCTGATTGATTGTAAGCTTATTATGTGCATATTGACTTCATTGTCCAATGAATATATTCTAAATTAAAGGAGGGATCTTGTCTTCGAAGAAGGTTGCTGTAGAAATGTAATTATATGTGGAGCCTATCAGTTTATATTTCACTTCACTGCTGTCACCTCAAGAGCAAGATTACCTGACAGCTGAAGTGAGACTATGGAATAATCTGGAGACAGGATCTTCTTTTGGCTTGTCCTACTGGATGAAAATCAATACAGGAATCTCCAGGAAAGGCTAGCGTCAGACGAACACATTCATCACATCCGTATCGCCGCACAGTTTAACGTTCCATTGATTTGTGATCAATAGAGACCAACACACGAAGTTACCTAGTTCCCCGGCTAACTGACATCATCGCCCCATGCGAGGGAGGACCCGGAAGTGGAGCCATGATCCAAGATGACGTCCCCCACCGGAGCTAGATTGTGATCCGGCACTTAAGGGGTTAAAAATAGGCATCGCTTTAAAGGGCAGACGCTGCCCTTCAAAGCGATGCCTGGTTTTTTTTGCAGACCCTCCAGATCGGGAGGGAGAGGGATCCAAAAGGATCCCCCCTCCGTTTCAGGCGATCTCCCTAGCTCCATCCTGGACCTGTCTTTTTCTTCTCTCTTTTTTCTCTCTTTGACTGCTTCTCTTCAGAATACCTTTCTTGCAACTGTATTGATAGCCCACATTTCTTTGGGCCCTTACTCTTTGTCTACCGCCCTTCTTTTTTCCCGTACTCTAAACTTAACACTCCACTTAACAAAACACAACTCGTGGGGTGAAGGCAGATTGTTGACCACCACCATGAGCATGCCGACATCTCATCAAGCTGGATGAGTTTCCTTTTAATTCTGTCGCTGGGACCCTTCACCGGATCCATAATCCGTATTGTTATTCGAACACTGTTACAAGTCTTTATTAATAAGTTGTCATAGGCGACTCTATTGATTATAATTCGTGCTATAATTTGCTTGTATCTCCTTTTTACTTTTGTAGCGCTGGTTTTAAATCCCCTGTCGTTGTAGTACTTGTTTTTGGCCACCGGAGGGAGACAAGCGCGATGTAAGACACTGAACATTGGGACTACATTTTCCAGCATGCTTTGCGGGCGGGTACAGGAAGTGGGTGGGAGAGAGACGCTGACATCCTGAGCCTCGTGGACAGAGCTGGCAGAGCGCGCCTAGGAGTGAGAGGAGCAAGACGCAGTGTAGCTGAACGTGATAGTGACCAGGCCGGAGCGCAGGTGCGGCCTGACAGAGCTGGAGACCGGGTTTTCTGCCTTATTATACGAAGACCCAGTGATCCACCACAGTAACCTGAGCTGATACTAAGTGAGCTGGAGGACCCCGAGTTAGGAGAACCGCAGATCGATCTAACAGGGAGTGCAGGTGGTGAGCTGGACATCTTGTGGCAGATACAGACAAGCAAGACAGCGGATCCGGTGACACAGAGAACCCCAGTCAAAATCGAGCGGAGAGACGTCCTGGGTCGAGCGGAGCACAGAGTATCTGGCGGATGGGTGAGAGGCCTTCCAGGCCGTTGTGAAAATCTAAAGCACGCTGCAGTTTGTTTCAAAACCCACAGGGCCCCAACGTGACTAGTCGAAGATACCTCATAAATAATTCACTGGCCAGTTGAATATTGTACCCGGGTACCAATACACACATAACCTGTACGAGACTCACTCCCCAACCACAAAGGGGGTTAAAGATATATTTTTCTCTTTTCTGCTGCGCGTTTCTCGTATTACGAAGCATTGTATTTCTTTTCCGCTGCGCGTTTCCCGCATTACGAAGTACTGTAAATATATATACATATACCGTGTTACTCATTATATGCCAGTTTATTCAGTAAACTATATAATTTATAAAATCCACGACGGTGCTGGAGTATATTTATTCCCTAGTGCGGGGAGACTGACCCGAGGTTCAAATTCAGCGGCTCCTCCGGGAGTGAGCGCTACACTTTCAATAAACCTTTAATTGGTAAAAAAATATTTGGTGTACTTTCAAATACATATATGATATTTAACTAATAATATCCAAGAGGCTTCTCCAAATAAAATCATGGCAACAACACACTGTATATTGTTCTCTTGTGTTGAGGTTTCTAGATCAGAGACATTTTACAGAAAAAATTATCTCAATAAGGTGATCCATGTTACTGTCCTACTAAGCACAAACTTCCATATTGTATATCTGTCTGGCACTTTGTGTGCAGTGCCGCCAGTGTACGCATCATTCATGTCACAAGTACAAACAAAGAAAAGTCACTTTGTAATATCAGATTTCCAGATTCTCCAAAACAGGTGATTTTTGTTTTTGTCTTCAGCATAGTTGAGTTTGGGAGCCTTCGTTGCTGAGTAGAGTCAGATTACCTTGGAAATGTCATTAGGATAACCTGTTTCTGAGCACACATAATTGCCCTTGGCAATGTAGTATTAGTCATTTCTTCCTGAGAATAGCAATATTGAAAGACGCTGGGAATATTAACCCATTAAGTGAATATTCACTTAATAAAACAAGAAACTTTGAATACTAAAGTATCTCTGCTGATACAATATCCTTCTCATAATCCAGTAAATTGTCTGAATACTCACTTTATGTAATTTTAATAATTGTGAACAAACGCCAAACCCAATTTCAGTGTAACAGGGAGCTGCTAAGGAGAAACATTGGCGCGAGATAATAACCCTTAACGGCTCCCTGTTACCAAATCTACTCCAACCGTGCTGCTGTATTAGTGGCTCAACTCAGTATATTTATCCGCTGCTTGCAGACACCCACAGCAGCGACAGCTTCTGGAGTCCATAATACTTCAAGGAGCCAAACTCGGACTTGCGCAAGCGCCCATATGTAGAGCTGAGGGTGCAGAGGGAGACTGGGAACTAATTGTTCCCACTGTTCTGCCACTTGCATCACAGCATTCAGCAGATCTCACCACCCACTGCCACAGCGGATCAGGAGTATGGGATTTTAAAATCTACCTAGACTTTGTAAAAGCAAATTCACATAACACCAGGATTTCACGGCAGGTTTTCTTTACATAATGCAATCTTGAGCCGAGCATAGCGTCCTATGTTGTTCCTGAGCTGAAATGTTATAAACTGATCTAATACAAAGCATAGGAGCCGTTACTATTTTGTAAGGGGTCGCTAATGCCACTGGAGAACTCGGAAATAGTGGCGCAAGCAAGACGGGTCTCTTAAATAAACAGGTGGAGCCATTATGTAAAGCTGTGCCAGCCGTTAAGAGCAGGGATGGTATAGGGTCCTCATCTTTCCACAGTTAAGTAAAGTAGCATGTGTATCTTACATATACATAGTTACATAGTTATATAGGCTGAAAAAAGACATGCGTCCATCGGGTTCAGCCTCTCCCACATAACCTACTGCTGTTGATCCAAAAGAAGGCAAAAAACCCAGTCCGAAATGCTTGCCAATATGCAACATACTGGGAAAAAATTCCTTATTGACCCCAGATGGCGTCAGATTTCTCCTTGGATCAAGAAGCTTTTACCCACATATTAAATATTATAACCCTTAATATTCTGTGTCTGCAGGAAGTCATCCAGTCGTTTTTTAAAAGTCTGTACAGACTCTGACCCAACCACCTCAACAGGCAGAGAATTCCACAGCTTTATTGTTCTCACCGTAAAATAACCCTTCCTATGCTTTAAGCTCAATTTTCTTTCTTCCAGTCTAAATGGATGACCCCTTGTCCTGTGTATAGTCCTGTTAATGAATAGGTTATCAGACAATGGTTGTATGCCAATAGAACACTCCATCTCACAAGACCCTGTATGGGGTTCAGAGGGCACAACATCATTGAAGAGGAGAGCCGCTGGTAGGACGGCTTGCTCACAAACGTACATTTGCTCAGATTATACGGATAGAAACACATTATATACTGTATGCAGAGCCCTCCAAAGCGGAAATATAGTCTAGCACATGCATATGCATTTCAAATGCTATCGAGCAGTGTGTCCCAACCCTGGTCTTCAAGTCCTCCTAACAGGTCAAGTTTGCCAGATATCTGAAGCACAGCACAGGTGATGTGATTTGCGGCGCAGTGATTGCAGGATTCAGTCTGCATTTCCCCCAAGGCAACCCTTAACACCTGGCCTGTCAGGGGTACTTGTGGACCAGGGTTGGAATCCACTGCAATAGAAAAACACGACACAAGAGAATATCTGCACAATTCAGATCACAAGAACTGGACCTATAACAGTTGAGATGTATCCTATCAAGGCACAAAGGTCAAACTGTAGTCGTAAAATATCTTCATTTTATTACCTACATGAATGTAAATATATTTTAGATGATGCTTTATGTATCACTGTTGTGTGCTTCGGTGTATTAAGAGCTACTGGATCCATTAGCGATCACTGTGAATACCGAAAATGCCGGAATGAATGCACAAAACAAACAAAAATGGCTCAAGCCCAGTACTTCAATGAAAATTTAAACAATAACATATCAAACCCCAGAAATTTTTGGAAAATCCTAAGTAACATACAAGCACCTCCTGTCCACTCCCAACTGGCTGCTGTCAAAGTAAACAACCAAACTGTACAACACCCCCTAGATGTAGCAAATGCTTTTAATAATTAATTTGTAGGATGCGCTACCACTCTGATTGCTAAGCTAGGAAATGACACGCAATCAGAAAGGCCGCACACAGATCAGGCCCCACCAACAGTGCAAAGACCCTGTAATGCAGAGAAATTCAGTTTTAAACCAGTGCCTGTCAGTGCCATCACTAAACTTCTCCGTAACCAAAAAATGAAATACCAGTCTGGACCTGATCAAATCCCAGCAATGCTGCTGAAAATCAGTGCGCCAGCAATTGCAAATCCTGTCGCAACCCTAATCAATGAATCAATGGTGATTGGATACATACCCAAACTTTGGAAGACTGCAAGGGTGGTACCTATCCATGAAAGTGGAGACAATACTTTGGTATCCAACTACCGCCCAATGTCACTGCTCCCTGTAATGTCAAAAATTCTGGAAAAATGTGTCTACACTCAATTACGTGATTATTATCAGTATCAGAACTATTTAACCCCAGATCAATCAGGCTTTCGTCCAAATCATTCAACTACAACTGCCCTTTTAAAAGTTTGTAATGATATCCAAGCGGGCATGGAACAAGGAAACCTAACTGGAGCCATCTTCCTTGATTTCGCCAAGGCCTTTGACACAGTAGACCATGGCATCCTATTACAAAAACTTAAAAACTCTGGTATTGGTGATAGCACGTTAACCTGGTTCCAATCATATGTGTCTGATAGGTCACAATTTGTGTCCATTTCTGACAGCACTTCCCTTCCCCTCCCAGTCACGTGCGGTGTACCCCAAGGCTCGATACTCGGCCCCCTGCTATTCACTATATTCATAAACGATCTGCCCAATGTCTGCAAAGCCTCAACTGTACACATGTACGCAGACGACACTGTAATCTATACCAGCAAACCAAATCTTCCACAGCTGGAGGCAGTGCTGCAAGAATAATTCACAGGGGTAGAAAAGTGGATCGCAGATAAACTTTTTCTAAATACTGACAAAACTGTTACAATGCTCTTTGGAACCGCACCTAAACTACACAAATTGCAAACACCCCATCTATGTGTGGGGACAAGATCAAATGGCACACTGACTAAAGTCACTTCTCTCAAATATCTAGGTATGTGGTTAAACCCAAATCTATCTTTTGGCCCCCACATAGAAAAACTCTCATCTAAACTCTACCCCAAACTAGGTGCCCTGTACAGAAACAAATCCTGCCTGAGCCCCGCGGTAAGAAAGCAGATTGTGCAACAGATGCTTATGCCAGCCATTGAATACGGAGATGTAGTGTATGCAGCTGCCCCTCAAACACACCTCCAGAAACTTACTACATTGTATAACTCATTCTGTCGCTTTGTGCTACAATGTAACTACATGACCCACCATTGTGACATGTTAAAAGAACTAAACTGGCCATCGCTGGAATCTAGACGCACCCTTTACCTTTCCAACCTGGTGTTTAAGAGCTTTTCTGGGAAGCTACCACCCTACCTGAATATGCTGCTTCCCCCGGCAGTTCCCTCATCCTATAACCTCAGATCCAGGACCAGCAGCTTACTTGCAATACCACAATACAAAAAAGAAAGTGGCTCGATCCTCATTTTCCTACAGAGCACCGCAAATATGGAATAACCTCCCAGACACCATCAAATCTTCCCCCAGTCTAAAGTCCCTTAAGACTACCCTATTAACATACCTCAATACGAAATGCACCTGTAAACATGTAACATAATGACTTTATTTCCTACATATTTTTTTTCTGTATATTTGGTCTTGTGTTAATATCTTGCATTTTACTATTTTGTATTTCTGTAACCACTCAATGTTCTCGAACCCAGGACATGCTTGAAAACGAGAGAAATCTCAATGTATCCATCCTGGTAAAATCCTTTATAAATAAATACTCAGACTGTGATTTGATCAATCAATCCACTGGATAAAAAAAAGCAATAGGATATTATTACCATATCAGAGTTATGGACCTTTCATCTTTAAATCTAAATTAATCCATTTATAATAGGATACCTGTTAATTATATGTGTAAGGTAGATGACAGGTCTGTCTCACTAATTGTGATCCCAAATCCTAAGGCAAGAGCTGCTAGATAGCAGAATTTAAGTAGGAACGGTCAATTAAGCAATAGCTCACTTATTAACCATTTGGTAGATGATGAACCCATACAGGATATAGTTAACTCTGAATAGAATATAAATACTTAATTATCAGTCTCACCTTTATGGCCGGAGGGTTTGGAACTTTGTAAATTATACAGTGCAGAAGACTGAGCAAATAGAATAGTCACATGATAAGCTTTGCATGCCTTGGAAAAGTCAATGGAATGTACACATGATGATGATACCAGACAGCGGAGACTTCATATCAAAGCCTTAACACTGAGAATAAGTAGAATAACTTCAACAATAAAGTGCAAGTGGGGATCACACACCAATTATCAGTATTCTGCAGGTACTATTACAAATAACTATAAAAAGAGTGGAATAGAAAAGGTTGCCAAGTCCAGACAAAAAGTAATAAACCATAATTACCAACAGATACTAGGAATTTTATTACAACATTGCAGTCATGTCCTTGAGTCAGAAGACTCTCCATTGCCTGTGTAGTTTAATCAGACTGAGCGAAAATTGGCCAAGACATTACCATCTGCAGAAGCCACACACCCATTGAGTATTTAAACAGTGGGAGAAATCCATAAGTCTTAGTGACTAGGACAGCTTGTCAAATGAAAAGATTCAATCTGCCAAAGATGGTTACAAAGAAGAACCACAAATGATTTTTAGTTTTAGGCTTAATAAAGATACAACCTTTTTTTTAATGTGATACAAAATGAAATAAATATGTATATTATTATTTTATAGTGAGTGGATAAGTATAAATACCGAAATAACACTCAATGAAAATATACTGCACAATAATTGTCACTTTTACGTTTTTCATGCTTACCGGAGTTGGTATACAAGAACACCACTATGAGAGACACCAGAAACCGCAAAAAGCATTGATTTTTGCTGTATCAGGTCATATACAGGTATATTATTATTTATTTATATAGCGCCCACATACTCCGCAGTGCTGAACAATGGATACAATATAGTGTAACAATGCATTAAGATTGAACAATACTTGCTAAACCAACAAAGGCGGAAATGAGGGCTCTATTGCCGTGGGAATTTATAATCTAGAAGGGCTGGAGGATGAGAAACAAAAGGAGAGGACTGCAAGGTGAGAGTGATGGATTGGTGGGGAAAGGGAAGTGTATTAATGAGTCAGGTGGTAGGCTCTAAATGTATGTGCCGGTGGGTGTTTTCTTCCATCTCATCAGGTACCCAACCATATAGTTTCTTTCTTCATTTTCCCTCAAAGACAGTAAGAAACAAGAGAGAAGATGACCCGTAGCGTAATTCCATATGCACCACACCACAACAATAAAAAGAGAAAGGCAATTGCTTACTTACTTTTGATGGAGCCCTCCTTGGGTCTTGGACAGATGCTTATGGATTTGTTTAAAAAGGAAGAAAATACACTAAAAACTATCTCCATACGGTAAACGACAGGATGCTATTATCAAAGTGGTCTATTTAAAATAAATTGGAATTAAAATCAGGACGCATTTCACTGGTAATCTGGCTTCCGCAGCTGGTTAAAAAAAATCTGTCTCCTTCTTCCTGCCATTCTTATAGCTAGCTTAATTGAACCTAGGTGGTGTTAATAGTTTAAAACAATAAATTTGTTCCAGACCCCTCTCCCAACAGCAGCCGCCATCATAGATGTGCTTAGACACCAATCGCCATCTTGCACATGTGCATATTGTATGCTTCAGTTTGAAGTGTGGAAGTTCTGTTAATGTCCGCCATCTTTGATGTATCCAGGGGTGATCATCTGCACATAGGAGCCGGTATAAGACTCAGAGTTGTGTGAGTTGCTAGTAGAACTAATATTGAATTTTATTATAGATAGAAGCATACTACACTATGTTGTTTCTATTTTTATTCTCTCTTTTACTTTTTTAAACAATAACAGATAAAGAGGTGTTGACTTTAGAAAGGACAGGAGGAGAGAGATCAGGGGTGAACACAGAGGAGGTATAGATGGATAAAAGCAGCGGACCTAGAACAGAGTCTAGAGGAACACCAAGTGTTAAAGGCATTGGAGAAGAGGAGTTACAAGCAAATGACACAGAGAAGGACCTGTTAGAGAAGAGTCAATCCCAGAGAGAGCAGTTTCACCGAGGCTTAGAGAGCTGAGAGTCTGTAGAAGGAAGGGGTGGTTGACAGTGTCAAAAGCAACTGGGAGGTAAAACAAGATGAGTATAGAATAGTAGCTGTGGTTTTTAGTTAGGAGGTCATTGTTGACTGGTGAGGACAGTTTTCCTTGAGTGTAGGGGACGAAAACCTGATTGCAGGGAGTCATGTAGGGAATTAGAGAACAGGAAGAGGGAGAGGCAGTTGATAACTAGTTTTTCCAAGAGTTTAGAAGTGGGAGCGAGGGAGGGTTCCTTTAGTATCGGAGTAACCTGTGCATGTTTGAAAGCAGATGGGAAAGAGCCTGTGGAGAGAGATAGGTTGAAGATGTGTGTGAGACCAGCGACGAGGAAGAAAGAGTGTGGAGGTATTAGATTTGAAGAGATTGGGTCAAGTGGGCAGGTAGTGAGACGTGAGGAGGACAGTAAGGAACGGACTTCCTCCTCAGAGGCTGAGATGAAGCGGCAGAGGGAGTGAGAGTGGGAGATACTGGTTTGTGTTGGGATGTTGCTTCTGATAGTGAGTGTTTTGTTTAAGAAGTAATTTTCCAGGTCCTGAGTGCTAAAGGTAGATGAGGGGGAAGGTGCGTGTGGATAGATGAGAGTGTTGAACGTGGACTAGAGTCGTTTAGGGTTGGAGCAAAGAATATATATAAGAGATGAGAAGAAGGCTTGTTTGCCCAAGTGAAGGGCAGAGTTGTATGACCAAAGAATAAACTTGAAATGAGTGAAATCAGCTTCATAGTGGGATCTCTTCCAAGCACACTTTGCAGTCGCAAGCATTTTTGCAGGTAGCGCATCTGGGATGTGTACAAGGGCTGAAACTGGCGGCGTGGGACCTTACAGAATTGAAGAGGAGCAAGAGCAGTGATGTAACAACTGGGGGGCAGCCGGTGCAGCAGGACTGAGGGGGGACATCGGTGCCCCGCCCCGGATGTTATGCCACTTCACCCCCCGGCCGGCAGCGGTGCCCCATGCCCAGACAGCGGCTCGCGGAGACAGCAGAGTGTGAGCCTGGCAGCACCGCACTCCTCCCCCTCTGGCACTGCCCCCAAGGCCTGCAAGTCTTCGGCCCCCGATGATTAGGTCACGCGGCACGCCGCGCCATGTGACGTCATCAACGGGAGGGAGAAATTAAGTGATATGCTGGGGGGGAAGAAATTAATTGGTATGCTGGGGAGACATTAATTATGCTTGGGGAGAAATAGGTATGCTGGGGGAGAAATTAATTAATTGATATGCTGGGGGGTGAAATTAATTGATATGCTGGGGGTCAAATTAATTGGTATGCTGGGGGAGAAATGTAATTGATATGCTGGGGAGATATTTAATTTGTATGCTGAGGGATAAATGAATGAATTAATTGGCATGCTGGGGGAGAAATTAAAAAATTAATTGGTATGCTGGGGAAAGAATGAATGAATTTATATGCTGGTCGGAGGAATGAATGAATGAATTGATATGCTGGGGGAGGAATGAATGAATGAATGAATTGATATGCTGGGGGAGGAATGAATTAATGAATTGATATGCTGGGGGAGGAATGAATCAATGAATTGATATGCTGGGGGAGGAATGAATGAATTGACATGCTCGGAGTAATTAATGAATGAATTGATATGTTGTAGGGGAAATGAGTGAATGGATATGCTGGGGAAAAATGAATGGATATGCTGGGGGAAATGAATGAATGAATTGATATGCTCGGGCGTTGAATAAATTGATATCGGTACATTACATTGAGTTTTATTACTGTGGAGCTCTGACACCCTCATGCATACCGCACATTACTGTGGAGCTCTATGATGCCCTCATAAACACTGCACATTACAGTGGAGCTCTGTGACACCCCCATAATGTGCAGTGCTGTATGGGTTTTTACAGAGCTCCACAGTAATGTGTGGTGTCTATGAGCGTATCACAGAGCTCCACAGAAATAAAACTCACAGTAATGTGCGCTGTGTAGAAAAAAAAATGTGGGCTGTGCAGTCCAAAATGCCCGGGCCTATATTTTTTTCCCAGTCCGGGCCTGCTTATAACTAGAGTGGATGTTTATATAATGAGGGGGGGGGGAATTCTGCCCCGGGCACCCATAACTCTGGTTACGCCACTGAGCAAGAGTATCTAATGTAGAGATGAGAGTAGCCTGTTCCCTGTATACAATTTCCCCAAATTAAAATCACCATATAGCATTAAATGTCCAGAGCACATAAACATTTATTGTAAGTCAATAAGTGACACTTAATGTTCCCTTAGTCTTTTCTTCTTAGTTTCAATCATGTCCTCATCTAATCTATGTCTCTGCCTGTCCCCTCCCATGCCATAAATACCTTGAATACATGGTATACTCTTTTTTAACTTGATATCTCTTTTGTGTATGTTTTTTTTACGAACTGAGTACCCACAGTCAATTGCACTTTCTATCTTCTGTCTTTCTCAAAGTCAAACTAATAACCCAGGGATAATGGTAGGTGCATCGAGTTCTAAGGACAAATAGAAGAAGGGATCTGATTCTTTAAAAAAATAATCATTACTGTACATAAATCTTTGAACTTAACTCATACGAAACTAAAATTTTAATGGTAACATCTGGTGTGGCTTTGGAAAACTGTATCCCATGTACCTGAAAGCTAACTGCTCCTGAATGGTGATAAATGTCTTTAAAAATGGCATTGATCCCCGTCAAGGTGTTTATTAACCTTTATTTAAATATCTTTTATTTGAAACAGGTGTAGCGCTCACCCCCGGAGGAGCTGCTGAATAAACCTCGGGATAGTCTCACCGCACTAGGAAATATCTATACAACAGCACTGTTGTGGATTTTTAATATAATAATTCTATATTATATTCTTTACTGATCCCAATAAAGCAGCATATAATACGCATATACGGTATTTGAGTAACAAGAATTTCGTAACGCGGGAAAAACACGCGGCGGTAAAAGAAACCGGTTAATCCCCTCAGTTCTGGAGTGTAAGTCCCGTGAAAAATAGCTCAAAAATATATATGTGTGTTGTCTAGGGTACCCGGGTAATGTTTTCAACTGGCCAGTGAGTGAAACAAAAACAATCTTTGACTATTCACCGTTGGGGCCCTTAAAGAAACAATAAACAAGTGTGCAATGTTCTGCGTTTTCACCAGGCCGAAGCCTTCTCACCCATCCGGTGTAACCGCTTGTCTTGGACCGATGAACACTGAAGAAAGGGATCTCGAGAGAGAGGATCTGTCCTTGCTGCCACTTGGAACTCGATGCTGTTAACGCCTGCACTCCCGATCTGGTTCTCTTCCGCCAGAACACAAACACATAGGCCGCCAGCACGTCACTCCAGTTTGCAGCCTCTCCTCACTCGATGTCCCTCTTCTCCCAAACCGCACTTTGCCAAGAACAGTTCAGCGTAGTACACAGCCGGCCGATGCGCACTCTCTCTCTGATCACTGCAGCAATGGATGCCGCCGTCTCTCTGCGCTCCAACTCTGCCAGGATCCCTGAAGTATCACCTGCGACTGTTCTCTCTCACTGCTCGCTCTGTACTCTCAACGCTCAGGGAACAGCACGATCTTTAACAGGACTGTAGCAACTTCCACTCTCCGGCCTGGTTTCAAACCCTAACAGCCCCAGCGTGCGTCCTATGTCTCTCATGGCTCTGCTCACACTGCCCATGCCTTGCACGAAACTGCTGATGTCCTTCCTCCTCTTTGTACCACCCACTTCCTGTCCTCACACAAAGGGTGATGGGAGATGGAGTCCGTTTTGTCCAGCATAGTCCACAATATCTCCCTCTGGTGGCAACAATAGTTCAATGCACCAGAATACAGTTTTAAAGCAGCGCTACACTGGTTACAGTGACAAACCAATAAAATGAAAATAGTACATGTAACAATAAGTGTAAGTTTTAAGGTTATGAAGAACAAATTTAACTTTGCAGGACAGAATGTCAAAGAAGAGGAAAGGACAACAATGTCTATGAGACCAAGACTTGATGCTTGGGGTCTAAGAGATCAATCAAGACAACAGTCTTCTAGCAGAGACATATGGGAGTTACAGTTACAGAGCATGTCCAACAGGAACCATGGGGTATTTTGAAAAGCATGGTGACCAGATCTTTGAAAAAGACTTGGTTCTGGAGGACTTATGTAACATTGATTCGGTCCTTCCAGGTGGAATTGGTTCAGAGATGACAGTATCCTTCTATGAAAGAAGGGCTCATCTGTTATCCACTGTAGGGTTCCTTTCCTGCTGACAGCTAATAAACTTCCTATTTCCCCGAAGTTAGCTGAACTGCTCTCTTTTCAAATAACTTTGTGTATACCCAATGGTGTATAACCACCACAAACATCATCCTAAGGAACATATAGATGTGATGCTGGTAAGAGGGACATGAACGAGCTTCAAGTCCACAAATGTTCTAGGCCACAATAGTCTAGCGGCAGCAACATCAAATGTTCTCCATAAGATTCAAGCTGATCTTGATCTCAAAGCCTTGATATTAAAGGGACACTACCACTTACATAAGCTGTAACTAGATTACTTGTGCATTACAAATAAGGCCCGTGTCAGACGAACGCAGTGATCACGTCCGTGTTGCTGCACAGTTTAAAGTCTGTCGTAGCATAGAATCATGAGCAATAGAGACCCACACACAAAGCACGTGCGCACTGAACTGCGCACGCACAACGCAGGTGGCAAACGGAGGCAAGTTAGGCAAGAAAGTAAAACCGCTACCACGGACTCGCAGAGTGCGCCACGTCTACATAGTGTTCTGTGTGAGTGATGAGATGTCAGACGGAGCGCATTTGCAACGTCCAGCACCTTGACGCACAAAATGGCTTTTCATATCCTTTTCCAATTTGTATCATTTTTCATATTAATTTTGTTTCCCATAATTCCCTTTTTTGTCTACATCTGTCAACAAAAACTAATCGTGTGGTGTCTACAGTATCTTCCGGCAGTACGTCTGTCTGTTATGCACGCACGCAGAGTGTGCTCAGACTGCGTTCGTCTGACTCTAGCCTAAAACCACATCATAAAACACACGCTGTTGTTTTTTTTTTTATGTAATTGCATGTAAAAATTTAAATATAAAGTTAGTTTTTTATCTTCTGTTTCCATTTTGTGAATTTTACCCATGATGCAACATTTACCAAAATCTGTGCAATGGTTTTACTTTACTGTTTTGATTCATCTAGCCTACAGTATTTTACAGTTAATGAGGTGGAAATGTTTAGATAAGCCTGCAGGAGGTGATTGTTCTCCAGGCTACCAGAAATAAGAGATAGCAGCTGAATGTGATATGACAGGGATCTTAAAAAGATTTGTAATCTACCCCCTGATGATGTCCTTTGAATATATGCCACACATTTGTGTCAGTGATCGACCCATAGACTCCATTCTGTGGACATTGACACCCAGTGAGGTGCAAGTGATGGAAAGATATGGTGGGAGGGGGCAGTTTACAACACAAAAGATCATAAAATGGATGCACCCAGTGAAAGATAGAGTAAATTGAAAGTATCACAAGACATCTAAGTATTGTACCAAGAATTTAAGGGTACCTTAAAATAGCTTTAAGATTAAATTGAATTTTACATTGTTTTGTTGCATACGCATTATCAGGGTCAGTCAGAGAAAGGTGAAACTCTGGAGAACTTTTGGAGAAGTGAAAATTCGAATTAGCTAATTTGGAAAGTGAGATAAATGGGAGAATTTTTCTGGTTTGGCTATTTTGACCTAGAATTTTCACTTCTCCAAAAGTTCTCCAGAGTTTCACCTTTCTCTGATATTTTGGAATGAAGGAATAAAAACATATTTATTAATATGTAATGTTTAGCAGTTGAAAGTGTTTTTTTCTCAAATGCCACCAATGGACATGAGCAAAACAACTTGGTGTAAAAAAAGACACTTCAAATTCTTCCAACTAGCGTTAAAGATTCCATTACCCAAATTATAATTTCACGTTATTTTGATCAACTATTTTTGTAGATCTTTTTGTGTTAGGTTTGCTGAGATCTGTTTGATTCTTCTATATTTCTGCAGCTTAATCAAGATGTAGGATAAGTTTACGGCATAAAATAAGCATATGTGAAAATATATATGTTATAAGAAGTAAAACAAAAAGAGTCCTATAAAAAAATAAGTCCAGGTTTTCTGAATATAAACCATGTTCCACAATTTCAAAATAATATAAGAAATACCTTTTAGCTAATTTTACAGAGTTGACATTTCAAATTTCCCCAATTGAAATACCAGGAAATCTGGCACCATTTGCCTGGAGTTCTAATTATGCGAGGATTTACATATATTTACATTAAACTTAAGCCTGGCTTTCCAAGTAACATCTGAAAATAAACTGCAAATGGAGATGAAAGAAGGTGAAGGTTTATAGTACCAAGGTACATAAAGAGCAGGAGGAAAGGGGTTAACTGGAAAACTAATACCTCTCCTCACTTCAAGAAAGAAATTATAAGAAAAATATTGGCTGTGCTTAATCCAAAACTCCAAAACATCCAACCATCAAGGTCAAATTTCAATTCTGCAACATGGCTAGAAGGGTTTTGGACCCAGATTTCTGGTTTCAGCTGTTGTCTGGCTTTTATCAACCAAAGAGTTTTCATATCCCAAGAGACACATTTAATGGACATTTTCCTACACACAAGGTTGGCTTTAGGAGGAACATTTGCCTTAGGCTTTACACTTTGGGAGAACTCCCTTTTCCTCTAGAGGGCAGCACAAAATTGTTAACTAATGTATTATTGTCATTGGCGATTTTACTTATTGTTCATAAAACTGTACAAAATATGTTATGGTTTACTTTTTATATTTATTTGTCCCTGTTGGAAGCCTGTTTCTAGGCCTGGCAAGGCCACAGGCAAAAGTCTTGGCCTGGGAGAGTTAAGAGAGCCAGTGAAATGTGCTGCGACCAGGAGTGGTGAATTCCAGACCAACTTTTTTGTTCATGTTCGGACATACAAAGATATTGTGCACTATCAGCTGTCCCTTGCTAAAACTGGGACACAAAGGGGAAAAATTAGTTTCCCCTTTGGGTCCCGGTTTCTCCAGCAGATCGCGGGGCAGGCGCCGAGTCCAGCAGCTTACCCTTTAACGATCGCTAAGCTCGAAGGATGCTACAACACCGTCCCCAACATCCCCTCCATGGCGTCCATAGGACTCCATGGAGGATCGTGCTGCCGGGTCACATGACCTGCAGGATCTCACCTCACGCGAGGGAGACAAGGGACTTTCTTCCTCCAGTCTCACTGTGCTCCCGGCGGCCAGAAGCAGCGGATCAGGCCACCGTTCTCGCCATGGGAAGAGAGGTATTTGATTTTTTTGGGGGGGTTTGAGCTGCAGGTAACGGATTCTGCAGCAGTGCAATCCGTTACCAGCACCTCTGAGCTGGTGGTAACTATTTTGTTAGGACCAAGTGATCCAAAATGTTAATCTGTGCTTTCACTTTGCGCTCCCCATGTTAGGTATAGGTAGGGCTGGATTAAGATCTCTAAGCAGAGCTGAAGATTTTGGTGGGCTTTTTTTTGGAATTTAGTGAAATGAAAATATATTTTAGGTTATTTAACCACTTGGCTGCTAAGGACCCACTCAGCGTGTCCAGCCAAGTGGTTCTCCTGTGCTATGGACGCGCTGAGCGCGTCCTAGCACAGGAGACAGCAATCGGCCAGCCTTTTCTGCACCCAACCAGCCTGATTTCTGCACCCCCCCCCCCCCCGGTGCGAGCCGACAGCTTGGATGTCAGCCCGCATTCCGGCACCACAGCGGGGACAATAGATGTCATCGCGCTAGCGCGATGACATCTATTACAGGTGCCCCCTCCCCGCAAGTGCACAGTCTGCCCTTCCAAACGGTGGCTGGCTTTAAACCCTTGGGGGCCGGATCACGATTCGGCACCAACAGGCGCCAGATCGCGATCCTCTCCCAGAGCTGGCCAACATCTTGGATGTTGGCCAAGCTTCCGGGATTTCTCCCTGGCGACTGGTGTCATCGTGCATAGCGCGATGACGTCAGTTCAGGAGTAAACCCCTAGCTGCCACCAATTTTGGAGATAGGGGGTTACAATGAACCCCCTATCTACCGATCCGTGGCAGCTAGGGGTTAATGATTGGTATCGTTGGATCGGCCAGAGCATGACCATACCAAATATGACCATGTTAAAAGTTAAAAAAAATAAGAATGAAAATAAAAAAAATATAATTTTTTTTTAAAAAATAAGTTTTTTTGTTTTGTTAATGCAGCAATATTGTTCCCATTTCAATTAAAATGTGAACAATGATGCTGCACTAACGATTTTTGTATGGGGTGCGTTTGTTAAAAATCGCGTAATTTTCCCCCCAAAAAATGTAACAAGGCACCATTTCTAATTTTTTTTAAAATTCTTTATTTTAGAAGAAAACTTGCGTAGAGACATCAAACAATATACACAGAGATACAATAAAGACCGCTAAGAGGGCATAAAACCCACCTAAACATCACCGTAAATATCAATCGTAAAAACAAAAACAAAAACACCCCGAAGCCTCGGCATAGTGTGCGTCCGCAATGTTGGCTGCAGTAATCGGGGGGGGGGGGAACGTAAAAGGAGCTCTCTCCAAAAAACCAAACAGGAACAGTGAAAAGGATAATAAGAAAAAATATAAAAGAGCAGCTGGCCAAGTCCAATTCTCAAGTCTCTGTCACATCAGATAACAAGCAGGTCCAATAGGACTATCACACTGTATTATAAGAGGCAGTTCGACACATCAACCCGGCTCACCGCTGAGAGGTGCCGCCACCTCACCCTTCTGAGAATTTGAGCCCAGGGAGAGACCCAGCGATGTCAAAAGGGGCCACGCAGTATCCAGAGAAGTGATTGTGTGAGGCACGTTATCGAAAATAAAGACGAGGGTACCGGCCAGTCCCCATCTATAGCGCACCCCTCCCGCCCGTAAACAAGCCGTGACCTCCCGCAGTTGGCGACGGGCCATCAGAGTCCCAAATGGCAAGTCATTGAAGAGCGATACAGATGTTCCCTCAAAGTCGACAGCGACGCGGGCCGCCGGCAGAGCCATCAATTTCTGGCGCACAGAAACCACCGCGGCAATTGCTATAACATCTCGTGCTGCCGACTGAGGGGCAGCGGCCGATTTACGTATGCGAAATGCCCCACCAAAGACCTCTGGGGACCCAGTGGGAAGCTGCAGCAGCATCTCGGCCAGGCGGTTAACGAAGGCCAACAAGGCAGCGGGCGAAATCTTCTCCGGGATTCCTCGCAGCCGGATGTTCCGTCTGCGATGCCTGGCATCCAGCGTCTCCACGGTTCGGGACAGCCCGTCCACTTGCACCTGGAGAGCATCCACCACAGCGTTTAGGCGTGTCTGCTCCGTTTCAGCAATCGCTGCCTTTTCTTGGATCGCCGTCACCTGCTCCTTCACTAATGAAATGTCCTGTCGGACCTCAGTGACATCCGCGTGCCAACGGGTGCGCATACCCATCAGCATTCTGCGGATATCCCCTTTAGTCGGGGGTAGCATGTCGTCTGCTGGATTCTCTGCGAGAGGGTCCGCGTCGGTGTCCCGGGATACCGGGGCCGACAGACCCGCAGAGGCCCGGGGCACCTGCGATCTCCGTTGTGTTGACACTTTCTTAGGGGCCCTCTGAGGTCGACGAGGTAGGTTCTGAGCATCGTCGCTGTCCCTGCGCCAGTAGGATTCCGCCCCATCCGAGGATTCATATCCCGGTGGCAGGACCGGCGTCAGCGGCACATCACGAGGGAGGCGGCCGCTGCCCAGGGAGTCGCGGATATCTCTCTGGCCGGATCCCTCAGTTTGGCTGTGCCGTTTAGCGGATTTCTTACCCATCAGGAGCTCAGAGGGTAAGTTTCGCTGTGCGTAGAATGCCGTTGCAAAGGCTGGGAGGATGTCCAGGCTCACAAAATGGCCGACCGCACCAGGCCTCAATCTCAGCCAGTAGTTCCCGCTTTTGCACCGCACGGCACCGGGTCCCAAATCGCCGGCGAGTAGAATCAGCAGAGTCACTAAAAGATCCCGGGACAAGTGGAGAGAGATTCACAGGGCGAGTTGGTCACCAAATAGTCTCTAGGGTATATCTCCGTCACGGAGCTCAATCGAGTGCGACCTCTCCTGTCCGCGTCTAGCTCCGCCTCCGGCACCATTTCTAATTTTTTTAACAAGCGAAACTCATAGCAAATATAACCGAAATGATCGCATGATAAAATGTGAAAAAAACACTTTACACGTTGTAAATTATTAAAAATTCTAATTTTATTGCATTTTTTGCTATAATATACAGACAGGACATGACGTATACATATAATAATGACATGTTATGAATCTGCCGAGTCTGCCGGGAAGAACGATATATAATACGTCTGGGTGGTATAATAAAACGTGGCTTCAAAACGCGTTTAAACATGATGAGCAAAAATGGTAAAAATGAGCTCAGCACACAGGCGTGAAATGGCTCAACAGTGAAAGGGTTAACTAAAAACCATAAATACTTCAATTAATCTGTTATACTAATAAACGTAATAACATGTTTCAAAGGAGCAGAGTTCAGGAAGTTGTAAAGTCAAGAAGACGCTAAATGACAATAAATACCTATCAAACAGTTATACGATTATATCAAACTGATGGTTAAACATTTTTGGCTGTGGTAAAAATAAAAAGTTTTAGAAGATATTTCCATTAATAAATTCTCAGTTGCATGTGTACTGAATTGCTGTATGACATGAGGTGTCAAAATGTATTTCATGTTTTTAGATCAAGAATACATGACACAGGTTATTAAATGTGTGCTTCTGATATGATGTAAGGATATAAATAAGAGTGAATTCTGTTTTACAAGAGTTTCTAATAAGTCATGCTTTAATTATTAATTCATACTTTTTAAAGATTATGTATGAAAAGTGTTCCTAGGAAACAACAGAGGAATTTGCTTGGTTTGACTCAGTAATATATGCCAATATTTGTGGTAAATATTGAAGGCAGTTCCAGAGTTCATACAGGTCTCAGCTTTTATATTAACGTAATCAATTTAAGCTCTTTTATGTGGGAAGTGCCAAGAAAACACTGGTTCACAGCCTCAGCCTTTATTTGTCTCCAAAGGTGTTTGCAGTGTTGCATGGTTTCCAGCAAGTTACATTGTTCCAAAGGACTAATTTAATATAGGCAGCTCTACTTAAAACTGGTTTTAGGCGAGAGTTTTTACGAGCGGAAGAAACGTCCGTGAGAGTGGACGCTCCTCCCACTCTGACGCCTGTCTGGCCACCTCGCTGAGCGTAGTTAGAGGAAGCGGCGACATACCGCAAAACGCGTTTCAGTGTACTTTGCTGTTATGATCGATTTTATTTGATTCATTTAGGAATAAAATGTTTTATCAAATCTGTGAGCGTTTTTTCCATTTTTCCTCTGCTGCTGAGGTTATATTTCCAGATCATCAGCCTGCTCAAACTTTGCTACAAACTTTGCTGGGAACAGGCACTGGGATCCCTTATACTATAGGATTCTGCAAAGCCCTGCATCTCCACCAACAAAAAAGGGAAATCTGGCATTCCCTACCCAAGCTGCCAGCGGCCTGCATATCGAGTGTCTGATTGAGGACACTGTATCATGGGAGTGAAACTCTCTCATTTTCATCATACACATGCATGTTAAGCTTTACTACTCTATGCTTTGTATGAATTTTTTCTTTTGGAGGCACTCTTGCAACTCAGACCAACGCTGAAGGCCTATCGAATTGTTTTCCATCTAATGAAGGAATATCCAGTAGGGATGAGCTGTTCGGTTTGATTGGTTCGGAGTTCGATTCGAACATTGCCCGTTCCGAACATTTCCGCGTGTTCGCCCACAATGCACCACAATGCACTTTTCCACTGGCCTGAAGCTTGTAATTGGCTGCAGCCTTGCAAATGACCACAGGTCAGGTGCAAGACAGGTGCAAGACTATGCCAATCACGGCTCAGAGTCCTGATTGGGCAAATTTTGCCCAATCATGGGCTCACAGAGCTAAGTCCCGCAGCACACTATATCAGGCTTCTTCCCTGCCTGCAGCCCCAGCTCGTGTATTTGCAAGAGTGAATCAGAGAGGAGAGGAGATTGTTCTGTCAGGGTGTATCAGTGACGTTGTAGGAGGTTTCTGGGAATTAGAATCTGTGTTGGCACTGCCAGGCTATCAGGGACAGTGTGTTTCAGTGAGTTGTAGGCGATTTCTGGGAATTTGAATCTGTCTTGGCACTGCCAAGCTATCAGGGACAGTGTCCACCACTGCACTCTTCCACAGTACCACAGAGGGGTTACGGTGTGAAGGCACTTGCTGCCACCAAAGGTAAAATATTTGGGTGCTCTGCCACTGACACCTATACCAGATTCATATAATTTTAATATTTGACCGCAGGGTCCAACCCTGCACTCTTCCACAATACCTCAGCAGCTGTCTAAAGTAAAGACAAATAAGTCAATGGGGCCTGATGGGATCCACCCTAAATTATTAAAAGAGCTCAGTGATGTAATAGCAAAACCATTAACAGATTTATTTAACCAATCCTTGTTAACGGGAGTCGTCCCAGAAGACTGGAAATTAGCAAATGTTGTGCCCATTTACAAGAAGGGTAGTAGGGAGGAATCGGGGAACTATAGGCCAGTTAGTCTTACGTCAGTAGTGGGGAAATTAATGGAAACCATGTTAAAGGAAAGGATTGTTGAACATCTAAAAACACATAGATTACAGGATCAGAAACAACATGGGTTTACCTCAGGGAGATCATGCCAAACTAATCTTATTGATTTTTTTGATTGGGTAACAAAAATAATAGACACAGGTGGTGCAGTAGACATTGCTTATTTAGATTTCAGTAAGGCTTTTGATACTGTTCCGCATAGAAGGCTTATCAATAAATTGCAATCTTTGAGTTTAGATTCCAATATTGTTGACTGGATTAGGCAGTGGCTGAGTGACAGACAACAGAGGGTTGTGGTAAATGGAGTTTATTCGGCACAAGGTCTTGTTACCAGTGGGGTACCTCAGGGGTCAGTACTTGGACCCATTCTCTTTAATATTTTTATTAGTGATATTGCAGAAGGTATTAATGGAAAAGTATGTCTTTTTGCTGATGACACAAAGATTTGCAACAGGGTTGACGTTCCTGGAGGGATCAGCCAAATGACAAATGATTTAGGTAAACTAAAAAAATGGTCGGAGTTGTGGCAATTCAGTTTTAATGTGGATAAGTGCAAGATAATGCACCTGGGACGTAAAAACCCAAGGGCTGAATATAGAATATTTGATACAGTCCTAACCTCAACATCTGAGGAAAGGGATTTAGGGGTCATTATTTCAGAGGATCTAAGGGTAAGTAGTCAATGTAATAGAGCAGCAGGAAATGCTAGCAGAATGCTTGGTTGTGTAGGGAGAGGTATTAGCAGTAGGAAAAGGGAAGTGCTCATGCCACTGTACAGAGCACTGGTGAGACCTCACTTGGAGTACTGTGTGCAGTACTGGAGACCGTATCTCCAGAAGGATATAGACATCTTAGAGAGAGTTCAGAGAAGGGCTACTAAAATGGTGTACGGCTTGAAGGATAAAAGTTACCAGGAAAGGCTTAATGATCTTAACATGTACAGCTTGGGAAAAAGACGAGACAGAGGAGATATGATAGAAACATTTAAATACGTAAAGGGAATCCACAAGGTAGAGGAAGGGAGTATATTTAAAAGGAAACAAAATAGCAAAACAAGAGGACATAGTCTTAGATTAGAGGGGCAAAGGTTTAAAAGTAACATCAGGAAGCATTATTTTACTGAGAGGGTGGTGGATACATGGAACAGTCTTCCAGTAGAAGTGGTAGAGGCCAAAACAGTAATTGAATTTAAGCAAGCATGGGATAGGCATAAGGCTATCCTAAACAAAAGATAAATCCAGGTTAAGTATCCATGTAATTGGGCAGACTAGATGGGCCGAAAGGTTCTTATCTGCCGACATTTTTTCTATGTTTCTATGTTTCTATGTTACGGTGTGAAGGCACTTGCTGCCACCAAAGGCACAATATTTGGGTGCACTGCCACTGACGCCAATACCAGATTCATATCATTTTAATATTGGACCGCAGGGTCCACCACTGCACTCTTCCATAATACCACAGAGGGGTTACGGTGTGAAGGCACTTGCTGCCAAAGGCAAAATATTTGGGTGCACTGACGCCTGTACCAGATTAATATCATTTTAATATTTGACCGCACTCTTCCACAATACCACAGAGGGGTTACGGTGTGATGGCACTGTTGCCGACACTAAAGGCCCAATTTTAAAGCACCTATTGTTACTTTCATCCAAAGCCTGCATAAGTTTCACCATAATTTAGCCAAAAAAAATCACTAAACTTGTTCTATGTGTCCTAAAACGTCTCCTCTTTTCATACAGGCTGCCACCCAAGTAGTTGTTTATGAATAGAGTAAAGGAAAACCATTTACCGTCATTTGAAATGTCATTTTTTTTGTTTTTAAATGTTGCTATACATCCTACAAATCCCCACTTCACGGGCAGGTTATGGGGACCTTCTAGGCACGATATGTGAAGGAATTTTTACTCTTAACCTTTATTTCATGGAAAACTCACTGTCCCTTTAAAAACGTTTTTTTTTTACTTTCCTGTCCCCCAGGGCACTACCCAGACCCCCATACACCTTTTATGGCAAATATCTAGCATATATGCCCTCTTGGAGGGCACTCTAAAAATCGAACGTTCGGGTCCCATTGAGTTACATTGAGTTCGGATCGTGTTCGAGTTTGAACTCGAACTTTTGAAATTGTTTGAGTTCGAAGTCGAACCGAACACGAGGGCGTTCGGCTCATCCCTAATAACCAGAAGGAAGCGCTGACTTTGCTCATAACCCCCCTCCCCTACAAAAAGACAAATACCTCCAGCGCTGCTATAAATGGTGCACTTGTGCTACCACAATTATTTTGAAAAAGGATAAAACAAATCAGACGTTTCAGGGACACAGCCCCTTCCTCAGTGTATAGTGCCCTATAGGTTTTCTCTTGAGAATTCTTACTCGTTTGCTTGGATGCACAAAGGGGATTTTGCCTTTATCTAGCTGCAGCCAAGTATAAATATTTTTCTATTTATTTTTCATTTTTGGGTGCCATAGAGACCCCACCCCAGGTGTTTTTCTAGTTGATCATTGCATAATACTGAACTACTTACTAAAATGATTGCATATACTCGATCTGATCTGATTCTGGAACGATGCATGTTTAAGGTTTTTTAATTGCAAATGAAAGTAGCTTGCAGATAAGCCCCAGAATTTGCCCAAACATTGGCCAATGACAGCGGATATGTAGAAATTGTTTGAAAAGCTTTGAGTTCTGTTTTTCTCTTCAAGGAAACATACATGTAGTACTGCTTTTTGGCCTGCAGTTATGTCTGACGTACAATGAACATATACTGCACGTCCACTTTTTTTTTTTTAGAAAGGATTTTACCAAGAAGGAAATATTGAAATTTCTCTCGTTTTCAAGTATGTCCTGGGTGGCGAGTATGTGCCGTTAGGTGACTTGCCAAGGACACTTACTGGAGAGGTTGCTCGCTGGGATCGAACCCATGACTCCACAGGCTCTCTCCATGCAGAGCAGTGACATTACCTCTACTCCACCCAGCTGGTACTTCTGTATATTTTACTGTGTGGGCAATACAAAGTCATTTTCCATAAAACCATTATGTCCTACCAGTGGTTTCATGGAAAATCACTTGGTAATGAAGGCATAAAGGGATACTCAAAGCTCAAAACAAATGTTTTTTTTAAAGCATTATCTAAATAATGCTTTACAAGTGTAAATATATTATGTGTATTGACTTTTAAGTTTGCTGCATGGAATTGGGTCCAGATTAGGAAGATGTTCAGCCAAGGAATAGAGAGTGTGTCTGCCCAATGGAGGCCAGAATAATTACACAACGTCTCACAATGCTGTAGTGAACAAGACTTTATACTACAAACCCTTGTTCGCTAGGGAGTTTTTAGATACCTGTAGATACTCGCGTATACCGCTAGATTTTGGTGACAAAATATTACCTTAAAATTGGAGGGGTCGTGTTATATTCGAGACATCTGCATCGCGTGTAAAAAATAAAAAAAACTTGACTTGCTCATGGATCCCAATTCTCCCTGACTATTGGCAGACGACGCACTGCATGAGCCTGCCTGCTGGAGCTGGAGGTCAGAAAATGACACCTCCCGGCGTGCTGGCTATTGGTGAATGATTCACTGCTCCGCCGGCCTTCTTATCACAAGTAAGACGATGGGTGGCCGGCGGCTTCAAACTTAGTAACAACTACAATCATTCTAGAGCAGAGCACCCTGGCCTGTAGGGTAGCCTGACTGTGTTAATAGAACCTGGAAGGATTTTAATGGTTTCCCCAGTACAGTATACTTCTATAATTTTGTTCCTCGCATTATATTCGAGTCTTGAGTATTCTCACATTTCCATAATAAATCTCTATCCATCGCGTTATATTCGGGTCGCGCTATACTCGAGTATCTACGGTAATCATACCTGCCATAGGTCATTCCTAATTTTGGATCTCTGGCCTTAATGTGACTGTATGCTTTAAGCTGCAGTTCTTTTTTCCAAGCACACCATAAGAGACGAAATTCAAAGGGACAGAGTAAGTACATATATTTTTTTTTATTGCAGCATCAAGGATATCTTTTTATATTGAGGACCTTTCTCGTTTTGTTATTTGATTCTCTCACATACAGTATATACCACATTGATTCCAATCTAGCACCTTTAAGCCCATGCGTGAGCGACTGGGACTGCTCTCGATTTGTAAAGTCGCCTGTAACGACTTCCTGGTCTTAAGTGAAGCTTTATTTTTACTCCAACTGACGTTACAGGTTTTGTCTCTATTTACAATGAGATGCTGCAATCAAGGGACATCTTACAAAAAAATTTAATTGTTAGCTTCGGATTATAGTAGGAAACGGATTAAAGGGCTCAAATACTTTCAAAACAATGGGTCACGTGACTATAGTTCTGAAAGAAAAGGGGGAGATCAAGGTCAGAAAATTGCTTAATGACAGACATATTTACAAAATGCTGAGAGCGACTTAGATTAGTAATAAAGAAATGTGACACCCCAGATGTTCCAGAACTATGTGTTGTTATGTTCATGTGCCATCAGCCTTAAAGTTAGCTGAGCATCATGGAACATGTAGTGCTGAAGCATCTGGTGTGTTAAGGTTAGTCATACCTGCCAGCAGTTATCTGGTACAACTGAATACAGCCTAGGCCCTATTTTGGCTGAGTAATAGGGAGCTGCTAAAGGAGCAAGTCAGTCCTTTGTCCATTAGCTAACTCCCTATCACCAACTCTATTAGGAGTGTGCTGCTATATTATATGAGAGCCATGAACTGTGACACTTAGATGCCTGAAATGTCCTTAATGCACTGAAATACCTGAGCTGTGAAATATTTCCAAGCACGCCAACTTGATATCGTTCTCCAGCTTATCTATATTCAACTTGGACCCTATTCTGACTGAGAGGCTAATAAAAAGCTGCAAATGACAAATGATGATGTCATCTGTTAACCCTTCATGTCACCCTATTACTGCCTGTATTACAAGCGAGTCATATTATTTGGTAGCCAGTAAGTGGCACAACTGCAGTATCCCCTCCTGGAGTCCACAGAAGGCAGCAGATTGCAATGTCCTACTTGCTGTGGGATGAGGGATAAGTGTAAAAATGTTAGGTTTTGGGGTAAGTTTTTTGACTTAATACCATGTTTTAGCAGTCTGTAACCTTTCTCTGTTACTGGCTGCAAGTAAGAATAATGAGAAACTTAGAATTGCTTGATATTCTGCAGCTATATCAGCAATCTTCCTATACAATGTATAGGAAGATTAATTTACAGAAGACAGCATAACAACTGAACCAGTGGTGTATTTAGGTATTGTGCTGCCCTAGGCCTGACTAAACTCGTGCACCCCATAATTTAAATTTGAGGCACCCCCTCCTGTCAAGGGCACACCTCTTCCTGGTAAATCCCCACCCTTCCTCTTTAAGCTCCACCTTTTCCTCTTAGAGCTCCGCCTTTTCCTCTCTTTATATTAAAAGTGGATACCAAGTGCCTACTTGTATATTTTGTATACCATTTAAAATGTATCTATTGAGATAAATAAAATTATGAAATGTTTAAATTCAAGCATTTTTACAAAGAACAGCCACGCATGTCAAGTATACTGGAACACAGCCGTTCTAATTGGTTGAACAATAAAATCCACAAACGTGCACTGCATATGAACGTATCACAGAGCTGCACAGCAATAAAACTCACAGTACTATGCAGTGTGTATCACAGAACCCACAGCAATAAAACTCCCAGCAATGCAATGTTTGGTGTGTGTCAGCGTATCAGAATCCACAGCAATAAAACTCCCAGCAATGCAATGTGTGGTGTGTAATGAGTGCATCAGAATCCACTGCAATAAAACTCCCAGCAAACCGAGTGTATATGAGCACACAGCATTTATTTATTCTACATTTACCGGCCTCTGTCCGCGGTAGGGCTGTGTGTGGAGTCAGCAGGGACTGTGTACAGACTCAGCAGGAGGTCCCTCCAGGCCACGTTAGGATCACGGCTGTGCCTGGAGCATTCTTGTCAGCAGTGGGGTGCCACTGCCAGAGGGTGCACCGTGGCTTTGATTCCCTTCCCGGTGGGTGTTCAGTCCAGAATAGAGTGACAGTCCATGTTAACGAAAGGGCGGGCAGCTGCGTGCATGCGTGTCACGTGGCTCAGCCAGTCAGGTGGTACTGAGACCCAGTACCACCTGACTGGCCGGACCGAGTGTGACCTGCACGCAAGCAGCCTCACCAGGAGCCAGGCAGCTCAATGACAAATTTTTATCACTGCAGTGCTGGTTAAGGAAAGGTCCACTTTAAACAGCAGTAAGCAGACAGGGCTTCATATTCTGCTGATAAAACCCCCCCCCCCTTTACCTGCCGTTTACTGTCATCTTCTCTCTCTGGACACAAATCACATCCCCCTCCCCTCTCCTAGAGCTGCTGCGGGGCAGGGGAGGAGCTATGGAGGGAGGAGAGGGGGATTTTTATTCTATTCGATTTTATTCCGTATGCAAACGCCATGCTCCGCTGCTCGTTGTTTGAGAACACAGCTCAAAGCTGACACACAGTGACAGTGGCACCTCCTAGTACCCCCTAATGACACCCCAATAATAACTGGTACCTGGGGCGGCCCGCCCTCCGCCACTCCTCTAAGTACACCACTGCTCTGTGATATGCTCACACACAAGTTTGGCAAACTGCCAGCAAGTACGGTGCTGTTTGAAGGCAGTGCAAATCCCCATAGAGAAGTAATGGTTAATCTATTCAGAGAACACCAAACAGCAGAGAAATGTCAGTGAAATGCCCTGATGTTCGGTGGTTTCAATCAGCAGGTTTATTCAGGCGAACCCCATAGGTTTCAATGTTAAAAATATTCCCGTTTTTTATGCAATATCTAATAAACCATTTATTATTTTAATCTGCAGTAAAAAGTCTTTATTTATTTATTGATTTTTTTTTTTTGTACCTTTTAGTGATTTTTCAGAATTTTTTGGGCTAAATTTCCCCCCTTTTTTTTAATAGCGGTTCTTCTTTTTCTGTAACAGAACTTTTTATTATCAATCATAGGATCTTATATGTAAATTAGGGACCTGCAAAGCTTCGAGATTCGATTCGAAATCGAATCGCTGGTCGAATTCAATTCGAATTCGATTTTGAGGCATGATTCGAAATGTTTTCGAATCTGTCTGATCGCACGCAGCGCACCTTCCAGACGCACAGCACATGGCTGCACGTGGCTGGGAAGGAATGGCACACTGCTAGGCGCCGCCCACCTCAAGGTCCCTTCACAGTGGAGGCTGCGGTGGACTGGAAGGCAGCTGCGGTTGGAGCTCCTGCAGTGAAGTCTGTCTGGACGTGGTCGGAGGAGAGCTGCAAGCAGGCTGAGTCTGACCCAATTGAGTGGTGTTGAGTATTAGTATATTAATTTAAATAACTATCCCTGACCTGAGAAGTGTCACGTATTGTGCTTCTTTTGCAGGAAGCCAGAAGATGGCCGCCGGGGGGGAGGGGAGGATCCAGGGGGGCCCTGCTGAATATTAATGTTTATTTTATTCCTAGCTCTGTGGGAGATAATTCTGGGGGTCTCACTCACTGCTGTCTGCTGCTCTGTGTGGGAGATAATTCTGGGGGTCTCACTGCTGTCTGCTGCTCTGTGTGGGAGATAATTCTGGGGGTCTCACTGCGGTCTGCTGCTCTGTGTGGGAGATAATTCTGGGGGTCTCACTGCTGTCTGCTGCTCTGTGTGGGAGATAATAAATGATGGGGGTCACTCACTGCTGTCTGCTGCTGTGTGTGGGAGATAATTCTGGGGGTCTCTCTCACTGCTATCTGTTGCTCTGTGGGAGATAATAAATTATGGGGGTCACTCACTGCTGTCTGCTGCTCTGTGGGAGATAATCAATTAGGATTTATGATGTGAATGTACTTTGCTATAGGCTACTATATTAATTAAGCCCATCTGTTAGATTGCAGCTGTAACGTCAGCTGAACCTGTATTCACAAACAAAGCATACCTATCCAGGCTGTATCGTACACAAAATGCTCGAAAGCGGCATTTTTCAGAATTTTTCGATTCGATATTCGATTCGAGTTCGACACTAACAGCCGATTCGATTCGAGATTCGATTCGAGCGAAAATTTATGTTCGCAGGTTCCTAATGTAAATTCCAGACATTTTCGTTCAGTAGTTCTTTTGAAAACAGCAGGCCACGGGTTTGCGGTGGCAGCATACAGCGGCCGACTCCATGCACTTTAGGGACCCTGCGGTGAATGGTGAATTCACTGCAGGGTGGGGAAATTTTATTCCCCGAAGTGCAGGGAACAACAGAACACCAAAATGTTGGCGTCATTTCGGTGCTCTGTGAGTAACCCAATTAGTGGTGAGGTTTTTTGTTGCCCCCTGGAAAGTGAAAGTCTAGGCCTTGCCTACCCAGGACATACTTGAAAATTAGTGACATCTCAATGTTTCCTTCCTGGTAAAATAGTTTTCAAAAGTAAAAAAAAAAAAATATATTTTTTTTTGGGGTGGGGCCACCCAGCGGGCCGCCGCCCCCTGGAAAGTGCCGCTCTAGGCCTGGGCCTTGTTGGCCTAGGCCAAAATACACCAGTGAACTGAACGGTACCTTTGTAGCTTGGCTGGAGTTGGAGGAAAGCTGTCAGAATTAGACATGTGCATTCGTTTTAGTACTAATACGATTTAGTCCGAATTTTGGGATAATTTAGTTTTAGTATGACTCAAGAGATACGAAACTGCTCAGTACAAAAAATGAAAGAAACTAAAATATAATGCACTACATTTTAGTTTCAGTCCTTTTTGTGATATTACATTGAGGAGTGAAGGAGACCAGCAATGAAGAGTGCAACATCCGAAGTTCTGCACCCTCCACATGCCAATGCAGTAGGATGTTTTATACAGAGAGGGACATTAATTCAGGAGGATGTTCTATATATTATACAGAGAGGGGTATTAATTAATGCAGGTGGATGTTGTATACATTATACAGAGAGGGGTATTCATTAATGCAGGAGGATGTTATAAACATTATACAGAGAGGAGCGTTTTTTTTTAGCCCTTTAAATCCAGTGGCTGTGAGCGCTGAGATAAGCTGCTTGTTATATTATCTCAGTACAATGTATCAGGCTCAGATGTTACAGTAACTGACTGTAACAGCGCTCAGTTTCAGTAAAACAAGGAAATAATATTGTTATAACCTCTTATATATAGAAATATTATTTACTAGTTTTACTGAAACTCTGAGCGCTGTGATGAGCAGCAGTCAGTTACTGTAACAGCTTTGCCTGACAAATTGTGCTGAGAGTGAGAGATACTGTAACGAGCAGCGATCTCAGCCCTCTGAGGAGCCACTACAATAGTAATTGTATCCGCTGGTTTTTCGGATGAATGAAATTAGTTTTCATACTAAAGAACTGAAAACGAATTTCTTCAGCAACTAAATAAATTGCATTTTAGGACTAATCCATTAGTTCAAAACGAAATTTTGTGCTGTGCACATGTCTAGTCAGAATTAATACGTATAACCCACTCATTACCACTAAGGCTAGGGTCAAACAAACACATTATTCGCAGCGACTGTCAAAAAGTGCGTCCGAACGTATTGACGTATTTTTTCACAGAATGCGCAAAAACGGTCAGACGACGCGCATTTTCGTGCGTGATTTTTTACGGATCGCCAATAAAACACTTTTTGCGTTTGGACGTTATGTAGGCTGGACATTAGCAGCGTCTGACATCTCCTAATCACGCACACACACCGCTATGCCGCCGCAGCGCACTCTGTACGTCAGTACTAGCGGTTCTGCGTGCTCGAAAAAAATGTGTTAATTTTCCACTTGCATTGCATGGCCAGACTTTCGTGCGGCCGTACTTCGTATATTGGCCGTCATTGCCCATCATTTGCTGCTACTGCGGCCGTGATTAAGTGCGCCTAAACGCACGTTAAAAATGCGTTAGTCTGACCCCAGCCTAAAAGCTCAGCTGGAACAGAGCCCCTAGAATTTGAAAAATGACAACTCAAGACGCGTTTTACAACAAGTAAAGAAATTGCACAAAATAAGTCACAAAATACCAGTGGACACATTAGAGGGATACCCGTGCAGTGTTTAATTGCTCCTTAAATATATTGTCCTACATTTTAAGCTTACTATAAACTTAACCAGAGCTCTGGTAAGCTTATCAGCTCGTTTACATGGCTCTGGAAAGTTATCACCAGCCTTGGAATCAAGCGCCTTTCAACTACTTCCAAATACACTATGATTCACTTTTAAGTATTTGAAAGAATCTTTCAGAATAATGTAATTTATTACCTTTTCAGTTTAAGGCTGGGGTCAGACGAAAGGAGTGCGAACACGTGCGTTGAGCCGCACTTTATTACGGCCGTAGTAGCAGCAAATGACGTCCAATGACGGCAAATATACGAAGTACGGCTGCACGAAAGTTCAGCCGCGCAACGCAAGCGGCAAGCCAACGCATTTTTTCGAGAACGTAGAACCGCTAGTACTGACGCACAGAGTGCACGCTGTCTGCATAGCGGCGTGTGTGCATGATTAGGAGACCTCAGAAGCTGCACATGTCCAGCCAACATAACGTCCATTTGTTTTTCATAGCTCTGTCAAAAAATACGGCCGAAATTGCGCATCGTATGACCACTATTGCGTCTTCCGTGAAAAAATGCATTCAGACGCATCAAACGCACTTTTTGACGGTAGACGTGAAAAATCCGTTCGTCTGACCCTAGCCTAATACCCTGCACTTTGAGTTGGTTTCTAGGGATGAGCTGTTCGGTTCGATGTGTTCGGCGTTCGATTCGAACAATCGCCCGTTTGCATGTTCGCGAACTACGAACATTTCCGCGTGTTCGCCCACAATGCACCACAATGCACTTTTCCACTGGCCTGAAGCTTGTAATTGGCTACAGCCTGCACCTGACCACAGTTTAGGTGCAAGACAGGTGCCAGACTATGCCAATCACGGCTCAGAGTCCTGATTGGGCAAATTTTGCCCAATCACGGGCTCACAGAGCTAAGTCCCGCAGTACACTATATAAGGCATCCCTTGCAGCCCCAGCACATGTTTTTTGAGAGGAGATTGTTAGTGTGTGTTCTCACTGCCAGTCTGCCAGCAGCTATTGGGGGGGGGGGTCTCATTTCTACAAAATATCTGGGAATTGTTCTAATCTTTGTGTTCTCCCTGCCACCAGCAATTATGGGGGTCTCACTTCTAGAAGATATCTGGGAATTGTTCTAATCTTCCACAATACCACAAAAGGGTTACGGTGTGAAGGCACTTGCTGCCACCAAAAGCACAATATTTGGGTGCACTGACGCCTATATTACCAGATTTATATCATTTTAATTTTTTGGACCGCAGGGTCCAACCCTGCACTCTTCCACAATACCACAGAGGGGTTACGGTGTGGTGGCACTGTTGCCGACACTAAAGGCCCAATATTAAAGCACCTATTGTTACTTTCATCCAAAGCCTGCATAAGTGTCACCATAATTTAGCCAAAACACCATTAAACTTGTTCTGCGTGTCCTGAAACGTCTCTTTTCATACAGGCTGCCGCCCCAAGCAGTTGTGCATGAATAGATTAAAGGAAAACCGTTTACCGTCATTTGAAACGTCATTTTTTTTGTTTTTAAATGTTCCTATACATCCTACAAATCCGGCACTTCACGGGCAGGTTATAGGGACCTCTTAGGCATGATATTTGAAGGAATTTTTAGTTTTTATTTTTAACCCTTATTTCATGGAAAACTCACTGTTCCTTTAACCACTTCGCTGCTGAGGACGCGCTCAGCGCGTCCTCAGCAGTCCCGCTGGTATGCGGAGGACGCTCTGAGCGCGTCCTCCCTTTGGGGTCAGCGTTCGGCCGGGTTCCGGCCGATCGCTGGCCCCTCCGGTGCGGGCTGACATCCTGGATGTCAGCCCGGCATCCGGACCAGCAGCCGCCAGAATTAGGTGTCATTGCGGCGGCGCGATGACACCTAATTCAGGCGCCCCCCCCGCATGTGCGGAGGAGGCGCCTGAAAGGGAGGGGGGGAGGTCCTTCGGACCTCTCTCCCTCCCGATCGGCGGTGCACAGGGGGTTAACCCAGGCATCATTTGGAAGGGCACAGCCTGCCCTTCCAAATGATGCCTGGCATTAACCCCTGGGGAGCTGGATCGCGAATCGGCGCTGAAAAGCGCCGGTTCGCGATCCTTTCCCGGAGCTGGCCGACATCTTGGATGTCGGCCAAGCCTCCGGGAACTCCCCCAGAGGACTGGCGTCATCGTGCGTAGCAACAATGACGCCAGTCCTAGACTTAACCCCTAACTGCCACCAACTGTGGAGATAGGGAGTTCCAATGAACTCCCTATCTCCCGATCCGTGGCAGCTAGGGGTTAAATTTTGGTATCGTTGGATTGGCCAGAGCATGGCCGTTCCAACGATACCAAACATGAAAGTGAAATATTTTGTAAAAAAAACAAAAAAAATGAAAAATAAAAATAAAAAAAAATTAAAAACAAAATTAAAAAAAAAAAAATAAACACTTTTTTTTTATTTTTTTTGGTTTGTTAATGCAGCAATATTGTTCCCATTTCAATTATAATGTGAACAATGATGCTTCACTAACGATTTTTGTATGCGGTGCGTTTGTTAAAAATAGTGTCATTTTCCCCAAAAAAAAAATGTAACGAGACCCCATCTCTAATTTTTTTAACAAGCGCACCCCATACAAAATATAACCGCAATTGCTCGCATGTTAAAATGTGGAAAAAAACACTTTACACATTGTAAATTATTGAAAATATATATTTTATTGCATTTTTTGTTATAATATACAGACATGACATAACGTATACATATAATAATGACATATTATGAATCTACTGAGTCTGACGGAAAGAACGATATATAATATGTCTGGGTCATATACTAAAATAAGCCTTCAAACCACGTTTAAACATGATGCGCAAAACAGGTAAAAATGACCTCAGCATAGGGGCGGGAAAAGCCTCAGCAGCGAAAGGGTTAAAAACGTTTTTTTAAAAACTTTTCTTCCGTGTTTCCTGTCCCCCAGGTCACTACCTGGACCCCCCATACACCTTTTATGGCAAATATCTTGCATATATGCCCTCTTGCAGGGCACTCTAAAAATCGAACTTTTGAGTCCCATTGACTTGCATTGAGTTCGGTTCGTGTTCGCGTTCAAACTCGAACTTATGAAATTTTTCGAGTTCGAATGCGAACCGAACACGGGGGTGTTCGGCTCATCCCTACTGGTTTCCTGCCACCCTCTCTCTTCTCTTCTACACTGAAAACTACTGGATTTACATTCCCACCCCCTTCTGTCAACATGGTCCACAACGATAAAAGCTGTGATCCACTGAAGGCAGCTGAAGAATCGTAATCAACTCTCTGCTAGCAGAATAATAAGTATATGGTTTCAATTGCTAAAATACTTCTTTCACCAGATTGGATTAATTAAGACTTAATTTAATAACCACTAAATTGCGCTTTTAAGGTTAGAACTTATAGGAAATTAGAGCAGCATCTAGATGTATGGAAAACCATGGAAAGCATTGAAAACTTTCTATTGATCACACTAGTTTTTACAGTGACCCCCGTGTTCCCGTTACACGTCACCTGGTGGACCACTGAATAGGGTTGCCAGGTCGGCCATGGTTTCCTGGACACATATTACTATTTCATGCACTGGGGAGCACAGGGAAAAGTGCTGAATTAATATGCTGCAGGAAGGAAATCAAGGCAGGTCACATGGGATTCCTTTTTTGTTACTTACCGACACCGCATGGAATATACTGTACATGTTGCAGGGTGGCATTTTCATGCACTGCCCATCAGCATGAATAAATTATGTATGACCAGAAAAACTTGGCCATTCTGGCAACCTTACCTCTGAACCACTTTTCTAATTGGGGAGAATTAAAAGCTCGCTCCTATCTCATAGGTGGACAAAAGAAAAAAAAGTTCATCGTCATTTTGTATGTGTTGAAGATAAATGATCATAACGAATATAAGAGAAAGTCTGAGAAGACATATGATAATATGTCACGTGCTGGGAATTCTAGCTCCCATTTGTTTTTGCTACTGTTGCTCTGGTTTATTAATGATTTCACTGACTCATTCTTGGGTTCATCTGGATCACAAATCACCACCAGGAGAGTAGCACTTGGAGATGCTCAAAGCGTAACTTTCTTACATTGACTGCTGTTGCCAAAGTGATTAATTTAATTAAGGTGAGTCAATATTCAGTTCTATCTGGAAAGCTTTCAGTTTGAAAGCCAGGTGCAGGAAGGAAATGTGATGGGCGTGAAATCGCTACATGAAAAATACACATCCCTGAGATGTACAGATATCAGTCCACCTCTGTCCCCTATCTGAACCCTTATCAAATGTTACAACAAAAAAAAAGCAGTTTGGGAATGAACAAAATGGAAATAATACATTCAGCAGAGTGTTCTCTAAATAATGAACCTGGGGAAATTAAAATAAAAAAATAAAAAAATCAGATGAGAATGGCTGGCGAATGCTTCAAATGTTGTTAATTTATTAATTTTGGCATATTTGTTCAATCTCCAACATACCAACATTTTGCAATATTGTTCTGTACCATTATCTATATATATATATTTAAGACAAATTTGTGCACTCACTTAAGGACTTATAAAGTTTAAAAAAACCCACATAAAAACACTGATGTTTCGACCAACAAGTGGGCTTTATCAAGGTAGGTAAATATATATATAATCAGAGTATAGCAGTGTGTAGTGATACCTTTTTTATTGAACTAACGTTACACTTAATAGACCACCTTTGGAGAGTGTATTTCCCTTCTTCTGATCTGGAAGCTGCATATATATGTATGAAAAATATAACATTCCTTATATACAAAACATCCATTTGTTTGCAAACAATGCCTCACTGGATTAGTACACATACACCACAGTCGAAGGCCCGCATCAGGCGAACGCAGTGATCACGTCCATGCTGCCGCACAGTTTAACGTCCGTCGTAGCATAGAATCACGATCAATAGAGACTCACACACTAAGCACGTGGCAAACAGACGCAAGTTAGGCAAGAACGTAAAACTGCTAGACGGACGCGCAGAGTGCGCCACGTCCGCGTAGCGTTCTGTGTAAGTGATGAGATGTCAGATGCAGCGCATTTGCGACGTCCAGCACCTGGACGCACAGAATGGCTTTTCATATCCTTTTCAAATTTTTATCATTTTTCATATAAATTTTGTTTCCCATAATTCCATTTTTTTCTACGTCCATCAACAAAAACCGACCGTGTGGTGTCTACAGTATCTTCCGTCAGTACGTCTGTCCGTTATGCACGCACGCAGAATGCGCTCAGACTGCGTTTGTCTAACATTAGCCTTGTATATAGAAGATTTCTAGTTTCAAGATTTTAAGCAGAAGTTTCTCTACTGTCTAGTTTTTGGATTCTTAAAACATTTGGGGAATACCTAACCACAGAAATTGAGGCAAAACAAAAAAAATATATAATAATGAACATCATCTCCGTTACCAGATACTGTTATTGATGTACAAATGATTGTGATTATTCTGGCCAAACACATTACAGCAATATAGATGATTCTCAGTGGGCAAATGTGTAACAGGGACGTGATACATATACTTGTGATTGCAAATACTGCATTTGTAAATATTGCAACATAACAAAAGTAGCCAAGTCACATAGAACAAAGTCATATTAATCCAGAGAGGGAGCCAAGCCATTACACTTTATTCTTAATAAACAAAACACACACACGTAAGGGATCATGCAATAGTTCCAATGTCCTGCCCTAGAACAGTGAGCTGCACCACTAGGACCTGCAGGTGCTCTTATCTGGGAATCAATCTGTAGGTCTCACTCTGCATGAACATCTGGCAAGCTGTCTGACTCACACACCTTCCAGCCTGCAGCCTAAACTGCCCCTGTGTTTCACAGACTTGTCACATCCAGCAGGTTCTCCTGGACACATACCAAGCTCTACATTCAGCTGGGTTGCACAAGAAAGGTGCTGCTCTGCATGATGTAGAATTCACATAGCAGAGAGGGAAAGATTACTAAATTTAGGCAGTTTCCTTTGGCAATCTTCCTTGATAAGAAGATCTGACTCTTAGGCTAGGGTCAGACGAACGCATTTTTCACATCGACCGTCAAAAAGTGCGTCCAGACGCACTTTTTCACTGAAGACGCGTTAGCGGTCATACGGTGTGCAATTACGGCAGTGATTTTTTACGGAGCTATAAAAAAACAAATGGATGTGATGTTGGCCGGACATGTGCAGCATCTGACGTCTCCTAATCACGCCGCTATGCCGACGCAGCGCACCCTGTGCGCCAGTACTAGCGGTTACACGTTCTCGAAAAAATGCGTTTGTTTGCCGCTTGCGTTGCGCGGCCAAACTTTCGTGCGGCTGTACTTCGTATATTGCCCATCATTGGACATCATTTGCTGCTACTACGCCCGTGATAAAGTGCGGCTGAACGCACGTTCCCACTGCGTTCGTCTGACCCCAGCCTTACCTGCAGCATATGAATCCTACAAACTCAAGAGAAGCAATTCCCCCTATACAGCACACCAGCAAAAAGTGATATGTGTGAACAGGCAAACATGATATGTCTGGAGACATTACTCAAAGAGCTGTCCAGAAGGCATGAGCACAAGCTCCCAAACCTATTTAGACATGTTTCACCTTTATTATGGGGATCTATATAAAGGGTGCATTCTATAATAAAATCACACATTTCCTTCAGGCTTTTTTCTCTGCCAAGTAGCTTTCATGAAAGTGTTAACCAAGCATCACATCCCATTCCTTTCTATACAGAGCGATCTGTCACTCTGTAATTCTTTTTATGTCCCAGTGACACTGATCCACCACCCACTGCCAGGGATCACAGAATCCAGCCTGAGAATAGGAAGTCCCCACTTAGCACAGAGAGTTTCCTACTGTGGGTCAGTGATCTTGAAAGTCACTTTAATTAAGAGTCTTCTGAGCAACGTGTAAATAAACCCCTGCATATGGTGATCTGGTACCTGATAACAGGACTGGTGTTTGTGGTGCCTGAATCTCTAATAAAGGCTTTCTGCACAATAGAAATAATATAAGGTGGCTTCAACTATATGAGAAATACATCAAATATCATCTAGAACTTGTAAAGTTACAGAAAGCTGTGACCACTGATAATACAAAGTTGAGCATTGGTTAATGTCAGCCAGGTCCTCCATGGATAAAATGAGTGCACTGGCTCAGAAGAATAGATGGTGCCCCATGTGCCCCCAGGACAAGGTTAAAGTCACAGGTCTATACATACCTTCCATTAAAATCTCCAGCAGCCCTCAGGGTCAGGGAGCAAGCAATCATTAACCTGAAAACTAACTCCATTGCCATGTGATGCCACTTAATAGAAAAGAAGTGTCACTTAGAAGAAAGTACAAGTGAAGAGAGCAGCTTTCCAAGGACAGTCAGGTGAGAGGAGATCTGCAGGTGGAGAGGGCTGCCTCTCCTCTTTGTCTGCACTCCTGAATCTCTTTTAGAAGGTGGCAAAGAACCCCTGATGGTGCAAGTCCCCAGTGATGGTGCAGGTCCCCAGTGATGGTTCAGGTCCCCAGTGAGCAGGGCTGAGCAGCAGCAGCTCTGTGTGCTCCCTTCTCCCTACGGGGAGCTCTGGCACATGCCTAGCAAAGCTCACTCCCTCAGCTGAGTGAGGAGGAGCTGCTGCACACACCCTCACTGCCTGCAGCTGGCGTCACCTTCACTTTCTCTGTCCATACCTCCTTCTCTCTCTTCTTTACCCTGTCCCGTTTTTTCTCTTTCCCTTTGGAGGCTCCCATGATGCCCCCCCCCTTGCAAAGACCCCCACCCTCTCATTATGAAATATTTCTTTACATACCTGACCTCACACAGATAATCCCTGCCCTGCTCCTTCACTACTTTCAGGTTTCTCCCTGGTTATTGTTTAACCTCTTAACCCTTCACATGTTACAGACCCTTTTTCTTTGAAAAGGATTTTCACTTTGGGATTATGACTAATGCTACAATATCTGGGTGTTTCCAGCACTGGTGCAAGAAATAAAGACTGTGGAGGGAATAAGCATTTTGCATGAAAATATACACAATAAACATGCAGAGATACACTGATAGACATATAAAGATACACACATAAACATGCAGAGATACACTGATAGACATATAAAGATACACACATAAACATGCAGAGATACACTGACAGACATATGAAGATACACACATAAACATGCAGAGATACACTGATAGGCATATAAAGCTACACACATAAACATGCAGAGATACATGATAGACATATAAAGATACACACATAAACATGCAGAGATACACTGACAGACATATGAAGATACACACATAAACATGCAGAGATACACTGATAGGCATATAAAGCTACACACATAAACATGCAGAGATACACTGATAAACATATAAAGATACACACATAAACATGCAGAGATACATGATAGACATATAAAGATACACACATAAACATGCAGAGATACACTGATAGACATATAAAGATACACACATAAACATGCAGAGATACACTGATAGACATATAAAGATACACACATAAACATGCAGAGATACATGATAGACATATGAAGATACACATAAACATGCAGAAATACACTGATAGGCATATAAAGATACACACATAAACATGCAGAGATACACTGATAGGCATATAAAGATAAACACATAAACATGCAGAGATACACTGATAGACATAAATATACACACATAAACATGCAGAGATACACTGATAGACATATAAAGATACACACATAAACATGCAGAGATACACTGATAGACATATATATACACACATAAACATGCAGAGATACACTGATAGACATATAAAGATACACACATAAACATGCAGAGATACACTGACAGACATATAAAGATACACACATAAACATGCAGAGATACATGATAGACATATAAAGATACACACATAAACATGCAGAGATACATGATAGACATATAAAGATACACACATAAACATGCAGAGATACACTGATAGACATAAAGATACACACATAAACATGCAGAGATACACTGATAGACATATAAAGATACACACATAAACATGCAGAGATACATGATAGACATATAAAGATACACACATACATACAGAGATAACAATATACCTACTTACAGCTATACACTTGTAGATATATAGAGATACATACATGTACACTTATACATACGGAGATACAATGATAGACATAAAGATACACACATATGCATACACAGACACACTGGTAGATATATAAACACACTGTACACATTTATACAGATATATGCATATACACATATATAGATACACACATACAGTGGCAAGAAAAAGTATGTGAAGCCTTTGGGATTACGTGGAGTTTTGCATGAATTGGTCATAAAATGTGCTCTGATCTTCATCTAAGTCACAACAATTTGAAAAACACAGTCTGCTTAAAATAATACAACACAAACATTATATGTTTTCATGTGTTTATTGGACATAACATGTAAATATTCACAGTGCAGGGTGGAAAAAGTACGTGAACCCCTAGCTAACGAATACTCCAAGAGCTAATTGGAGCCAGGAGTGAGCCAACCTTGCGTCCAATCAGTGTGATATTATTGGATGTGTTGCTGAAAGCTGTCATGCCCTTTAAAATCACACACCAGTTTAGGGTTTACTGGTTTCAAGAAGCACTGCCTGAATGTGACATCCTGGGTCTCTGGCGCCCCCTCTGGCAGTAGTGGACATTGCTGCTTTTGGACTTTTTCATTTCGTTCATTTCTTGGATTCCTAGCCTGATCTGTACCTGGACTCCATTGGTTCACCCTGGACCATTTTGTATAAATGGAGACCACTCCCTTAGTAGGGTGCGGTCTCATTCATCCTGAATCATCCATTCAGTTCAGTCTGTCTGTCTTCAAGCTCATGTCTGGTTTTACCCTGGTCTAGATTAATCCTGTTAAGCCTGTCTACCTGTTCATTCTGTTTACAGGTTCATGTCTGGTTTGTCCTGGTCTAGATTTATCCTGAATCAGTCATTCAGCTCATGTCTGGTTTGCCTTGCTCTAGATTTATCCTGCCCAGTTCTGTCTGTCGTTCTACAAGCTCATTGACTGGTTTGCCCTGGTCTTGGCCAGTCCTGTTTTTCTTGCCTTCTTGTAGTATCATGTTTAGTTCTGCCTCCCATGTTTAGTTCTGCCTCCTATGTTTAGTTCTGCCTCCCATGTTTAGTTCTGCCTCCCATGTTTAGTTCTGCCTCCCATGTTTAGTTCTGCTTCCCATGTTTAGTTCTGCTTCCCATGTTTAGTTCCCTATTTGTTTATATCTGGTTTTCTTTATATTTCTTGCCTTGAGGTTAAAGGCTCTGTTCATTGAATTTATGTTCTGTATTCCCTGCTCTTGGTTTAAGTTCTTGGTTCCTAGAATAAATAATATATATTTATTTTTCTAGTTCAGGCTCATGGTCTATTTTCACTGCTCATTAGGCTCAGACCCCTCTCTGTCAGGTCAGGTTCCCAACCCCCATCGTTACACTGATGTGAACCATGCCTCGCAGAAAAGAGCTCTCAGAAGACCTACGATCAAGAATTGTTGACTTGCATGAAGCTGGAAAGGGTTACAAAAGTATATCCAAAAGCCTTGATGTTCATGTGTCCACGGTAAGACAGACTGTCTACAAATGGAGAAAGTTCAGCACTGTTGCTACTCTCCCTAGGCATGGTCGTCCTGTAAAGATGACTGCAAGAGCACAGCGCAGAATGCTTAATGAGGTAAAGAAGAATCCTAGAGTGTCAGCTAAAGACTTACAGAAATCTCTGGCACATGCTAACATTTTTGTTGACACATCTACAATAAGAAAAACATTAAACAAGAATGGAGTACATGGGAGGACACCACGGAGGAAGCCATTGCTGACCAAAAAGAATATTGCAGCACGTTTGAAGTTTGTAAAAGAGCACCTAGATGTTCCACAGCACTACTGGCAAAATATTCTGTGGACAGATGAAACCAAAATTGAGTGGTTTGGAAAAAACACACAACACTATGTGTGGAGAAAAAAAGGCACAGAACACCAACATCAAAACCTCATCCCCACTGTAAAACATGGCGTAGGGAGTATCATGGTTTGGGGCTGCTTTGCTGCCTCAGGGCCTGGACGGATTGTTGTCATTGATGGAAAAATTAATTCCAGAGTTTATCAAGACAGTTTGCAGGAAAACGTAAGACCATCTGTCCGCCAACTGAAGCTCCACAGAGGATGGGTGATGCAACAGGACAATGACAAAAAGCATACAAGTAATTCAACAAAAGAATGGCTTCAACAAAACAAAATACGCTTTCTGGAGTGGCCCAGTCAGAGTCCTGACCTCAACCCGATTGAAATGCTGTGGTATGACCTTAAGAGAGCGATTCACACCAGAAATCCCAAAAATATTGCTACACTGAAACAGTTTTGTGAAGAGGAGTGGTCCAAAATTACTCCAGATCGTTGTGCAGGTCTGATCTGCAACTACAGGAAATGTTTGGTTGAGGTTATTGCTGCCAAAGGAGGGTCAACCAGTTATTAAATCCAAAGGTTCACATACTTTTTCCACCCTGCACTGTGAATGTTTACATGCAGACACAGAATATTAAGTCCTGCAGACACAGAATATTAAGGGTTATAATATTTAATATGTGGGTAAAAGCTTCTTGATCCAAGGAGAAATCTGACTGCCATTCTGGGGTCAAGAAGGAATTTTTTCCCAGTATGTTGCATATTGGCGAGCATTTCAGACTGGGTTTTTTGCCTTCTTTTGGATCAACAGCAGTAGGTGATGTGGGAGAGGCTGAACCCGATGGACGCATGTCTTTTTTCAGCCTATATAACTATGTAACTATGTAACATGTTATGTTCAATAAACACATGAAAACATATAATGTTTGTGTTGTATTATTTTAAGCAGACTGTGTTTTCCAAATTGTTGTGACTTAGATGCACATTTTATGACCAATTCATGCAAATCTCCACGTAATCCCAAAAGGTTCACATACTTTTTCTTGCCACTGTATATGTAAATATATCACATTTAAGAGTATCAGGGTAATTCAAGGAGATCCGAATGGCTGCTGAAAGGGAACCGAACACTGAAAATCATTTCGGGTATCCAGAGAGCAGGCAATTCACCAAATCTTGGCGAATTGCCTGCACATACGGTGCCTGGAACGAGGGCAGTGAATTCCCATAGAGAAGCAATGCTTCGGCTATTCAGAGAACAAAAACCAGCAGTGAAAGGTTCCCTAAATGCCCTGTCATTCGGTGGTTTAATTTGGCAGGTTTATTCAGGCGAATCCCATAGGCTTCAATGTTAAAAATATTCCCGTTTTAATTCAATATCTAATAAACCATTCATTATAATATTCTGCAGTAAAGAGTCTCTATATTTATAGATTTTTTTAGGATATTGTAAGCATTTTTCAGGATTTAGTTTTTTTTAAAAAATTCCATAACGTATACATATAATGATATATTATGAATCTGCCAAGTCTGTCGAAAATAAGGATATATAATTTGTATGGGTTCTACCATAAAACATGACTTGAAATCGTGTTTAAATATGATGAGCACAAAACGTTTAAAATAAGCTCCGCACACACAGGTGAAATGGCTCAGTAGATGCAGAACGGTGATTGGCCAAACATTGTTAACTTTTCAAGCAAAGTAATGCAGTGATTGGTTCAGGCTACTTTCTGAAACCTCATAATGAATTGATTAGTTTTAACAAATTGAAACAAATCGATTCGTTATACGTTATATTGTTCTGTTTCGTTCACATTGTGATGCGTTGAAAAACAATTTGCTATTCGGCCCTTTTTCGGTAAATTTACCTGAGTTTTACACCAGGTTTGGAATGTAGCCCATTGTGTTTGACCCTTAACAATAAGTCAGCCAATACTTACAATATGGGGCATGAATGAAAGTGATCTGTTTGTGGCCATACCACCTAAGGCTAGGGTCAGACGAACGCATTTTTCGCGTTGTCCGTGAAAAAGTGCGTTCGAACGAATGGACGTATTTTTTCACGGAATACGCGATAGCAGTCATACGATGCGCATGTTCGTCCGTGATTTTGTACGGTTCATCAATAAAACCCTTTTTGTGTCTGGACGTTATCTTAGCCGGACATGAGCAGCGTCTGACGTCTCCCAATCACGCAAACACGCCGCTATGCGGACGCAGCGCACTCTGTATGTCCGTACTAGCGGTTTGACGTTCTCAAAAAAATGCGTTCGTTTGCCACTTGCGTTGAACGGACGAACTTTCGTGCGGCCGTTCGTCGTATGCTGCCCGGCATTGGACGTCATTTGCTGCTAGCACGGCCGTGATTTTGTGCGGCTAAACGCACGTTAAAATTGAGTTCGTCTGACCCCAGCCTAATCAGTCCTTCCCTTTTACTAGTTTTCAGACTTAAGGAGACTGTGGTACCACATGGAAAAAGTGTAAAGGGCACCAGGAGATATATACTTCGACAATGCAGGGGTTTAAAAAACAAAAAGGAAATTAAAGCCATTTTTATGCTTCTGTCTAGGAACGCAGCCAACGCAGTATATATAGAATTGCTTTCTCCTTGAATGCACTCATGATATGCTTTCAAGTGTCGGTTCCTGAAACGTATGCAGTGTGTGGAACAAATGTTTAAGGTTAGATCAATAAACAATATGTTAAACAAATGTGCTTCTTTGTAACAGCAACTCAGTATTAAGAATCTAAAGTAAAACCCAAGGCACCGCGACAACCTAAGCTCCTTACAGTGGGTCTAAGGCAATATTATATATAATGCAGGATGATGATTATACATATGATGTCTGTCTTCATTGAACCACAATGGATTGTTTCACAGTTACAATTTTATGTTGAAATCTGTATCTACTGGCTAGACCCATTGATGATTTTACTCCTAAAGAGAGCAGCCTACTGGTATAGTATTCACTGCCTGCAAGAAGTGCCTTGGCATTTATATGGGCACAACCAAGTGCATGCCGAACAACATCTTTTCTTCTCTTTTCTTATGTATTGTGTTATTTTTGATTTTATGAAATTTGGATGCTTTGATCATATACATTTTTTATACCAGCTGGATGGAGTAGAGGTAACTTCATGCTCTATAACCGTAGAGACCCAGGTTCAAATCCCGGCCAGAGCACCTCTTCAATAAGTGTCCTTGTGCAAGACACCTAACGTTACATACTTGCCTACCACACAATGGGCCCTATTACATTCTTCGTGCAATTTTGTCCGCGCAGCACAATTTTTTTTTTGCACACATCAAAATTCATTATGGCACGAAAATTAACGTGGTATTACGATCCGAGCGCATTTTTTTTTTTTTTGTGAAAGGATTTTACCAGGAAGGATACATTGAGATTTCTCTCGTTTTCAAGTATGTCCTGGGTGGCGAGTATGTACCGTTAGGTGTCTTGTCCCCGCTCTGCATGGAGAGAGCCTGTGGAGTCATGGGTTCGATCCCAGCGAGCACCTCTCCAGTAAGTGTCCTTGGACAAGACACCTAACGGTACATACTCGCCACCCAGGACATACTTGAAAACAAGAGAAATCTCAATGTATCCTTCCTGGTAAAATCCTTTCACAAAAAAAAAAAAAGTACAAGCGCTGGCACCCACTACTCTTTGGATTATCCCTGAACAGATGTCTGTCTATACAAGGGGTCAGAAGCCTTGGCTTTCCATAAGTTTCAGATCTGCATTTCCCCTGAGACTCACCCAACCTAACAGCTGAGCATCGTGGAAGATGATCCATACAAATATTGATTTTTTTTTTGTAATAGCTATATATTGATTATGCATATACTTCCTGTTTCCTGTTCTGACCTCTGACCTGGATGTAGTTCCATAATTCAACATGATTCTTCACACAAGCAGCTTGCAGTGTCTTCATTTCTACACATGAAACAGGAGAGCTAGGATGAAGACAGGTGGTATAAGGTCTAGTCGATGTCAGGGATCATCTGCTTTCTCCATTGGACCATACAGCCTTGATCCTATACTTATAAGGCCAGTCACCATTGTGGCCACCTGTCTAATTGTCAGATTGGTCAATGTGGGCATTTTGTTATTTATTAGGGTTCACAGTTGTCCTCATAATGGCTAGTGTTAAAAAGCTAAGTAAAAACAAGTCATTAATTATTTTTTAAATGTCTATGTTAGTGATTATGATTATAAGAATTATTTAGAAAGCACCGAAATTTCACAGATATTTTGGTGCTTTCTCATTTGGCGCACTTCGGTGCACTTTGGCGATTTCAGTTCCCCGACCCAGTGGTGAATTGGTGAATTCACTATTCACTGCAGGGTCCCCAGAGTGCTCCAAACATGGAGCCAACGAAGACTGCAACCAATTGCTGAACGCCGCCGAAGACCGCCAATCAGCCTGATGAACGCCGCCGCCAACGTTCACATTTCATATTAATAATAAGTAATTTGTGTGCATGAATTGAAATTGGTATGAAAGGTGTTAAATTATGGTGACAACTTTCTTAAAGAGATGACATCCCCAATGTTATAATTATTGCAGTAACAGGAGGACCTCACTCATGTGTATCCACTCTGGATTATAATGCCAGTACAGTTTAAACCAGGATTGGTATTCACCATGCTGTCCCTGCCATCCCACAAATAATCATATAAAGCTTTTAAACCGGTCTTTTTTACAAGCACTTTGGATCATGTGTCAAAGATTTCCCTTAAAAAAAAAGGTTTCATACAGCTCCAAGAGATGCTAGATTTATCAAAACAAAAACCCACGGACCCTTAAAACAGAGACACACGACTCCCAGTCTGCCATGACTTACCAATAGAATAGAATTGAGGATTAGAAGTAGGAAAATGTTTGTAAATAAGGACGAAAGCTATAAAAGTGAAAATAAAGACTTACAGGTCTATTCAAAGAAAGGTGAACTGGCAGGAGAAGAGAACAATCTAGACCAAATGGCCGATTTGGAAAGTGAGATAAATGGGAGAATTTTTCTGGTTTGGCTATTTTGACCTAGAATTTTCACTTCTCCAGTCATTCACTTGAGTTTCACCTTTCTTTGAATAGACCTGTTATTCCTTTTGAGCTTGAATTAACTGGGTAAAATCATCCAGCAATTCTTTACACAGTGTCTCCTCTTTTGAGTGGTCATATAGAACAACATGGAGCGGCTACTGTGCCTGCTGGGGTCTCCTGCTGCTGAGAAGGGCACATTAGTGGCCATCAGTGATTCAAGGCTTTGCTGCATCAATGACTCAACAGAGAGATGGGAATAGTTTGGAGAAAAGGCAATCTTTCCAAGCTACCACCTAGACTTATGCAAAAAGTTTCACTGAGTGTGTTGCGGCGCTCTGTATTAAACAGAAAATAGATAATGCAGCTCACACAGAACACATGGTGCACCACATGCAATACTATACAACAACAATGATTTAGCGGAACGTAAATAATACTTCATATATTAACACACATGCAGTGCACCCCTCAAACTTGTGTGAACACAGAGATACTTATCTCTTATACAGGCTTCAGTATCTTAAGGGTCCATTGTACTGGAAATATACTCTCCAAGACATAAGATCCCGATATGGGAGATATTCTGGGAACGTTCGTATTGGGATAGTACAGCGCTGATATCTATGGAAGGGAGTATATAGGAAAAGTGGCGCTATATCACTTCAACAGTGTTTCCTTCACCATTTGACAACCAAAAAGTAATACATGCAGTACAAAATAGAAGTGCAGCGCACCCAGTGTTTTCCAAATTATAGCAAAAACCGGTGCTCACCATAGGCATAACATAAGTCCCTCTGTTAGGATCTTAATTAGGCGCACGTCAATCTTCAGATATAGGGCTCTATTAAATACTTCGCGCAAACGTTAACGCGTGTGCAAAAATGCATTAACAAGGGGGAAAAACCCTTCGCGCAGAACGTCGTATTACAATGTCTGCGTAAAAAATGCGTGTTAACGTGTACCGCTGGTGAACCTGCACGAACCCTTTGCGCGTGTAATGTACTTTGCGCGTCCTATACTTAACATTATGAGCGCAAATGCGTTTGTGCGCTGGTATGCGGATGGTATTACAATCTATGCGCAAATTTTAGGCTGGGGTCAGACGAGCGTAGTGTTCACGTCCGTGATTGCGCCTAAAAGTACGTCCGTGATAGCATGACAGAGAGCCCATTGGAGCCTGACACATGAAGTACGTCCGCACTGAACTGCGGACGCACAACGGCCGCGGCCCAAAGACGCAAGGCAGGCAAAAACGTACAACCCCTAGAACGCCGCACAAAGTGTGCTGCGTCCGCAACGTCTGCATAGCTTTGTGTGTGAGTGATGGAACGTGGTCAGACGGACTGCATTTATACGTCCAGCATTTTTCACGGACAAAATGGTTTTGCTTTTTAATTTATTTTCCCTCCTACATCCGTCAAAATATACGTCAGTGAATAAACGGACTGTGTGGCCACTACTGTGTCTTCCGTACTGACGTACGTCCGTACTGCACGGACGTACAGTCCGTAGAAATCACGCTCGTCTGACCCTAGTCTTAGGCTAAGGTCAGACGAACGCAGTTTTAACGTGTGTTTAGCCGCACGAAATCACGGCCGGGCTAGCAGCAAATGACGTCCAATGCCGGGAAACACACGAAGTACGGCCGCACGAAAGTTCGTCCGCGCAACGCAAGTGGCAAACGAATGCATTTTTTCTAGAACGTCAAACCGCTACTACTGACGTACAGAGTGCGCTGTGTCCGCATAGCGGCGTGTTTGCGTGATTGGGAGACGTCAGACGCTGCACACGTCCGGCCAACATAACGTCCAGACACAAAAAGTGTTTTATTGATGATCCGTACGAAATCACGGACAAAAATGCGCATCGTATGACCGCTAACGCGTATTTCGGGAAAAAATACGTCCGTTCGATCGACCGCACTTTTCTGCGGACGACGCGAAAAATGCGTTCGTCTGACCCTAGCCTTAACAGTCAACGTTTGCGCGCATAATTTTAACGTCTTCGAAAAGCTGGTGTTAATGGCAAATCTGAACGTCCTGGCCAAAACCAAATACACCAGCCCGAAAAAAATAATACAGCAACGTATAGTTACACATTCTACACATACCCAAACAATAAAATTGAGAGGTTGTGTGTGTTTTTATTATTGCTGCAACATACATTATATACTCAGATTGAAAACTTAATGGGAGACAATTGTGGTTCTTAATTCTGATTGGCTGAATCGCGTGAAAAAACAGTCCGCCAACCGATTTCTGCGCGCAGCGTTAATGCACGCGTGTTTTTGCACGTCTTTTTTACGCGTTATTTTTTGACAGATGAAAAAATGCACTCGGATTTTAATACCAGCTTTAATTTACGAGCGTTAACGTTTAACGCTGCATGCAAAAAAAATAGCGCTGCGCGTGCGCTTTTGCGCAAAGCAATTAATAGAGCCCATAGATTCCTCAATAAAAATAAAAAATAAGGATCATAGTATAACCTGCATATATATAATATACATATAATAATACATATACTGATTTTATGGGGTTCCACTCACATTTTAAAGAGCCAGAACCGGCTCTATGATATTCGCCTGTGGGTTGTTAGTCTGGCCATCCAGCAGTCCTTACAGAAATTCCAATATTTGGTGGTTCCTAGATGTAAAAAGCAGACAATATAGTGCAGATCAACACATCCACAGTGCTTATTCCACTCCAATATGGAGGTACTCACATGTCATAGATCAATCCAGAACGGCAGAGGTAAAATAAAATAGTTTATTAAAATTAACAAAAATACATAAAAAATAAGCCAAAACACGTTTCACCCTTGGGTTAATGATACCCGTGACCTATGTGTTGGGGTGATTATGTATGTCACATTTTTTCCTTTGATAAATTCGACAACAAAAGACGCTATGAGAACCAGTGTCCTAGTTGCTTAGGGGATACCGATACTCTCCGATTGGTCGAACCGAGGTCACGTGATTTGCCTGACGGGTCTACCCGGAAGTACGTATAGATGCCAAAAAGTTTGGCGTTCGCGTAACCCAGGAGATGTTGTTCATCTCTTTCTATTGGTGACCTGTGGGTCACATGGTGCAAACTACATCCCGAACGGGAATACGTGGGCCGAGTATCATCTCTGCACCTGATTGATATCACAGTTAATTTGGTTCAGCGCTGACCACTGCCATCACCAAGGGGGGTTTATTTTGTATTTATAGGGGCACATTGAGGAAGCTCGATTCACTCCTGATAAAGCCGCATTCCTTTAGCGGCGAAACGTACGTCGGGCGTTGTACTTTCACATGGGCAATTGCCCTTATTAACTGTCACTATTCTTGCTACCCTGTTGGTTGAGCCAATTGTTTAATTATGAAGCTCCTTTTGGCATACTAATTAATTGTATGTTCTATGTACTGCTGGTACCTGTGATTTACACAGAAATTGAGGTTCAATATCATTTGGAATTGTTCCATTATTATATCATACTTGCTTATTGCTCTAACTATGCTTCAATTATGAAGCTCCTTCCGGCATACTAAGTAATTTTACACTCCATTTACTGTCGGTACCTGTGACTTGCACAGAGATTGTCGTACAGTATTATTTTGAATTGTTCCACTATTATGTTTGCTTATTACTCTATGTTTAGGGACACATGAGGGACAGATTAGAATTTTTCTGTCTAAGAGCAGGGCTATATTATAGGGACTCTCTCTATCTGAAGTCTCTGGTTTCCTCCATTCTTGAGGACAAGCCTGTATTTCCCTTATGTGGGACAACTCAATTTATGTGGCACATAATCCACCTAATTGGCTGTTTCCAGGTACTTCCATGTAGAGGAACTATTTTTGCTCTGATTTAGCTTCATCATTTGTAATACTGGCCAATGGACTTGCAATTTGGAGTGCTCCAACCTCTAGGATTATAGCAATCTTTTTTCTAAGTATATCATTTGTGTTCTCATCTTTTCTTGTTATTTTAATCGATTACGATCACTAATAAAGTTATTACTTTTCTCCTTGACCTATGGAGAGCTTTTGGGGAGTCCCCCCTACTCTCTAGATTTTTTGTTTTCTATGTATTATATACACAAAAGTCCAAGCATCCAGCACTCAAGCTATGGCATTAGTGATATCCCATGCCGTGGTGCGAACGATCCCCAGTTAAATATGTATATAAAATGAAATTGGGAGCACTCACGGTCTTGCGTAAAAAATACCAAGATTTATTGGTTCCTCATGAGGTACCAATAAATCTTGGTATTTTTTACGCAAGACCGTGAGTGCTCCCAATTTCATTTTTTATATAAATATATACACTAATATATATATATATATATATTTATTACAGGTTATACTATGATCCTTATTTTTTATTTTTATTGAGGAATCTATATCTGAAGATTGACGTGCGCCTAATTAAGATCCTAACAGAGGGACTTATGTTATGCCTATGGTAAACACCGGTTTTTGCTATAATTTGGAAAACACTGGATGCGCTGCACTTCTATTATGTAGGGCTGATAATGATTTAAATTTTCGTGTTCGATTAATCGATTTTTTTTTTTTATCGATTAATTTCGATTAATTATAACGCACATACAGATCCAAGTACTTTTAGCTGATCTGCATGCATTGCAACTCTGCAATAGACAGTGGTAAATGTGGTATACACTATATACACTATATACAATCACCCGACACTAGTTAGTTTCAACAATCCATGACTTTACTTCACATTTCACGCAAATAAGTCTTAAATTCAAACTGTAGCACAGGAGTAAGTTATTATATTGCCCCAGCTCACACATGGATATATTTGCCCCCAGCTCACGCATGGATATATTTGCCCCCAGCTCATACATGGATATATTTGCCCCCAGCTCACACATGGATATATTTGCCCCCAGCTCACACATGGATATATTTGCCCCGAGCTCACGCATGGATATATTTGCCCCCAGCTCATACATGGATATATTTGCCCCCAGCTCATACATGGATATATTTGCCCCCAGCTCACACATGGATATATTTGCCCCGAGCTCACGCATGGATATATTTGCCCCCAGCTCATGCATGGATATATTTGCCCCAGGTCATATATGGATATATTTGCCCCAGCTCATACATGAATATATTTTCCCCCAGCTCATGCATGGATATATTTTCCCCCAGCTCATGCATGGATATATTTGCCCCAGCTCATACATGGATATATTGCCCAAGCTCTTACCTCCTGCCGCCGCGTGCTTTGTACCCTACGAGCATCCGCCGTCATGAAGCTTGGCCGCTCGCCTGGGGGAACCACCTATACAGCCACGTTCTCGCAAGAACCCGGAGTTCACGTGAACTCCGCGATCTCGCAAGAACGTGGCTGGTCAGGTGGTTCCCCCAGGTGAGCAGCCAAGCTTCATGCCGGCGGATGCTCGTACGGAGCAAAGCGCGCAAAGCACGCGGCGGCCGGTGGTCGATTTAAATATATTTTAATCGACCAAAGAAATTAACGATTAATCAATGAATTAATCGTTAATTTCTGCAGCAATACTATTTTGTAATGCATATATTCTGCGAAAAGTTCCAAAATTTGTGTGCAGGGGAGCAAGAACAGTGAAGAATAATTAGTTAGGAATTATTTTAAAGTTAGACCACGGAAAACATTTCTGGAAGGAATGAATGGATTTTTTGGGTGTGGAACGTGCCTCAATTGTGTGGCAACTAACAGGATTATTCAGATAGCACCGAAATGCTCTCCCGTTTCCCGGAGTTTGGTTAGTCCGATTCTCCAACCCTGAGTTGAATTCAGCATTCATAGCCGACAAGCCGATGAACGGGTAAAAAAAAAAAAACACAACTTTTAAAAGGTGTTTGCAAACAAACTACTGCACGAAAAGGCCTGGAAATAATATATAAGGTCCTGTGAATAATAAAAAGGTCTGTTACATTAAAAAAAAATGCCATTAAAAAGACAAATCGGGGAAAAAAGTTTTGCCGTATAAATCCTGGAAAATACCAAAAAACCTAAAAAAATATATGAATAAAGAGACATTTTGCTGCAATTGAAAAGAATAAACAGTTGAATGAATATTTAAGAAAAACAGGTAATTTTATTAACTTTGAAACCTATTGGATTTGCGTGATTAAACCTGTTGAATGAAAGCACCATATCAAAAAAGTGAAGGGACATTGGAGAGGCAAAGATATACATGTCTATTCACTAAAAGGTGAAACTCAGGAGAATTGGCAGGAGAAGAGAACAATCTAGATCAAATAGTTGATTTGGAAAGTGAGATAAATAGAAGAATTGCTCTGGTTTGGCTATTTCGACCTAGACTTTTCACTTCTACAGTCATTCTCCTGAGTTTCACCTTTACCGAATAGACCTGATGGAGTGAAAGTTAGCCCAGGAAGAAATGAGGTGGACACCTTGGCACCACAAGGGTTAAACAAGGGTTTTGAAATGATTCACTTTCTGTAAAGGGGTTTTATTTTTGTAAGGAAGGGATGTATGTGTATAGAATGTATATAATGTGCAACTAAGTTCTAGAATTGGGACTTATTTTGCAGTTGTTATTATGTATCTGAAGATTGGCATGAATTAAGTGTGATACGATGAAGAGTTTGGATATACCCGTGGGATAAAGTGAAAAGGAAGAGGAGACTGTGGTACGCATGCACAGGAAAATATTGAAGGGATGCAATACACATGCGCAGAGTCCAGTGGAAGACCCATGCGCACTAAAGACAGGAAGATGGGGGTGAGAGTCCGGAAGAGGAAGACATCAGCAGCGGATACCAATTAACTTTTTTAAAAAAGAATATATGAGGACAGATGGGGGAAATGAGAACTATTCTAGCCAGCCAACTGAAGAAGTCAGTCCAAGAACCGACGCTACGCGTCTTGGCTATAGCAAGAGGGAATTTATTATGGTTTGATATTGTTTAGAATAAAGTTGTACTTTTCTTTTTAATGCTGCATTTGGTGTTGATCTGTGGAGTATCGGGATACAAAGAAGGGAAGGAGACCCTGTCCTGAAAGTCACTAAGGTGTTGACCCAGGAGAGCCTCTGCTCAATCTAGGCTCCTTACCACGTAAGTGCATTGAGAATTCATTACTTTGAGGAACATTTGCAAGGATTGTCCATTTACGTATGTCTTTATACAGGTGCCCAGAAAAGGAAGCGTGAGATCCGAGCATAAAGGGAGAGCCCCATCCTTACTGAAAAGAGGGCGCTTCGCAAGACACAGAGCTATCCCTTGTATACAGGGAGTCCAAAATTGAGTGAGTGTAATATACAAAGGGAATTTAGGAACAATTTGGGAATAAGCGCATATATTTGTGCACAATGAAATGTATTATTTTATGTCTTGAGTATATTAACAGTGCAATGGACCCTCATATATACCACATAATATACCACAACCTGTAGAAGAGATAAGTATCTCTCTGTGTTCACACAAGTTTGAGGGGTGCACAGTATGTGTGGTAATATATGAAGTATTATTGGCGCTCCACTAAATCTTTGTTGTTGTACCATATAGACTTAGTCTGGGTCCAAGTCATCAAAGAAGACCTACCTAGGAGAGTCACAGAGCATCTGGATCGCCTTTGGTTTCATGACATGGAACCCTATCCTCATATGGTTTATTGGTGCCGGATACGTAGGCTAGTAGTTATGATGATGGCTTAGCATCACAGATCCTGGTGGCTTCTAGGTGTTCCATAATAATGATGTGTGTATATGCCCGAAAAAAGGTAAATTTCTCGCAATCCTCTTCCAGATGAGCCAGATGTTTGTTAGTGCATATAGATCATGGGCCCACACTAACAATGCAATCAGCATGATTGAAAAGCTCATGTATTATATAATCTGCCCTCCTTTGATTCCATTTCTTTTTTTTGACATGCAGGTGTATCCATTGGAATTATTTTCCAATGAGGTGTCCAGGTACTTTTTGGATGTTTCATAATGTCTCTTCCCCAACAGAGACCTCTGTGAACGATTGGATGTGGAAGGAGGATTGTAGGGTTCAGAATACTCATTTTGACAAGCACAGGTTTTCATCAGAGTGACATACCCAGGTTGCTTTTTGGCTGCATCCATTCATCCTGAGTCACCAGTTTTCAGGTTGTACCTTGGACATATCATTATGATATGTTTCACCTTGCTGACTGTTTAATTATATCCCATTATTTCAATAGTTTTTCTTTTTGGGTGTGGTCCCACACTAGGTTGCATTCCATAGTTCACTGCCTGGACAACGTGTGGCCTCTGGAGGGATGATGTTGTTTTGCAAATGCCTTTTTTTTATTATGGAAAGGGATAATTTGAACATGATGTCCTCAACAAAACTAATTTTACAGACAAGGTTGGATTTTTTTAATCTATTTTTTATTAAAAGTTTTACATATTAAAAAAAAAGTTACAACATTGGCAGTATTTGTGATATTAATAAAAGAAGCATTTACGATACAGGAGAGCCAAGTGAGGGAAAGAGAGAAGAAAGAGGAGAGAGAGAAAATAAGGGACGGGAAATCTTCAAAGTGGATCAGAACAGAGTCAGATTACTGAGCAACGGGGAGCAAATTTTGAGGTTAACATGAAGTGTAAGCAAATGTCAGACGGGAAATGATGTAATTCGTGAAACGAAGGGAGATCCGGCTGGTTCCAGTGGTAAGCCAAGGCTCGTCTGGCCACTAGGGCTATGCGGGCAATCAATTTGTTCTTCAATCTCGGTAAACCGTCTATGGGACATAAAAGAAGAATGTCCAGGGATTGACTTCAATTGGTTTTTGCACTGCCTGGATCAGCCAGTTTGCGATTTTGGCCCAATAGAAAAGAAGTATAGGACACTGCCACCAATGATGGTAGTATGTGCCCACCTGCCACAGCCTCTCCATCAAAAGTTATGGGGTAGGATCTTCATCTGATGTAGACAGGACAGTGTAAGATACCAACGAAGCATAGTTCTGAATTCTTGCTCTTGATGTGAAGTGCAGATGAGAGTTTGGAGTTGGCCTCCCAAAACCTGCTGCAGTCTGTCATATCCAGGACCTCCCCAATATCCTCCTGTCACCTCAGCATGTAAGGAAAGTTTTCATTAATACCAAATAGTATTAAATGACGTTAGATGAGATTGTGCTTTTAAGTAATGAAGTAGGTACAATCTTTCAAACCAAGTAGGTTTAAGTGCAGCAGCCTGAAGAAGATTTGGGTTGGAGAGGAAGCTAGATAACTGCATGTATCAAAAAAAGTCTTTACAAGTAAGAGAGAGTTAGAAAGAAACCTCATCTATAGTCGAATACAACAATCTCTAACTATATCTGAGATTCTGGAAACATTACCATGGTCGAAGGCACGGATGTCCTATGGGCACAGTTCAAGATGGAATCCAGGATTACGATAGAGTGGCAGCAATGGAGAAAACTCTGGTGATAAGGAGAGTTTGTGGGATAATGCAGGGGTCCTCAAGAGAAGAAAGAGGAGAGAAAAAAATCCTTATGAAATCAGACCCAGCAGCACTCAGCAGCAGTATCAGACTCAGCAGCAGCACTGTCAGACTCAGCAGTAGTACTGTCAGACTCAGCAGCAGCATTCTGTCAAACTCAGCAGCACTAAAAATCATCAGCAGCACTCTGTCAAACTCAGCAGAAGCACTGTCAGACTCAGTAGAAGCACTCTGGTTCAGCAGAGGCACTCAGACTCAGCAGCACTCACTCAAAATCAGCAGCAGCATTGTCAAACTCAACAGCAGCACTGTCAGACATGGCAGCAACACAATAAATGTAATCAGTACAAAAATCTCCTTACTAGAGGAGTATAAGGAAATGAATGGGGCAATTTTAAACCGGACAAATAAAAGTAAATTCTTTAGAAAATAGAGGGATATCTCCTCACTAGAGGAATTTACAATAAATGTAATGCACTTGGATCATCCTGAAAATACCCCCCCCCCCCCCCCCGGGGTCATGGAAAAATTGTCTTTCACAAATCTGGTCCCTGGTGCCAAAAAGGTTGGGGTCCACTGGGATAAAACATTCTAAATTTTGAGAGACTAGGCAATGGTAGGGCAAGAAATCTGTTTAGTAAGTTGGTAGGACTTGAAGCCACAAAATGGAAGCAGATCAAGTAACATTATGTCATTGTCGATATCCACCCAACACTTATGGGCTGTTGGGGCATGCAAAAAGATAATTTGGGGAGAAGAGCAGAGTACAGATAATATTTCAATTGGAGGAAGGCCCGACCACCTGCATCCTTAGGTGCATACATAATTCTATGTGAAATTCTGGGCCTACGTTTGAATCAGATAAACTTGTCGATCCTCTGCTGAAGGGTTTTAAGAACTGAAACGGGGTAGAATGTTCATCTTTACAGCATGCAACACCCTAACCAATAGATAGTCATATACTGCCAGTTATCGAGATTTTTACGCAAGTTAGCTAGAAAAGGAGCAAAGTTACGATCATACAATTGATTCCGGTGCGGTATGACAGAGGTCGCTACGAAATCGGGAGATCAAAATTTACTTGAAACAACTTATCGGGAGGTGAATAGGCATGGCGTCAGATTTTGCTACGTCAATTTTTAAACCGGCGAGGTCAGAAAAGGCATCTAACAATTGGAAAAGAAAAGGAAGGGATCACGCGGGATGCCATAGAGATAAAAAAAAAAGGTTGTCCGCATATGTGGCGATTGCACTCTGGCGATTGCACTTAGATACCTACTATATTTGTTTGTACTTAGTCTATTAGCAAATAAAAGTGGTTCAATACACAACGCAAACAACAGTGGGGTAGATTGGACATATATAATGCCTGTCACAGCCCCGGCCTCAGTCCCAATGCAGGAGATCCCACCAGTTTGCAGGGTTTCTCAACTCCAGTCCTCGGGACCCACTACAGGCCAGATTTTAAGGATCACCTTGAGGAAATGCAGACTGAATCCTGCAAAATATAATCACCTGTGCTGTGCTTCAGGTATACCACAAACCTGGCCTGTTAGTGGGTCCTGAGGACCGGAGTTGAGAAACACTGGATGTTGAACATTTTTTTGAGAAAAATGTAGAATAGACTTCCAAAGTCTAGATGTACAAAGTTAATAAAGCAGCAAGTGCTGCTTCAATAAATGCAAAATGTCCTTCCTGAAAGTATTAGTTGGAGTATGGAGACCTATGCAATAAAGATGGTGTCAATTTTTTATTTCAAATGGTTAACAATTCAAAGTTTTTTCTCTGGATATTTGTATCCTATAACGTTTTCTGAGTACAGAAATTGGCCAAATGGTGTCCAGTCTCCCTTTTTTGAGTATTAGTATCAAACAGTAAAGCCAATCACTCCAAAGTGCAATAGTGACTGCCTCTTAAATACTCAAGCTGTTGCTGGGCTGGCTGCCTTAAATTTGCTGGAACCCTGGTACTTTGTGTGATTTGTATGCGTAGGCTGTGTCCTTTTTCACTTCATCCTTTTTCTGAGTATTTGGCCTCCACTGCATGCAAAAGAACAAACCAAAAAAATTTCTTTTCGTTTGACACTTTTGGATATGGAATCTGAATTGTATATGTCTTTTAGTCTATTGTTCTTTGAAAAACTCAATACACTGGTATTTACAAAAAAAAAAATTTTTTTTATGCTTTTGCTTATGGTTTTATTCCCTCTGAGACAGTATTGACCACTAGTGGGACCTTTAAACAGTTTACAACTATATAGTACTAATGCTCATGTTCAGCAATCGTCAAAAATGAGTGTAAGGTAAATATTCTATTTAAAGAACAGAAAAAAATGTATCATGTCCTCTGTCTTACAAATAAGTGTAATTATTGCTGAAGGAACACGATAACATATATGGATTATTATTTGGTTTACAGTAATATTAAAAATACATTAAACATCAACTAAAAGGTATGAGAAGGAAATAAACATTGACCAGGCTTACAGGCTTTGACATCTCTAACATGTTAATAAATCCTTTTTACTGTGCCTCGATAATTAAGCAGAAAAACAAACATGTGGGGAAATTACATTACAGTTACCCTTTTATTAATGCCTAAACGCTTTTCTTTTATGGTCTGGAAAGAGTACAAAACAGTGTTTTCCAGATGAGTACAAAATACCACCAAGAAAATGAAACCTTATGAAACCAAGAGTATTTTTTTATTTTAAGAAATGTTTTTGACTTTGTTAGACTTCATCAGGCAGCAAGACATAAAAAAGCACAATGCAAAAAAAAAACCCCATTAGTAAAATATTCATAAACAAGTTAAAGAATAAACCTCTTTTTAATGTATTGCTTTTTTATTTCCCATTTAGAATTGTTTTTGGTTGAATATTACGCTGGAGGTTTTAACGTATCATTGCTTTTGACGTGTGCATTAAGTTTCACTATAGTAACCAGAGTTTGTTAATGACCTGTGTGGGCTGTGCAATAATTAGATGTTATGAACCTTCTGTAATTATTGGGTTTATAATTTTATATATTTGTTTAAAGTCGCATTAAATTTCAGCTTGGGTTTAGAACAGAGTGATTTTCACGTTTACTTGCTAGACATGTAGAGACACAATACGCAAAAAAATTAGGGTGAGCAGGCATTGCAGCTGCAAAGGTAAAAATGCTGCACAATTTTTTTTTATACATTTTGCGGTTGCCCAAAGCCAGTTCTACCATAGAGTCGGAATTTGTTGTTTGTCTATGAAAAGCAGTAGAGCTGCTTACATTTGTCTGTAGAGCTTCAAAAGTTAACGGCTCACTTGGAATAGAGAACAGAGCTCTATTTCAGTCAGCTATGGTGGAAATTCCTACCAAATCAATTACTTGATCAAAAGTTGTCACTGAAGTCATTGCTTTGTGAATAAAACTATGGAGAGGAAGTAAGGAATGGGAAGGGAAGAAAGTGATGAAAAAGGAAAGTATTGAAGGAAGGAGGCATGAAGACGGGGAATGAAGTGAAGACGTAATGATGAGGAAAATATTGGTGGACAAAATCTAGATCTAGAATGCCGTACACTTATATCTATATAAATTTATTTATTTATTTGTAAAGTATTTTACCAGGAAGGATACATTTAGATTTCTCTCGTTTTCTCGTATGTCCTGGGTTCAAGAACATTTAAATTTTACAGTCGTTACAGAAATACAAAGTAATAAATGCAAGATATTAAAAACAAAACACAAATATACAGATTAACACAGAAAATAAATATGTAAGTAATATAATCACTATGTTACATGTTTACAGGTGCATTCCGTATTCAGGTATGTTAATAGGGAGCTCTTGAGTGACTTAAGACTCGGGTAAGATTTGATGGCGTCTGGGAGGTTATTCCATAATTGCGGTGCTCTGAAGGAAAATGAGAATCGAGACACTTTCTTTTTGTATTGTGGTACTGCAAATAAAGTGCTGGTCCTGGATCAGAGGTTATAGGATGAGGGAACTGCTAAGGGAAACAGCCTATTCAGGTAGGGAGGTAGCTTCCCAGAACAGCTATTAAACACCAGGTTGGAAAGGTGAAGAGCGACGGCCAGTTTAGCTCTTTTAACATGTCACAGTGGTGGGTCATGTAGTTACATTGTAGCACAAAGCGACAGAATGAGTTATACAATGTAGTAAGTTTCTGAAGGTGCGTTTGCGGGGCAGCTGCATACACTACATCTCCGTATTCAATAGCCGGCATAAGCATTTGTTGTACAAACTGTTTCTTACCACGGTGCTCACGCAGGATTTGTATCTGTACAGGGCACCTAGTTTAAGGTAAAGTTTAGATGAGAGTTTTACGATGTGGGGGTCAAAGGATAGATTTGGGTCTAACCACATACCTAGATATTTGAGAGAAGTGACTGTGGTCAGCGTGCCATTTGATTTTGTCCTGACACATAGATGGGGATTTTCAATTTATGTAGTTTAGGTGCTGTTCCAAAGAGCACCGTAACAGTTTTGTCAGTATTTGAAAAAAGTTTGTTATCTGCAATTCACTTTTCTACCTCTGTGAATTATTCTTGTAGCACGGCCTCCAGCTGCGGGACATTTGGTTTGCTGGTATAGATTACGGTGTCATCTGCGAACATGTGTAAAGTTGAGGCTTTGCAGACATTAGGCAGATCATTTATGAATGTTTTGGATAGCAGGGGGCCGAGTATCGAGCCTTGGGGTACTCCACACTTGACTGGGAGGGGGAAGGAGGAGGTGCCAAAAATGGAGACATGTTGCGATCGGTTGGATACATACGATTGAAACCAGGTTAGCTTGTGATCACTAATACCAGAGTTTTTAAGTTTTTGTAATCGGATGCCTAGGTCTATTGTGTCAAAGGCCTTGGCAAAATCAAGGAAGATGGCTCCAGTTAGGTCTCCTTGTTCCATGCCAGCTTGAGTATCATTGCAAACTTTTAAAAGGGCGGTTGTAGTTGAGTGATTTGGACGAAAGCTGGATTGATCTGGGGTTAAATAGTTTGAAGATTGATAATAATCACGTAATTGCATGTACACGCATTTTTCCAAACTTTTTGACATTACAGGGAGCAATGATATCAGACGGTAGTTGGATAGCAAAGTACTGTAACCACTTTTATGGATAGGTACCACTCTCACAGTCTTCCAGAGTCTGGGTATGTATCCTGTCGCCAGGGATTCATTAATTAGGGTTTCGACAGGATTTGCAATTGCCGGCGCACTGATTATCAGCAGCATTGCTGGGATTTGATCAGGTCCAGACTGGTATTTCATTTTTTGATTACGGAGAAGTTTAGTAACTACACTGACAGGGACTGGTCTAAAGTTGAATTTATCTGCGATATGGGGTCTCTGCACGGTTGGAGGGGCCTGACCTGCGTTTGGCCTTTCTGTAGGTGTGTCATTCTTTAGCTGAGCAATCAGGGTGGAGGCGCGACCAACAAAATAATTATTAAAGGCATTTGCTACGTCTAGGGGGTTTTGCAGGGTTAGGTTGTTTACTTTGACAGCAGCTGTTTGGGAGTGGGAGGGGGGTGCTTGTATGTTACTTATGATGACTTCTAGGGTTTGATATATTTTTGTTTAACGTTTCATTGAAGTATTGGGCTTTAGCCATTTTTGTTTGTTTTGTGCATGCATTCTGGCATTATCGTATTCACAGTGATCGATCATGCAACCAGTACTCTTGAAATATGACCACAGTGAATCTCTAAACTGGTACATTTGTGAAAGATCAGCTGTAACCCAGGGTAGATGGGCCCCTTTTACTCGCACTTTACGCAGCGGGGCATGGGAATTCCAGACTTTCAGGAGCTCAGATTGAAAGTATTCAATTGCACAGTCCAGGTCTGGGATTAGGTTTAGTCTGTACCATGGGAGCTGTTTGAGATCACTTAGGATGGATTCTTGATTAAATTTCTTGAGAGACCTGGTGATTATTACCTTTGGGGGAGATTTTGTGGGCTTTATTTAGCGCACACAGTACACTAGACAGTGGTCACTGAAGCTATTAGCCAGAACGCCTGCCTCCTGTATTCTATCAGGACATGAAGAGAGAATCCAGTCCAGCAGGGTATGGTTAGGGCTCTTCATATTAATGCAAGTGGGGGAGGAGATTAAATGAGTTAGTTGCAAGGCCTTAAACAGTGAGCAGTGTTTATTGGCTTTAGGATTCAGCCAATCTGTATTAAAATCGCAGAGGACCAGCAATTCACTTTTTTGGTTTTGTGCAAGTAAGTTATTAAAGATTTGAGTTATGTCAGAGAGGGAGTGTACTGGAGAACTTGGTGGGCGATAGAATCCTGCAACTGTGATTGATTTACTGAATGGGATCTCAATTATACCAGAGAAGAAATCAAAGGTGGCCGGGGAGCTAGAATTCTGTAAAGGGGTGAACTTTATGGACTCATCAACATAAATAGCAATTCCTCCTCTCTTTGCTCTGTCCTTTCTATAACTCAAATACCCCTGTATTGATATGGCAGAGTCTGGTACTTTTGGGGTTAACCATGATTCTGTGAGCACAATGACTTTTGGGTTTGTAATAGTAGCACGAAGCTCGCAGCTCGTCCAGTTTAGGGAGTAAGCTACGGATGTTGCAGTGTGCAAGTGAGAGGCCTTTTTTAGTGGGAGACTAAAGGTTGTGTCAGCTATAGGACCAGGGTTAGATTCTACATCATTTGCCAGGGAAATTAGCAGAATATATAGGAATATACTGTACTAATTATCTTCCCACATTACTTCTATTATTGCACCTGTGTTCTATCATGAATACTGTTGTGTCAATAGATACAATACAGTTAGGTATTTTTTACTTTGAAGGTTCTACAAACTTTAATTAGTATTTGGGGTGTATAAAGGTTTGGTGCAGCTGCGGGCACTCTAATTCCTGCTGTCCCCTTTGCCCACCCAGTATCATATAAATTTGTCAACATGAAATTAACATGAATATTCATGACCTATCATAGTCATTTTTGTAAATAAAAATGAAATCTAGAACAAGAGCAAATATAATATATTCACAAAATTATTGCTAAAATCCAATAAAAACAGAAAAGTGATATTGGCGCAAGGACAAAGTATACAGCACTCACTCCATGTACAAAAATATAGGATAAACATAAAATAGAGTCCTAGTGCAGAAAGTGAAACAGTCCACAGCAGGTTCTTCTATTTTCTGTATGGCCTAGATGGGAGACAGTAGGGAGACATATATTGCGCAGTACGTCTTTTTCCAAGTATTCACATCTAGTGCACAAAAAGAACCTACTCACTCATTGGTGAGCCATTAGTCAGTTGGCTCTAAACTTTTAAATCGTGTATGGTTAGGTACTCCTGAATCCTCACCACTGCCAGGTCATCTATTGGTCCAGGTGTTCGGGTAACCGCAAAAATCAATGTTGTAGCCAACATAGATTGCGTAAACAGGAAACCAATCCACGATAAACAAAAGTAAAAGACCACCAAGTGGGTCAATTTATTAAAACAAAACAGTACAACGCGTTTCGACGAGTGTCTTCCTCAGGTGCATAAATAAAAAGCATACCAACATGTACTTATATGTCCCACAGCCAGGTGTTCCTCATAATTTTGACAGCCACTTTGAAGATATTCACCGGCGTTTCAAGTGTGCACTATCTTTGGGTGCATCCGGTATCTTTAAGAGACACACTTCCGGTTCCGCCTGGGTGCGCAATTTCCATGACGGTCCGGCAGTCGTCAAATGCCCGAGACTCCCATAATCACCATTTTAGAAAAGGGCAAACGACATGGAACGAGTCTGATATGCAAATTCTGTTCAATGGGAAGCATCGGTATGCAAAAAGAGATTTTACATAGTACACAGTAATAGAAATAGCTCCAAAAAGAGCCTAAATCTAAAAAATAAAAGCAACAACAAATGAGGTACATGGATTAACCTGGGGGAACAGGATATTTTATTTTTATAATAAACAGTTAATATCAAAGTCGATGTTTAGACCATCTGGTTCTAAGCAGCCTACCTCGAAAATCCACCTATTTTCTACTTTATTCAATAGGTGGAGATGATCACCTCCCCGCCAGTGTTTATTTACTTGCTGGATACCAATACATTTTAAAAGACTGGGATCTCTCGCATGATATTTTGCAAACTGATGGAATACACTATGTTTTTAAAATTTTCTTTTTATGTTGTATATATGCTCTGCAACTCTGCAATGCTTGAAACGCCGATGAATATCTTCAAAGAGCTTTAATTGTGAGGCATGGTTCACATTAACAGATGCTTTTTGCAAATACCAAAATCGAAATATTTGAGTGTTTTTTTTATAAGCTAGAGTAGCTTCAACCCTACACACTTCCAGTCAGGGGCGAACTGGGCCAGGGGGCAGAGAGGCAAATGTTCCCTGGGCCGGTGCTCAGTCGCTGTGTCTTTCTTTATAATGAGACCGGCCGGCTGCTACACACCGCAGCCAGCCGGTCTCATAATCATGAAGGCTGCCAGTCCAGCTGCTCACACACATGGGGCCATACTGGCCCCGGCCCTTCCTCCTCCACAACCACCAGGCGATGCAGAGCCTCCCCTACTGTGCTAGAAGTGTCCAGCACGTGCAGGAAGGGGGGAGAGGAGAAAGTCCAGCCAGGAGACAGACAGGGAATGATTCCAGCCTATGGTATGATGGCCTGTAGTAATAAGACGAAAGAGCCTTGAGGGCCCCGGGAAGCTGCTGGCTCAGCAAGAGTTAACCCCGCGGCGGGAGCCAAACAAAGGATCTGGCCGCAGGGTGGGTCAGTGGGGGGGGGGTCGGCAGGGAGGGCATTAGGCCGGCCAGAAGGGGCCAGAGCGTTCAATTCGTGGTCAGGAGCAGGAGAAGATGGAGCAGCATCGGGTTTCACAGCGCTCACCAGGACAGCGAGGAGAGATCCACCACGTGGGACAGGAGAGTCAAGACCGCAGGGCCTGAAGACCAGGACCAGCCATCGTGAGTGAGCGGACACAGCAGCAGGAGGAAAGCCGGCGGAGATGCGCTACAGCTGCCTGGAGATTAGTGATGAGCCGAAAACCCCCGTGTTCGGTTCGCATTCGAACTCGAACAATTTCAATAGATCGAGTTCGAACTCGAACACGAACCGAACTCAATGCAAGTCAATGGGACTCGAAAGTTCAATTTTTAGAGTGCAAGATATATGCAAGATATTTGCCATAAAAGGTGTATGGGGGTCCGGGTAGTGCCCTGGGGGACAGGAAACAAGGACAAGGAGTTAAAAAAAAAAAAAGTTTTTAAAGGAACAGTGAGTTTTCCATGAAATAAAGGTTAAGAATAAAAACGAAAAATTCCTTCAAATATCGTGCCTAGGAGGTCCCCATAATATGCCCGTGAAGTGGTGGATTTCTAGGATGTATAGAAACATTTAAAAACAATTAAAAAATGACATTTCGATGACTTCCGGGAGGCGGGCCGATTGTATGGCCGCTTTTAACAGAAGCTCTGCCGCATTCTCTCCCTACCCGGCTGGATTCGGGTTCCGAAGAGTTTTTTGAGGACAGGTTATCCGGGCAGAAGCTTTTCCCCACGCTAGCTGCTTGAATTGAACTATCTTCGGCGGGTCCCGGAGACGCAGCGTTTATCTCCCCGGAATCTCCAGGCCGAGTATCGGCCGCCATTTTGGGCCCTTCGGAGGCCTACAGGAACCTCCACCATCTCCTCGTCTTCTGAGCTCTGCTGGACGGGTCAGAACGCGCCGACTTACCGGTCCAGGCTTGCGGAGGTGAGCGTCCCTGGTCCTTGGAGGGTGCCCAACTCGGACATACTCGGCCGCGGTTTGTGGAAGCCGCGTGGCGGTGATTCGCCTTCCCCCCGGGTGACTTTACACAGACATTACCGCGGCGATAGTCTCTCCCCCTAAACTCCCATTGCTTCCCGGAGTGACTTACCGCAGATCGCGGAGGTGGACGCCACGATTCCCGTTCACCCGGGTTGGGGCCGCGGCGACTTCCAACGGCCGCCATATGGTGGAGGCAGCGCGCCGTATTACCAACGGCTAACTTCGGTCACCATACACCGTGACGGCGTATAGGCGCCCTGGCTGGAGTTGTCTTTCTGCCTCATCCTGAGATCTGGTCTCGCTACTGTGCAAACCCTCCTGCAGATGCACGTAGTTATAAGAGGTCCTCTGACCTAATTTTTGAGTCCTGGGACTGCCTGGGGCGACCTCGTCCTCCTTTCAATTTTTCCAGACCACCTAATACCAGTTGCTGGACTCAGTCTCTGTGTTGGGAACTAATTTTTCGGCCTCTCTTTATTGAGGGGCGACCTTCAGGAGCCCTCCTGATTTAATTTTTTCTGACTGACTCCTGTCTATAATTTTTCTGGGTGCCTCCAACCCTACCGCTTAATTTTTCTAAGTCCCCTTCGATTAGGGGGCGCTCTTCCTCTCTCCTGCGCCTCCGTGGCTGAATTTAAATTCTATTTTTATTGGACTGTCGTTCCTATTCTTCAAGTCTTCAAATTATCATCAAGATATATTTTGGATAAACCACCTCTGGTCCGTCATGGAAAAGTTTGTGTCCTCTAGCAAAACAAACAAAAAAATGTCGGATAAAGCGACGTCAAAAGTAACCTCAAAGCCGTCTCAACGACTGACTCAGCCATCCTCTCCGTCTGCTGTCTCCCCGAACCACCACCTGGATTTAACACACACTGCTTCATCGGCCTCTCCTTCCTTTAGCGATGACAGACAGGATTCCCGAGTTTCGATGGCGGACATCTCGGCGGTGTTGTCCCCCTTGCTCGATGAAAAACTTGGCCGCCTCTCCACAACCATTGAATCTGTTTTGTCGCAATTGACATCGCAAGCACAACGGCTTACGGAAGTTGAAGAACGGGTATCTACCCTTGAAGACGACGTTCACCCACTGAAGGAGCAGATGGACGCTCAACAATCACTTATTCAAACGTTGACGGAAAAACTGGATGACTTAGAAAACCGGAGTCGCCGCAATAACCTGCGAATTATCGGCCTACCGGAGACGGTGAAAGGTCGTGCTTTACAAGAATGGGCCTCCACTTGGTTGCCTACCCACCTGGGCTTCGACGCCCCTGACCTACCTCTGGCAGTGGAGAGAGTGCACAGAGTGGGCCCTGATTTGAACCCGCAATCGGGACGCCCCCGAGTGGTAATAATGAGACTTCTCAATTTTGTGGACAAGTCAAAACTTTTACAAGCCTTTCATAGGGCCAATGCCCTGGATTACAATGGAGCCCCTCTTAGACTTTTCCAGGACTTTTCAGCTTCTGTATCTCTAAAACGGAGGGCGTTCTCGCCTTTATGCTCGGAGTTGGTGGCAAAGGACATTCGTTTCTCGCTGCTGTATCCAGCTCGTCTGAGAGTTAATTTTAATGGGGCGACCCATTATTTCGATTCTCCCACTGAAGCTAGCAGGGCTCTACTTCCGAGTCACTCTCCTGAGAGGTCAGTCTTGCCACTTCCTCCGCGTACACCTTCTACGAGAACCCGTACTGGGAAACCTTGAAGAGGTCACTGCTGGACATTTACCGACTTTTCTTCGGACTATGGAGTGGTTCTGGTGTATGCCGATGTCGCAGATGTTTTTCTTTACCCCTAGACTCGGCTTTCCGAGGCCGGGTGGGTGGGAGACAGCGGTGGCATGGGCTCCGCCTGCATACTGGATACTGTTGATTCTTTTTATATGCATATCTTACTGTTTGAATCCTTTTCTGGATCCCTTTTACATATTCAAGAACTCATGCTTTCCTTTAAACTACGATTTAGTTTCTTAAGGTTGGTGGTGGGGTGGTTTCCGACCACGTCTGCCCCCTGGGTCCTGTTGATCCTATTGTTTATATTCATGTTACAAACTGGGTTAGTGTTTAGACCCTATTTTCAGGTTTTGGTTCCATTTAATAGATTTAGAAAAACTGTATTGACGCTCAGACTGCAGATTTTAGGTTTATCGCATGTTCCCCTAACAGGGTTCTGGGGTTATAGCTGGGACGGCCCCGGTCCCCCCACTAGTTATGGCTATGCCATATCCTGTATGACGGGCACAGTATGGTGCCCCGCCACGACGAGACCCTTCTATGACGTCTTTTGAACCTCCCACCCTCAAAGCCTCCCTCAGACTCCTTTCTTGGAATGTGGAGGGTTTGAACTCTCCCATCAAGCGGAAAAAAATTCTTACTCACTTAGTCACGTTGAGCCCGATGTGGTCTTCCTACAGGAGACCCACTGGGCTTCTCCGGATAATCATCTTCGAGCCCCCTGGATTGGGTATCAAACTTCTGCCCCTTACATGAACAAAAAAAGAGGTACTGCTATCCTCCTGAATAAATCTCTGCCGTTCATTGTCCTCGATGAAGCTAACGACACCCACGGTCGTTTTTCCATAGTGTTGGCGTCACTTCTGGGTGAGACTTATTTGCTAGTAAACATCTATGCCCCACACCCCCCTCACTTACAATTTTTTTCTGACCTCTACGCATCTCTCCTTCAATATACTTATACACACTGCATTATAGGCGGGGATTTTAATGCGGTTTTGGATCCCGTCTTGGACCGCTCTCATACGGGCTCTCGTTTAGCGCCCGCGCGAGCCTCAGCTGGCCCTATTTTTTTGAAAGACCATTTAGCTTTATTTGACGCCTGGCGATATGTTAACCCGGAGGGTAGGGACTACTCGTTTTACTCGCACCCCCATGACTCCTTTTCCCGTATTGACATGTTCCTACTGTCCTCCACTTTCTATCACACCATAATTGATGCAGCGATAGGAATGATACACGTTTCTGACCATGCACCTGTCGCGGTAGATTTGCAGCTAAAAACTCCTCTCCCACGCTCTCGCAACTGGCGCTTTCCTACCTCTCTCTTACACTCCGACGATTTCAAAGCACACATAGTACTCAGCTGGAACAATTACCTGGATGATAACTTAGAACATGTAGATGATATTAACTTGTTTTGGGAGGCGGCTAAACCTGTCATGAGGGGTTGTATAATTGAATATATGTCCCGTAAACGTAAAGCACTCACCGGTCGACTACTAGAGGCGCACTCCTCCCTAGTCAATTCCTATAGATCCCATGTAGCGCATCCTACCCCTCTCACATCAGAACAATATAAGGCAGACAAGCAAAGCTATGCTACGTTACTTGAGGAAAGGGCCCAATATTCCTGGCTACATCAGAGGAACCGTTTCTTCCGCTGGGGTAACAAGCCTGGGAAACTCCTGGCCAATTTATTAAAATTTCAACACCCGTCGCTCCCAGCGATCACTAGACTTAAAACCCCCACGGGCGATCTGTTAACTGATCCATCGGATATCAATGGATTTTTCCGTGATTATTTTGAAACTTTCTATAAGGCTGAACCAGATGAATGGAAAGTCCAGGCCAGATTTTTTATAGCAGCAGGGATGCCGGAATTGGATCCTGAGATGAGAGAGAAACTAAACGCTCCTATTAGCGCAAACGACATCTCGACAGCTATTTCTCGCCTTCGTTCCCACAAAACTCCTGGCCCAGATGGCTTCTCGGCTGATTATTACAAAATTCTAGAGGGTCACCTTCTCCCCCACCTTACAACCTTGTACAATAATATCCTTCAAGGGAAAACCCCCGCCTCCCTCCTTTAATGCGTCCCGGATAATACTGATTCCTAAACCAGATAAAGACCCTTTATTAGTAACGTCCTACCGCCCAATATCCCTCTTAAATACTGACTTGAAATTACTATCGGCCATAATGGCTCGACGTCTACAGGACCCGCTAACACAATTTATCTCCCCCGTTCAAACTGGGTTTCTGTCGGGTCGTCATTCCACGCAAAATGTCAGAAAAGCCCTGGCGGCAATTTGGTCATCGAATAATCGCACTCAATCTTCGGATTTAATCATTAGCTGTGATGCCGATAAGGCGTTTGACCGCATATCGTGGTCATATCTACGTCGATTCTTAAAATATCACTCCTTTGGTGTCCCAATTCTTAACTTATTTAATGCTCTATATGATGCCCCATCTGCTACTATCACGACTAATGGCCTAAATTCTACCCCTTTCCTGCTGGAACGGGGCACGCGTCAAGGTTGCCCGCTTTCCCCCTTACTATTTAATTTAGCATTGGAACCTCTCTTAAGAATTTTCCAAACATGTCCGGACCTTAGTGGAATACAAGTAGGTGCGCAAGAGGTTCGGGTAGTAGCTTTTGCGGATGATCTGCTTCTATTTCTCTCCCGCCCTGACAAAGCGCTCCCTACTCTTTTGACATTTTTGACGGAATTTCACCTTGCATCGGGGTTTAAGCTTAACTATGATAAAACATTGGCAATACCGTTGGGTACGGATTATGGAAGTTTGACCGGGCAACACAACCCTTTTCGGTGGAACAGAACAGGGACGTTTAAATATCTAGGTGTGTTAATACCGACGACTATTGCAAAATTGTACGAGGTTAATATCCCCCCTCTCCTGTCACAACTTAAGAACCTGTTCACTTCCTGGGCGAAACTCCCGCTGTCTTATTTGGGGAGGTGTAGTCTTATAAAAATGGTGGCGTTCCCACGTCTGCTTTACCCCATACAAATGCTCCCCTTACTCCTCAAACGTAAAGATATAGCGCATATTCATGCTCTGTTTACCAGATTTATATGGAACGGGGGAAGGCCGCGTATAGCGCTACGTAAACTTCAGCTTCCTTATAATATGGGGGGATTGAATTTACCGGACATGCAGTCATATAATGTTGCAGCTCTGTATCGAATTGTGGCGGATTGGATAGCGGACACATCCAGATATACGGATTGTGCCTTGGATCGAGCCATGTCTTTCCCGTCATCACCCCTAGCTATCCTCCACTCCCCCCTATCAGGAATCCCCCCTATTTTGAGATCTAACCCCTTACTCTTCACAGGACGGGAGGCGTGGTATCGTGCGCATAAACAGAGAGGCTTGTCCTGGACATCCTCGGTTTTTCAACCACTACTCCGTAATCCTGCTTTCCAGTCAGGCTCCGCGGCTTCGGCATTTCGGGTCTTGGCGACGAAAGGTCTCACTCAAATAGGGCACCTGTTGTCAGGACCCAATCACTCCCTTGTCTCTTACAGAGATCTATGTAAAATAGCAGCCCCGGCTCCCCTCCACTTGGTATACTATATGCAGCTGTCGGCATTTGTTTCCTCACAGTTAAATTCCCTGAAACCTCCGGACTTTTCTAATCCCCTTGATATCCAGGCGTCTGTAGGTCCATCTACAGCATCATTGCATGCCCTGATTCGGCCCCAATTTGACTGGTCTATGGCGACCACGGGTTTAGCGACCTGGTGTGTTCACCTCCCCAAACAGTCACCCTTTACCTTAATTTCAGCCATTAATGTCTCGCGTAAACAAATTCCTTCGGCGCAATATGACGAAATGTTTTTGAAATTATTACATGGCGCTTATGTAGCCCCGGACAGACTGGCCAGGATAACGCCTCTTAGTTCGGGTCACTGTCTTAAGTGTAAGCAAGCCAATGCCGATCTCTTTCACTGTTTGTGGTCCTGCCCATTAGTGTTCAACTTTTGGAAAATCATACGGCAATTTGGTGTTAAGATCCTAAAAATAGCAGTACCCACCACCCCAGACTGGGCTATGTTTAATCTATTCTCTATAGATGAGAGACGGGAGTTGAACAGGAATCAGAAAGCCCTACTGGGAATATTATTCGCAGTGGCAAAAAAGGCCATTTTAGGGAACTGGATTGCCACCTCTCCCCCACATTCATTATGTTTTATTCCCGCTTGTATGCTATTTTTCAATATGACTGGGTAGAGACTGTTTTGCATAAAGAAGATAAGGTCCAGGGGTTTTTTGAAAAATGGGAACATTTTATGTCATGTTTGTCACCTGATATCATTGTTAAACTGAAAAGAGACTTTGAATTTTCTACTTGGTATCTGTCTAGATCCCTATCTTCCCCTCCCTTCCAATCTAGCGCTCAAGCAAGACTAGTATTTTCGGAATTTTATGAGGGGTTATCCTAGGTGTGACGGGTATTGGCTGGGTGCCTTTCCTTGTCTTTTGTGGGATGGAAGGGTTTTTTTTTTTTTTTTTTTCTAATGGGAATGTGATTATATGTATTGTACCTGAACTGAGTATGTCAATATCAAACATAAAGTTTAAAAAAAAAAAAAAAAAAAATGACATTTCAAATGACGGTAAATGGTTTTCCTTTAATCTATTCATAAACAACTGCTTGGGGCGGCAGCCTGTATGAAAAGAGGAGACATTTTAGGACACACAGAACAAGTTTAGTGATATTTTGGCTAAATTATGGTGAAATTTATGCAGGCTTTGGATGAAAGTAACAATAGGTGCTTTAAAATTGGGCCTTTATTGTCGGCAACAGTGCCGTCACACCGTAACCCCTCTGTGGTATTGTGGAAGAGTGCAGGGTTGGACCCTGCGGTCCAATATTAAAATGATATGAATCTGGTATAGGCGTCAGTGGCAGTGCACCCAAATATTGTGCCTTTGGTGGCAGCAAGTGCCTTCACACTGTAAGTAACCCCTCTGTGGTATTGTGGAAGAGTGCAGGGTTGGACCCTGCGGTCCAATATTAAAATGATATGAATCTGGTATAGGCATCAGTGGCAGTGCACCCAAATATTAGGCCTTTGGTGCCAGCTAGTGCCTTCACAACGTAACCCCTCTGAGGTATTGTGGAAGAGTGCAGGGGTGAAGGTTTTGGTAATGCAGAAGAGATCTCCGATCTATTCAGTTACGTCAGCATCAGGGGATTGATAGCTGCTGATCCAGGACTGATTCATTTTTATAAATGTCAGCCGGTCTACAGAGTTGGTGGACAGACACACTCTTTTGTCTGTGACAAAACCTCCAGCGGCACTGAACGTCCTTTCAGAAAGCACGCTGGATGAAGGGCAACCTAGTAGCTGCATAGCATATTGGCTAAGTTCTGGCCAGTGATCCAATCTCAACACCCAGTAAACCAGTGGATCATCTGCTGTAAAGGTATCCAGGTCTTCCCTTGCCCCTAGGTAGTCCTGTACCATATGGTGAAGACGCTGGCAATGGGTGCCTACATTTGACGTCCCTGGGCGTCGTGGACTAAAAAATTTTAAAAAGGCATCAGTCAAGCGGCCCCGGCCTTCACCGCTCTTCCTCTGATCATCCGCAGCCTCAGAAGCACCTGTGTCATCACTTGGTAACCTACCAGTGCCTGGAAAGGTGTTACACAAGTGTCGCTTTAGAGCGTACTCAAGTTGTTCAGGTTCTCCCTCTGTGCGGGCAGGATGAGCTCTGCAACTTTACCCTTGTATCTTGGATCAAGAAGGCTTGCCAACCAGTAATGATCCCTCTCCTCGATAGCACGAATCCTGGGGTCCTTTAGCAGGCTTTGCAGGATAAGGGAGCCCATGCGGCGTAGGTTGGAGGTGGCATTAGCTTCCGAGTCTTCCTGGTCAATGAGGATGACCCCATCGTGCACTTCCTCCTCCCAGCCACGTACTAGTCCTTGTGTTTCTGGGCACACAAAACCCTCCCTTGAGGAATCCCCACCTTCAATGCCCCCACTATTTAAATATTCCTCCTCCTCCTCATCCTCCTCCTGTCTGATCTGAGGACCCGCAATAATGCTGTCTGCGTAAAGACTGGGACCTTGAGAGCTAGGGAAGGCCCCTTCCTCCTGCTGCTCTACCTCTAGTGCCACATCTATAATTCCCCGCAGAGTGTGCTCCAGCAGGAAAACTAAAGGAATTGTGTCACTGATGCATGCTCTGTCCCTGCTCACCATCCTCATTACCTCCTCAAATGGTGACCGTACAGTGCATGCATCCTTGATCATCAGCCACTGCGGGGGAGGGAACAAGTTGACCTGAACCTGTCCTTGTGCCATACTCACACAGGCACTCATTGATGGCCCTCTGCTGCTTGTGCAGATGCTGCAGCATTGCTAATGTCGAGTTCCATCTGGTGGGCATGTCACAGATCAGACGGTTTGTGGGAAGGTGGAATTCTCTTTCTGCCAGGTGAACACTTGCTGGGAATGACCGTCTGAAGTGGCTGCAGACTTTTGAAGAGAAGCTGAGAAGCTCTGCCAGCCCTGGGTACCTGATTAAGAAACGCTGTACCACCAGATTTAGGATGTGTGCTAGGCATGGTACATGCGTCAACTTACCCTGGCATAGAGCAGAGAAGGTGCTGCCATTATCACAGACGACCATTCCCAGCTGAAGCTGTCATGGTGTTAACCATCTCTGCCCCTGCCCCTGCAGAGCTGACAGAATTTCTAGCGCGGTGTGGCTCCTGTCCCCTAAACAAACCAGCTCAAGCACAGTATAGCATCTTTTTGCTTGAGCCATTGCGTAGCCCCTGCCACACGTCGGTTTAGCTGCCACTTCGACAGAGAAGGAGGAGGAGGAAGAGGTGGTGGAGCAGACAGACCTCATACAAGCAGCTTTCTGGAGGCGTGGTGGATGAACAAGCTCCAGCACAGAGCCCCGTCCTGGATCCCTCCCAACTGCAATCTGAGTTACCCAGTGTGCCGTGAAGGAAATGTAACGGCCTTGTCCATGCTTGCTGGAACACGTGTCTAAAGTCATGTGCACCTTGCTTGCCTTTCCCACTGACTCAATAACATTGTCTTCCACGTGCTGGTATAGTGCTGGAATGGCCTTCCATGAAAAGAAATGGCATTTTGGAACCTGCCACTTTGGTACAGCACATTCAGCAAATTCACAGAAGGAAGCAGAGTCCACCAGCTAGAAAGGCAGCAGCTGTAATGCGAGTAATTTTGCTAAGCTGGCATTTAGACGCTGTGCTTGGGGATAGTTGGGACTATATTTTTTCTTACGCTGCAGCAGCTGGGGCAACGTTCAGCTGATGGGATGTTGTCACATTCTGAGGAAGGACCTGGTACACCCATTACTGTAGCATTATCCTTGTCAGTGGAGGTTGTAGGCAATGACATGGCAGGACATATAGTGGGGGTAGAGACAGATGAGGAGGAGGAGGACCTATGCAAAGTGTTGTGCCAACGGGATGCATGGCAGGTGGTCATATGTCGCCTCAAGCATGTGTTACCCAAGCGTGGGATGTCTTTCCCACGCTTGATCCTCATCTGACATAGATTACAAATAGCAACGGTGCGGTCTGCTGCACATTTCTTAAAGAACTCAGACTTGAAGACAGCAAATTTCCTGCACATGTGCTTTGAGACAACAGCACTCTGCACCTGAGCAGCTGTGGCTTCTGATGCCTTGGACTGGCTATGGTTGGTCATAGAGGACGTTGTGCCTCATTTCTGTTGTGCCTCCTCCTCCTCCCTTGACTCCTCTGTTCGATCAGGCACCCAGGTGGAGTCAGTGACCTCATCATCGTCATCACCCCCTATCTCCTCGTCACTGGAGCCAACTTGGCAGTATGCTGCAGCTGCTGGGGCAACATGAGTGCCAGTTATTTGTGTGTCACTGGCATCCCCTTCCTCTAGGTTGATTATACTCCCTTCCTCAACCTCAGAGTTTGAATCAGAGCACTGTAGTTGCTGCACATCCTCAAGCAGCATGTCACTGTCATTGTAGTCAAACAATTCAGCTGTCTCCTCCGTGTGTGATAGTGAGGCTACGGCAGGAGTAGTTATGGACAAGGAGGCTGAATTAGATGTTTTGGCAGCTGAGGTGGACTGTAAACCCACTACAAGCCTGGCTGGCAGAGGACTTGGAGGATGAGGATGGCCTGGTTCGCTAATCCACCAAATCCTCTGTATGTTGCTGCTTCTTAAAACGGCCAGCACCAGTTAGAAAGGACAAGCGTGCCCCTGCAGCGGATGCACCACGTCCACGACGACCAGAGGCACAGCCTCCCGACACAGAGGCTGCTTGCCCGCTTATCTGTGTCCGGGAGCGTCTGCCTGTCCTTTTTGATCTTTCTGACATGGACAGTGATATATAGATTAAAGATATACAGAACTCTGATTCAACTCTGTTATAAAACTTGGAGATATGCAGAACTCTGATTCAACTGTGTTATCTAGATTAAAGATTTCCAGAACTCTGGTATAACTCAGTGAGACACCCTGATAGCTGGCAGCCAGTGACAAGACACAGATTAAAATTCCCAGAAACCACCTATAAATCAGTGAGACCCCCTGATGGGTGGCAGTGACAAAACACAGGTTATAATTTCCAGATATCAGCTACAAGTCTGTGAGACCCCCTGATGGGTGGCAGTGACAAGACACAAATAACAATTCCCAGGAACCTCCTATAAATCAGTGAGACCCCCTGATGGGTGGCAGTGACAAGACACAAATTACAATTCCCAGATATCTGCTAGAAGTATGTGGGACCCCCTGATAGCTGGGAGTGAGAAGACACAGATTACAATTCCCAGGAACCTCCTATAAATCAGTGAGACCCCTTGATGGGTGGCAGTGACAAGACACAGATTACAATTACCAGATATCCTGTAGAAGTGAGACCCCAATAGCTGCTAGCAGTGAGAACACACAGATTACAATAATTCCCAGATATCTTGTAGAAGTGAGACCCCCCAATTGCTGCTGGAAGTGAGAACACACAGATTACAACAATTCCCAGATATCTTGTAGAAGTGAGACCCCCCCCCCATAGCTGCTGGCAGTGAGAACACACAGATTACAATTCCCAGATATTTTGTAGAAGTGAGACCCCCCAATAGCTGCTGGCACTAACACACTAACACACTAGACACACTAACAGAACAATCTCCTCTCAAAAAATACATGCTGGGGGCTGTGTGAAGCCTTATATAGTGTGCTGCGGGACTTAGCTCTGTGAGCCCATGATTGGGCAAAATTTGCCCAATCAGGACTCTGAGCCATGATTGGCATAGTCTTGCACCTGACCTGTGGTCAGGTGCAAGGCTGTAGCCAATTACAAGCTTCAGGCCAGTGGAAAAGTGCATTGTGGTCCATTGTGGGCGAACTCGAGCCGAACACACGGAAATGTTCGGAGTTCGGCGAACAGCCGAACGGCCGATGTTCGATGCGAACTCCGAACAGATCGAACTAAACAGCTCATCCCTACTGAGATGAGAGGATCGACGTGGAGGAGAGCTTCAGTTGTCTGCCGGCTTCAGTTGTCTGCCACGCTGGAAAGGCAACTGCGAAGTGGAGATCTGCCAGCAGGGAGTGCTGAGAGACAACGTGAGCCAGCTGCATCATCGTCGGCCGACAAGCACGTGGAGCAGAGCCGGGCCACGTGATCAGGGCGCCGAATTAAAAAAAAAAGCGTGCAATTCCTGTCGGCGCCTGGAGATAAGAACTCGCCAGCAAAAGAGCACCGCATCGGAGGTCAGGAGCATCAGACTGCGGGTTCAAGGGGGACGCCTAGATCTACCGAGAAGAAAGCTAGCGGGTATGTATATGGATATATGTATGTAGGTATGTATATTGGTATATACTGTATATATGTATGTAACCAGGAATTCGAGGTACAGAAGTAAAATCAGCAGATTCCCGGAGCAACGACTGACAAGGAGAGATTTCTGCTGGGTGACAGAGCTAATAGGGATGTACCGCGAGTACTATGAGGAGTGAGGTGTAATATACAGGCTCTGGGTGTGTTAGAGGAGTGTGTAACATAGAGGCACTGCGTGTATATGAGCAGTGATGTGATAGGGAGGCTGGTTGTGTGCTATGGGTGGGTAATATGCAGGCACGGTGTGTGTTCTATGTGGATTGACTTGTTATACGGAGGCTGGGTGCGTGCTATATGAGTGATGGTTAATATGAAGGATTGTGTGGGCTATGTGAGTAAGGGGTTATACAAAGGCTCTGTGGGTGTTATGAAGCATGATGGGAATACGTAGGCTGTGTGTGTGTTATGAGGATTGGTGTGTAATATGAAGGCTGTGCGTGTAAGATGGAGAGTGGAGACCGCTTGTGATACAGAGTCTCTGTGTGTTACATGAGGGTCGATGTGTAATATGGAGGCTGTGTCTAATATGGAGGCTTGGTGTGGGTGTTATATGAGGAATGGGTAATACGGAGGCTTTGTGTGTATTTTTATATGAGGTTTGATGGGTAACATGGAGACTGGGTAATTCAGAGGCTCTGTTTGGGTTATATGAGGATCGAGGTGTAATAGTGGGCCTATGTGTACTAGGGAGGCTCGGTGTGTATGTGTGACATGGCACCTGTGTGTAATATGGAGGCTCAGCGGACGTGTAATATAAGGGCCAGGTGTAATATGGAGGCTCAGTGAGCATGTAATATTGGGGCGGTGTGTAATATAGAGGCTGTGGGTAATAGGGAGGCTTAGCCGGCGGGTAATAGGGGGGCTGGGTACAATGGGGAGGCTCAGCAGGCGTGTGATATAGCGGCGGTGTATAATATGGAGTCTTGGTGTGTGTAATATAGGGCTGCATGTAATATGTGGGCTGGGTGTGTGGGTTATACGAGGATTGATGGGTAAGATGTAGACTGGGCGGGATATGGTGATGGTGTAATAGTGAGGATGGTTGTGTAATATGAGGAGTAATGTGTAGTAGGGAGTCTGGGTGTGTTTCTATGAGGGATGTGTAACATGGTGATGTGGTAAATGGAGGCTCTGGGTAAGGAAGGGTCAGCCAGGAAAGTTGGGTACGGCTAGGTGAGCTGAGCAGGAGCATGTTAAGACAGCTGAAGGTTCTGTATGGGGGAACAGGGCGCAAGGTGTTTCAGAATAATGTAATGTTAATTACAGGCATTTCTTACACGCCAACAAGTTCTGTAGCGCTGTACAAGGGGTGACAATCTGAGAGGGGACCCTGCCCCAGAGCTTACAATTTAAGAGGGAAGGGGACACACTAGGTGAGGAATAGCAGCACAGTACATGAAGTAGTGGGGGCTGGTAGGGGCAAGGTTGCAAGCTCTGCTGCACTTGCACTCCACACACTTTATTGCTGAGGAGGGGGTTTTCACCATTTGCTACTTCTCCTTTCAGTGGGGGATGAGGCTACTTTGGGATTGGGCTCTTCTGATTGCTTTGCTTTTGTGCAGGGGGGGTCTGCATTGAGGGGCATAGAGGGGGGCGTCCAAGGGTTCCTGGTAGCTCAATATGCAAACTCCGACAAATCCTTGTCATTGGGGGGGCCAGAATGGATCGGGGGGATCAAACCTCCAGATGGCTAGGGTTTGCAGGCACTGAGGGGCAGCAGGAGCCATCCAGGATCACAGGACGCACTTATTGCACAGACGCTAACACGGGTGGGATGAGAAGAGCTGTGGTGAGTTGTCTGGTAGTTCAGGTGAGGGCAGGGATGGATCTCTGCCTGAGGTGTAAGGGGCACCTGGCGTAGGGAGCAGACTGCAGAAAGGTCGCCCATTAGCACAGTGCATGAGGGGTATCCTGTAGTAGAAGGAAGGGTGGACATAATGCCGGAAGCGCTGGTGGAGTACAGGATGGGGTTTCAGAGCTTGCAAGGTGTAATGCTTATCTTTCCTTTGCAGGTCCTTTGGGCAGGCACGGAAAGCAGAAAATAGAGGAACACACTGGCGAAGGCAGTATGTGGAGTTAGTACGCTTACAGAAGAGGAGGCTTCTGGGTCTCAGGATGAGGTGGAATATGATGGGAGAAGGAGAGCGGGAAACTTTATCAGAGGATTCCTAGATTATTTGGTAACTGGATCAGGGCAAAATTGTATTTGGCAAGTGTGATAAGGGAGCGTGCACCTCGACGGTGCACAGCTGCCGAGTATGACGAATGGAGCGTGGGCCGGGTGGAGATAAAACGAGTAGTTTTCAATGTATGGCGGCGCACCCTACCATGATGTGGAACCAGATGGACATTAAACTAAGGTTGCGGCTCATGGTCGAGCAGCTTTCGTTGCCCTTTTGGGGGGGGCGCCGGGGAACCTCTACCGGAATCCTACCAGCAGAGCTAAAGTATGTGTAGAGCGTGCTGGCAGTTCAATGAGGGTCTATGCAGGTTCGGCAACGCTGGTAGACTTCGGCATGCGTGTTCCGTGTGTAGAGGGGGACGCGCGCAAGCAAGATACTTTAAAAGGGCTAGGAATGCAGCAGCCGGGGTTGGGGATGGGAATCACGCTGGAGAAGCTAGATGCGTTTGGGCCATGGCTTAACTGACGGGATTCGAGTCCGGTTTCCAAAGCCCTTTCATTGCAAACTGGGCCCCGGGAGCTGTTAGCTCGATCCATCATTTGTCTTATCCGATAAACAGAGCGATGGCGTGCTTTGTACGGCAGCTGTCAGGAGTGGTGATCCGGCATCTTTTGCTGGAGGAGGACGATGGCTTCAGGTTTCTTCGGACGGATGGGGTCCACCTCACGGATGTGGGGTCAGACATTCTAAACTTGGATTTCGGAGAGGGTATTGAACAGGCCTTGTTTTACTTGATGGGAAAGTTCATTCATAAGGGTTTATGCGAATGAGCTTGTGGCGGGGGTGGGAGGCAGTGCTGGGGGTAAAGGGGCGTGGATAACATTTCAAGAGTTAAGATTGGGGGTTTATGATTAATATTGTCTGATTAAAGATATGTTTACAGATAATTGTATGGTTATGTTTACAGATATGGGTGTACTACAATTGTTACAGCACTGTTATTGTTTACATGGGATTATGCTGTGGCCTGTAATAAATATCCATGTTTAGAATGAAATAAAATGTGCTGGTGTTAATTAATGCGCCGAGCGACAAGCAGCAGTGGGCACCTTATGACAGCCTGTAACAATAAAGTGGAAGAGCCTTGAGGGCACCGGGAAGCTGCTGGCTCAGCAAGAGTTAACCCCGCGGCGGGAGAAAAACAAGGGATCTGGCCGCGGGGTGGGTCAGGGGGAGGGATCGGCAGGAAGGACATTAAACCGGGCAGAAGGGGCCAGAGCATTCATTTCATGGCCAGGAGCAGGAGAAGAAGCCCGCCCGCCTGCCCTTTATATACGCTTGGGGTTTAGGCTGTTTGTGCTTGGGGTGGGATCCATCCCTCGTTACAGCGGGGGTGGGAGGCAGTGCTGGGGGTAAAGGGGCGTGGTCAGTGGCATAGCGTGGGGGGGCCTCGGGGCGGTCGCCTTGGGCGCAATTTTCTTAGGGGGCGCAGAATTTCAAAAGAAATTTGAACCACTATTTTCCAGCAGGGATCAGCAAGGTGTCCACTCACGAACACTGGTGTCCGTGAGAGGCCCTTGCACAGGCAGCCGCCAGTTTTAACTTAGCACTCAGCGTCTGGAAGGAAGGACCAGGACAGACAATTCTGGTCCTGTCCTGACTGCTCCTTAATGCTGACATGAGTCATGTGAAGCAGCGCGGCATTATCCGATGGATAATGCAGGTAGGCGACACTGTGTGACACCAGAACAGCAGAACAGCGTAACCAACACACAGTGAGGGGGTACTGGGGGTACGGGGAGAGGGTTACTGGGGGTACGGGGAGTGGGTGACTGGGGGTACTTGGATAGAGAGAGAGATTGACTGGGGGTACTGGGAGAAAGTGGGGGTACTTGGAGAGAGCAAGAGTGACTGGGGGTACTGGGAGAAAGTGGGGTACTGAGAGAGAGTGACTGGGGTACTGACAGAGAGTGTGACTGGGGTACTGGGAGAAAGTGGGGTACTGAGAGGGAGGAGAGAGTGACTGGGGGTACTGGGAGAGAGTGACTGGGTGTACTGGGAAAAAGTGGGGGTACTGGGGGAGAGTGACTGGGGGTACGTGGAGAGGGTGACTGGGGGTACTTGGAGAGAGTGACTGGGGTACAGAGAGAGAGCATAACTGGAGGGTACTGGGTGAGAGTGAAAGGGGTACTTGAGGTAGAGAGTGACTGGTGGTACTTGAGGGAGAGAGTGACTGGTGGTACTTGGAGAGGGAGAGAGTGACTGGTGGTATTTGGAGAGGGAGAGAGTGACTGGTGGTACTTGGAGAGGGAGAGAGTGACTGTGGGTACTGGGAGAGTGTGACTGGGTATAGTGTGAGTGGAACTATGCTAGCATATACTGGGACAGGGTGACTTGTAGCAGTGACTTAGCGTGGGGCATGTGTGTTTCAATTTTTTATTCTATCCTTATTTTGTTAATATACAAAACCTGTGCTTGTGGGGTAAGGGGGTCAATACTCTACTTGTAGAAAGGAATCAGGGTGTGTTACCGTGTCCACAGGTTGGGGGGGGCGCACAATTCTTGCCTTGCCCCGGGTGCTGACAACCCACGCTACGCCGCTGGGCGTGGTTAACATTTCAGGAGTTAAGATTGGAGGTTTATGATTAATATTGTCTGATTAAAGATATGTTTACAGATAATTGTATGGTTATGTTTACAGATATGGGTGTACTACAATTGTTACAGCACTGTTATTGTTTACATGGGATTATGCTGTGGCCTGTAATAAATATCCACGTTTAGAATGAAATGAAATGTGTGGGTGTTAATTAATGTGCTGAGGGACAAGCAGCAGTGGGCACCTCATGTAACAAGTGTGTGTGTGTGTGTTTGAGAGCAGGGGCTGTGTGTGTGTGTGTTTGAGAGCAGGGGGCTGTGTGTGTGTGTGTTTGAGAGCGGTGGGCCTTGTGTGTCTGTGTGGGTGTGTGTGAGCAGGGGCTGTGTGTGTGTGAGAGAGCGCAGAGGGCTGTGTGTGTCTGTCTGTTATGCAGGGGGCTGTGTGTGAGAGAGAGCGCAGGGGGCTGTGTGTGTGTGTGTGTGTGTGTGAGCAGGGGGCTGTGTGTGTGTGTGTTTGAGAGCAGGGGTGTGTGTGTTTGAGAGCAGGCAGACATGTACTGGCCATAGGGACTACAGGGAGATTCCCGGTAGGCCGATGGCTCAGTGGGCCAGTGAGAATGCTGGTTCACTGTCCCGCGCACTGCCCTAAATGGGTGAGGTAAGAAATTCCTAACCGTCTGTAAAACAGATACAGTCTGCCACAATCTCATATTGGGGCCACTGGGCTGGTGAGAGCTGCTGCGCATCCGCCTCAACTTAAGACATGACGCACACTCATCCTCAGTGCCGCTGCGATGCTCTACCCAATTGCTCTGCAGCAACTCCAGTATCTGTAGAGCGATTGGTTTATATACTATTTTTGTGCATGTTTGGATAAATAAAGTGGGCCGGTCTGGAAGAAGTCCGGGGCTGAATTTTTGTCCCAGTCCAGCCCTGAGAGCAGGAGTATGTGTGTGTGTGTGTGTGTGTGTTTGAGAGCAGGGGTGTGTGTGTGTGTGTTTGAGAGCTGGTGTGTGTTTTTGAGAGCAGGGGTGCATTTGTGTGTGTGTTTGAGAGCAGGGTGTGTGTGTGTGTTTGAGAGCAGGGCTGTGTGTGTGAGAGCAGGGGTGTGTGTGTGTTTGTTTGAGAGCAGGGGTGCATGTGTGTGTTTGAGAGCAGGTGTGTGTGTTTGAGAGCAGGGGTGTGTTTGTGTGTGTTTGAGAGCAGGGGTGTGTGGGTGTGTTTGAGAGCAGGTGTGTGTTTGAGAGCAGGGGTGTCTGTGTGTGTGGTTGAGAGCAGGGGTGTGTGTTTGAGAGTGTGTGTGTTTGAGAGCAGGGGTGTGTGTGTGTTTGAGAGCAGGGGTGTGTGTGTGTGTTTGAGCGCAGGGGTGTGTGTGTGTTAGAGAGCGTGTGTGTTTGAGAGCAGGGGTGCGTGTGTGTGTTTGAGAGCAGGTGTGTGTGTTTGAGAGCAGGGGTGTCTGTGTGTGTGTGTTTGAGAGCAGGTGTGTGTGTGTGTGTGTTTGAGAGCAAGCGTGTGTGTGTGTTTGAGAGCAGGGGTGTGTGTGTTTGAGAGCAGGGGTGTGTGTGAGAGCAAGGGTGTGTGTGTGTTTGAGAGCAGGGGTGTGTGTGAGAGCAGGGTGTGTGTGTGTGTGTGTTTGAGAGCAGGAGTGTGTAAGAGCAGGTGTGTGTGTGTGTGTGTGTGTTTGAGAGCAGGGGTGTGTGTGTGTTTGAGAGCAGGGTGGTGTGTGTGTGTGTTTGAGAGCAGGGGTGTGTGTGTTTGTCTGAGAGTAGGGGGTAGTGTGTGTGTGTGTGTTTGAGAGCAGGGGTGGTGCGTGTGAGAGCAGGGGTGGTGCGTGTGTATGTGTAAACGTACTGGGGGGCTGAAATGGGCTGGGGAGAAATTAAATTAATGGGGGGATGTGGAACTCTGTGATACCCTGATACACACTGCACATTACTGTGAGTTTTATTGTGTGGAGCTCTGTGATACAGTAATGTGCAGTGTGTATGAGAGTATCACAGAGCTCCACAGCAATAAAACTCACAGTAATGTGCGGAGTGTATGAGGCTATCACAGAGCTCCACAGCAATAAAACTCACAGTAATGTGCAGTGTGTATGAGTGTGAGCTTTATTGCTACCTACCTCGTGTGTAGGGGATATATGGCTGTGTGTGTAAATGCATGTATTTGTCTTTTAAACAGGCTGCTGTGTGTAAAATTTTGCGCCTGTGTCCTTGTCGCAGCCCGGCTTGGCCCCCTAGCCCTGCATCCAAAGGGCTGGTATTGCTCCTAGATTCGCCACGGTATCTGCTGCCTGCACTCCACAAAGTAAGAATGACAGCGAGCGTCTTGGCAGCATCGTGAGGTACAGGTACGAAACTAAATATTTGTGCAGGGCAGCAAGAGGTTAAATGGGCACTCAAATTTTACCCCCCCCCTTTAACCTATTTGCTGCTGACGACGTGCTGAGCGCATCCTCTGGTTTCATGTTTGTGTGCAGAGGATGTACTTGGCACGTCGTTGAAGTGATGTGATACGCTCATACACACCGCACATTACACTATCACAGAGCTGCACAGCAGTAAGAAGTACAGTCAGGTCCAGAAATATTGGGACATCGACACAGTTCTAACATCTTTGGCTCTATAGACCACCACAATGGAGTTGGAATGAAACAAACACAATGTGCTTTAACTGCAGACTGTCAGCTTTAATTCGAGGGTATGTACATCCAACTCAGGTGAACGGTGTAGGACTTACAGCAGTTTGCAGATGTGCCTCCCACTTGTTAAGGGACCAAAGGTAATGGGACAATTGGCTTCTCAGCTGTTCCATGGCCAGGTGTGTGATTGCTGTAACTTAGATGAACATCAAACAAGATGTTAAGACAATTCTATACGTAAATACAGTCATTTTGGAATGATTCACATAGTTTTTCTTCTAAATACATATGTTTCTAAATGGAAAATTCAAAATTAACATTTAAAGGAATTATTACCATGAAGAAATAAAGGAAAGATTGCAAGATATGTTTTTCTTTGAGCAAGTTATCTTCAATCTGAGGATATATTTAGTGTATGTCACATTCTTTTTATAGTTTAGATTTATTATAATAGTGGAGATAAGAAATGTCTTTAAAATTAACATCAGCAGATAAGACATGAATGTGTGGGATATGGACTGGACATGTCTCGGTATACATACGTATATAGTTGTTCTCTGCATATTGTCAGAAAATAATTTGCTAAGTGTGCTCCTGAGTAAATCTCTATTTTTACAGTGAACTTTGTGATATTAATGTTGGTAATGATCTGAGAGGTGTCAAGGAAAGCTTTATATATATTTAGGTAATCCTGCAATGCCAAGAATGTGAAGTTATGCCAAACAGCTGCTAGAGTGTGTATTTTGCAAACAGTGTACTGCAAACAGAAGCTAAATCAGTGTTAATATTATTGTTTCTAAACACTTTGGAAGTAATTAGTCACAGTCTCCTGCACTTTTTTACCTTTATTTTTCTCTCAAACATTTTTGTAATTGTAAATTTCTAAAAATTCTTAAAAGGTTGTATCACGTCACGGCATCCTTACAAGACTGAAAAGCATAATAAAGGTATTTAAAACCAGTAGTTCACATCAGAACCCTCGGCCAGTTGAAGGAATAAATTCCGAAGACCTTGTCATCAACACTGTCGGTTATTGATTATACAATTTTTGTTGCACAATGCAAACGAAGCATACGTTTGAGAAACTGACTCCCATTGCAGAAATCTGTTTCTTCGCTCCCGGTCTCTATTGTTCTCCAGCTTTCTGTCATCCAGGATCCAGCAGCAGCTGTATCACAGACATCCTTTGGAAGGAGCTGTGTGCAAAGTGCAGGATCGCACTGAGCATGTCTGTGTTCAGAAGCCTACAAGCAGCTCATTATGCACCCAGGCCGCAGATGAAAAAAAAACGCAGCAAACAATTGCATCGCTCTCCCCACGCAACAACAAAGCACGCTGGAATTGGAATGATTTTTGCTCCAAAGATTGCACGTTTCTGAGGAGGATGGGGAATCAGGAAGGAAAGCTGAAAAAAAGCACAGGTGATGGGCAGGAAGGAACAGAGACCAGGCCTGTGGATGGAGAAAATTCAAAGAAGGGGGGCAGGAAAACATTGGGAAAACGAGGAGAGCAGCACGGGAAGAAAAGGAGCAAATCTGAATCTAGAGCATCCGTATTCTCCAATTTAAGGATCAGGAAAACGCTGTCAAAGGCCAAGGATGGTGGTACATGTGACTCCAAGGAGAATGTCCTGTGCAGCCAAGCCCTGCAAACAGAAGAGCTGGACAGTGCCTATTCTGTTGCCACAAAAACGCCAGATATCAGCATTTCAGCAGATGAAGGAGGCCTGTCAGATACTGATGCTGATCATTTTGACATCCCTCAAGACATCACAGCGGCCACTGTTTCTATTGGTGCAGCGCAGGAAGAACCAAGGACCAGTTCAGGCTCGGATACTGATATTTACAGCTTCCACTCGGCCACAGAACACGATGATCTGCTTTCTGACATCCAGCAGGCCATCAAACTGCAGTTTTCCCATCAAGAGGCCTGTGGAAGAAGTGATACAGACTTCCTGCTGTCTAAAGTTACAGCAGGTCCACTCTCGACTTCTAGAACAGTGTTCCTGGATGCAGCTGAACAGCTCCCTATAGCACAGCAAGAAAGCACCCTAGACTCAGTTCTAGTCCAGCAGACCGCAAATGTATCCCTCGAGAAAGCGCATCTGCTGGGCCCTGGGGAAAGTGAAATTGTTGCTAAGGTGGTCCCAGAAAGACCTCTGAAGGATAAGATGGAGAGTACATCAAATGAGAATCAAGAAATTGCACTAGAGGTTAGTATTCCTTCTCCACAGTCCATCAGGAGAGAACATAAGGGAGCAGGAAGTGATGCTGCTGGTCCTGATGTTGACACACTCCCTTTGAAGAAGGGCCTGTTCGGTATAACAGAGGGTGATGCAATTATTAACAGTGTTTTGGAAAGCTGTACGAGAAATTCGACCTGGGTACCAAGGGATGAAGCAGATGGCTCTTTCTCTGAGAATGAAAATCACAGCGAGGCAGGGAATGCTCTTGACAGCAATGTAATTGGGACTCGGAACGGGCATCCAGCTTTGCCAAACAATACTGGAGTGAAACCGCACCCTCTAATTAATACATGTTACATCAAAACTACAACCAGGCAATTAAGCTCTCCAAACCATTCTCCTTTTGTGTCTCCATCAAACAGCCCACAGTTTCACAGAAAACAAGGACAACTTCTGAAACAAGGCAGTGGTAAAATCACCAAAAAGAGGTCATGCACTTTGGCAGGAAACATCAGCAGATCTGCAGACTGGACAGAAGAACTAAAAAATAGGCAAAATAAAGATCTGCAGAATGGGAGCTCCTCGGATTTCTTGGCTTTTGGGGTAAATGGTAGAAAGATGGGCACTGAAGCTCTACCAAATGTTTCCAGGAAGTCATCAGATGCACAAGTTTCTGCAACAAGCCTTCCAAATGTCTTTACAGGTCGTACACTACTGGAAAAATTATTCAGTCAGCACACGAATGCACCTGAAGAAGCCGAAAAGCTTTGTTCTCAAATTATTGCTCTCAGACTACTTCAACCTTTCAGGGATTGCTTCCGTGAACATTGTAGCAAGAGTGCTCCGCAAATTCCATCTACATTTAATCAAGACCAGCTTTACACATGGGCTGCTGTCAATCAACCTACTCATTCGCTGGATTACCTGGAAGGTCATTTTCCACACAGAGTTCAAGCAGCATGGCCTCCAGCCTCTAAAGCAACAGATGCCGCAACAGAGCTGGCACCTGAGATTGAACTGATAAAGAAAATCAAAGATGATGAGCAAGTCATTGTAAATGTCCATGAGGAGGAAGTGAAAGTTGCTTTGATTGATGATCAAATTAATATCATACAGCAGTTGGAGCAAACTATTGAAGACTTGAGGACTAAGCTTGCAGAACGTGAAAAACAGTGCCTGGAGTTAAATGTATGCACAAACAAAACTGAGGACCAGAATGGAATATGCATTGAATATAGTGGAGTGGACAGTGTCCAAAATGTAGAAGAAAAATCTATACAGACTTCACCCAAAGAGGAAGACTGTATAAAGGATGTGCCTTCCTTTACTGCGTTGTCACAACCATCAGATGGAGTATCAAGAGAAAAAAGTACAAAATTTCCTTTAGCTTTGGACTTTCAGTCACATTTAACTTACTGCTCCGAACTGTCAGTAGTTTTATCTCCAAAGCCAAATTCGCTACAAATTGATCCACATTTTTTTACAGATGCAGTATCGCAATGTACAGAAATCTCAGAAGAGTCAAGAGAATTACCTAACAGAACTGTAAATGGCCATATGTATGCCTCAACATCTCTATGTGATGCGCAGGTACAAAGCGGGGCGAGGTTTCAGATCCCTGCTCCTCCTCCTTTACCTTCAATGCATCCTGTAAATCTCCCTCTACCCTCTCAACCTTTAAATGATATGCATATGTTGAAACTGAAGGAACAACCATGTTTGCAGTCAAGTCAAACTGAGATCCTGCCTCCCCTTCCTGTTATGGCAATTCCATGTCCACCTCCTCTTCCATCAAATTTGGGCATTGGAATGCAACCGCTTTTGCCACCTCCACCCCATCCTTTGCCTGTCGGTATGGGATTTTCAGCTCCTTTTCCTCCACCTCCCCCCCCTTTACCTTTATTTAGCCATTCTTTATATGGCTCCGGTATCCCGCTGCCGCCTCCTCCTCCTCATCCCCCAGGTATACAGCAACCTACTGCAGTTTTAAATGTTCCTCCTCCACCACCTCCTCCACCTCTTCCTCCTGGAATGGGTCCTCTTCCACCTCTTCCTCCTGGAATGGGACAAATAATCAAAAATGCAGTGCCTCCACCGCCTCCGCCTCTATCACCTTTTCTTTTGGGAATGGGAGCTGGCCCTACTCTTCCTGGCATAGCCAATTCTCAGCCACCTCCTCCGCCGCCACCTCCTCTTCCAGCTGGCTTTGGGTCCTCTGCCCTTACATCAATTTCTAATCTAGTTCCCTTGCCTCCCCCACCTCCACCTCCACCTCCACCCTCCTTATCAGGTTCTATTCCTGCCCCTCCTCCCTTTTTGACATCTTATATTCAAGGCCCCGTGCCACCTGCCTTTGCATCAGCACCGGTGTCTGGTCATCTTGCACCTCCTCTGCCAGCTGGATTATTTGCTTTGGGATTTGGTCAAGATAAGGGAAGCAGGAAAGCTGCAATTGAGCCAACAAAACCTATGAAACCCCTTTACTGGACAAGAATCGAGCTGCATGGAAGAAGAGATTCCAGTGGTCCACTGGTGTGGGAAGCAGTCGGTGAGCCTAAAGTAGATTTCCATGAGCTGGAAAGTCTGTTCTCTAAAACTGCGGTGAAGGAAAGAAAGAAGCCTATTTCTGACACCATTACCAAAACAAAAACCAAACAAGTTGTCAAGCTTCTGAGCAATAAAAGATCTCAAGCAGTTGGTATTCTAATGTCAAGCCTGCATTTAGACATGAAAGATATTCAACATGCTGTTTTGAAGATGGACTACTCTATTGTTGATCTAGAAACACTTCAAGCTTTGTATGAAAATAGAGCAGTTTCAGAAGAACAAGAAAAAATTGAAAAGCACATTAAAGCATCAAAGAACAAGGATCAGCCTAAGCCTTTGGACAAACCTGAGCAATTTCTTTATGAACTCACAACAATACCGAATTTCTCAGAGAGGGTTTTTTGCATTCTGCTACATTCAACAATTTCAGAAAATATTGGCTCCATTCATCGAAAGGTTGAATTGCTGACAAAAGTTTGTGGGACATTAAGGGAGGATTCTGCTGTTCTACAGGTTTTGGGTTTAGTACTTGCATTTGGAAACTATATGAATGGAGGAAATCGAACCAGAGGTCAAGCTGATGGTTTTGCAATTGACATTCTGCCGAAGTTGAAAGATGTAAAGAGCAATGATAATTCAAGGAATCTTCTTTCTTATGTTGTTTCCTACTATCTGCGACATTTTGATGAGAATGCCGGCAAAGAAGATTGTGTCTTTACGTTACCTGAACCTCAAGATCTATTTCAAGTCTCACAGATGAAGTTTGATGACTTCCAAAAAGAGCTACGCAAAATAAAAAAAGATTTAATTTCATGTGAGGCAGAAGCAGCAAAGGTTTACAAGTCAACATTAGAAGAACACCTACAGCCATTTAAAGACAATATGGAAGAGTTCCTTGTTAGAGCCAAGGATGAACATGAAGATACAGAAAAATTTCTGGCAGAGGTCCATTCAAGGTTCCTTGAAACTACAGCATACTTCTGTGTGAAACCCAAGCTTGCAGAAAAAGAAGTTTCTCCAAATTCGTTTTTCAGTATTTGGCACGAGTTCAGCACAGACTTTAAAGATTGTTGGAAAAAGGAAAACAAGCTGATTCTACAAGAAAGGTTAAAAGCGGTTGAAGAAGTATACAAACAGAAAAAGGAAAAACCATCTATTATTGTGAAGCCAAAACATGAATCTGGAATTAAAGCAAAGCTGAGTTTGAGAAGCTGATTGAGCAAATCTATGAGCACCAGGTATCTTCAAAAACATTGTGTGCCATTTCAGGTGCAATTATAACTGCTGACTGTGGTTTGTACTGGTACAAATAAGAAATGCCATAATTTTCATTACAAATACTTCATTTCTATTTACAGGAGAAACATTGGGCTAAATTACAATCTTCGCGCAAACGTTTGCGCCAGCGCAAAAAAACAATAACGCGAGGGGTAAAACCATTTGGGCCTAATCCCGTATTACATAGTCAGTGCAACAACGCGCGCAATCGTCTACCGCGGGTGAACCTGCGCGAACCCTGTGCAAGCTTTCTGTACTGCGCGCGTCCTATACTTAACAATGTGAGCGCAAATGCGAATGTGCGCTGGTACGAGGATGGTATTACAATCTGTTTGCGGTAATTACAGCATGGCCTTTGCGCGCATAATTTTAGCAACTGCAAAAAGCTGGTGTTAATGGCAAATCTGAACAACCTGGCCAAACCCAAATACAACGGCGCAAAAACAATAATGCAGCAAAGTATAGCTGCCCATTCAACTCATACCAAACCAATAAAATGGAGAAGTTGTGTGTGCATGTATTATTGCTGCAGCATATATGTTCAGATTGACTGTGGCAGGCGCAATTTCTTAACATGAGATAATTGTGGTTCTTAATTTTGATTGGCTGAATCGAGAGAAAAAAACAGTATGCACACTGGATTTTTGCGCGCGACGGTACTGTGCGAGCATTTGGCCGTGTCCTGTTTGTGAGCATTATTGATCGGCGGATGAAAAGACACGCGAGGATTGTAATTCCAGCGGGGATTTGCGCACGCAAAATGTTTACGCTTGCCGCAAAAAGTTTTGTTTGCACGAGGGTTTTTGCGCGAAGATTATAATATAGCCCATTGTTTTTTAACTGTAAATGACTAAATTAAAACAGACAAGAATGGACCCCCTGGCTTCTTAATGTACATAATATAATTTTAGAAGAACTAACTGATAGGTTTGTATTAATACATAATAGTGAATTCCAGTCTTATAATATTTTAAATGTATATGCATGCTTAAATAATGACTTTGTGTTTAGCATTTCATCCACGGACTGCTATTAAATGCATAAATGAACCATCAACTCTAATGTGCAATACTTGAGGGTTTTTTAACTTTCTTTTCTAGAATGTTAATTTAAATAATAAACTAATTAATAAATTTAAAACCAGTAGTTCAAATATACAGTACATAAAACTAAGGACTTCATAAAATGTAAGCTTCCTATGTAGACTTTGTTGACTTTCTCGTTTGAAATGGAAACATTTCTTATTAAATGAAAGGTATGTGTACAATTATTTTTTCACAAATGTCTACATTTATATGTGACGATTTGATTGCAATGAAATTAACATTTTGCCTGTCCAGATCTTGTATGCCACTAACCCCTTCACTACCGATTTTCGAGATATGTTGATATGCTGATCTGCAGCCCAAAAGCAAACGACGTTTGTTTGCTACAAATTAACTTTGTTTGTTTTTGGGCTGAAGAAGGTGCCCCCAAAGTTTTAGCAGTGTGGGCATGATGTAAAATCAGCTGCTCAAAGCTCTGAAATAGCAGGCTTTCAGCAGCTGTCAGCAGCCGATGCAGGGAGAAATAGATCTGAAATGACTGTAACTCAATTTGGCAGTAGATGGCGCTATCTACTGACCAAAATTAGGTTATTTACAATAAGACATACAATGGGTATAAGCTCAATTAATTCTTACTTTATGTCAGGGCCACTGGCCCGCCGGCGTCGAGTTCGGCCGCCTCCCCGCTCACCCAGCATTCCAGCGGGAGGTTCGGCGAGGTGGCCGACTCAGCTACCTGGCTATACCAGGCGTGCAGTTCGGGCCGGCTCACCTCCTCAGAGTGGCTGCGGTCCCTGGGGAGGATTGATGCTGGATCCACGGCCGCCAGCCGACGGGCCCCGGTGGAGCTCCAGACCTTGTGTGGGCCTCTGACCAGGGACGCGCAGTGCCGGTCTCCACCAATATGGGCGCAGGGACGCGTTGCGCACCGATGACGTCATGGGCCTTCTATTGGGTCAGATGGGAACCACTGGGTATAAAAGAACAGAGGGCCCACTTTCTCATCGCTCTAGTATTGAAGCAGTTTCCCTGGTTCCTAGCTCCTGAGTACCTGGATTAGTCTGTCCCATGTATGCAGTCTGTATTCTGTTACTTCTTGCCTCCCAGCTGTGTCCCTTGAGCTTTCTCCCTCTTACAACCTCATCTGGTGGGGAAAACCCTGACACTTTATAATTAATTAAATATGATTTTACAAAAAAACACTGCTTTTCTATTCAGAGAACAACGAACAGCAGTGAAATGTCAGTGAAATGCCCTGATTTTTGGTGGTTTTGCTAGACAGGATTAAACTGGTGAATGCCATAGGTTTCAATGTAAAAAAAAAAATTAATTTTTTTTTAATCAGCCGTTTATTATTTTCATTTGCAGCAAAAAGTCTCTTTATTAATTTATTTTTTGAAGTTTTTAGCCATTTTTCTTCACTTTTTCAGATAAATTTTTGATTCTGTTTTTTTTCTCCAATTGGCTTTTTTTAAAATTCTGTAACAGACCTTTTTATTATTATTCATAGGACCTTATATATTATTTCCATATTTTTGTTTTAGTCGCCTTTTAAAAACTTTAGTGTGTGTGTGTTTTTATATATATATATATATGTATATATCCAACGCTGTAGAGGCCGCCCACGTGTATTAAAAAATAATAAACGTTATTAATTCAAATTAAAATTGAACCAACGTTTCAGCTCGTGCGTGAGCCATTTTCAAGGCCACCTTGACAATGGCTCACGCACGAGCCGAAACGTTGGTTGAATTTTAATTTGAATTAATAAAGTTTATTATTTTTTAGAACACGTGTGCGGCCTCTACAGCGTTGGATATATTATTGATTTTTGGCAAGCACCGTGGCTACTTACAACTGTATGCTGCAAAGGTTGTTGCTGGGATCCAAGTCAGGTATATATATATATATATATATATATGTATTTACCCCTGTTTGGCGGCTGATCGGCTTTTTTCAGCGGCTGAACTGTTGACAGATATTCGGCTGCATTTGGTGGTTTGGCGCTGCGTTCGGCAGATCGTTGGCTGCGCTTGGCAGTCTATCTGATGCATTTGGCGGATCCCTTTGGGAGTCTGTGGGGGGGGAGGAAACTAATCAATTTTTTTCTGGGGGGGAAGTTATCACCTTACCTCATAGGTGGACCTCTGGTCAGCTCCATCTTCTCCCTCTCTGCAGCCTCTCCACTGCTGCCCACCATCCGGCGCACCTGTGACCTAAGCAGAGGAAGCTGGCCGGCTCCTTCTGATTATGTCACAGGCGTGCTGGTTGGCCGGCTGCCATGTTGGTGTCACTTCTCGGCCTAGGCTGCAGATGCCTATGTCCTAGCGGCAGACATCACGCAGTGAAGTGTTGAAGTCCCCGCCGGGCCTAGGCTGCAGCTCGGTATGCCCAATGGCCAGTCCAGGCCTAACACACATCAAATATATGGACTGCCTAAAAAAGGGCAATAAGACAGAAATCATTACAGGGAAACATGAGTGCCCTTAATTGGGAGTTATACCATTATATGGTCATGAATTGCTAGTACTGCAGCTGTTATGCCACTAGGGGGAGCCAGAGTGTAATGTATGGGAAAGACTATAATGGACTTATGGACTACGTCCCCCAGAAACCCCTGGGAGAAAGGAAGGAAGCAGGTTGTCTGGCGCCAGGACGTGAAGGGCATCGTGTGCAGCGTGGGCAGAAGGAGAAAAGCGGTGAACAAAGTCAGTCGCTGGAGAGACACTTTCTGGGATCTGGACAAGTTGGAGCGCGGAGAATCGGCGGCATCCAATGCTGGAGTGATCGGGGAGAGTGTGCATCGACCTGCAATATATCACGCTGAACTGTTCCCTGTGGCGAGTATGTTCGAGAGGGACCTCGTGTAAGGAGGCCACAGGCGGAGCGGAGTGCTGGTGGCATTCGACTTCTGGCTGAGGAGATTCGGCTCGGGAGCTTGAATTTCAACAGCATCGGGCTCCAGGCGGCAGAGAAGGACTTTCCTGCAGAGTTTCATCAGTCCGGGACAAGCTGTTTCGCTGGTTGGGTGAGAGGCCTCCGGCCTATGACTTTGTTAACAGTGCGCACTTATTTGCTTGCTTAAATTTCAGGGCCCCAACGTTGACTAGTCGAAGATATTCATCCATCCACTGGTCAGTGGACTTAGTACCCGGGTACCCTAGGACATAAACTAACGAGCATTCTGAGTGGGACTTTGAACTAAAGAACTGAGAATCATATTAACAGTCACCATATATATATCCACGTTACATATTACCGTCATTCATTTCCTAGCCTGCTCGATTTTCATGGTTAAAGTACATGTATAATTATTGCCATTTATTGCTTCAGTAAAATACATTTGAGAAAATCTAAAAAGGTGTACTGGTGTACAGTGAATTGTTAGTGCGGTGAGACCAATCCTGGGGTTATTCAGCGGGTCCTTCGGGGGTGAGCGCTACACTAGGTTGCAATGATTTGATGGCATCAGAGACCATCCATGGTTACCAAAGGTTTCAATATTGTTGTACTCTTTTATGGATGGAGCGAACATGCTTTTTTGTCGTGGGTGGAGAAGTCGGATCAGGGTGGCAGTGTCATTCTCCTCAGAAGGGAGACCATCAGGTAATGCTAATGCAAAATTAAAGCTCAGATTGGCGAATATCAAAACATTGTGCCGGTCAACTGTTGTCCAAAAATTGGATACCAACATCTCACAAACTGTTTGGCTGTGTGCTGATCTGAGACATACAGGGTTATTCAGGGAGAGGTGAAAACCAGGGGAATGACTGGAGAAGTGAAAATTCTAGGTCAAAATAGTCAAACCAGAAAAAATCTCCCATTTATCTCACTTTCCAAAACGTCTATTTGGTCTAGATTGTTCATTCTCCTGGCAAATCTCCTAGTTTTTACCTCTCTCTGAATAACCCTGCATGTCTTCCAGGCTGGCCAGTTCCTGTTTACTTAGGTCCATCTGGTGGCCTGATTTTTCTGGATATTCGTGTGGTATTTGTGTAACGCTAGCTTGCCCGCAAATAAGTGAATCCTTTTTTTTTTTGGAGTTTATGCAGTCATGACAGTCATGAATAATAATCAAAGATAAAAAGATAAGTGGCCACGCAGGGCCATGAGCCATCCATAGAGACATATAGAAAAACAGACAAATAAAACAAAAGTCAGCAGAGTCTCATAAAATACAATAAAAGGAAATAAAAAGTAAAAGGAAACAAATGCAGAATAAATTCAGCTAAAAACAGAAACAACAAAAAAGTCTTAGGATCACGTCGCAAAAAGAAAGAAAAAATTAATGATGAGTCATCAGGGAAAAGACTTGGGTAAAAAAAGAAAAAAGGGGTGGGGGGTTCTCCTCATCCTGTGTCCAAGAGGGGGATTGGGACCTTCACAGGCAGGCCAGCGCAGGGGAGTCCGGGGTATTCGGGCACCTCGGACATAGAAGTGACGGAAGGGGCACAATAGACGAAAGAAACCCAGAGGGTGTCACGGGCAACACCCTCTGCGGCTTGGATGGGAGCAGCTCGATAACTCCCCGCTAAGGCCAGCAATCAAAGTGCAGGCGGCCCCAATGTTGCAATCGTGGAGGGGGCACATCCACCTTTGGACATCTGCCGTCAGCATCAAGGGAATCCTCAGCCTCTGCAGGTGCCGCCTGGGTAGACTGAGCACCCGTCAGAGGCAGCACTTCTGACCGCGACAGCTCCTCCCATGGCCGAGCAGCCGGAACAAGTGCACCGTCCTGATTCCCGGTCGCGTCCCCTCGGTCCGTCGCTCCGTCCAGGGTCACACAGCTATGCATCGGCATGGCAACCCCAGGTATGGCCCCCCAATCCTCGGCTGGATCGAAGCGCGGCCATCAGGCACTGCAGGCCACCGTGAGTGACCGGACAGTCGTCACCCTCCCGCAGCATCAGCAAATATAAATTGAGGTCCACTAATGCAGCCTCCGTGTCATTCATAGGAGGGGAGATCAGGCCGTCTCATGCCAACTCCAGAGCTGCGTCACACTGATAGGCCACAAGATGGCCACCAGCCCAGTCTGGGAACATGGAGAAACTCTTCTCCGAAAGTAGGGCTATGCCGCGGATCTGCACCCAGGTTGGCACAGGTAGCCGGAGGCACACATCAGGTGCGTGGTGAGAGGAAAAATGTCATCAGAAGGGTGAATAATCACCAAAGAGTATCCCCATCAGGATGGAGCTCTCTCAGCCAGCGTCCTCTCACCTCGGCAGTCGGCCACGCCCAAGTGAATATCTTTAATCCAGTTAAACTTGTCTAACTTCGGCTGTGGGACAAAAGATAGCTCTCTGTGTAATACTAGGACTTGATTTTCGGTCAGCTGGCTGGAGAACAGATTGACAGCTTTGGTGTGATTGCTACTATTTGTTTTCTCCTATTTTCTCCCTCGGTTGGGGTTCGTAGGTATGCCCTGATGCCCTGATCTAAAACAGAAACTTTGCGTCTTTTTAAGATGCCTTTAACTTCTGGGGTGTCAGTTTGATCCTGTTTAGAGTCCGGGGTGTCATACTCCGACGTTTATGATAGATCAGAGTTTCTTCGTACCGCATGGTTGAACCTGAGGTAAAACTTTACCATTCCTATAGTATCTAAGGTTCCGTATATATTTCTTATGTTTCCTTGTTTTTATGGTGTTTTTATACCTTTCTAAGTTCTGATGTAATCTAACTTCAGCTGGCCCAAATGTTAGTTCTGCCTTGAACCTTTGTATGTCCCTATGCTGTTGGTCTAATTTGGAATCAGTTACAGTTAAAAGCATTTATAAAGCGCCAACAGGTTCCGAATCAATGTTAGTGAGTTGCTGCTTATTGTGTTGTATGATAATGTCCATAAATTTCTGAGAACATTCATTCGCCACCAATTCCCATTCTTTAAGAAGTTCCTCATTCAGATCCCTGTCATTTGGACCTGTCTAAACCCGCAGTCCCCTTGGGACCATATCCTGTTGTATATATTTCTCCAGGGATGTTACTTCCCAATTTTATTGAAATTGCTGCTGAAATGTTTTGGTCAATTGCTTGAAACTGATCAAATCCCAGCAATGCTGCTGAAAATCAGTGCGCCGGCAATTGCAAAACCTGTCGCAACCCTAATCAATGAATCACTCGCGACTGGTTGCATACCTAAACTCTGGAAGACTGTAAGGGTGGTACCTATCCATAAAAGTGGTGACAATACTTTGGTATCCAACTACCGCCCCATATCATTGCTCCCTAAAATGTCAAAAATTCGGGAAAAATGTGTCTACACTCAATTATGTGATTATTATCAGTATTAGAACTATTTAACCCCAGATCAATCAGGCTTTCGTCCAAATCATTCAACTACAACCGCCCTTTTATAAGTTTGTAATGATATCCAAGCCGGCATGGAACAAGGAAACCTAACTGGAGCCATCTTCCTTGATTTTGCCAAGGTCTTTGACACAGTAGACCATGGCATCCTATTACAAAAGCGCAAAGACTCCGGTATTGGTGATCGCACGCTAACCTGGTTTCAATCATATGTATCTGATCGATCACAATATGTGTCCATTTCTGACAGCGCTTCCCTCCCCCTCCCAGTCACGTGCGGTGTACCCCAAGGCTCGATACTCGGCCCCCTGCTATTCACAATATTCAGAAATAATCTGTCCAACGTCTGCAAAGCCTCAACTGTACACATGTACGCAGACGACACAGTAATCTATACCAGCAAACCAGATCTCCCACAGCTGGAGGCCGTGCTGCAAGAACAATTCACAGAGGTAGAAAAGTGGATGAGATAACAAACCTTTTCTAAATACTGACAAAACTGTTACGATGCTCTTTGGAACGGCACCTAAACTACATAAATTGCAAACGCTCCATCTATGTGTCAGGACAAAATCAAATGGCACGCTGACCACAGTCACTTTTCTCAAATAGCTAGGTATGTGGTTAGACCCAAATCTATCCTTTGGCCCCCACATCGAAAAACTCTCATCTAAATTTTACCCCAAACTAGGTGCCCTGTACAGAAACAAATCCTGAGCCCCGCGGTGAGAAAGCAGATTGTATTCAATATCCGGCATAAGCATTTGTTGTACAGAGATGTAGTGTATGCAGCTGCCCCGCAAACGCACCTCCATTAACTTACTACATTGTATAACTCATTCTAGCTGCTTTGTGCTACAATGTAACTACATGACCCACCATTGTGACATGTTAAAAGAGCTAAACTGGCCGTCGCTGGAATCCAGACGCACACTTCACCTTTCCAACCTGGTGTTTAAGAGATTTTCTGGAAAGCTACCACCCTACCTGAATAGGCTGCTTCCCCCAGCAGTTCCCTCATCCTATAACCTCGGATCCAGGACCAGCACCTTACTTGCAGTACCACAATACAAAAAGAAAGTGTCTCGATCCTCATTTTCCTACAGAGCACCACAATTATGGAATAACCTCCCAGGCGCCATCAAATCTTCCCCCAGTATTAAGTCACTCGAGCTCCCTATTGACATACCTAGATACAGAATGCACCTGTAAACATGTTACATAGTGAATATATTCATTTTCTGCTAATATGTATATTTGTGCTGTTTTTTGTATTAATATCTTGCATTTTTATTACTTTGTATTTCTGTAACAACTGTAACAATTCAATGTTCTTGAACCCAGGACATACTTGAAAACGAGAGAAATCTCAATGTATTCTTCCTGATAAAATACTTTATAAATAAATAACCTTCATTGCTGTTAGTTACACTGGTTTCAAATAGGCTTGTGCACCGATTTTTTTTTCGGTTCGATACGGTTCGGTTCGTTCGGATTTTGTAAATTTTCGTTTCGACTCGTTTCGGCCCATTTTCGTTTCGGTTCATTTCGTTTTTCGTATCGACTTTTTTTTCGTGATTTCGGAAATTTTCGTGTTTTTTGGAACATCTGTTCTCCTCGTTTCAAAGTGTCTATTCGTTTTGACATAAACTAATGGTTTTTCTGATACGATAATTATACGATACAATAATTCTGCCGATACAATAATTCTGCCATTGAGATTTCTCATGTTTTAAAAGAAGGATACATTGAGATTTCTCATCTTTTACAAGAAGGATACATTGAGATTTCTCATGTTTTACAAGAAGGATACATTGAGATTTCTCTGGTTTTCCAGGAAGGATACATTGAGATGGGAATGATACAAAATTTAATTACAAAATCAGCGATATAAATACGATGTCCGAAATTACTGAAATGGAACCGAAATCAGGAATGGAGCCGAGATTACAAATGGAACGAAAATGAATTTCGATTTTACACATTTCTAGTCCATTTGAAAATTCCGAAAAGTTTTCGTTTCGGCACGAAAATTCGTTCGGATCTGCCGTTTTCGGATCTGAAAATTTTCGGAAAATCGTCCGAATCCGAATGCACGAATCGGGAAATTTCGTGAAAATTCCGAAATTCGAAACGCACATCCCTAGTTTCAAAGACCTGAGGCTCCTCAGACAAAACACCCTCAGCAGCCTCACACCAACGCACGCTGTTTGGTACACGTGACAAAAAACATTCATCTCACAAAAGAGGTTACTTTAGTGTTTCTATCACTCAAAATTGTCAAAAAAGTAAAGATTTTTGACCAGAAGGAGTTAAACAGAAGAGTCTCTTGTTCTCAGGTGTATTGTGGTGGTAAACTAATAAACTATCAAATGCTTTGGATGGGTGCAAGAGACAGATTGCTTTTCAAGACTAGATAGTAGCACAACCTTAAAAAATGGTGAAAAAAGGAAGCAACCTCTAAACAAAATACAAACCGCACATTGGGGGTAACCCACATAACCGAATTGCAGATACTGATTGTTAGAGGATGTAATAACCAAATCTACCACTAGTAGGGTAAATCTGTGTAGCTAAAATGTAATGCAGAGCAGTGATACAGGCAAAGATACTAAGTAGTCTGTTCTTGTATCTAGACTATCAGGGTTATTCAAAGAGAATCGAAAAAGTCACCGCACGTTCGGTAACTTTTCGTCCTCCACAATTCGGTGCGATTTGGCGATCCCATTTCGGCGACCGTGCGGTGTATTCAGCAAGCACCACAGGGCCGTCGTAGTGCAGGGAAAAGCCACCGCAAACCCGCAGAACACTCAACGCAAAACCCGGCGAATGCACACCAAAACACACAAAAACATCTGGATTAACCCCGCCAAACACGCCTGAGAAACCCGAGCAGCTGCCGATCACAGCGCAGAGCAGCCGCTGGAAAAAGCCGACACCGCAGACAGATGGAGTGGGGAAAAAAAACAGTATGCTTGAATGTTTGAAAAGTAAAACGCTGTTTGCAAGGAAACTACAGAATGAAAATGTCTGAAATTTACATATAAAATCCAATGAATGATAATAAAAGGGGCTGTTACAGAAAAAAGAAAAACGATTTAAAAATAAAACTGAACAAAATTTTCGCAAAAAATGCCTAAAAGATCAAAAAAAAGCTATACATAAAGAGCCCTTTTTAATGCAGAATATTATAATCAACGGTTTATTAGATATTGAGTTAAAACGGGAATATTTTTAACATTGAAGCCTATGGGATTCACCTGAATAAACCTGTCGAATGAAACCACCAAACAGCAGGGCAATTCGGCAACTTTTCACTGCTAGTTTTTGTTCTCTGAATAGACGAAGCATTGCTTCTCTATGGGGATTTCACTGCCCTCGAACAGGCAACAAACAGGCACCGTATGTGCAGGGAATTCGCCAACATTTGGCGAAATGCCTGCTCTCTGGATAGCTGAATGGCCAGGAAAGGTAACCGTACACTGAATTTCACTGTTTGGTTACCTTTCGGCCACAATTCGGATCTCTTTGAATAACCCTGAATGTATCCACTGCAGCTTCTCCTACTATGGGGGTTATTCAGAGGAATACAAAATGTCAACGAAATGTGACCGGACACTGAAATTCGGCATATGGTTATATTTTCTGGCTATTCGGCTATTCAGAGAGCAGGCAGTTTGCCAAATGTTGGCGAATTGCCTGCACATACGGTGCCTGTTCTACGGCAGTGAAATCCCCCATAGAGAAGCAATGGTTCATCTATTCAGAGAGCACCGAACAGCCGTGAAAAGTTGCCAAAGTGCCCTGCTGTTCAGTGGTTTAATTCGACAGGTTTATTCAGGAGAATCCCATAGGCTTCAATGTTAAAAATATTCCCGTTTTAATCCAATATCTAATAAACCGTTGATTATTATTTTCTGCAGTAAAAAGTCTCTTTATAGATTTTTTTTGGATCTTTTAGATACATTTTTTGGGATTTTTTACTGTTCTTTTTTTTTAATTCTATTTTTTCTTTTTTCTGGAACAGTCCTTTTTATTATCATTCATTGGATCTTATACGTAAATTCCAAATATTTTCCTTCAGTAGTTTTTTTGCAAACAGCGTTTCAAATTTCAAACTTTCATGTGTACTGTTCCTTTTTTTTTCACCTCGTTCGTCTGCGTGTCGGTTTTTCCCGGCGGCTGCTCTGCGCTGTGATCAGTGGCTGCTTGGATTTTTCCGGCGTGTTTGCCGAGGTTTTTGCAGCGGTTTCTGCGGGTTTCAGTGAGTGTTCGGTGAATGTTCGGTGTGTTTGCGGCGAGTTTTCCCTGCACTGCAGGGGGCTTTGTGAAGCTTGCTGAATACACCGCAGGGTCGGCGAACTAGAATCGCCGAATCGCCCAAAGTGCAGGGAACGAAAAGTCACCGAATGTTCGGTGACTTTTCAATTCTCTCTGAGTAACCCCTTAAGTGTCTGTGCAAAACGGTGATACTGGCAAAGGTACTAAGCAGTCTGTACCTACAGTACAGACAGGCTATCCATTCTTCCTTTTACTATACATAGCCACAGACCAATAAGGCCCGTTTCCTACTACTACTACATTTTTTGTACCGCATGAGTATCACTGCTACATCCTACACGATTCCCTTCATGTGCCTTATGAATGGGGGGGGGGGGTACCTTTAATTTTTGTGTAACAAGATCTTCACACAGATTCTGTTCTATGGGTCTTGCATTAGATTTTTTGTTTTGTCTTGTTTCACCTTTTCAGTTTGTTGTTATATGTATGTGATTCCTTCTTTAGTTAAAGACATATGACATACAGGCTGAACACGTTGTTCATGCATCACAATTTTATATTTTTCCATTAAAAGTTACATTTTAGCGACCCAGATTTACTCTCCTATTGGTAGATTTGGTTATTGCATCCTCTAACAGAGTAGGAATTTATATGTGTGAAAGTGTGCTTCTGTTTATAAGTGAGTGTATGTGAGCAGGGGCGGACTGACAACTAGTGGGGCCCCCGGGCAGTAGAAGATAATAGGGCCCCCTTGTGCCCTGCTCACAGTAGGTCACGCCCACATAAACTCAACCACAAAATGCGACACGTAGATGTACATTGCTATGTTACAGATTTTATTTCTTCAAACTATTTTCAAATTAAATGTTTTAATAAGATAAAATCCACTTGGACCCACATGCTAATAAGCCATCATGCCCCCTCCAGATTTACAGATGGCGACCTCTCTGCTGCAGTAGTCATCAGTCACACACTCATTGCAGCTAAGGCGGCGCCGCAGCACAGAAGGTCCCGTGGCAAACTTTGTTATCTGCTGACTACATTCCCGGTTTATAGGATACTATACATTACTGATACAGTAATATGCAGAATTTGTATGAGCATATCACAGAGCTCCACAGCAATAAAACTCACAGTAATGTGCGGTGTGTATGAGCGTATCACAGAGCTCCATAGCAATAAAACTCACAGTAATGCGTGGTGTATATGAGAATATCACAGAGCCCCACAGCAATAAAACTCTCATATACACAACACATTACTGTGAGTTTTATTGCTGTGGGGCTCTGTGATACTCTCATACACACCGCACATTACTGTGAGTTTTATTGCTGTGGAGCTCTGTGATATGCTCATACACATTCTACATATTACTGTATCAGTAATGTATAGTATCCTATAAACCTGGAAAGTAGTCAGCAGATAACAAAGTTTGATGTGGATTCTGTGATACTCACAGTAATGTGTGGTGTATATGGGTGTATCACAGAATCCACAGCAATAAAACTCACAGTAATGTGCAGTGTATATGGGAGTATCACAGGGCCCCACAGAAATAAAAATTACAATAATGTCAGTTAGAAGTTAGTTAGGTTTAGGAATTAGTCTTAGAAGCTAGGGTTAGGAATTAGGGTTAGGAGCTAGGGTTAGGAATTAGGGTTAGGAGCTAGGGTTAGGAATTAGGGTTAGGAGCTAGGGTTAGGAATTAGGGTTAGGAGCTAGGGTTAGGAATTAGGGTTAGGAGCTAGGGTTAGGAATTAGAGTTAGGAGCTAGGGTTAGGAATTAGAGTTAGGAATTAGGGTTAGAAACCACGGTTAGGAATTAGGGTTAGGAATTAGGGTTAGGAGCTAGGGTTAGGAATTAGGGTTAGATGCTAGGTTGAGGAATTAGGGTTAGAAGCTAGGGTTAGGAAATAGGGCTAGGAATTAGGGTTATAAACTAGGGTTAGGAATTAGGGTTAGAAGCTAGGGTTAGGAAATAGGGTTAGGAATTAGGGTTAGAAGCAAGGGTTAGGAATGGTTGTTAGAAGCTAGGGTTAGGAACTAGGGTTAGGAAATAGTGTTAGATGCTAGGGTTAGGAAATAGGTTTAGGAATTCGGGTTAGATTAGGGTTAGGGTTAGCTATTAGAGAGGGGGAGATACAGTCAGAAAGAATCATAATGAGAAAGAGAGTGATAGAAAAGAAATGACAAAGAGAAGGGGAAGATAGAGAAAAAGCAAAAGGAAGAGTGTGATGGGGAGGAAGAGGACAGAAATGAGGAGACAGAGAAAGTGAAAATTAGAGAAATGGATAGAGGAAAATATGAAATAGAAGGACAGATGGAAAATAGATAAACACATTCAGAAAGAGATACATAAACAGTTAGGAAGAGAGAAGAGTGGATTAACAGAAGGACAGACAGACAGACAAACCTCTTCCCTCCCCCTCCCTCCATACTCACCTGATTCTTGCTTCTTCCAGCTCTCCCAGGCAGCTGCCCCTCCTGGTGCTGGCTCTCTCCTGGCATCATTACAGCAGGGGCTTCTGGTCACATGACCTGTCCCTGCTTAGGAGTCAGTGCAGCTGTAGCACAGGGGATGCTGCTGGACCCCTGTGATGCCAGGAAACAAATCCCTGCAGTGCAGGCAGCTGCACAGGGACATGCAGGGCCAGTTCCCTGCTCCACACAGGAGATCCGGGCCCCCACGGCCCCCGGTTGGCACCCGAAATGCCCAACCGGTCAGTCCGCCCTGTATGTGAGTGAAAATACATGTGTTATGAGTTAGTGAGTGGGACATGTGGAGGAAAGGGATATATTTGCAGTTGGGGGCCATGTAAATTGTACTCACCCAGGGCCCCCACTAGTGACAAGGGTGGCCCTGGGTGAGGGAAAATACTGGAGAAGGAAAGGAGGAATGGGGCTGACTACTGGAGAAGTGATAAAGGGAAGTGGTGACTGGGGCCAATGTCATTAGGGGAATGGAAGGGGTAACTCAATCTGGATGGTTGTGGGAAGGGACATGGGGTTCCCTGTTTTTGGACCTGATGGAGATCCTGCCTTGGAGTTTAGGGAGGAGTGAGGTAGTCTATCCTGGGACCTCTGCCTTAGGATGCCTGAAAACCCCAGTTTGGAGCTTGGGAGTGCATGTCTCTGTATATGTCTGTACTTTGGGGGCAGTCTTGGTGGGGTTCTGAAAATGGTTGTTGTGGGGGGACCCCAATGAGTGGTCCAGTAAGGGGCCCCAAGATTTTTGACGGCAGCCCTGCCTAGAGGGTTGATCTCACTGATCTTAGGTGCGACAGAATCCGCAATTGCCAATAAATGGTGTTCCTTCACTGTGCCTTCTCTCAGCCAGGTGTTAATTGCTCTGAAGGAGATACATAGATACGTGGGTTGGGCGCAATTCCTCTCCTCAGGGCTTCAGGTGTAAGTCATTCTGTTCTGTGAACCATATTACAGTTTCTTATATTTTAGTTTATGTTGTACTGTTCATGTATGATGCATATGATGGTTCACGTATGTAATATGCATTGCTACGGATTTTCTTTGACTTATATACTACTGTCACACATTGTTGGATATTTCTGTTATCAATTATGTGTTCTGTGCACTACTTGTCTCCATATACCTTGATTTGTATATATTTGAACCAATAATAACATTTATATGGAAAACAAATTACCCTGCATTTGCGTTAAAGAGCTCCCTTTGGGGGGGGAGCTAACGGAGGAAGCGAACGGCAGCATCTTGGAGGAGCTCTGTGAATTTTACAGCTATTTTCACCATTTGCTCTGACCTGTGCGCTACCCGGCTGACTTTGGAGGCCCTGAAGGATCTGGAGAGCTTCACTTACCCCTGAGTTGCACGCCCCGAGGCGGATTATCACCAGTGGAGCGATTAGGGCCTAGTCACACTCACCACGGTCATTTTGGAAGCCTACGCAAGGTCTATTGGGATCTTTTTGCCACCCTGCACCCTCGTGCCTGCATATCCAGCGCCATGCCTACCGGACGTGCCCAGAGGCAGGGCCCCCGATAAAGGGACATTCGGGATTCCTTGCAAGGTGGGTCTGCTTTCAAGGGAGCGGCGGTCTCCTCAGCTATGGCTCCTCTGACGATGACAACGACTCCTGGCCTTTGGGGGGCAGCTCCAGGATGTCGTGGCTCACTCTGCAATCCCGGGCACCGGACTCCCAGCCCCTCTCCGGCTGCGAAAAAACTAGCACAAAAAAAGGAAAAGCTACGCTAAAGGCCTAAAGGCGTCTTCGAGTACCTCGATGGCTGCCGGGGACCTCTCCGATGGGGACTCAGCTGAAGCTCACCAGCTTTCTGCCAGCAGTAGCGTGGCTTCAGATCGGCATATTGTCTCGAGGTCGGGACCCCGACCACAGCAGGTCGGGTCCGACTCGGCCGGACCACAAGGTCCATGCTGAAGCCTGGATGTGGGAGGACGACGATCATCTCCCCTCCACAAAGGGGGATCTCTGCAGGATCTTAGATGAGCTTCGAGAGATTCAGGAGTGGTGGAAGCCTGAGGTGGCGGCGGCCCAAGCGGAGGTTGCAGAGATGCGTGAGCAGGTTACAGCGGTGCAGGCGACGACATCTGAAGTGAAATTGGAACAAACTCACCTATCTGGTCAGGTCACTGGTCTGCGGTCTCAGGTCGAGCTCTTGTCCGGCTCCGTGGAGATGCTGGAAACAAGACGCCGACGACATAACATCAGGGTCAAGGGTATTGCAGACTCTGTCTAGTCGGAGAGTCGGAGGAGTTGCTGTCCTATGTTACACGTCTGGCGCTTCAGATCTCGGGGCTTCCTCCTGATATGTCTGATGTGCTTGGGTCAGTGTTCCGGGTAAGGAAAGGGGCACCTAGGGTTGTCACGGTGGCCTTCCGCGACGTGGCTCTCAAAGTTATATCCACCCCTGGTGCGAGGGATCCTGTGCAAATCGAGGGCTCAACACTGGCCTTATATCATGATCTCCCGTTCCAGACTCTACTGGCTCACAGGCGTTTCCGAGACGTGACATCCATCCTTCGACGAAAAGGGATCTGCTATCGCTGGGGCCTGGCAGGAACGTTGGTGGTGACACACGCCAGCGTACCCTATACCATCACCGATCCCATAGTAGCCTGGACTGACCTTGAGCCGCAGGCCTTTCACCAGATCCTCTGGAGCTTCAGCCGGACTGAGTGCTGTTATTCCCCCCCCACGCATTTTTCCTATGTGTATGAGTTTTTGGTCCCTCGGTTGGCTTTCTGCTTGGACTTTCAAGACAATTCGTTGAATTCATAGATGTATCCCTGTCTGCTTCTTGCTTGCTGCCTCCATTTTTGTCCTGTACTTAGTTGCTTTGCCCATTTGGGACTGACTACTCGTACCCAGCCTGACCGGCTTTGAGAGGCTGTTCTTTCATACGTTTGATTTCGTGAATTTCTTGTTATATGTAATTCTACAAATAAAGAATTTTTTTTTAAAAAGAACTCCCTTTGTGTTAAATCTCTTCTGATTTTCCTCCGTTTGCATGATGCCTATTGAATAACGAAGACTCAATCACATCTATATTGTTCTGATTGCAATGCATATTGATCATGCAGGACGATACCTAAAGAATCATCTCTATCTCATATTACTGGTTAAATTGAACTGTTACACATTACACACTGTAATACATTGGTTCTATGGTCATATATTTAAAGACTTTATTACTTTTTACATTGTGTTCTCTATGACACTTCTTTGAATTTCCATGTTTCTCCATTCTGTCAAGAAATTCTCAAGAATTTTTAAAAAATGACTTAGACAAGACATTACAATTTTAGCTACTGAATACAACATCTCTACAATGCATCGAATAAAACAACACTTAAGCCCGTGTATTTTTGATACCAAATTAAATTGCAAAGAATAAGTAACTAATTCTGCCTGGCATGTGATATGTTCCTGGTATGTATTGCTTCACCAGATGGAAATGCTTTAAATAGAGGAAATGAAATATATGGACATATATAGATTGTTGCCAAGTGAACTTAAAATACACAAGTATAAAAATAACAAGTTCAAGGATCCAAATATCTCTCTGCAGTTACTTAGCACAAGTGGATATACTATATCTATTTATGAAACTGGTGACATGATTTACGGATTGACATTTTCAATTTCAGACTACAATGGTATTTACAATGACAGCATACTTAATTGTAAAATTATCATAATTATCATATAAATGGGATTATTTGTGTATCTATAGGGCGAACACAAAATCTGTTACAACGTGGAAAGTTTTATGTGTTCTATTGAATGTTGCAAGTAGTATTTAACTCAAAGAGTTGGGGAGTGTGTGTATTATCAATTAATTGTTGACTTACTTGTTTTTTAAAATTAAAGGGCCATCTTACATAGTTGGTGCTAACTTAACCAGAGCTGTTGTAAATTTACCAGAGCCATTATAGCCTATGGAGCTGTTAAGGTAACAACAGCTCTGGTTAAGTTAGCACCAACTATGTAATATGGCCCAAAGTATTTTATTTTTCACCAATGCCAAACGTCTACCTTTGACCCTAAATCAGGAACCTGGGGATTTCCGCTTTCACTTAATGCACTACACACCTTCATACTGAGCCAGTGCTTTGATACAGGCTCAGAGCCATGTAAGTTGTTCTATTTTATTATCATCCCACATTTTATTGCGGGTTCTTGCTGCGGTCTGTATCATCTTTTGATACTGAAGGACTCAGGTGGAGGATTGTGTGGAAATGGAATTATCCCATATTGGGCCCAACACTTGTGAATTGAACCTCATATCTTTAGGTTCTTGTCCACGTGAGTTGGCACGCTACAAGAATTCCATTAATTTTATGTTTGTGTATCTTGTTGCATTCATATTGCCTGATAAGAGTTCTTTCTGATTGGTTTTCATGTATTTATGTAGACTCAATGTAAAAGATCCTAATGTCCTTATATAGGATAACCATTTGATTTATTTTCTACGTGTGCCTTGCCTTAAGGTGGACTAGCGTGGTTTATTCAAGTACCCTCATTGATTGTATTCATGTTCTACATACAAACAACTTGTATTTAATATCTCTATATCTTTTTACATATGTGACCTGCACACCACTGTGTATATCACTGAGTATCTCCAGTGACAGAAAATGCATTCTTTATACTGTATTTGAGATTTGATATTTAATTGTCGTATCTGTTAGGGATGTGCGTTTCAGATTTCGGAATGTCCACAAAATTTCCCTATTCGTGCATTCGGATTCGACTGATTTTCCGAATATTTTCAGATCCGAAAACGGCAGATCCGAACGAATTTTCGTGCCGAAACGAAAACTTTTCGGAATTTTCGAATGGACTAGAAATGTGTAAAATCGAAATTCATTTTTCGTTCCATTCGTGATTTCGGCTCCATTCCTGATTTCGGTTCCATTTCAGTAATTTCGGACAACGTATTTATATCGCTGATTCTGTAATTAAATTTTGTATCATTCCCATCTCAATGTATCCTTCCTGGAAAACCAGAGAAATCTCAATGTATCCTTCTTGTAAAACGGGAGAAATCTCAATGTATCCTTCTTGTAAAAGATGAGAAATCTCAATGTATCCTTCTTGTAAAACATGAGAAATCTCAGTGTATCCTTCCTGGAAATCCAGAGAAATCTCAATGTATCCTTCTTGTAAAACATGAGAAATCTCAATGTATCCTTCTTGTAAAACATGAGAAACCTCAATGTATCCTTCTTGTAAAACATGAGAAATCTCAATGTATCCTTCCTGGAAATCCTGAGAAATCTCAATGTATCCTTCTTGTAAAACATGAGAAATCTCAATGTATCCTTCTTGTAAAACATGAGAAATCTCAATGGCAGAATTATCGTATCGGCAGAATTATCGTATCGTATAATTATCGTATCCGAAAAACCATTAGTTTATGACAAAACGAATAGACACTTTGAAACAAGATGTTCATCAAAACACGAAAATTTCCCAAATCACAAAAAAAGTCGATACGAAAAACGAAACGAACCAAAACGAAAATGGGCCGAAACGAGTCGAAACGAAAATTTACAAAATCCGAATGAACCGAACCGAACCGAATCAAAAATTGGTGCACACGCCTAGTATCTGTTTTGAGGCACATCTTCTAGTACACCTGGATTCCTTTGTGAGTTTTGTCAAAAGGTTGCAGAATATTAAAATAAGGTAATATAAAATAGTTTGAATTGTGTTATTTCTATCACAAGGCTCACAGAGCAGTGGCAAAACGAGAGATTGAAGAAAGGGATGTAAATAATGGCTGCCCACTAACAATCATAAGAGTATGCTCACAGGTGAAAAAGGTTAGACTTACAGGGTTATTCAAAGAGCTCCAAATTGGGGCCGAATGGTAACCGAACACTGAAATTCAGCGTTCAATTACCTTTCCTGGCCATTCGGCTATCCAGAGAGCAGGCAATTCTCCAAATCCTGACGAATTGCCTGCACATACAGTGCCTATTCGGTGCCTGTTCGAGGGCAGTGAAATCCCCATAGAGAAGCAATGCTTCGGCTATTCAGAGAACAAAAACCAGCAGTGAAAAGTTACAAAATTGCCCTGCCATTCGGTGGTTTAATTCGGCAGGTTTATTCAGGCGAATCCCATAGGCTTCAAGGTTAAAAATATTCCTGTTTTAACTCAATATCTAATAAACCGTTCATTATAATATTGTGCAGTAAAAAGTCTCTTTATTTTTAGATTTTTTAGGACCTTTAAGGCTAAGGTCAGACGAACGCAGTTTTAACGTGTGTTTAGCCGCACGAAATCACGGCCGTGCTAGCAGCAAATGACGTCCAATGCCGGGGAACACACGAAGTACGGCCGCACGAAAGTTCGTCCGCACAACGCAAGTGGCAAACGAACGCATTTTTTCTAGAACGTCAAACCGCTAGTACGGACGTACAGAGTGCGCTGCGTCCGCATAGCGGCATGTGTGCATGATTGGGAGACGTCAGACGCTGCTAATGTCCGGCTAACATAACGTCCAGACACAAAAAGTGTTTTATTGACGATCCGTACAAAATCACGGACGGAAAAGGCGCATCGTATGACCGCTATCGCGTATTCCGTGAAAAAATGCGTCCATTCGTTCGAACGCACTTTTTTAAGGACAACGCAAAAAATGCGTTAGTCTGACCCTAGCCTTAGACATTTTTTTTAAATCGTTTTTTCTTTTTTCTGTAACAGCCCTTTTTATTATCATTCATTGGATCTTATTTGTAAATTTCAGACATTTTCGCACAGTAGTTTGTTTGCAAACAGAGTTTCACTTTTCAAACATTCAAGTGTACTCTTTTTTTTTTCTTCACCTCCTTCATCTGCGGTGTTGGGTTTTTCCGGTGGGTGCTCTGCGCTGTGATCGGCTCCTGCTTGGGTTTCTCCGGCGTCTTCGGTGGGTTAATCCAGATGTTTTTGTGGGTTTCGGTGTTCGTTCGCCCCCGTTTTGCTGTGAGCTTTCGTCGACTTTTCCCTGCATTACGGCAGCCCTGTGGTGCTTGCTGAATACACCACAGGGTCGCCGAAATGGGATCGCCAAAGCGCACCGAATTGAAGAGAACGAAAAGTCACCGAACGTGCGGTGGCTTTTCCATTCTCTTTGAATAACCCTGTAAGAGTACCCTTGTAGCAGCTGCAGAGCCTCTGCTAAAAAGACAGAGACCCCAATACTTTCAGCAAGAATTTTACTCCAACTTCACTATTATGTAACAATAATTATTATAATAACAACATCTAATTATCAGACGAGGCAAAAAAAATAGTTTGATTTAATTATCCTCAAATCATGGCATGAACATCATTGTAAATCTTTTATTTACTTGTATTTTACATGCTTGCATAGTTCTCATATTTGAAAAACAGAGAACATAAATTTGTGATTAAGCGCTAAAGGTGAAACTATAGAATCTATAATACTCCTATTTTCCTAAGGAGAATTTGTTTCTTTATATTCTCTGTGTGCTGCCTTAGTGCCCTTATACCCAGTAGACACACCAAAAATTAACATCGAAATTCCAAAAAAGTACTTCACCGCTGCATTCTCCAAAAAAGCAAGCCATGAAAAAGCATGCATCAATATATGTGTGGTGGTCCAAATCATTCTTGCTCGTGATCGTTTATACCTCAAATTGTCTCACAGTGGTACAGGAAACCGTTTCTTGAACCCCTGAACCCAGGACATACATGAAAATGAGAGAAATCTCAATGTATCCTTGCTGGTAAAATACTTTTACAGAATAAAAATAAATAAATTTGAGGTATAAGGCTAGGGTCAGGCTAACGCATTTTTCACGAATGCATGGACGCACGTTTTGACGGAATACACGATAGCGGTCACACGGTGTGCAATTACAGCCGTGATTTTGAAGGAGCTATAAAAAACAAATGGACGTGATGTTGGCCAGACATGTGCAGCGTCTGACATCTCCTGTTCACGCACACATGCCGCTATGCCGACGCAGCGCACTCTGTGCGTCAGTACTAGCGGTTCGACATTCTTGCAAAAATGCATTCGTTTGCAGCCGTACTTCGTATGTTGGCCGTCATTGGATGTCATTTGCTGCTACCACGGCCGTAATAAAGTGCGGCTAAACGCACGTTCACACTGCGTTCGTCTGACCCCCGCCTAAACTGTCACAAGTGGGAATAAGAGTGTTTTGGAACACCACATATATATTGCTTCATACTTTTGCGTGGTTAATTCTCATATTTATATACATTTATGTTTGCAACCTGTTATTGTCATAGTGCATTATGAATAACAGCATCATGTATCAAGGAAAGTCATTTAAACATAATGATGATAATTTGTGTAGTAATGTTAATCACAGTATGAATGATGCTCAAAGTGAAGATGATACTTGACTGGCTCTCTGCATAATGATTCTCCTCAGCCAGAAAGGTATAATGGCACTTGGACTTGGAGCACATCTTAACATGTGAAACATCGAAAATTATTCCAATTTCTAGCTATATGATCAAAATCTACCTTTCAGGTTCATTCGCTCAATATATCATTTGTAATAACAAGTTCTTACAGAATCGTTTGTGGGATTTCAAAGGTAAATTAGAAAATGTACTTCCCCGTTAGGAAAAGATTTCTGAATTAATGGCTATACTCCAATTGAAAGTCCGTTTAAGTCAATCTGAATGACCTCATTAGAATTAGATTCCCGGGTGATTCAAATAATTCAGACGTGCATCAATAAATAAACGCTGAAGGACGGTTCAATCCTATCACAGCGTTTTAGATAATAGGCTGAATCATGTATGTATCCATATTATTTTAAGTTTAGACAATCATCCAAACCACCATCTTTTTAAAAAAGTAACCAATTTAATATTAATGTCAGAAATAATTTCCATTTAGAAGTGCTTGGAAAATATCTTTATTTTAAGACTGTTACTGCGTTGTAAACTTGTTTTTTTACTACAAATCTGTTCATCGTTTTCACGAAATGAGATACTTTAAATACTCAGAGCTATTTGGAAATATAGAATGGCAGAAAAAAGAAGGAAATATGATTATCAAAGTCAAAAGAACATTTCTAAGGCCATCATTACAAAAATAGTGTTCAAGTACAAAAAAACCAGCTTGAATATCTCTCTATGATCTTTACATACAGGTCTATTCAAAGAAAGGCTAAACTCAGGAGAATGGCATGAGAAGTGAAAATTCTAGGTCAAAATAGCCAAACTAGAAAAATTCTCCCATTTATTCCACTTTCCCAGTCGGCTATTTGGTCTAGATTGTTCTCTTCTCCTGCCAATTTTTCTGGTTTTCACCTTTCTCTGAATAACCCTGATAATTTCTTGTAATGGAGAATCTATGAATAATATATTGTTTTATTCACTCTTGGGGTAATATGTTGCTTATAAAAGTCTTGTCCTATGCAAGTCTACTTCTAGGAATAGCTCTGAAGAAGCTCAGACCACAACCACATACTGCAACCAGAAAACCAGCATTAGAGAAACCAATGATTATGTTCACCACTAAGAACAGATGAAACCATGAAGCACAGCTATTAGTGGTTAACATTATTTAAACTAACAATAACAGTAACAATAACATCCAACAGAAGAAAGAATATGTCACCAGTCTCTACCAGACACTTGTTTCTTCTTACTCTCGATCTCAGTTGTTCTATCCCAAAATTAAAGCATGGATTATTTATCCAACCCCTAGAATATGGGTGCTCAACCATGGTCCTGCAGGTGTTTTGTAACTACATATCCAAAAGGCTCTGTGGATCTAATGAGTGACTTAGTATCGTGGGAGATGTAGTTCAAAAATATCAGGAGGGCCAAGGTTGAGCACCCCTGCCTAGAGCTTATATACAAATCACCTTCTGCAACTTTCCAAAAAGTAAGCAAAAAGAGGTTTGCGAGGGTTCTGCTAACTTTTCAAAAAGTAGTCAAAGAAGGCCAAACCTAGTATGTAATTTATCTTACACCCTGAAGTTCTATTACAATTGATGCAATGTGCCGGCTGGGTGGAGTAGAGGTAACATCACTGCTCTGCGTGGAGAGAGCCTGTGGAGTCATGGGTTTGATCCCAGCGAGCAACCTCTCCAGTAAGTGTCCTTGGGCAAGACACCCAACGGTACATAACAAGAAAAATGAACAGGCACCCAAACTTGTGCTACCACCAACCAACCAATGCCAGCCAGAAATTTTAGTGGTTTCCCCCAAACCAGTAAACAATGAAGAAAGTGGTACGTATCTGGCGGCGCGAAGACAATCGCTAATTGGTAGCTGACGGTTCCCTTAGTTGACAAAATCCATATGGAACATGTAAAGGAAAATAAACAATATATAGTGCAGATGGTTAAATACACAAAATAAATGATCATATGGTGTTCCACTCACGCATTAAAGAGCCCAAGCACTGGCTCTGAGTGGATCAAGGCTCTTGGGTGCTTAACTTCTCCACTTCTAAAGGTGACCCACACCTTATAGAATTTACAGCAAGGCTTGCATCAAGTGGATATGAAAAGAGAAACGAGACAACTTCCTTGTGCAGGTCTTCCAAATAATTGGGTATAATCAACTCACATTTGATGGAGCTACAGACCAAGCTCTTGGTGTATGCGCCTTAGGGTTTATTCTATAGGTAAAGCCCAAAAAACCTCTTTCAGGAAACCAAGTGTCACGTTCCAACCCTGTCTTCCTGCCCTCTGTATTTGTATATTGTGTTTTTTCCATTGTGTTTCTGTTGCTGCCAATTCCTGGGAGGCCTCCCAGGGGTTAATTGGTGTTCTGTGTGCTGCTCACCTGTTGACCCTTGCCTTGATTCCCCTGCCTATATTAGAGCAATGTACCTATAGTACATTGCTGGGTCATTTTACTTTGCCTGGTCTCCTTGCATCCTGAGAGCTCCTTGCTGTGTTCCTGATATCCTCCGTTTGTTCATCCTTGTTCAGTTTTTGCCTCTGTTATTTCTGTTCCAGTTTATGTCAGTTCCTTCTGTGTATTCAGTTCTGTCTATTGCTTTATTTTGGTTTGCTGTTTATGTTCCATTCTGATTCCCCGGTTACCGATTTTTGGCTTGGCTGACTTCCCTTCTGGTTCCTATTCCTATATTCTGTATGACGTACTCTCTCTGGTTATGATCTTTGGCTTTCCTCTATGACTACTCTATATAGTATATTCCTTGTCTGTACCGTTTCCAGGAAACCCTGTCATCTGTATACAACAAAAGACTCTGTACGGCTTCAAGGTAATACTTTCCTTTAGATTAGATCCGGCTATCCTAAAGACCGGCCTTTCAGTGCAGGGAATCTTTGGTATTGCCGTACAGAGGTCTTTTGTTAACCCTGTGTTGCTTTCATCTGTCCTTGCCGTTTACAGTGCATCTCTGCCCATAGGGACTTCTCTCAGGAACCTGGTCCTCACCTTGCTGCGAGTTATATTCTTAGGGATATATATACAGACCGACCACTTCCAAGGATCGGAGGGCAAGGATAGGGTGGTGCGTGCCTGGTGGTACTGCCACCGTGACATAATGACCCAGCCATTACATAAGCCCGCAGAGATGTGTACCGTGTTGGAAACCTTATTGCACATGTTTGAGGAATTTGTGGTTCACCTCAAAGGGTTACTGGAGCCTGTGTCTAGACTCTGGCAATCAGGTCTCATTTGAGAGCAGGGTTCGTGGTCCGCTTTCTCCTGATGAAAAGAACAGAAGACGTGAGTACAATCTCTGTTTCTATTGTGCCAGTTTGTTGCACTTTTTGTCTGGCTGTCCCCTCAAGCCGGTGCGTCCTGGGCTGGAGTGCCGGTGTGTCCTGGTGCTGGAGTGTCGGTGCGTCTCAAGACTTGTGGAAGGTCAGTGCGCCCTGATACTGGCCAAGTGCCAACTGTGCCCATGTCCCACAGTAAGGCCGCTAAAGCCAGACCACGTAGGGGATCTGATGGTGCCAAACCCTGCGGGGAGTCAGATGGCACCAGATCCCACTTTGAGTTCAGACCTCCTGAGAAATCCAGGTTTGAGAAAGAGGCACCTGAGTCTATGAAGGATGAATCCTTTTTGGCCACAAGGCCAGAGGATGAAGAACCCATGGAGGTTATGTCACTCATGGCATCCGGTAATAAACCTCAGACTTATGTAGATACATCTGATGGCTGTAGGGTTTTAAAGACACAACTGGCTGGCTATGAGCAGCGACTGGCAGCCAAAAAACAGTCCCTACGTATTATTACTGGTTGTATTACATGTAGAGCCGCAACCCCAGTGCCAATTGGCAAAAAGCCAGTTCTGTTTCTGTCTGGCAATGAGAAGCCAGTCCTGTCTCCGTCTGGCAATGTGCAGCCAGCCCTGTCTCCGTCTGGCAATGTGCAGCCAGCCCTGTCTCCATCTGGCAATGTGCAGCCAGCCCTGTCTCCGTCTGGCAATGTGCAGCCAGCCCTGTCTCCGTCTGGCAATGTGCAGCCAGCCTGTCTCCATCTGGCAATGTGCAGCCAGCCCTGTCTCCGTCTGGCAATGTGCAGCCAGCCCTGTCTCCATCTGGCAATGTGCAGCCAGTCCAGCCTGGCAATGTGCAGCCAGTCCAGCCTGGCAATGTGCAGCCAGTCCAGCCTGATCCTGGCACGATGGCAGCGGTGCTGCCTGATCCTGGCACGATGGCAGCGGTGCTGCTGATCCAGACGCGGTGACAGTGGTGCTGCCCGATCCGGGTGCGGTGACAGTAGTGATGTCTGGTAAACTGCCAGTCAAATCAGTCCCAAGCTGTGTGTCAGCGGTAACCCTCCCAAGCTGTGTGTCAGCGGTAACCCTCCCAGCTGTGTGTCAGCGGTACCCCTCCTAAGCTGTGTGTCAGCGGTACCCTCCAAGCTGTGTGCCAGCGGTGCAGTCCCAAGCAGTGTGCCAGTCCCAAGCTGTGTGCCAATCCCAAGCTGTGTGCCAGCGGTGCCAGTCCCAAGCTGTGTGCCAGTCCCAAGCTATGTACCAGCGGTGCCAGTCCCGAGCTGTGTGCCAGAGTCAAGCCGTGTGTCAGCAGTACCAGAGCTACATTGCAACACCACTGTACCCATGCCCCACAGAGAGTCCGAGGTTTCCAACCTCGTGGTAAGGCACAGGTAGGTGAGCCCACTCCTGTTGCCGTGTCGTGCGGGGTGGTCACCAGTTCTAGACCTCGTTCTAGGAGAAGACGGGGAAAGGTGTCTAACCCTGGTCCACTGATTCTGTGTCCAGTCTAACTGATGCCAAGATCCCCCTACCCCGTCATGTCCCTGAGGGCTATGTGCAATCGCCCCTTGGACTGGTGTTCAGGAAGGACCACTGGGTTGCCATTCAAAGGAACCCTCATAGTCGGGGGCGTCTTGTGGAGGAGGATGACGACTCTGAGTGGGACTCAAAGGACTTTGGTGATTGGTGTTCGTAATCTGGTTTCCTGATTTTTGTCTGTCATGTTTGTTGTTTTAGGTGCCCTGAGGTCACCTTTTTTGGAGGGGGCTACTGTCACGTTCCCACGTTCCAACCCTGTCTTCCTGCCCTCTGTATTTGTATATTGTGTTTTTTCCATTGTGTTTCTGTTGCTGCCAATTCCTGGGAGGCCTCCCAGGGGTTAATTGGTGTTCTGTGTGCTGCTCACCTGTTGACCCTTGCCTTGATTCCCCTGCCTATATTAGAGCAATGTACCTATAGTACATTGCTGGGTCATTTTACTTTGCCTGGTCTCCTTGCATCCTGAGAGCTCCTTGCTGTGTTCCTGATATCCTCCGTTTGTTCATCCTTGTTCAGTTTTGCCTCTGTTATTTCTGTTCCAGTTTATGTCAGTTCCTTCTGTGTATTCAGTTCTGTCTATTGCTTTATTTTGGTTTGCTGTTTATGTTCCATTCTGATTCCCCGGTTACCGATTTTTGGCTTGGCTGACTTCCCTTCTGGTTCCTATTCCTATATTCTGTATGACGTACTCTCTCTGGTTATGATCTTTGGCTTTCCTCTATGACTACTCTATATAGTATATTCCTTGTCTGTACCGTTTCCAGGAAACCCTGTCATCTGTATACAACAAAAGACTCTGTACGGCTTCAAGGTAATACTTTCCTTTAGATTAGATCCGGCTATCCTAAAGACCGGCCTTTCAGTGCAGGGAATCTTTGGTATTGCCGTACAGAGGTCTTTTGTTAACCCTGTGTTGCTTTCATCTGTCCTTGCCGTTTACAGTGCATCTCTGCCCATAGGGGCTTCTCTCAGGAACCTGGTCCTCACCTTGCTGCGAGTTATATTCTTAGGGATATATATACAGACCGACCACTTCCAAGGATCGGAGGGCAAGGATAGGGTGGTGCGTGCCTGGTGGTACTGCCACCGTGACACCAAGAATCCAAAAATCCGGAACAGTAGGGAAATTAAATTAAAATATTTATTTAAAACATAAATAAAATACTGGCTCGGCCAGAAGACCAGAACGCGTTTCGCCAGACGTGCTGGCTTCTTCAGCTGGTTTTTTTTTTTATTTATGTTTTAAATAACTATTTTAATTTAATTTCCCTACTGTTCCGGATTTTTGGATTCTTGGTTTCCTGAAAGAGGTTTTTTGGGCTTTACCTATAGAATAAACCCTAAGGCGCATACACCAAGAGCTTGGTCTGTAGCTCCATCAAATGTGAGTTGATTAGACCAAATCTTTATACCCAATTATTTGGAAGACCTGCACAAGGAAGTTGTCTCGTTTCTCTTTTCATATCCACTTGATGCAAGCCTTGCTGTAAATTCTATAAGGTGTGGGTCACCTTTAGAAGTGGAGAAGTTAAGCACCCAAGAGCCTTGATCCACTCAGAGCCAGTGCTTGGGCTCTTTAATGCGTGAGTGGAACACCATATGATCATTTATTTTGTGTATTTAACCATCTGCACTATATATTGTTTATTTTCCTTTACATGTTCCATATGGATTTTGTCAACTAAGGGAACCGTCAGCTACCAATTAGTGATTGTCTTCGCGCCGCCAGATACGTACCACTTTACCCAACGGTACATACTCGCCACACAGGACATACTTGAAAATGAGGGAACTCTCAATGTATCCTTCCTGGTAAAATACTTTCGCAAAAAAAAAAAGTGTCCCTTAAAACAAGTCCTCCTACAGCACAATTTATCTGCAAGGACTCTACTCTCTCCATCTTTAATGGCAATGGCTTTAACACTGTCACGGCTTCCATGCTTACTGGTGCCCAGCGGCCGGCAGCCGTATCCTCGCTGCGCAGCCTGCGAGTGAAGTAGATGGTGATGGCGGCCACGGGATAGTGACGCAGGCGGGGTGCAGCGTGATGACGTGGCAGCTGCCGGATTCAAAACCAAACAGTGAGTTGAGCTCACTGCATGCTCTGGTTTTCCTGTTCAGTACGATTCCCTTATTCTCTGAGTGTTTATTCCTTGTATGACCCCTGGCTTTGCTTTCTGACCATTGTATTGTGTTAACCCTAATGCTCTCTGCTCCTATTGTGTACTGACTGCTGCCATTGTATGACTACAGGCGCTGTACAGTCTCGGATTCCTGGCCCCATCTAACTTAGTATTCCGATTCTGACTCCTGACATTGTTTGAATGCCCATTCTGGCTCTGACCTCTGGCTTTGTCTGATAACCTGATCTGGTTACCCTGACTTATTTTGTTCTGTCTGTCTGTTCTGTGTTTAACAATCTGGCTATTCTAAAAGACTCGACACCAGCCCATTTAGCTGTTATTAGCCTTCTGTTTCCCAATGCTTGTACCATTTTTAATATTTTAACAGAATAAACATATCACACAATATATAATAACCACCACAAAGTGTATGAAGCACACAGAGTCGCATTAATTTTCCAACAATCAGGAATAAAAGCAGGATCCAATGAAAAATTTGTAAGCATGAAAACAAAAATAAATTATAAATGTATGTGTTCTTGATGTGAAATCAATTTAGTCTTCAAAGAGATTTGAAATGATTAGTTTGTACTTCAGCACAGGAATACAAATATTGATAGGAGGACACGTCCCCCATATCCCACTCTGTAAAGGACCCGCATTGCTAGTCAAGATAATAACCTTAAAACAGCAAGATCTAAGAGGGACTATGGTTTTTCTGGAACACGTACAAATTCCATTAATGTTATTAGACAAAACAATTGTAGCTAGGCGTTAATGTATTTGGCACAAAGAGAAATTATGTGATTTATTTTCTTTTTACCTGCCATGTTCAATTTCTATATATAAAAAAATTAATTTATTGAAAAATTACCTATTTTAACAACAACCCTGCTAATTACAATTATAATTACTAACAATTGCTATTATTATAATTCATATTGGAGAAAACATGGAGCTGTATCTGAAGTTTATAGTCAACTTGCTTTATTTAAAAAATGGCTGTATGTGGTAATTGAATAGCACAGTTTGATTAGCACGGTTATCCAGAGTGCAACTCACTAGCCAGGTCTAAAATTTACTTGCTAAACCAAACCCACAGGAGCAGAATTTGAATCTTTATTTTAACTCTGTAGATAGATTTATAAATATTACTTTGTATGTGTGTGGTGAATTACAGTGGATATGTCTGGTGTGTTAGAATGAGAATAGACAAAAAGGGGTTAATCACTAACTACCATTATGATATGGACATAATGGTGGATTTGATTCAGTGAACTCTGGGAAACTATGATGAATCAATTACATTGAAACAACACACTTTCACCAAAATGAATTAACTACTTAGGCAACGTATGGTAGAAGCTACCTTAGTTTTCACCATTCCTTCCACTGTAGTTTCTTCTTAAGCTGTCCAAGGTCATTCTCAACTAAGCTTCAACTGTAGTAGTTTCTGTAAAAGATGTAAAGCTTTGACATCACTGTGGTTTCGATCAAATTTGTCTGGCATTGTTTATACCGTTGTTTTCATCATTGTTTCTTATGGTGTGCCATGAAGATTGCCACTATTAAATCGCCGACCTATAACCTATCATTGCAAACAATGGTGAAACCACACTGAAGGGAGAATAGCTACAGTTTGTTCCTTTTACTGAACATTGACAATGTTACTGTTTTCCACCATTGTTTGTAGCAAATTTGTTGAGGCTGTTGATCTTTGCTTCTCCGGATAGCTGAAGTTCATCATAGTTGCAACAATGGTGAATTCGTTTTTATTTAATCTTTGTTTGCAAGTACAGACCTTTGGTCAAGTAATGGTGGTTAGACAAAAACCTCTGTAGGGTTGTGTGTTTGTAGAATGTTCATTACTAGAGCATAAATGCAGTTTATATGTGTTTCTGAGGTAGCAGCAAGCCTATTTGAGTCCCTTTCGCATCTACCTGGCTTCTCCTTAATACTGACAATTGATTTCTTCAATTGTAATTTGTGTCACTCCTTCACTCTGTACCCTCCACCCTTTCCGCTCTCCAAATCACTCTGCAGTTTTCAATCAGTCTCAGGCTAAAGCATGAGTTCATGCCCTAAGTCAGTGGTTCCCAACCGCGGTCCTCAAGTCCCCCTGACAGGCCAGGTTTTGAAGATTGCCTTGGGGAAATGCAGACTGAATCCTGCAATTAGTGAGCAGCAAATTATAACACCTGTGCTGTGCTTCAGATATCTGGAAACCCTGACCTGTTGGGGGGACTTGAGGACCACGGTTGGGAACCACTGCCCTAAGTAATGAGTAAATACCATTTAGTCTGTAAGGCAGTAAACAAGCTTTTATAACTATTCTATTTTGGTGTCTGCTACATTGGAATTATGACTGTCACTAGTGCTGTTGGAACCTTGGTATTTACCATGGAACCAAAAAATATATATATTATTTAAGTGGATGTTGAGCTTACTGGGGACCAGTTTGCCAATCTCTTTTTTTTCCCACTTATAAAGAGCGGATTCAGAATATCTACCTATATAATAAGGGGATTAGTCAGAAAGTGATTTTGTTTGCCGTTGTTGCAACCACAACAAACTTCAGAGTTTCCCAGAAGGGAAATTCAAATAGTAGCAGGGGTTAAACTGGTTGATGAAGCTTCACCTGCCATCATTTGAATTTCTCTTTTTGCAACAATGCAGTTGCAACAATGGCGATATTTGTTGTGATTTGCATCAATCAGGGTTATTCAAAGAGAATCGAAAAGTCACCGCACGTTCGTGACTTTTCGTTCTCTTCAATTCGGTGCGATTTGGCGATCCCATTTCTGTGACCATGCGGTGTATTAAGCAAGCACCACAGGGCCGCCATAATGCAGGGAAAAGTTACCGCAAACCCGCCGAAAACTCACCGCAAAACCAGGACGAACACACAACGAAACCCGCAAAAACATCTGGATTAACCCCGCCAAACACGCCGGAGAAACCCGAGCAGGAGCCGATCAGAGCACAGAGCAGCCGCCGGAAAAAGCCAACACCGCAGGCGAATGGAGTGAAAAAAAAACAACAGTACTCTTGAATGGTTGAAAAGTAAAACGCTGTTTGCAGAGAAACTACAGAACGAAAATTTCTGAAATTTACATATAAAATCCAATGAATGATAATAAAAAGGGCTGTTACAGAAAAAAGAAAAAAACCTTTAAACAAAACGGAAAAAATGTTTTGCAAAAAATTCCCCAAAAAATGCTTAAAAGATCCTAAATCTATAAATAAAGAGACTTTTTACTGCAGAATATTATAATAAACGGTTTATTAGATATTGCATTAAAATGGGAATATTTTTAACATTGAAGCCTATGGAATTCGCCTGAATAAACCTGTCAAATGAAGCCACCGAATGGCAGGGCATTTCGGCAACTTTTCACTGCTGGTTTTTGTTTTCCGAACAGACGAAGCTATGGGGATTTCACTGCCCTCGAACAGGCACCGTATTTGACGAACTGCCTGCTCTCTGGATAGCCGAATGGCCAGGAAAGGTGAATTTCAGCATTCGGTTACCTTTCGCCAGCAATTCGGATCTCTTTCAATAACCCTGTAAGTCTAACACCAGCATCTTGTGAATAATTAAGTATTTCATCAACAATGAGAGTCATGAGCATGATGTGGCAAACCACATTAAGATGATGATACAAATAGTACAAAAAGCTGTATTTATCTGGTTTTCCAAAGTTTAACATTTATAACACAGAAAAAATAAATCAAATACAAGAATGTCACAATATTAGAAAGGACCATAAACTCGTCTGGAATGTGTTGATATAGTACAAAAATGTGTTAACATATAAATACACCGATCTTATCCTAAGCTATATTTACAATTAAATATAAGACTAGCACTTGTTTATGAACCTTGGTAAAGTTGTAAAAAGTCTACAGCTTCATCCACTTACATATAAATATCCCAATTTGTTGCTCAGGTTAACAAACTGTAGATAATCATATAGCTCACTAGTGCTTTCCATTGCCGAATCATTACCAGAGAAAAGCTAAACAAACCATAAACAGAATACACCAGTAATTTACGATTTCTTGTGCGAATTGAACAAAGAACTGGTTGCTCTGCCTTGCGATGTCTATTTCCCTGAGCTGGTAGGTTTATTTGTATCTGTATGCTGGAAATTCACAATAAGGCTCTGCTGAAAGAAGGCGACTTGTGAAAATAACTCCTAAACAAGTGCCATCCCGGGTATGTACTCTAATGAGGCTTTTCTATAATCCCTTCACTGCACAATGATAATGTAAACCTTTTAACGTCAAGGTATGCAGCTCTTAAAATGATAGGCATAGTTGATACTAAAGACATCTGGAAGATTTCACATTAGCCAACATATGCATAGACAGCAGCCATACTTCTCAAAGTAAATTCACGGAAAAGTTGTTTAAGGACTAATAACCCAGATTGTAGTCCATAATTTTGTTTAAATATTGATTATTTTAAAATCCAGTCCTTTTACTCATACAGGTAACAATGCACTTCTTGAGTAGAAATCAAAAGCCTCACAAATATGGCTTTGTACATTTTAAACATTACGCTGTTAAGTAATAAAAATAAAAAACTGACCACGTGATGCATGCCAGCGGGTAACTCTGGAATAAAGGGGAGTTATTTTCATATTTGCCATATTTCCTTCTCAGCTATAGGTCCTGGCAGAAATACAATTGGCGCATCCACCCATTTACTCCTAATGGATGGCTAATGAAATAAACTGGCGGATCCAGGAGAGGCCACAGGGGTCATTTGCCCCACCGAGCTGCAATCCCATTGTAGGAGATGCAGGGGTTCAATTGTCCAAAGCACCCCTGTATCTCCTACAATGGGATTGCAGCTCAGTGGGGCAAATGAGCCCTGTGGCCTCTCCTGGATCCGCCAGTGTATTTACCATACTTCTCTTTCTTTTACTACCGGCCATGGTAGCACTATATTCCCTCCCTTCAATTGGGTGACTTTGAACAAAACTAGGGAGCAAGGGAAAAGGATTCCATACAACCTACATGGTTAAGTGAGGTGTGTTTGTACATATGCAATGTACAAAGAAGAAAAATAGAAAAACTAAAACCCAAGAGTAAAGAGTTTTTTCCCCAATTTTGGTTAAAATTACATATTTTTCTGTATTTCCTGCAGTAACAGGTTCTCTGTCTGATTTTTCTTTTAAGTAGTACCTTGTTAAATATATAATTATAAAAGGTTTGGATGATACAATGTTGGAAAATGAATTTACATGATATAAGAGTTTGAAATCTGAATAGAAATTTACAATTTTATATATTTTGATATGGCATTGTGATGTGAGATGACAAACAGACATTGTAATGATATATTTTAAATCTGCAGAGTCCACTGAAAATAAATGATATACAATATGTCTGGGTCCTATAATAAAACATGATATGGTTTAAATGTAATGAGCAAAAAATGGTCAAAATTAGCTCAGCACATGGGAAGAGAAATGGCCCAGAAGCGATGAGGTTAACGTCTATGAATCTACCTCTGGAGTCTGGAGTTGACTTGCTAGGGCTATTTCCTGGATACACTCATAATCTATACAGCTGTATACTGTGCGTGCTGGGTGTCCAAGCCTGTGTGCATATCTGTATGTGTAAGTTTCTATTGTATACATGGATGTGTACTGTATTTAACTATGTTTGTATATGTGCATTGTGTGTGCATGTCTAGGAGTGTGTGTTTGGTTCTTTGTATAAAGCTGTATATGTCAATGAGTGTGTGCCTGGGTGTTTGTATACAGCTGTGTATGTGTGTACCTGGTGCATCTCCCAAATGTCTCTGTTTTTGAGGAACATATTTCAGGGCTGATGTGTGAGTATCAGTGGGCGTCTGGACTTGCAGCATGTTATTGCTGGTGGTGCTCCATTCTCAGGCAAAGCATATGCCAGAATGCAGACAGCAGAACATTGTTGTGCAAGATATGCAGGTGTCACCTGAGCAGAAAGCGGACAGACCCTGTGTGGCAATGTTCTGGATAGAGTGTGATGGACACAACCTGCGAGCTGGCGCAGCAGTATCTGACACAATTAATTTGAACAGAGCAACAGCTCTTAGGCTAGGGTCAGACGAACGCATTTTTCACGTGCGTTTAGCCGCACGAAATCACGGCCGTGCTAGCAGCAAATGACGTCCAATGCCGGGGAAAATACGACGAACGGCCGCACGACAGTTCGTCCGTACAACGCAAGTTGCCAACGAACGCATTTTTTCGAGAACGTCAAACTGCTACTACTGACGTACAGAGTGCGCTGCGGCCGCATAGCGGCGTGTTTGCGTGATTGGGAGACGTCAGACGCTGCTAATGTCCGGCTAACATAACGTCCAGACACAAAAAGTGTTTTATTGATGATCCGTACAAAATCACAGACGAAAAGGCGCATCGTATGACCGCTATTGCGTATTCCGGGAAAAAATACGTACGTTCGTTCGAACGCACTTTTTCACGGACAACGCGAAAAATGCGTTCGTCTGACCCTAGCCTTAGCCAAAATTGGTTGAGTGCCCTTCCTGAAACCTGTGTCTGGAACGTGTCCCTGAGTAAATAGGAATATATTTTCCCTTTCTCAGCCAAATCCATGAGAGCACTACAATGGTAATTAACTAAAGAATCAGTGGAGGTTATAGCCACATCCGTTCTGTAATGATAATTACATGTCTTCTAGATATTTCATGGTTGGGAAAAATATTTTGAAACACAGAACATAAATCCTTGTTAAAAAGGTAAAGAGTTTTAACAATGGCTCAGACTACTGAAGAATTATGGTTTAAAGAATATGCAGTGAGTGAGACAACATAATAAAATACCTTTTGTTAAACACAGTACTACAGCGGACTGAAGACTTAGGGGAAATAAATGTGATGCCTGTGTGGAGAGTCACTTTGAACTCAGGTACCTGGACTTGGCTTTACTGTTGGGAGGTGTGGGACTGTGGGTTCTGGGGGGTCTGACATGTCATTTTATTCCCCAACACTCTCCTATGTCCAAGTCACCCTGTGCCTATAATCGTTTGAAATTCGCTGTGTGCTGGATCGGACGTGACATGCTGCCAACTTCCTGTAAGCCGCAGCAGTCACGTGACCGTGTTGAGACTGAACACTTGAGCAAACGTCCAGCCAATCAAGACTCTCACTGCTGGAGGCCACTGAGTGAAATTGGTGGGAGCTAGGTCCCGAAATCCTAGAACCTGACATCAAAGCTTGCTGTTCTCAGATTCTGGGTGAGAATAATCCCCTGCACTCGGACCCAGCCCTCAAATTACATTGAGTCAACTTTTGTTTTAAAAGTATTACTTCAACAATATTCTAATGAAATACTGAATTATTTTTCTTTTATCAGATAACATTTAAGAATGCCTTTCTCAAAAGAAAAAAATTATACTGATGGCAGAGACAAAAGGTTGCAATGGAATTGAGTTAAAGGATTGCAGTGCAAACAATTTCACTCAAGGATCATGATCATATTACAGAATCACTTATCTGGAATATATAATAATTTTATAAAGGTGCTTCCGTGCAATAGATAATGTTTCTTACAAGCAGAATACATATATTGGTGATCAAAACGTATGATATATAATTTGTATTCACAGGAATAAAGTGTACATGCAAGTGCAAAAAAGCAAAGATAATAAACTAGTCCAATAGATGCTACTTATATAAAATATGAAGAATGAATCTGTATCTTTTGTATCTCACGTTATAAAACAGAAAGAAAAAAGACAAATAGTGCAAAACTGCGATATAAGAATTATATTCATAATTGTGTATAATCAAGCTCACATCCTCCAGAGCCTAATAGATCCCAGCTCTGGGTAATCAGGCCTCTGGCCAAGTAAAGTGTGGCACAGCCCTTCTTTAAACAGCATAGGTTACCTCAAAAAGAACAAAGAGAGACGGTGCTCCCATAGCATAATAGAGTATAACCATCAGAGATTATGTATGGTAAAAAGGGAACACTCAACGATGTGGGAGCCTATATAATATATAATGCTAGGCTCAACCACAACACCTTTAGCACTCCGTATGGGTGAGTGCCTGACCCCTTGCGACTTCTCTTGAGTTCATCAGTCCTCGGTAGCGAGTGGACTGCAGGATAATGATGGTGGGTATAGTAGTATGATAAATACAAACACAGGAATCTGGAGACACGAGGATGGTGCGGAAATCGCGTGTATCTTGAAAGGTACGTGGATCTTAAGCATAGTTTTGTCTAGTTTTATTGTGATTTTATCCTTAGCATGCAGCAGGTACTTCATAAAGATTCTAAATCATCATCGAAATATAAGCGCCTCCACTATATATTTTGTTTCCACTTTATATCTTGCATATATGCTGCTTATGGCCCTTTGTGTTGGCCGAATGGCATGCTGGCTTAGCAAAATAAGATGTACTAGTCACTTAAGACTGATTTGCTATACTTGGGAAATCCTGTCCTGATTTATTTGACATTTTTTTTAATCAGAAACATGATCTTGAGTTATCCATTTTATGTATGAAAAGAGTGAAGCTTCGGTGGCTTATTACATGTTTGTTCGTCACGCTGACTAGAAACGGTTTTTGTGTTAAGTACAATAAATGTGCTAAAGTCAGATAATAAAATGGTCAGATCTCCTGCTTCTGGGGATCTGTAGTGATCATCATAAGATTATTAGCAATGCAGCTTCCAAAAAATACCAACAGTGTTAGCAGATGATGGCTATGTAGGAATAAGAGGCAGTAGTGACTTGCAGAAGGTCAGGCTTTACTTAGGTTGTTCAACAATAAAGATTCATAACCTGTTGTCAGACATCTGGTTACAACAAACAGCATAGAGGGAAGAGAAAAATCATAGAGAGTAGACAACAGGAAAAATCACAACTTCCTTCCTGTAAACTTTACCAACAACTCCATAGGCATATCTAGGCAGTTATCCTGAGTGTAACAGCGCCATCTACAGTTCAGGTGCCTATTGCATCGTTATATAGTACAGTACATAGTTACATAGTAGTTACATAGTTATATAGGCTGAAAAAAGACATGCGTCCATCGGGTTCAGCCTCTCCCACATAACCTACTGCTGTTGATCCAAAAGAAGGCAAAAAACCCAGTCTGAATGCTTGCCAATATGCAACATACTGGGAAAAAATTCCTTCTTGACCCCAGAATGGCAGTCAGATTTCTCCTTGGATCAAGAAGCTTTTACCCACATATTAAATATTATAACCCTTAATATTCTGTGTCTGCAGGAAGTCATCCAGTCGTTTTTTAAAAGTCTGTACAGACTCTGACCCAACCACCTCAACAGGCAGAGAATTCCACAGCTTGATTGTTCTCACCGTAAAATAACCCTTCCTATGCTTTAAGCAAAATTTTCTTTCTTCCAGTCTAAATGGATGACCCCTTGTCCTGTGTATAGTCCTGTTAATGAATAGGTTATCAGACAATGGTTGATAATGGCCCCGTATATATTTATATAAGGTTATCAGATCCCCTCTAAGGCGCCTTTTCTCTAAACTAAACAGGTTTAAGCTTGTTAGTCTTTCCTCATAACTTAACCCTTCCATCCCCCTTATTAATTTAGTTGCCCGTCTCTGCACTTTTTCTAACGATATAATATCTTTTTTTAAGACAGGTGCCCAAAATTGCACGGCATATTCAAGGTGCGGCCTGACCATTGATTTATACAGAGGCAAAATTATGTTTTCATCCCGTGAGTGAACTCCCCTTTTAATGCATGCCAGTACTTTGCTGGCCTTGGCGGCTGCTGTTTGACATTGCACATTGTTACTTAGTTTGAAGTCTATGATTATTCCCAAATCCTTCTCCTGCTTGGATTTCCCTAACTCCGTACCATTTAGGGTATAAATTGCTTGTGTGTTCTTCACTCCAAAGTGCATAACTTTACATTTATCTAGATTAAATCTCATCTGCCATTTAAGTGCCCAGTCCCCCAATATATCTAAATCCCTCTGCAGCGAAGTAACATCCTGCTCACATTGTATTACTTTTCCTAGCTTTGTGTCATCTGCAAACACTGATACATGACTTTCAATGCCTATCTCAAGGTCATTTATAAATAAATTGAATAGTATTGGTCCTATAACAGACCCCTGAGGGACACCACTTACCACTGGTGTCCATCTTGAAAATGTACCATTTATGACCACTCTCTGTACCCTATCTTTTAGCCAGTTTTCTATCCAAGAACAAGTATTTTCATCTAGACCATTTTGTCTTAATTTAAGTAGTAACCTTTTGTGTGGAACTGTGTCGAAAGCTTTGGCAAAATCTAAGTAAATCACATCCACTGCGACCCCCTGATCTATACTTCTACTTACTTCCTCATAGAACGTAATTAGGTTAGTCTGACATGATCTGTGTTTCATGAAACCATGCTGATTTTTGCCAATTACATTATACCTCCCAATAAATTCCTGAATATTATCCCTTAGTAACCCCTCAAATACTTTCCCAGCCACAGATGTTAAGCTCACAGGTCTATAATTCCCAGGCACAAATTTTAAACCTTTCTTAAATATAGGGATCACGTCAGCTTTTCTCCAATCCTCTGTTGTACATGCTGTTGTATTTCCAACAAACAGAATATAAAATTAATATCTGTATGTGGCAAAATGCCTGTATATGGAAATTACAGTAACACCTTGTATCTGTACTGTACAGGGATTTTCAGAAATTAGAACAAACTGAATCTTTCCATGTACAATAATGAGTGATATTTTACCAGGAATTAACAGATTGATATTTCTTCTGTTTTCAAGTATAGTATAAAATGGGTTTTAATACGAAAATATAGAACCATAGAAAATGTCGGCAGATAAGAACCTTTCGGCCCATCTAGTCTGCCCAATTACATGGATACTTTACCTGGATTTATCTTTTGTTTAGGATAGCCTTATGCCTATCCCATGCCTGCTTAAATTCAATTACTGTTTTGGCCTCTACCACTTCTACTGGAAGGCTGTTCCATGTATCCACCACCCTCTCAGTAAAATAATGCTTCCTGATGTTACTTTTAAACCTTTGCCCCTCTAATCTAAGACTATGTCCTCTTGTTTTGCTGCTTTGTTTCCTTTTAGGCTGGGGTCAGACGAGCGTAGTGTTCACGTCCGTGATTGCGCCTAAAAGTACGTCCGTGATAGCATGACAGAAAGCCCATTGGAGCCTGACACATGAAGTACGTCCGCATTGAACTGCGGATGCACAACGGCCGCAGCCCACGAACGCAAGGCAGGCAAGAATGTACATCCCCTAGAACGGCCGCACAAAGTGCGCTGCGTCCGCAATGTCTGCATAGCTTTGTGTGTGAGTGATGGAACGTGGTCAGACGGACTGCATTTATACGTCCAGCATTTTTCACGGACAAAATGGTTTTGCTTTTTAATTTATTTTCCCTCCTATATCCGTCAAAATATACGTCAGTGAATAAACGGACTGTGTGGCCACTACTGTGTCTTCCGTACTGACGTACGTCCGTGTGCACGGACGTACAGTCCGTAGAAATCACGCTCGTCTGACCCTAGCCTAAAATATACTCCCTTCCTCTACCTTGTGGATTCCCTTTACGTATTTAAATGTTTCTATCATATCTCCTCTGTCTCGTCTCGCACATCTCCAACCTAATGAAATATTGTCCTTAGGTAAATGATCACCATTCTCAAAGTAAAAGCAATCTGTTTTCCTGGCAAACCAAACACATACATTGCTCACATTTTTGTTTTACAGACATAAAAATATAAAATTTAAAATGTTTGTGTACAAAACTTTGTCTTCCATCATACGCTAGACGCAGTGGTCCCCAACCCTGGTCCTCAGGGCCCACTAACAGGCCAGGTTTGCCAGATATCTGAAGCACAGCACAGGTGTTATGATTTGCTGCTCAGTGATTGCAGTATTAAGGCTAGGGTCAGACTAACGCATTTTTCACGTTGTCCGTGAAAATGTGCGTTCGAAGAATGGACGTATTTTTTCACGGAATACGCAATAGCAGTCATACTATGCGCAGTTTCATCCGTGATTTTGTACGGATCATCAATAAAACACTTCTTGCATCTGGACGTTATGTTGGCCGGACATTAGCAGCGTCTGATGTCTCCAATTCACGCACACACGCCGCTAGCGGACTCAGCGCACTCTGTACGTCAGTACTAGTGGTTTAACGTTCTCGAAAAAATGCGTTCATTTTCCACTTGCGTTGCGCAGCCGGACTTTTGTGCGACCGTACTTCGTATATTGGCCGTCATTGCCCGGCATCTGCTGCTAGCACGGCCGTGATTAAGTGCGCCAGAACGCGCGTTCGCACTGCCTCAGTCTGACCCTAGCCTCAGTCTGCATTTCCCCAAGGTGATCTGCAAAATCTGGCCTGTTAGTGGGCCCTGAGGACCAGGGTTGGGGACCACTGCGCTAGAGGATCCAGATTTCTGCTAACACTGGCACAAGTGTATGTACGCCTAAGGCCATTATTGTAAGAATCTTGAACTTAGGCAAGACAGGTGAGGCCAATATTTACAGAAAAAAAACACCCAGAACAATATCCAATGAGAAAAGCAGTCCCGTAAATGTTCTGTAAAGCAGAGCAATAAATACTTCATAGAGATATACTTTGTTCCTATAAGAGGAATTCAAACTATGAAATGGCCCGAGGAAAGTCTCTTCAAGTCAAAAGATAGACTTCTATGAAATATATTTTCACCCACCTTTTTCATGTTTCCTTTAATAGAGAATCCGATAAGCAGTTATCATTATTGAGGTTGATAAAAAAAGTTTCCAAATTGCTGAGTTTTTGAACCCACACAGATAAAATGGTATAGCCTTAAATAAGTGTGGGAGTTGTTTAAAACTTACAGGGTTATTCAGAGAGAGGTGAAAACCGGAGAATAACTGGAGAAGTGAAAATTCTAGGTCAAAATAGACAAACCAGAAAAATTCTCCCATTTATCTCACTTTCCAAATCGCCTATTTGGTCTACATTGTTCATTCTCCTGACAATTCTCCTGGTTTTCACCTCTCTGAATAGCTCCCTGTTAGCTTTTTAAAAATGGTTTTATCCAGTTTCTGAAAAATAGGGGTACGGAAATAAGAAGAAAAAGAGTAGTGACATAATGGGAAATATTTCATAAGTATCTATTGGTATGGCAACCACAGCTAAATAGGTTTCAAGTTGTAGTATATAATAAAAAGCAAAATTGAAAGTTGTGGCTATTTTATCTTGCCTAATGGCTAATATACTGATGCCACTAATAGCTGGTTACTTAGATGGATAGTGTGAATTCATTAAATCATACGTACATGGAAACTAACAATAAACTTTATTAAACATAAACGATAAAAATAAATAAATAAATATAAATATAATATATATATCTCAATGTGATGTTTCGGCAAATGTGTGATAAATTGTCGGTGGAAACCTTTTGGCATTAATCTCTTAACCCTGTATGGCGATTGTTGTCGCTCTTTGCATATAGAGAAACCATTTGCATTAATTATTGTTCAAACGTATAATATGTTGTTGTAGGTAATACAATCTAATATGACGATTTGAAGGAAAAACCAGTATGGCAGTATCCCAGATAGTTGGCTACTTCAGGGGGATGTGTGCCACCTGCAATCTAAGTGTAAGACCTATAGTATATATTGATCTTGAACGGCTTAGCTATATGTGGATGGATCGATATAGGACCCCTACTGAGATCGATAACCGCAGTATCTAGAACACAGACTGCCTAAAACGGTACTGATGCACAATGTTACTGTATGTTATTATTAGATATGTCGAGCTATATGTCAAGCTGGCGAGATTGCAGTTGGGAAACACAATATTCGGAGTTCACAATACTCGAATAACACAGTATTCAATTTGCCCGTATATTGGCATTTCTGAGCATATAGCTGTGATACAATTGGGTTGCAAGGTTGCAATTAGAGACCTCAGTATCTAGGATTCAAACTGCCAGAAAATCGTTATATTCAGTTTGCCCATACATTGACATATTTGGTATAAATCGAAGTGCAATTAGACTTGCAAGATTGCAGTTAGAAACTTCAGTATCTGGAGTACGAGTTATCAGAATAGTCTTTTGCTCAATTTACCCACACATTGACATTTCTGGAGACCTCAGTATCTGTAGTTCAAACTACCAGAATAACATTGTATACAATTTGCCCGCACATTGGCGTACTAGGTGTAGGTCTACGTGTAGTTAGACTTGCAATATTGCAGTTGGAGACTTCAGTATCTGGAATACAAGCTGCCAGAAATGATTTTGTGCTCAATTTACCCGCACATTGGCGTTTCTGAGTATGAGACAAGATACAGTTCGACTTTCAAATTTGTAATTAGAGACCCCGATAACTGGAGTTCGAACTACCAGAATGACATCCGCATATTGGCGTTTCTGAATATGAGGTAGAATATGGTTCAGCTTGCAAGTTTGTAATTAGAGACCTCAATAGATGGGATTCAACCTACCAAAAAAGTCTTATACTCAATTTATCCATACATTGGCATTCTAAGTATAGGGCAAATTCCAGTTAGATTTACAGGATTGCAATTAGAAACCCCGGTATCTGGAATTCAAGCTACCCAGATAACCTTGTGCTCAGTTTGCCCGTGCTTTGGCGTTCTGAGTATAGAGCAAGATACGTTTAGGATTGCAAGATTGCAGTTGGAAACCCCAATGTATGGAGTCCAAGTTACCAGATTGACATAGTGCTCAATTCGCCCGCATGTTGGCGTTCTAGGTATAGAGAAAAATACAGTCTGTATTAGCAAGGTTACGGTTGAAAAAACACAATGTCTGGAGTTCAAGCTACCAGAATAGCATTGTGCTCAATTTACCCGCATGCTATCGTTCTGAGTAGAGGTAGAAATAGTCAGATTTGCAAGATTGTAATTAGAAACCTCAGTATCTGGGGTTCAAGCCACCAAAATAACCTTATGTTAGATTTAGCCTATTGGCATTCTAAAACATAGAGCGAGATACAGTTATGCTTGCAAGATTGCAGTTAGAGACCCCAATGTCTGGAGTTCAAGCTACCAGAATAACATTGTGCTATATACGTATACACTGCGATTGTTATTGCTATAGAGGTACCTCTATAGCAATAACAATCGCAGTGTATACGTATATCTGTAATCCCGCTTGAGAGTGACAGGACGCTAATACAAGGGCAAATTGAGCACAATGTTATTCTGGTAGCTTGAACTCCAGACATTGGGGTCTCTAACTGCAATCTTGCAAGCATAACTGTATCTCGCTCTATGTTTTAGAATGCCAATAGGCTAAATCTAACATAAGGTTATTTTGGTGGCTTGAACCCCAGATACTGAGGTTTCTAATTACAATCTTGCAAATCTGACTATATTCTACCTCTACTCAGAACGATAGCATGCGGGTAAATTGAGCACAATGCTATTCTGGTAGCTTGAACTCCAGACATTGTGTTTTTCAACCGTAACCTTGCTAATACAGACTGTATTTTTCTCTATACCTAGAACGCCAACATGCGGGCGAATTGAGCACTATGTCAATCTGGTAACTTGGACTCCATACATTGGGGTTTCCAACTGCAATCTTGCAATCCTAAACGTATCTTGCTCTATACTCAGAACGCCAAAGCACGGGCAAACTGAGCACAAGGTTATCTGGGTAGCTTGAATTCCAGATACCGGGGTTTCTAATTGCAATCCTGTAAATCTAACTGGAATTTGCCCTATACTTAGAATGCCAATGTATGGATAAATTGAGTATAAGACTTTTTTGGTAGGTTGAATCCCATCTATTGAGGTCTCTAATTACAAACTTGCAAGCTGAACCATATTCTACCTCATATTCAGAAACGCCAATATGCGGATGTCATTCTGGTAGTTCGAACTCCAGTTATCGGGGTCTCTAATTACAAATTTGAAAGTCGAACTGTATCTTGTCTCATACTCAGAAACGCCAATGTGCGGGTAAATTGAGCACAAAATCATTTCTGGCAGCTTGTATTCCAGATACTGAAGTCTCCAACTGCAATATTGCAAGTCTAACTACACGTAGACCTACACCTAGTACGCCAATGTGCGGGCAAATTGTATACAATGTTATTCTGGTAGTTTGAACTACAGATACTGAGGTCTCCAGAAATGTCAATGTGCGGGTAAATTGAGCAAAAGACTATTCTGATAACTCGTACTCCAGATACTGAAGTTTCTAACTGCAATCTTGCAAGTCTAATTGCACTTCGATTTATACCAAATATGTCAATGTATGGGCAAACTGAATATAACGATTTTCTGGCAGTTTGAATCCTAGATACTGAGGTCTCTAATTGCAACCTTGCAACCCAATTGTATCACAGCTATATGCTCAGAAATGCCAATATACGGGCAAATTGAATACTGTGTTATTCGGGTATTGTGAACTCCGAATATTGTGTTTCCCAACTGCAATCTCGCCAGCTTGACATATAGCTCGACATATCTAATAATAACATACAGTAACATTGTGCATCAGTACCGTTTTAGGCAGTCTGTGTTCTAGATACTGCGGTTATCGATCTCAGTAGGGGTCCTATATCGATCCATCCACATATAGCTAAGCCGTTCAAGATCAATATACTACTAGGTCTTACACTTAGATTGCAGGTGGCACACATCCCCTGAAGTAGCCAACTATCTGGGATACTGCCATACTGGTTTTTCCTTCAAATCGTCATATTAGATTGTATTACCTACAACAACATATTATACGTTTGAACAATAATTAATGCAAATGGTTTCTCTATATGCAAAGAGCGACAACAATCGCCATACAGGGTTAAGAGATTAATGCCAAAGGTTTCCACCGACAATTTATCACACATTTGCCGAAACATCACATTGAGATATATATATTATATTTATATTTATTTATTTATTTTTATCGTTTATGTTTAATAAAGTTTATTGTTAGTTTCCATGTACGTATGATTTAATGAATTCACACTATCCATCTAAGTAACCAGCTATTAGTGGCATCAGTATATTAGCCATTAGGCAAGATAAAATAGCCACAACTTTCAATTTTGCTTTTTATCAATCTGTCAACCAAGGTTCAATCCTAATTTATGCTGGTTTACAAGCTCCATCCATCTTTGGACCCGATGCCGCTATTGGGTCCGAATTAATTGTTTGTAGTATATAATATATAAAAAATAAAATACACAAATAGCACTAGCACACAATATTATATCGTGACAACATGCGTAATACATTATCCAACATTGTGTAAAAGAATAAAAAATAATTTGTAAGGCTAGAGTACGTTGGGGTTGGAATACTATAAGGTGTGCTTATCCCAAAAAAAACAATGGCCAACTATAGGAAGAAGATTCCAAATGATTACTCTGCTATTTTATCATGGTTGGAGAGTGAAGACACCATTGGCTAGTGTGGATATCATTTTAATGCTGGTAAACCTGAGGTTGACGATAGATCGCCATGTTCTCGCTTCCTACTTTCTTCAATTAATTGATCCTAGTATAAGAGGTTTGCGTGCACTAACAGATCATTGTGGAGCAAGAATACTTGTATAGGTGTATGCCTTTTCAGTGGATACGGTAGGGCAGAATTTCTCAACTCCGGTCCTCGAGCACCCCTAACAGACCTGATTTTAAGGATTATGGCAATTCTGGTCTATTAGGGGTACTTGAGGACCAGAATTGAGAAACACTGCGGTAAGGCAATGAGGATGAGGCAAAATATATGGATATTATGCCTGATCAGAAGCATAAATTGACCCTGTAGGTCCTTCCTGTGCACTTGTCTTGTGTCATATACACTCTCCGGCCACTCTATTAGGTACACCTTGCTAGTACCGGGTTGGACTCCCTTTTACCTTTAGAATTGCCTTAATTCTTTGTGGCATAGATTCATCAAGGTGTTGGAAACATTCCCCAGAGATTTTGGTCCATATTGACATGATAGCATCACACAGTTGCTGCTGATTTGTCGGCTGCACGTCCATGATGCGAATCTCCAGTTCCACCACATCCCAAAGGTGCTCTATGGGATTGAGATCTGGTGACAGTGGAGGCCATTGGAATATAGTGAACTCATGGTCATGTTCAAGAAACCAGTTTGAGATGATTTAAGCTTTGTGACACAGTGCATTATCCTGCTGGAAGTAGCAATCAGAAAATGGGCACACTGTGGTCATAAAAGGATGGGTATGGTCAACAACAATACTCAGGTATCAGCACAGTGGTAACATTGATGTGCCTGATTGTTTCTTATTTCCTGTGAGTGCGGTCCTAAGGGGCTTATATTCAGTTGCATGTATTTTACTGCACTGTGTATCTGTCTATTATATATTTGCTCCACATTTTTTTTTGTTGTATATTCTAGGCACTAAAAAGATCCCCAGATAACACAGAAAAAATAAAACCCAAAGCTAATACTGCTAACAATAGATTTACTGAACCACTGGCCTTGACACCTATACTGTTCTAGTGCCAAAATGCTACTGTACATTTCTCCACTATATTTAACTTGCAGCTACATTAATTAAAAATGTTTTTAAAATACAAGTTTAAACATTTATTGCTCCAAAGCGTGTCTAATGTGAGCTAACAACATTATTTAAGGCGTCTACAAGGCTAATTGCTCACGCAAACGTTCAATATTCAACATTTGTATGCCTAGAGCTAGTGAGCTACCTAAGAATGTCCTCACGAGCATAGGCTGAAGGCTTCTGATTTATAGGCAGCAGATTTGGAAATCTGACAAGCACTTACAATTGCTAGCCTGAAACTCTATTTCGAGATACAGTGGGTTGGGTGTATGTACCATCCAAAAACACAGGCAAGTGCAGCCCAAAGCAATTTATTTGATCATTCATGGAGGTAAGAAAGAAATTATTAATATCTCTACATCGGGATTATTAATTTTTTAAACATCTTTAATACATTTCGCAATAGAATAATGCAAAGTTTATTTGAGGTTACAAAATAAAATTATAGGTTCAGTACTGGGCCCTCTTCTTTTTTTCAATCTATACTGCCGCTCTAGGAAAACTGATCAGCTCTTTTGGATTCCTATGTGCTGATGACACTCAAATACACCTCTCCTCCCCTGGATCGAGTCACTGACGGTCTCTCTGCCGTCTCAAATTGGATGTCTCCCTCTTCCTTAAACTCAATCTTGCCACAACTGAAATTCTCGTTCCTCCCGCCAAGAAAAACTCACCGACACCTATCTCTCTACGAGTAAATTAACGCTCATTATCCCGACGCCTCAAGCTCGCTGCCTTGGTGTCACTTTCGATTCTGACCTAACATGCTCTTCCCAAATCCAGACAGTGACCAACTTCTGTTACTATCAACTCAAGAACATTGCACGCATCCACTCCTTTCTTACTCCAGATACCCCAAATGTGCTTGTTCATGTGCTTGTCACTACGCGGCTTGATTACTGCAACTCACTCCTTATTGGCCTCCGCAATGTCCGTATTGCCCCTTTGCAATCTGTAGTGAATGCAGGTGCCAGGCTTATGTTTCTCACCAGACGCACCTCGTGTACCTCCCCCCTCTGCCGGTCCCTCCATTGGCTTCCTCTACCTTTCAGAATACAGTTTAAAATACTGACACTCACTTTCAAATCGCTCAATAACTCGACCCCCTTACATGTCTTCGTTACTCCACAAGCACGTCCTGTCTAGACAACTCCGGCCAGCGGGCGACCTCTGCCTGTACTCTGTCTACACTCACACTGCCAACTCTCGCCTCCTAGACTTCTCAACGGCAGCTCTGGTCCTGTGGAATGACTTGCTTTGCCCTATGAAAATCTCCCCTAATCTTCAGGCCTTCAAGAAATACCTCAAAACCCATCTCTTCAGATTACGTACCACATTACTGATGCAACTCATCCCTCTGCTCACCTACTCCCGCAGGAATGAAGTGGCTTCCATTGCCCCACCATTCCTAAACCGCTGGCACTGGATCATGACATCCAGTAAAACTCCCCTTGTCTTCAACCCCAGTCCTTTTAGACTGTAAGCTCCTATGAGCAGGGCCCTCTGCATATATTGTTTCCATCCTATGTCCATTTATCTGTATCTTTGGTTAATGTAAAGGGCTACGGAAATTGTTGGCGCTATATAAGTGATGATAATAACAATAATAATAGCCAACAGCATGAAAATTATTCTAGTTGTGCCTTAAGAGGCAATGTGTAATACAGCACTTTTTCAACAACGGTTTTCGCGGAACACAACATTTTAAGCTTTAGGTAAAGAGCTGGTGAGGTGGATCACTTAGGAGTAGACTCGCCAAAAAATGCTCAACTGTATAATTTTGTTTTGGTATATTAATGTATTAAAGAGTAACTTGGAAAAAAGAAAATCTTAACCTCCCTGGCAGTCTAATTTTTGTGAAAAACCGTGTCTAAAAGCGGTCTATTTTTTTTTGCCCCCCCCTCACGGTATTCCCGAGTGTGGCTCGGGCGTTAAATTCCTATGTTGGAAGCGGTAACCTCGAGCAACACTCAGGATGCCGCTGGATACATCACCTCTCCCTGCACTCCCTCAATGTCCCCAGCTGCCTCCTCCGGCGACCACGACCTTATACTTCCTGGTTCCTTCCTTGCGAGAAGGAATCGAGGAAGTGAAACGCTGCGATCGCCGGAGGAGACTGCAGAAATCATTGAGGGAGCGCACGGAGAGGTAATGTATACAGCCCGAGTGTATCTCGGGGGTTACCGCACTCAGCGGTGAAATTTAACCCTGAGACACACTCGGGATAACCATCAGGGAGGTTAAAGCTCAGAGAGAGAATACTGTAATTTACTGCGTGATACATGTGTTACAATCTTATTGATATTACAACCAATAAAAAGAAGAGGGCTGATTCAGCTCTGCATGTGCAATAACAATAATAATAGCCAACAGCATGGAAATTATTCTAGTTGTGCCTTAAGAGGCAATGTGTAATACAGCACTTTTTCAACAACGGTTTTCGCGGAACACAACATTTCAAGCTTTAGGTAAAGAGCTGGTGAGGTGGATCAGTTAGGAGTAGACTCGCCAAAAAATGCTCATCTGTATAATTTTTTTGTATATTAATGTATTAAAGAGTAACTTGGAAAAAAAGAAAATCTTAAAGCTCACAGAGAGAATACTGTAATTTACTGCTTGATACATGTGTTACAATCTTATTGATATTACAACCAATATAAAGAAGAGGGCTGATTCAGCTCTGCATGTGCAACAGTTTATCTCATCCATGAAGCTCACTACAGTTTTCAGGATCTCCATCCAGCTCCAAGGTCACGTGACATAATACTGCTTGTAGGAAGTCGGCAGTATGTCATGTCTGGTAAATTTGGTGGCTTGATTTCAGGTGCGTTTTAAAAGTAACTCAAGGATTAAAATAGAAGGTATTAGATTTATCATCTCTGAGGTCCTTTGGGCTCCATGAAAAAAAATGCCACCCTGTGTGAGCTCTGTGCAAGCTTAGGTGAGCTTGATCGCATTGAGCTGCAGAAGAATACTTCCCAGTGTTCTTCTGCATACAAAGGAGAAAGTTCCCCCTTTTTTAGTGAATATTTTAAAAGTGTGAAGTGAAAACACTTAAGGATTCTGAGCTAGTATTCTTTGCAGAATGCTGGCTCGAGCCAAGAACAACGTGCTACAGTGGAATAGCTTGCTATTCTCCAGGGAGCCACAAATTAACAGCACCTATAACTTCCCTACATGGATCAGCAGATGTTTACCATTACAACATTGGCAATTGTCATTTGCAAAATGCTAAACAATGATAATTACTGAGTAACCACCTTCACTGTTTATAACCTAATAATAAAGCCTTTTTTTAAATAGTATTTCCAACCCAATATTTCTTCTACTATATTAGTCTCCACAATATCAATTTGCCAAGATAGTCTTACATCAGGGGTCAGCAAACCTTGGTCCTCCAGATGATTTGGAACTATATCTCCCATAATGCTCAGTCATTCATTGGGTTACCTGAGCCATATGGGAACCCTCAGAATGGGCAACAACACAGGGCATGTGAGGTGATAGCAATCTGATTGTATTATGGAATAGTCATCTCTGTAATGTCACCATCGAGCTACAACCTTATGAGACTTGAGCCGAGACCCACCGTAGAGCAGGCCACTTACGCGGTTGTCTGTTCTCAGCGCTCTCATAAACTTTGTTTTTGCTCACTATAGATATATGTGGTAATCCAGACGTGAAGCCCTTGCTTGACGTGCCTAGAGGCGTGTCAGCTACACCCTCCTGATGAGGCCTAACGGGGTCTAAACAATCGTTGGGTGTTGCTGTATCCAGTGCCGGTGACTCCATTAGATGGTGTAAGCAACCGCTTTGCGGCACTGGCCTAAAGGGGGCGTCTCTAGCTTCATCAAGCCGTCAGTGCAGAAGCCAGTACAGATGCAAATACCGATACAGAGCTACCTGGCCCTGCCCTCTGCAAGCCCCCTGCTTCGAGAACAACTCTTCAAAGGTAAGGGGGATGAAGGAAACACTTTGGGAAGTAGTTGTGGGTCATGGAGCTATTTATACAACGAACACTCTGATTGTTACATCGGAAGCGCAAGGCTACTTTTCAGTAACCTGTATGCTGCTCCCTCTGTAGGCAGTGAATGCAGTTCACAAACATTGTGGCGCCATAAACCCAATGACAGAGCCGTTGCTGGTTCTCCTGCCTATTAGGGGTGGCACTGTTTAGCTGCCGGAGCCCACACATGGAGGGTATTGCCCCTTATCAGCAAACTGTTCCGTGCCCTTCAGGAGAGGATTTGCAGAATTTCACGTGTTGCCTGCCTCAGTAAGAAATCATATTGCGGATCCCGCCAGCAGGTGAATGGGTAAGGACTTCAACCCTGTTGCAACCGACAGTTCCCTAATCCTGGAGGAGACTCAGCAGAACTGAAGCAGGAGACTCAGTGTGTGGAGAGGGGCAGAGAGCACCAGCGTGGCAGTGACAGTCATACAAGTGGGAAATTGGTGTGTGGGAGGTGGAAAGAGACTTTACCTAACATGTGAACAGGGTCATACTTGGGAGTATATAGAAGAGATAGAAAGGAGGGAAGAATATAGATCTCTGAGGTGGACAAATTTGACAGGGAGAGAGACTCTGGGCACTGTGTTCAACCTCTTGCCTGGTCCAGAGATCCCAGCTTTTCCCTTGCACAGCTTCCACATACGTTCTAAAACATGAAATGTTGGTACAAATGGAAGGCACCATTCCAAGGTTGTCCAGAGCTGTAAACGGTTATGGGGTTGTTAAGTTTACAACAGCACTGGCTAAGTGTACAACAATCTTGGATTAGGGCCCAAAGTGTTTTCACACAAATTATTGTATTATATTCTACTATGTCACCAGTGTACGAAACAAATCACCTTGCATTGTAATAAATAACAATGCTGTGCTGGGATTTTGTTTGTTTGGAGCTGGAGTGATTTATCAGACTGCAGAGCTAAATGCCATCTGAGAATTGTGGGAGTTGTGTCTCAAGGCCCTGGATGGCTTTCTATTGGTCATTCCTGTGGGATCTCAACCACATAAGAATGGGTACATGCCTTTTTTATTTGCATTTCTAATACATATTTACTTGCATCCAGGCCCGGACTGGGACAAAAAATAGGCCTGGGCATTTTGGACTGAGCAGCCCACTTCTTTTTTTCTACACAGCGCACATTACTGTTACTGTGAGTTTTATTGCTGAGGAGCTCTGATACCCTCATACACAGCACACATTACTGTGGAGCTCTGTGATGCACGGTGTGTGTGAAGGTGTCACAGAGCTCCACAGTAATGTGCACTGTGTATGAGGGTGTCAGAGCTCTACAGTAAACACTGCACATTACTGTGGAGCTGTGACACCCTCATAAACACTGCACATTACTGTGTAGCTCTGACAGCCTCAAACACTGCACATTACTGTGGCATTCTGTGATACCCTCATACACACTGCCCATTACAGAGCTCCACAGTAATGTGCGGTGTGTATAAGGGTGTCACAGAGCTCCACAGTAATGTGCAGTGTTTATGAGGGTGTCACAGAGCTCCACAGTAATGTGCAGTGACACAGGTGGGAGGGAGTCTTTGTGTCTTCACTCTCTTTAGATACATTTGTGTCACAGCACAGGCTTCCCGGTCAGCATCTTGTCTAAACGGTCGATGATTGGCTGGCTGCCATCTCCCTGGACTCTCTCAGTCCGGTGATTGGCTATGTTCTCGTGTGAGCGGGGCATGCAGGTAAAGGTGTCTGTGTATATATAGATGGGGATGCGCTGGAGCAGCAGGGTGACCGCGGGGCCTGTGAACTTGCCGGACAAGTGACCCCCCCACTTGAGCTCAGACTATGGAGATCCTGAGCTCATTCGGGCTCCGCAGGGGGACGGGACTACAGCCTGCTCCAGTATAGGATGGGTGCGGGGAGACCCAGACTGCTGCGGCAAGTGAGGGAGGGGGGCATCCACTGGAGGAAGAAATGGAGCTGGAGGAAAGGAGGACTGTACCCGACAGTGGCTGGTGAATGTGGAAGTGAGGGCAGAGATCTCCGGGGGGGGTGATAACCCTTGCACTGCCTCTCACAGTGAGCTCCAAACACAAGATTCCCTCAAACCTGTGGGATGGGCCAGCTCCGTCCTGGGAGTCACGCTCTCAGTCTCTTCCAGCCTCCACGTGCCTCCAAACTTGGTGGAGCGCTGTGAGGAAGTAATGTTACATGATCACTTCCTCCCAGTGCCGCAGGATCACGTGATGGCGGCGGCACACCAAGGACCTAATCAGTGGGGGCCGAGGGTTGGCTGGCTCCCTCTGATTAGGTCATAGGGCTCGCCAGCTGCCTTCTTCAGTCGGCCTAGGCTGCCTTGCTGGGTGGCTGCCTATGTCGGCCGGCCGGCCGCTTGGCAAGGGAGGCTAGCGGCTGACAGGCCCAGAAGGCTAGCGGCCTACCGGGCAAACGGACGGTTTGCCCGATGCCCATTCCGTGCCTGATTACATCAATTCATTCTAAGGAGTTATATATTTATTTAAAATGTTTAATAATTTTGCAGAGGGTAAGGCATTTCTGACCACCAGGAGACGCCTGGCTCTCTTTCTCGGACCTACAATCGAAGGGCGACCTTCGGACCTCTAACTTCTTCAGATTTTTACAGCTTCGGGACTTTCTATCTCAACATAACATCTCACAGGCAGCGAGACAGAAACTGACATTTTTTGAATCCATGTGTGATACTGGTAGGGCTCCGAAAGCTCGGATTTCCACTTTATATAACCACTTTTCATGCGAGGATGTCTCCTGGCTGACCCCAGGGTTTATTGCTCGTTGGGAGGCAGATATCGGGGGAGGAGTTGGAGGGTGAGGAATGGCAAGATATGTGGGAAAACGTTGCGAAAGTGTCTATATGTGTCACGCTGAAAGAACAAGCATACAAAACGAGGTACAGATGGTATACTACCCCGGTCTTGCTGTCGCATCTGCAGCCGGGCACCCCTGAAGTTTGCTGGAGGGGCTGTGGAGCTAGGGGTACCTTGTTCCACATGTGGTGGCTTTGCCCTAAAGTGCGTACATATTGGGACAAGATAGGTGACTTATTGGAGGGGGTGTTCCAACAACCTTTCCCACTTGAACCCTGGGCCTTCCTGCTCCACAGGTCCCCGGCGACCCTTCAGGGGCCGGATTGTAAACTCTTTCACAGGATGGTGTTGGGCGCTAGGAGAGCTCTGGCCAAACACTGGTGGGATGGGGATGTGCCCCCCGTAGCGGTGGCCCGGGCCTATATAGCTGAGGGGCACCATATGGATAAGCTGTCGGCGGTAATACACAACTCGCTTCCCTTGTTCTACAAAACTTGGGAGTCGTTGGGAGGAACTCTACTAGTAACTAGTGTGGGTATGGTGAGTGAGGGCCCCCCCCTCTATTTTCCCTATCCTTTCCTTTTCATTTCCCTCTTTTGTTTCATGTGGTTCGTTGCCTGTTTTGTCCAGGCCTGCTAAGCTGCAAGCCGTTGGGGCTCATCCGCATTTTGATATCCTGACTCGCTTGATCTGATAAATTGTTTTACACCATTAAACATAGTTCGCTCGGGCTTTGAACCGGATTGCCACCCCTGCCCTGCGTGGCGATGTCGCTGGTGGCTGTTACCTGTCTGTGTATTTAAATCTTTTCAAAATAAAGAATTATATTAAAAAAAAATGTTTAATAATACAAATACTGTATGAAAGATGACAAAACCAAAAATATTCTCTTCCTCCCATGCGTAGGCTCTCACACGCAACCCTCAAAACTAGCAAAAGTCCTAGACCTGACATGCATCTCTTACCAAACTATATCAGACATGTAGCTACCACACACTTCTACAACTTTTATATCAGTAGTGTAAGGGACAAAAACCGTAGCGGTGATGTTCACGAATTTCCTTATAACAGTGGATTTCCTTCAAATTTCAGTCGATCAACAATAGTGAATTCAGCATTTAGGGATGTTGAACAGCATTTCACTATAGGTTCCACTGTAGTTTCTGACAAAGTTCTTTAGTATAGGTCGCATTGGCTTCCATCCTTGTTTCCACCATAGTTTGTGCTGAAGTTACTTAGCTGAAACTACAGTAAAATCTGTGCTAACGCTGTCTAGCATATGTTAGTTTTAATAGAAGTTCGAGATAACCACTTTAAATTTACCAAAGTATATTCACCAGTGTTGCACATAGTTATGAAACAACCCTGAGGAGAATAGCTGTGTTTTATTAACTTTATGGAAGAATAGTGGGGATGCTGTTGATCGGTTATGTGCAGCAGCTTCACCTGCTTGTGTTGAATATCGCTTCTTTGAATAGCTGAAGCTTACCGTAGTTGCGATAACTGATTTATAGTGCCATGGTTTGCAACTACTGTGAAGCACACTGCATAACGAGTGTCAATCCTTCCACCTCTGGATCCTCCTCCCGCTCAGTTTGTTCATGAAATTATTTTACAGTGATAGCTTACACACCCTGGTCAATTTAGCTTACTCAATTGGTCAGGTTGCATGGAGTATGGAGTGCCCCCCCTTCTCACCCGTTTTAGTGCTGTCATCCTCATGCCTATCAGAGTGCTTGTAGTATCATTCGTTCAGAGAGAAAACAAGCATGGGCTTGAGCTCTGCACACAGCATCAATCCATCACTCTGTCCAGGCGCTCACATACCTTGTGTGTACGCAAGATACGGAATTTGCGTATGTACATATGAAAGTTTTGTACAATACGCAAACTGCTTACAAAAAGAAGAGGGGAGATGGGGGTGATATTTACATAATGTTTCTTTTAAGTAAACAAAAGTATTTAATTGTTTTTATCCAATGAATCGATTAATCGAAAAAAATAATCAGCTAACTAGTCGATTGTGAAAATAATCGTTAGTTACAGCCCTGATACCCGTATTCATTTCATACACTATGGTGTAAAGGGTCATCCAGACGTGGACCCCTTGCTTGATGTGCCTAGAGGGGTGTCAGCTATACCCTCCTGACGAGGCCCAATAAGGCCGAAACGATCGTCGGGGGTTGCTGCACCTCTCGTGCAGGGATGATGTCCTTGGCAGTCAGCACTGGCCACCCTTTTTGGGTGAGAGCAGGCTGATTTGCATATGGAAAATTCATCCCTGTAATGGCACAATCAAGCTAAAACCTTGTTTGTGAGACCTGAGCGGGCACCCACCGTAGAGCAGGCCATTGTGCTGTTGCTCGTTCTCAGGACCCTCACAAACACCCCCTTGTTTCTCACTGTACAATACGCAAACTGCTTACAAAAAGAAGGGGGGAGATGGGGGTGATATTTACATAATGTTTCTTTTAAGTAAACAAAAGTATTTACCGTATATACTCGCGTATAAGCCGAGTTTTTTGACTCAGATTTTGAGTCAAAAAACCACGATTCGGCTTATACGCGAGTCCGTCCGTGTTGAAGGGGATGCGGCTGCGTGCAGGCGCAGCCGGTCACGTGGTCCGGCTAATCAGGTGGTATTGAGTGTCTGTACCACCTGACTGGCCGGACCGCGTGACCTGCGCACGCACGCAGCCGCATCCCCTTCAACACGGACGGACTCACGCTGTTCAGGACCGGGCAGGCACTCCCGCTGCCCGGCATCTGGGCCCCCTCAACCCCTGCTGGATCCGGAGCTGGGGCAAGTATCCATGTGAGAGCTGGCTGCCGCTGGGGCAATATCCAGGTGAGAGCTGGGGCAAATCCATGAGCTGGGGGCAAATCCATGAGCTGGGGCAAATCCATGAGCTGGGGCAAATCCATGAGCTGGGGCAAATCCATGAGCTGGGGGCAAATCCATGAGCTGGGGGCAAATCCATGAGCTGGGGGCAAATCCATGAGCTGGGGCAAATCCATGAGCTGGGGCAAATCCATTGTTTGAGCTGGGGCAAATCCATTGTTTGAGCTGGGGCAAATCCATTGTTTGAGCTGGGGCATATCCATGTGTGAGCTGGGGCAATATCCATGTGTGAGCTGGGGCAATATCCATGTGTGAGCTGGGGCAATATCCATGTGTGAGCTGGGGCAATATCCCACTTAGGCTTATACGCGAGTCAATAAGTTTTCACAGGTTTTTTGGGAAAAAGTAGGGGGTCGGCTTATACACGGGTCGGCTTATACCCGAGTATATACGGTAATTGTTTTTATCCAATGAATCGATTAAATCGAAAAAAATAATCAGCTAACTAGTCGATTGTGAAAATAATCGTTAGTTACAGCCCTGATACCCGTATTCATTTCATACACTATGGTGTATGTTTAATCAACATCATAGCATAGAAGGAAAACCTGCTAGCATGTTATTACTGCAGCTTCACTTACGTCAAATTGGTGAACAGCACTCCGTTTGATTATGTGGAGGTAACGTGTTAGTTTCCCTTTACATAGAAGGAGCTGTGATCTACCATAGGATCTGCCTTGCATGCCTCCTAAAGATGGATACGTTCTTTTAGCAGAATAGAGAAACTGCTGTAGATGCCACCAAGTTTTATTACTCTGGGCATGGTGCTTTTATATATAGGTCAGATAAAAAAAAACAGTATTCGTATTTTTCCATTTTATGTACGATGAAAAATTTAAATATAATTAGCATTGAACCCCTTTTACTTGTTGCCATATAGAAATACCACAATGTGCACATCGGTTTATTCTGAATAATATATATATATATATATATATATATATATATATATAAAACCAGCAAAAAAAGAAACCTTTCTTTGCCAGCGAGTCTCCCATAGAATTACAAATGAAAACATGGTTTATTATATTAACAGTAATAAAATGAGCCTAACACAGAATCTACATAAACAATGTAATATTTAATGTTTATAAAAAAATTCACATTTTTACAAATATCTGTAGAACATAATGGTTTAAAGGCTAGGACTTAAGATTGTAGGTAAAGTACTGAGAAAACAGTATTCACGCTTGTGAATATGTGCATAAGCACGAACTCAACTAAATAAAAATCAAAAATAAAAAATTTTATTACTCAGGGGTTGAGATAAAAAAAAACAACAACAACCTCATTTAGGTAAAATTATCCACATCTTCCCAATTGGTCACAGGTTGTACATTTGTACCAGAATTGGACTACAGAACTTCATATGCAAAATTTGTAATACCACATTAAATAAATAATAGAAAAACTAGCAATACTCATGTAGATTCAGTTTGATCAAGGCTATAAAAGATTAATCAGAAGAAAAGCTAAATAAAGAAAAGACAATAGACACAAACCAATTAATTCATTACTAGTGGTTCTTGATAAGAAAAAAGTCTAACATTTCACCTCAGAATAGAGCCCATTTATATTTATTTCTTCATAGGTTCTCTTAAAAGCAAGCGTTTTGGAACATTCTATGTCAAGAACAGTGTGATATTCCATCGTAGAACAACGTAACAAGGTATTTACAGGGTCGGAGAACCCACAATCAAGTTGTTTTTCGGTGAGCAGGTCTCTGGCTCCATGGATATAACTTTTACATTGTATCCATACTCCTCCGCAACCCATGATCGATCCAGGTCCACCAAACCCATGCACTGCTTTCCTGAAAGATAAGTATTAACATATTAATGAAGCTTGGGATCTACTATAGAAAAAGAGGTTTAAAGGTGCAGCAATGAAAGATTACTATCCTTTATTATTTTTATCCTTTATTTACATAGCGCCACAAATTCCGCAGCACTTTACAAGATCAGTGTTCTTTACAAGACGTTGATAACGATTTTTTTAAATCCATTACCATATATACCAATACAAAAAAAATCCATCTTATTTACATAACGCCACAAATTCCGCAGCGCTTTACAGGATCAGGGTACAAGGGGTTGATACATTCGAATTCCACACATGGATGATACAGCCTGATTCAGGGGAACCTTGTTTCACAGGGAATTTACAATCTACAAGAAGTACAAGTATTTTGTGAGGTAGAAACATCCATATCGTTAGGTGTCTTGCCCAAGGACGCTTGCTGGTGGTGTCTGAGTGGGGCCGAGTCGGCTTTCCATGATTGTAGATCAGTGACCTGGTTGTTAGGTTGAACCTGCTTCTCATAAAGTCGACACCTGCTACTCCACAGTTGTATTGGAGGGATGTGCTGAATGGGATTTCACTTGCTTCTCCGCGGTCGAATGGCAGAGACGTTCCCAATGGATTCCACAGCCAATATTTTGTGGTAGGCAAGTATGTACCGTTCGGTGTCTTGCTCAGCTCGGGATTCAAACCTGGGTGTCCACGGTTATAGAGCAGTGACGTTACCTCTTCTCCATCCAGCCGGTGTGAAAAATACTGTGTTATATCAAATGTGCGCGCACATCATTGAATCCCTCTATCAAATTTAAAAGGGACCCTCTACTGAAAAATAGAGTTCCCTTTTGCCCTTAAACAATTGGGCAAAGGCTAAACTATAAAGTGGTCAGGATGAAAAGAGTGTCCCTTTAACAATGGTATCTGAATATCCTGAACATAAAGCATCCCCAAAAGCAGAGTCCAATCCCACCATCTCTGTCTCCTAGGAAAAAAAATATATAAACAAACCTATAGGTCTGAACTAATGCTGAATTTTACAGCTGTGAAACAGATAAAATATTTGCAAAATGTCATGACAGCTCTGGAAGCCAGCTATACATTAAGACAATCTATATTCAAGTCATCTTTACAACCTGTCATTTTAACAGCACGAACATTAAACCTTGCCAGACTTTTTTTCGCAAGTGACGCACTCACATTACTATTTTGTCTACTCTGAATATAAAAATAACTGTACATCTAGAAGCTATTTTTCATCTTGTTTTAATTCGACAAAAGTTTAAGAAATAGCACTTTGGTAATAAAATAAAAGAGTACATACACAAGAACCCGCACTAGAACCATTCGTTATATATAATTTTCATTATCTATATCCACAAACATTTAGAAATTCAATAAGTCTCTGTAAACCTCTGTAAAGCCAGAAAACAAACCCAAATGTTTAAAAAAAAACCTTATGTGTTAAAGAGACATCCCAGTGCCTAAATGACATGTCCGATTTAAATAAAGCATTACAGTACAGCACATTTCGACTTGAAAGGCATTGTGTACTTGGGTTGGAAACACTTAAAATCATGCTGTGAACAGCAGACCAGTGCCCAGGTGTATTTTTATCCCTGTGCATGGGAATTAAAATACACTGCTTTGAGCTGTTTGATTCAACACGACATGCTCTTCCTAAACTGAGCATTTCATTTTTGCTTTTTTACTTTGCTCAGCACTTGTTTACTTCTAGAATACACAATGAAAGGGTATGTCTGGCCACTACACTACAAGCTTTTGCACTTATTCGGCTTTGGGTTTGTCTCTCTGGTCAGTGTCAACCTGTTTGCAGCGAGTGGCAGAGAGATCTTTTGCCTTTCCAGCTGGCAAAACATGGGATATAGAGAAGGCTGTACGGTCTCCATATTAGTCCTGGAAAATCTGTAGAAGTCAACAATTTGGCAGCTGACATATCATTAACCGTTTCAGAGTCAACTAAGGCTGGGGTCAGACGAGCGTGATTTCTACGGACTGTACGTCCGTGCAGTACGGACATCGTCAGTACGGATGATGCAGTAGTGGTCACACAGTCCGTTTTTTCACTGAAGTTATTTTTGACGGATGTAGGAGGGAAAAATAAATTACAATGAAAAAACATTCTGTCCGTCAAAAATGCTGGACGTATAAATGCAGTCCGTCTGACCACGCTCCATCACTCACACACAAAGCTATGCGGACGTTGTGGACGTGGCGCACTCTGCACGTCCGTTCTAGCAGTATTACGTTCTTGCCTAACCTGCGTCCGTTTGCAGCGTCCGTCAGCCCCCGCACTTCTGTGCGCACGTACTTCGTGTGTGGGGCTCCATTTAACACAATTGTATGCTATCACGGACGTACTTATGTGCGGCAACACGGACGTTAACACTGCGTTCGTCTGACCCCAGCCTCAATCACAGAATCCATCATAGTGAACTGTGTGACAATGCTGAAGTCCACCACATGAATTAGGGTGCTTTGATTATTCATGTAAACAGAGAAAATAAAACCCTAAAATCTGGCTTAATTGTGATTTGCAATGGCCAATTTGGCACCTCCTCCCAACAGCAACCTAAGTGATTGCACTAGACTTGCAAGTAACTGCTTACAAGTGGAGTATTAGGTCAAACGCAAGTATTTGTTTGAGCATCTGGCCAATGATCTGCTTTTATTTTTGATGTTCAAATCAATCAAAATCTAGATTTTCCTACAGAGCACCACAATTATGGAATAACCTCCCAGACGCCATCAAATCTTCCCCCAGTCTTAAGTCACACAAGAGCTCCTTACTAACATACCTCGATACAGAATGCACCTGTAAACATGTAACATAATGACTATATCCTACATATTTATTTTCTGTGTTAATCCGTATATTTGTGTTATGTTTTTAATACTTTGTATTTCTGTAACGACTGTAAAATTTCAATGTTCTTGAACCCAGGACATACTTGAAAACCAGAGAAATCTCAATGTATCCTTCCTGGTAAAATACTTTGCAAATAAATAAATAGATTAAAGATAATGTAGTCCCAAGGACAGATGACACTAAAAAGAAGGCCGTATTCCATTAGGAGTGGTAATGATTGATGATCTTCTATAATTACTATGGGTCCTCAATTAATTGCTACCACACCACTTGCTAGTCTAAGTTGAGCGACAACTTGTGTTACTGCTCAGCTTTTCTGTCTAGATACTTGCACGTCCCATGTGTTGTATAGGATAAGTAAAATTGCACTAGCACTCAAAGAGTGATTGCTCATTCGTGCTGTGAGTGGGACATACACCACAAATTCACTGCCATATACCTGGAATAAATAGATTTTGTGAGAGAAAATCACATTAAATCCAGATAAACAATCTCCCCCAGCATCCCAAGACCCTTGAGACAATCTGCTGTCTTCCCATGATGAATCAGGAAAGAAACAGAAGTAAAATAATTCCTCGGTGTCCTTCTGCCAGAACTTGTATGGTGGGAGATCTCATTTATGAGATGGCCTCCAAAGGGTATGGTGAAGGATGATCTTCACCACTCATAACAGTGCTTGGCTTAAAATGCCTTGACCTTCTACTTGAAAATCAGCAACAACCCAATTGCGCTAGAAGGTTACACTGAGCTGTAATTCAGTGAGCTAGCACTTGTAGATTACCACTCCAAATGGAATAAGGCCCAAAATGTCTCTTTGGTTTTCCTTTAACCCCTTAGTGAGCGGGCGGTTTTACACAAATCCATCCTTTAGTGACCGCTGCTGTTTTTACGTTTCTGCGCTGTTTGTGTTTAGGTCAAATTTTCCTCTTACTCATATATGTAACCCACACATATTATACACCGTTTTTCCCGCCATTAAATGGACTTTCTAAAAATACCATTATTTCCATCATATCCTATAATTTACTATAAAAATAAATATGAAATATGATGAAAAAATGGTAAAAACACTTTTTCGTAATTTAATCCCCAAAATCTACAACCACCAAAAAAGACCTTGGCTAAATAGTTTCAAAATTTTGTCCCGAGAATATAAATACCCAATTTTTACATGTTTTTGCTTTTTAACCCCTTCATTGCTGAGCCAGTTCACCTATGTGAGCTGAGCTCATTCTGACTGTTTTATGCTCATTATTTTTAGATGGCAGCCTAGGTCCTATTTAACAGAAACCCCCCAAACAATTTTTTTTTTTTAAAAAAAACATTTATTTATTTTAGCTTTCTGTTACACCAAGCCTAGTCATGTTTGGTATCAATGGAAAGGCCATGATCAGGCCTTTCCAATTATGTCCAGTATGACCCTCTAGCTGCCACGGATTGGGAGGGAGATAACGGGATCCAAAGGATCCCCCTATGTCCCCTTGGCAGCTAGGGGGTTAACTGGCCCACTGACCTCCTCACACATATGGTGGGGATGTCAGTTGGTGGGGGTGACCTGGAGGCTTGGCTGACATCCATGATGGCAGTTCCCTCCAGGTTTGAATCGCGATTTGGCGCGATCCGGCAGCAAAATGGTTAATACTGCCCACCACTGAAAAGGGGAGACTCTCCAGGGGTGCAACTTGCAACGCTCTATCTTCAATGGTTGGGGAGATAGAGGGCTCAGAACGAGCCCCCCCTCCATTGATTTCAATGGTGGCACCTGCTGATGACATCACTACGCAGCGTGGTGACGTCATCGAGCTCGCCGGCCCATCTAAATCACTGGGGCAGGCTTCCTCCCTGCCAGATCTGCGAGGGATCCAGCGAGGGAGGTAAGTATCGGGCAGGAGGGAGGTTAGGAGCCGCTGATGTACTATGTACGTCCGCGGGTCTAAGGGAGACCCGTGGGCAGGACGTACATGGTACGTCAGCGGTCCCTAAAGGGTTAAAAGACAATAAATACATGTTATTTATGATAATTATCAAAATGATTCCTTAAAACACAGGGGGCACTATTACAATCTTCACGCAAAAATGTGTGCGTGCGCAAAAACGCAAGGGGCAAAACCCTTTGCGCTGAACGTCATATTACGACGTTCGCACATACAATGCGCGTTAACGTCTAACGCCAGTGACCCTGCGAACCATGCACGAACGCAAGTTCGTGCGCACATCCCATACTTAACATTGTGAGCGCAAATGTGTTCGTGCGCTGGTACGCGGATGGTATTACAATCGATGCGCAACTTTTTACGAACGACGTTTGCGCCCATAATTTTCATTTATAATCTATAAATCTAATAGAGTCGAATGATTATAGTTTCCTTATCAATATTAAATTTCGGTGTGAGCTAAAGGTGAGAAAAAGTTTATCACATCAGCTGAAACCAATGAGCTCCCCATTCATACCTATCAGTCTCCGCTCTGGTGGAAGCTGGACAGCTGTCTGATCTGCAAATCTACACAGCACCATGTGCTCCTGAAACAGAAAAGAGGATAATTCACTAATTGAGAATGATAAATCATTGAGAGAAAAAAAAGGTTCTGGCTTTGTAGAAACACATTCAAGCCCTTCAGGCAGTGCCAAAATAGTTAAATTATGGCCTAAGTTGCATCCTTGTATGTTTCATAGAAAAGACTGAAAGCAAAAAGAGAAAGTTTTTACACAATAAACTTGGATTAGCAGAGAAATCGCAAAGAAAAAGCTAATATCAACTCCTAATGGCCAAATGGAGAGAAATATAAATATCTGAATTCTGAATACTGGCTACAAAAATACTTACATTTATTTAAAAACTAAACTTGTGATTGATTGTATATTTTTGTGTTAATAAAGGTATATTACATTATCTACTGGAATAAATACATAATACACAGACAGAAGGCCACGGAAAAGCGTTAAGAACCTATCCAGATGGACAAAAGATACAATAAATGAAGAGTGATTGACTGGAAATCTGGTAAAAGAATCCATAAATCATAAACTGCTAGCCTGAGATCAAAATGTGACCTAAAGACCAGGACACGTGTAATGTTCTGTGAAATGTTATGTACATCAAGTGACATCAGACAGCAGGTTTACAAAAGCTGCACTTTATCAACAGAAGCAAATAATCTCTGTAAGGAAAAGGTTATTTAACAATCCATCCTCTGGCCTTTGTCCTTGTCACATAACATCTTGGAGTTTGACATCACCAAGGTTCAGAGTGCTTCAAAATCCACACAATGTTCCCAGAGATGTAAGAAAACATTTCCCCAAAATCTCAAATGAATGGGGAGTTAACAAATATGTGCACTCCACACGCAGATTCTGCTTCTCCCTGGAAGCTGCTAGAAGACGGCTACTCGTTGAAAGATTAAAAAAATGAAATAAAAAGAGTGGATTAGGTTGGGGCCCTTTCATCCTATCTCTTTGTTCTTGGATATGATAATGACTCCTGATCACGCCCACTCAGCATGAAAGAGATTAAAGCAGTTAATGGGGGGCATGAGCAGCTACTATTGGGAAAGTGTGACGCGGATATACCCAGCTGTACATGTTGAGGACTAATGGAGCCTGCTGTGTGGGAGTAAACATCCTTAAACTGGGATTTTGAAATGACCTTGTTTCAACCCAAACATTTATATGGAATTGGTGGTGAAAAGTACAATCTTCTCATTGTTGATACTGCAGAGATATTACATTGTGGTCTGGAGATAATGTAGATAGGGTAATAAACAGAGGCGTCTAGCCTGCTTCATCGGCATGTGGAGAACTGGAATCACCTTTTGGAAAATCCCAGGATAGAAATTCTTAGTTTTATGTAATAATGATCAGTTTCAGGGTACAGCTGACATGACATGCAGACCTCCTAATATAAAATTCAACACCAGCTTTAACCCTTTTGCTGCGGATGACGTGGGGGGGGACGTCCTGGGGATTGTCTGCTGTGTGCGGGGGACATCCCCACATGCCATGGGGACTCTGCAGCAGAGGGGTAAATCCCAGCTGTCCGGGAAGGAGTCCCAGGGCGGTCTGACTTACTTGCAGGCTCCATTAGTCCTTGAAGTCAGACCGTCCCTTTAGACCCCTACCAGGGGAACTGACGTCATCGCTCTGGTGCGTGATGACATGAGTTTCAGGCAACCACCTCGGCAGAGCCGGGAAAGTGCCTAAAAGGGAGGGCTGGTGTTTTGGACCCCTCTACCTCCTGAACGGTAAAAATTACAAAATTAAGAGAGGCATCACTGGAAAGGTCACAATCTTACCTTTCCAACAATGCTTCTCATTAACGCTTTAGGTGCCAGTCCGTAATCCGGAACCAATCAGTGCCGGATTGTGGACTTCTGCTGGAGGGGGCTGACATCCTGGATGTCAGCCCAGCCTCCAGGGCCTACCCACCTACTGACATTATTGTGCATGGGCCACAATGACATCAGTAAGGGAATTAAGCCCTAGCTGCCCAGGGATATCCCTATGGTGGAGATACAGGGGTAAAATGACCCCCCCTATCTTCTCATTGGTGGTAGCTAGAGGATAGTTTTTGACTATCATTGGAAAGGCCAGAGCATGGCCTTTCCAATGATACCAAACATGATCAGACTATGTGTAACAGTAAAATAAATATAAAATAAATACTAAGAATTAAAAGATTATTTTTTTCCCCTTTTTTATTTATAATTCAGCACTATTGTTCACTTTTCAATTGTACGGTGAACATTGATGCTACAGGAACTTAATTTTTTTTTCCAGTTTTAGCTAAAACCACGTATTTTACAGTTATACAGTAACAGGTTCCAATTTCAATTTTTTTTAACAAGAGTATCCCATAAAATATATAACTACAAAAGCTTGGATGATAAAATGTGAAACAAATAATTTTACACACTGTAAATGATAGAAACATAGAAAAATGTCAGCAGATAAGAACCTTTCGGCCCATCTAGTCTGCCCAATTACATGGATACTTAACCTGGATTTATCTTTTGTTTAGGATAGCCTTATGCCTATCCCATGCTTGCTTAAATTCAATTACTGTTTTGGCCTCTACCACTTCTACTGGAAGACTGTTCCATGATGATTTGAAATCTGAATGGAAATTCACTTTTTTTTTTTTTTTACACTTTTAGGTACGGCATTCTGACAGGACATGATGTATACACATAATAATGATATATTATGAATCTGCCAAGTCTGCTGTAAGAAAGGATATATACGGTGAATTTGTCTGGGTCCTACAATAAAACGACTTGAAATTGCGTTTTAACATGATGAACATAAAACTGTCAAACGGGTGAAATGGAGCAGCGGTGAAAGGATTAAAGAGATACCATACAGTAGCTACCATGACAATTTAATGCAATATAATCATGGTTTGCTGAGCTTCCCCACCGCCCCAGTAATGGGTGTCCCAAGAAAGCAGATTCAGCCTTTCACCGATCTGGAAAGCTGTCTAACACAGCCTTAGCTGCAAACGTAAGGAAGAACCACGCACTCCAGCTTTAAAGTTGTAGCAAATTTATTGAAGAGGTGTGCAACATTTTTGCTCTACAAGCAACCATTCTCAATCCTATGTTGATCAGCTTTCCAGGACTTTGTTGAGACAGTAAAGCACTTTAATTTTTTTTTTGAGAAAGTATGTTACCAGGAAGGATACATTGAGATTTCTCTCCTTTTCATGTATGTCCTGGGTGGCGAGTATGTACTGTTAGGTGTCTTGCCCAAGGACACTTACTGGAGAGGTGCTCTTGCTGGGATTCAAACCTGTGTCTCCACACTCTCCACGGTTATAGAGCAGTGATGTTACCTCTACTCCAACCAGCCGGTACATTTGAGAGACATTGGAGTGGTTGGATGTTTAGTTGAGCATCCTACCCTCTGTCAGGTCACTGATAGCTGCTGCTTCAATGGAAGCTGCTGTCAGTTATAAAACAGCACCAGGGCAGCCTGGTACTGGATTGGAGTCAATGACAGTCTATGGCTAAACCGAGAGAAAACAGTCAAAAGAAGTTGATATTTATCCCCTTTAACCCCTTCCCCTCCCTGGTTTAATCCTAGACTGTTCTTTTAATTGAGGTGCTATGGAAGTCAAGATACACTAATGCCATAAACACCAAACCTGAAAATTCAAAGCATAGCGTAATATGGACTCAACTTGTTTCTTAATCTCTGTTACACAATTTTACATGCATAGAAAGCCCAATATGTTACTTTATAGCTTTATGTTGTTTTAACAGCTTATACAACATCAAACTTTTAGAAATAACCAGTCCTAGTATTAGTGGGATAGCAGAGTGATATCATTTATAGACTGTTCATGACAGAATGTGAAAGAAACCCTATTACAGTCTCTACTTGTTAGAAGTGCTTATAATGCCACAGAGGTTTCAGAGCTATAATAATAGACCGTACCCATAACATAAAATATATCTATATTTCTGTTGGTTCACACTAGTTATCACTCTACCAATAAACAGGTTAGTAAACACTGCCTTGAAGGACGTTAACTTAATTAAGGGAAGATTTGCAGAGTGTGTGTTTTTTTCATTTCTTTGTTAAGAGCTCCAGTTTGGCTTTGGAATTGGGAATGAAAGGGAAAAAAAACCTCTTCAAACTGTGTAAATCCATCAAAGTAGGATTTATCTTAAATAATTAACGGGAAAGCAGACTAAATCTACATGTCCAGCCGAGGAGATATAGTCTGGTTACTACAATGAAAGCTGGGCCTTCTGCCAATTATCCCTGCTAAGTCCATAAATAGGCCCATTAAACGTGCCAATGATCTCTACCTGCACCACAGTCACTGATTTGAGGCATTCCTTCCCCTTCAGCTTGAGCAAACACTGGCTCCGCTCTTTTATATAAATGGCTGCCGAGCAGCAGAACATTATGCACTTATCGGAACAAAAAGGAGGAATGCGACTCTTCAAAAAGAAAGGAGCTATGCTTCGTCAGTCGTAAAATTGAAATGGTGAAAGTTTGGCAAAGTTACACATTGTACGCTTACTCTCAACATTTGTCAAATAAATACTTGCAAATTGTCTCTACAGAAAATAATTTTTTAACAATTCAACTGCCAGCGTACGAGTAACACATTGGGTGAACAATAACATTTATGTGATCACTTCCAGTATTCCATTACTTGTACCAGATCGCCAAGTGCATATACAGACTTTGCATAAACAATTCGGATCGCTTGAAAGGCAGACTAGCATTGGCTAGAATTGTGACGCAATCAATTCTTACATAATAATTGGTGTGCTTGTGTTTGGAGCAATGTTCCTTTTTTTTTACAAAAATATAAATGGACAGAGTGCGTTTTTTTTGTTTAGTAGGTCCACTAATCATCTCACAGAAAATTACAAAATTCAATTTATTATTTAGTGATTATTTACCCAAGAATTTGTTTTCAAAGCTAAAGTCAAGTTTAAAAGTTGACTGCATTGAGTGTGACTATAAATGGACAAATATACCAGAAAATCAAAATGCAATGTTACCCTGTGCAAGTTCCCTCTACTCCGATGTACAAATCAGAGGCTTTAGCAGACATCAATAACAATGAAAAGCTACAAAGTCCACTAGCCTGTAGCTGGTACAAACAGAAAAACCTAAATTTAAATCTTAGGCAGTAACATTTGTATATATGCAGATCATCGTAAGCTCTCTCAGGTTAAATGGGGACTATTGGTGAACGTTTTCAGATTCTACAGAGATGTTTGATTGGGTTCAAGTCCAGGCTCCTGCTTTTCCACTCAACGACTTTCACGGAGTTATTAAAGATATCAATGTATTTATCTGCATTCAACATTTCCCTCAACTTTTACTAGTCTTCCAGTCCATGCTGCTGAAAGACAATCTCAAAGCATGGTGTTACCACCACCACATTTCACTGTTGGGAAGGTATTACACAGGTGATGAGTTTTGCCTGGTTTCCTCTAGACATGCCACCTTGAATTGAGGCCAAACAGTTCAATCTTATTTTCATAAGACCAGAGAGTCTTGTTTCTTATAGCCGGAGAGACCAGTCTGCCATTAAGGCCAGATCGATGTAGCTTTGCAGAGATGGTTGTCTCCCTGCAGATTTTTCCTCATCTCCACACAGGATCTGTGGAACTTGCCAATAGTGACCATCAAACCGTGCCCTCAACTTGCTGGCGCCGCAAACGAGCCACAGGTACCATCCTCCATGTGGTGGGAATGCCCCGGCAAGCACCACATGCTCGACGCCAGGGAGGTGTACTTTCTACATGGACTCTGGAGCTCCCAATGTTGTTGCGCCGCACCAAATAAATCGATCATTTTGCAAGGTGGACCTCTCTTCGGTTATTTCCAGGGACGGGGGGCTGAGAGTGCACATGTTGACAGGAGCCATGGGTACTGCTTGTCATCTCAATTTCTTGATCCATGTCTTCAGGTCATTATGTTTGCTTACTGGTAACGACTTAGTTTTACACTGTGTATATGTATCTGTATTGTTTGCTAGCTTCCAACATTGAGTCTATTTTGATTATATTAATTTTGGAAAATTGTTTGATTTACACTGCTGCCCAAGATAGTGGTCCTACTATGTGACCGATATGTGAATTCAACACATACTTTTCTGCATTTTTTAAAATGTTATTTTCTAATAACATGTATTGATACCACTATCTTCTATTGCTTATACCTGAATAAAAAATAATATACAGTCAGGTCCAGAAATATTGGGACATCGACACAATTCTAACATCTTTGGCTCTATACACCACCACAATGGAGTTGGAATGAAACAATGTGCTTTAACTGCAGACTGTCAGCTTTAATTTGAGGGTATGTACATCCAACTCAGGTGAACGGTGAAGGACTTACAGCATTTTACAGATGTGCCTCCCACTTGTTAAGGGACCAAAAGTAATGGGACAATTGGCTTCTCAGCTGTTCCATGGCCAGGTGTGTGATATTCCCTCATTACCCCAATTACAACGAGCAGATAAAAGGCCCAGAGTTCATTTCAAGTGTGCTATTTGCATTTGGAATCTGTTGCTGTCAACTCTCAAGATGATATCCAAAGAGCTGACACTATCAGTGAAGCAAGCCATCATTAGGCTGAAGAAACAAAACAAACCCATCAGAGAGATAGCAAGAACATTAGGCATGGCCAAAACAACTGTTTGGAACATTCTCAAAAAGAAGGAACGCACCGGTGAGCAAAGCAACACCAACACCACGGAAAACAACTGTGGTGGATGACTGAAGAATTCTTTCCCTGGTGAAGAAAACACCCTTCACAACAGTTGGCCAGATCAATAACACTCTCCAGGAGGTAGGTGTATGTGTGTCAAAGTCAACCATCAAGAGAAGACTTCACCAGAGTGAATACAGAGGGTTCACCACAAGATGTAAACCATTGGTGAGCCTCAAAAACAGGAAGGCCAGATTAGAGTTTGCCAAACAACACCTAACAAAGCCTTCACAGTTCTGGAACAAGCGCCTATGGACAGATGAGACCAAGATCAACTTGTACCAGAGTGATGGGAAGAGAAGAGTATGGAGAAGGAAAGGAACTGCTCATGATCCTAAGCATACCACCTCATCAGTGAAGCATGGTGGTGGTAGTGACATGGCGTGGGCATGTATGGCTGCCAATGGAACTGGTTCTCTTGTATTTATTGATGATGTGACTGCTGACAAAAGCAGCAGAATGAATTCTGAAGTGTTTCGGGCAATATTCTCTGATCACATTCAGCCAAATGCTGCGGAACTCATTGGACGGCGCTTCACAGTGCAGATGGACAATGACCCAAAGCATACTGCAAAAGCAACCAGAGAGTTTTTGAAGGGACAGAAGTGGATTGTTATGCAATGGCCAAGTCAATCACCTGACCTGAATCCCATTGAGCATGCATTTCACTTGCTGAAGACAAAACTGAATGGAAAATGCCCCAAGAACAAGCAGGAACTGAAGACAGTTGCAGTAGAGGCCTGGCAGAGCATCAACAGGGATGAAACACAGCATCTGGTGATGTCTATGCGTTCCAGACTTCAGGCTGTGATTGACTGCAAAGGATTTGCAACCAAGTATTAAGAAGGGAAAGTTTGATTTATGATTATTATTCTGTCCCATTACTTTTGGTCCCTTAACAAGTGGGAGGCACATCTGCAAACTGCTGTAAGTCCTACACCGTTCACCTGAGTTGGATGTACATACCCTCAAATTAAAGCTGACCATCTGCAGTTAAAGCACATTGTGATTGTTTCATTCCAACTCCATTGTGGTGGTGTATAGAGCCAAGGATGTTAGAATTGTGTCGATGTCCCAATATTTCTGGACCGGTTTGTATATTGAGAGGAAAAAAAGTGACCACTGTGTTCTTATTTACCTCTCTTACCATGGTCATTCTCCCCCAGATTGCCTAGTTTGGATAGGTTGCCAGCTCTTGGTAGAGTCCAGGTTGTTCTAACTTTCTACCAATTAAGAATTATGGAGCCAATTCTGTTCTTGAGAATCTTCAATGCAGCCAAAATTTTTGTCCTTGCCCAGATCTGTGTCTCCACACAATCCTGTCTCTGGGCTCTGCAGGTGCGTCCTTTTGAGCTCATGGTTTGGTGTTTGCTCTGATTTGCATTTACAGTTGTGAGACATTATAGAGACAGGTGTGTGCCTTGCCAAATCATATTCAATGTATTGAATATGCCACTTGGAACTCCGATCAAAATGTCGAAACACCAGAAAAATGATCACAAGAAACGGTATTTATCGGAGCCACATTTCAAGTGTCATAGGAAAGGGTCACACACTAGTAGGCACTCATGGGTCTTCAGTAAAAGTTTCGAACCTTTATCAAGTCAATCATATCAGAGAAGACATGGTCCTGATAAAGGTTCAGTGGAGCCGAAACGTGGACGCTATAATTGGACTTTGAAATAAATTTTTCCTGGTTTCACCTTTAATGAAGATTCGCGAGGGCCTGCTAATTTTTCTCTGTGGACTAATATGTTTATATTTTATATATTTATTTATTTGCAAAGTATTTTACCAGGAAGGATACATTGAGATTTCTCTCGTTTTCAAGTATGTCCTGTGTTCAAGAACATTGAAATTTTACAGTTGTTACAGAAATACACAGGGTTATCCAAAGAGATTCGAAAAGTCACCGCAGGTTCGGTGACTTTTCGTTCTCTTCAATTCGGTTCCTTTTGCCGATTGCATTTCGGTGACCCTGCGGTGTATTCAGCAAGCACCACAGGGTCCCCGAATTGCAGGGAAAAGCTGCCGCAAACCTGACGAAAACTCACCGAATGCACGCTGAAAAACAAGCAAAAACATCTGGATTAACCTTCGAAAAACCCGAACAGGAGCCGAAAAGGAGCCGAATCACACAGAGCCGAAGCACACAGAGCCGAATCAGACAGAGCCGAAGCAGCTGTGACGTAGAGGAGGCAGTGAATAAATTAGAAAAAACCATTTGTATGAATCTGGGAAAATGAAACGCTGTTTGCAAAGAAACTACTGAGCGAAAATGTCTGAAATTTTCACAGGAGGTCCAGGGAATGATAATAAAGAGGGCTGTTACAAAAAAAATAAGTAAACTGAAAAAAAGAAAAAAAAAAAAATCGGACTTTTAATTTTTTTTTTAAAAATTCAGAAAAATGCTTAAAGTATCCTAAAAAATCTATAAATAAAGAGACTTTTTGCTGCAGAATTTTATAATGAACGGTTTATTAGATATTGAATTAAAACGGGGATATTTTTAACATTGAAGCCTATGGGATTCTCCTGAATAAATTTGCCGTATTAAACCACCGAATGGCAGGGCATTAGGGGAACCTTTCACTGCTGGTTTGTGTTCTCTGAATAGCCGAAGCAGTGCTTTTTCATGGGGATTTCACTGCCCTCGAACAGGGACCGAACAGGCACCGTATGTTCAGGCAATTCGCCAGGATTTGGCGAATTGCCTGCTCTCTGGATAGCCGAATGGCCAGGAAAGGTAACCGAACGATGATTTTCAGCATTCGGTTACCTTTCTCAAGCAATTCGGATCTCTTTGGATAACCCTGACAAAGTAATAAATGCAAGATATTACAAAAAAATAACACAAATTTACAGATTAACACAGAAAATAAATATGTAGGAAATATAGTCACTATGTATCTTGTTCACAGGTGCATTCTGTATTGAGGTATGTTAATAGGGAGCTCTTGAGTGATGTGATGTGATACTGGGGGAAGATTAGATGGCGTCTGGGAGGCTATTCCATAATTGTGGTGCTCTGTAGGAAAAGGAGGATCGAGACACTTTCTTTATGTATTGTGGGATTGCAAAAAAGGTGCTGGTCCTGGATCGGAGGTTATAGGATGAGGGAACTGAAAGGGGAAGCAGCCTATTCAGGTAGGGTGGTAGCTTCCCAGAAAATCTCTTAAACACCAGGTTGGAAAGGTGAAGAGTGTGTCTGGATTCCAGCGATGGCCAGTTTAGCTCTTTTAACATGTCACAATGGTGGGTCATGTAGTTACCAGTGGCGTCACTAGGGTTGGTGTCACCCGGTGCGGTAACTTATGGTGTCACCCCCCCCCCCGAATTTTACGGGGTTTTTTTTTTAACTACTTTTACTCATAAGTCAGTACTCCCATATAAAACTGAATGCTCATAATACACGGCGCCCATTACTGTGAGGTTTATTGCTGTGGAGCTCTCTCATATGCTCATACACAAATTTTGGCAAACTGACAGCAAGTACGGTGCCTGTTCGAAGGCAGTGAAAGTCCCCATAGAGAAGTAATCTGTTCAGAAACACTGAACAGCAAAGAAATGTCCTGATGTCCGGTGTTTTAATTCGGCAGGTTTATTCAGGGCGAACGAACCCCATAGGTTTCAATGTTAAAAATATTCCTGTTTTTATCCAATATCTAATAAACCATTTATTCTTTTAACCCATAGTAAAAAAATCTCTTTATTTATTGATTTTATTTTTTAGTATCTTTTAGGCATTTTTCAAAGAAAATTCTATTTTTTTCTTCTAATAGCAATTTTTCATTTTTTCTGTAATAGATCTTTTTATTATCATTCATAGGAACTTAGATGTTAATTCCAGACATTTTCATTCAGTAGTTCTTTTTAAAACAGCAGGCGACGGGTTTGCAGCAGCATTCGGTGGCTGATTCCCTGCATTTCAGGGACCCTGTGGTGAATTCACTGGGGAAATTTGATTCCCCAAAGTGCGGGGAACAACAGAACACATACAGGGTTATTCAGAGAGAGGTGAAAAGCAGGAGAATGACTGGAGAATGGAAAATGCTAGGTCAAAATAGCCGATTTGGAAAGTGAGATGAATGGGAGAATTTTTCTGATTTGGCTATTTTGACTTAGAATTTTCCATTCTCCAGTCATTCTCCTGCTTTTCACCGCTCTTTGAATAACCCTGTAAATGTCTGCGTCATTTCGGTGCTCTGTGAATATCCTCTTTGTGGTGTTTTTTTTGCCACCCCCTGGAAAGTGCCAGCCTAGGCCTTGCCTACCCAGGACATACTTGAAAATGAGAGAATTCTCAATGTATCCTTCCTGGTAAAATATTTTTGTGTAAATAAAAATAATAATTTATAGGGTGTCACCCTAGGGGGTGGTGTCACCTGGTGCAGGCCGCACCCCCCACCCCCCTAGCGACGCCCCTGGTAGTTACATTGTAGCACAAAGCGGCAGAATGAATTATACAATGTAGTAGTAGTTCTCCTATAGCAGAAGAAAAAGTTGAACTGATTGCTTAATACGTTAAAAGTTCTAAAAAGTGTAACAGACAAGACATGCTTCTTTCTATGTAAAGGATGGATATGTTGGAGGTAGAAGCTGTGTGTCAGCATTGTGGTAAAGGGTAAGAAGAATGATTTTTGTAGAGATGTAAGGTGGGAAACAGGTGACATTGAAGACGAGGACAGTCATATGAGAATATTAACTGTGAGAATATGACCCAGTGACTTCTAACAACAAGTGAATGGGCTTAAGCTGACTAAGGGTTGTTTGCATCAGAATTAATTAGCCAGAGGGTTGCTGACCCTGTAGAGAAATAAAACCTCCCACACAGCTTAAAAGGATTAAAAGGGCCTCTGTTTTAGAGAAAATCTATTATGTGCCTTTAATAATGTAAGAAATTATGTCTGCTAATGGCCGTTAATAAAGTGGTGAGGCTGAAGCATATAGAACCATGAAAGTACAGTACATATTTCTGGAAAAACAAAGCTTGACAGGATAATAAATCATCAACCCAATCAAACTAAAAAAATTTTTTTTTTTCTTCAGGTGCAATGTCCCTGAAATATTCTCAAAGGGCGCCAGTGCTTTTCGTTTTGCCTTCAAACCCATTTTAAGGTAGCTCGAAGCTCTACACAAAAAATAGTTCCCATGTAACATTTATAACCATATCTAGTAAAACATTATCAAAACGAGTCACTTTTTTTATATTTCCACAGTATGCTTCAGAGAAATGATGTCTTATTTGAATTTTTACTAGACTCTCCAGAATTTTTTTTACTAGATATTGATCACAGTTCTAATAGAATATAATTGTAATTTTGACTTTTAACTACTTTCAGTAAATATATAAATGCACATAAAGCAATAAGGACACATACCTTGTATGACAGAACGTTCTGGAATTGTTTACTGAAAAGAAAAAAACAACAAGATCAATGGCATTTTTGTACAATATTATATTATTTTCCCCGATGCTCCAGTACCTTCATACTTAATAATATACAATTCATATTCTACATAATAGTATTAAGAATTCATTTTATATAATATTAATACTTTTTATATTATATAGAATATATTAATACCTAGCACTACAATGGTGGAAAAAGGATGAGATTTCATTCCAAGCCCAGGAGCTAGCAGACACAGGACTACAACATTTTTTCATCTGGCCACTAAACGAATTGATAATTAACACAATACTTTACATGGCTCCTGAAAATGTGCACTTGGCTTCAAAGGTTTTCTATAGGTTCATAAACTTAGTTTAGTTTGTCAAGGCCTGCTTTAACTCATCTAAAATTTATTAATCAGCTCTCATTCATGTTTTTCAAGGAAAAATTGACTAATAAGCCAAAAACGCCTCTCACCTTTGCCAGTTTTTTGATCCAATCCTCAGTCTCACATAGTGAGCACACAGGCAGAAATCCGAATCCTTGGTCTGTTACAGAGGATTCAGATCTCATGCAGCCTTATAGCAAATGCCGCAAGCGGCCGCCATAGCAGGGGATGGTGATCGCACCGCAAGCTACATTCCTGCTGCAGAAACGTCATTCCCGCTGCAGGAGAAGTGCGAGAACACCATTCCCACGCGTTCCTGCAGGACTCGAGCCCTGGACTAACGTTCCAATAATTCTTTTCTTGAGGTGTATAGCTTCCAGACCTGAAGAAGAGTTATACTCGCGACGGCTTGTCGAGAGTAACGTTAGTCCAATAAAAAAAGATATCACTACGTACTGCTATACTCGTGATTATATCTCACTCGTGTGTCAATAGGAACTGGCAATGTAACTACTAACACATTTTTAGTAAAGAAAGAAAATATTTAACACAAATTAGTTTACCTTCGTGGAAATGTGGTCTTGACTGTGTTTTGGATAAAGCCATAGCAGCACGGACAGATGATAAATGCGGCTATTGCTTTGATGCAGTGTTCAATCACCATATCTGTAGCCACTCCACATGCATGCAGTGCGACCTACAAAGACACAGACCATGCTATTGTATAAAATATGTCAACTTGGCTAAGGCACGAGCAAACTGGACTCACCGTACCGAAAACCCATTCATCCCCTAATCTTTGGGCTTTGACGTTTTATTTTAATTTTTTTGCATTCCTCATCTTTTATACATCTATTAAAATATCCAAATATCTTCCATGGTATCTCTTTAAAATGTTCGTTGCTATATTTTATTATTAAAATTAGGGATGCACCGATACCGATACTAGTATCGGTATCGGGGCCGATATTGCCGTTTGCACGAGTACTTGTTACTCGTGCAAACGGCCCGATACATCCCGCCGATACCGGAAGCCGGCGCTGGGCCGGCTTGCCGGTATCCGCGGGGCTGGGGAAGCTGGCCGCGTGCATGAAAAGCACGCGGCCAGCGTTCCCCTCCGGCGCGCCAAATACTCACCCTTCCTGAAGGTCCGGTCGCTGGGCAGTGATGCGTTCCCGCGGCCACTGGGCGCTCCTGTGACGCTGCCTCTCGGCTGGAGGCAGCGTCACAGATGCGCCCGGCGGCCACGTGACCGCATCACTGCCCAGAGACCGGAACTTCAGGAAGGGTGAGTATTTGGCGCGCCGGAGGGGAACGCTGGCCGCGTGCTTTACATGCACACGGCCAGCTTCCCCAGCGTTCGAGCTGGGGGTAAATCCATGAGGCCTGGGGGTAAATCCATGAGAGCTGCAGGCAAATCCATGAGAGCTGGGGCAAATCCATGAGACCTGGGGGCCAATCCATGAGACCTGGGGGCAAATCCATGAGACCTGGGGGCAAATCCATGAGACCAGGGGGCCAATCCATGACACCTGGGGGCCAATCCATGACACCTGGGGGCCAATCCATGAGACCTGGGGGCCAATCCATGAGACCTGGGGGCCAATCCATGAGGCCTGGGGGCAAATCCATGAGACCTGGGGGCCAATCCATGAGACCTGGGGGCAAATCCATGAGACCTGGGGGCAAATCCATGAGACCTGGGGGACATCCATGTGAGCTGGGGCAAACCCATGTGAGCTGGGGGCAAACCCATGTGAGCTGGGGGCAAACCCATGTGAGCTGGGGCAAATCCATGAGACCTGGGGGCAAATCCATGAGACCTGGGGCAAATCCATGTGAGCTGCGGTCGATCTCATATAAATTTTTATATGAGGTCTGTTCCTATTGGAAAGTGTCACATGACATCAAATAAAAGTATCGGTACTTGGTATCGGTGAGTACTTTTAAAAAGTATCGGTACTCGTACTCGGTCTTAAAAAAGTGGTACCGGTGCATCCCTAATTAAAATAGAGGTCTGCGCCTGGGGTGTGAATGCGGTCTGCGCCTGGTGTCTGCATGAGGTCTGCGCCTGGGTATACATGTATCAAAGGTCTGGGTATACATGCATCTGAGGTCTGTGTGGGTATACATGTATCTGAGGTCTGGTGTCTGTGGGTATAGAATATATATCTGGTGTCTGTGTGTTTGTGGTCAGGTTGTGTGCAGACTGTGCAGTGGGTAAATGGGGTGCCTAGCCATACATTTTAATATTAACATAAACTGGACAGACTTTCAGCAAAATCCTAAATTATTTATTGGAAAGCGGTCACATGACATTAAATAAAAGTATCGTATCGGTGAGCAGCTGAAAACAGTATCGGTACTCGGTCTTAACATATTGGTATCGGTGCATCCCTACAAATAACACACTGAAATGTATTTCTAATAACACAGTCATACCTCCCAGATTTTGAACTTGCACACAGCATGGACAGCACACCTTTAAATTTATCCTGACATGGTTGTTGCTCAAGTGACAACTGCACTTATTCTAAAATACATTACAGAAAAGGTAACCATAAAAGTAAAAGAGATATGAGATGTACTGGTTTGTGTAAGTGGAAACACTGCAAAAACATGTTTTTTGAAAACGTACAGCATCTTTATAATATACAGTGGAGAGTATTAAAGGATTGATGTGAAAGTCTACAAATAATCTTATTTGAAGATTATTCAGCTTAATTGAATAATTCCAGATCCATTAATTCCCTTTCTCAATGACATCAGGTTATTACATTTACAAAAGTTTGTCTGGATGTCAAGGGCCATATTTTGACAACATTGTATAACTCATTCTGTTGCTTTGTGCTACAATGTAACTACATGACCCACCATTGTGACATGTTAAAAGAACTAAACTAGCCGTCGCTGGAATCTAGACGCACCCTTCACCTTTCCAACATGGTGTTTAAGAGCTTTTCTGGGAAGCTGCCACCCTACCTGAATAGGCTGACTGCCCCCGGCAGTTCCCTCATCCTATAACCTCAGATCCAGGACCTGCACCTTACTTGCAATACTACAATACAAAAAGAAAGTGGCTCGATCCTCATTTTCCTACAGAGCACCGCAAATATGGAATAACCTCCCAGACGCCATCAAATCTTCCCCCAGTCTAAAGTCCCTTAAGAGTTCCCTATTAACATACCTCAATACGAAATGCACCTGTAAACATGTAACATAATGACTTTATTTCCTCCATATTTATTTTTCTGTTAATCTGTATATTTGGTCTTGTGTTAATATCTTGCATTTTACTATTTTGTATTTCTGTAACCACTCAATGTTCTTGAACCCAGGACATACTTGAAAACGAGAGAAATCTCAATGTATCCTTCCTGGTAAAATCCTTTATAAATAAATAAATAAAATAAATAAACGTTGTTAAGAAAAAGGGTCTAGACATTATCTTAAAGGGATAATAGAAGGTTAAAACAGGAGGGGTTTGGAAACAGAAGAGTTAAACATTAACCCATCCTGAGCCCCTCCACACTCCCTCCTGTTTTAACCATTTGCTTCCTTTAAAAACTAACCTAAAGCTGATCTCCCTTTAAGCCCGACAGGATATGACATGCTTCCAGCTCTGCATGTTATGTGACTGTATGGGGGCTGGGTGGTTCACCTAATCCAGGGGCTGTCCATGCAGGAAAGCTTTGATACCATTGAATGGGGCTGGTATCTGATGTGCTCCACAATAATAGCTATGTTATTAAATAAAATTAATTTAGAATCAATTTGCAATTAATAGTTGAAAAGTTAATGTTTTTAAATAATTTATGTAGGATCTGCATTTCCCGTTTAAAAAAAAAAAAAAAAAGAGGAAAAAAAGTGCATCCTCCACTATGTTAATTTACTTTACTCGGAAGTTTGGACGTCATTATTGATGCCCTTGGAGTCAAAAACAAGTCCGTTAATAATTTTTCCCCTAATATTTTAAAACCTGCAAGTTTATAATCTAAAATTCTACCATTACATTACCTCACCTGAGTAGATGTCACTTATCTCCTATATAGGTCTAAACCCTGTATGCAGGCAATCTATACTACACTGCCGGTCCTTTAATCCTATCATAGATATACAGACAGACAGACAGAGCCAGATACCAGGGGTTAATTGCCAGGGGTCTGATGCCAGATCGAGTTGTCAGCCAAGTGCCAGAGTTCGGATACCAGGTCGGGTAGTCAGCCAAGTGCCAAGGGGTTAACAGCCAGGGGAATGGCCAGACAAGTCAAGGTCATACACAGGTGAGCAAAAGATATGAATCCTTAAGAACGCAGTAAGAGGAGTGGAAACCACGTCAGGGCAAGGCACCAGTGTTCAGTCGTCTGGTTTTAAACTTGGCGGGCGCGACCCAAAGCTGCGTTCGGTGGTTACGTCACTCAGCAGTTGGCCAGCGAGCAGCGCCCTGATACAGGACCAGGAGCGCAGTACGTGACAGCAGAGCCCTCTACACCTATTGTGTCAATGGTTTCGTGGGTGGTTTTAACCCTCGCGTGAATGTTTTTTTGCTCCGGCGCAAATGTTTGCATGAAGATTGTACTTTAGCCCTAAGATGCTTGCAAGGAATCTGTCAGACAGATCTAGATGTTGCAATGCAATGGTGATGTATATTATTTTTCTTTAAATGGTATTATTGTTTCTTTAAATTGTCTTCTCTTATACAAGTAAATGGTTTCTTTAAATTGTCTTTGAATAAACTGTCAACTCATCTTGACGTGTCTCTTCTTTCTTTAAATTGATCAAATCCACAAGAACCCTTGTTCAGAAACTTCTCTGAGCAAAACAGTGTAGATTCTACATACTGCAGGGCAGTGCGTTTCACACACTGCCGACAGTGGGCACTATTCCCTTCGTAAAGCTAGCGTTAGCGCTAATGTATGTGAGCGTTAATGATACGTTAAATGCCTTTATCGCCTGCCTCACATATTACATTCCGAACACTAATGGGTTAAAAAACCCTTGGCGAATCAGTGATTGCATTCGCTTCCACGAACTTACTGTACTTTGCACTACCTATACTTAACATGGGGAGCGGAAAGAGTAATTAGCATTAGGATTACAATGCCCTAACGCTAATTAATGCACCGCTGTGGTAAATAAAAAGATAACCACAGCTTGAAGCTGGTGCTAACTGATATTGCTTCTGCAGAATCAGTTAGCAACAGCTGAACCCCCTCCCCCTCCCGAAAAATCAGATACTCACCTCTCATCATGCGACTGGATGGACGGCCTGATCCACGACTTCCGCCCGCCGGGATCTGAGTAGGACTGGGGACAAGTCGTCCCCAGTCTCCCTCCGCGAACCACTCCGCAGCCCTGCACGATATCGTGAGAGAGAGATTCGTGCAGGTCACGTGGCCTGGCACCAAAACCCTCCATGGAGTCTTATACTCGTGGCAGCTTGGAAGCGCTGCTGCAAATATCAAGGAGGGAAAGGGGGGTTTGTGAGGGTCCTGAGGATGAGCAACAGCACTAGTGGGCTGCTCTACGGTGGGTGTCAGCTCAGGTCTCACAAGGTTTTAGCTTGCTTGTGCCATTACAGGGACGAATGCTCCATATGCAAATCAGTCTGCTCTCACCCAATGAGGGTGGCCAGCATAGGCGTGCGCACGGGGTGTGCCGGGTGTGCCTGGGCACACCCTAATGCCGGCCCCGGCACACCCCGCAGGCCCGCGGAAGACTCTGGGTCCCGGCTGGCCGCATCCAACGGATAGCCGCCGGGACCCTTCAATTCCGCAGGCCTGGAGGCAGCCTCCACTTCCCTGGTGGTCCGGTGGATGTGGGTGCTGCACCGCAATCTGTGCTTACAGACCACAGTGCACGTCCCACAGCGAGTGACTGGCCACGAGCTGAGCGCCGGCGATTGCTGATGACCTGTCATCTGACCGCCGGCGCTTACTGACTGACACACACAGCACATTACTAGGGGTTTATTTCTGTGGATTTTGTGATACGCTCGCACACACAGCACATTACTGGGGGTTTATTTCTGTGGATTTTGTGATACGCTCGCACACACAGCACATTACTGGGGGTTTATTTCTGTGGATTTTGTGATACTCTCACACACACAGCACAATACTGGGGGTTTATTTCTGTGGTTTTTGTGATACGCTCACACACACAGCACAATGCTGGGGTTTATTTCTGTGGATTTTGTGATACGCTCACACACAGCACATTACTGTGGGTTTATTTCTGTGGATTTTGTGATACGCTCGCACACACAACACAATACTGGGGGTTTATTTCTGTGGATTTTGTGATATGCTCATACACACAGCACAATACTGGGGGTTTATTTCTGTGGATTTTGTGATACGCTCACGAACAGCACATTACTGGGGGTTTATTTCTGTGGATTTTGTGATACGCTCACACACACAGCACATTACAGGGGGTTTATTTCTGTGGATTTTGTGATACGCACACAGCACATTCCTGGGGGTTTTTATTGCTGTGGATTTTGATACGCTCATACACAGAGCACATTACTGGGGGGTTTCATTGCTGTGGATTTTGTGATACGCTCATACACAGAGCACATTACTGGGGAGTTTTATTGCTGTGGCTTTTGTGATACGCTTATACACAGAGCACATTACTGGGGAGTTTTATTGCTGTGGATTTTGTGATACGCTCATACACAGAGCACATTGCTGAGTTTAATTGCTGTGGATTCTATGATATGCTCATACACGTTGCACATTACTGTGAGTTTTATTGCTGTGGATTCTGATACGCCCATACACAGCAAACATTACTGTGAGTTTTATTGTGGAGCTCTGTGACACGCTCATACATACCGCACATTACTGTGTGTTTTTATTGCTGTGGATTCTCTGCTACGCTCACACACATACCACACACTACTGGGAGTTTTATTGCTACATACCCCCGGGGTGTAGGGGATATATAGTTATGTGAACGTATGGCTGTGTGTGTAAATGCAGGTATTTGTCTTTAAACAGGCTGCTGTGTGCAAAATTCGGCACCCGTGTCCTTGTCTCAGCCCGGCGTTGCCCCCTTGCCCTGCATCCAAAAGGCTGGTATTGCTGCTAGAATCGCTGCTATATCTTCTGCCTGCACTGCACAAAGTAAGAATAGTGAATAAAGCATCGTGAGATACAGGTAGGAGACTAAATATTGGTGCTTGGCAACAAGACCTTAACCTCCCTGGCAGTCCGATTTTGACATTTTTATACGTCAAAATCAGTGCATTTATTCAGCCCCCTGGCTGTTTTCCCGCGTGTGGCTCGCGGTTAAATTTCAATGCTGAAAGCAGTAACCCCGAGCCACACCTGGGCTGTTACATACCTGTCACTGCGTTCCCTCGCTGTCCTCTCGCAGTCACCTCCGGCCAATCACGGCGTCCTGGTTCCTGTTGCGAGTGGCTGATTCCCTGCACTTTGGGGGCCCTGCGGTGAATGGTGAATTCACCGCAGGGTGGGGCAATTTGATTCCCCGAAGTGCAGGGAACAACAGTCAGCGGCATTTCAATGCTCTGTGAATGACCCCTATAGTAATGATATATTTTGGCTGAATGCGTGAGTGTGTGTGTATGTTCGCATAAGGGTGCGTGAGTATATTTTATATATATATGTGTGTGTTTTGAACTTTTGGGTGCACACCCTAATGCAATAGGCTGCGCACGCCTATGGTGGCCAGTACTGATTGCCAAGGACGTCATCCCTGCACGAGAGGTGCAGCGACACTCGACGATCGTTTCGGCCTTGTTAGGCCTCGTCAGGAGGGTATAGCTGACACCCCTCTAGGCACATCAAGCAAAAGGGTCCACATCTGGATGACCCTGTATAGTTATAGTGAGAGAAAGGGGGGTTTGTGAGGGTCCTGAGGACGAGCAACAGCACTAGTGGCCTGCTTTACGGTGGGTGCCCGCTCAGGTCTCACAAGGTTTTAGCTTGCTTGTGCCATGACGTCCTTGGCGGTCAGTACTGGCCACCCTCATTGGGTGAGAGCAGACTGATTTGCATATGGAACTTTCAAGCTAAAACCCTGTGAGACCTGAGCGGGCCCCACCGTAGAGCAAGCCACTAGTGCCGGTGCTCGTCCTCAGGATCCTCACCCCCCCTTTCTCTCACTATAAGTTTAAAAGGTCATCCAGACGTGGACCCCTTTGCTTGATGTGCCTAGAGGGGTGTCAGCTATACCCTCCTGACGAGGCCTAACAAGGACGAAACGATCGTCGGGGTTGCTGCACCTCTCGTGCAGGGATGACGTCCTTGGCAATCAGTACTGGCCACCCTTTTTGGGTGAGAGCAGACTGATTTGCATATGGAGCATTCATCCCTGTAATGGCACAAGCAAGCTAAAATCTTGTGAGACCTGAGCGGGCCCCACCGTAGAGCAGGCCATTAGTGCCGTTGCTCGTTCTCAGGACCCTCACAACCCCCCCCTTCTCGCACTATAAATATCCAGGAGGGCAGCGCTGCGTTATAGGGCAGGCTGCTGAATCAGCGCCTGCCCTGTAATATGGTGCTAGAACACGGACACTAATCGGAAACCTGCAGATGCAGGCTTTCCCCGTTACGTGTCCCCGTTTTAACGCAGGGCACAAAATAGTGCCCAACATGTATACATTATTTATCCATGAAAACCGTGGAGACTGACACTACTACTAATTTCTAATACATCTAAAAAAAAAAAAAACAACTATTTGCCATCTGCCCAGACATCCATGCTTATACAATGGGAATAAAAGGAATCTTAAAATATAGGAGATAGATTGCTCACATGAACATTTCACTCATTTGGCATGTGATCCAGGAAATGCAATCCCCTACACTGGATTCAGAGGTTTCTGGGTGGAGTTATAATACAGTTACAGGCAATACAGCGCCAGCATATTCCGTAGTGCTTTACAATAGGGGAACACAAACAGGAGACGTACATGAAACATGATGAAAAGACGACCCTGCCCGTAGGATGACAGTCCAGGTAATACAGCACTTAACCAGGTGCTCAGCCAGACATCATATCAGCTATGGAGCCTTTTTGGGACTGAGACTGCAGGGACAGAGTCTTCACCCTATAACAGTATAATAAGATGATGTTCTTATGATGTTTACAGTATTCCTTTGATAATTAAATAGCGAGTTACTGGTGCTGAATTGAATTTAGTAAATAGGTTTATATTGTGATGGTTTCAATCAGCTTTAGACGGGTGGTTATAGTTTCTAGGGACTTTCTGCGGTTCGTACATTTATGTTAAGGTGGAATTTGAACAAGGCTCATAATCCACCCCCTGCATTACTTATCTATATCTTATTGTGGGAGAACAGACCCTGACAGCTTGCTTTCATCACTGGTTTAAAACACATTACAGGTCAGCATTCCTCCATCTTTATGTGACCTGTTCATCTGGTACCATGTTTACCCAAGTTGCGCCTTCGAAAAAGAAAAAAACCTGAGAATTCCTCAGTGACACGTGCTTGGAGACAGGTTTATCAAAACAGATTGAAAGCAGAAAAAAACAAATCTAGATTGTTCATTCATCCTTTGAAATTATAAACATGGGTGCTATTTAATAATTTATTAAAGTTACATGGAAGCACATATGTCCACGTCTGGTTACTCATGTAAACAAAATATCTTGGATGTTTTCTGCATTTAATCATTAATTTCCTTGCTGATATGACCGTTCACGACAATGTCCAATTACTGATGCTGGTGTCTGCAGTAATGTGCATAAGAAAAGAAAGCCAAGCTGTGTTGTTACCGAGTGGATACATCTAAGTAAAATTCTATTTTCACAGTGCCAGTATTCCTGGGACTGATTAAAGTGCCAGCAAACTGCCCCCCATTTATAATTCTTTATTATGGGGGTCTTACAAACACAAAATGCATTGCCCATCATTTAGGGTATAATGCTAGTTCATGTACTTGAAAAATTGCCCTAAGGCTGGCGGCACACTAGCAAACATTTAGCGTCCGTCGTAGCTTTATAAAGGGTCAAATAAACCCACCACACGAAGCACCTGCGCACTTTTTCACGGACAGGCAAAGCATAAAGCCATGGATGCAAAAACAACATCGACGTGAAAAAGCTAAATGGATGCAGAAACATCGCCGCCATGGATTTTCCTAGGGTGTGGAGACATCAGATGTTACGGAAGCACTTTATGCAGTACTCACAATATCTCCCGTGAAAAAGTGCGTCCGTAACGGACACAGTACAGTATGCTCGTTTGCCGCCTGCCTAAAGGTTAATAAAGTAGCGTTAGGTTTCTCGCCCACCCATCAAAAGCAGGGGACAATTTAACATTTAGGTAGAAATATACATGTAGAAGTTAACACCACACCTTGATAGACTCAGAATACTTATTATGCACAGTAGGGGCCCTATTCCAATGTTGGTGTTAAATGGCGGATGCTAATGGAAAAACCGGAGCACCTGTCATTCAACACCACTAATACGACAGAGCCGCTATCTCAGCAGTTCCAGCCGTAATACTGCTGAGGTGTTAAACACACGGTGCTAGGTGCTGCGGGTGTTATCTGCCCCAGGAGTCCATGGGACTTCATGGAGACAAAACACAAGCTCCTGCGAATAAGATCAGGCCGGGCGGTGAAGTATTATTTGTTCCCAGTGTACCTCTGCTATGGAGCGAGGAAGTGGCAGATCTCGCTGCTCTATGCACCAAGGGATTTGAGGTGCGTATTCTGTTTTTTGGTGGGGTTAGATCATTGTGTTATGTGATTGCAATTCTGCACAATCACGTTATGATTGACGGCTATGCTACGCTTAATGGCAAGACTGGAATGGGGCCCTAGATGTGTTTAAAAATGTAACAAGGAGAACCAAACACCCCTATATAACTAGTGTTCTTGCACTAATTTATTTACACATAGCATACAGTGGTAATGCAAAAACATGTTGCGATATTCAATAAACTAGCTTTGCAGTAGTTAGGATGCTGCAGTAAACATTGGGGAGGCACATGTTTTGGAATTATTTTTATACTGCAGGCTGCAATGCTGGCAATTGGCTCACTTAGAGATTTGTATACAAGCCATATGTGCATATGTTAAGAGAGCTACACTCTTTAAATCATCGTGTGATGGGGAAAATACTATTCTAGCTTGCAACCCCGACGGTTTTAATTCATGTCATACTATAGCCACAAGATCTTCAAATATATCCTATTAAAATATAAATAACTTCTGAAAATGACAAAATGAGTAATTTACCACTAAGTACTGTTTCTTTTACAGTGCAGATCTAAGCATGTGGTATGCACTTGTCTCACACACACGCACACACTACCTTCAAGTGCCTGACACTGGTTGGCTTAGCGTGACAGCACTAGACTTAATTAAAGAGATCGACCTTATTAAGAAGGGAATAGGTTTCTGGCATCTTGTTACAGGAGCTTTTATAGAACATATTTCCTTACAATTGCTGATTAAAGGTGACTAATTATGAAAAATATTCTCCTTCTGCTTGACGCACACGCAGATCACGTTGCTACTAATAAAAAACAGTCCATTTTAATCTGACACATGCTCAGCCTCTGCGAGCATTCCAGCCGTCCTCCATCTGCTGCAGGATTATAACACATTGCCAACGCTTAAAAAAAGCCTGTGTATTCTCTTTAAATAAGATCTACTGAAGCATAAACTACTGTCATAACATTTAAAGATAGTTTATCACCATGTCACTACATCCCTCTAAAAATTACTCCTTTAAGAAGATGGTCAAAAACAGGGACCACCCCATCCCAATCATCTCTATCTTTAGAAACATGGGTATTTTGACCGACAAAACCCACACTAACGACGGTCCCCACTGCCTGTCCTCAGTAATCAAATACACCCCAGTCCGCCCCCTAAGATCCAGCAATGACCTGCTCCTAGTGTACTCTATCATCACCTCTTAACATGCCAGATTGCAGGACTTTTGTCGTGTGGCGCCAAACCTATGGAACGCACTTCCTCACCCTATCAGACCTGTACTCCCAACTATAGAAAGCATCACGTCTGTCGAAGTGTCTGTACATGCATCATAGTGGTTTGATGCCGAGCAAAAATCTGCGTCCGTTCTCACATGCCTGAAAAAAGTGCGTGCGTACTCCAAATGTTACAGGATCCTAAGTCTCCTGGAAGTTCTGCAAGTCTTCAAGAAGTGAATGCGAGCTTCCTGACTCGTCGTCTGCCAATAGCCAGCCCCCTGAACGAGCTCCACCCCGCTGTCCTGATATCACTGCTGATGCACCACGCGATTCTCACATTCTGAACGTGGGGAGAATCGTGCGGCGCCTCTGCAGTGACATCAGGATGGGGCGACGACAGGGTGGAGCCTGTTTGGGGGGCTGACTATCGGTGGATTATGCACTGCATCAGTCACCTTGTTGCAAGTAAAGACGATGGGTGGCAGGCGGCCTCATACGAACAACTGCAATCATTCTATAATATTTATTTAGGGACAGTACTACTAGTAGAGCAGAGCACCCTGGCCTGAGGGGTATCCTGACTGTGTTAAAAGAACCTCAGAGGGGGTATCTATCCTAATTGTGTTGTAATACAGAGAAAGAGATTCAGAGGGGGTATTATATCCTGACTGTCTAATACAGAAAGCGATCTTCACAGGGAGTATCCTGACTCTGTTATACAGAGAGAGAGAGCCTCAGAGGGGGTATCTATCCTGACTGCGTTGTTATAGAGAGAGAGAGCCTTAGAGGGGGTATTATATCCTGACTGTGTTATACAGAGCGAGAGAGAGCCTTAGAGGGGGTATTATATCCTGACTGTGTTATACAGAGAGCGAGAGCCTCAGAAGGGGTATCTATCCTGACTGCGTTTTTATACAGTGAGAGCGCCTTAGAGTGGGTATTATATCCTGACTGTGTTATACAGAGAGAGAAAGAGCCTCAGAGGGAGTATCCTGACTGTGTTAGAGAGAGAGCGAAAGAGAAAGCGCCTCAGAGGGGGGTTTCTAGTGGTCGATACCGAAACCGAAAATTTGGGATCGGTTCGGTCGAAAACCAATACCGAAACTGAAAATCAGACATGAGAACCTGGGCCTGGAGGCCGGGCCGAGCCGGGGACTTGCCTGAGCCTGGAGGCCGGCCGAGCAACCTGCAGGCCCAGGTTCGGATGGCTGATTGGTTGCACCTACATACTCCCCTACATCCTCCTACTTTGGCCCTGAGCTCCAGCGGTGACAGTCCCGTGGAGACAGTCCTCCGGGTGTCGCAGGCTGCTCGGCCGGCCTCCAGGCTCAGGCGAGCCCCCGGCTTGGCTAGATCCTTCAAAGCTCAGGCGAGCCCCTGGCTCGGCGGGGCCTTGAAGGCCCAGCCAAGCCGGGGACTCGCCTGATCCCGAAGGCCTGATCCTGGAGGCCAGCCGAGCAGCCTGCTCGGTCGGGCCTCCAGGCCCAGGTTCGGTTGGCTGCACCTACATACTCACCTACATCCTCCTACTTTGGCCCTGAGCTCCAACGGTGGCAGTTGGTGGAAGCCTTTGACCCTGCAGACAGCCGGGTCAAAGGCTTCCGCCTCTGCAACGTCATCCTTGCATCTGACGGAGAGCGGGAACCAGCTGCCGTAGGACTGTCACAGCTGGAGCTCAGGGCCGAAGTAGGAGGATGTAGGGGAGTATGTCGCCTACACATACTCACCTGCATCGGACCCGAGTCCTCCACCGGTGGCAGTCCTCCTGCATCCAGTGTCCGCTCTCTGTGTCGGTCGCCGGGATGACTGCCACCGGTGGAGGACTCAGGGCCGATGTAGGTGAGTATGTGCAACGCTCTCACCCCCCCCCCAACAAAATCCGTCACCTGGGCCTGGAGACCTGCCTGAGCCCCCTGCTCAGCCGGCCTTCAGTCTCAGGTGAGCCCCGTGCTCGGCTGGGTCTCCAGGCTGAGCCGGGGACTCGCCTGAGCCTGGCCGAGAAGGCAGCTTGGCCGGCCTCCAAGCTCAGATGAGCCCCAGGCCCGGCCTGGAGGCCCAGCCGAGCACGGGGCTCACTTGAGCTTGGAAGACAGCCGAGCAGGCACACACCATACCACACACATTTCATTTGACTCCATGGTCATTTGACTCCAGCAGCCAGCTGAGGAAGTCATTGACAAACTGTCTTAAGGTGAAACGCGTTCTGGTCATGTTTTCTTGTACCATTTTTACTGTTTTATTATATTAAAAGTTTTTAGACCTATTTCCACTGTTCTTGATCTTTTGGAGAGAAGATAGGTACAACGTCCAAGAAAACCTATTAAACAGCTTTTGGGCGCACCACCTACGGACCTGGGTTAGGTCCTATACTCTGTGAGTATATTCGATTAGATATTACTTCTGCATAGAATTCCAGTCTGCACTATGGTCTCCACCTTTTAATTCAAGGTCTATAAAGGGACACAAGATCCGAAGGGCTGTTGAGTGGCTGGATAACAACTCAGAAGTGCATTATCCTGAGCCAGGAAGGCTATCCCTCTTGTGAGTGCAACGTGTGTGGATTTACCTTCTGATTCTATATATGGGTTGCACTATGATCTGTTTCTCTCTATTCCTTTGAGGTCATTGTAAAGAGAAGATCCAACGGATCAACCTATGACCTGTGAACTGACATTGGGAACATTGTGATAGCTACACCAATTTTTCTTTTGAGTACATTTTCTGTGGTCGAGTGACCGGGGCCAGATTAGTGTGTTTTAACGATTTCCTATCATCATACATCAGCGCTACTCAGATTTGTTGTATACCACACACATGTCCCAATAACCGTCAATGACATTTTAGAGGAGTAAGTGAAATCCTAACGGATAAGAAATGTCACCCTTGCTTTGTTAATTTAGCTCAAATTGAGCATATTTTAGCCTCAGGATAAGAAGAGGAAGGCTTCATGTGTTTTAGTATATCTTGTAAGTGTGTCTTATCCAATTTCTGGTATTCCCCAAACTATTTTACCAGTTAGACATAAATGTACATGACTCATCCTGACCGAGCAACATGATAACTTGACTCATTTTCACATATTTATTCTTTTTCCGATAAAAAGTGTAACTCCCACGTTATAATAGAAACAAACACTGCACAATTTTTCAAAGCATTAAACACGCATTTTTCCTTTGTGAAGACACTGAGATTTTACCTTTTGGAAAAATCATATCCAATCCCCTTTAACTGGAGGCTTGTTTGAGCAGAGCCCTTGTCACTGTTCGTTAAGGTAAACCTGTTTTGTCACTATTGCATGTTTATACAGCTCTGTGGAAAACAAGCTTTAATATAAATTTTTTAAAGAGCAACATTAGGATCAGTGACTCATGACTCCTCTTGTCAGGGGCTAGTAGCAAAGCGAAACCTCCACCCACCCTGGGCGCTCCATCCGAACATACTGTCTACCTCAAAACCAGGGATTTAGATACTCCAGCCCCTCAGATCTTTCTGAAGTGAACTACAATTCCCCTTTATCAAGGCATTACGCTGAAACATTGGGGGTACCTGGTCTCGGTATGTGCGTCTTTCCTGTGGGGCTCTTGATGTCCATGTAACTTTGTTTCCTTGTATTATTTATAAGGTATTTATACATTTTTCTAGTAGGATACTGGTGTTGCCTTTTTGCTTTATTCCTTGGTTTGCTGCCACATTATTTGCAGGCTTTATATCATTGAGTTCATGTAATTCTACTCTGCATGTACTTTTGTTATATTGTTTGAGCCCTTCAGGGATTTCTTTGTGGCGGTATACTTTAGATTATTGCGTTTATTGGCATATTTATTACATTCAGTTATCCACGGTGTTCTTCTATTATTGTGTCTTGGCATTAATAAAATATATATATATTTTTATTGGTGTGCATCTGGTCCTGTTTTTGTTTTTACATGTATCTCAGTCATAAGGGGTGACTGTATTTCTAGATAGCACCCAGATATTGTGCATTTATTTACCGGGTGCAGCACGGTCAATCTTGTTTTTTGTTAGCAAAATTATATAACACCAAGAACTAAACCCACCCAAAAATCCCATACTCACCTCAGATCCCTTGGTGCAGACAGCGGCACGATCTGTCGCTTCCTCGTTCTGCGGAAGAGTTACATTGGGAACAAATAGTGTTCCTCTGCATATCCCTCCGCCTGCCTGGCCAGATCTTATTTGCATGACCTCTGCTACTTCTCCATGGAGCATTGCTGGTGTTATCACCCCACGGCTTCTCTGTATTATGACTCCGGTTGCTGGCAAAGAGGCTGGATTGTAATACGGACGTTAAAGGCGAACTCAATTGGAAAACGGCAGATGCAAACGTTGTCCATTTGCATATCTCCTTTAAGGTCCAGGCTGTGATCAGGCCCTTTGTGTCTTACTTACCCACCAAGTGAAGTGACATCGAGCAATACAGTTGTGTCTACCTAGGTGCCCTGGTACCCATCTTCTTGGGTCTTCCGTTGCAGAATGAAAGTGAGAGTTGGGATGGTGAATATTTCAGGGTACACAGTTTGGTCTATAACACTCTGGGTGCACGCCATTTGCATTACCAAATATGAGAAGAAGAAAAAAACACGTTTTTAAAGACCGAACATTTAAATATTTTATACGTAAAGGTTTCTGAAACGAAATGTTACGAATCCCATTCGGCTTCTGGTCCTCCTTCAATTTTTATTCCATGAGAAATAATTTTGCTAGCGATCTGTCATGCATTTGTTAGAAATCAGTTCATACGTATAACTTACCCCAATATTAAATTTCCCTATGAAATAATCCAGATTTGCTTGAATAAACCATATATTGGGCAATCCAAGTTCATTGCTTCTCACTTTAGCACGCAGGAGAGATTCTTCTTTGTTTTCGATTAGAATAATCTGTTGTCAGAAAAAAATATATGCTTAGAATAAAATAAATAATAAACATCCATTACAGTCTTACTACTATGAATGAAATCCAAAGAGCTCCACAAAATTATACATATTCTATTTTTTTAAAACAAGCACGATAAACGCATAATAATAAATCTATAAATAAAAGGAAACCTTTTGTGGCCTTTGACAGAAATATCAGAGCTACTTGTGGTTTTTCTTCGTAAGAACAGTATTTTTTAGGATATTAACAACAAAAGTCTGCAAGTGACAAGATTCCCCATGTAAAGCCAATAGTAAATGATTGGAAAACCATGCATTGCATAATTTAATTAATATTCTTAATATTATTAATATTAGAAACAATTGAACATTTAAAACGATCATCTAAAGAATTCACAAAAACCTTTCTACAAGAAAAATTATTTGGCAGTATGAACATGATCAATACAAATACTATACTCCAAAGGTCCTTGTAGAGTACATTCTTACCCTTGGTTGGATCGATATGTCCCATTTTTGAGCTACAATAGATACTCGAGTATAGCGTGACCCGGATATAACACGATGGGTAGAGATTTATTAGGGAAATTAGAAAAACCTCAAGACTCGAATATAACACGAGGAGAAAAATTATGAAAGTATAAATTTTCCAAAAAATTACTAAATTATGTTAAATTACTGTTGTAATGTGTTTTTACTTTGAAAGCTTGCCTTTTTTTTTTGTTACTCATCATTATTAAGTACCGGTAACACATATACGGTAATATCAAAGAATGAAACCACAATTCTTATTACGTAACAGACACAATACCGAAATCAAACAGAAGAATACTACGGTCATTCTAACGTACGGTATTTAAGTACGGTGTCTTACTGTACCGGTAAACAATTAAAATCCTTCCAAGTCATTATCAGAATTCTCTTCCTCAAATAGTGCAATTATGTCATCTTGAGATTCTGCCATATCCAGATAAAGATCAACAATATCAACAGTATCAACGGTCTCATCGTCCGACTTTGCATCATCTTCGTAGATGGCGTCATCTTCGGTCCCATCCATACAATTGCTTATGCCCCATTTACAGAAGGATTTCTGGATCATTTCTGGCAGCATAGACAAAAAAACAGTGATATCTGTTTCTCGTAGCACACCAGACTTGGTTGTGGTTACCGCACCAAAGCAAATCCAATTGGCCCACATCTGGCAAAGTCTGTCTTTAAATGGCTTGTTTAGACAAACGTCCAGCGGTTGAAGTTACGATGTTATTTCAGTGGGAATAATAGCAATGTCAGTGCACTCATTGCTGACAACTGATTTGCTGCTGCTGTCTTTAAGATGTGCACTAAACATGTCCCAAGACAGTAATGCTCTCTTGCGGACCAGACTGCCAGGTCGATGGCACCAAACCTTATCAAACCAGAAACTCCATCTTCGTCCATCCAGCCTTTCGGTTGAGCTTTAACAACAACACCAGATGGGAATTTCCTATTTTTTGAATTTTGTGACATCAGGTCAGAACGACTGAAGTGAGTTTTCTCTTGACCGATTGTCTTCACAAGAACAGTCTTCTCTCCTTTGGTATGAATAGAAAGATTTCCAGTCAAATTATAATTATTATTATCATTGTCATCATTTACAGTCAGGTCCAGAAATATTGGGACATTGACACAATTCTAACATCTTTGGCTCTATACACCACCACAATGGAGTTGGAATGAAACAAACACAATGTGCTTTAACTGCAGACTGTCAGCTTTAATTTGAGGGTATGTACATCCAACTCAGGTGAACGGTGTAGGACTTACAGCAGTTTGCAGATATGCCTCCCACTTGTTAAGGGACCAAAGGTAATGGGACAGAATAATAACCATAAATCAAACTTTCCCTTCTTAATACTTGGTTGCAAATCCTTTGCAGTCAATCACAGCCTGTAGTCTGGAACGCATAGACATCACCAGATGCTGGGTTTCATCCCTGGTGATGCTCTGCCAGGCTTCTACTGCAACTGTCTTCAGTTCCTTCTTGTTCTTGGGGCATTTTCCCTTCAGTTTTGTCTTCAGCAAGTGAAATGCATGCTCAATGGGACTCAGGTCAGGTGATTGAATTGGCCATTGCATAACATTCCACTTCTGTCCCTTCAAAAACTCCGGTTGCTTTTGCAGTATGCTTTGGGTCATTGTCCATCTGCACTGTGAAGCGCCGTCCAATGAGTTCTGCAGCATTTGGCTGAATGTGAGCAGATAATATTGCTCGAAACACTTCAGAATTCATCCTGCTGCTTTTGTCAGCAGTCACATCATCAATAAATACAAGAGAACCAGTTCCATTGGCAGCCATACATGCCACGCCATGACACTACCACCACCATGCTTCACTGATGAGGTGGTATGCTTAGGATCATGAGCAGTTCCTTCCTTCTCCATACTCTTCTCTTCCATCACTCTGGTACAAGTTGATCTAGGTCTCATCTCTCCATAGGATCTTGTTCCAGAACTGTGAAGGCTTTGTTAGGTGTTGTTTGGCAAACTCTAATCTGGCCTTCCTGTTTGAGGCTCACCAATGGTTAACATTTTGTGGTGAACCCTCTGTATTCACTATGGTGAAGTCTTCTCTTGATTGTTGACTTTGACACACATACACCTACCTCCTGGAGAGTGTTCCTGATCTGGCCAACTGTTGTGAAGGGTGTTTTCTTCACCAGGGAAAGAATTCTTCGGTCATCCACCACAGTTGTTTTCTGTGGTCTCCTGGGTCTTTTGGTGTTGCTGAGCTCTCCGGTGCGTTCCGTCTTTTTGAGAATGTTCCAAACGGTTGTTTTGGCCACTTCTAATGTTCTTGCTATCTCTCTGATGGGTTTGTTTTGTTTCTTCAGCCTAATGATGGCTTGCTTCACTGATAGTGACAGCTCTTTGGATCTCATCTTGAGAGTTGACGGCAACAGATTCCAAATGCAAATAGCACACTTGAAATGAACTCTGGGCCTTTTATCTGCACATTGTTATTGGGGTAATGAGGGAATATCACACACCTGGCCATCAAACAGCTGAGAAGTCAATTGTCCCATTACCTTTGGTCCCTTAACAAGTGGGAGGCACATCTGCAAACTGCTGTAAGTCCTACACCTTTCACCGGAGTTGGATGTACATACCCTCAAATTAAAGCTGACAGTCTGCAGTTAAAGCACATTGTGTTTGTTTCATTCCAACTCAATTGTGGTGGTGTATAGAGCCAAAGATGTTAGAATTGTGTCGATGTCCCAATATTTCTGGACCTGACTGCATATAGCGCCAACAGTTTCTGCAGCGCTTTACAATGACCAAAAGGGAACGAGATACAGATAAATGGACATAGGATGGAAATAAGATGTGTAGAGGGCCCTGCTCATAGGAGCTTACAGTCTAGAGGGATTGGGGTTGAGCAAGACAAGGGGAATTCTACTGGAAGGCAGGACCATTAGTGCCAGTGGTTTGGGAATGGGGAGGCCATAGAAGCAGCATCAATTCTGTGTGAGTAGGTGAGCAGAGGGATGAGTTGCATCAGTGATGTGGTATGCTAATCTGAAGAGATGGATTCAAAGGAATTTCTTGAAGGCTCAAAGATCAGGGGAGATTATGAAAGGGCGAGGCAAATCCACAGGACTGGAGCGACCCTTGAGAAGTCTTGGAGGCGAGAGTTGGCAGTGCGGGTGACAGATGACAGGCTGAGATCACCCGCCGACCGGCGTTGTTTAGACGGGACGTGCTTGCGGAGTAATGAAGACATGTAAGGAGGTGTAGAGTTATTGAGTGATTTAAACGTGAGCATCAGTATTTTAAACTGTATCCTGAAACGTACAGGAAGCCAATGGAGGGATTGGCAGAGGGGGAAGGTACGTGAGGTGCGTCTGGTAAGAAAAATAAACCTGCCACCTGCATTCATTACAGATTGCAAAGGGGCAATACGGGCATTGGGGAAGGCCAATATGGAGCGAGTTGCAGTAATCAAGCTGCGAAATGATGAACACATTAAAGAGCACCTTCACAGCATCTTGTGTCAGAAAGGAGTGGACGCGTGCAATGTTCTTGAGTTGATAGTTACAGAATTTGGTCACTGTCTGGACGTGGGGAGAGAACGTTAGGTCAGAATCGAAAGTAACACCAAGGCACTTGAGGTGTCAGGCTAATGAGCGATCCATTTACACGTAGAGAGATAGATGGCATTGGGTTTTTCTTGGAGGGAGGAACAACAAGAATTTCAGTTTTGGTAAGATTGAGTTTAACGAAGCGGGAAGACCTCCAATTCGAGACGGCAGAGAGACAGCCAGTGACTCGATCCAGGAGAGCAGGAGAGAGATCAATGGAGGAAAAGTATATTTGAGTGTCATCAGTGTATAGGTGGTACTGAAATTGAAAGGAACTGATCAGTTTGCCTAGAGAGGCAGTGTGGATCGAAAAAAGAAGAGGGTCCAGTAGCCCAGTACTGAACCTTGGGGCACCCCAACAAAGACAGGCTGCTGGGAGGAGGTGCTTCCAGAAAATGAGACACATACAGGGTTATTCAGAAAGCGTGAAAAGCAGGAGAATGACTGGAGAATGAAAAATTCTAGGTCAAAATAGCCAATTTGGAAAGTGAGATGAAAGGGAGAATTTTTCTGGTTTGGCTATTTTGACCTAGAATTTTTCATTCTCCAGTCATTCGCCAGTCATTCTCCTGCTTTTCACGCTCTCTGAATAACCCTGTAAATGATCGTTGGGACAGGTAGGAAGAGAATCATGAAAGAACACTACCTTGAAGGCTATATCCCTAAGAGTTAGAAGGAGGACCGAGTGGTCAACTGTATCAAAGGTGGCAGAGAGGTCAAGAAGGATCAGCAGAGAGCAGCACCCATTATATTTAGCAGTTGCAAGGTCATGGGTCAGCTTCAAACCTCATGGGTGTTTCATCCATGTTCCCAATCTGACCAAGCTCATAGTTGTGTTGATAGCAAAGTTTAAGAACATATCTGTGAAAGCTGTCGAATATTTCCTTGAGAGCCTTTGGCAGTTTCTGAGATAGCTTTGTTCTATGGTATAACGTTACATTATGCCATTCCATAAATTGTTTACAACTGTACACCATCCTGCTGAAGCTAGGAAATTCGAATTAACATCAAACTCTGACTTCTTGGGTTTCAATGCTTGAAGATGTATAGCCATTCGTGAAATGGCATAGCCATTAGGGATGTGCGTTTCGGGATTTCGGAATTTTCACGAAATTTCCCGATTCGTGTTTTCGGATGCGGCCGAATTTCCGAAAAATTTTAGATCCGAAAAGTTCAGATCCGAAATGTTTTCCGAGCCGAAACGAAATATTTTCGGATTTTTCGAATGGGCTTGAAATGTGTCAAACGAGGAGAACAGATGTTCTGAAAAACGAAAATTTTCCGAAAAACGAAAATTTTCCGAAAAACGAAAATTTTGTAAAAACGAACATTTTCTGAAAAACGAACATTTTTTGAAAAAACGAAAAGTCGATACAAAAAACGGGCAAAATGACACGAAAAATACGAAAAATGGTCGATATGCCGAAAAATGTGCAATTCCGAAAAACGAAAATTTTCCGAAAAACGAAAAGTTTTCGAAAAAACGAAAAGTCGATACAAAAACCGAGCAGTGACACGAAAATACTAAAAATGGTCGAAATTCCGAAAAAAAATGTACCCGAAAAACGGGTCGAACCGAATCGAATCGAAACCGAAATCGGTCGAAACGAGCCGAATCGAAAAGTTTAAGAATCCGAAAAATCGAACCGAAAAAAAAATCGGTGCACAAGCCTAATAGCCATTATTTCTGTGCTGCATAAGCCAGTCATATAAAGTTGATTCCAGTTTTGGATATGCAGAGGATAACCCTCTGCAAGTCTTCTTAATCCACGTCATCATTTCTAACTCTGTCTTCTTTTTACATCAGTCACAAACTGTACTTCCTGCTATACCAAACTGATGCGCAGTAGCCTAATTATTACTGGATTCGGCTGCTTTGATAACATTTAGCTTAAATGACGCATCATATGAAGAGTGTTGTCTTTGAGATATATTCGAGACATCTGCATGTAAAAAAAAACCTTGACTTACATGCTTATTCTGTGAGAAACAGGCTTATTAATTCCTAGACCAGCGCACTAACTGCGCGCATACTGACCCGCCTCCCGGCATTCTGAAAGGGCAGGCAACAAGCTACGATGCACATTCGATGGGGCTACAAACCGCGATCCTCCATAGGAAGATTGCGCTTTGTAGCACTGAGCACACGAACGTCAGAGTGGAAGGCATGTCCACTCTCACAGACGTTCGTTCCGCTCTCAAGTGTGCTTAAGCGCATTTGAAACCTGAAGGAACGTCCATGAGAGTGGACCTTCTGCAAGTCGTAGCTTGTGGCCTGCCCCGTCAAAATGCCGGAAGGCGGGTCAGTACGTGCACACGTTTTCTCAAAAATCTCGCGGTATACTCGAGTATCTACAGTACTCAAAAGCAAACATATCACAATATCACATTTTTTTTAGGAATCAATAAACCTGTTTCTCACAGAATAAGCATCTTAATGCACGTGTAGGATAGGTCTTATTCCAAGTACCAGTGAACTTTCCAGATAAAGTAGGCACCAGATAAGACGAGTTTTAGTACGTGGAGTAAAAAACAGACAGTCACTAACATGTCAAAAGTCAGCCATCCTTTGCGCTCTAGCATGGTATAGATATACAGAGGGCTTAGCCTAGCATGAACTACAAAATTTGCTTTTTAAATATTTTTTTGCCCCTATGCCCAACACAAAAGAAAACCCATGGCATGAAAAAGGACCCTCTCTAAAAGAAAGCTGTGAAGCAGCAAAATAAATGACTGATACTCATGATAGACCCAAACCAAAGACAATATTTTTGATTTCTAACAAGCTTAAGAGACGTCATTATCATAACACTGCCATATCCTTTACATGTACTGAAATGTGCCAAGCGCTGTTCACTCTGTCCAAATTTTCTACAACATTTCCCAACCTTTTTCTTTTTAAAGGAAAACCAGAGTTCCTGATTTACTCAGCGTTGTATCTTACCTAGTTGTAAAAGATTTTGTCTTTTGCTTCATACAGGAAATGAAATGCCGGATGAGCATGACATCTCTGAGAATATTTCCACAACGTTTTTCCTTTGTACTTTAACACAGCGTGGGAAATCAGTAAAGGTCAATGGCGATCACTCAACGCTGGAGCATAGCAGTATTTTATTTTCCCTAAAAGCCTATGGGCTTCCTATGGAGCTACCGTTGATTAGGAGGGTACTTCAACTAAAACAAACCAATAGATAGGTTTCAGAGTCTACGTATACAAGGTATCAAAGTTGGAAATGCAAATCATACCAAAAACCAAGCCATGAGGCCAAAGGAACTGCCTGGAGAGCTCAGAGACAGGACTGTGCTTAGGAACAAATCTGGGGAAGGATACAAAAAGTTTCAGCTGGATTGAAGGTTTCCTAGAGCACTTCCATAATTCTTAAATGGATGCGGATTGGAACAGCCTCCTTCTAGTACTGTCTGTCTGGCCAAAATGCAATCAGGGGAGAAAGGACTTGTTAAGAGAGGTGATCAAAAACCCAAGGGTCACTCTGGGTTAGCTCCAGAGTCAGAAGGCTCTCTTCACTACACAACACATGAAATCCAGCTTGGAATTTACAGATCTCTCAAACTTTGAGAAAAAAAAATCTCTGTCTGATGATATGAAGATTGATTGTTTGAACTGACTAACAGTTCATGTCTGGATAAAACCAGGCGCCACTCATCACCTGTGTCATATCATCCCAATGGTGAAGAATGAAGGAGGAAGCATCAAACTCTGATTATTATCAGCTATAACACCTGGGAGATTGGTTGGAGTTGAGGTAAATATAACCACAGTAAAATACAGAGATAACCTAAATGAAAACGTGGTACATGACCTCAGACTGGTTTGGAGGAACACGTGCCAATAAAACATTGACTCTAAGCACACAGCTAAAACAATGCAATAGTACATTATGGACAACTCTGAGGACACGATCATGTGCCTTGCGCTAAAATGGGGACGCCTGCAGGTTTCCCCTTAGAATCCCCGTTTTAAAACCATATAGTGGGGCAGGCGGTGATTCAGCAGCCTGCCCTGTAATGCAGCACTAAGTCCTTGGATACTCGCAGCAGCGATACCGTGCCGCCATATCACTTCCATGGAGTCCATTGGACTCCATGGAGGCTTGTGCTGTCGGGCCACGTGACCTGCAGGATCTTGCTCTCGCGAGATCGTGCAGGGCCGCTGAGTGATTTGCGGAGGGAGACTGGGTACTTTTTGTCCCCAGTCTCACTGTGCTCCTGGCAACCAGATTGGGCCACTGTTCGTGCCACGGGACAAGAAGTGAGTATCAGATAATTTTTTTTGGGGGGGGGGGTTCAGCTGATAACGGATTCTGCAGAAGCACTTTTTAGTTACCGCAGTGGTGCGGTAATTAACGTTAGGACTTTGTAATCCTAACGCTAATTATTCTTTCTGTACCCCATATTAAACATAGGGAGGCAAAGTACAGTAAGCTTGCAGTATGAAACGCTATCACCGTTTTCAACCCGTTCGTGTTCGGGGTGTGACCTGGACGGCATACAGTAACCTCATTTAACCTAACACTATGCTCATGTATGTGAGCGCTAGCATTAAGGAGGTGATAGAGCCTTAATTGGCCCAGCAGATCCTGAACATCTCTGGAGCGACCCGAAAATGTCTGTCCGATGATGGTTTCCATCCAACCTGACAAAGCGCAAGAGAATCTAAAGACATTAATGGTAGAAACTACCTAAATCCAGGTGTGCAAAGCTTGTCACTTTGTACTTGGCAGTGATTACATCTTCAAGTACAGAGTTAGGGGTTAGAGAGAGGGTCTGAATATTTATATCAATGTAGTATTTCAGTTTTTTCTTATTTTTCAAAAAATGTTGTTTTTAAAATGTAGGCATATACAAGATACAAACATTGCATTCCAGAGAGCAAAAGCAAGGTTAAAAAAATACGAAACCGTTAAGCAGCTTCGCTGTATTTACAGGGTTATTCAGAGAGAGGTGAAAAGCAAGCGAATGACTGGAGAATGGAAAATTTTAGGTCAAAATTTGGATTTGGAAAGTGAGATAAATGGGAGAATTTTTCTGATTTGGCTATTTTGACCTAAAAATTTCACTTCTCCAGCCATTCTCCTGCTTTTCACCGCTCTCTGAATAACCCTGTTAATATCTCTAGTAAACATGTATCCTGAACATGAGAACAGTTACCATGGCATTAAGAAAAGGGAGTAGGAAGGTTCTTCTATTTTAAGAAATTTGCAATATTGTGAAATATTAGCTTTATTAGCAATATTATGTGGTACTGAGTGTAGATCGTTGAGAGAAAAAAAAATAACTTAAAGAGTTTAAGCATAAAAATGCAACATAAAAAAGTTAAGAAAAAAAATAAGCAGTCTGAATATTTCTGCACTGTACTGTATATCATTACAAGTTACAACCATGGAAAGTTAGGTATACATAGAAAATATAGCCTGACTATATGACTGCAGCTCCCTGATACAAGTATAGGTTATGTAATAATTATGTGGGTTTTTTCTTGCTTTAAAATTCCACCTTTGTATACTTTTTCCATTTATTTTAAGGTCTCCTTTGTTGACCAAAACACTGCCAAATAAAGAACGCTCATCAAAGAATGCTTTTTCAGCCAAGAAGGAACAATGTAACAATGTAAATCCTGGGTGTCGGGGTGACATAGCTGTGAGAAAGAGAGATTAAGCAAAATTCCACAAGGATACAAGGTTCCTCCTAGCATGGAGTAAAATGGAGAGTACCTTTTAAGTACATGGCTTTGTTTTTCCTAATCCTATTTCAATCAAATACATATATTGTGTTGTTTACATAGTATCAGAAACACAGGGTTTTCTCTTAAGGTAATCTGGTTGCTTTACCTGGCATAATGGTAACATGTGGGCCAAAACAATCCCGACGTGACCCTGTGAAAGGAGAAGCAGAGAGTGAGACTCCCTAATCGTATTCAAGTTGAACATTTCAAGTACTTCCTATGTACTATGTATGGTTTTAGCAACACCAAAGGGTCTCGAACATAAGCAAACACTCCTCTGCATGTTTGCCAAAAAGAAAAACAGTTGCGACTGCATGTATTTTCCAGACATTCCTGTAGTGAATAGGGCTTAGTTAGCTACTACATGATCCTAAATGTTGCATGCAAGCACAGAACGACAGATTTGGTTGATTTCTATAAAAAAATTCAGATACAGAAAACAGATATACTTCTTTAACCTAATACCAACAGGGTTATTCAGAGAGAGGTGAAAACCATGAGAATGACTGGAGAAGTGAAAATTCTAGGTTAAAATAGCCAAACCAGAAAAATTCTCCCATTTATCTCTCTTTCCGAATTGGCTATTTTGACCTAGAATTTTCACTTCTCCAGTCATTCTCCTGGTTTTCACCTCTCTCTGAATAACCCTGCAAGTGATTTTTCTTAAAACCATTGGCACGATCCAGTGTTTTAAAAAAAAGTGACTTTCCATTGCCCGTATGGTAAATATATACAAAGGTGTTCCATTGTATATGTTCAGTGTAGGAAAGCTCTTTTTGAAAGGTAAAGGATACCCTCTGTTGGTCATAAAATGCTACTACATTTGGTTATACCTTGAGCTTTGTGTTTCCGTGCAGGAAGAACATATTTCAAGACTTTTTCAATTAATTTCAACACATCAGCTGTCATGTCAGGTGGATTGAAATATAAGGGGCCTGCTCTGGAGGCTATTTGAGAACTAATTTCATTTGCGATAAGCAAAATTCATCAGCATTGCTTCAGAATTAGCCAACATCGAGTATACCAGTAAGAGCTTTTGAAGATCGAGGATACACTATCTTTGTATTGAAGTGGTTCAATCTAAATGCCGTCGCAAAAAAAGAAAACGGAGATCAAAAACATGCAATTTCCTTCTCTGCCACTGACCACTGGACTTTTCCGTGTATAAATGACATTACTAAATTTTTTATTTTATTCATTGTGTTTTGTAATCGCATGTCATCTTCATCTTAGAAAATGGACACTTATTGTAATGGCTGCAATTTCTTTACACATTAAATTGTTGAAACAAGCTCAATCTGTTAACACCATATTATTTGACATTCCACAAAGGACATGTTCTTCCACTCATTTTGCATCCTAAAGTATTATTTATTTATATTACATACAACACTGCACCACCCATAGCTTTGGTGGGATGTAGAATTGGCACACTTAAATAATTCGGCAGACGCTGCTGACAGACACTGCTCAATCATTTTTTATTTATTTTTGGTGATTTTACTCACCTTTTGTCCCTCACCATGTGCTGCTCCTCCTCTTCGACTCAAGGACTCCCAAACCTGGAAGTCCCTAAAGCTTATCTACGCAATTTGTGGTCCTATGCTACAGGACTTGAAACTTTACTTACACAAGTTACGTAGCGCCTAGGAAGAACAATGGATTGAAGCTGAGCGCATGCGCAGGTCCGATCCATCGTGTCCTTAGACCGCTGGCTTTAGTGGGTGGTCTCAGAGAGGGTGATGTCAGCATGCTTTCTGCGTGCTGACGATACTAGTGACTGATCTGGTGATCAGCAACCGGGAAATTCAAAAATCCAGCTGCTGGTGATGCTGAGTGGGGAAACTCCTCCACTTCATCCAGCAATATCTCCAGATTGGGGCAGCTGGGGGTAGAAGGGCACGCCTCACAACCTGACCACTTTAAAACAATTAAGTGGTCATGGTGAGTAGAGTGTTACCGCCTCCTATACAAAGTATTGGGGACGTTAATTTACAGTAGGGAAGCTCTATATTTGACCTGCAAGCACAGCTTCAAGCAAGTGTGCAATAGCGATACTCACCGTTAAGATAACTATTGGAGATGTTGGGCCCTATTACATTTCACGTGCATTTGTTTTTGCGCGCGCAATTGCGCATTTGCGCGAGGGGCAAAACCCTTTGCGCTGAACGTCCTATTACAACGTTCGCGCAAACGATGCGCGTTATCGTTTAACACGGATGGACCTGCGCCGTGATGAACTGTGCGCGTCCTATACTTAACATTGTGAGCGCAAATTCGTTCGTGTGCTGGCACGCGGATGGTATTACAAATCGATGCGCATCTTTTTACGAATGAAGTTTGCGCGCATAATTTTAGCGTCTTTGAAAAGCTGGTGGTAACTGCAAATCTGAATGTTCTGGGCGAAACAAAATACACCAGCACAAAAAAAAAAAAAAAAAAAAACAGCACAGTATAGTTACACATTCTACACATACCCAAACAATAAAATTGTGAATTTGTGCGTGTTTTTATTATTGCTGCAGCATATATACTCAGATTTACTTTGACAGGCGCAAAACCTTAAGTGAGTCAATTAAGGTAAATTGATGTCAATTAAGGTTCTTAATTCTGATTGGCTGAATCCCGCGAAAAAAAAACAGTCCACACACTGATTTACGTGCGCTATGTTACTGCGCGTGTATTACTCTTCGTTTTGCTCGTCGTTTTTACGAACGTTATTTTTGGACGGATGAGAAAATGTGTTCGGGTCGTAATGCCACCGTTAATTTTCGCGTGATGACGCTTAACGCTGCGCACAAAAAAAAATGCTCTTCGCGGACGAATTTGCGCGAAGAATGTAATAGGGGCCGTTATGTTTAAGGTCTCCAGTAGTTATCTTAATCGCAATCACGGAATAGAACCCTATAACAGCTCTCATACGTTTACAACAGCTCTGGACAAGTTTACAGCAAGATTACAATAGAGCCCCTCCTGTATAAATGATCTACTTCCCTTGAATTCAAAAACAACTATGGCAATGCTTCAAAAGAGTCGAAACATACCTTCCATGAGTGCCCCATCTTTATATTAAGAAAACATAAATATATTACCCCTCCACTGCAAAAATCCACAATAGTGTCCCCAGGTTTTGCAATGCTAGTGGCCACCGATAACAGGTTGTTCAGCTGTTGTTGTTTTCTCACAGCACGATCACCGGACATTTTTCCTAATAAATGAAAGAAAAAAATGTAATTCCTTTAGATATGCGATTTTTTTTTCTTCTTCTTAAATGGTTGCTCAATATTTATCCATGTTATTACATAACAGCAAAGTGATGAAATGTCCAGTGACATAAAATATTAAAGCTAAATGAGATTAAAAAAAAATCCTAAATGAATCAAGAGCTATTTTATGATTTTAATTGTACACCAAGAACTACACACATGAGGGAGGGAAATACTGGCATAAAGAAAACTGAGTGCAAACCATGATGTCTGGGTCAAGTATTCTGCATGATAAAGAAACACATTAAAAACCCAAGCTCTGAAAAGACAGCGGTCTCCCATATGAGAAATTCCAGTATATGGACTGACCCCAAGCAAAAGAAGCATGACAAGATAGGAGCCCTATTGGACCATAAGTCCGCCGATGTCTTGTGAGTGAAAATTCTCAAGAACAGAGGTAGTAGTACATAGAGTCTCACAATAGAAGCCCTGAGCAATCTCCACCTGTCCTCTGTCTACACCCGCACCGCCAACTCTCGCCTCCTTGACTTCTCAAAGGCAGCTCCAGTCCTGTGGAATGACTTGCCTCGCCCTATCAAACTCTCCCCTGATCTTCGGGCCTTCAAGAAATCCCTCAAAACCCATCTCTTCAGATTAGTGTACCACATCACTGATGCAACTCATCCCTCTGCTCACCTACTCACACATGATTGAAGCTGCTTCTATGGCCCAACCATTCCCAAACCACTGGCAGTGCTGGCACTAATTGGGATGTGCGTCATGTGGATTTGGGGGGGCATATTTTTTAGGGCGCAGGACTCATAATTAATATTGGCCCATTGGCCTCGCTTGTGTGGTAAATAATAAAGATTAGGGTGGATCTGGAAAACAAATTAGACCATAATTGTGCAATATTGTTAAACAATGATGTAAAATATGTGGCCCTCGATTTGTTTTCCAGATCCACACCAATCTTTATTATTTACCAGTATTTCACAAACGTCTATAGGAGGAGACGTCGGGGGAGGTCAGGTATTATTAACCACTCACTTTTTGTGTTTTGAGTCCTCTCTCTTGTGTGCACAATGTTTGTGTGATTTTGCTTATGCAAGAAGGTCATTGTCTGTCAGACAACAAAGATTATATTTGAGGAGCAGTTAATCAGATATTTACACCTTTCTGACAGCAGGTTTACTGGAAATCTAATCTGATCATCAGATAGTAACAAACACTGCCTGTTTTAAACTGTAATCTGTCATTGTTTTAACTCGTTTAAAAAGCTTGAGTAATGGTCTCTGTTTGTATCTAAATCTAATTAGATTACACCAAACCCTCCCTTAGAAGATGTTGTGATTTTGAGTATGTAAATGACCTATGTGTGAATGTATAAATGTGTCTCTGATTAAAGCAATTCATTCTAACCCTGAAAGACCACAGATCTACAGTATCACCTTATTTCTGGGGGATACTAGCAGGCTCTATGTGTCCCGGTCCTTAAGCTTCGTCTAAGGACTGGAGGAAGGCATGGGAATCTGGCTGGGTTAGAACACGGGAAGGAAGTGGCAATGGCAGATGTGACCCTGTCAGGGTACAGCAACAAAAAAAAAAATCGGGACTCAGGCTACTTTTAGCAGCCTGAGTCCCGATTTTTTGTTGTTGCTGGATGTGGAGGGGGTTTCGGCATCCCAATCGACGGTGACTCGGCGCTAGGTGCAGTGGGCTCCCACCTCTGGAGGATCACGGCGCTTGTGGATGACCTGTCAGGATACAGAGATCTGTCACACTAATGATCCTGCCATCTAGTAAAATTCCCCTCGTCTTCCTCAACCCCAATCCCTCTAGATTTTAAACTCCTATGAGCAGGGGCCTCTGCACATATTGTTTCCATCATTTATCTGTTTATCTGTATCTCATTGCCTTTGGTTATTGTAAAGCGTTGCGGAAACCGTTGGCGCTATATAAATGATGACAATAATACTGGGAAATTCATCCCTAATAACACGAAGAAGAGTCAAAAAATCCTGTTGGCATTTACAGGTGAGCGCGATGCATAGATAAAAAAGAAGAACATATTGGTATTACATCGAAAGTGTCTCACATCAACCACTATTCTTCACGGTTGGCATGGCACTGAGCAACTGATGAGCAATGCCTCCCCCATATCTGTAGACACCTGGCAAACCTGTTGGCTCTCCACTGCCAATGCTCAGACAGGTGCACTTTCAATTTAATTAAACAAACAAACAAAACAAAAACAAAGATTCCTAGATTGTCAGAAAAGTAAAATAGAGTTCGCACTCAAACCGGATTTAATCGAGAATTGAGGAAATCGCCCAGCTCTACTTATAAGTAATGTTTCCTTTAGTTTGTAGCCCCAAAATGTACCCATAACATGCGATTTATTCAGCAACCTCTTGGGGGTTGTCGTGAAGTTCTTTTCGAAAACGACCCATAACGTAAAAGACTCCTTTAGGGTCAGGCGTATCTTTATACCTGCCCAATGAGGACATGTCTAGTAAAAGATTAAAAAACAATTACGCAACCGTCATCAGTAGAAGAATTTACGCATTTTGGGGCATTAAAAGATTACTTTTTAAACTGTCGCTTTGTGCAAGAACAAAACACTGCTGAGGTTTATAGTTGTTTGCATTCTACAATTTTTGCACTTACTGTACATTTCCAGAACAGTGTAAAATGCAAAATGAACCCGATGGGATCAATCTTTTCATGGGTAGTAACACACACTGATATTTTAAACATATAAAACACCTTACATAGGTTTATAGATGTCATTAGTGCAGGTATTACCTTGTATAAGAAGCCCATTAGACAATCATCTCACCACCTCCCATACCTACTAGGTAGTCAAGTCTTGCTCCACACAGATAATTACAAGAGTATGTTGGTGAGGTGAGTTACCTGTGCACCAAACCTGGGAACTCAACACTTACAACCATTGACTCTGGTTCTAGTACTTGTCTCTAGGTCAAAAGGAATGGCGCCCACATTCAGCATTATCACTTACATTCTATATTAACCTCATCATGACCAAGTTTAACATGTATTCAAGGCAAATACTCCCACACCCTCATTCCAATTCGGGTGTTGAAGGTGTCCGTTGCATATTTCCATGTGGTTACTCTGTTGCATACATCCCTAGAATGTCAATTACAGTAACAGCCCCTGTCAAAGGTTTGCAATAACAAATCATGCATTGAGAAGCTGCTAGTTCCATTAAAAAAATGCAAAAATGCTTGTCAGCTGTCATAAAGCTGATGGTACCAGCTGATGGTACCCATTCTGCAAACACTATCACTTTAGGTAAAAGATCTGATATCAGAACTCAGCAAGAGCTTCATGCGCATGTTCTGGCGAATGGTGCCATTTCTCAGTCCACAACTACTTACTCTGCTGGACAGAGGACTATCATGTAAGCAAAGTTTCCACACAAAATGAAAATAGTATTAGATCAACAATAACCTTATCATCTGAGCAGCACTTGATACATGGAGCTACAGATGACAGAACGTTGCAGGGCTATCAAACTCCAGCCCCCCAGATGTTTCTGAACCACAACTCCCATGATTTCCTGGCCATCTATTGCATTGAAAGAATTCTGGGAATTGTATGAAGGCATCAACATCTGGGTGCCGTGAGTTTGACAGCTTTGGGTTGGCACTCCATCACCACACGAACAGTTATGTGCAAACCGGTGCACAGACTCCAGCATATCTCAATGCTGCAAGAAGAAATTGAAAAATGAGAGACCAGACATACCGGTTACTTCATGGCAAGTTTAATGGATTCCACTAGCACATCGTTTCCCTTAATATATCAAAACTTGTTAAGAGCGTGACAAGGGATGATTTATTGAGTCAAAACGTTGTCCTAGCAGAAACCATTAAACTTGCCATGAAGCAATGCAAAAGCGAGTGAGTGCATTTGAATGTGTTTTCCATATATTTTAGTAATAAAAGATTATATATCAATCCAAGATGGTTATTATAGATTTTCATTGTAATTAAATATAAATTATAATATTAACAGCAATAAAATGTTAATTAAGATGTACTGCACTGCAACTAGGCCTAAATTGTAACCATGGCACACAAAATCTACTTGCTTGCACCAAGGGTGCTCTTCTTCCTTGCCAAACACACATATGTCCCATCTTTCAATCTTACCTTCTCCCCCCATTACCCCAATCACCTCTATCATACGTTCAATTTATTACTACAACCCATTTCTACAATCCCATCTACTACCCCTCACTGCTGCCAATTCTGCCATTTTATTGCCTTCAACTGCAGTAAGGAGTGGTTTCTGTATTTTCTACGAGTTCTCTTAATCTTATCCCTTGTACCTCATTTGTTCTACAATCTGTTATTATCCCACCTTTAAAATGCAAAGGAAAAAAGTATGTAGCAGGTATAAATCAAACTTAAATATACAACACCAGATAGTTACAGTTACAAGTTTTATAAAGCGCCAACAAGTTCTGTAGCGCTGTACAATGGGAGAGACAAATTAACAAATATACATACACGTTACACACACAGAACAGTAAGAGAGAGGACCCTGCTCGAGAGCTTATAATCTAAGAGGAGAGGGGTGACACACTAGGTGAGGGTAAATAGAGAACATGAAGTAGCGGGGCGCATGTGGGCTGGGTGGGAAGATGACGCAAGAAATGTACAGTGGGGGAATCATGGAGTGAGACGATAGGCTTTTTTAATGTAATGTGTTTTCAGAGACTTCTTGAAGGACTGGAGAGATGGGAAGAGTCTATTGTTGCGCGGGAGGGAGTTCCATAGAAAGGGGGTAGCTCGAGGGAAGTCCTAAAGGCGAGAGTTGGGGGTTCGGGTATAAGGAGATAAGAACATCAGATCATTGGCAGAGCGAAGTGTATGTATGTATGTGAGCACCTGTATAATGAATTGGATTCTAAAGGAAGCAGGGAGCCAGTGTAGAGATTGACAGAGGGGTGAGCGTGAGAGTTGCGTGAGGTGAGGTGGAGGAGCCTGGCACAGGCATTCATTACAGACTGCAGAGGGAGAATCTGGGATCTCTTAAGGTCAAAGAGAGAAGGAAGTTACAATAGTGAAGGCAGAAGATAATAAGAGCTTGGATGAGTGTCTTAGCAGAGTCCTGGTTAAGAAAGGGGCGAATGCGTGCAATGTTTGTACAATTTATCCATTGTGTGCCCCTTCCTAGGCACAGTATACCCAAGCGAATACATCAAGGTCGGAAAAGCTGCTAAGAAAAATGATAATAGGTAGGAACAGCGTAACTCTGTAAAACTAGAAGACTTAATTTGGCATGTAATATAACATGGGCACCAGATAAAAGTGAATTAATGGTCTACCTGAAACACTGCGGAGATCCTCTACTCGACATAAACCCTACTAGTTCCACCTGATGGAAATTATTAGACCAAGCTTGGTGGTATCTTCCAAAGAAACAGTTTTATTGAGGAAGAAGTAAAAATTAATAATCCCATACGTTTCATCCAAACAGCATACACCAGACTTCCTCAGGGAATATCCCTATTTTCTATGGAAGAAACAGGTATTATTAATGGTTTATATTTTCAATTATTCCTGAATAAAGCTGTTTCTTCAGAAGATACCACCAAGCTTGTTAACTCAGTCGTCCTAATGGGAATTTATTCATTAATATATTAATGGTGATTGGTAGGAAAGCAAATTTAACCCATGGCATTACCACATGTCCTTCCTTTATTAAATTGGATGACTGTCTGTCCCTTTTTCATTTCAATTAGACTTACACAATCTGACATAAATCCACTAAAAACAAGACAGTTTTTCATGACCAGGAAATACGTTCTCTCATTCTTCAAAAAGCGATCAACATTCCAAAATGCTTTGTTTCAGTGCACGCAATGATTTCTTTGTTAAATCTTTAAAAGGCAGGAATCCTATCTCCCCACACATCGATGATACCTTGTACTGAACCGTACCCTTCTAGCGTCTGATGTGTAAACTACTGTTACATTATCTATGTATGCTCATATTGCAGGGAAACATCTATGGTGCATTGTTAATTACTGTGTTTTCATTTTATGTTATCCTAGGAATATGTGTATTGCTTCTCTTATACGGTATAATGTATTTTTTAACAAAAAACCAAGACAGTTTTACGAGTAACTCTGGTTAGAAACACCACAATTAGGCTAGGGTCAGACGAACGCATTTTTCATGTGCGTTTAGCCGCACGAAATCACGGCCGTGCTAGCAGCAAATGACGTCCAATGCCGGGGAACATACGACGAACGGCCGCACGAATGTTCGTCCGTGCAACGCAAGTGGCCAACGAAAGCATTTTTTCGAGAACGTCAAACCGCTACTACTGACGTACAGAGTGCGCTGCGGCCGCATAGCGGCGTGTGTGTGTGATTAGGAGAAGTCAGACGCTGCTAATGTCCGGCTAACATAACGTCCAGACACAAAAAGTGTTTTATTGATGATCCGTACAAAATCACGGACGAAAAGGCGCATCGTATGACCGCTATCGCGTATTCCGGGGGAAAATACGTACGTTCGTTCGAACGCACTTTTTCACGGACAACGTGAAAAATGCGTTCGTCTGACCCTAGCCTAAATTGCAGAAACATACAACTTCCAATGTTGCATCTCAAAGATTTTGAACACAAGAAGCAGCTTAAGGATAAGTCACAGCACATTACCTTTTCCATATATTGCTAAAAGCGAAAACCAGTTATTAGAGCACTTATCTTTAGGTTGTATTACAGATATGATTTTATTCAGTTGTATAAAGTGTGAAGTATTTTTCATAAATATTCTTTCTGTATTGAAAACTCAGAAGTGACAGGGCTTCTTTAAAAAACAGACTGTTGTGATATCACTGATCAATAAGGGGTTAAATAGTTCCTTTTCTCTGAACCAGAAACTTTTTTCTGATTTGTGTTTACCTCCCTCAACATTTATAGTCTCGTCCAACAAAGTATAAGGAGATTTCATCAGCCATTTGGAAATGATCTTAATGATTGGTCTGCCTGTCAACACAGAGTAAAAGGGAACAGCTCCAGGCACATTTACATTTACAGGACTGATCGATGCAACCCCAAAGTAAACATAAATAAGGAAAGTCAGGATGTGACATGTACCCTTCATTCCACCTCTAATTCACCTAATTCTCCCTAGATAAACCTGAGATGAGGAGTTTCAGGAAAATGCTTTTTTGTGCCGTAAAAGCATTATTCTAGATGCATTGAACATGTTTCGGCTGTGTTTTCCCTGCATTCTGGAGTTCTTATTGTATTCCTGCCACTGGAAAAGGAAACCAAGGGTACCCTGTGGCAATGTCCCCACTTTGTGGATGCTGCAATATACAATGTGACGAAAAAGTCGCTCTCTAAAAAGGTTTCCCAATATAAGAATGCTAGGTGAAAAAATGTTGCATTTCACGCAAAAAACAAAACACGCTTACGATGTTTTGTGGTGAAAATTTGCACCACGCGAGAGTCATTGAACTGACACTAGTAAGATGGAAAATAGACACTGAGGTTAGTAGTTGGGGTTACGGTTTGTGCTTGTTTTAAAGTCAGAGTAGACCCTAAACAGATTCTGCTCCATTTTTCAGAAACAGATTCTGCTCCACCTTTTGAAAAGACAAATCAAAATCTGTAAAACTAGCTTGAATTTGGCAATGTGGTTTTCAGATCATTGATTAGGGAATAAACACTATGATGATTTCATGGATAGAAAAAAAAAAATTACAGACCGTGTCAACACTCTCAGATATTTGTTGAAAAGGATCAGTCGTGAAACAAATAATTTTAAATCAAGCTGATCATTACTTTTTCTAATTTGAAAACGCTCATTCCCTTGGATTGGTATCGGTAATGAAATAGTTAAAATTATGTTTATTAGAATATACACTGTTCTACTTAACTTCCTGTTCTTTAACTATCTGACTTCCTTGTCCTTTGGTTATTTCTGAGAATATGGTGGGAGGTGATGCATGGGTTGTGCCAGAGGAGGAGTTTGTGGCTCGATCCTCTGATTTTACATAACTAGATTAAGGGAAAAATGGTAAGACATGCCCATAGCTGTGCAAGCATATTGGACCATAACCCTTAAAACAGTCGGAAGAGGTAAGCTGCGTGTCGCTCCTCTATAAATTGAGATGGGGAGAAGACAAAAGGTAGGAGAGGACCCCATTAGTCCCTAGAAAGGGTAGTGGCTACTGTCTTCAACCCCGTGATGTAGAAACCTTTGTGATTTAATGTAAGGGATGATGATTACATTCGTGGCCTAGTAAAACATAAGTCGTTATGCAAGGTAACACCCTAAGGCTGGCATCAGACGAGCGCACTATGTGCGCCCGTACTGACGTGCTTACTGGTGTCCATCGCAACGTTGTGACGCTGCAACGGGGCCGGTCACGTGCTTGTGCACGAAATGCGCGCGCTATAAGCAGATAATAATGGGGGTCACAGAAACCCAAGGACGCCACAGCAATCTGGAGTTGGAAAAGCACCCGCCTGACTGTTTTTCTCAGTTTGATCTGTTTCACGATGACAATTTTACTAAGTGCATGTATTTAACATCCACAAGAGTGCCCATGGGAACTACACCCCAACACACTGAATATACCATTAATGTCGGTACCTTTATGTCTAAATAAGACTATGAGCGAAACTATGCTGACGGTTAATATTAAGATTAACCGTAAGATTCAAGGTTATTTGTTCACTGTGATCGGTCCTAGTGGGCCCCCACAATAGTGTTTTCAGATTGAACGAATTATTCTGTCGGACCAACACACAGCCAAGGCCAATCAAGCAGAAAAAGGAAACCTTTTTGTACCAAAACTGTTTTATGGGGACGAAAGCGTGTTAAATCCCTTTGTAACTTGGATCAATGACACCAATAACCAAGTTATGTTGGAAATTTTAACAGCTAGTACATGAGCTAAAAATTGAAATGGGTGTAGTGTCTGTATGGCGCCACTAGATGGCTCTATTGGCATAGGCAGGAAAATAAAAGGAAATGGACTGTATATAAAAAAACCTAAAAATAAGTAGGAGACTCACTGCGTGAGAGGACTGTATTGACCAGAAATAGAATAAAAAAGGATAAAAATTATTATTATTAAGCAAAAAAATACATATGGAACCACAAAAAAATGTGACATCCGTGAACTTACAAAGGACGTGACTTAATAGTAAAATGTGTACTGCAAGAAGAAGAAAAAAAAAAAACACCCACAAACAATAAGATCAAACAGTGTTAAATGTAATGAACTCTGCAAAAATAGATGATTTGTAGGTAGCTCTAAGGCTAAAACACCATAGATATGGGCTGAACACAATCAGTGAGCAAGGTGCTCTATAAAGGGCATGGTAATTTGTCCAGATGCTGGAAATAAGGAACAGTGCTTGATCCTTGTGCTGCAGTTAAAGTACTAAGCAAAATACAATAAATAAGTGAAAAAAAACAAAACATTTATTCCTTTAAGTCCATAAAAACGAAGAAAACAATTAAAGGTGAAAAAATGAAGTGAACAGAAAAAAATGGAATAAAAGATAGTGTGTATAAAAATAGTCCATACATTAAAAGAAAAAAAGGTGTTTATACTGGCCAGATTCGAGATGCAGCAGCCGGGCTGTCCAAACAAACGGTAAATCCCCAAAACCGTTTAGGTATAAAGATGCAGGTTGCTGGTGTCCGGCGCTAGCACTCACAATCTTCAGTTTTAATAAAAGATATTCAGCCAGGGATCGAGTCCTCAATGAAACAGTTGATGGAGGTGGAAGGAAAAAAGGGGAAAAAATGCAAGGGAGGAATTAAGTGCAGACTGTATCGTCCCAGATAGGAGTGAAAAATAAGAGATATACTCACATATTCTGGTGTCGATTTAAATAATTACTCATTATTTAATTATCCTAGGTGCTTTTTGCTTTCTCTTCTACAATTTTTTTTTTATCCCATATACCCTATTAGTCCTATCTTTAGAGCTATATAACCCTACTTTGCTACCCGGCTTTATACAGGGTTACTTCTCAGATGCGTTTTAACGGAGTCTTTTTACTTTAAATCCTAATACGTATCCATTTTCTGTTCTTATTGCTGAACTTGGCCACTTATTTGGCGCTGTATATGATTAATGAACTATACTATCTCCCCACGTTTTAAATTAGGGAGGCTGTTTGAGACCTTCTGTTTGTATATTTTACCCTGATTGTCATTTTCTCCACGCACTACGATCCTATCAACAGGTGTTTAGGATCACATTGCTTCCTTTATATATTAGGATACCTGTATGCCTTGTTTATTGTACCCCTGCATTTTTATGTTCGTTTAAAACCATTTATTATTTGCTGCTATTGTTTTTTTTTTTTTCTCTCAATGTAACTTTATTTATTCCTCTGTCTATATTCAAATTAATCAATTAGGCTAATCACCCGGAAGCTGTGCTACGGGAACTGATATGAGCAACGCATCTATTTATAGTGATTCATTGTACGGTTATGATTACACCCACTGATGAAGCTACTTCTAGCGAAACGCGTTTGCGGTGTATTTTATTTATTGTTTTAATAAAACCGATTGTGAATTTCCACCCTGTATGATCCTGGGCGATTTATTCCTTCGGCATCCTGAATAGATATTTCTAAGGATCTGGTTTCCTGCCTTGTGGACCTGAGGTTGGGGAATCGGTGCCCCTTGATTTAAATCCACCGATCTGCCTTCTGTTTGGTGCCCATTTATTTAAATCGACACCAGAATATGTGAGTATATCTCTTATTTTTCACTCCTATCTGGGACGATACAGTCTGCACTTAATTCCTCCCTTGCATTTTTTTCCCTTTTTTCCTTCCACCTCCATCAACTGTTTCATTGAGGACTCGATCCCTGGCTGAATATCTTTTATTAAAACTGAAGATTGTGAGTGCTAGCGCCGGACACCAGCTCTGTAACCTGCATCTTAGTACATGAGCTAGCACTGGAACAACTGGGTGGTCTACAACACATTGCAACTTTTCTTATTTTTCTGTTTCGTTTAATACAGTTTTTATAGTAGAATATATATTAGTTTGTTGTATGAAAAAGTTAATACGATCCGACCAATATGATGAAACATATATATCTACGTAATTACACTGTTTATACCAGTAATTAAAATATTGGGAATTTAAGGGTTTGTATATATGGGAGGGAAAAATATATAGAATAAATCAAGGGTGCAAATGTAATGAAATAGTTAAAATGATGATTTATTCTAAATGCACTGTTCTACTTTGTTTTTTTAACTATTCGACTTCCTTGTTCTTTGGTTATTTTTGAAAATATGGTGGGAGGTGATGGATGGGTTGTGGTCAGGACTTTTTTTTTTAGCAGAAAACCACAGATGAGCGTCATCGGCCAAGCCGAAACCAGAACCGTGGCCAGGTTGTGACGGAAGCTAATGGACGATGTCACACTTTGTTTTTTGCTTAGCATTTTGATTTATAAAAGGGGTCTTGTCAGACAGAAAAGGGCGTTTTCGCCTGCAGAAAGGAGATGCGTTGCCGGGGGTGCTGTTTGCATCATTCGAGACGCAAAAGATGTTTGCAAAGGTGTTCAATACAATGGTGTTGTATATTATTTCTCTTGAAATTGTCTTATAGTTTCTTTAAATTGCCTTATCCTATTCGAATAAACTGTCAACTTATCTTATTAATGTGTCTTTTATTTGTTTAAATTGATCAATCTAAAAGAACCCCTTGTTCAGAAACCTCTCTGAGCAAAACAGCATCCATACAAGTGTATATGGTATAGGGCTGCAACTAATGATTATATTCATAATCGGTTAGCCGATTAATTTTTGGATTAAATCGATTTATACAGTGGTGTTCAAAATTATTCAACCCCCACTGAAATTGAGTGTTTTGGCCAGTTTGACATTGATTTTGATCATTCAGTCATCTTGCTTACAATTAAATCAAAGAGGCACGTGTAGGTCAGACAAATATAACATAACATTTATAATGAAATAACCACAAATGTCTTTTCTGTGCTCACATCATTATCAGTTTTATTCAACCCCCAAGTGACATTCAATCTTAGTACTTAGTACAACAGCCTTTTACAGTTATAACAGCTTTTAAACGTGAAGCATAGCTTGACACAAGTGTCTTGCAGCGATCTACGGGTATCTTTGCCCATTCGTCATGGGCAAAAGCCTCCAGTTCAGTCACATTCTTAGGCTTGCGCACTGCAACTGCTTTCTTTAAGTCCCACCAGAGGTTCTCAATCGGATTTAAGTCAGGTGACTGCGATGGCCACTCCAAAATGTTCCAGCCTTTAATCTGCAACCATGCTCTAGTGGACTTGGAGGTATGCTTGGGATCATTGTCCTGTTGAAAGGTCCAACGTCTCCCAAGCCTCAGGTTTGTGACGGACTGCATCACATTGTCATCCAATATCTCCTGGTACTGAAGAGAATTCATGGTACCTTGCACACGCTGAAGCTTCCCTGTACCTGCAGAAGCAAAACAGCCCCAAAGCATGATTGACCCCCCGCCATGCTTCACAGTAGGCAAGGTGTTCTTTTCTTCATAGGCCTTGATCTTCCTCCTCCAAACATAGCGTTGATCCATGGGCCCAAACAGTTCTAATTTTGTTTCATCAGTCCACAGAACACGATCCCAAAACTTCTGTGGTTTGTCCACATGACTTTTGGCATACTGCAGTCGACTCTTCTTATTCTTTGGAGACAGCAAGGGGGTGCGCCTGGGAGTTCTGGCATGGAGGCCTTCATTACGCAGTGTGCGCCGTATTGTCTGAGCTGGAACTTCAGTACCCACATCTGACAAATCTTTTCTCAGTTCCTCAGCAGTCACACGGGGACTTTTCTCCACTCTACGCTTCAGGTAGCGCACAGCAGTCGAAGTCAGCATCTTCTTTCTGCCACGACCAGGTAGCGTTTCAACAGTGCCCTTTGCCTTGAATTTGCGAATGATGCTTCCTATGGTCTCTCTTGGTATGTTTAACATCTTTGCAATCTTCTTATAGCCATTGCCCTTCCTGTGAAGAGTAATCACCTCTTCTCTTGTCTTCCTGGACCATTCTCTTGACTTCACCATGTTTGTAACCACACCAGTAAATGTCTAGAAGGAGCTGAGTATCACAGTCATTTTAAAGCTGCCTAATTGGTGCTTATTATGCTTTATTGCTGCTCCGTGACATCCACAGGTGTTTTCAATACCTGATTGAAAACACTTGAATGAACCTCTGTTCTTCAGAGTGGTAGTCTTTAAGGGGTTGAATAATTGTGTCAATGAAGAATTCACAAAAGAAACATTTACTACTGTATTACAAAACCAATTGATGTCATTTTAGTTGCATATGGTTCTTTAAAAAGTCCTTGTAGGATTTCATTCTGAATACAATTACAAATGTACACTAAATTCCCTAAAACCCTTTACAGCATTGGGGGTTGAATAATTTTGAACACAACTGTAGGATAAAAGAAAAAGATTGTTTTCTTAAAAGGAACCCTATGTAAAAATGAACCCCCCTCCCTCTTCTTCCTCTTTTCTTAGCAATTTGTGTAGTGTACATAACTTTCGTATGAACATAATAAGTTTTCGTAACTCACGTAACTTGCATACTTTGTGCAACCAAGGTATGTGAGTACCTGTTCAGAGTGATGGAATGATGCTGTGCGCACAGCTCAAGTCCATGTCTGCTTTCTCCCAGAAAAAACACTGCTAAGATTGCTATAATAGAAATGCTGATGTCAGCACGCAAAGAGTAGTGAGAAGGGGAAACACTCCCTGCAGCCTGACCACTTTAATAACCTAAAGTGGTCTGGGTGTGCATAATGTCAGTTTTAAATAATTTCACGAACCAACTGAGGGAGGGGCCGTGAGCTCGGGCAAGAGACTGGACTGGAGTGTTGGAGGGAATTTGGGTGAAGGGACTGGACCAAAAGGAGGGATGGGAGCTCAAGACAGGATAGAGGAAGGCAGGTAGGGGGGGGGGCGGGTGGCACAAGACTCCAGTTCCAAAAGATAAAACACTAGCAGTACAGCTCCTCCATCCAGTGGCAACACCCCAGGGTCTGTGCTATAGTTTTGCTACTGTTGTAAACTAAATAAAAACTGGTTGTGTCGAGTAAAACCCTACAGCTAAATCATATGGATTAAAGAAGCCGGCACGTCTTCACCAATCAGCTCAGAAGTAGCATCTGAGGTTATTACGGTTTAACTCAGTCTGACTTTAAACAGTGTGTACTGTACATAGACCAATTAACTGAGCCAACCAATAGCGGTCAACTATTCTCATTATCGATTAGTTCTTTCAGCCCTAACATTGTATATAATTATATACATTTGTTTCTAGTTGCTTTAGTGGTTGAAAACACTGACTTTGATATCAACTTTTGATACACATATATTTTTCAATAGTGTTTAATGGAATGGATAGGGTGCATGTGTTTGTGGAAAACCAATTAGGCAGTAATTGACTACTTGAAATCAATACTTGTAGGTCCTTTTGCCATGATGTGGACATTAGCTGATCTTACTGTTGTGTAGGTTTTTATGTGGTGCATTTATCTTTTGTTATTGTTTATGAGGCATTGATTGGTGTTTGACATCCATCACTGGCAGGTGGGCTTGTATTGGTGGACTTTGATAGCTTGCAATTGTGATTAGCCGTGAGCTCTAATGCTGAAGTGTTGAGTTTGCAGTTTAAAAGGTAAATTTCTGGAGGGATTATCAATATCGCTGAGGTGCTGTATCAAAGTTTGAAACTTTCACCACCAGTTACGAAACTATGGCGTTCGGCTGGTCGTTCAGGGTTTCCCTTTTTAAAGTTAGTTCCAGATATTGTGATAAATAGAAATTCTTGCGTTGTTTAGAGTAGCACGGTACATTCTTTTTCAAAGCAGCTTATATTCCTTTTGTAGCATGAAAATTCTGCCACCCACTGAGGTCTTTGTGGAAATGAAAGCAGCCAGAGAAAGAATTGCAGAAATGTGCTTTCTTATGCTATGACAGGCAGATCCATTTGTACGGTTACGAACACTTCCTTTTTTAGGTTAAGAGGAGCCTCACCAAGAGAACTCGATTTGGACGTTCTGTTGTGGTTTGTTTTTCAAGTTGATACTTTGGATTTTATGGAGGAACATTAACTCGCCAAGAATTGAATTGTTACGCAGTAATGATAGGCAGTGCCACGTTGGCTCCTGTGTCTGACCTTTTAGGTACCCATCTAAACTTTTTGTGGATTTTGTTAAGGAACATGAAAGTTAAGAGATTGTATTTGCAGTTTGTAAATATAACGTTAGCACATCCTAAAATAAGGGCTGCACATCCTAAAATAAGGGCTACACATCTAGGAATTAAATGCAAGGAGGTTTGGCCTTAGAAACTAGTCTTTACTGATATATATATATATGTATACATATATAGACACACACACACACACACTCACCAGCCACTTTAGGCTAGTACCGGGTTGGACCCCCTTTTGCCTTCAGAAATGCCTGAATTCTTTGTGGCATAGATTCAACAAGTTGTTGGAAACATTCCTCCATAGATTTTGGTACATATTAAGATGATAGCATCACACAGTTGGTGCAGAATTGTCGACTGTATATCCATGATCGAAATCTCCTGTTCCACCACACCCCAAAAGGTGCTCTATTGGATTGAGATCTGGTGACTGTGGAGGCCATTGGAGTACAATGAACTCATTGTTATGTTCAAGAAACCAGTTTGAGATGATTTGAGCTTTGTGACATGGTGCATTATCCTGTTGGAAGTAGCTATCAGAAGATGAGTACACGGTTGTCATAAAGTGACTGACATGTCAGCAATAATACTCAGGTAGGCCGCGGCATTTAAAAACGGTGCTCAATTGGTACTAAGGGGCCCAGAGTGTGCCAAGAAAATATCCCCACACCATTACACCACCAGCAGCCTGAACTGTTGAAGCAGGATGGATCCATGCTTTCATGTTGTTTATGCCAAATTTTGACCCTACAATCGGAATGTCGCAGCTGAAATCAAGACTCATCAGAACAGGCAACGTTTTTCCAATCTTCTATTGTCCAATTTTGGTGATCCTGCGCAAATTGTAGCCTCATTTTCCTTAGCTAACAGTAGTGGCACCCGGCCTGGTCTGCTGTTGCTGTAGCCCATCTGCTTCAAGGTTGGACATGTTGTGCGTTCAGAGATGGTATTCGGCATACCTTGCTTGTAACGCATGTTTATTTGAGTTACTGTTGCCTTTCTATCATCTCGAACCAGTCTGCCCATTCTCCTCTGACCTCAGCAAGGCATTTTCATCACCACAACTGCCGCTCACTGGATATTTTCTCTTTTTTGGATCATTCTCTGTAAACCCTAGAGATGGTTGAGCGTGAAAATCCCAGTAGATCAGCCGTTTTTGAGATACTCAGACCATCACGACTGGCACCAACAACCATGCCACGTTCAAAGTCACTTAAATCCACTTTCTTCCCCATCCTGATTCTCGGTTTGAACTTCAGCAAGTCGTCTTCACGAAGTCTAGATGCCTAAATGCATTGAGTTGCTGCCATGTGATTGGCTGATTAGCAATAGGTGTTAACAAGCAATTGAACAGGTGTACCTAATAAAGTGGCCGGAGAGTATATATACAAATATATAAACACACATGCAAACACAAGAGTGCTGCACTCAACCTGATGTATTAATCAGTCTCAGCACTGTTATGAGAACAGCAAGAGCACTGTACCCAAACAAGCATCCAAAGATTTAAACAAATCTGACTTGGGTTTAAATTGGCATGGTTTGGAGCAGGCATTAGATTGGCATATTCAGGACCAGTTGCTGGTGAGGTACATAGAGAATCTTTGTATCCCTTGAATTTGAATACTTAATCCTTCATTATTACTTCCACGGTTAGGTCAGTTCCTTGTTGCATATCATGGGTCACTAACATCGGGGGTCATCTTGCCTCCTGTTTCAGGCACCCAGTTTTACTTCTTAAGTTACTGGTTACATACAAAATACTTCTAAAATATCCTAGGAGAGATGTTCTATTCTGGATCTCATGCATCTAAATTGTAACCATTGCACAGCTGTGGATTCAAATTCCATGAGGTTATTTTTGAAGTGAAGCATACCCTGGTGTAAGACTTGTAAGGTTTAAATATGGCATCCAGCAGGATAGGAACTATGTGATTTTTCTTTTCTTCATTACAATCATCACAGAAGAGAGAGTAATGTAAGGACAGTTCAGGTTACATGAGTTAACCCTTTCACTGCTGAGGACGTGTGGGGAACGTCCTGATTGACTCCTAAGAAAAGATAGGTGGTTCCTTTGAACCCCGATATCTCCCGACTGTTGACAGCTAGCAGGATCATATTTGGTATCATTAGAAAGGCCAGAGGCCTTTCCAATGAAATCAAACATGACCATGTTCAAAGTAAAGAAAAAAAATAATAATGAAAAAAAGAAAACAGTGTTTTTTTTAAGACGCAAAATGGCTCAGCAGTGAAGGGGTTAAATCAGTGGTTCCCAACCGCGGTCCTCAAGTACCCCCAACAGGTCAGGTTTGCAGGATATCTGAAGCACAGCACAGGTGATATTATTTGCTGCTCAGTGATTGCAGGATTCAGTCTGCATTTCCCCAAGGTAATCTGCAAAATCTGGCTTGTTAGGGGTACTTGAGGACCGCGGTTGGGAACCACTGAGTTAAATGGTCTTAACCACTGTGTTTTTCGTTCTACAGGACTTGGCACGACGGTACTCATACGGTTTTGCATTGACACACAATGCTGCTAGTGTGTTTCTAAATAAATAAAAATGAAAAAGGGCAAAGCTATAAACATATATGGTAAATAACAGCGGGGGAACACTGATCCAAATGAAATCAATATAAGGGTTCATTTACTTTTCTTGGAAACACCCATCAACCCCACACATTTCTCATGTTCTTTGTAAGTGGGCATGTTGGTACATATTCACTAATTTGTTTTCTCACTCCCTTATCATATGCTTCCTTATGTCTGTCAACATACAATAGGATTATAGATTCCTCTTACAAATTACGGAATCTTATTTTAAATTGCTATCCCTCTACCAAAAGATGAGACCTGCGATTAGATTTTCATGCAGATCTCAGGCAGAGAAATTGATGTTCAGATAATGGGAAGTGATTAAATCAGTGATGTACTAGCATCAAGAGAAGCCAGAAAAGCATCCAAAGACTTACAGGGTTATTCATAGAAAGGCAAAAATCAGGAGAATGACTGGAGAAGTGAAAATTCTAGGTCAAAATAGCCAAACAAGAATAATTCTCCCATTTATCTCACTTTCCAAATCAGCTATTTGGTCTAGATTGTTCTCTTCTCCAGCCACTTCTCCTGATTTTCACCTTTCTGCGAATAACCCTGTTAGTTACAAGTTTGACTCACAGAAGTAAAATCCTGACGAAGTTCTTACTTTTAAAAGGATGAAATGCACTGAACTTACACTTCCGTGATTCAGTTTGGGCCGAATACGAATTCTTGCAAATATCGGCAATTTGGATGCTTCCAAAACGCCGAGCTGCCAAACCAATAACATAGAATCTGACCAATTCATTCAGATTGCACTCTGAAATGTCGGTGAAATGTCCTGATTTTCAGAGGTTTCATTTCACAGATTTAAGCAGACGAATCCCATAGCTTTCAATGTAGAAAATAAATGCACTGTTCTATTAAATATTTATTCAACTGTTTATTCTTTTAATTTGCAGCAAAAAGTCTGGATTTTTTAGGCATTTTTAGGGATTTTTTCAGTAAACTTTTTTCCCTGATTTTTTTTTTAAAATGCCACTTTCTTTCTGCAACAGACATTTTTATTATTATTCCTTATTCCCAGGCATTTTTGTCTGACAGCAAACTTTATATCAGGTTACAGACTGAAATCAGAAGATCCGCTCAAGCTCTCTAGGTTTCAGCTAACAAGATTTTAAAAATATAATATTCAATATATTATTTATCAAGCCTTTTTCAAGGATTTAAAGAGAATCATGACGAACTCTTGTAGTAGATGGAATATGTTTAGAATACAATTAAACAAGAATTTATTTATTTATAAAGGATTTTACCAGGAAGGATACATTGAGATTTCTCTCGTTTTCAAGTATGTAGGATACATTGAGATTTCTCTCGTTTTCAAGTATGTAGAATATCCCTTTAATTATAACTAATTTCACACTGGGTGCAGTCACAGAAGACATAAATCTCAGTGATAATGGTGGAGATTAAATGGGGAATGTGTCTCTTGCCAAAATTATATTTTCTAGATTACACAGGACGAAGCTTTATTCGGTAGCTTCTAAAAGTCTTTGGAAAAGATGACTCACTATGGATACGATTTAAATAGATAGGAAGGGCATAAACGCCTTGAAATTCAAACTGCAAGTAGGGTCAAGTAGGGTCTCCTCTCCTCTGTATGCCTTGCAGTGCTTTTCAAGGTGTAGATGCTTACAGGCCTCTCCTCTTCCCTTCCAAAACCGGCAAAGAGCAACTCAGTCATCTTCAAAACATGTGCTAAGAAAGCTTCCTCCGAACTGAAACATCTGCTGACTGATGAATACTAGGTTAAAAACGATGCATCAAATTAGTGCAGTGGGAGAGGATTTACTTTATCGTTATGTCCCACCCTACCTGGAACATTCCTAAGGCCACAGAATGACAGATTTACAGTAAGCTCTTTGTTTTTATCTGTCAAGCAAAGTGCCATGAAGATCTGCTTCTTATCATAATAACGTCAGTGGCTGCCATTCCCGTCATCTTCCCCTGCACCTCGGCATGGATTCGACTGAATATGAACTTCACTGACATAAACATTGGCAGTGATCCTGAATTGTGCACTCCGTTTGGGAAAAAAAGTAGTGCTAGGGAGATGTACACGAGCGTGTCCACCATGTTTATTTGGGAAAAGAAACGTTTTCACTATTGCAGGTTAAAAAGCAGGAGCCCTGTTTAATTTATGGAGAGGCGGAACGTCAGATTTAAACATTACAGTGACAACTAAGCGCCATTTAAATTGCACAAATTCTCGATCACATTTAAATTGTACGGAGGGATTACGGTGTTTTTTTCCTAGTTGTTACATTTGCAACGTTATTCAAAGAATTGGCCCCGAAAAAGGCACCAAACAGTGATTTCCCCCATACGGTGCAATTTTGTGGTCATTCAACTATTCAAAAAGCTGACAATTCTCCAAATATTGGCGAATTGCCAGCAAAATACAGGGACCTACAGTGGCAGTGATTTCTCCATAGAGAAGTAATTGTTAATCTATTCAAAGACACCGAACAGCCTCGAAATGTCAGTGAAATGTCATGATTTTCTGATGTTTCATTAGACAGATTTAAACAGACGAATCCCATAGGTTTCAATGTAAAAAAAAATTTATTCAACCGTTTATTCTTTTCATTTGCAGCAAAAAGTCTCATTTTTTTTTAGGGATTTTTTTCAATTAACATTTTTCCCCTAAAATGCCAGTTTCTTTCTTTCTGCAACAGACACTTTTATTATTATTCATTACTCCCAGGCATTTTCATGAAGTCGTTTTTTAGAAAAGATGCTGTTTTTTTCCCTCTTCTTAACCCTTGTTTGGTGGCTTGTCGTCAGGTCATCGGCTCTTTTCAGATCGATTCGGCGGTTTTGCGGCAGATCATGGGATCTATTCGGCGGTTTTGTGGATGCGTTCAGCAGGTCAATTCAATGCACTTCGGGGACCCTGCAGTGAATGCTAAATTCACAGCAGGGTTGGCTAATTTAACTCGCCAAAGTGCTGCAAACGGGGGACATTTCGGTGCTCTCTGAATAACCCTGTTGATGTTTGAAAGATTATCTACACCAACCACTTGCAGCTGCTCGTTGTAGATCACTGTTTTCATGCTATACAGAAGAGTGTCTGCGTAAAAATCATATTGCTACTGTGTCTTTAAACCTTACATTTACCTTTATCGTAGTCCTACAGACTCTATGGAGGGGATGCTCGGGGAAACGCATTGGCGCTGCCATGAGCATCTAGGCTAGCGGCCACTACGGGGCAGGCGGCTGGACTCTTCCCCTTAGCGCCCCCGTTTTACCTTTAGATTACGGGGCAGGGTCTATTAGCGCAGGCTATTTTTTCCCCTTCATGTCCTTGTTTTAGAGACCTCCTAGCCTAGAGTATAAGAAAACATTGTGGGCCCGATCACCGGGCCCTCCCTATATGATCGCCAAACTTTATAGTGGGTGCAAAAACGCTTAACGGCAATTACTGGATAAACACTTTGGGCCATATTACATAGTTGGTGCTAACTTAACCAGAGCTGTTGTAAACTTCCCAGAGCCATTATAGTATATGGAGGTTTTAAGTTTACAACAGCTCTGGTTAAGTTAGCACCAACATTGTAATACTGCCCTTTGTCTTTAATCCTGCATGTTTGTTTGATATAGGATGGCAGTATATATTTATTATTAATTATTATTAATCTTTATTTATAAAGTGCCAGCATATTCCGCAGTGCTGTACAATGGGCACAGTATAGATAGGGTTAATACATTGAACAACATTTGACAAACCAGTACAGTGGGAGACGAGGGCCCTATTCCCGTGGGAACTCACAATCTAGAAGGCTTGGAAACAGGAGGAGAAGACTGCAAGGTGAGAGCGATGGACTGCTAGGTGAGAGCGATGGACTGCTAGGTGAGAGCGATGGACTGCTAGGTGAGAGCGATGGACTGCTAGGTGAGAGCGATGGACTGCTAGGTGAGAGCGATGGATTGCTAGGTGAGAGCGATGGACTGCTAGTTGAGAGCGATGGACTGCTAGGTGAGAACGATGGACTGCTAGGTGAGAGCGATGGACTGCAAGGTGAGAGCGATGGACTGCTAGGTGAGAGCGATGGATTGCTAGGTGAGAGCGATGGACTGCTAGTTGAGAGCGATGGACTGCTAGTTGAGAGCGATGGACTGCTAGTTGAGAGCGATGGACTGCTAGGTGAGAACGATGGACTGCTAGGTGAGAGCGATGGACTGCAAGGTGAGAGCGATGGACTGCAAGGTGAGAGTGATGGACTATATTTAAAGGGAACCAGCGATACCTTTATAATTGGGGAATAACCCTCTGTATGTTAATGCAAATTTGTGCGTTTTATGTAATACATAAACAGTCGCGAATGCCTCCAAACAGGTCCTACAACATTTCAATACATTTCTTATTTAGCCAAGTTGAATACCCTCATCATTAAATTCGCACACGAACAGGGAAAAAACTGCAGCTTTTTCAAATGTCAACACATACATTTGCACACAATCAGCCGACCTACCTATCTACAGACACAAACACAACCAGGCGAGGTGAATTTGAACGTTGGGTCTATTCCAAAGTAACGCTAATAGCGCATGGATGTGGATATGGAGAACAGCGTGGAGTGAAATTTGAGCACTTGAGAACATATTATGTCATGAAATTAAATATCTTCCATTTTATGGGAATATTTAATATCACCTGATATAATGAATGACGTTTGACAGCCTGAAGCATGAGGATAATGAGTTATGATGATGGACTGAGAAGCTGAATACGCAGCCGGGATGAATGCATCATTTACCTTTCATTTGTCACCTTAAGTGTGGAGCTCATCAATCAGTAAAAGTATGGAAGGTAACACTCTACAGCTTGTTCCCAGCTAATCCTTTCTGTATAAACTGCTTTTAACCCTTCAAAATATGTCACCTACATGGCAGTTTAGATTTACGAAAGAAGCATGTATGTTGAGATTTTTTTCTTTTTTGCACAGTCAATCTAATTAACTCTTCGAAAAATATTTGAGTTCAGTTACGGATACTTATATAGTGCCAACAGAATGCGCAGCACTTAACGATGAGGGAGTAGAGACACCTGGGCAGCTGTGGGACATGTGAGGACAATAAAAGATTATTAAATCATTACTCTCGTCCTCAAGTCAACTCTTACAACCTGACATAGTTTACTCCGCCATGGAACATGTGGCTTCAATGGGTGAGCTATGCATGGTACAAACCCTACCACCCATGCAGTGTGCTGCAACATTTCTCCTCCGAATCAGTATCTTCCGTCTGGGCTGCTCTTCAACTCTTCGTTTTCAAGGCATAGTAGTCGTAGCAAATAAACAACTGGATTCAAAGAAAATCCTGCCAGCCACTAAGACTTAAGTATGTCTTATGATTTCAAAAACCTAATTAGGAATACAAAAGACCATCATATAAAGTGCACATTAAAGACATCCCCACACTGTAAGCCCATGAGTATAGCTTGCCGAGTGGGAGGTTCAGATACATAATATTCCATCAGCCCGATGGATGTGTGAGGTTTAGTTGAAATGGTTTTGTATTTTTAAGTTGTACATTATACTGTTGGCAGAAGGCATTAAAATGCAGTATCCGAAAGGCTCATTTTAAATGCAAATACAAGGAGGTCTGTGGTTCTTAGACGAAAGAGCACGCTCTCTAACACACGGGCATCAGTGCTTGGGCAACGTTAGTTGACTTCTTCATCCATCAAATTGCTTATTTGAATAGCGAAGGCCCGTTCGCTAAGCATTGAATGGCCACCAACAAGTACCTAATGTGGCGATTTACGGAGTTGTGCTAGACGGCACTGACTTAGTCGTGAAGGAAATGTCATCCCATTCAGATGTATCAGCTTATGTTTCACGAAATGCGCGTGCAACAAGCGTCCGTTATCCAAGCCTCTCCGGTAAAGCGCTAGGACGGACGTTGACGGAGCTGCAAAGCGCGATTCTCCATAGGAGGATTGAGCCTTGCAGCGCTGAGCGCACTGAGTGCGCTCAGCGAGGTGGCCAGACGGGCGTTGAGTGGAAGGAACGTCCACTCTCATGGACGTTCCTTCCGCTCTCCCAAGATGCTCTTCTGACACTAGCCTTAAATGTAACCTTTTAATAACTTTTTCTTTATATAGAAAAAAATCATAAAATAAAAACCAATTCTGAACCATCCAAGAATAAAAGACCTTCAATTATATGTTATAAATATATGTAACGCTATCTTTAGCTGACAGGGGCACTTTAATATGCTTTCAAATAATTCTCCTTGAGTGAGAGATGCTAATTAAACACATAATAATTCCCTGCTCAAAAGCAGTTCAGGAACTGGTGGTAATATATATATATATTTTTTTTCTTCCCGAAATTAACACTGACAGGTCAGTACATGTCTGCCTACTCAAGGAAGATTCATGATGTGTCAATGAATGTAACAAAGTAGACAGCTGCTACATCACATGGTGAAAGGTTTGGAAAACTTAGTATTTTGCATTTTTCTCTGCATAATTCCCAGAGTGAACCCAAGATACTAAAGTCCTTTAGCTCCAGAAATAAATACAATCTTTGAATTGATAATAATTGTGGAAGGTATTTCGAGGCACCTGGGAGTCTTAAAACTTGCAGTTTTTGCTGGTAGGAGTGATCGGTTTGGTAGGGCAGGTGAGTTGTCTCACAGACAGCACAGGTCTCTTTTCCCCACCATTTAATGCACACTCCAGCGTCTTCTTGGTGTCTTCTTTAGATTATCAAGCACGTATTAAATGGCTTTTCTGCCCTACCAAGGAGGTGGACAAGTGGGCAGCAGATCCTGCGCTCCTCTTTACATGATTTAGCAATTAGGGGTAAGACGAATATATTCTCTTCCCCAGCTGCAGTTTGAAGTAATGAATTCCTGGTTATTTGGTGGCTTTCGCTGCCTTAAGAAATAACAAAAGTCTCGGTATTGTTGATTATTTTAGCTGCAGAGACACCCACAAAATAAGATATGTGCATAAGCAGAGTGCGAACACAGGTGTCGCTTGCATAGGACACAACGTGCCGGTGCCTTCTGCATTTACTAACGCTCAACTCAGAATGGGGTCCCTTGCGTCTACGGTTGCTAGTTTCTTCCCTACTTTATATAATAATGTAAAATGGTAATTCTATAATATAATTCTGAAATTGAACAGAGCACCCGCTGAAGAACAACTACATAGAGAGACATACAACCCCCCTCCCCCAACCACCTAAACCACCCTTATACACTGTGAGATCTGTGATAGGAGAAAACAAATCACTGGGTTTTATTCCCTAAATAAGGGAAATCGTTAATAATAATAATAATAATGAAAGTCCTTCACAAATTAAGTCAAATTGTCATCAAAATTCTTTACTCTCTTGTTTCGGTTTCGCCTAAAACTTGCTTGACATAAAAATAAAAGTCCAGAGACAAACAAAAACACAGCAAACATATTGGCAAAGGGCTAGATTACAATCTTCACGCAAAAGCCCTCGCGCAAAGCGAAAATCTTTGCGCCAAGCGTTCAACTTCTGCGCGCGCAAATCACCGCTGGAATTACAATCCTCGCGGCTTTTTTCATCCGCCGATCAATTGCGCGCGCAAACAGTACGCGCACAAATGCAGGTGCAGTGCCGTCTCGTGCAAAAATCTTTGCGCGCGCAGTTTTTTGCAGCCAATCAAAATGAAGAAACACACCTATCAAACGCAACTGAATTGCGTCTGCCAGAGGCATCGGAGACGGGTTCTGCGTCTATGATGCAAAATGAGCACATATGTTACAGTAATAATACACATTACACACACACACCTGCCATCATCCATTATTCTTGTAACCCCTGGAGTACAGTAATTCTACTACCCTGCAGTTTCTATGTAGTAACCAGCAGATGGCGTCCTTCTGTTTGCTCTGGAGATTCAAGACTGTGTGTCTCTATGGTTTTGTGTGTGGAGGCAGGCTGCTAGAGAGGAAGCAAGAGAGAGGAAGCTGGAAGATGATGGTGGCTGAGATTTGTGGTATTGTGTCCAGTGCTGAAGCATCCTGCATAAAGGCTCCCAGCAGACTCTGTATCCAGATCAAAGCACAGAACTGTTCCTGGCAGTGATTGTTCTGCAGAAAGAAGGAATCCCAGTGGAGCAGCTTCTCCCCTTCCTGGACAAAATCTGATTGCAGACTGGAGTGGTAAGCTGAAACCTCTCCCCTTGGTTTTACAACAAGGCACTCTGACACTGGTTACTAAAGCAGCAGTCTGACTTCTCTGATCCCTGGAACACCCCAGCATATTACAAACAAAGTGGATTACAATTATTCTGGGCCCCAACAATGTGCACCACCTACCTATGGTACCATTAGGGAAAAGACTAGGATGGGCCTCAGTATTGTTTGTGGGTGGGTAAACTCATACTGACTCTTGCGTTATTTACTTATTCTACTGCATTATGTTTATTTACACCGTTACATTTATTTTTGCATAGAGTTTTGCTGTGCAATACAAACTTCTATAATAGACAGCTCTGTGTTGATTTATTGCTTGTTTAAATATGTTCCCAACTAGATCTCACACCCAAAGCCTGGATGTCCAGTTGGGTGGAGGCACTGCCGCAGTCATGTACCCCAACTCCCAGGTAGCGGAGGCTCAGGATCGGCTTGCAGAGCGCTTGAAGGTAACTGAGGTAAAAGACCACAGGGGTATTTGTGGGACTACGCAAAAACCCGTTACATACTGTTGCTGCATTCCTTTTTATGTGCTGTTTTTTTTTTGGGGTTAGCCAAGTTGTTCAGATATGCCGTTACCACCAGCTTTTAGGAGTTGCTAAAATTATGCGTGCAAAGGCTATGCGGTAATTACTGCGAAATAGATTGTAATACCATCCTTGTACCAGCGCACAGTCGCGTTTGCGCTCACAATGTTAAGTATAGGAAGCGCGAAGTACAGTAAGCTCGCGCAGGGTTCAAGCAGGTTCACCCGCGGTAGACGATTGCACGCGGTTGTTGCGCTGACTATGTAATACGGGATTTGGCGCAAATGGTTTTACCCCTCGCGTTAATGTTTTTTTGCGCTGGCGCAAATGTTTGCGTGAAGATTCTAATTTAGCCCAAGGAGTTTACACGGAGTACACAGTTAAGCTATTCTGTTTGTAGGAAAAAAAAAATACTGATTAATAAAACCTAATAGAAATAATTTGTAACCTGGAGTATTTATTTATAGAGGAAGCACCATTAAATAAGATAGAAAAGATCCTGATGCTAATCTAAACAGAACTTGCTGCCATCTAGTGCTTTGTACCAGACACATGAAGACTAGTAACGTCCATTCATATATGGGGCCATAACCCTCAAACTCCATAGATGAAAACAAATTAAAATGCAATAGAAAGTACACAGGATCTCCATCTGCAGCTGGCAAATCATAACAGGTTTTCACATTTGCAATTCATATTGATGGCAATTACAGAAACCAAGGCAATTCGATTGAGTACTTTTAATGACTGATTACAACTTTACTGCAAGAACACAAGTCCTGTCATGCAAAAATGACATGAAGTCCCTGCATGCCAAATGAAATGTAACAATATCTCCTTTCTTAATTAATATGCCTTATATCTAACGGCACTGCCATGGTCTATGTGCAAACACAGGGCCTGATTCCGACGGAGACGTTAAAAGTGAGAAACAAATGGAAAGCTTGTGTGAGCCATTCTCCTTTTGCGGCTCACCATCAAAGTCTGAATTCCGACCGTGCTGCTTTATCGGCAGCTCGAGACCTAATACTTCTGAGCAGCATTAGGATAACTACAGTGGCATGCCGTTATCAGCTCCAGGTGTCCATAGGACTTCATCAAGCTATGCGAAACCCCAGTGTTCTTCCGCCCCAACATGAACCCGCTTGAGCGAGCTCCTGCTGAACTTGAGCAGCATCATGCTGGGACGGCAGAAGGATTCACAGATGAACACTGGGATCTATTTGTTCCACTGTTCAGCTGTGTACGGAGTAAGGAAGAATAGGATTGCTCAGTTCACTTCACCGAGGGATCTGAGGTTCGTTTGGTACTTTTTATTAGGTTAAATTATTGTGTTAAATGATTTTGTAGAAGCAAAATAACTTAAAAGGAACACTCTAATTATATTCTCCCTCATCACTTTAAAACTCTAAAGTGGCCAGAATGTTTAGAATCTCCCCCACCCCCCCTGGATAAACGCTGGGTAAAGTGGAGGTGCTTCCTTTGAATTTCCCGGCTGCCGGTCACTAGTGTCATCAGCATACAGAGGGCATGCTGATGCTGCCCTCTCTAGTGAGTGCTCTCAGACAGGCAGCCAATGGATCAGAATTTATCGTTCTGCGCAGGTGCTACGGGACTCGAGTACATAACGTGAGAAAATCTGTAGCCAGGGGATGCACCGAAATTTCGGCCACGATAGATATCTGCCGATAATGGGGTTATCGGTTTCTGCCCGAAAGCAAAACACCAGCCGAAAAGTCAGCCAAAAAATTGCTGATCCCAGCTGACATTTAGCGAGCACTCTTTCAATGCTGCTTAGCTGGAGATAATTATAATTGGAATGAGGCAGGAGCTGCTACACATACTGTAGATACTCAAGTACACCGCTAGATTTTGGTGACAAAAACGTACCATAAAATTGGAGGGGTCGCATTATATCCGAGACATCTGCAACGCGTGTAAAAAAAAATAAAAAATAATATGCCCTACTCTGGATCCCAAGTCTCCCGGAAGTTCCGGTAGTTTCGCTGAAGTGAATGCGGGCTCCCTGATGCTTGCAAACACTTCAGGAACTCCCGGATTCAGGAGAGGTCAGATCCATCAAGGCCAGAGGGCACGCTCGGTTTAAGCCAATCATTCACCTTGCTTGCCTCCGCCGGCCATCTAAATCACTAGTAAAGAAGATGGGTGGCCGGTGGCTTCATACTTGGTAACAACTGCAATCATTCTAGAGCAGGGCACCCTGGTCTAAGGAGTAGCCTGACTGTGTTTAGAGAACCTGGAAGGATCTTAATTGTTTACTGGTACAGTAAAAATTTGTTCCTCGCGTTATATTTGAGTCTTGAGTATTCTCTCATTTCCATAATAAATCTCTATTCATCGTGTTATATTCGGGTCGTGTCATATTCGAGTATCTATGGTATTTATTTCTGCAGACAAAGGGTTAACTGCATGATCCACGCTATCAGGGCAAGCAGTAACCTCTGACCTCTCAGTGACAAGGAACAAGTGATTTATCACTGACCTCCTGCCAGCAGTGTCTGCTTGGAGGACAGAGAGGGGGGTTAATGGAACGTATTCATTTGCAATGGTTTGTCTTTTCCTTTGCATCTTAAAGGCCCCCTTTATAATGCTTTGTTTTTCTGCACTTTAAAAAAATTATAGATTGAGAAACAGACTGATGTTTAGGCTCCATCTGAGCCATTCTACCATTCTAGATATATATCTACTCATTTAAGTTGTGTTGGAGGGTAAAAAAATTAGATTAAAAGCCTCCACACAACAAATCATAAAGTTTATAGTTGCAGAGTTCTCTGAATTGCTGGGATGTTTAAATGTCTTCTGCAACTATAAAATGTGTGGGTGTGTGTCCAAAAATTTTACACATGAATCTATGTACTAGATGCAGAATAACTCCACCAAAATAGGACAAAAATATCTTAAACATTTTAATGTGGATTAATTTAAATGATATTAATTTAATAAAGTCTAGTATTAATACAATTATACAAAAAACTATCTTAAAATAAATTGTAGGGGAAAAAAGACATTTTCAATTTCGTTCCAAAATTTTCATTTCGAAGCATTATATATATATATATATATATATATATAATTTATTACACACACCAGACACATGTATACACAGTATGTGTATATATAGTCATATATAGAAAGTCATTTTTGGTATCGGTTTTGGTTTTTGGCCAAGCTCAACGTGCATTTTCGGTAACGGTTCCAGTCCCAAATTTTCATTTCGGTGCATCCCTATCTGTAGCAATGCACAATTTGCTGTTTCCTGCACAATTTGCTGTTCCTACGCTATATATGTTCCTATGCTAAGCAGAATAGGGACTTCTGGGTTTGAAAGTTCCTGCACTGCAGAGGAAGAGCTTCACGCGACAAGGGAGGAGAGGTGAGCAAATTCACCTACAATAAAAAAATATATTAGTAGGGTTTAGAAGTCATTATTCTTTACGGAATAATGGCGATGGAGATGAAGAACGATTAAGGTTGGAAGAGCTCGTTCTTCATTGCTAAAACATAGGAGCTGTTTAAGTACAGGGAGGAGCTGTTTAAGTACAGGGAGGAGCTGCAATGTCCAAGATGCAAGCAGAGTTTGCATCTCAGTTGAAATAGTAAGTGACACAATTAAGTTAAACCCTGGAACGGTTATGTTGTACGGCTCGAATGCTTAGCTTAACGTCAATATTGGATAGGGCCCATCAGGCCCGAAATGGGACAAAAAATAGGCCCAGGCATTTTGGACTGAGCAGCCCACCGCTGATGATTCGCACGCCACCAAATAAAGCCACCGAACGGGGTAAAAAAAATGAAATAAAAAAAACTGCTATTCTTTAAATGGGGTTTAAAACAATAAAAATGCATGAAAATAATAAAAGGCGCTATTAAAAAATATAATCTGGTCTGTTAAAGAATAAAAAAAAAATTCTAAAAAAAATAAAAGGGAATCAAAACTTTCGCCTAAATAAATAAAAAAAACCTTTTGCTAGAACTGAAAAGAATAAACGGTTTAATAAAAAAAAAAAATGATAATTTTTTTTTTACATTGAATACAATGGGATTCACCGGTTTAAACCTGTCGAACTGAAGCACTGGAAAATCAGTGTGGGGGGGGGAAGGGAATTTCACCAACATTTCAGTGCAGTTCAGCATCTCTAAATAGATTAACCATTACATCTCTATGGGACAATTTCACTGCCGCCTGAGGTCGCCGAATTGCGGCGATCTGAGGTGAACTGCACTGTATTTCGCTGTCAATTCACCACTGTTTGGAGATTATACAGCTCTCTGAACGGCCACGAAATTGCACAGTGCAATGTAATTGTGGATTATTCCAGCCTTGGTGTTAGAATAATCTTAATTTTAATAAAGACAGGAGGCGAATATTTTGCATTCTCTTTTCTTTACTAAAACATCAGCAGCAAGGAAAGTTTACATAGCAACAGCAGTAACCAATCAACAACAAGAGTGTAGTAAGTCCTTAGCCACGCCCTCTTTTCTTGTATGCCGAACGAGCAGGAGAGACGTGAAGTAGAAATTCCAGAAATCCAAGAAGTAGGAAGAACCCGGAAACTGAAGAGGTGAAAGCCAAGACTAGGTAGGAGTCAACGAGATGGTCAGTCGCAGAACTGGAAGCCAACGGGCGTCCGAAACGATGGGAGACCAACAGGGCCGCAGAAGCAAATCAAGCTACGGAGAAAGCAGAGGATACGTGAAAGTACCATGTGATGGAGGCTTGCCAATCAACAGTTAACTAACTGACCAGTCAAAGCGAAGAATTATCAATAGTTAAATCAATTATGAGACAGTAGCCGTAGGCTAGGCCAATGAGACATGCAAACCCTACTAAGGGGAATGAAAAATAGTTAGACAATAATGGACAAAAGTCGAAGAAGTGTAGATACGTAAATTACATCCTTTATTCAAAATTTAATTTATTTTTTATTATTATTATTATAATTTTTTTTTTTTATTTTATTTTATTTTATTTTTTATTATTTTTTATTTATTTATTTATTTCTATATTATTTTTTTTTTTTTTTTTATTTATTTTTTTTTTAATCGAATATAGCAGTAAATCCGGTACAATGTGAGCAATCCCGGGTATGGGCGGGTGGGAAAAATATTCGCCTCCTGTCTTTATTAAAATTAAGATTATTCTAACACCAAGGCTGGAATAATCCACAATTTTATATCAAGTCAGGAGGCTTCATATTTTGCAGTTTTAAAGCTGCACCAGAGCCCCAGATGCATGAGAACGAGGGCGAAAATAAAAGGTACGAAAGGTGACCGCCCTAGAACAATCAGCAGCCGCTAGTATGTCGGACAGGGAGCCGCCGGCGACCGCAACAGAAGAAGCCACTGCACCCCGCACGGAGTGAGCGCCGAAGTGAGGAGCAACACCTGCTAGGGAGAGAAGCCAGGGGACCCCTCTAGAAAGTGTAGGCGAGGAAACAGGATTGTAAGTGGAAACATAGGAGACCAAGAGCTGGCCAACCGGAGGGGAGCGCAAAGAGCCTAAGTGGGAGAGGTAGTTCGTAACGCACCTAGCAACACATAGGGTAGAAAACCTTAGAAAAAGGGGGTTTTTGTACATCTAGTAAGCGTGAAAAACGACTCCCTTAGGAGAGAAAACCATAGCGTGCGCATCGAAGGCTCTAGCATCCAAAACACGTCTAAAGGACCCCAAACACAAAATGATGGTTAGAATACATCAAGAGCTGACGCAGGAACAGCGAGTAGTATCTGGCCAGTTACGCAGGAACTCCAAAACAAGCGCCACATCCCAAAAGTGAGTATATTATTTGGGGCCGGCGGGCGAGCGAGCCTAACGCCCTTGAGGAGACAACACACAGAAACGCCACCCAGGGGAGCGTGAGCCACCGAGATGGTCGAGCGGAACCAGGTGATGATAGGACTTGCCGGCCGTGGAAAGGCTCGCCAACAAATTAGAGGGGCTGTAGCAGGATCAGGCACACACCAACCACACCAAATTTCCCCAGGCGTAACATTTTTGCGTGCCAGAAGTCCAGGATTCCCATAATAGGGAGCGAGCTGCAGCTGATAAGCCTGGTAGCATGCAGGGTCCCCGGAAATTGTCCAAGCCACCAGTGGAAGATTGCCCTCCAATACCACTGGATTAGGGTTGCCTTGAGGGTCCAGAAGAATGGATGGAAAAGGACGGCAGCAGCGGGCAGGAGTAGACAAGGGAGTTGTAGTGTCAGTGGCAACCAGCTCTGTGCATCCCATAGAGGCATGAGTAGAAGTCGAAACCATCCATCTGCGGACTTCTTGAAGCGTGCACGTGAGCATCGTGAACGGGGAAACAGTGTAGGCTCCTCGATGGGGCCATGGTGGGAGGAAAGCATCCACCGCTGCCGCCTGCAGGTCCGTAAGCCAACTGAAGCCGGTCTGCATCTGGTGGGTCAAGCGGGAAGTAAACAGGTTGACCCAAAGGAGTAGAGGGCAGATGATGTGAAGCGGCTGTTCCTCTGGCGTCCATGCCCCACCCGTGGATACAGGTCCGCAAGTCGCTCCCCAACCCGACTGGCTGGCGTCCGATTCCGATACGAAGTCCGGTAGAGAGCCAAAAATGGCCCACCCATTCCAGGCTTCCATGAGGCGCAGCCACCACAGGAGTTCCACTCGAGCCTCAGGAGTGATAGGGACCAGCTGGTCGTAGGAGGGATTGAGACTGAGGCACGTGGTTTTCTGACGTTGCATCGCCCGATAATGCAGTGGGCCAGGGAGAAGGGTGATGACTTGGGCTGGGCGACAAGCTGACTTGTCCATGTTGGTAATGAACCAGAGGTCTTACAGGAGAGTAAGCACTAGGGCCGTGTGATGGGAAAACAGGACCGGATCTTGAGCCAGTACGAAGATATTGTCCAGGTATATGAGAGACCTGATGCCCTGTGAATATATGGAGGCCATGGCCAGTAAGAGGAGCTTCATTGAAGCACCATGGTGCGGAGCTGAGGCCGAAAGGTAGGCAGGTGAACTGTCGGTGGTGCAGGATGGATAGGAGACCCCTGAGTAGATGTGTGCTCTCCATTGTGAAGTGTCGATAGGACAAGAAGGGATTGAAGACTATCCAGTTTAAGACCGGGCGAAGGTCCCCAGACTTCTTGTGTACCAGAACACATTGTATGGGGAAAACAGACTGGAAGGGAACCTGGGAAAAGTCTATCAAGAAACCAGATACGATTCGTAGGACCCAAGAGTCGGAAGGTTGGTATAGATGTTAACCTTATGATTCGATTCTTTTAAGAAGAGGTCCCCAAAAAAACAACCCCTTGGCCGCAGGACCCAATTCTTTGGAGCACATACTTGTTAAATTAGCGTCAAAGCGAAAAAGCGCCTCATTGCGGCGTGCAGAAGAGATGCTGACATTGGCGTTACCTAAAGACAGAGGGCACGCTGTGCCCATTCACGGACCATTGCAGGGCCGAGCAGGGTAGGCATAAGGCTATCCTAAACAAAAGGTAAATCCAGGTAAAGTATCCATGTAATTGGGCAGACTAGATGGGCCGAAAGGTTCTTATCTGCCGACAGTTTCTATGTTTCCAGAAGGTAGTGCTTCGTCCACCGTGACGAGCGGGCCTGAAACCTCCAGCATTTGTCCTGGGCGATGCGGAAGCCCTGTTCGACTTCGACAAGGATCCCTGCCAACCTTGCCCAGAAAGGAGACGAAATCCACGTCAAACTCTGGCGCAAGAGATACCTTGTCAGGCAGCGTCGGGCAAGGGCATCCTGCCCACAGATGCGCCCTGGAAATTTTAACTAAGAGACCGCGTAGCCAGAAGAGCAGAAACTCCGCTGTGTGGTCAGGCGGGAGCCAGGCCGAAGACCTGGGGTGGGTGGTAGTGCATGGATCGAAAAAGGAGGGGGGAGCTCCTCTAGCATCGAGGAGTGGCGCCGGGGTATCCGAGGACACCAAGGAGCGAGGCGGTGTTGGAGCGGTAGAGAAGGGCACGATCGCTAAGCTATCAGAACGGGGCTCACCCGTCGAGCTTGCAGTAGTCGGTGGATCACCGGTGGTATTGGCTCCGTCCTCCTCGGGTAGTGAGCCTGGTAAATATCCATGTCATAATCATCGTCCCCTTCTTTGGGGACAGAAGTGCGGGAGGAGTTTGTAGCAGGGCCCTTACCCTAGCCAGCGGACTCAGATTAACCCTTCCAGAGTATTTTACGAGATGGCACGGCAGCCTCAGAATGAACCGAATGGGAGCCCTCAGAAAGGGCCGGTGACTGGGCCCTAGAAAGGACCGGAGGTTCTGGCTGGGGAAGCGGGGCTTGGCTGCCAAGCTATGGACAGTGTTTCTGAAATGGCAGCTAAAAGCCAGGCCGAAAGCTCCTCTGGATTGGTGGGGAGCTGAGGAGGATCCATGGAAAACAGAATAACGGGACTCACCTGTTGAGGTAATATATATATATTAAAATTTATAGGGATATATATCAGGGCTCACCCGATGTTTAGTGTGGCCAAACAGAAAAATCCTGTACTAGTCGTCAGGAAGGTAATAATATATTCATTATAAATTAATGTGTTGTGTCTCACCCGATGCCTTTGTGGGACAGACAGATCCCGCCAGAATAATAATATACTTATATATATATATAAGCTTATCAGGGCTCACCCAATGTCTTCGTGGGACAGATATCCCGTTAGATAAATAATATATTTGTTTATATACATAAGCTTATCAGGGCTCACCCGATGCCTTCGTGGGACAGATATCCCGCCTGATAAATAATATATTTGTTTATATATATAAGCTTAGCAGGGCTCACCCGATGCATCGTGGGACAGATATCCCGTCAGAAAATTTTATTTTTATATATATATATTATATACATACTTACTTACTTACTTACTTATCGGGGCTCACCCGATGCATTCGTGGGACAGATATCCTGTCAGAAAATTTTATTTTTATATATATATATATATATATATACTATACTTACTACTTACTTACTTATCGGGGCTCACCCGATGCATTCGTGGGACAGATATCCTGTCAGAAAATTTTATTTTTATATATATATATCTATATCTATCTATCGGGGCTCACCCGATGCCTTCATGGGACAGATCCCACCAGAAGAAATAATATTTATTTGTATATATATAGTAGAAGCGTATCGGGGCTTACCCGATGTTTACGTTGGGCAGACAGAAATCCCACCAAAAATAATAATTTATTTCTATAAATAGAACCTGAGGCCGTTTAACATGTAAGTGCTGACCTGCTAGTTTGCATCGGGACGCGAAGAAGCGATGTCCCGAATGGCGGCAATTGCTGGTTAGAACTAAGATGGCCGCCGGAGTGCGCACGGACGAACGCCATACTATCCTGAGGAGAAAGTTTAGTCGCGCACTCGCGGGAAGGCGGCGGGCCGCGCAAAACACAAAGAAAGGGGGGAAAAGAACCTTAAGGAGAAAACAGAGCTGTTAAAACAAAGTAAATTACGATGGGGCGCCGCAAGTCGCGCAACGCGAGCAAAGCGCACCTGCAGGCGGGAGAGTGCCCACACAGCAGGGAGGAAACCTAGGAAAAAAACAATCAGGTGCACAGTACATATAATAAATCTGAGTATAAAATTACATAATAAACCTAACAGTGACAAATTACACCTAAATTAAAGCCTGGCAACCAGGAGCTGTTTTGAAAACGTCTCACCTGGTCGCCAGCAGCAAGAAAAGAGGGCGTGGCTAAGGACTTACTACACTCTTGTTGTTGATTGGTTACTGCTGTTGCTATGTAAACTTTCCTTGCTGCTGATGTTTTAGTAAAGAAAAGAGAATGCAAAATATGAAGCCTCCTGACTTGATATAAAATTCACTATTCGTTGCTCTTTAGGGGTTATTCAAAGAGCACCGAATTGCCCACGAAATTACACCGAACAGTGAATTTCCCCGTACGGTGCAAATTGGGGGCCATTTGGGTATTCAAAAAGCTGACAATTTGCCAAATATTGGCGACTTACCAGCAAAATACAGTGCTATTTGGCAGCAGTGAAATCCCCATAGAGAAGCAATGGTTAATCTATTCAGAGACACCGAACAGCAGTGAAATGTCAGTGATGTCCTGATGTTCGGTGGTTTCATTCTACAGGTTTAATCAGGCGAATCCCATAAGCTTCAATGTAAAAAATATTCCCGTTATTATTCAATATTTATGCTTTTCATTTGCAGCACAAAGTCACTTTATTATTTTATTTTTTAGGCAAAATATTTTTTTCCTTTTTTTTTAAATGGCACTTTTTTTCTATAACAGACCTTTTTTTCATTATTATTCAAAGGAGCTTATATCTAATTTGCATGCATTTTCATGCAGTCATTTTTTTATGAAATGTCTCTCAAAAGTTGTTTTTTTTTTTTTTACCCGTTCAGTGGCTGGTCGGCTTTTTTGCCAGCGGCATTAGGTGGTCCATCCGAGCGGGTCATCGGCTGCGTTCGGCGGGTTGCGGCTGCATTCGGCCGTTTGTTCGGCGGGTTGCGGCTGCATTCGGCCGTTTGTTCGGCGGGTTGCGGCTGCATTCGGCCGTTTGTTCGGCGGGTTGCGGCTGCATTCGGCCGTTTGTTCGGCGGGTTGCGGCTGCATTCGGCCGTTTGTTCGGCGGGTTGCGGCTGCATTCGGCCGTTTGTTCGGCGGGTTGCGGCTGCATTCGGCCGTTTGTTCGGCGGGTTGCGGCTGCATTCGGCCGTTTGTTTGGCGGGTTGCGCTGCATTCAGCCGTTTGTTCGGCGGGTTGCGACTGCATTCATCGTTTTTTTCGGCGGATTGCGGCTGCGTTCATGAACAACTGGGAAGCAAACTATTTTTTATTCTGGGGGTGAGTAATTTTTTTTTGGGTGGGAGGCAAATTTTTTTTTTATTATTATTATTTCATTAGGGGGGTAAATGAGGGGGGGCACTTTTTCGGGGGGGGGCAGCTGAACCCAGGAGTTATACTTACCTGAAAAGTGGACCCCTTGTCAGCGCCATCTCTGCCCCCTCATCTTCTTCCTGCAGGCTGCCGCTAGGAGGCGTAGACCTGGGGGACTCTAAGCTGGCAGCCGGCTGTCCGTCTGGTGTGCCCAAATAAATCACATAATTGGAGACAGAAAGCCCTCCGGCAGGCACCTGCTGATTATTTCACAGGGCTCGCCGCTTGAATGTCAACAGGTGCTTGTCAACATTGCCCCATTTGTAGATTTCATTTTAACAATAGTGGCTTCAGAACGCTATTCCAAGGGGAATGTTATCAAAAATGTTGAGTGTCAGTAATTACTGTGATGGAAGATGTAAACCAGGGCTGTCAAACTCAATGGCCCACCAGATGTTGATGCCTACATTTCCCAGAATACTTTCAATGCAATATATGACCAGGGAATCATGGGAGTTGTAATTCAGAAACATTTGGGGGGGGGGGCAGAGCTCTGACGTAAACCTTAATGGTCCACTTGCCATTCTAAGTCAAGCAGTAATAGTATAATGTGATACTGCTTGGACTTGTGTGAGGATGCTGCACTTTGGTATCCTATTGAAGAGACGTGGGGGGAAAAAAACGTGGAAAAAGAAGACGCATTAAAAAAGTTGCGATGTTAAAAAGACACTCAAATTTGTCTGTGAGTAGGACAACTGATCAAATTCAGACGTTCAACTTCTGTGGTTGCCAAAGGGATGCTCCAGACTAGGGTTTGTGGTTAGAAATTATGTTTAGGGCCAAGATGAAAAACTAGGTTCCGTTGCTATTTACACTTGTATTAGGGTGAACCCCAACATTCAGCTCCAATTTTTAGGTAACAGATTCTGCCACTTATATCATGGGTGTAGCAACCCTACCCATAAAACCAACACCACTTGCATGTCAAATGTAAAAGAAAAATGACAAGGATAAAAAAATATTTTGAAGTACCTCCCAGGGTCTTCACCAACTGCATTGATGCAGCTTGCAGGCAAGCAACGGTCTGACCCACTTACCCAACCATCTGCCTACATCTGAGAATCCAGATTACCGCCACAGTGAGCTGTGGAGAAGACAATTCCTCATTGTAAATTGCGAGGCCAGGTTTATGCAGTTTTCCTACTGACTTAATTCTGTCAGAAAAAATGCTTTTAAGAAATAAAACGTGTTTTCTGTGATGAAGGATTTAATTTTGTACGCGGTGCTTATGCTGCATTCAACCATGTGATTTGTTTAAAATCCCCTCCGCAGAATTCCTCTCTAAGCTATGATGAAAAGTCTGAGCCTCAGAAGGATGATCCTGTGCCAACAGGAAGAAAAACGCATCTGCCACGAAGGGTTCATTAAGATTCAGCCTTACCCAATAATCACTCAGCATCCAAGTCAATAACCTGTGAGATCAGCGCTTTACAAGGGATTAACACGTACAGAAGTGCTTTACTCCGGTCAAAGACATACAGATGTCCCTGTCGGTCTGCCCGAAACGGAAGCTTTTAACTCAATCGGTTGTCTTTTTGGGGAACTATACCGAGGTGTACGTTACAAAAACAGCATTTAGTAGGAAAGCGCACTATAACACATACGTTAGCTGTAAAAGAAGAATTAGATAAATGTTCCTATGTGTCATAATGGGAAGGAGTGGACCTCCAGGCTTGGGGAAAAAGATCCACATTCCGTTGTAGAACCTTCCACTGTTCTATGCTATATAGGAAACCCCCGGTGACATTCAGACATTTTTCTGCCTACCACAGTCTGGGGGTTCTTGAGGAAATAAAACAAAATGAAGAGAAAAAGGAGCAAGTAAGGAAAGTGGGAATGACTGGAGTGACATTTAATTCACCCCCTTCCTCAATGTCACCAACCATGTAACATAGTAATGTAAATTGAAGAAAGATCAAGATAAAGGAGTAGCTATCAGAAATAAAAAGAAGATAAACACAGTATCGTATAAAACAGTGTATGCAATGATATGAAAGCTCCTGGACTGTAACACAAACCGGGTAATTCAAAGAGATCCGAATGGCTGGGGAAAGGTAACCGAACGCTGAAAATCAGCGTTTGGTTACCTTTCTTGGCCATTCGGCTATCCAGAGAGCAGGCAATTCGCCAAATCCTGGCGAATTGCCTGCACATACGGTGCCTGTTCGAGGGCAGTGAAATCCCCATAAAAAAGCACTGCTTCGGCTATTCAGAGAACACAAACCAGCAGTGAAAGGTTCCCCTAATGCCCTGCCATTCGGTGAGTTCATGCAGCAGATTTATTCAGGCGAATCCCATAGGCTTCGATGTTAAAAATATTCCCGTTTTAATTCAATATCTAATAAACCGTTCATTATAAAATTCTGCAGTAAAAAGTCTCTTTATTTATAGATTTTTTAGAATATTTTAAGCATTTTTCTGGATGTTTATTTTTTTTGTTTAAAAAAGTCCGATGCTTTTTTTTTTTTTAAGTTTACTTATTTTTTCTGTAACAGCCCTTTTTATTATCATTCCCTGGACCTCATCTGTAAATTTCAGACATTTTCGCTCAGTAGTTTCTTTGCAAACAGCGTTTCACTTTTCAAACATTCAAGCAAACTGTTTTCTGAATTTATTTACTGCCTTCGTGAATAAAGAATTGAAGAGAACGAAAAGTCGCCGAACGTGCGGTGACTTTTCGATTCGCTTTGAATTACCCTGTATGTATAGCAATACACACAAACCTCGGGAACAGCCGGCATTGCTGCAGTGCGAAGCCAAGGATCAGACTCTCCTGAATTTTATTCTATTAAGTGTATCCCTTTATTCTATTAAGAGAGTTTAAAGGGATACACTATTAAAAAAAATAGAGCCCCCTTTTTTGCCCTTAAATAATTAGGTTGATGCAGTCCAATTATTTTATTTTAGGTGATTTTACTCACCTTTTGTCCCGCCTACTTTAGCTCAGCAGCTTCCAAATCCAGAAGTCCCTGCAGCTTTGCTATGCAACTGCATGGAACCAGCACACTTTATGTACCTTTACGTTCAGTAGCACTTGTACAGAATGATGGATCACAACTGCGCATATTTTTTTTTTGAGAAAGTATTTTACCAGGAAAGATACATTGAGATTTCTCCTGTTTTCAAGTATGTCCTGGGTGGCGAGTATGTACTGTTAGGTGTCTTGTCCAAGGACACTTACTGGAGAGGTGCTCTTGCCGGGATCAAACCTGTGTCTCCACAGTCTCTCTCCACGGTTAGAGAGCAGTGATGTTACCTCTACTCCACCCAGCCAGTACACATGCAGAGAAATGATCCATTGGCTGCCTTTCTGAGTCCGCTCCCTATCCTGGGCGGTCTCAGAGGGTGACATCAGCAAGCTCACGCGTCATTGGCTGCTGGTGTGCAGCCTCAGTTCAGTCTTTCAGCGGCCATCAATGATGCCCGTCACTTGCTGGCCGTGGGGGGGGGGGCGGGGCGAGAGGCTAGTCATAGTGCTATGCCGTCACACGGTGTTCATTCCCACCTGTCAAGGAGATGGTGTAGCACGACCTGCGGCATGAAAGGGTAAATATTGTTATGTTACAATGTATGCCATTGCATGGTATGGTCATCTTTTTATGTGTCAACTGGTATCTTGCTCACCCCATAACCAGTAACAGGGTATATTACCCTCACATCCCCAGTAAAAAGGTATAATGTGATGACATCAAGGCTGCAACCAACAATTACTTTCATAAATTTCGATTATTTGGTCAACTTTTTATTCAGCAGTTGAAAAAAATAAATATTTGTTTGTTTACTTTACAATTATTCTTTATTTATATAGCGCCAACATATTTTGCAGTGCTGAACAATGGGCACAATATAGACAGGGTTACAATACATTGAAACTGAACAATAGGGATGCATCGATACCACTTTTTTAAGACCGAGTACGAGTACAGATACTTTTGTTCAAGTACTCACCGATACCAATTACCAATACTTTTATTTTATGTCATGTGACGCTTTCCAATAAGAACAGACCTCCTATAAAGCCCCCAGGTCTCATGGATTTGCCCCAGCTCATGGATATTGCCCCAGCTCATGGATATCCTGACCCCAGCTCATGGATAATTGCCCCCCAGCTCATGGATATGCCCCCCCCCTTGCTCATGGATATGCCCCCCCTGCTCATGGATATGCCCCCCCTGCTCATGGATATGCCCCCCCTTGCTCATGGATATGCCCCCCCCTGCTCATGGATATGCCCCCCCCTGCTCATGGATATGCCCCCCTTGCTCATGGATATGCCCCCCTGCTCATGGATAATGCCGCTCATGGATATGCCCCCCAGGCTCATGGATATGCCCCCCAGGCTCATGGATATGCCCCCCACGCTCATGGATATGCCCCCCACTCTCATGGATATGCCCCCCACTCTCCGCTCATACTTACCTTCCTTCAGCGCCGCCGGTAAAGTCTTTGCGCGCGCTCCTTGGAAGGTCCCCAGCCGCGACCACGTGGGACCATGTGATCGCGGCTGGGGTCCTTCCAACGAGCGCGCGCGCGGGAACTTTCCCGGCGTCGCTGAAGGAAGGTAAGTATGAGCGGAGAGCAGCTGCAGGGCCTGTCCGAATGCTCTATCTGCATTCGGACAGGCCCTGCAGCTGCTCACTTTGTTAATACTTACCTTCCTTCAGCGACGCCGGGAAAGTTCCCGCGCGCGCACTCGTTGGAAGGACCCCAGCCGCGATCACATGGTCCCACGTGGTCGCGGCTGGGGTCCTTCCAAGGAGTGTGCGCACGAAGACTTTACCGGCGGCGCTGAAGGAAGGTAAGTATTAAACACAGGGCGGAGAGCAGCTCCAGGGGCGGCTGTCCAAATGCCGATAGAGCATTCGGACAGCCGCCGCAGCCCCTCGGATACCGGCAAGCCGGCTCAATGCAGGCTTCCGGTATCGGAAAAAAATATCGGGGGTACTGCACGAGTACCAAGTACTCCTGCAGTACCCGGTATCGGCACCGATATCGATACTAGTATCGGTATCGGTGCAACCCTACTGAACAACATTTGATAAACCAGTACAGGAGCAAACGAGAGCCCTATTCCCGTGGGAACTCACAATCTAGAAGGGTTGGGGGTGAGAAACAGTAGGAGGACTGGCAGATACAGAGCGGCGGGTAAGGTGGATGAGCCTGGCAGAGGCATTCAGAATTGATTGTAGGGGGGAGAGGCGGGAAAGAGGGTGACCAGCTAAAAGATTATTACAGTAGTCAAGTCGGGAAATTACAAGGGCGTGGATGAGTTGCTTTGTGGTGTCAGCGGTAAGAAATGGCCCAAATCTGGAAATATTACACAATTGGTAACGGCAGGAGGAGGAAAGAGACTTGATGTGGGGGATGAAGGAAAGAGCACAGTCAAGTGTAGGACTACGTTGAGGATTTCATTGAGTCCTCCTCTGTTGCTCACATGACCTGCAGGATCTCGCCTCGTGAGATCCAGCAGGTCGGCATAGTGATTCACAGAGAGAGACTGGGGGACTTTTTCGGGGGGGTTCAGCTGGTGCTTACTGATTCTGCAGAAGCGGAATCCGTTAACCACGGCTAGGACATGAAGCTAACGTTTCAGTTAACTGCAGCAGGGCAGTAATTAGCGTTAGCACTTTGTAATCCTAACACTAATTAACACTTTGCGCTCCCCATATTAAGCATAGGGAGCGCAAAGTACAGTAACCTCACGCTGAAAAGCGCAAGATCCGAATTGCTAACAGGTTTTTTAACCCATTAACATTCGGATTGTAATATGGTTTGCCAGCGCTAAGGCAACCAAGGCTAATGTTAGCGAGTAGAATGTAATATGCCCTTAAGATTGCAAGTACAGGACTGAGGTAGAACAGGTGATATAGAGAAAGAGGGAAAGGTTTATGAGTACAGGGACACATTAGGTGGACGAAACGGTGACCAGTAACTGCAACGGATGATGGAAATGACATTATGTGTTTTGCCTGTTAAAATAACAGGTGGCATGTTTGGTGATTAGTGCTTTTGTTCCGTCGAGCAGTATGTAACACAAACTTTTGAGCCCTGTATTAAAAACATATATCACATGTATATAAATGTAGATGCTGAATCCAGCTTGAGGTTGCATTACATAAGAAAAAAATTATTAATAAAAGTCAGTACTGACCTTCTGCAGGACTCACAGCAGCCGGGAGATTCTCCCACTCAATGGTCCAAGAAGGGAAAGGGTGAGACGAAAACTGTGCTTCAATCCCATGATCCTGTGAAATCGAGAAACACGTTTAAATTGATCCAGTTATAATTCAAGGACGTTTCTCATATCCCTGTAGCTATTAATCTTGGACACGCTGCATCTCCGCAAATCTGATCTGGATGATTTGCATGATTATTCCGACATTTTAAAGGAAAAAGATATATCCTGACAACATCAGCAACAGCGAGAAGGAGAAAGGTGACTTAAGGACAAATGAGAATCTATTACACAGTCTGACACATGAAGCACGACAAGTTCTTTGCGCTAGTAAAAATACTTTGTAACCAATATCGCCACTGCAAATTCACAGTTTGCAAAAATAAATCCAAAGCACAGACGCCTTGTGGAGATAAACTTAATGAGATGATCATTTCAAATGTGACAGATCTGCGTTACAGGCGAATTGTTATAATTTGTTTATTCGCAGAGGAACATCAATTCATCTTCCTTTGCAGCAATGCATGTGATGGCATCTTCTGAATATGTCATGTGTTCTAACGGAAAATAGTTTCCATTCAGGCTGGTAGAAGAGGAATTTAAACACATCAAAATGATAAACCCAACAGCAGACCTACCCATATAAATGGTGCATTAAGGTGTTATTAAAAGCCTTTACTACAGTGACATCGAGCAACTCAATCTTTTAAAGCAACATCAGGTGCTTGAGATCGAGTTAATGCGAAGAGAACTGATTCTGGAGAACTGCAAACAAATTTCATTTACTGCCAAAGAATCAAGTTTTTAAATGCCATACAGGGTATGTCTCAAAGATAGAGTAGAGCAGACGTACTGTAAGTTGTTAAAATGGAGAATGAGAGGCCTCTTGAAAACTTGTCACAATTTTGGATGCTGTTATGAGACTGACCTGCAGAGGGAGCCCTCTGCCTTTCAATTAGTGCTGTATCTAAATACACTGTAAAGACATTACAATGAATGATCAGACGGTGTAGGTGCACACAGGTGTATGTGTATGCAGGTAGGTGCGTGTGATCGTTGGTTATATTATTATTATTATTCTTTATTTATAAAGCGCCAGCATATTTCGCAGCGCTGTACAATAAGCACAGTATAGACAGGGTTACAATACATTGAACAACATTTGACAAACAGTACAGGAGATGAGGGCCCTATTCCCGTAGGAACTCACAATCTAGAAGGTTTGGAAACAGGAGGAGAGGACTGTTAAGGGGCCATTTAAAGTGGTTTTCCATGAAACCATTGGTTCCTGACATGGCTTTTACGGAAGACCTCTCTGTAGTGAAGGCTACGAAAAACTACATAAGTCTTGTACAAAGATTAAAGAAGTCCTTTTTTGAAAATGTAAAAAAAAAATTTCTCATACAGCTGAGGAAAATAAGAGTTCTAGAAAGATAAAAAGTCATAAATATTTGGAATTCGCTGCACATAGGTTGTTTTGATTCTGAGGATATTAAAAAAGGGGTGTGATACTAGAAAAGTTTTTTTCTTTTTTCAGTGTCTAATCATACTATATATTATTTTATGATTGCTTTATTGCCTCAGATCAAGTGCCATATAGTCCATATTGTAAAAAAATAACAGAAATCTGACAGCTCCTCTTGATGTATTTTTGTGTTTCATTAACAAATATTCAGATGAATATGCATATAGCTTACAGGCACTGTGACGACCATGCAAACTAGGCGGGTTTGCCTGTTTTCTTTAACAATGCCTGTAATTGCTACACTCAATTTTGGCCAAAACAGTGTAATCTGGGTGGAGTAGAGGTAACATCACTGCTCTATAAGTGTGGAGACACAGGTTCGATCCCGGCAAGAGCACCTCTCCAGTAAGTGTCCTTGGGCAAGACACCTAACGGTACATACTCGCCACCCAGGAAATACTTGAAAACAAGAGAAATCTCAATGTATCCTTCCTGGTAAAATAGTCTAAAAAAAAAAAAAAAAAAAAATCTTCTCAGTGTTTGATTCGACAATGAATTGGGAGGGGGGGGGAGGGGGAGACCCCCAGCGTGTGTTTGTTAGAGTATGTTTATTTCTAGCTTATCTTAAATCCGTGGCCTGTTAACAGAAGTTCTGCTTACCAGCTCGCCTACAGTAACAATCACACGGCCAAACCTCACTAATACTAACATTTGTTTCCTAAAGTAACGTCTCTTGTGCTGTGTTTAAAGTGTCTGCCAAACGACACAAGAATAAATAGCACGGAATGCACAGCCACATTGCTTTCATTAGCAGATAGTTAAAAGCCAGTCTGGAACCGAGGGGAAAAGTATGTGTTTGCTGAAAAACAAATGGCAGAGCGCACAGATTAATCAGGAAGCGTGCCTGGGGGAGGATTAGAAAAGGGCAACGCCATGTAAAAAGCTGAATCGGCACCATTAGGGAGCGGGCTACATACTAGAAGTACACTAAACAGGTCATCTTCATACCAGGTATGATGCAGATTAATTTGCTTATTATACTCAAGTAAAACGAGCTTGTGCCTGTTACGACCCATCTCTTACAGCTTGCCGAGAGGGGAATTAGAACTCGTAGTCCTTCAAACGTCAAAAAGTCGAGTTATTTCGGAGGGAGAAGAAAGAGTCTTGGAAAAGTCCATTTCTTAGTCCAAAGGACCAGTACATCAATTAGTAACTCAATGTTGTGAAGGTTCTGACCATTTTCATATACCAGTTGGTGATGTTCACACAATATTACTGTGCGCACCATAATCTTGGATGGCAGAGCAAACAATGCAAGCTTCCTACCTTTAGTTTCGTCATGGTTGGTCTTGGGCCTCCTAAAAACGTTATGTCCGGTGACTCTGTTGCCTCGTTTTCTTGTGTGGGAGGAGAAGTCAGGGATTCTTGACATCGTCTCTCCTCAGGCAAGTCTAAAAAATGTATCTTACACATGGCTGCTGCAGTTCTTATGCCAGGTACCTGCTGCACCCGTCTATACCAGCCGACAATGAGGGGAAAGTGAGCGCTCTTTTCTTCTGATACCTTCTGAAGAGCAACCTGCAACAAAAGCCAAATGCTAATTTAACTCAACAGAATCGCCAAAATCTTTATTAATTCATTAAGATGCATTTTGAGCACTTAGAGCGAAATGGATTTATACAAGAATATTTTTAAGAAATCAACTTGTTAGAATCAATGTTTCCTGAACTACTGGTTCCCTGATACTCCACGAACCTTAGGAGTACCAAATGGACATGCCTGATTTTACAGGAACACTACGTTATTACATACATTGTAAATAGATTATTGTGGATTACAGAAAACACACCTCAGAAAATACTTGCATCTGTTTTATTTCACGGTTTGAAGTAATTGCATGTAAAAAGGAAATATAAAGTTAACTTTTTAGCTTCTGTTTCTATTTTGTGGATTTTTCCCATGAGGCAAAATTTTCCAAAATCTGAACACATTTCACTTTACAGCTAAGCGGCAATGGGTGGTGAAGGGAAGGCTTAAACAAGGCTACGGGGGACCTATTGTGTTGTCTAAGCTACTCTAGATAAAAGAAGGCAGCTGAATGAGATACGATAGAGGGAGTAAAAGATTTCTGGTCTACCCCTGTGATGTCCTTTACATACATCCCACACAATGCAATCCTTAGGAGTCTTCAAGCTCCTCACCTGCCAGTCAATACGCAGCATACTGTGCCGCACCACTACCATAGCATTGTATCCTGTGAAATGTATTTGGTTCTCTAAAATACGTACACGCATGCTGTATATATTGGGGAAATTGTAAGTGCTATAAAATGTGGATACATTGTGTAAACACAGCAGGTAAAATCATTTTCTGGGATTATCACATGTATGTTATCACTTACAATCTGCATTTTTGGGATTGGAATTAGTTTGACGGCAGGAGATCAGTTGTTGCCAGATACATAAGGACTATCTTATGTAGTGACATGCCCAAAATGACTGAGGATCAATTTTGTCTTGAGTATTTTCATTTGTTTCATTCAGATTGCATATTAGGCCATGTAACGAGAGCCGAGGTCCAATATGTTCCCTCGGCCGCCATGAATCGTTCGCCTTCGCCAGTTCCAGGATTCTCCCCTCAGCCCGCAGTGTTGGAACAATGTCAGATCACAAAATTTACATGAGGGGAATAGCAGAGGAGCGAGGTTTTAGTACAGTCCACTGTCTCTGAGCAAGGTGTGCCGTGACAGGCCATAAACAATAATAAGTGATACGTGGCTGCCAGTCTAGTATTGGATATCCGAAAGACAAAATAATGCTAAAATTGGCTAGTCTTATGATAAAACCAACATGACAGACCAAGAAGGAGAATGTGACACCAACCATTATATAGTGTAAAGAGAAATACATTTCGAAATCTCAAAGAAAAGTGATATTTTATCCACAGGAAATAAAAAAAAATATGATACCTGACAGACCATCCGGAACTATCATCTTAAAAGTGGAGATAAAGCTTGTAGGAAAACCTTTTATCTAGGATGTCTGGAATCACTCATTGTACCATATCTGCTGCTGAAGGACACAGGCAAAACAACAAAAGGTGAGGGTGTTCCAAAACAAAACTAAGATGGTTTAATTTTGCTGTAAAGCAGACGTATTCCCACATGCCTCTGGTGGTGCGTACCTACGACAGCCATCACACATTATACAGGGCCTGGTTTAGCACCGGATATGGTAAGCCAATAATTAGCAGGAAAAGTATCACCTGTAATTAAGGAGCCTGCCTGTCTGCTCGATCCTTACTTTTTGTCACGGCACTTGCAGACAAGTCAGCCCATGTCCCCATAAGAGAGTCGAAATGTGCTACAATCAGATTGATGGCATCCTGTAAGCAGATAGGCGCTCTGAGAAGATTTGGATATGTCAGATTATGGCAGCAAAAACCACCCTGAGCAGACAACGAATCACCTCTTCCTACACCTTCTGGTGTTTACCCAAGATATTATCTGGTCCACAGGAACCCACTAGTGACTAGTCTGATGTAGCTTGCTGAAATAACAACAGATGAGGAAATGTGACATAAAACCTTTCTCCTGTGAGGGTATGACCTGTGCTTAATCAGTCATTCAATGCTTCCTTTCCTACAACTCTTCAAATATGTGTTCCTAGGCAGACAGCTATCAAAATCTGACAGCACAGAAAACCTTCCATCGCCAGAACTAATTACCTTGGCCAGTTTGTCCATTCCATATCTTCGTTACTTCAAAGGCTTTAGTTTAAGTGTTGGTCTATGTCTAGATTAGGGCTTGACTAGTAATGCTGGAAGCATGGTGCCATCTGAAGAAACTAAACTTAATATGTGCAAATGAATGTACTTCTTGGAATGTAGCAGAAACCAGAGAGACCTATGTGAGCACAACATAAGATAATGTAGCAGAATGAGGTTTTCTCTGAATTTCTTCAATAGAAATCGATATTAGAAGTCAATGTACCCACTGGGCTCTTCATTGACAAAACTTACACTCTCCAAAAGTATGTAGTTGTCAAAATGTGAATGGTACACAACTCAAATTATTACAGATACAGAACAACCAAAGCACTGTATCCTCGTGATTGGGTGTGTTTTTCTAAAACTAAAATCTGAACAATACTAAAATCTGAACAATGCATCACTAATGCACGAATCTCATCTACTTAATCCTCGTCTTTTTGCAAGGTCACCATTTCACTGCTGTAAATGAAGGTCAAATATTTAGCCAAAATCACACTTCTAAACGCCCTGCATGATGCTGCAGTGCCCATTAATAATGGAGATTTTCAACAAGAATAAAACCTTTTTTAAAAAAAAATGAAAACATAATATCCATGTTCTCCATCAACCAAAGGCAAAGTTCATTTTGGCCTTCGGCACGGTTTCAGGTGACAATGCAGATTTTTTTTCAAGGGTTTGAAAAAGACTTCATTATCATTCAAAACCTTGCCAAAACCCAAAATGAACTGTGCCTCTGATCGATGGGAAGGCCTGGATACCATGTTATTTTATGGACAATTTTCAGTTGAGCTGGCCTCTAAGAACTCATGAGCATCCTTGATTACATCTATGTTTTATGTCTCCTGCTGGAAAACAATGTCATGTGTATTGCAATTCTTCTTCTTGTTGCGCTTTAACAATGGACAGAGGTGAGTTGGTGTAAAGGAACCCATCACAGACTTTGTGCTGCGGCCCTGTGAGGTCTAGGAGTGCAAAAGAGGGCCTCTGTTGGGCATGCGGTTATGAATGTGAGCTATGGATCCTTAATATATAATACTAATACTCATCTGCGCGATTTTTTTAGACAGTCACAACATTATCCCCACTACCTTTCATGTATGCTTACCAGAAACTGATGGATACATGGCAGGAGAACAACATCAGTAAGGGTAAAGAATAGTCCCTCAGCGAATACATGCTCGAGAGGAGGTAGGTCTTCGTTCTTGGTTTTCCTGATGTGAGATGGCTCTCTAGTCGTCCTGGGTTCAGCTCCTTCCACTCTTAGCTTGGAGAGGGCAGCTTCTAACTCCAAGCTGCTTGGTTTAGGATCTTGGCCAGCATGAGATAATGCCTGATCTTGCACACCATCTCCAGTTCTACTTGCAGCATCGCTGACTTTGACAATGTTTTGCTGCTGTAACTTTTGTCTTCGGATTTTGTCGTCATTATGAACCCTGACTGGTTCTCCAAGCTTTTTCTCGAGCTGTAGTAGTTCCGGAGGGATAAGTGCAGAAGGCGCCTTCATAAAGGTCTTCACAGCCTCTGGGATGCTGATCTCACAAAGTCTGGTCCATTGACTCACCTGTTAAACATAAGAATATGTGAAAAAGAAGAATATATAAATACATGATGGCTTGTCTGGCAGACCTCTCATAAACTTGTTGATTAAATGTAAAATAGCCATTTTTAAAATTTCAGAATTTTTCTGAGCTGAAAAAAAAAAGACGGGCCCTATTACAATCTTCACGCAAACGTCAGCGCGTGTGCCAAAACGCATTAACGCGAGGGGCAAAACCCTTTGCGTAGAACGTCGTATTACAATGTCAGCGCAACAAACGCGCGTATATGTCTACCGCGGGTGAACCTGCGCGAACGCTGCACAAGCGTACTTTACTGCGCGCGTCCTATACTTAACATTGTGAGCGTCAAATGCGTTTGTGCGCTGGTACGCGGATGGTATTAAAATCTATGCTCAGGAATTAACGCACAGCCTTTGCGCGCATAATTTTAGCAACTCCTAAAAGCTGGTGTTAACAGCAAATTCTATCAACCTGGCCGAACCCAAATACACCAGCACCAAAAAAAATACGCAGCAAAGTATAGTTACACATTCTACACATACCAAACAAATAAATTTGAGAAGTTGTGTGTGCTTTTATTATTGCTGCAGCATATATACTCAGATTGACAGGCGCAAAAACTTAACGTGAGAAAATTGTAGTTCTTAATTCTGATTGGCTGAATCACGTGAAAAAAACAGTCTGCACACTGATTTCTGCGCGTGCGTATTTGCGTGTCCGTTTTACGGGCCTTATTTTTTGACGGATGGAAAAATGCGAGAGGATTGTAATACCAGCGGTGATTTACACGTGTTAACGTTTAACGCTTTGCACAAAAATTCACGTGTTGCGCGTGCTTTTTTGCGTTAAGAATGTAATAGGGCCCGACGTGTTTTGTGCACTATAAGGGCCCTATTACATTCTTCACGCTAAAACGCACGCACAACACGTGAATTTTTGCGCAAAGCGTCAAAGCGCGTAAATCAACACTGGTATTAGAATCCTCACGCATTTTTTCATCCGTCAAAAAATAATGCGCATAAAACAGACGCGCACAAATGCGCGCACAGCAACGTTGCGCGCAGAGATCAGTGTGCGGACTGTTTTTTTCTCGCGATTCAGCCAATCAGAATTAAGAACCACAATTATCTTATGTTAAGTTTTTGCGCCTGTCAAAGTCAATCTGAGCATATATGCTGCAGCAATAATAAATGCACGCACAACTTCTCCATTTTATTGTTTGGGTATGTGTAGAATGTGTAACTATACTTTGCTGTATTTTTTTTTTTCGGGCTGGTGTATTTGGTTTCGGCCAGAACGTTCAGATTTGCCATTAACACCAGCTTTTAGGAGTTGTTAAAATTATACGCGCAAAGGCTGTGCGTCACAAACGCGCATAGATTGTAATACCATCCGCGTACCAGCGCACAAACGCATTTGCGCTCACAATGTTAAGTATAGGATGCGCGCAGTACAGTACGCTCGCAAAGGGTTTGCGCAGGTTCACCCGTGTTCGACGATTACGCACGTTTATTGCGCCGACTTTGTAATACGACGTTCTGCGCAAAGGGTTTTGCCCCTCGCGTTAATGCGTTTTTGCGCAGACGTTAACGTTTGTGTGAAGATTGTAATAGGGCCCTAAATGTTTAATAAGAGGAAATGTAAAATAATAATAACAATAATGATAAAAGACAACATAGCCAACAAAGCTATATTAACACATCTATATGAGTAACAGAGCTAAAACAATATTATTCTATCCGGGTTAGATTACAGACAAGACTTACATTAATATGCTTACCATAGTGTGCTTAAAGGTTATTTAAGGTACTGTGTTCACATTGCAGGCTAGATCTGCTGAAACTTGTTTGCCTAGAGTTTTTCGATGTCTGACTTCATACCTATATTGTCAAGCTTTACAGAAACGGCTGGCACCAGATAGTCCGATAAAACCCCAAACCGCTAAATGACACGAATCTAATCAATCATCATTACAGAGCCATTTAAAACAACATTCTTAAAAGTTGCATTTCTTGGCATCTGTAGCCTGCTAAATATTTAATTTTCCTTCGTTTAAAGTTGTGTATTGCTGAGAGCGAGCTCACGTACGGGCCAAGCCCACACACTTATCTCAATAGCCCGCAGGTTACTGAAAGGGTTTGTTCCACATCTCTTAATTCATTTTCTGCTACGGCAGACTGTGATCTAGATTAATTATCACAAAAAAAATGAAACAGAAAAACTAAGTTTATTGAGCAACAGAATATAAGGACCGGTTTCAAGGTAAAACAATGTAATATAATGGGACAATTTTATTTCTTGATGAGGAATCGCCATGCATCTGGCAGTGTCTGGCTGAGTAGGCCTGGACTTATGGAAGGACCACACACATCCTCTGCTCTGCGATGCCCCTGGTGGCTTTGCCTGAAGCTCAGCTATCTGGACCTCTATACCTGAATCTGGAGCTACAGCACCACGACATACAAAGATGGAAATCACTGCCAGAATGATGACCAACAAAAAAGAACCACTTTTTTTATGTTCCCGTCTTTCCCTAGTGAGCCAGTCCGTTAAAAAGCAAACAGGGCGTCCTGGTACGCTTTACAAATGTTAAGCGATTCACCCCGTTTTGTCCGTACCATCCGACATGATTCTTTCCCGTTTCTTAATCCTTTAGCTATTCCATGGCATTCACTCTCTATTGCCCACTTTACTACGTGCCACCACGCCTCACCAATCCGCAAAATGTGAAACAACAGTGTTTTTCTGTCTCATTATGTTTAGATAGGGTTCCACTCCTTACGCTCTATGGCTCTAGCATGGGACTTAATTCAAAATGACATCTAACCCCCATCCATGTGCCCCTTAATATCTTAATGTTCAATTCTAGGATACTGATCAGTATAGCTTCCAGATCTGAAGAAGAGAGGAACGCTCTCAAAAGCTTGTCTTTTAAATGTAACGTTAGTCCAATAAAAAAAGGTATCACTACGTACGGCTATACTCGTGATATATATATTATACCCCACAGGCATCAAATACATGTATACCCAATAGACATCAGACCAGAGAGTGTTTGTGAGTGTGTGTGTGATATACACACACATTCCAGACCTCAGATACTGACATGGGTCGGCTGTCAGAATGCTCTAGTGGCATTTCGACAGGCTCGTGCGGCTGGCCGTGTTCCAACGAGCGCCACCAGCAAAGGTTTAGAGCGGCCGCTCATAGGGAACCCCCCCAGCCACGATCTCCCGAGATCCTGCACAGTTGGAGATCTCGGGAACTCTGAGATCTCACGAGATCACGGCTGGTGGGTTCCCAACGAGTGGCCACTTTAAACCTTTGTTAGTGGATCTCGTTGGAACACGGCCAGCCGCAGGGGCCTGTCGGAATGCCGTTAGAGCATTCCGCCGACCGCCCCAACCCCT